>OW026454.1:76823078-78073078 GCA_932274525.1 Podabrus alpinus | reverse complement strand
TCGACTCGGTGAAGGAATACTTGTTCTATCCCGGAACGCTGCAACAAGTCTTGAACGTGTTGAGGAATAAGTACGGCAGACCCGAACAAATTTTGACGATGCTGAACGAACAACTGCAATCCCACCCACACGTAACGCAAGATAGAATCGAGTCGATTTTGGACTTCTCGGTAACGGTACAACACGTTGTGGCCACCATGAAAGCTTCGGGTCTAACAAAATATCTTAATAACCCCATACTAGTTCAAGACCTCGTTGGCAAATTATCGGGCTCCCTTAAATTATCATGGGCCGAGTATAAGGGGGAAGTATCAAGCACCACGGAGGACTACTATCAGGCAAGTTTTGATACAGCGAACTTGTCTACATTTGCCTCATGGTTAGCTCAACTCGCCGACAAAGCGGGAAGCGTTATTACCGCCAAGTCTATACGCACTAGAAGATTCGAAGATAGGAAACCTGAGAAGACATACCAATATCCACAAAGACGAAACCGCGATGTTCACGCTGCACATGCGGTTCAAGAAGACCACTGCTGGGTAATATTTGAAATGGTTTCATTTAAAATAGGCATTTGAAATGCAAAATGGCATTTTGCATTTAGCATTTTAAATGGTTTTTGAAAAAGTATTTCCATTTTATATTTCAAATAGAAAAAAGTATGCATTTAACCATTTATCAAATGGTTAAATGGTTTTTTCTTTCTCGCAAGAATTGTGTGTTCGCTACAGATGTATCTGCGCTTGCGCGTCACCCAACTCTTGAACTCTCGAATATCGAATTTTGTGGTCTCGCATTATGTCACATCTGTAGCTAAAGTGCTATTCCCGCCAATTCCGCTCGGCATGCGATTGAACATAACCTATCTGGACTCACTAGTGCCTAGCTGCCTACTTGCCTGCGAGCTCACACATTATTATTTTGTAGTGCTTTTACAAATTTAGTGACATATTCGGTGATTTTAAGAGTGTTTAAGTGTTGTGACCATTATAATATGGAAGAAGAACGCGTTGACGATGATGAAGGTTTGATGAAGGTGAAAGATTCTCTTGCTAATGTATGTGGCGCATTAGAACTCCCCAAATTCAAAAAAACTGACCTAGAATTCTTAGAGGAGCACATTGAGTGTGTACGTCCAATTGCTGAAGCTTTAGACCGACTCCAGGGTGATAAGAATTGCTTCTATGGTGAGCTACTCCCAATTTTGATACAAACGAGAAAAATCCTACAAAAGTTGAGACTTCGCCACTTAAAATACTGTCCACAGTTAGTGACAGTCCTTCTAGCAAGCCTTGAGAAGAGGTTCAGTGAGTATTATTCATTGTCGTCACAGACTAACGATGCTATCTTAGCATCCGTCAGTCATCCGTTTTTTAAATTACGGTGGGTACCTAAAGACAAAAGAAACGACGTAAAGGATCTACTGTTCAACGAAGCCGAGTCACTGTGTTCACGTGATACTTCACAGAAAGAAAACGAATCGAGCCAGTGCAACAAGAGCAGCGAAAGCTTTTTTACGTTCGAGGAGGGAACATCTTCTGACGAGAGCATTATGAATGCGTCCACAAAGAACAGCGTACAGTTGCAGTGTTTGCACTATCTTCAAAACAACGATGCATCGTTAGAATCTTTGAAGCAATGTCCAGTGATTAGAAAACTATTCATGAAGTACAACACACCTCTGCCGTCGTCTGCACCAGTGGAACGATTGTTTTCCTATGGTTCTATGATCATGCGACCCAGAAGAAGGAGCATGAATGATGATACCTTCGAGAAGCAGTTACTTCTCAAAGCAAATGCTGCGTACGTAAAGTGATGAAAAAAAAAAAAACCAATAACGAAATGCGTGGTATTATGTATTATGAGAAATACAGATGATTTCAGAATTTGAACCATTTTGCATTTTCTAATCCATTTTAAATACCTATTTTCCATTTTTCATTTTAAATGTTGTCCAGGAAACCATTTCCATTTACCATTTTAAATGGTATTTCTAAAAGCATTTTCCATTTTTCATTTTAAATAGATTCATGGAAGCATTTTACCCAGCAGTGAAGAAGACGACCTAGGAGGTTTGCCAAATAGACGAATGGATGACGATGAACAACGGCGATCTAATTGCTTGGTTTTCGACGATGGAAGTCACCATGTTAGCGAATGCAAAATATTCGCAGACCTCCCAATAAGACAACGAAGGAAAATTTTATACGATTACAACCTATGTCGGAAATGCCTCAACGAGCACAACTCCTCGCGATGCAAGTCTAGAAGTTCTTGTGAAATCAGCGGCTGCGAATTGAAGCACCACTCGTTATTGCATGACCCGGCTATCCATACACCCCCCTCTGTCGGCACCGCTAACTTAGTGTCCCACCATGGATTGGTCACTTCAAAGGTACTATATCGAATCCTACCGGTGAATCTGTATGGTCCGAAAGGTGAGTACCGTACGTTCGCGTTCCTAGACGAAGGCTCCACCATTACTATGATCGACGACGAAGTAGCAGAGATCCTGGGACTTGAAGGTCCAGCGAAGCCATTACACCTTAAATGGACATCCGATATAACGAGGAACGAATCAAATAGTAGACAAGTTTTGCTTGCCATATCGGGGGTACTACAAGGAAACCAAAGGTTTGATTTGAACAATGTTAGAACAGTGGAATCACTAAACCTCCCTGCGCAAACTCTGAAGTACGACAAATCGCATTCTCCGTACCCACACTTAAAAGGGTTGCCAGTTTCCGAATACGAATATGCAAGACCCAGGCTTCTAATTGGACTAAACAATTATAAACCGTGCTTGCCGCTCAAGGTAAGAAAGGGATCCGAAAGAGAACCCGTAGCTATAAAAACGAAACTGGGTTGGACAGTCTTCGGCTTCTTTCAGACCATTGACCGAACTTCAAACATGGAACGGCATTACTTCCACGAATACAAATGTACATCGGATGAAAAGCTTCACGAGCAGATCAAAGAATTCCTTTCGACTGAAAACTTTGGAGTAAAGAAACCAAGCGAACCGCTTATATCAAAAGACGATCAACGCGCGTTGGAAATTCTGCATACCAAGACGAACAAGGCGGATGATCGATATGAGACCGGTTTATTATGGCGCTACAATGCCATCAAACTGCCAGATAGTTTTGGTATGGCGAAAAGGCGTTTAATATGTCTGGAACGGAAGATGAGAAGAGAACCGGCGCTGGCTGCAAATCTATGCCAGCAAATCACAGAGTACATCGACAAGGGATATGCGCGGAAGCTGGATCCGGAAGAAGTCGCCAGAACATCTCCCAAAACTTGGTATCTACCCCTTTTTGCGGTGACCAACCCTAACAAGCCAGGGAAAGTGAGAATGGTGTGGGACGCGGCGGCAACCGTCAATGGAGTTTCGTTGAATTCGGTATTGTTGAAAGGCCCCGATCTCCTCTGCTCTCTTCCTGAAAATTTGTTCAGGTTTCGAGGACGCAAAATCGCGATATCCGGAGATATAAAGGAGATGTATCACCAAGTAAACGTAATCGAGGAAGACCAACAAGCTCAACGTTTTCTGTGGCGGCGAGATGGTGATCCAAATGGCGAAATAGTAGTGTACGTGATGAGAGTAATGACGTTCGGCGCATCATGCTCACCAAGCACCGCTCACTATGTCAAGAATCTGAACGTCGAACAGTTCGCTATAAGTTGTCCACGAGCGACCCGGGCGGTTAAAGAGAACCACTATGTCGATGACTGGCTTGACAGGTTTGACACAGAAGAAGAAGCAGTTACAAGAGCTAGGGACGTTGTACGAATTCACGCCTCGGCCGGATTTGAAATCAGGAATTTCGCTTCAAACTCTCCTGAAGTACTTAGATCGTTGGGAATCGAGAGGGTGGACGGAAGCCTGAACCTTGACGGCAATTCGAATGGGGAAAAGGTTCTCAGCATGTGGTGGTCAACCAAAGACGACTCCTTCTTCTACGCGATGAATGTCGATCAAGTGCCTCCTGATATCCTAGACGGTCGAAGAAGTCCCACCAAACGCGAGGTCCTGCGAACTTTAATGATGGTCTTCGATCCTTCAGGATTAGTCTCTTACTTCCTGGTATACGTTAAGATCCTTCTGCAAGAAATATGGCGTTTGGCAGTGGCTTGCGATCAATCCTTTACCAAGCAACAGCACGAAAAATGGGTGATATGTACGGGGACGCTACCGAAGCTTCGAGAGATCAAGATTCCTAGATGTTACGCGCCAAGTTCGTATACAAACTTGCAAATGCATGTGTTCGTAGATACTTCGATCAACGCGTTCGCAGCTGTGGTCTACTTTCGCTTAGATTGTCACTTTAAAGTTACGTGCACTCTCGTAAGCGCTAAAACCAAGGTCGCTCCCCAACAACCAATGTCAATTCCGCGATTAGAACTGCAGACCGCGGTCTTGGGCGCACGATTAAGCAAGTCGGTTATGATGGGTCACTCCGTGCAACCAAACAAGAAATTCTTTTGGACGAACTCCATCTACGTTTTGTCATGGCTGAAATCAGAACATCGGAGATATCGACAATTTGTAGCATTTCGGGTAGGAGAAATTCTTGATCTGATAGAGTTAAACGAATGGCGCTGGGTTCCTACAAGATACAATGTGGCAAACGAACGTACCAAATGGAAAGAGCAACCAAAGATAAATTCAAAATTTCGGTGGTTCACGGGACCCGAAGTCTTGTATCTGCCCGAAGTCGAATGGCCGGCTCACAGGCCGAGTAACCTAGATGCGGAAACTACGGAAGAAGCTGTCACAATGGCGTTCCATTCCGAATGTACGACGTCAAACCTAGTGCCAAAATATGAACGCCTCTCACGGTGGAATCGTTGTCTGCGTTCACAAGCATGGGCCTTAAGATGGTTTAAGAAAACACGAAGAGCTAGGATAGGAACCGGAAAAGGAGAACTAGTTAAAGAAGAAACGCAAGAAGCCGAATTAGAGATTTTCCGCCAAGCACAAGCCGTTTGTTATGAAAGCGAAATACTCTTGCTAAAGACTACCAATGAGAAGCCAACCAATCAAATTAAGCTAATCAGGTTCAACGCGTCACGTCACGCCACGGGGTACGTATGAAAGATCTGCCGCCAAAGCCACCGTTCCGGACGTACTGGGTAAACAGAATTCTTCAGAAGAAGTTCAGTGTACCGAAGGGGAGCATGTCGCAGAAACTCCAGCCTTGGCTGGTCGTTAGATTTATCGCCGATACGGACCTGGTCACCCGCCGAAGATAGTACGCCCCTGCGTACGATCATTTGTAAATTTATTTTTTATTTTGAATTTGAATTTCTGCCCTTACCAACTGCCACACAAAAAAAGCCTTAACTGGCCTATATATAGCGCAGAAGAGTGACTTTAAGACCAGTAACCATGTGAACGCGGTAAGAGCAGAAATTGTGAATACCTTTTACTTATTTATTTAATTACTTATTTATTATTGATTTACTTATTATTATTATTTATATTTATTATTTACTTATTTATTTATAAATATTATTATTGAAAATTTATTATAGAAATTTTCAACATATCTTCAAGCAATTGCTAACTGAATAAACGAATAATAAGTAGCGTACAGCCGTATATTTGTTTTGGAGTTATTGAATTGTTACAAGTGAAGGTTGTTCGGAATATTCCCGCCTGCCGTAGTTGAAGGTTTACTCAACAATTATGGTTATAACTTATAATTAATATGATATTTACTGTAATGTTGAACTTTGAATTTGAATCTCCCGCCGTCATCTTAGAAATATCAACATCCGGAAATTCAAATACCATCGTTCTAAGCCTGTGATCTGTCTAACAACCCACACGTTGTAAATACCCTACCGTAGTATACCTCAGTTCTTTTTTTGAACGGGAAAGCCCGTGTTATGTGAAACCATCGTGAACATTCAGGAATATTCTCGAAGTTCAATATACTATGCAAGAAGAGAATCCGCTCTAGAAATTTCTATGCTGAATAATAATTTTATATGATATTTTGTATAAGCATTTTTATTTTATATAAACGTTGTTATAAAATGTAAACATTAAGTATTATACTGTAAGCCAGAATCGCTGTAGGTTGTTACTTCAAAATAAATAGTTCAGTTCAAATTGGTTTTTTTTAAGTCTTTTTGGACACCGAACATAACTCCCGGTTCGTGAAGATTGCATTACCTCTAAAACATAATTAGCCTACCTACATCATACACAGTGATTCAAAGAAAGATGCCCTGTTGTTCGATGTAGAATGTGAATGAAGTTCACATTCTAAAACCCAATTGACTAAATAAAACATTAAAACACCCAATTTTGTACTCACAGATTTTATTTATTATTTATTTAAAAAAGAAAAAGAAAAAAATCACGGGAATGGATCAACAAGCCAAAATAGTAATGAAAGTTATCTCTTATTGACATTAAACCAAGTGAACACAACTCATTATTGAGTGGATTTTGATATTTGTAATAATTTGTTCATATTTATTGGTAATTCATTCATCATTTCTGATAATAAGGTCAGTGGTAATTCATCTTAATAATAAAACACATAAATTTCTCTTAGAGAATATTCTACAGTCTAAATTGTGACTGTGAACTAAAATCATACCTTCGATCCACTTTTGAGATCAGTAAAATATTATTTAATATTAGTTATAATCATTTGTATTTAGATTCTCTTTTTGAGAATGTTTGTTTATTGTCATCAGTCAAAATACGACTGGATTTAGCTAGCTTGCAAGTCGGGCTAATTTACGCCTTCAACTTCAATGCAAGTAAGTTGGACTAATTACGTCTACAACTTTTATACCTATAAATAAACCATAATATTTGTTTATAATACCTGTAAAATTACACCTCAGTATAACAAAGGTCTCCCTTATCGAATAAAGCAACACCTCCAAGCTCCACACAATGTTCGGGGGGGGGGGGTGAAATGTGACCACTTTATAACCAGCGCAGCGGCGGCTCGTGACTTTTCCATTTGAGGAGGCTAATTTTACAGCTTAACTACCTTATAAAATAAAACTTAAAAAAAAATTTAATAAAATATTAGTAGACACGTCTCGTTGGCTATCTTCAGTACTGTGTACAATGGAAAAAATTGTTCGATGAGTGCAGAGTGTTTTTTGGAAAAAATGCTGTACATTATACAGATTAATATTATTTTAAGTCATTCGAAATTTATGAAGCTTTAAACGTAAGACGGCGACTTTTAGTATTCGCCAAGTGATCGATGATATTCTCGTAGAATTCATTATTTCGAGACAATAAGGTAACGAATTCCTTTTCAATAGACATTACCGCGACGTTACTTAACCGATTTTGGTTCATCGTATTATGAGTGTAAGTTTTACTACGTTTTAGTGTGGAAAAACTTCTTTCAACCGAAGCCGATGTTACCGGTATGGTGACGACCACACATAAAAGTTTGTAAAATTCAGGCATACAACTGTGTAAATCTGTAAATCATTTCTGAAAGTAAAATCTAATATCTTTGATGGAGTCCTACATTGTCCAAACATTTTGGGGTCACTATATGCTACCGATAATTCATTTTTGAGTTGGATTTGATCAAAAAATGGATACTGCTCTAATAGACTATCTAATAAATTTTGAGGAAAGTTTTTCCTATAATCTGAAAATTTAGCAAATGTTAATAGATCAAAAAATTTTAATTTATGTAAGTCTGCAAATCTAACTTCAATTTGCACGATAACCGTATCCAAAATTTCCGCAAAAATTTGTTTATAACTTTGATGCAAATCTGGTAAATCAAATGTCCTTTTTTCTTTTTTTCTGAGCCAGCTCGCAATTTAATTCTAAACTGTTAAATATGTATGTTGTCAAAATACAAATCATCACTACGGTATCTATGCAGAGTTTCGATTAATTTTGTTAAACGACATTTGGCGAAATTAATATCGGTAAGTTTACTTTGTAAAATTGAAAATACTACGTCTGTCTGTTCAAAAATTAATTTAAAAGTTTCTAATAAAAAGCCAAATTTTGATTCATTTAAATATTGTCTTAAACCTACCGCTTCTCCAATAGTTTGAGAGTCGTTTTTAAAATCATCGCTGTCTATTGGGAATTTACATCACCGATGAGGGAGCTAGCGTCGCCTTAAAAATGGCCGTTCTAATTAGTATATCACGATATTGACATAAGTTATTATATGCGTATTGTACGGTTTTGTGTATTAGGAGTTTATTATTATTAACCATGAACAAAGAAAACGTTTGTAACATCAATTGTTGTGTGTATAATTGTCATTCCAAGAAGGGGCGAGAACAACATTTAAGTTTTCATCAATTTCCCAAGAGAAACGAAAGATATGTTTATATAACCAATGCATTTGGCATTAAAGGAAAAGTGGATCGCAGAAAGGTTTTGGAAATGAAGCTTTTAATTGGAAAACCAACCGTTTCCATGAAAGTATGCTCATTGCACTTTAAAAATGATGATTACATATTACCAGGTAGATACTTTAATTGATTTTTTAATTACATTTACAATTATTATTAATTTCTTTTAGAATATAAGAGCAAGAAGCCACAGTTGAAGAAGACTGCAGTACCCTCGGAAAACTTGCCAGTAAAATGTTTTACACGACCAAAGCCTAAATGTAGATCCCAACGTTGCTTAAATAGGGTGACAAAGATTACTCCTGAAAAGATATTGCCTTCTGAAATTGTTCAATCTGATGAGGTAAACTTTCCTTGTTTATCAAACGCAGAACAGCTAGCAGTAGATGGTTTACTTTTTGTAAATTAATGATATGCAAATATAAGCATTTCATTTTTTTGGTTAGCATTAAACCACCAAAAAAGTAAACTAATACTTACATATTGCTCTAATGTGTACGATAAATTAATAGTATGTTCTTGTTTTACTAATATAGCTAGTCGATTGCGTTGTAATAGTGGTAAAATTGAAATTCTAACAAAAAATTAATCAACAAATACACGTCAAAACTGCAGTAATATTTGCGGGTATACTTAACGGAGTAGTTAATATTATGGACGCGTGGTGGCGCATGGTTAATGTAAATTCCCAATTATAAAATTAAATACGTCAATTAATTGTTGTTTTCTTAATTGCACTGTAAATACTGCACTTCACTTTTATATGTTTTCAATACAAGTGATTATATTTAGAACATAATTATGCATGAATAATGCAAAGATTTGCAGGTGGCTCTTTGATAAAACGCATATGAGTCTAGCCTCAAACGTGTGTAAAATTGCTATCTTTGTAGATTTAGTAAAATAACACAGAATAGTATGCGTTTATATTACAAGCTTATTACTTACAATTCATCTGTTCATCGCTCATGTTGATCATGAACTTTACTAAGCAGTAGCCTCTATGGTATTCTGGGTTGCCTAACTCTGTGCTAATAAACTAAGATACTTTCCTTTACTACGTAAATGGGAAAGTAATAAGCCTTTAGGCTAGCCGCTGGATATGTACTATTTCGAATTTATTTCAGGCGTAAGCGGCGTAAGTCAAGTTCTTAAGCTAATTTTATTATTAAATTAAATTTTGTTTTAAACAAATTCAAAAAAATTAACAATTGGAAAATTGGAAAATACTAATTTAAAACGAAATATAAATAGCAAGTCCGTCCAACAATTTGTGAGGAGGCTAAGCCTCCCTTGCCTCCATTGACAAACCGCCGCTGTTTATAACAAACATAGAATACCTACTTCCATGTTCCGGCCTTCTGACAGGAATTTACACAAATCACAATCCGGCCTCTGGCTTGTCGAGGACTATTTCGCAGGTGTGATTTCCTACATGGATTAAATTACTTTACACTCATACAATGAGCTTGTAAATATCACCATACCTCAAAGAAAGGACCCTGTTATACCGACATATTTTCCATACCTTGTTTACCTAAGCTGAGACGATATTCGTCCGCATATAAATTACCAAACCTTTAATATAGACAATAAAAATACCAATAATAAAATATGTGTAGAACACATGTTACCAAATAACCACCTCAACATTTACCTTGTTAAATCATAACCACATTTAACCACCGTCCTTTATCATCCTCCATTTTGAATTTACCACCAATAAAATGAACAACGTAAAACTACGTTATAATATGTGAAGCAATGCCAAACCTTTCGGAAACACCCTGTATATTATGTAATTGAATATAATTGAACGATAATTGAGGATATTTTTATGTAATATGCAAGATATGATTATTAATTTATTAATAGAATAAACAAATCGAATTTCTTTGAAATACTGTATATAAATTCAAGATAATTTTACCACGTGCCAACCACTATCTGGGATTATCAGAAATCGCGTCAAATCATAACCATTCGGCATTATAATGATTTATTGATTTATTTATTTATTTATTTATCAAATACGGGCTACAGCCCTTTTACAATTATTATCACAATTATTATCATTATCACAGAGTACTCAAACATTTACATTCACAATAAAGCATACATGTTTAACGAATACACAAAATAGAAGTAAAAATGCAAATACATTGGACCCATCCTATTGGCTACCATCCAAACGTAACTTTAAAAGCCTCTTATACCCGCGCAATGATGAACTAAACAGGTCGACGTCGACCCCGCTCAAGTGAATATTGCCCAATCTCTGGATTCTATTAATGGGAGCGTTTTGTAGCTATAGTTGCTCAAAGCCAAGTCGACGTAAAACAAGCCACCAATCCTAACACCACACCGAGGAACCCGAAAATTAATCAGCTGGAGGAGCTCCGAGCAATTATATCTGCTATTCACTATATTAAATAAGCAGGTCAAATCGGCCACAACCCTTCGATCGTGCAGGGTTGACAAACTCAATAAATCTCGCACAAACCTTTTTACGCCCACAAGATCGCTCTCCAAATGGAGTCTATATGCAACCAAATATAAAAACTTGCTCTGAATTCTCTCAATAAGATCAGAGTCAACAGCATAGAAAGGAGACCAAATCGGAGAAGAGTACTCCAAAAGGGATCTAACCAGGGTCATGTACAAGATCTTAAGGGTATTAATACTTTTAAAATTTATAGTATTTCTATTTATGAAACCCAGCATTCTCATTGCTTTGGAAGATATATGTTCCATATGACACCTAAAGGTCAACCTAGCATCAAAAATTATCCCCAAATCACACACTGTGTCAACCGATCGAAGAGCCTCCCCCTCCAACGCGTACCTATAAAAGAAAGGCGACTTGTTCCGACAAAACCTCATGACGCAGCACTTACTAACATTCAGAAAAAGTTGATTATAATTGCACCATACCAAGAGCGCACATAAAGCATTCTGAATCTCAACTGAATCATCGCTTGATCCTACCGCATAAAATATCTTTAGATCGTCCGCAAAAATTAAATAACGAACACCCAATCCCAGAGCATTGCCAATGTCGTTAATAAAGAGAGTAAAAAGTAAGGGACCCAAATGGGACCCCTGAGGCACACCAGAAGACACCTCTATTGGCTGGGACAAATGCATCTTGATCTTAACATACTGGATTCTACAAGATACGTAACTGATAAGCCAGCACAACAAAGAACCATGTATACCCAGGGCCTCAAGTTTAGAAGACAGGATAGAAAGATTAATCCTGTCAAATGCTTTACTGAAATCCGTATAAATGGAATCAACTTGATAACCGTCCCCAAAGCACTTAAAGATGTAATCCTCATATATCATTAGATTTGTTAACGGGGATCTTCCCCGTAGAAATCCATGCTGCTCAGGAACAACCAGATCCTAAAGATCAGAGGAGATCGCATCAAGCACCAGGCCCTCAAATATTTTCGGTATAACCGACTGAATTGAAATAGGGCGATAATTCGAAACATCGGACCTATCACCTCTCTTAAAAATTGGTACCACAAACGATTGCTTCCACACCCTCGGCATAACTCCAACTGACAGCGACCTGTTAAACAAAATAAACAATGGGAGACTAAGGGAATGCATACATGATCTTATCACAATTGGATGGACATCATCCGGACCAGGGCCCTTGTTAGTTTTAATATTTTTCACTTTTCTCAAAATATCCTCAACAGAAATATGGCAATGGCTCAAATTTGTTGTTTTTTCATATTTAAAATCTCTTGAAAAAACTGTCCCATCCCCGTAAACACCAGAGAAATAACTCGCAAAGAGCTTCAATACTTGATCAGGCGAGTCAGCACTCGAGTCACCCAGAAACATAGAACACGGAATACCTCCAGAAGACCTGTTTGCCCTGATGTAACCCCAAAACCCCCCCACATCAACGGGTATAGAAGCTTCCACCGACGCAATATACGACTCATAGCATATACGAGCTAGTGACTTGCATTTAGTCCTCAAATCAGAAAACTTCAAATAATCACTGTACAAATTGAATTCTTTAAATAACCTATGGGCCCTTCTTTTTTCCCGAACAAGATTTTTTAATTCAGTGCTGTAATATTTTGGAAAACAATTACCTTCAGAAGTCACTATTACAGGAATAAACAATTGCATAGCATAATATAAATTATCATAAAAATACCGGACGCCATCTTCTATGTCCAAATCCTGCAACACACACCAATTAAGACCATTTAAATATTCCGCCATTGCAACATAATCTCCTCTCTTAAAGTTGAACAATCTTGTCCCTGCCGCACCGATGCCCTCCCCATTCCATAAAGTCAATGAAACCATCAAGACAGGATGATGTACATCAACAGGCAAAACGCTCTCATCACACAGCATTACAGTTGCACCAACAACATCAGTAAGAACAAGATCAAGCACTCTTCCACTGCCATTCCTAACTTCATTCATTTGTTCAAGATCCAAAAACTCCAACAAGTCCACAACACATCTCGACGAATCATCCAGAACGCCCTCACCGCAATACCCAGAATTCCAATGTAAGTTCGGCAGATTATAATCTCCACATATCAGAAACTTTTCTGTAGGAAAGAGCAAGCGAATGCGCTCCACCTCGCGACAATGCAATACATAAATGTCAGAACTCAATGCTGGAGGAATATACACGCAAGCAAGCACCAACTCAACCTCATCAATCTTCAACAATACAAATTGCTGCTCGACACGATTACAAGTCTCGATAGCACGAGATGAATACCTAGAGTTTACACCAATTAACACACCACCACCCGAAAGTTTATTGCTACTTAAAACAGACCGATCAGCACGGTAAACATTATAACGATCCATGCCCAGTTCAGCATCACAAAACTCAGAAGTCAAAGACGTTTCACTAAAGCACACCACATCAAAATCAACCAGCGACATTTCAGTTCTCAATACATTAAGCTTACTTCTAAGGCTATTAACATTTTGAAAATATACTACAAATTCACTCCGTCTTTTATATCGTTTTTTGCCTTCCCCGATTTAACTATCTTAGGCCGCCCGAAATTGTATTTTATGGTTAAATCACTCTCTCCACCCTCAATTCTTGATTTTAACTGTCCTCTCAACTGGGTTAAGTACCCTCTCTCAGCCATCGTTCGATCGGATCCAACCGACACAGCACCACCCCGAGGCAACTTATGAGAGGAAGCAAGAATACGCCTTGCATCGGTCGCACTATCCAAAATTACCTTCAATGGTCGTGGACGGTCCCCAGAAACCCTCCCAAAACGGTACACTTTAATGTTTGAAGTAGAAACATCTCCTCCAGCAATATCAGCACAAACCTTCGATGCACACATTTTATCATGTTTAATTCTATCTCGAGAAGAATTCGAATCAAGCTCACCAATCCCATACATGATTACATTGGAGGACCTAATATCTCTTTCCCTTATCTCCTCAATTATATCTTCAACACAGGAAGGTCTTGCGTTGTCATCCGGATTAAAGATCTAACTTGATATTTTACAGCCCTCATTGAATAAAGCAATATTTATAACATTTTTAGCAAAATCACCGAAAATCCCAAAAAGTTAAACCTCGTGGTAACTTATTTCACAAAAATATACCATAAATAATTCAACTTTGTTACTTACACGTACACTATACCTTTTACAGTATTATTTGGAGAAAATGAAAACAGATTTGGGCAAATGAAAACAAATTTGGTGCAAATGAAAACAAATTTTGAGCAAATAAAAACAGATTTTGAGCAAATGAAAACAGATTTTGAGCAAATGAAAAAAAAGTTGGTGCAAATGAAAACAGATTTTGGGCAAATGAAAACAGATTTTGAGCAAATGAAAACAGATTTGGTGCAAGTGAAAACAGATTTGGAGCATATGAAAACAGATTTGAATCAAGTGAAAACAAATTTGGAACATTTGGATATGCATTTGGAACATTTGGACATACATTTGGAACAAAATGAAAACAGATTTGAAAACATGAAAAGTAGTACCAACTCACCTTGAGGGCTGCCACTGGTCCTCAATAATTAATCAATCAAGTTATGCATACATAATATTAAATATTAAATTAGTCAATAAATAAATTATGAAATTATTAAATAGTGGTCTGAAAGCTGTAACTCGGCAACCGATTAATTTACAAAAAAAAAATGCAAGGTCTTCTTTGTAGCCAATTGAGTCTGCTTTATTTTCTGTTATTCGACAATTTGCTCTAAAATGAACCCAAACCGAGATATTCACGAATATACATAAAAATGTTTGTTTTTGCGGAGGTTACGACTAGATCCGGAATCTATGGACCATGCAAAATCAGTACGCCTCTTTAGAGGCCCCAATAAAAATAATGTATTCCAGTTTGCCCTAATTATTTTCGCAATAGCCGTTTTATAATGTCTAATTTACTGAACTAATATTAGAATTCATTAGCTAAAATTGTTCAAGGAGGTTAAAAATAAATTGACCACGCCCCTTTTCTTAAAAAATGAGCGAGGCCGCATGCTAACTTGCTATGACGTACGCCTATGGTCGCAATCCGACTACGTGCGGCCTTTAGGCCGCACAACTACGGTAATCACTTATATTGGATAATATAAGTCGTAGAAACCTAAAATTTTTCACGGCGGATTAGTTTTTCAAGGCGCATAATGGTAAATATCAATTTTTGAATGCACAACTGTACTAACAAATAAATTACTAACTTATTAAAATAATTTAATAAATTATCTGCGGTATAGATAATTAACAGCAAACATAACTTACCACAAATAAACAAAAAAAATGTCGTAAAAACAGATAACAGAAGCGATCACGAAGGTGTAGCATGAAGGAAAGTGAGTAATAACTCCATAATGTTATTAAAATTATAATTAAGGAAATTTTATTATATTATTAGGTACATATCACTATAATTTTTTTTCCTATTTCGGGTTACAAAATATTAACAGCGCAACTTTCTGACCGACAATAAAGTTTAGAAATTTAAAAACTAGATTTTTTTTAAAAGGACGGATCAGGAAATGACTGTCAATTTAGGACTATAAATGTTTGCATTTTGTTGAAAATAAATAAACGATATCTGTATCAAAGTTACTTAATTTTTATTTATTTTTTTGTTTTATTTCAATTTTAAAAAGTAACTTGAGATTTCCCCAATACGCGCGGTAGGCTTTTGCAGTTTTTTAAGTTTATTTTCGAATCAACCATGTTGATTACTCCACATCCGGACCCAATTATAATGGATTGTGTGAACGATTCGTCAAGGTTGGTTTCAGCGCACGCAAACGACAAGTTCAATGATTCTGATTAGCCATACGCGAATTTATGTTTCCTTCAGGTGCGTAACTACTACACCTACAGTTATACATTTTTTCTTGTTGATGGAATGTTATTTTAATTACTTTTTATTAAAGTAAATTTAATGCCATTTATAATTTCCGGCATGTGACCACCACGACTAATCGTTACGAAGCGCATCCAATCAGTCCAATTTTTTACCACTTTTTCCAATATTTCTGGCCTTATTTCATAAATGGCTTGCGGAATATTGACCTCCAATGCATCCAGAGTTGTTGGTTTGTTAGCATAAACCATGGATTTAACATACCCCCAAAAAAAATAATCTGGAGGCGTCCAACCACACGATCTTGGAGGCCAATTGATAGGACCATTTCTTGAAATAATGTTGTCACCAAATTGTCCTTTCAATAAATCGATGGTTTCGGTGGCTGTGTGGCACGTAGCACCATCCTGTTGGAACCATAAGTTGTCGATGTTTAACTCTCGGATTTTTGGAAACAAAAATGTATTGAGCTTGTGTCGATATCTCACACCATTCACCGTAACGGTAGCTCCATCCTCATTTCGAAATAAATATGGACCGATGATGCCGTTGGCGTGTATTCCACACCAAACAGTCAATTTTAATGGATGCAATGAAGTCTCAAATTAATATTCACAATTTTGCTTGTTCACATACCCATTCAACCAGAAATGTGCCTCGTCACTGACCAAAATTTGGCGGTAAAAAATGGATCCACTTCCAATTGGTTGTGAGCCCAATCTGCGAACGCACGACGCAATCGATGATCGTTAGACTTCAATTCTTGAACCAACGGGATCTTGGAAGGATGCAAACCAAGATCTTGATGTAAAATTTTCCATGTAGTGGACGGACAAAGCCCTAGTTATTGAGCACGATGGCGAATTGAAATGTTTGGGTTCTCTTGCACACTTTCACTCACAGAAGCGATAGACTTTGTCTTGTTGGTGGTCTTACATCATGCAATGAAGAAGTGGTACGAAATTTATCCATCACCGCACCAACAGCCTGAGCCGAAGGTCGATTATGTCGACCATAAAATGGGCGAGGAGTTCTATAAGTTGATTAAATGGCAAACCTTTCTGAAGGTTTGAAGACCAGCGCTCGCCCCAAGTTGGTCTTGGTATTACTTGTGATGGCGTTACTTTTCCGTATTCTCGTTAGTTTGGGGTTTTAGCTATGCGGGGGGTCGGGAAACCTTCAACAAGCACCACCTCTGTGTAAGATGGTATTGCCGGATTTTTACCGACCCCTTCCCCGATGACAGCCGGATTCACCTCTTGGCATTTCATCTGCGGTGATATTTGTGCATGTTGCCATGCCAGTTGGACGCCATTCCTTTCTGGAGCTCTACCAGGACAACTCTGACACGCGTTGCTTTCACCCTGTTCATGTCTTGCCTGACCATCTCGCATGTGTTGTAGTTTTTTCAGTGCTTCTCTGAAGGTGAGGTTCTCAGACACTTTAATAATCAGTGTTGGTACCTTTTTAGGTGTTTGGTTTTTTGCCTGGTTTAATATCGTCTTTTCAACCTTTGTTTGGCCATTCTTTTTGACCTGGCCTTCCTGACTTTTTGGCCTTGAAAGGTCCAGGGATTGTCTTCCATTTTATGTTCACCTCTGGATCCAAGTAGTCTACGATGCTTGTAATGCGCTCCATATGTTTCTTGGTTATTTCCATTTCGTTTATTCTCTTCTTCCTAGCCGCGTACTCGTTCTGTGTGAGGCTTCTTCTTCCAAACCAGCTATGCTGGTGGATTGGTGAACTCAGTCCCGTTTATTAGATCTTGTAACTGGAACGTCTAATCTGGAGCGAAGGAGGTCTTGAAGTTTCTCTCTGCAGAGTTGAAACTGCATGGTCCAGCTGTCGAGTAACTTCCTTTGTTCAAATACGTTTCGACGTCCTTCTCCTTGTTCACAGTTAATTAATAATAATAATAATAATCTTTATTTCCGATCAAAATTTACATCACAATTGCAACATAAAATTGTAGCAGTTTCGTTGTTATTTATGACAATGTGTAAACTGACTTCGTCTAGTGTCTTTCAGTGCCTGTCCATCACGTCTCTCAACTCTTTTGGGACACCCGGTTGTGGGTGTTTTTCGCGGTTCTTGTGGAAGACTTCGTGCCTCTTTTTTCATGAGATGGACTCCTTGATCTTCAGAATACTCAATTAGACTGCCACCTTGACCTCCGATTTGCCTTCTGCGCAAATAGCACATTCATACTGATAAGGGCATCGTGGATAGAATTTTCCACCTGGTCGTAATGAATCGACTTCCTTGTGTTCTTTTTTTTCGTGCTTTTTTCTTGGTTTCTACTTCTGGGTTTATATGTTCCAGAAGCTCGCCTATCTCTTCCGTATCCTTCTTGTCAAGCATAAGAAGTTTTTTAGTGTCACACCGTGGACGCAGAGCGCTCATCTGCTGACGGTCGGGGGGAGGGGGTTCCAGGATCACCCTTCCGACCGGTACTAAGTAGATTTCCGAAATCTTGCACCGTAATATTGTCTAATTTCTTTATGTTCATAATATCCTGTGATGAGGTTTGCTTAGTCAGGCCCCCCACCCTTGGGACTCCCTTTTCCTCGGTGGCACCATGACTTTGACTTAAGGGTGGACAGATGTTTGTCTCCGATTGGTAGAAACCTCTCGCGTCAACCCTGCAGATTTCCCTCTTACGACGATCTCTGAGAGTCCTCCACAGGTTACCAGGAACCACCAGCGAGGAGGTGCAAGTAGGATTATGGTTCTCTCATTAGTTGGTCATGGCAGACCTTCTTAACTCTGTTTTTCTTCGTATTTCATGTTCGCAGCCACCTCTACCTCATGACGGCGATCATGGCCTTCAGTTAATATTCATATTAACGAGATCAACTGCTAATGGAAGGCTCCCAAGTTCGACTCCGGGTACAGTCTGAAATTTATTGACCGTCTTCCGTGCTTCGGAGGGTATGTAAAGACGTCGGAGCCCATGTGTTAATGATTTACCACCAAACAATAAAAAAACAGGGTGCAGGCACATCGAAGGCAGATAGAGCTTGGATTTTTAAAGCACATCAGAAAGACAAAAATTGAAAATAATATGCGATCGTGTTAATAACGATTTCCGAGTTCGTGTTTGCCATAAGATTGTGAAAATTGGTTGGTTGGAAAATTATTTTCAGTTGGACCGCATATTGGAAATATGTACAACGAAGAAAATAAGAGCAGGCGAAAAGATTACATCGAAAAAATTTTGCGAATGGTCGTAAATTAATTTGGATTGATGAAGCGAATTTTAATCTTTATCGTTGACGAAAGGAAAGTAGATCAAAAATTGGCCAAAGGGCAAGAATAATCATGCCATCAACACTGCATTGGTGTAGGAATTCAATATCCCAAATTCATTTTGATCACGATCCCGTGTATTCGAATCTTTAGTGTGCTTACACCAAAAGAAACCATTGAAATTGTACTTGAGAATTTTTAAATGAACAATGGAAGATGAAATCTTGAAAATGACGCACATGAATGGATTAACGAGTAATAAAATCGGTGTCAAATTTTAGTAATATGTGGTCATACATATTTAGATGCAAAAACTATAGACACTTTTTGTTTTCACTTCATTCTGATCATTCTTATAAAAGTTCAACATGGCAAATGCAAGATGGTGGGCAAATGTAACAATTTCCCATAAACTTTATTTTTATAAGAATCCCGTCGGTTTATAATTTCAAAAAATATTTAATAAAACACTGTTATCAATAAAAAATTGGCTCAAAGACTTCCCTGGTCGGAGTAGATGATGTAAAAATCGTCTATTCCCGTGGTTCGGAATCCACGTTAAGCTGTAGGTCCTCTGTGCTCGTCACACAGTTTCAACACGCAACGAGCACAGTCAGGGAAATCGGAAGACGGCGTAGAACGTTATAAACCGATGTAGGAATGAATCAATAAAACATGAGGGGAGTTACAATAAATATGACTGCATCTTATGTTTTTTTTTCGGTTATTTTATTTTAACACTTTATTTTTTATTAAGAAATAAATTGACGCCCCTTCCCAGTTCCGCCTTTAGGCCGCACAACCCCTACATTGACGTACTAGCAATAATAATTCAAATTAACATAATTATTTATATTATCTTTTTTAAATTATCCTTTATGGGAATTTAGACAAACTAAAGGAAGATAAAACTAAAGTACAATGCTTGAACCAAGAATTGGGAAAAGTGAAGGAAGGAGCAATGATCGAAGAGGAATTGGAAACATTTATGAAGAAAAACACTTATGGAAGGAAGTTGCTGACGGCAGCCCTCTTCACTGCCTCCAGATAATTTCTGGGGGATTCTGCTTCTTTAATTCTTCCTGAGGGGAAGAATCCTTTGTTCTGGGTTCCCGGACCTTGCGGAGGTTCGGGGGATTAGGGGCGGTAGGGGCGGTAGGGGCAAGTGCCCTTACCACCTCTTCTATTATTGCTTTGGACGGGGGAAGGGGAGGGCTGAAGGTTCTTCCCGTTGCTCGTCCGTTTCGTACGATAATTTCATTACAGAGCCTCAGTATGACACTCTCCATGTTTTTCACTCTTTCGAGGGCCTCTTCTCTGAAGGTATAATTGCTTCTTATTTCATGCGCATCGTCCATAACATTTTCGACCAATTGGTTAACTTGTACATTGGTTGACACCAGTTTTTGGGTTGCTGGTGTTATTTCTTCATTTTCCCTAGTTTCGTTTGCTTCTTTAGTTTCGTTACTTTCTTCTCATACTTTTTCCTTTGCTAATTCCTGTTCCGATTCTGCCTTTTCTGAGTCTTGGTACTCTTTTGCTTGTTTTGCTAATCTGGCTCGCTTCCTTTAGTTTTTATTCGGTTTCTGTTTTGCTTCTAATTTGGTTTTTGGCTCGGATTGAGTTTCGCAGTTCCATTTTTTCTTCGCTCATTTTATTTTTTTTTTCTCTGAATATTGGGATTATGATTCTTTATTCTTTTCGGTTCATCCATCTGGGTTGATATTGTCGGTACTTTTCCAATTTCGCATCCATTTCTTTTGATTTTTTCGTTACTTTTCGCTGATGAGACGCCATATCGTCCATCTTGATTCCACACTTTCCTACGCGTTTTTCATCAAATGACGAAGTTAATGCAGGCGTTCAGACCTTCCGGAATCTTACTTTAATCATGGTAATGAATTATTGGCAAAACGTTGGAATAAATGTATTGAAATTTCAGGAGATAAAATAAAATATATTTCACCTCAAAAAAATAATTTCCGTCATATTATAACGAGAACTTTTCAGAAAATATCTGGCCACGTAAATTCGCAACTTTCTATCTTCTTCGATTTATGTGTTCCTGATAGGGAACGAAGAAATTTTGAAATCATCGCAGTAGAATGCAACAAAATAAAACCCTTTATGTAATTTAAAATACCTCCTTCCGTTCATATAATCCTGGTAGAAAGCAAAAAAATTTTGAAAATATCAGACTACGTAAATTAGCAACTTTCTATCTTCTTCGATTTATGTGTTCCTTGTAGGGAACGAAGAGTTTTTGCAATTATCGCAGTAGAATGCAAAAAAATAAAACTCTTTATATAATTTAAAATACCTCCTTCCGTTCATATAATCCTGGTAGAAGGAAGAAAAATTTTGAAAATATCAGACCACGTAAATTAGCAACTTTCTATCTTCTTCGATTTATGTGTTCCTTGTAGGGAATGAAGAGCTTTTGCAATTATCGCAGTTGAATGCAAAAAAATAAAACGCTTTATATAATTTAAAGTACCTCCTTCCGTTCATATAATCTTGGTAGAAGGCAGAAAAATTTTGAAAACATCAGACCACGTAAATTAGCAACTTTCTATCTTCTTCGATTTATGTGTTCCTTGTAGGGAACGAAGAGCTTTTGCAATTATCGCAGTTGAATGCAAAAAAATAAAACGCTTTATATAATTTAAAGTACCTCCTTCCGTTCATATAATCTTGGTAGAAGGCAGAAAAATTTTGAAAATATCAGACCACGTAAATTAGCAACTTTCTATCTTCTTCGATTTATGTGTTCCTTGTAGGGAACGAAGAGCTTTTGCAATTATCGCAGTTGAATGCAAAAAAATAAAACGCTTTATATAATTTAAAGTACCTCCTTCCGTTCATATAATCTTGGTAGAAGGCAGAAAAATTTTGAAAATATCAGACCACGTAAATTAGCAACTTTCTATCTTCATCGATTTATGTGTTCCTTGTAGGGAACGAAGAGTTTTTGCAATTATCGCAGTAGAATGCAAAAAAATAAAACTCTTTATATAATTTGAAATGCCTCCTTCCGTTCATATAATCCTGGTAGAAGGCAGAAAAATTTTGAAAATATCAGACCACGTAAATTCTTCGATTTATGTGTTCCTGATAGGGAACGAAGAAATTTTGAAATCATCGCAGTAGAATGCAACAAAATAAAACGCATTACATCATTTAAAATACCTCCTTCCGTTCTTATAATCCCGGTAGTAGGCAGAAAAATTTTGAAAATATCAGACCACGTAAATTAGCAACTTTCTATCTTTTTCGATTTATGTGTTCCTGGTAGGGAACGAAGAAATTTTGTAATTATCGCAGTAGAATGCAAAAAAATAAAACTCTTTATATAATTTAAAATACCTCCTTCCGTTCATATAATCCTGGTAGAAGGCAGAAAAATTTTGAAAATATCAGACCACGTAAATTCTTCGATTTATGTGTTCCTGATAGGGAACGAAGAAATTTTGAAATCATCGCAGTAGAATGCAACAAAATAAAACGCATTACATCATTTAAAATACCTCCTTCCGTTCTTATAATCCCGGTAGTAGGCAGAAAAATTTTGAAAATGTCAGACCACGTAAATTAGCAACTTTCTATCTTTTTCGATTTATGTGTTCCTGGTAGGGAACGAAGAAATTTTGCAATTATCGCAGTAGAATGCAAAAAAATAAAACTCTTTATATAATTTAAAATACCTCCTTCCGTTCATATAGTCCTGATAGAAGGCAGAAAATTTTTGAAAATATCGGACTTTTTGAGTAGCAAACTAAAAAGTGACACTCATATACAGGGAAAAAGTAATGAATGAGAAAATAATTTATATAAAAGTAATGAAAATGAGTATTAAGTGCTTCTGATGAGGATTATGAATAAAAAAGGATTTGTTTTTAAATATAGGTCTTCAAGAATCACAAAAACGTTAATGGGATACCGACAAACAAAATTTAGTAGTGTTTTTTACGTAAATACGATCCTTAGAATGTCCTTTGCCATATAATGTGGTTAGTTTTTTTTAAAAGAGTCTCATTTCGATATAATTAAATAATGAAATTCAAATGAGTTTGAAATTTTGACATTTTCAATAATAAAACAAACTTCAACAAACAATGCCGCCTTGCACGGCGGCATTGTATTTGTACATGTATGAAAAATAAAACAAATTTCACCTCAAAAAAATAATTTCCGTTATATTAGGACGAGAACTTTTCAGACTGCCCTCGTACTTTTAACTTTGCGTTAATTTTTAATTTTTGTGTGATCGAACTTCGTTTCAAACTTGCTGGGAGTTTTAGAAAATTTGAACTCACCAGAATTATTTGTACTTTTGCTAATACAGTCATACGAAATGCACCTCATCATTGTGGCAGGAAGACATTGCTTATAATTTTATAAAAATAAAAATGTTTGTTCGTAATTTTCATTTGTTGAAATTTCACCCTAATAGTATAAAAAGTAATGCCCCGAATTTTGAGAACCACCGGTTTAATTACATTAAGTTGTTCGTAGATAACAATCGAAACAAATAAAACAGTCGGAAACGAAATAATTAAAAATTAAATAATATCCAATTTGAATAATGAGCCGACATAATATTATGATTTATTAATTTATCAATTTTTAATTTGTTCGCGTTTCAAATTCGAACGCGTTCGTCGTTACCGCACTAGAGGTCGCCAGTTGGTCGATTTGACATGCTCTCTGTCATTGTTTGACTCATGGATTGTATGAAAAGGCGCGATTATACGTGCAAACGTTCAGACCGAGAGCAACCGGTGACTTCCTATTTGCACCTCTCTCACTTTGCGAAGTGTTGTCGTATTGTGAACACTTGTGCTGTTTGCCGGTCGTTTTCTTTTTAAAGTTAAAAAAATCCAATAATCAAAAAATGTCGATCCACATTACAGGAATGGTAAGAATTATTTTATTATGGTTTGACGGGTGACGTTTAATAAACTTTTTTTTAAAACGAAGCGCGTTTGTTTTTCGAGCCGAGGCGTGGTGTATTATTTTCTCACTACAAGTTCACGCTAATTTCGGGTAGTTGTAAAATGTGAGAAACGACGGTTTTGTTTTGTTTTTTTTGATCGGTTGAGGGGTACACCGGAAATTTTGTGTGTAGTTATATGCGTCATTTCTCGAAGGTTATCAATTCTTCCGCATCAACTTTTTTTTGAATCGTGATGGATTATAAATGCGTTTTTAATCGAATACTACGCTGTAAAAATAATAGTAACTACTACAACATAAAATCGATTTTTCAAGTTGTGGCGGCGTCTTGGAGAATAGACCAGACGTCGCCAATTACCATGTAAACTTCATTTGTCATTATTTCGTAATTAAAATTTTTGTTGTATTTCCGGAAAATTTGAATTTTCTATCCGCGGGGGTGGGGGGACCATATGTGAAGTACTCGATATATCAATAATATAAATGATCGTTGTTACATAACGCTAGATAAGCTTTGAAAAATTAACATTCGACGATGTTATCATCAATAACTAAAATTAAAGAATGAATAATTAATGGACTCGAAATAAATAAATTATGTACCGCCGATGTACACCGCGATAAAATATAGAGCACCATTAGCGAAATTGCGATAACAATTTTGTATTAAAATTGCAGGATGATTTCAAAACCAAGCTAAAGGACGCCGGTAACCAGCTTGTCATTGTGGATTTCTACGCCACATGGTGTGGACCTTGCAAACAAATTGCGCCAAAACTGGAAGAGCTGGCTAACGAATTCTCGAGCGCTATTTTGGTGCTGAAAGTGGACGTCGACGAATGTGAAGAGATTGCCACCGAATACAATATAAACTCCATGCCCACCTTCATTTTTATCAAAAATGAAAAGACCATACAACAATTCAGTGGGGCCAATTACGAAAAGCTTAAGCAAATTGCAATGGAAAATAAGTAATTTGTTTTGTTTTCATATTATTCCATGTCCATGCGTAATTTTGTTGATAGTTGAAAAAAATATGAAGTGGATGGTGTTTATTGCACCTTCACGTTCGTTAGTTGCCTTGTCTGCACATTAAATTTATTTTTTTATCGCATTTTTGGCTATAGTGTATTTTTCATTTATCGAATAATAATCGAGTGTTGAAAAAAATTGTTGCTTTATTTTTACCATCACCATTTCACAATCGCCGCTGTTTACGTATTAGTCATACAGTTAGAGAAAGTCATTTTTATAGTATGTATTTCTCAAAGTGGGAGATAATGGTTAATTTGTAATAAATTCAAGGTTGCATATTTAAATTTGATTAATTTCCTAGGATTAGCTGCACTTGATTTTTCTATGAAATTAAAAATTCGTTTCTCTGAATAATTTTCAAGTCACGATTTTTTTTTCACAAAATTTTCCCAGTAAGATTCATTTTTCTAAATTTAAAAGTTGACGTTATGACATCAAAATTTAGTTATTAATTGTCAACTTTGAGAACATCGGTGACTCGTTCAGGTTTTGCATGGGCGATCAGTAGGAATTATTTTAGCTTGCCATGGTCAAAGGTGTGTGCACCTGGAACTTCTTTAATTGGAAGATATATAACTGTCTTACATAATACAATAATAAACTACTTTTTTGTTTTAAATTTAAACAAGTTTGAATAGTTGCATTTCCCAAACTCTTTCCCACAAATTGGCCATGCTTTACCTGCATGTAGTCGACCTTGTATGTGACCACTAGGCTCCAAGTTCCCTGCGGCAGAGATATAGTTACTTACCTCAAGCCAAGATGACTTACTAGGGGCAAGGAACGTATTTACGTAAAAAACACTTAGTACTAAATTTTTTTTGTCGGTACCCCATTAACGTTCTTGTGTTGCTTGAAGAACTATATTTAAAACAAATCCTTTTTTATTCAGTATCCACATCAAGGGCACTTAATATTGATTTTCATTATTTTTATATAAATTATTTTCACATTTATTACTTTACTCTGTATAGGAGTGTCACGATTGTGCGGCCCATTTTTAAGTGTTCCCTACCAGGAACACATAAATAGAAGAAGATACAATGTTGCTAATTTACGTGGTCTGATATTTTCAAAATTTTTCTGCCTTCTACCAGGATTATATGAACGGAAGGAGGTATTTTAAATTATATAAAGCGTTTATTTTTTTAAATTCTACTGTGATAATTGCAAAAGCTCTTCGTTCCCTACAAGGAACACATAAATCGAAGAAGATAGAAAGTTGCTAATTTACGTGGTCTGATATTTTCAAACTTCTTCTGCCTTTTACCAGGATTATATAAACGGACAGAGGTATTTTAAATTATATAAAGCGTTTTATTTTGTTGCATTCTACTGCTATAATTGCAAAAGCTCTTCGTTCCCTACAAGGAACACATAAATCGAAGAAGATAGAAAGTTGCTAATTTACGTGGTCTGATATTTTCAAACTTCTTCTGCCTTTTACCAGGATTATATAAACGGACAGAGGTTTTTTAAATTATATAAAGCGTTTTATTTTGTTGCATTCTACTGCTATAATTGCAAAAGCTCTTCGTTCCCTACAAGGAACACATAAATCGAAGAAGGTAGAAAGTTGCTAATTTACGTGGTCTGATATTTTCAAACTTCTTCTGCCTTTTACCAGGATTATATAAACGGACAGAGGTATTTTAAATTATATAAAGCGTTTTATTTTGTTGCATTCTACTGCTATAATTGCAAAAGCTCTTCGTTCCCTACAAGGAACACATAAATCGAAGAAGATAGAAAGTTGCTAATTTACGTGGTCTGATATTTTCAAACTTCTTCTGCCTTTTACCAGGATTATATAAACGGACAGAGGTATTTTAAATTATATAAAGCGTTTTATTTTGTTGCATTCTACTGCTATAATTGCAAAAGCTCTTCGTTCCCTACAAGGAACACATAAATCGAAGAAGATAGAAAGTTGCTAATTTACGTGGTCTGATATTTTCAAACTTCTTCTGCCTTTTACCAGGATTATATAAACGGACAGAGGTATTTTAAATTATATAAAGCGTTTTATTTTGTTGCATTCTACTGCTATAATTGCAAAAGCTCTTCGTTCCCTACAAGGAACACATAAATCGAAGAAGATAGAAAGTTGCTAATTTACGTGGTCTGATATTTTCAAACTTCTTCTGCCTTCTACCAGGATTATATGAACGGAAGGAGGTATTTTAAATTATATAAAGCGTTTATTTTTTTAAATTCTACTGTGATAATTGCAAAAGCTTTTCGTTCCCTACAAGGAACACATAAATCGAAGAAGATAGAAAGTTGCTAATTTACGTGGTCTGATATTTTCAAACTTCTTCTGCCTTTTACCAGGATTATATAAACGGACAGAGGTATTTTAAATTATATAAAGAGTTTTATTGTTTTGCATTCTACTGCGATAATTGCAAAAGCTCTTCGTTCCCTACAAGGAACACATAAATCGAAGAAGATAGAAAGTTGCTAATTTACGTGGTCTGATATTTTCAAACTTCTGCCTTTTACCGGGATTATATAAACGGAAAGAAGTATTTTAAATTATATAAAGCGTTTTATTTTGTTGCATTCTACTGCTATAATTGCAAAAGCTCTTCGTTCCCTACAAGGAACACATAAATCGAAGAAGATAGAAAGTTGCTAATTTACGTGGTCTGATATTTTCAAACTTTTCTTTTGCCTTTTACCAGGATTATATAAACGGACAGAGGTATTTTAAATTATATAAAGCGTTTTATTTTGTTGCATTCTACTGCTATAATTGCAAAAGCTCTTCGTTCCCTACAAGGAACACATAAATCGAAGAAGATAGAAAGTTGCTAATTTACGTGGTCTGATATTTTCAAAATTTTTCTGCCTTCTACCAGGATTATATGAACGGAAGGAGGTATTTTAAATTATATAAAGAGTTTTATTGTTTTGCATTCTACTGCGATAATTGCAAAAGCTCTTCGTACCCTACAAGGAACACATAAATCGAAGAAGATAGAAAGTTGCTAATTTACGTGGTCTGATATTTTCAAACTTCTGCCTTTTACCAGGATTATATAAACGGAAAGAAGTATTTTAAATTATATAAAGCGTTTTATTTTGTTGCATTCTACTGCTATAATTGCAAAAGCTCTTCGTTCCCTACAAGGAACACATAAATCGAAGAAGATAGAAAGTTGCTAATTTACGTGGTCTGATATTTTCAAACTTTTCTTTTGCCTTTTACCAGGATTATATAAACGGACAGAGGTATTTTAAATTATATAAAGCGTTTTATTTTGTTGCATTCTACTGCTATAATTGCAAAAGCTCTTCGTTCCCTACAAGGAACACATAAATCGAAGAAGATAGAAAGTTGCTAATTTACGTGGTCTGATATTTTCAAAATTTTTCTGCCTTCTACCAGGATTATATGAACGGAAGGAGGTATTTTAAATTATATAAAGAGTTTTATTGTTTTGCATTCTACTGCGATAATTGCAAAAGCTCTTCGTTCCCTACAAGGAACACATAAATCGAAGAAGATAGAAAGTTGCTAATTTACGTGGTCTGATATTTTCAAACTTCTGCCTTTTACCAGGATTATATAAACGGAAAGAAGTATTTTAAATTATATAAAGCGTTTTATTTTGCTGCATTCTACTGCTATAATTGCAAAAGCTCTTCGTTCCCTACAAGGAACACATAAATCGAAGAAGATAGAAAGTTGCTTATTTACGTGGTCTGATATTTAGATAAGGAAGAAGTGGTGTTTTAGCCCCGTAGTGAGTAGGGGTGCGCGATTATGAAATTTCATAATCGATTATAAAAAATAATCGATTTTTTTCGATTAATCGATTATTGTCAATAATCGATTATGAACTCATAACTAGGTAGGGCTATTAATAGGGGTGCGCATGCGCATATAATCGATCACCGTAATTCGAATAATCGATTATTTCGGTCGTTCTAATTGCTGTTGGGGTTAGGATTACGTTTAAGTTTAAAAAGTTGTATTTATTAAAACAAGATAATATTATGCTTATATAGAATAAACCTGTTATCAATAAAAAATAAAGTATTCTATAATCGATTATTTTCCACAATCGATTATTTCTATAATCGATTATTATAAATTATCATAATCGATTATGAAATAATCGATTATTCGAATTACGGTGATCGATTATATGCGCACCCCTAGTAGTGATGGAACGTATCATCGGCTCTATTTAAAATTACAGACAAACGCACACAGATACAATTAAGCATTTTTTATAATATGTCGATAATGATGACGATTTGGATCTTTTCCGTCACAAATATCCTACCACCCGGTCCGGCCCGGTCGAACGTTCTAATTGGCTACATGATGTTCATGATGTTATTGAGCGGTGGCAACTTGCCCTTAAGAGCACACTGGCGTGCGCTCTCTTATCCAAAATCAGAAATAACTAACCAAGGAATTTTAAGTAAAGTAAAATATGGTAAATTTATATTTATCATTTCTCTTTAACCTTTGGGGGATAAACGATAAAGTAGAATTAAACAAAAACGTTTGCGGAAAATACATGTTAACCCTGAAAAACAACCCTTAAAATAGTAGCGCAACAGGCGTGTCTCATTGGCTGTTAGGACTCTTAGGCCACGCCTTTGTCTTTGTCTCCCCGACTTTGTGTGTAATAAATAGTGGAATAATTTCCGATTTTTATTTTTGTGTGTTTCTAGCTTTTTATGTTCAACTTGGAAAAATATACTCGAGCGTGACAGATCCAAAAAACTACGGATCCGTAAATAAAACGGATCTTAATTTTTCGGGTAAACTTGGAAAAATTTAATTTAATCTCAAATTTAATGTAATACACGTAAAATGAACAATAAACTTCTTAGGTGAAATGCAGCCACGTTTAAGTCTAGGTGAAAGTGCACGTATTGTCAACAGAATGGTGAAGTAAATCGAGCTTCTGATTGGTTGAGCGCTTATTCGGTCATAGAGTTACCGTTCAGAATTTGATGAAACTTGGCATATTGGTACTCTATAATAAGAATATAAACCAGTTAAATTTTTGGAGGTCTTTGGAGAACTGGAAAAAAGTTATTAATTTTATAAAATTTTTGCTTTTAACATTGATCCTTATGGGAAATCACACAATTTATTTTATTTCTCGAAAACTGCCGTTAAGATTTTAATGAATGTGGTATCAATGGAAAGAAAAAAATGTTTTGAACATTTTGGTTATTTAAAATTCAAGCCTAGGAGATTGTGATAAGAGTAATTAATAAATAATTAAGAAAAATATGATATGTTACGTACATGTGGCAACGCCGGCAAGAAATTTATTACGTAATTGTCAAGTAGGATTTATTCCTGTGCGTTTTAATATTGTAACTCTTGAAAATTTTATGTATTTTAAAATATCACATGAATTCGCCGACTTTAAAAGTTAATATAAAACTATTAGAAATCCAAGCTAAATCCCTTTAAAATGCCATATTAACTCTTTTACCTTTTTTGAGTGAAACAGAGCTAGTGTAGGTATTTTTTGTCTCTTTTGCTTTTACGCGGCGTAGCCAAATATAAATACGACTGAAGTCAAATTACAGTAAGCACACATTTGACACTTGTGGTATCGATAGTACTACCTTAAGGTTAGGTTTGTAGGTTTATTTTGTTAATAAAGAGATCATTTGAGTTGATCATTCAGTGTTTGTATGATTGTATGATCATAAGTTTCTTACATGCTGCCCGCACAACATTTTTAAATTTCTAACTGGCCAGTTGTAAAAAAATTATGTAAGAAATCCTTGCAGAGCCAAGTTCGGTTTATTTTTTTGCCCCCCTACCCCCAAAGCGATTCACGTTTATAATGAGCACATTTGTGTACGTTTTGTTTTGATTTGATTTGATATCGCGCGTTTATTATTATTATACTGCCCTGGTAAGACAAGAGGTCCTATCTGCAAATTTTGTATTTTTCACTTTATGGCATATATGTAATACTTGACATGTTTTCCATCGTTGTACTAAGTTAGAATGCCTAAAATTATTGTCCTATGTGAAAAATATCCATTAGTGCTAAATCAAAATGTCCCATTTGTCCTAATTATCTCTAAACTCTTAATTTGTAGATAGGACCTCTTGTCTTAGCAAGGCAGTATAGCCTAAATGGAAACAAATTTTATATTTAGAATATTTACAAAAAAGGCTGATATTAAAATAATTAAATCTTAAATATTAATTCAAATGCAGACATCCTTGAGCCAAAATCAAAACTTTTTATAAAATACAGACTGAATGAAATACTAATTAATTTTAAATGGTGGAGGGTGGGGGGAGGTAAAAAACTTTGAATTGAAAAATTATCCAAAAAAAAAACGCTAATATACTAAATCAAAGTTTCGGAATTGTTATTCCATCATAAAATATGCTTAATCAAAAAATCAATGGGGCGGAAAAAAATTTGTTAGAAAATGAAAAAATTTTGGAAAAACGGAAAATGTTCTTTTTCGGCATTTCTATTTTTATTCTTTCAAATATTTTATAATTTGTGATTATCGCATCCTCTATTTATGATTTTTACTTCAACTTTTAAGGTTCTTCTAACAAAATGTTTTAATTTTATTTTCAATATTATCATTTAATTTTTGATTAAGCTGATGATGGAATAATAATCCCGAAACGTCGATGTAGTACGCTATCGCTTTTTTATAATTATTGTTCAATTCAATTTTTTACCCCGCACTGTTAATTTTTTTTTAAATATCTTAATACTTATTTCATTTTTCTGAGTTTCAAAAATTTTTTTAAATTATTTTAATGTTAGTCGTATTTTGAATACAAATTTTCGAAATTTTATATTGTCGAAAAATTAATTTGGCCCTGAGATGTTAATTTTATAATATAGACCAGGGGTGGCCAACCTGCGGCTCGCGAGCCACATATGCGGCTCTTTGAAGGATTATTTGTGGCCCTCGATAAATGTACCCGAGTTCCCTTTTCATTTTTGTGCTATTATATTTTAAAAAATTATTATCGTTCCGTATGTGTTTCAAATTTTTAGCGGCTCGCGAAAAATTTCAAATTTTGAAAAATGGCTCGACTGTAACAACCACCCTGTATATCTCAGACAAAATCAATTAGTTTTATCATTATTTTTTATTAGTCTAGATACGCCTTCCGGATATTTCTTTCAACCACTCGAACTGTCTCAAAATATTACTTAAAAATATTTTCTTATCTTTATAGAAATCATGCGACTCTCACCCTAATGAATCTCAAAAGACAATCAAATAACTATAAAAACATTTGCAAATCATTAATTAATATATTTAGAATCAATATTTTAACAAACAAAAATTAATAATTATTGTAATTGCATGAATTAAAGCAAAATAAACAAGTCAATCACAAAAATATTCAATTAAAATAGACAAGGTTATGTCTTCAAGTGAATGCATTAGGACGAGCGATGACAGATATTAGTCTTAAAGATGTTAATTTTAGTGCACAAATTGGTTTTCTTACTTAAGGGGGTATTCTAGTCTACAGGCATGAATTTTAGGTATTTTTTCAAGTGCAATAAAGAAATACCAAACAATATTTTTACTATCCATTTTTTTACCACATTTTTACTGTTGTTTGAAGAATACATAAAAAAAATCAAATGAAAATATTTTAAATTTAAAAAGTTACAGGCTGATAAAATGGGGGATCTCAAAAAGATAGCGCGTCCTGGTTGACATGATTCCAACCCTCCTAGTAATTTGAAATCAAAAAAAAAAAAACTAATGCCGCTATGGTCCGAACCAGGGAGAAGTAAAAAAAAACTGTTTTCGCAAAATGGCGGCTGTTTGTAATAAAAAGACATTTTTTACCAGTTTTTTTTACTTTTCCGAATTTTTTAAAAATAGTAAAAATTGAAATTTTGTTATAATTCTGGTTCGGACCATAGAGGGATGTACAGAGAAGGTTCACACCAAATTTCAAGTAAATCGGTCCAGTAGAACTTGAGATTTCATGTCGACCGTCTCGAAAAAGGTAATATCGAGAATATCGCGTTTAAATATACGCGCAGTCAGTCATACAATGGTATAGTTTGTTTCAGAATAATTGAAATTAAAAAAAGTCATAGAATAAAATTACGTTGATATAAAAGCGTACGAACTATGTGATAAGATATGCTGTCGACCAAGCATATGCATTGCTAAAGGCTGGCGCGTTTGTACGTTTTTATATCAACGTAATTTGATACTATGACTTTTTTTAATTTCAATTATTCTGAAACAAACTATACTTTATACTTACATTTTTTCTATTATATTCTTTCTAGCTATTTTTCCAAAAATAATTTGAATTTTGAAAAATCGTTTCAAAGACATTCTTAAAGGTTTAAGCTTTGAAAATATGAAAAAAAAAATAAATCGAATTTTTCAATATTCTAGACTAGAATACCCCTTAAAAATGGAATTAACTTGATAAACAAATATGAAGTCGGGTCAAATTTATGACCCCAGTACCTTTTGCTCACGAAATTATCCCACACTCCGGGGTGGAAATCACATAAATATTTTTGGTGCAACCTAATATTCATTAAGTGTTAACTTCAAAATAATTTACTTCATAATTAATTAATAACGTCGTGAATTCGACAAATAACAATTACTTGTGTCCCAAAATTCCATTACTAGGTAAGAAAATTGATATCATTTAAATTTTGCATTGTTTAACTAAATTTCATCAACAATATATATTATTTTTTTTGAATTAACTTAAATTTTATCTTTCTTTTTGTGTTTATGTACTTTCTCTTTTTTTGTATGTGTGTTTAATCGCACGATACACACAAGGGTAGGACACAGTGGCGTAGCGAGGGGGGTGCAAGAGGGGGCATCATGCCCCGGGCGCTACTCACAAAGGGGCGCCAAATGGTCCGCAAAACAAAAAATTGCTGGATAATTTTTATTTTTATTATAATTGATTTCTGGAAAATATATTTTAAATCTAGTGCCAGTGTAATATAATAAATGTTAATTCGTAAATAAAAAGGAAAAAAAGGAACACTAATAGTCTAAATTAAACTGTAATAATATATTCATAATAGAAATGGCACGTCTTTTCTACTGGCAGGGCTGACTCGACCTGTGTCTGTCAGCACTTCCTTATGGCGTCTACGCTGTGTGGTTACATAAATTATCTCCTTTCTTAATTTGTCTGATAAAATAATAATATGTTATAATAAATATTTACTTTTTTATTGTTTTAAAACTGCGAGTTTTTAAAATATTTCTTTATAAATATGTAAAATAAATAATAGGTATATCTTTTGAACTAATTCTAGATGATCATATACATTTCAAAATCTAGTCTTGTTTTCTCAACTACATTTTTTGTCTCAAATTTAAAGCCTAGCTTGAGCCTATGACTTTATTTATTTTACTTTATTTATTTATTAATTTGCGAGTATATTTTACATATAATATTATATGGTTTTCGAATGGGGGGGGGGCGCTAAAAAGGTATTGTGCCCCGGGCGCGAGTTAAGCTCGCTACGCCACTGGTAGGACAATACTCAAAGATTCAGCGAGTACAGGTTTTAGCAAGGAAACCTGTACTCGCTGAATCTTTGAGTATTGTCCGAACCCGCCTTGCTGTTGCGGTGATAATTCCGTGAAGAAAAGCCACAACTTAAAAGCAGAACATCACATACGAAAATCGTAGGGGATTTTGTCAAACAAAAAATTTCGTAAGTACCGAAAAAAATGGAAGCATAATCGCACTAAATTTGTAATATAAAATTCGTTAGAAGTACATTGCTTTAAGTGAACTCGGGTGAGAACTAATGCGTTGAACCGGTTTCCTACATCGCATCTGTTGAGTGCGTTAGTCATACACACTACATTTTTTTTTTTTTTATTTGAATACCTATTGTTTTACAATCTGTCTAAAATATAAACAATGAGTAAAATATTTGACAACGAGAAGCAAAAATTATCAAAATAATCCAAAACACAGAAGGAGCTCGCCCAGTGGCACTCCTCCATTTCAGTCGATCTTATATGAATGTTACATTAGTTTTTCAGCTCCTTCGGGTCTGAAGGTGGTGAGAGGCAACGGACTCAGAAGCGATGAGGCAGGTCCAGTGGATCGAAACGCTTCAGCCTCTTGGTTCTGTGGGTTGTCAGTAGTTCTACAGCAAGAGAGTTGGGGTGGTCTCTCACTCGGTTTTGGTATCTTGTACTGAACGATTTGATAGTTTCCTCGACTGTAGCTATGTCAAGATCACGATGGATAACCTGGTTAGGCACATACCACGGAGCATCAGCAATAATTCTCAAGATCTTTGATTGGAACCTCTGGATTTTGGCGATGTTGGAGTTGCTTGCAGCTCCCCAGAGCTGAATGCCGTATGTCCAAATTGGAACTATTGTTGCTTTATATATGAGAATCTTATTTTCTAGGGACAACTTTGATTGACGATTCAGCAGCCAGTAATATTTTCTCAGAGTATGGCCTAGTTGTAGTCTTTTATTCCAAATGTGAGAACCCCACGTCAGTCGTCTGTCCAGTCGTATCCCAAGATACCTAACTTCCTTTCCCTGTGGCAGTATCATTCCATTTAAACTAACAGGAGGGCAAGAGTCTCGTCTATTTGTAAATGTTATGTGGGCCGACTTTTGTACGTTAGCTTTGATTCGCCACTTGTTTAACCATATTTCGTACCTGTTGAGGTGGATTTGTAAGTTTTCAGATGCAGTCAAAGCATTCTGGTGAGAGGCCAAGATTGCGGTATCATCTGCGAATGTTGCGATAACTGTGTTCCTAAGCGTTGGCAGGTCAGCCGTGTATATCAAGTACATGATCGGACCCAGTACACTCCCCTGAGGGACTCCGGAGTTGACAGGCAGGAGTTGGGAGAACTCGTCCTGGAATTTGACAAAGAAATTCCTATTGGTGAAGTAGGACTTGAGCACTTGGTAGAATGTATATGGCAAGTATAACTGTATAACTTAAGCTTGTAGAGCAAACCAATGTGCCACACCTTATCAAAAGCCTGCGCAATATCAAGGAATGCCGCCGAACAATATCTTTTGGTCTCCAGGTCATGCCTGATTTTATTAGCAATTCGATGGACCTGCTCTATGGTGGAATGCTGCTGGCGGAATCCAAACTGATATTTAGGGATTATATTCCTTTCTTCTATTAGTGGCATCAATCTTTTTAATAGCAGTTTTTCAAAGATTTTAGATAGAATAGGCAGCAGGCTAATAGGTCTGTACGAAGCTGGTTCTGTAGGTGGTTTTCCAGGTTTAGGGATCAAGACAATTTGAGCCACCTTCCATTGGGCAGGAAAGTATTCCAGTCTCAAGATGGAATTGAAGATCGTGGTGATAAATTCTATCACATTTTCTGGCAGTTCTTTCAGGACTCTTGCGGTTATAAGATCGAAACCTGGAGACTTCTTTAGATTTAAGTCTTTCCTGATGTATGCTGAGACCTCGCGTTTCTTGATTTTTCTTATAGGCAGGTCCATCTGGAATGGGGTTTCAAGAGACTCGCTAAGTTTGGCATCTTCGTGGGGAGATTCCGTTCGGAAAGGTTTAAATACTTCAACAAGGTGGTCCGCAAAGGTATTTGCCTTTTCTCTACTGCTTCTTGCCCATTCGCCGGCAGGGGTTTTGATAGGTGGAATTGTCATCTGTGGTCTTTTGATCTTCTTGACTGCCTTCCATAGTGAGTACTCGGTTGCCTCTGTTGCTGTCAATCCGTTTAGATAGTTTTGGATTTCGAGATTTTTATGATCGTTTAATAGTTTCTTCAGTGTTTTTACTGCCCTATTGTAGTTCGTCCTATCTATAGGTGCTCGGGTGGACTGCCATTTTGCCCTAAGTTTTCGTTTTTCACGTATTTTCTCTTGTATTGCTTTGGGACAGTAGTTTACGATTTTTGGGGTTTGTTTTTCAGGAGTTGCCTCCCAGGCTGCCTCTTGGATATTTCTGACTAAATTTTGTACTGCTTCATCTAATTCGAATTCAGTCTTAAGAGAAACACGTTGGAGAAACTTGTTGTAAACCAATTCCTTAAATAGAGCCCAGTTTGTTTGCTTACTGTGTAACGTTGGGGTTCGTGGTTGTCTAGCAATTTGCGAATAAAGTGTGATTATTACAGGCGAGTGATCCGACGAAAGTTCGAAGCAAGGCTCAGAAGTGAGATATTTATGCGATATACCACCAATGATGCAGAAGTCCAAAAGATCAGGTAGCTTTTCCCTATCTGTTGGCCAATAGGTTGGATGTCCAGTGGAACAATGATAGAGATTTTTTGTTTTCATGGCCTGGAATAGTTGGCGACCTCTCGGATTGGTCAATCTCGATCCCCATTGAGTGTGTTTGGCGTTAAAATCTCCACCTGCAACAAAGCGATTACCGAGCGTATTAAAATAGTGCACGTATTGTTCCTGGTTGATAAGGTGTCCAGGAGGATTGTAGACTGCGGATATCGTGATTGGGCCACTACACTCTTCAATGACGATACTTGTTGCTTGTAGATGTGCTTCATTATATTTGTGGGATTCGTAATGTTTAATGTTGTCCTTGATGATGATGGCTGTACCGCCTCTCGCTCTTCCACTCGGATGCTGAGTGTCATACAGTTTATATCCAGGGATCACGAAATAGCTCCTGGTCGTGAAGTGGGTCTCAGATATTAGTAGTATATCTATTTCATGGCTGGTTAAGAATAATTTAATGTCTTGTTTATGGTTGGATAAGCCGTTAGCGTTCCAGACTGCCATCCTCAGTTGTACTGCCATTAGTTCATCTTATTTAGAATAGTAGTGAGAAGATTGAGCAGTGTCTCCATCCTCTCCATCATTTTTGTCAACATGCTCTCTAGTTTAGAATTTTGATGGGATGCTTGTAGATTTGTTGGATTGACCATCTGGGAAGATGGGACGAAGTGCTGATGATGCTGGGATCCTCCTGCTATGCCTGCGTATGAGTTTCTAGAATCTACATTTTGGTTGTTTAGGCTGGTAAGGTTTGGATTGTTTGTGATTATTGGTTGGAATGCTGGTAGTTGTTTTTTTTCTCTTAAAGATGGATACGTTTTCTTCTGCAAGTCCTTGTATATAATACATCCCTTATAGTTAGAGGGATGGTTACCGTCGCATAGTACGCACTTTACGTTCTGATCCCGCTCTTTTCTCAGGCAATCTTTTGTAGCGTGGCTTCCGGTGCATTTGACACATCTTGCCTGTTTATAACAGAATTTGTGGGTGTGGCCGTATTGCTGGCACTTTGTACATTGTGGTATTTCTCTTTTGGGATGGGGAGGTTCAAACTTTACAATCGAATTCATCAAGTGAGTCACTCCGTAGATGTCTTTGTTGTTATGGTTACTTTTTAATTCGACATGGAACAATGGCAGGGGGATTTTAGTTTCTCTTGCCCGAATGTTGTACAGGTTTACCACCGAATGACCAAGCTCCTCAATACTCCCTTTTAACATTGTCATATCAGTTGTTGGATGCATGTTACGTAGTACCACCCTAAAAGATCTCTCTTCTTTCGGTTGGTAGGTATGAAATTGTGTTTTCTTTGATGTTAGTTCTTTAATAATGTTACTATAGCTTTCTTGGGACTTTGGCTGTAACCGAACTTGATCATTGTATAGCACCTTCATGCGGTCTAGTACAATTGGGCGCGATCGATTGGGCGCCATCGATTGGGCGCGATCGATTGGGCGCAACGACAACTGGGCGCAGCGACAACTGGGCGCAAATACAACTGGGCGCAAATACAATTGGGCGCAAATACAATTGGGCGCGAGGGAAGATTTATCCATTACATATTACTTATTATAACAGATAGTAAGAATTTTTTTTATAAAAAACTATTATTTACGTAACTAAATCTAGAAATGTTTATTTAGCCAATAAAAAAAATTATAATTAAAAATTTAAAGTAAATGTTTTTAAAATGTTTATTCCTTCTAACTTTTACAAATAATAACAATGCCTATTAATATAGTACCCAACTGATCAGGAATTCATTTCATAATTATGGGAAATGCCTCGCAAAAAGTCTATAACACTTCTATTCGCGTAATCCTCTACTAGATTCTTGATGCGCGAATCAGCCTCCAAGTAATGGAGGCTGATAACCTTAACCTTATGTTGTTAGCAGGAGATTAAGGTTATTGAAATTTAAGAACGGCTTAAATACAGGGCCAGCGTATGCCTGTTTGGCGCACGGTTATTTTTGAAAATTAAACCAAACTTTATCATAAAAGGTTGATCGTTAGCTTTTGTTCCATTGCTGGCGGCCGGCAATGTTTTCTCCAGATTTGTGGTCAGTGTATAATCGCGTCTTAACTGACACGGGAACAAACAATCATACTGAAGCGGCACATAGACGATTAGAGGCAGAGCTAAGTATGGATCTAAGCTAAGTATGGAGCTAAGTATGGAAACATTTGGAAATTAATTTCTAGTTTAAAAGTTATTCAACGTGGGCGAGATCTGTTTTATGAAAAATTAGTTGCCGGAAACAATCCACCTATTAAGAAAAGAAAATAGTCGGAGGCTGATGCGCGCATCAAAAATCTAGTAGACGATTACGCCACATAGGGGTCGTCCATAAATTACGTCACGCAATTTTAAGCAATTTTTAACCCCCTCCCACCATCTCCACACTTCGTCACACAAACCTAGACCCCCCTCCAAATATTACGTCACATATTCTTGACCCCCCTCCCCAATGTAGTTTTATTGACTTCTTAGTAAATTTTACAATCGGTTTCATTTTGATTTTTATAACAATTTATTATAATAGATTTATGACGGCTCTGTATATTTATACATAAATATACACGTACAGATTACCAACTAAAATTAAGTTTTTTAATCTTTTAATCTTTTTACGTTTTTTAAAATTTTAAAAATCATTTTGAAAGTTCAAAAAATAGTATTTTTGAAATACTTGTTAGAAGAAGGAGAACATGAGGGGCCAAATTATACGAGGGCCGGTCCTGACCAATGTCAGGACGTTAGAAACCAATTATTGCATGTGTAAAACATACTTTTATCTTAAGTTGTCAAGTTGGCAACCTGTTACTAACTCGACATTTCAAGAAGCTTTTACGTTTTTAGAGAGAGAGAGAAATAAAAGCAATAATAATTTTAGTGACGTCACAATTTTTGAACCCCCCCGCCCCCCATCGTCACAAGGGTCGGAACCCCCTCCCCCCCTAGGAGCGTAACGTAATTTATGGACGACCCCATAGAAATATTATAGACTTTTTGCGGGGAATTTCCCATAATTACGAAATGAATCCATGATTAGTTAGGTACTTTATTAATAGGCATTTTTATTATTTGTAATTGTTAGGACTAAACATTTTAAAAACATTTAGTTTAAATTTTTAATTATAATTTTTTTTATTGTCTAAATAAACATTTCTAGATTTAAAACATTTTTATACGTAAATACCTATTAGTTTTTTATAAAAAAATTCTTACAATCAGTTATAATAATTAATACGTAATAGATAAATCTCCCTCGCGCCCAATTGTATTTGCGCCCAATTGTATTTGCGCCCAATTGTATTTGCGCCCAATTGTATTTGCGCCCAGTTGTCGCTGCGCCCAGTTGTCGTTGCGCCCAATCGATCGCGCCTAATCGATCGCGCCCAATCGATCGCGCCCAATTGTCGGTCACCGCACCTTCATGACGTAGTTGTTCTTGGCTGTCTTCTCCAGCAATTCCGTTAACGGTCTGATATTCTTCACTCCATCAATAAAAATAGGTGGCAGCTTTGGGACATTTTTGCTGGCTCCCGCCTCACCTCCTATGGGTCCGCTGTCTTTCTCTTCGTTTTGTAGGACCGAAAATACACACTACATAAATTATAATATTCGAAGAGATTTTTTATTACGTATGAATTCTTTTACGCTTCACTACAAATATTCGATATTCTGGTAGGGTATTTGGAATATTTTTTATTTTCGGATATTATTCGACTGTGCATGTGTCGTACCCATTTAACTACAATGTAAAATAACGCACGCTGATTGGCCGAAACGACAAAATTTGACCGTGAATGGAATTATCAGCAGTATAAATAAACCCCATTAAATTTATTTTTGCATTTTAATTTGGCAATCGAGTTTACGCCCCTGCGTCCTCGACTATTCGATCTACGTCTACCGAGTTTTTGATTGTTTTCTCAGAATAAATAAATAATCTGGTGGCAGCTAAATTAACCCCGATAAACAACCGCGGGATTCCACAGTAGAGCCAGTGTCGGGTTTCTTCAATAGAGCCAGGGCCGGCTTACTACACGACTATCAAGGAGCTTGGCCACCCCTGATATAGACTATTATGCGTAATTAAGAATCTTGATGTAATATTAGATTTTACTAGCTGACACAGTCGGCCTACCGGCCGCCTTTAGCCATCTAGACCGTGTCTGATGTGGTTGTTCGGCCTTCGGCCTCACTCCAAGGTTCTAAAGTAGCCTAAGATGTTTTTCGTAGCGTTGTAAATAACTTCTACACCAAATTTGGTTAAGATTGGTCAAATAGAAACGCAAAGCACGTGCACGCGTATTTGCATTGTCGATCGGTTGACAGTTTGACAGCATTCATTATTGTTTTTAAGTTGATTTTGAGTAGCCTGCCTTCCTTTAAGGAATCTTGGCAGGCTACTCAAAATCAACTTTCCTTTCCTTTGCGAATTTTTGCACTATTTCAATACAAAAACATGCGCAGGGACCTACATAATAACTGTGCCAAATTTGGTTCCGATCGGTTAAACGGTTTAGGAGTCTATAGGGAACATACATACATACACACATACATCCATTTTTATATTATATAGATTGTCACTTAACATTTATAAAATTCATAAATAAATAAACAAAACAAAAGTCAATAAACAAAACACGATACTGTTGTGTTTTGTTTTAATTTGGTACGAGCCTTGCCTTGTTACTGTCCTGCTCTGTGACGAGGATTCATATAGGTAAACTTCTGGATGTGGCCCCAAATTTTGTTCAAATTTAAAAAAATTGACTTGAGAAATAGCGGAAGTAGGCCACCTTAAGATGGCACACAATACATACAATTTTGCGGCTGAGAACTAAAAAGTCCAATGCCACTTTTTGCGATTTTTAAATTTTATCATACACACACTCCTTGGGTCCTTGGGATGCTTTCTGTTCTTAGTAAAAAAGGTCAATGTCGTGTTAGTTCTGGTTACCAGTATAATCGATATAAAGTAGGCCAATGTCATTAGCTTTTTGAATTTAATAATTATTAGAATTAAATAAGTTTAAAACATTACAAATTCTAGTGGCGTAGCTAGCATGGGTGACACCCGGGGCAGATTTCATGGGTGTCACCCCCATCTAGGCGGATGAATTTTTTTAGAGGTTGAACCCAGTGAAAAAACTATGAGGCATGGGGTGTCACCCCTAAATCCAAGAAACGAGGTAATTTTAGTAAGGAAATTTAAATACTTTGGGGTCGGGTGTCACCCGGGGCGGTCCGCCTCCATCGCCCCTCTTAGCTACACCACTGCGAAATTCACATCGTTAGATCAGTTAATAAAACGGCAAGAAAATTCAGAGTCCTAAAATTTGAAAATGTGGCCTAAATTTGTCCTAAATTTTTAAATTATTTAATTTTCTTTCACTTTGGATTGTGGAAGATGGTGAATTTATTTTCTGTTCTAGGACATCTCGCTGCCGCCATTTCGTTGCCGCGAATATTTTTTGTATTAAATTTTTTACCTAAAAATTTTAGTTTGAAGCTTAAAGCTTGAGGTTTATATTTTAGCCATGAAAGCTTTAATCTTCAAAAGAAAATTTTGATGTAAGAAATAATTATTTTCTAATTTTGAGTTCACCTGTATAAAGCTTTTAACTGGAAAAACTTTGTTTTGTTTTTAATTTAATTAGTTAGACTGCGAAATGGTCGAGGGCGAAACGGTGACGGTCAAAAGGCCGACGGCGAAATGGCACCGAAGAATCGGGGGCGGTGAGACGTTCCATTCCGATATTTATTATTGGAAGATCAGATCAGTGCCGTACTTATGGATTAAAGTGTGAAACTTAGTGGCGTTAAACGCAACGCTACATTGTGAAAAGATGTTTGCACTCAAGGACGCCGCTAGACGTCATCGTCACAATGATCAAATAATAATAAGTTCGTCACTTTAAAACAATAATTAGCAATCGCCTGACTCATTATGTATTGTTGTAGTGCTATCATTATGTAGTACCAATAGAAATTAACAATAATTACTAAAGTAATTATTATTAATGACAGCTATTGACACCAACGTTAGCGGCGTCAAACTTTTTACACGCATTTCAATTTTGACTGGACATTCAGACGGCGCTCATTCAGTTTCCCGCTTAACCATTGGGGGGGGGGGGCTGGATGATAAGGTATTATTCTGCGCAAGATTTTTGGTGAAACTTATTAAGTTTAAATTATTAGTCTCAAGTCTAATTCGGTGCAAAGCTTATTGAGGTCAAATTTTCCATAGAGCCTTGATTTTATATTAATTAAAGGCGATTAACACGGGACCAACGGCTTTACGTGCCCTCCGAAGCACGGAGACGGTCAAGAAATTTAGACTGTGCCCGGGACCGAACCGAGGAACCTCAATTAGCAGTTCGTCTGGCTTACATTCAGACCATGGCCATCATCCGTCGAATGAGATAGTGTAAGTAGGTACAAATAAAAGATCTAACCTAACTTCCGGCACAGAAGCGTCTTGTTCAATTTTATATGTTAGGATTGGACATCGGTGCTATGATCGATACCCACAGTAGCGATCTTGAACGAATTCTTCCAGCTTACTGGTTAATTTTTGCAATTGTTTTATCTGATGCTTTTAAAATTTTGTTATGTTTATATTGTACTGTTTGCTGTTAATAAAAACCTGTTCATTTATATAATTTATACCTATAAAAAATAAAACATTTTTAGGTTAGTAACAAAAAAACAATACTTTCCTTACCTAGGGGTTTGGAAAGTAATAATAAACCAATGAAAGGTTAGGTTAGGAATAGATAAATTTTACAATTAGGCATTCCACATCACGTGCCATTTTTCGAATTCAATATGGACGCCTAATGGCAATGTCAAACATTGTATATGTTTGTATGGATTTTCGGTTGTTGTTTTCAGCATATTTCAGTTATTTTTACTTATCGAAATACAAAAATTTGCCAAAATAAGACAAATATTTTTGTCAGAAATGTAAACAAACAAGTGACGTTTAACTGACTTTGCCATCAGGCGGCCATTTTAACATCATTTGACATGAGGTTGGAATGCCTAATGGGCGGCAACCTTAATTTTTAGGTTAACAAAAACAATTGACCAATCAGATAAATGTTTTCGATCCAACTTGCTTAGATTGGTAAGTAAATCAAACTAAATCTTTCACACAGATGTACAGAACTGGTTTTTGTAATTGACGCGGCGTGGAGCTTTTTAGCAAATTATTACATTTGATTATTAGATTTTTCTCAATTTTTATGAACTTCTTTTATTCAAAATACCAGGACAGGAATAAATACAAACACAAGGACAAAATACCAGGAATATAATATGCAGGGTCGGCGCAATGATTTTGTATAGAACCTTTGAACCCCCCCCCCCCCATTCTTCATAAATATTTACAGTTCTACCCTGTCACAAAGTGTCAAATTTTATTAGGTTACCACATAACATAATAATTGTTAATATGATTTCGAAAACGCCCTAAAATTTTAGTATCAAAATTACTAAGTAAAATCTTTCAAGTGTGTAGTGGAAGGCCTGAAATTACACCATATTATACAACCTAAAACAATTTTTAGACGGCCATAACTCAAAATTAAGAGACAAATGTTGTAGGAAATTATGTTCTCTATAAGGTTTATAGAAACCATTTTGACCCTAAGATCAGCTGGTAAGGAGATATTGCAGAAAAACTTGTATTTTAACCATTTTGACAAAAATGGCGGCATTTCCGGGCAGTCATCCCGGTCGAAAACTCCATTTTTTCTTTTTTCTGAATTAAATATGTTTAATTCTGTTTATATGGAGGCCTGGAAGAACACCAAACACTGGATACTGAACGGAGTAAAAAAATGCCAGACTGCAAACACCCAAAGAAGGAATCACTGGATCAGCGAAAGAACCTTGACCTTGGTGGAACTGCGAAGAAAGACCAAACTAGAACAACATGAAGAAAGAGAAACGAGACTCAAAGCGCTTGACAAAAAGATCAAGAAGTCGTGCCGAGTCGACAAAAACAATCAGATAACTGAGATATGTCAAGAACTTGAACAACACTCGAATCGCAATGAATCCCAAGAACTATTCCAAATAGTTAGATACTTGACAAGAGAATTTAAACCTCGAACACAAGTAATAAAGGATAAAGACGGAAAACTAATAAACAGCACCCAAGGCATAGCGGAAGTATGGAGGGATTACTGCGAAAACTTATATAAAGATGTTCAGACCCACACGACTAATTGTATGCCTGCAATGGAAAGAGAACCTGGTATCCTTGTATCAGAAATAGAACAAGCGGTAAAATCACTAAAAGGTGGAAAGGCACCAGGAGCTGACGAAATCACGGGAGAGGTTCTGAAAGCCGCGGGAGAGGAAGGAGTAATCATAATACATCAACTATGCACTAAAGTATGGAAATCGGGCACATGGCCAGATGACTGGAAGGAATCCCTATTCACATCAATATTAAAAAAAGGCTCTCCAACAGAGTGCGCCAATTATAGAACATTAAGTCTGATCTCGCATGCAAGCAAGGTACTATTGAACGTGATACATGGCAGACTGAAACCCTTTTTAATGCCACAAATGGCCGAAGAACAGGCAGACTTTATCCCAGGAAAAGGCACGAGAGAGCAAATTTTAAACGTGAGACAACTAATTGAGAAGGCTAGGGAATTCAATGTCCCCATGATCCTTTGCTTTGTGGATTATTCTAAAGCCTTCGACAAAGTGAAATGGAACCAACTATGGGAAATACTCCAGGAAATGGGCGTGCCTGAGCATCTTGTAGCCCTGATAGAGTCCTTATATAGAGGCAACACTGCGAGGGTCAAGGTCGGCAACACATACTCTGACGTATTTCAAACGCAGGCCGGAGTCCGACAAGGATGCACGCTGTCTCCAATACTATTTAACATATACAGCGAATACATCATGCGCAAAGTACTAGAAGCGTGGAAGGGCGGAATATCGATAGGAGGGAGAAAAATCAATAACTTAGGATATGCAGACGACACTTTGATAATTGCAGAAAACGCCGAGCAGATCGCTACTATAATGGAGAAACTAGCGGAAATAAGCGAGGAATACGGACTTAAACTCAACCAGCAGAAGACTAAAATTATGATAATAAACAGAGCGGATGATAATTCTGCCATGTTTCGCTACTGTTCAGATTAAAAATTTTTACTTATATAGCGGGGAATGTAATGGCACTTAATTCAATAATGCTCCGACCAGCTATGCATGACAGACTCGATAATTTGGGTCGAAACTTGGGTTCAACTAGATCAATCAAAACACTCATATACGTCACCTTAATCAGTGATCTTTCTTATAAAGACGACTCAAATAAATGGAAAATTGTATCTGTTTATTCTTCGATCTACTACTGCTATGAAAATGAAATTAAACGCAAACGTTATCAAAACGAAAATAATGGAATTTATTTAACACAATAAAAAATTTAGACAAAATATTAGTTTTCTTATACCTAAACAAATTAAATTTTACAAAGTCAAACATTCGTAATAAAATCCCCCAAAGTTTATGCGCGCCCGAATTTTAAAACGATTTGTCTATTTATCAAATAGTTAGTGCGTCACAAAAAACTCTTACCGAAATGTAATGTTCTTCCGGAGTTTTCCGATGCGGCCGGTATGATGTGGAGCATCAAAGCGTGAAGATTATAGTTGAAAAACAGGTTCTGATCTTGGACCAAACAAAAGCAGGTAGGAACGACCAGTGAATAATTATCTTCCTCCGAATCGTACAATCAATAACAGGTAAGTAATTTGAATGATTTTTCTCCAATAAATTCCCATTTACATAACCATAAAACATAACCATGAAAGTTAGCGTCAGTGATCCCAAAACTTCCATAAATTTCCTCATCAAACATAATATTAACTTTCAATCAAACTTAATTTTACTTTTTTAGACAAAATTAAAGTGATAACCATATCCAAATACTATCACCTCCAATTATTTTCTATCATCAAAAACAATAATTACGTCTTTCCTTGCTGAAGACTGACTCGAAAATTCCAACTTAATATCCAAAAACTATTTTCAAACTCCAACAGCACGTCTTAATTCTCCGACGGCTCACTTGAGAATCTTCAATCCAAAAACTTATTTTCAAAAATTCATACGAACCGCACGTCTTAATTCTCCGACGGTTTACTTTCCAATCCCAATACAAAAACTAAATTCAAAATTATAATATAAACAGCACGTCTTCACTCTTCGACGGCCGGCTTGGGAATCCTCTTTTCTGCTCCTTTATCATTTCAAAACCCCACTAAAGTTTTCTCCAACTCGCGCATTCACAAATATCACGAATTGTCACTTTATTAAATTTAATTGAAAATCCTAACTTAACAAATAAACTAATGCCCGATTGCACCACCTACACTTAAAATTTAAGGATCCCTTAAATCGATAAATGCCCCTTATTCCGTTGCACCACTGAATTAAGGGTCCCTTAAAATATATTTAATTTGTTTCTCATATTTCATTAATCAAACAACCACCAATATTTTGTCCTTCTCAAATTTAATTATATTTTTCAGATTTAACAGCGTTTGCATCTTCCGGATGTGTGAGGCAGAAGCAGTCAAACAATCTTTCAATCAAAGAAGATTCAGATACAATCTAGTGATTACCTGTTATGGTCTTATTGAATTAATTAAATTATGAGTGTTTCAATAAATCGACCCAATTACGTCATACCCCCTATCTCTTATAAGCGGAACATGACAATACATAATGTAGCCGGTTTTGACGTTGTAGAGAAGATTGTGTACCTAGGATCGCTTATCACAAATAATGGAAATGGTGAAGCTGAAATAAGACGTAGACTGACCTTGGCCAGAACTGCCACAGTTAAACTAGTAAATGTCTGGAGAGACAACTCTATTACCAAAGCTACGAAACTGAGACTGGTGAACGCTCTTGTTTTCCCGGTGGCTACTTATGCTGCTGAGACCTGGACATTGAAGAAGGCGGATCAGAAGAGAATCGAAGCATTCGAAATGTGGGTCTATCGAAGAATCCTCAGAATATCCTGGATAGAGCACCGCACTAACGACTCAGTATTAGAACAACTCAACGTCAAACGACACCTGCTTCGAGATGTTAATCGAATGTATCTTCAATACCTGGGACATGTATCCAGGAGAAACGGAACAATGGAAAAACTTATCGTGAGATGGGTCGAGATGGATGGGAAAGAGATGGGTCGACGAAACAAAGGTATTGATAAACTGCGGACTGCGAGAGATAACTCGTCTGGCTTCGGACCGAGAAGCATGGAGAGACACCTTGAACAGCATCGACACATGACTAAATCATACGTCACCAAGCCCTCATAAGGGCAAAAGGACCGAGGAGGAGGAATTCTGTTTAAGTCAGGTACGTCCATATTTCATTAAAACTTCAAATCATATCAAAAAATCAGACTTACCAACCTCTTACAGCAAAATGCCCTTTTTCGGCCCCTGCTGGTGGACTAAAAAATAGGTTTTCTTTTATAAAATGTTGGAACTATTCCAGAAAAATTAATAAAACCCAGAATGAACAAAACAATAAGGATTAAAAAAAAGGAGGGGTAAATGGAATTGAAAAATTAATAAAAACGATAGTTTACAGTATCGATGTTTCGGTATCATTATACCATCATCAGTTAAGCATAACCAAAGAGTAAAATATAATTTAAAATAAAAGTAGAACAAATTTTGTTGGAACATTCTTCATCTTAAAATGGAACTCAATATAATTCGAAATTTACATTAACCAAACGCCATCATGCGGGAGAATTTCAAAGTAGTAAGTGACGTATTAAATTAAAAATTTGTTCTTCAGGCTCAATAAATTTAACAACATACTGAAATTTTCACCGGAATATGACTTCGAATTTCGAAATATACGTCCAAACACAGCCATGTTGTTGCCAGTGGCGCCACCAACGGTACTATAAATCGTCAATAGATCCCTCATTTTCTCTATTTACATTTACATAGGTAAGTACTTGAGGAAATAAAATTGCTGGTTTGTAATAAAATTCTTTGGTATCTGCCGATCCATTAGCGGAAGAAGTCGTTGCGCCGACTTTTTTAATGTTTCCTGGATTAAATCGCTGACTCATAAAGTATAAGTGCTATAATTTGATTTACAGATACAATTACGATGTTTATAAATTCGTAAACGTTATCAGGGATCGCAGTCATTTTATCAAATAATGTTAACGGCTTTGAAAATTGATTGCAATTTTATTGTATAGTCACATGTATTTTCCACAACACTTCTGATAAGCTTATCAGATTACGCATGTATCTCAAAGATTGAGATAGGATTGTATTCAATTTTGTTTTAATCATTCGTCATTTGATGTCTCGAGATTTTTTAATTCTTCTCGATTTGGAATCGGCCGCTCTAAACCAACTACTGTATTTGTTTTATACTGCATAGACATGCTGCGTTTGTTAATAAGAAATTCTAATTGCCCTACAATAGCTTGGGGGAAGGGGATTCCCCCAAGTTCCGTTTGAGCGCCAATAATGACAGTATTGATATAAATTTGTTACCGTAGTTTCTCAGCGTTTTTAGCACAAAGTCGTCGTGAACGGGGGGGGGGGGACTGGATGGTTTGCCTATTGATGTAAACCTAATCTGTTGGGCTACATTTTCATATGGAGGATAAGAAAGTAGAAGCAATGCAAATCAAACACTGAGACGACAAGTTTTTACCTTAATTTTGATTTCTTACGTTGGTAACTGGAGAGACTTCAGAAAATTTCTAAAACGCATAACTTCAAAAAATTATTTTCTTGTTCCCACTATAAATTCTATATATAGAATGCGGGAAAATAACAAAATTCCTTCACGATTTTTAAGTGATTCGCCAAACTTGAGGAAGCCAGATCGCACACATAATTTTGCAACCTCTTCACTTCCTTTGCGTAAATCCCACACAATAAATAAAAATTACCATCAGTACTACAATAATTAATTTGGAAAATTTACGCCGTTCGACCATTTTATTAAAAATGCTTCCTCGGCAAATGCAAATTACCTTTCGTACGACTTCAATAAATAATTAAATTCCCAAATTTTGATCTTGTTTGTTCATCTGAGCAGTGACTAATACAACATTTTCCGCTGATGAATTAGGGTTGCTAAGGTTTCCCATTTGTAACCCTTGGGTGCGATTTATCAACAAAAGAAACAAATAATCAACATTACATTGAAATATTTAGCTGCAGGAAACTGAAACAATTGAATAATTTAGTGACAAAACGTTGCTATGGCCACTCCCCTCCCGAAAAAAAAACAAAGTTAAAATTGCGTTTACCTTTTGTCTTGCATTATTTACTTACCTTCATTTTTTATTTTTTCTCACAATATACAGGACAAAGGCGAAGAAATAAAATAATTTTTATAACACAACTTTTAATTCACATCACAAAACAATTACATCTAAAAGTTTTACATCGTATAATATAAATTTCCTTACATTTTCTTTATAGGTACAACAAATTGATCATTTTTGCGGATTTGTCAATAATAAAAATAAAATAATAACAAGGGGCACCCAAAAATGGCGCGCGCACCTTGAAAATATATAATCGCTTTTTTTAAAAACTAATAGCTAATATATTATAATATAATTCTATTTGAAAATATAATAAAAATATCTTAACAATAATAAATATACAGTGAGAACCAAAAACTCTTCCATAGTAAAATAGTACCACAATTATTTTGATATGTTACAAAAGTTGTTGCAAAAAGAGTATTATTAGACCTAAACAAATAACTTTCTCAACTTTTCCTCTAAAATCTATAACCATAATATTTAGGGTAGATAGGTCCACTTAATTAGTACCTATTTACTAACTAATAAACTACGAAATATGGAATTATACAAATTTTTTAAGGCCACACCATTTCATAATTCTAGGAATTATTGCTGAAAGGGCCATTTTGCTTAAATATAGCCAGCATTCCTGGACGGATACATTTTAATTAATAGGTACTTAAGTACATCTTTTCTTCAATATATTCAAACTTTTAATATAAATTATGCTAAATTAATAATCTAATGGAATGAAAAACAATAAACTTCTTGACTTTTTTGTACAATTAAGTTATCATTTCGAAATTTGTCTTTTTGACGACGACGATCATCATCAGCACCAACTCGTCATTTTCTTTTACTCATCGCACGGTCGATAGAAATGAAAATTATATTCCATAAATTCGAGTCCAAGTTTTGCAGCCGATATTTTACAGATATTCTAAAATAAAGACAAAGTTTTAAAAATAAAATTCTTTTTTTATCGATTTCAGTGATAATTCCATTCAGGGTCAAATTTTGTCGTTTCGACCAATCAGCGTGCGTTATTTTACATTGTAGTTAAATGGGTACGACACATGCATTTTGATATTTTGAATCTCGTTAATCCGTTCATGCGCGTCTCTGGGAAACGAACGAAGAAAATTCTAAATTATTTTATTCATTTTAATCATTTATTCAAAAGGTATAAAATTTTATCGGGGTGATTAGAGACCTTCGTGATAATTTTTGGCGATGGTGAGAGGGGAGGAGTTTCAAAAATTGAAACCTAGCACCTGAAATAATGAAAATTAAATACTTGGACAGACATTCGAGAAAATTCAAAATTAACACTGAAAAAAAATTCTGAAAAATTCTTTGAAAAAAAATATATTTTTAGATATTTTGAATCTCGTTAATCCGTTCATGCGCGTCTCTGGTAGACGAACGAAGAAAATTCTAAATTATTTTATTCATTTTAATCATTTATTCAAAAAGTATAAAATTTTATCGGGGTGCTTAATAGAGACCTTCGTGATAATTTTTGGCGATGGTGAGAGGGGAGGAGTTTCCAAAAATGAAACCTAGCACCTGAAATAATGAAAATTATATACTTGGACAGACATTCGAGAAAATTCAAGATTAACACTATGACGGATTTTGGATTCTTCATCCGTCATGATCAACCTGCAGTATTTAATTTGTTTGGCCACTGCCATTTATTTTCAAATTTATTGGGATGGTAGTGTAGACACTGCCATTTTTATCTTTTTTCCTGAGCGCATCCGAGCCGCGCTGGGTGTCGGGAAGTCATGGGTGAATTCTCGAACGAGAAGGTCGACTTTTGATGTACTGTGAAGTGATTATGGGGTTGGTTCCGAATTTTACAAGCGATGGTTACGATTTTGTGAGGATTACAGTCCAGCAATCCGAATGATTTTGGAATATTGTTTGTTTTCCAAACCCAGTAGGGATTTTAAAAATTCGTGGTTGTAGGATGGTTGATGATTCCCGAACCGTATTTTCTTGTCGGACCACCCTTGCCCATACTTTCTGGGAAGGATTTTTATCCGTTCACATTGGTAAGTCACCTAATTCTGTTGCTAATTACTTCACAGATACTCGTTAATCAATTAGCTAATTTTTACTTAGACCACCTGGAGTTCGCTGACGATTGAATTCGCCCTTGGCTGATTCATGTTTTTTTTTGTGATGTCTTGTTAAATAGGGTTCCTTTGTCTTGCATTTTTATTAGAACGTTTGGCCGAGATAATCGATAAGTCCCAGGTTTCACCTTTCTGCTCGACGTGATTACTATAATCTAATCCGACGTTCGCATACGTGGGATAGAATGCCAATGTTTAAGCTTTACCTTTTGATAACTAATTAATTTTATTATATTAGTATGTTTTGTTTAATTGAGTTTGACTTGTGCATTTTATTTCCATTAGCTAACATCGAACGGCGTTGGTCAAATGCAATGGCTTTGGAATTCCTACGCGTTTGACATGGGTTCAAATCTTGTATTTGAAATTCTAGGTTGAACATATTTTTTGTGTTTATTTTTGGTTTTATGTTTCTTTTTTATTAAGGCTGCGATGTGCTACCTATGTACAGGGTGCCGCATTTCATCGGGGTCGCTACCGTTTGGTTTTATCGTTGGAAGTTCGATGTGGTTCCATCTTTGTGGGATTTTTATATGACCACTCGAACGTTCCGTTGGTGGATTTTCGGGGAGTGATTCTTGGTGGCAATGTTGTTGCTACTGTACCGGTTCTGGTCGGCTATTACACGTCACATCCGACATCGCTGATCTCATTGCCTTCCTACAACGAACACCTTATTGTTGATTTTATTTTTGTGTATGTTAGCAAAGATGCTTCCTTGATGTTCTCCGGGGCGTTCCTTTGACACGACCCACGGCCTTCGCCGCCGCTATTAACGAGCTAGTTTAAACCTAAGATCAGGGCCCCACGCAAATTAAAGTAGAGGGTTTTACCTTCTGCGTGGACATTATCTGTTTCGAGCTATCTTCTCATTAGAGATAGTGAGGAAAGATTTTGTTTCAACACTGAAAAATTTGTTGAAAAAAAAACATTTTTGGATATTTTTGAATCTCGTTAATCCGTTCATGCGCGTCTCTGGTAGACGAACGAAGAAAATTCTAAATTATTTTAATCATTTATTCAAAAGGTACAAAATTTTATCGGGGTGCTTAGAGACCTTCGTGATAATTTTTGGCGATGGTGAGAGGGGAGGAGTTTCCAAAAATGAAACCTAGCACCTGAAATAATGAAAATTATATACTTGGACAGACATTCGAGAAAATTCAAGAAAAAAAATATTCTGAAAATTTTTTTGAAAAAAAAACATTTTTGAATATTTTTGAATCTCGTTAATCCGTTCATGCGCGTCTCTGGTAGACGAATGAAGAAAATTCTAAATTGTTTTATTCATAAGATTTGAGAGAAAATAATCTTGCGATCGACTGGTTGGGCAGCACTGTTGTAATAACTACTCGATGAGTCGGCATAAATGAAAATATCAATAATAACGAAATAACGATAAGATAATACGAATACGTTGTATCATAGGCTATCAATGGACTTCACTATTCAAAATTACATGTGTCTAAAAATTGCACAATATTTGAGTTGATAAAATTAAGCACCTACTAAAATGAATACATTTTTTTTTGTATGTTTTGCTATTTAAAATTTTACGCAAAAGTTATGTGTGATAAAGATAAGTTTTTTAATAGGCAGAACAGGTTGCGATTATAAAATTAAAATTTTATTGTTCTGTTCAAATAAAACGATTGCTTTTTAGACGGATTTGATGAAGGCCGGTGTATTTTAGATTTTACGCGACATCAAAGCTAGAAATTTTTGATACCAATTTTGAGCTACTTGGCGATGTTTGCGCTATCCAAATCTATGTACCGAAATAGTTACATAGAAAAATGATTTGGACGTCTACAATTTTATCATATTTTGATGCGGTGCTCTTTGACCCTAAAAATGAAATGCGAAAAACGATTACTTAATTTATTTCAGAATTTATTAATTATTAATGGCTTTTCATTCAATTACTGAATTTTTTATAACTTACAGTTTTATGTAAGTATGTAATATATCTGACGAAGACAAAAATATTAATGTCAAAAGCTTATAAATTAATTTTAGTTTCATGATTTTCAGAAATTTATAATTATTTATGTATTTTTATAGTATAGATATAAAGTCAATATAAAAATAGCTTTTAAAGCATTAATAGGATAGAAAACCAGCCAGTTACGTGTGACCTACATAATATAGACTTATATATTATGCATAATATAGACATTAATTGCCCTACTGGGCAATCCTAAAACAATCCTATCGAAAATAAAATTTTAATAAAAGTTCTAAAAATAATTTTATTTCGAAAATAATACTTAAATAATTTTAATATTTCTGTTATTTTTGGGAAGTTTTAACATAAAATTATAATGTGATTCAAATATACATACATATAGTTCTATATGGTTCGTCATCAAGCTTTTGTTGATGCATAAGTTCGTAGCGTTTTCGGTTTACAAGGTAAGAAGTGCTTTGGAAACAAATTTGTTTGAGAAATATCAATGTCATTTTAATGTCATAGTATTGTTTTATTGAATACTTGTTAAATTTTTCAATTTGTAGAAAGTTAGGGGTAATTGTTGGCTAAAGAAAATGGAGTGTCAAAAACTAGCATCGGAAGTCAAGTATCTAGGCATAATACTTGACAAAAAGCTGAACTGGGGCAAACATTTCAGTTATAAAACTGGAAGAGCGAGCATGGCCTTCTGGCAATGTCGTGGGGCAATGGGGCGATCCTGGGGCTTTTCCCCTAAGGTTGCCCTCTGGCTCTACACCGCCATAATAAGGCCCATGCTAAGTTATGGTGCTTTGGTTTGGTGGCCTAGAACCAAGCTGGCAACAGTGGCGTCCTCTCTTCACCCGATGCAGAGAATGGTCTGCCTGGCGGTGACAGGAGTGATGCGAACGGCTCCCACAGCGGCCTTAGAGGCTCTTCTCTGTCTCCCTCCACTGGATCTCCACGTGGAGGAGCAGGCGGTCAAGGCTGCCCTTAGGCTGCGAGCGTGGGGGCTCTGGACCAATAGGCAAGGAGTCGGGAGACATTCGGGGGTCACTATTTCGATGGGCTCCCCATCCTGGCCCTGGATGCTGACAGAATTCACCCTATTCACCTATTTAATAGGAAATTTAGCATTTTGCTAGACACAACAAGAACTGTAGAGACAGACATATCTCTGTACACTGACGGTTCCAAAACTGGTGATGGCTCAGGTGTGGGGATTTTCTCCCGGGAACTGCAGCTAAACACATCTATATCGCTGGGCAAGTATGCCTCAGTGTTCCAGGCGGAACTTGTAGGCATACTACACGGCGCAAAAACAGTCAAAGATAGAGGCATCCGAGGCAAAAGAATTCAGATATTTACAGACAGTAGAGCGGCTCTTGTGGCACTAAACCGCCGCAAGATTACCTCGGGGCTGATACTTAATTGCTATCGGACACTGAATGAAATATCAACCCACAACAACCTTACACTCAGCTGGGTGAAAGGTCATCAAGGCAATGAAGGGAATGTGAGGGCGGATGTGCTGGCGAGAACGGGCTCGGGTAACACACCGTGCGGTCCTGAGCCATTTGTCACGCCGGCCATCAGCACAATCAACACCCTCATAAGAGAACAAACTCAGAAACTACATGGTAGAAGATGGGAGAATCTACAGGCATGCCGTCAAGCGAGAGCAGCTATACGCGGGCCCTCCAGCAGGAATGCCAAAGATTACACACAGTTGTCTCGGGATAGTCTGCGTATTATTGCGGGGATTTTGACGGGACACTGCAAGTTAAATAAACACCTACACACGATGGGTCTTGTAGAGAGTCCCATCTGTCGTGGTTGTGAAGAAGCAGACGAAACGGCGGAGCATCTGCTTTGCAGATGCCCTGCCCTTGCGTCCATCAGAGGATTCATGTTGGGGGAGCTCTGGCCTAGCATGGCCAGTATTAGGGATATGCCGCCCTCTAAGATTCTCGAGTACATTCTAAGGTTGGGATGGCTTGAGGAGTAGGGGGACGGCTTCCCTAATGAACGCAGCATAATGGGCCAACTTGTGGCCTGAGTGCGTACGACCTCGTAAGAGGCTGTCCTTCACTTACAATCCAGAATCCAGATGGAGTGTCAAATACAAAAAAAATTAATATTTCCGACATATCCTTTTGTTTGAGTTTAACCGAGGAGTTAAAGGAGGCACCATTTGTGCCGTTTACGGAGAGAACGTCATCGTGAAAAGTACTGCACGAAAATGGTTTTCTCGTTTCAAAATGGGGTATTCTGATATGAATGATTTCCCACGTTCAGGGAGGTCATCCGGCTTTGATGAAGACCGATTAAATGCTTCAATTTGTGATAATTCACGTCAATCAACTCGGGAATTGGGCAATATGATTAATTGTGACCAATCAACTATCGTACGACGTTTGCATTCCATGGGCAAGGTTCAAAAGTTGGGTGTTTGGGTACCATACGTTTTGAGAGAAAACAACAAATATCAGCGTGTTACCATGTGTGCTTCTTTGCTTGCTCGTCATCGTTTAGCTCGTCAACAACATCAGTCGTTTTTGTCCCAAATTGTTACTGGTGACGAAAAATGGTACCTTGACATCAACATCAAGAACAGAAAGGAATCGCCTGAGCCCTAACAAACAAGCAAATCCTCTTGCAAAAGCTGGTGCCCATCCACGCTAGGTAATGTTGTGCATATGGTGGGATAAAGAAGGCGTCATCTACTATGAATTGCTTCCGAGGAATGTAACCATCACTTCAGAGGTTTATTGTCAACAACTGCGTCGCCTGGAGGCTGCAATTCAAGAAAAACGACCTGCAAGACGGCATCAAGTGGTTTTGCAGCATAATAATGCCCGTTCGCATACTGCTAACATTACAAAAAGCAGCTATTCAAGACCTCGGTTGGGAGGTTATTCCACATCCGTCTTATTCTCCTGATCTTGCCCCATCAAATTTTCATCTTTTCCGCTCTCTATCCAACAATCTCCGCGGAATCTCATTTAATAAGGACGTTGCTTTTCAAAAGTGGCTCGACGACTTCTTCACCTCCAAACCACCGGATTTCTTCAGGCGCGGAATCGAAAAACTGCCAGAATGTTGGGAGTCAATCGTAAACAATCCAGGAGAGTCTATTATTGATTAGTTTATATATTTTTTATATTTAACCCATTAACAGCCAAAGGTGCGTGTGCGCACCCTTTTAAATTTTTTTTATTTTATAAACTGTTTATTTTACGTTTTTTACGTTTATTTTATAAACGTTTATTTTATAAACGATTTTCTCGATATTACTTTTTTCGAGACGGTTGGCATGATATCTCAAGTTCTACTGGACCGATTTACATGAAATTTGGTGTGAACCTTCTCTATACATCCCTCTATCGCACGAACTAGAATTATAACAAAATTTTAATTTTTACTATTTTTAAAAAATTCGGAAAAGTAAAAACAACTGGTAAAGAAATGTCTTTTTATTACAAACAGCCACTATTTTGCGAAAAAAAGTTATTTTTACTTCTCCTTAGTTCGGACGATAGCGGCATTTGTTTTGATTAAGAATCAATTTTTTTTTTGATTTCAGATTACTAGGAGGGTTGGAATCATGTCAACCAAGACCCACCTTTTTGAGATCTCCCATTTTATCAGCCTGTAACTTTTTAAATTTAAAATGTTTTCATTTGATTTTTTTATGTATTCTTCAAACAACAATAAAAATGTGGTAAAAAAATGGATAGTAAAAATATTGTTTGGTATTTCTTTATTGCACTTGAAAATATACCTAAAATTCATGCCTGTAGACTAGAATACCCCCTTAATGAATATTCCGCGAGTTCTAAGATATGTACAATGCATGTCTTGAAGCTATTTAATCGATTTGTCTGTAAAAGATAGGTAGCAAATGACTACGAAAAGAAGAGCAAGCAAGGAACGAAAAAGGAGGAAATAAAATGCCTTAAAAATTGAAAGTTCAGTATTTCGTTTCACATTTACCCCACTTGGACCTATATCAATAACATAATCAAAATAACTTGTGAACTGCATGATATGCATATATTTTCAAGACGTTTGAGCTATATCAAGATAAATGTACTTTTTTAAACAGTAAAATAAAAATATACAGGTGTCTCTAAAACAACTAACAACATTTAGGACCATTGCACCACATCTTTGATTAAAAATTAATTTTTTTATATTGATAGAACCGTTTTAGAAAGGACATTTAATTTTGAAACTTATTTGTCGCTCATGAAGGGCTCTTATGAGCTCTTTTATTTTATTTTATTTAAATTCCACTGTATACGTTTTATGTGAAAATGCAAGGTTCTTTTCAACTGTACAATAATCATAACAATAATAATTTATGCTATATTTGCTTTTTGTTATCAGCTATTGCAAATATTTTTAAAAACATGTATGTATATCTTAACCAAATTTCGTATCTACTTTCATATCTTTAATTGCCACTCATAATGCCTGATAAAAAATCTTTTGGAAAGGAATTAGGCTAAATCCATAAATCTTTGGGTAAATTATTTCGCTAAACTGTTTACGTTCCAAAAATGAAAATTTGGTTTAAATTTACATGGTAGGGGGGGGGGGGAGCAATTTCGGTGGATAAAATAAAAGAATGATCTCCCACTGGGTAAAGCATTTTCACTAATCCGATTTAACATCTATACAAACGATCAATCGACATCCCCACACATCAGGAGGTTAATTGATGCAGATAATCTTCCGGTAGCAACCCAAGGTAGAAAATTTGATACGGCGAATACAGAAATAACATTTTTAAAATATTTAGAGCGTGCAAAAAATTTGGCATAGATGCGTTTTTGTGTGCCTGAAGGAACCCCCGAAAAGTTCCTTTTAAAAACCACACTCGGCTTCTCTTCCAACTAGCGATTTTAGGCTTCTAATATGGTTTTCGGCTATCCCTACAACTCCATTTAAGTTTATTTCTGGTATAATAGGCGAAGAGGATATTTCTATTTTGATGCTTAAATTTTCGTCAGATCGGGCCAATAACAATTAATACAGCTTAATTACAATGCATTACTTTTTATGGTTGTGTCAATTAAATAAAAATTTTACAAGTGGCATGGCCGTGAGCAAATTAATGATTTGAGTCAATTTTAGGTTTATGAAAAATTTTCATCAGATCAAAATTTAAGAACACAAAATTTTCGTGCTTGGATCCATGTAAGGAAGCCAGAAAATGGCTTAAATTGTAAAAAAAAATGCATGTAAATCGATATTTAGAAGACATGAATGTGTATTTAAGTGTCAGAATAACCCCCCAAAAGTTTCCTAAAATCCCCTGACGGTTCCTTCCCCAATTGGGGAATTTAGTCTCCTGATGTAGTTTTTTGACCTTAACTATCTTAAATATACGATAATTAACTATCTTATCTTAATTAATAATCACTTTTAAATTAATACCATCGATGGTCCGTGTCACGGGCTACAACCCCCTGGCGGTGGCGTTCATTTGCAAAGGGGAATAGGGGGTACCGAATTCACTTATATACAATTTTTTGACAAAATGTGATTTTTAAAAATTAATTTCCCCGAAACAGCATATAGGGCCACTTTTAAAATAATACCATCGATGGTCCATGTCACGGGCTACAATCCCATGGCGGTGGAGTTCATTTGCAAAGGGGAACAGGGGGTAGAAAATTCTATTATATACAAATTTATGTCAAAATGTGATATTCAAAAATTACTTTCTCCAAAACGGCACTTAGGGCCACTTTTAAAATAATACCATAGATTGTCCGTGTCACGAGCTACAACCCCCTGGCGGTGGCGTTCATTTGCAAAGGGGAATAGGGGGTACCAAATTCACTTATATACAATTTTTTGACAAAATGTGATTTTTAAAAATTAATTTCCCCGAAACAGCATATAGGGCCACTTTTAAAATAATACCATCGATGGTCCATGTCACGGGCTACAACCCCATGGCGGTGGCGTTCATTTGCAAAGGGGAACAGGGGGGTAGCAAATTCACTTATATACAATGTTTTGACAAAATGTGATATTCAAAAATTAATTTCTCCAAAACGGCACATAGGAACACTTTTAAACTAATACCATCGATGGTCCGTGTCACGGGCTGCAACCCCATGGCGGTGGCGTTCATTTGCAAAGGGGAACAGGGGTAGCAAATTCTATTATATACAAATTTATGTCAAAATGTGATATTCACAAATTAATTTCTCCAAAACGGCACATAGGGCCACTTTTAAACTAATACCATCGATGGTCCGTGCCACGGGCTGAAACCCCATGGCGGTGGCGTTCATTTGCAAAGCGGAACAGGGGTAGCAAATTCTATTATATACAAATTTATGTCAAAATGTGATATTCACAAATTAATTTCTCCAAAACGGCACATAGGGCCACTTTTAAAATAATACCATCGAAGGTCCGTGTCACGGGCTACAACCCCACGGCGGTGGCGTTCATTTGCAAAGGGGAACAGGGGGTAGAAAACTCACTTATATACAATTTTTTGACAAAATGTGATATTCAAAAATTAATTTCTCCAAAGCGGCACATGGGACCACTTTTAACATAATACCATCGATGGCCCGTGGCACGGGCTGCAACACCATGGCGGTGGCGTTCATTTGCAAAGGTGAACAGGGGGTAGAAAATTCTATTATATACAAATTTATGTCAAAATGTGATATTCAAAAATTAATTTCTCCAAAACGGCACATAGGGCCACTTTTAACATAATACCATCGATTGTCCGTGTCACGGGCTACAACCCCCTGGCGGTGGCGTTCATTTGCAAAGGGGAATAGGGGGTACCAAATTCACTTATATACAATTTTTTGACAAAATGTGATTTTTAAAAATTAATTTCCCCGAAACAGCACATAGGGCCATTTTTAAAATAATACCATCGATGGTCCATGTCACGGGCTACAATCCCATGGCGGTGGAGTTCATTTGCAAAGGGGAACAGGGGGTAGCAAATTCACTTATATACAATTTTTTGACAAAATGTGATATTCAAAAATTAATTTCTCCAAAACGGCACATAGGAACACTTTTAAACTAATACCATCGATGGTCCGTGCCACGGGCTGAAACCCCATGGCGGTGGCGTTCATTTGCAAAGAGGAACAGGGGTAGCAAATTCTATTACATACAAATTTATGTCAAAATGTGATATTCGCAAATTAATTTCTCCAAAACGGCACATAGGGCCACTTTTAAAATAACCCCATGGCGGTGGCGTTCGTTTGTATTCATGATTAAATGGCAAACCTTTCTGAACACAAATGTCAAAGAACTGTCACTTTGACAAACTTCATACAAGTTATCCCTATTGAAAGTTCTCATACAGCTAAAAATCAACCTATATTAGGGCATTCTAGTAAGGTCCTCACTTTTAAAATTTAAACGCTTGCGCGTATGTGCCCAATATTCGCCCCACACTTTTATAATTTTAAAACAATCGAACTATGAGATTAGAAACCTCATAGTTATACTACTCAAAGCGCAGCCTACTTGATTTTAGCCATTTAAAATAATATGGTTATGGGTGCACAAATTAAAAATCGTAATTTTTAAGACAACAAAACAAACCAATGTAATTCCCCAAATTGTTAAAACATCAATACAAAAAAAAACTTACTTGAGATTGCCTTAGCGCCGCCCGGTAAGTCATAATTTTCGACTGAAAACCAACCATGTCGACTTCAAACACGATGCTCTGTGAACTAATTTGTGGATAATGAAGATTTTCGTTCACCTTATGCGGCGCTTCTTTATGATTTTGATTGTAACGCATTGATCCCGGCAGTGGACACTCGTGCTGTTTGTAATCATTATAACAATGATCCAATTCTTTTAAGTTAGCTTGTAAAGACCTGAAAGTTAAGCTGTTACAAATTTTTATTCCCAATAAGAAAATTTAATGTTCTAACCCACCTAAATATTAAATTAACGTACTCGTCGGGCATGTACTTGGAAATAGGAACGTGATAAGAAAAATTGAACAAACTGTTGCCATTATTGTGCAATATGTACTGGTGATTTAGGGTAACATTAAAATGCTTCCCTTGTACCGTGATAGTAAACAAGTTATCATCTAATGAATCGTAAGTGTTATCTTGATCGTTCCAATCATCGGTGTCTCGCTTCTGTCTTTGTTGCTTATCAATATTGTTAGTGTGGAAAGGTTTAACAATTTTAGTTTTGTCTATGTTCAATAAGCTGCCTTTCGTGTGGTTGTGGAGGTGTGCCTGTCTTTGTATTCGGTCACCGAAAATTGCTGAATCCAGCTCTTCGGAATTTTGAAGCAGCGGAGTCACACAGCAGTAAACCTTCAAAGAATCGGTTTAGTCTCATTTTTAGCGCAAAATTTAAGTTAAAAATTACCTGACACAAAATGCTTCCATTTTCCAATTCGGGTTCCAGCCCCGAACAGTCGGGAGGTCGGCCTATTATGTGAGAAGGTCCTTTCACGGTGCCAGAAGAGTCTAAACTCGACTTGATCGATCCTATAAAAATGCCCAATAAATTTTTTTAAAGAGTTCGGGAATTCCCAAATTCTAAATTATTTTTTTCTCACTAACCGAGCTCCTTATAAGGTATCGCGCTTTGTTGGGGATAAATAGTTTGCCACGTTTTTGGTTTGATACTTTTCTGCGGCCGTTTCGTCGATACGGAACGATGCGATGATTGTAAACTCGCTTGCGTCAGTTGCGTGTGGCGCGCCGCTTCCATGAGATACAAGGTGGTGATTGCGGCCAAACTAAAAACAAAACAGAATCGTTACGCAAACAATCGACCATAAGTCACGTTCGACTTACCAAAACGCCATAATTAAAACTAAAACCACGATTATTATCTGAATAAATTTATTTGTACATAACTCCTGATCCTTCTGACAGTCGTGCTGATTTTTGTAACACTTTTGAGGGTGCATTTGTTTGCTACTTGCTGAAACAAAAGAAAGATGTTCAAAAAAGATGGCGCAAATTGAAACAAGCGCCATTTTTGTGGCAATAAAAATGCACGTTCGGACCTCGCAATAAATTTTTATTTTGGAACGGTTCGACCACCGGTTTTTGACGTTTCGTTAGAAAACGGTCGGACCTCATTGGTTGTAATAATTGTTGAATGAGGGGGAGATACCCCTTGAAATATTTGTGCACACAGGCTCAGATTTCCAGTGCATTCCAAGAAATTCCCAATTATTTTAAACCAGTTCCAAATAGAAAAATACAAAAGAATTCTAAATTTTTCAGGATATTGATTCCTCATTATGTGATTTTGCGATCATAGAAATTTTAAATATGTACAGCGTGTCGTGTTCTTTGTTTAGATGTTTAGAAGATTGCTAATAACTGTTTGACACGCTTTAATTTTTCGAAATGAAATGAATCCCACTTCTTAGATAGTTGGCCTGGCCTACAACTAGGCATTTTTAACCTTGGCCATTAACCAAGTCATTAGGTTCTATTCTAAATTCAAAAGGTTATAATTTCTTTAAGAAAATCTGATTACGAAGCACTAAATATAAAAAAATTCCCATGGCAACCCTCCTCATCGACGCGCATGATTGGATCAACGAGATTCCCGGATATGGGGTACGTCCAAGTATTAATCAAGAAATATTTACAGGAGTTACAATAAAGGTGACTACATATTTTAATGTTTTCGAAGTCGGATTTTCAGTAAGAAATAAATTGATACTCCTTAATCCCCGAGTGCGGCGTTCAGGCCGCACAACCTAGGCAATCTCGTACTAGCTATAATAATTCAAATTGACATAATCATATCTTGAAAAAAGAATTCCAAAAGTAGATAAATTAATATTGTAATAATTGTTATAAAATATGATATTAAGTTAAATTTTTTTAACGCCGAAGCTATTGCTGCTACGCCTTCAGAGATATTGAAGTTTTTAAGTGCTTACAATTTATTTCTACACTGTACAACGAAACAAAAAGTACAAAACAGACAGAACTGTGCATGCAGGGATCAGACCATTATTGAATGAAACGTTATGGGCCGGTCGGACCGTACCCAAATGAAAGATGATTGCGCGGTCGGACCGTGCAGCAGTCTCTCCCTTCCAAATATTGCTTGCAGTTGATTTAGTATGAAGTGTTTCGAAAAATTTCAGTATAATGGCAAACATTTCAATGATTTTTCTGTAAATTTCAGCAGTAAAGTGTACTAAATTAACTTTCTGACAAAAAGTTGAATTAAATTTTATTTTTCCAAATTTTAAAAGTATAAAATTGAGCATGCGGGTGTCAGACTGTTCCCGAATAAAATATTATTGAGCGGTCGGAGGTGACCAAACAAAAAATTGCTAATCTCATCAAGTTGAATTCAACTTTTTTACAAATTTTGCATGCGGGTGTCGGACCTTTCTAGAATAAAATATTATTGGGCGGTCTAAAATAGACACAACTGAGCGTGCGGGTGTCAGACCGTTCCCGAATAAAATATTATTGAGCGGTCGGACGTGTCCAAACGAAAAATTGCTAATCTCATAAAGTTACTTTCTTACGAATATTGTTAAAAGTACAAAATAGACATAACAGCATACGGGTGTCGGACCTTTCTCGAATAAAATATAATTGGGCAGTCGGACCGTGTCTAAACGAGAAAGTTCTAATCTTATCAAGTTGAATTAATTTCTTTTCTTGTTTTGTTTTGAAGTATAAAATAGACACAACTGAGCAGGCGGTTGTCAGACCGTTCCCGAATAAAATATTATTGAGCGGTCGGACGTGTTCAAACGAAAAATTGGCAATATCATCAAGTTGAATTCAACTTTTTTACGAATTTTGTTAAAAGTAAGAAATGACATAACAGTATGCGGTTGTCAGACCGTTCCCGAATAAAATATTATTGAGCGGTCGGACGTGTTCAAACGAAAAATTGGCAATATCATCAAGTTGAATTAAACTTTTTTACGAATTTTGTTAAAAGTAAGAAATGACATAACAGCATGCGGGTGTCGGACCTTTCTCGAATAAAATATAATTGGGCGGTCGGACCGTGTCCAAACGAGAAATTGCTAATCTTATCAAGTTAAATTAATTTTTTTTCCGAATTTTGTTTGAAATATAAAATAGACAAAACTGAGCAGGGTTGTCAGACCGTTCCCGAATAAAATATTATTGAGCGGTCGGACGTGTTCAAACGAAAAATTGCCAATCTCATCAAGTTGAATTCAACTTTTTTACGAATTTTGTTAAAAGTAAGAAATAGACATAACAGCATGCGGGTGTCGGACCTTTCTCGAATAAAATATAATTGGGCGATCGGACCGTGTCTAAACGAGAAATTGCTAATCTTATCAAGTTAAATTAATTTTTTTTCCGAATTTTGTTTGAAGTATAAAATAGACAAAACTGAGCAGGGTTGTCAGACCGTTCCCGAATAAAATATTATTGAGCGGTCGGACGTGTTCAAACGAAAAATTGCCAATCTCATCAAGTTGAATTCAACTTTTTTACGAATTTTGTTAAAAGTAAGAAATAGACATAACAGCATGCGGGTGTCGGACCTTTATCGAATAAAATATTATTGGGCGGTTGGACCGTGTCCAAACGAGAAATTGGTAATCTGATTAAGTTGAATTAAATTTTTTTCCGAACTTTGTTAAAATATAAAATAGACACAACTGAGCATGCGGGTGTGAGACTGTTCCCGAATAAAATATTATTGAGCAGTCGGACGTGTCCAAATGAAAAATTGTTAATCTCATAAAGTTGAATTCAACCTTTCTCCAAATTTTGTTAAAAGTATAAAATAGACACAACTAGTAAGCATGCGGGTGTCAGACTGTTCCCGAATAAAATATTATTGAGCGGTCGGACGTGTTCAAACGAAAAATTGTTAATTCTCATAAAGTTGATTTCAACTTTTTCCGAACTTTGTTAAAAATATAAAATAGACACAACTGAGCATGCGGGTGTCAGACCGTTCCCGAATAAAATATAATTGAGCAGTCGGACGTGTCCAAACGAAAATTTGCTACTATGATCAAGATGAATTACATTTCTTTCAGAATTTTATTTAAAATACAAAATAGACACAACTCAGCATGCGGGTGTCAGACCGTTCTCGAATAAAATATTATTGGGCGGTCGGACCGTACCCAATCGGAAAATTACCAATCTAATATAGTAGTTGAATTAATTCTTTTCCGAATTTTGTTAAAAGTATAAAATAGACATAACTGAGCATACAGGTGTTAACCGTGCTGGAATAAAATATTATAGGCGGTCGGACCGTGTCCAAACGAAACATTGCGAATTTGATCAAGTTGCAACACATTTTATATCGAATTTTGTTAAAAGTATAAAATAAAGCTCCGTCAACGCATTCTGATAGTTCGATTTTCTTTTTTTACGTTTCAGACACTTTACCTGCTCTCATTTCAAAACTTCACGTGTTTTAAGCTTCTGAAATGGACGAACTCTAGTGTTTGCAAGCGCGGGACAGCTCCAAATCGAGTTATCGGAATATATTCGACGGAGCGAATAAGCCCGGGCAGCATTCATAAGCATGAGGAGCGTTTTCTGTAGCCACGACATAAACCTACAACTTAAAATTCGACTAGTTAGAAGCTATGTCTTCTCCATACTTCTCTATGGTGTGGAGACGTGGACTTTAAATAAGAACAGCATGAATAAAATGGAAGCCTTCGAGATGTGGGTATATCGAAGAATGCTTGGGGTGTCGTGGACGGATAGGGTGACGAATGTGGAGATCCTCCGAAGAATGAAGAAAGAGCGGGAAATTCTAACTACCATCAAGAGACGGAAGCTTGAATACCTGGGCCACGTGATGAGAGGACAGAAATATCAACTACTGCAGGTGATCATGCAGGGAAAAATCCAGGGAAAGAGAAGTACTGGCCGGAGGCGGACATCTTGGCTGCACAATCTGAGAGAATGGTATAAGTGTACATCTACCCAATTGTTCAGAACAGCCGTTTCAAAGATAGAAATAGCAATGATGATTGCCAAACTCCGTAGCGGGGACGGCACTTGAAGAAGAAGAAGAAGAAGATTCGACGGAGCCTCAAAATGAAAAAAGCGTCAGCGTCAGACCGAATACGGCCATAGACACAACTCAGCATGCGGGTGTTAGACCGTTCTCGAATAAAATATTATTCAGTGGTTGGATCATGTCCAAATGAAAAATTGCTAATGTGATCAAGTTGAATTACTTTTTCCAGAATGTTCTTAAAAGAATAAAATGGACACAACTGAGCATGCGGGTGTCAGACCGGACTCCAATAAAATATTATTGAGCGGTCGGGCCGTGTCCAAACGAACCATTGCTAATCTGATACTTATATTTCGCTTTGAAGCTGCGTCAAACGCATTCTGATTGGGAGATTATACACGTTTTCAAACGATTTATCTACGTTCATTTAAGAATATTGCGTGTTTTAAGCTTCCAAAATGGATGGAATTACAACATTTACAAGAAAGCAAAAGCTCCAAATCGAACTATCCGAATGGGTTCGACGGATCTTCGAAGCGAAAAAAATGCCAGACCAAACACGGCCATGGTTGAATTAAATTTTTTTCTGAATTTTGTTAAAAGTATAAAATAGACACAACCGAGCATGCGGGTGTCAGACCGTTCTCGAATAAAATATTATTGGGCGGTCGGACCGTGTCCAAACGAAAAATTGCTACTCTGATCAAGATGAATTAAATTTTTTTCCAAATTTTGTTTAAAATACAAAATAGACACAATTCAGCATGTGGGTGTCAGACCGTTCTGGAATAAAATATTATAGGGCGGTCGGACCGTGTATAAACGAAAAATTGCGAATTTGATCAAGTTGCAATAGATTTTATTTCGAATTTTGTTAAAAGTATAAAATAGGCAGTGTTCAGTCTGGCACTTTTTTGCATTCTGATAGTTAGATTTGGGTTTTTCACGTTTCAAACGCTTTATCTGCTCTCATTTCAGAATTTCGCGTGTTTTAAGCTTCTGAAATGAACGAACTCTAGTGTTTGCAGGCGCGAGACAGCTCCAAATCGAGTTATCGGAATATATTCGACGGAGCTTCAAACCGAAAAAAGCGTCAGAGCGAATATGCACATAGACACAACTCAGCATGCGGGCATTAGACCGTTCTCGAATAAAATATTATTCAGTGATTGAATCATGTCCAAATGAAAAATTGCTAATGTGATCAAGTTGAATTACTTTTTTTCAGAATGTTCTTGAAAGAATAAAATGGACACAACTGAGCATGCGGGTGTCAGACCGGTCTCCAATAAAATATCATTGAGCGGTCGGACCGTGTCCAAACGAACCATTGCTAATCTGATAAAGACCGCGTTCGGTCTGGCACTTTTTTCGCTTTGAAGCTGCGTCAAACGCATTCCGATTTGGAGGTTATTCACGTTTTCAAACGATTTATCTACGCTCATTTAAGAATATTGCGTGTTTTAAGCTTCCAAAATGGACGGAATTACAGCATTTACAAGAACGCAAGAGCAATCGAACTATCCGAATGGGTTCGACGGATCTTCAAAGCGAAAAAAATGCGAGACCAAACACGGCCATGGTTGAATTAAATTTTTTCCCGAATTTTGTTAAAAGTATAAAATAGACACAACCGAGTATGCGGGTGTCAGACTGTTCCCGAATAAAATATTATTGAGCAGTCGGACGTGTCCAAATGAAAAATTGCTAATCTCATAAATTGAATTCAACTTTTTTATGAATTTTGTTAAAAGCACGAGTTAAAAGTACAAAAAACAAAATATGCTGTTATCAACATGCGGACCTTTCTCGAATAAAATATTATTGGGCGGTCGGACCGTATCCAATCGAAAATTGCTAATCTGATCAAGTTGAATTAAATTTTTTTCCGAACTTTGTTAAAAAATATAATAGACACAACTGAGAATGCGGGTATATTATTGAGCTGTCGGGCCGCGTCCAAACGAAAAATTTGATCAAGTTGAATTAATTTTTTTCTGATTGAGCGGTCGGACGTGTCCAAATGAAAAATTGCTAATCTTCTAAGGTTGAATTCGATTTTTGCCAGAATTTTGTTAAAAGTATAAAGACACAACTGAGCATGTGGGTCGGACCGTTCTGGTATAAAATATTATTCAGCGGTCGGACCGTGTCCAAACAAAAAATTGTTAATTTGATCAAATTGAATTACATTTTTTCCGAATTTATTAAAAATACCAAATAGACATAACTGCATGCGGGTGTCAGACCGTTACTGAATAAAATATTATTGCGCGGTCGGACAGTATCCAAACGGAAAATTGTCAATCTTAGGGTACGTTTATGTTGGAGCTGCGATAAACGATAAGAGCGACGATACTAGCGAAGCTAAGAAAATAAATGTCATTATTTTATATGCAGTTGTTTATATTGTAGCGTTGCGTTGATATAAACACCTGCATATAAAATAATGACATTTATTTTCTTAGCTTCGCTAGTATCGTCGCTCTTATCGTTTATCGCAGCTCCAACATAAACGTCCCTAATAGTTGAATTAAATTTTTTTCCGAATTTTGTTAAAAGTATAAAAACACAACTGAGCATGCAGGTGTCAGACCGGTCTCCAATAAAATATTATTGAGCGGTCGGACCGTGTCCAAACGAACCATTGCTAGTCTGATCAAGACCGCGTTCGGTCTGGCACTTTTTTCGCTTTGAAGCTGCGTCAAACGCATTCTGATTTGGGGATTATTCACGTTTTCAAACGATTTATCTACGTTCATTTAAGAATATTGCGTGTTTTAAGCTTCCAAAAATGGACGGAATTACAGCATTTACAAGAACGCAAAAGCTCCAAGTCGAACTATCCGAATGGGTTCGACGGATCTTCAAACCGAAAAAAATGCCAGACCAAACACGGCCAGGGTTGAATTAAATTTAACCCGAATTTTGTCAAATTTTGTCGAATAGACACAACCGAGCATGCGCGTGTCAGACCGTTCTCGAATAAAATATTATTGGACGGTCGGACCGTCACCAAACAAAAAATAGCTGCGCGGCCGGGATTAAATGAAAAAAGGCTCTACCACTGGCCAAAACTGAAAATTTGAGAAAAAGACAACTCACCTGTGCTGTTGGATTTTAAGCTGTCTCCACGCTTCAGTTTGGTCAATCTCCGATTGATTCTTTCCAATTGATCGATTCTGGTCTCCAAATTGCCAGTCACTTTGCACAATTCCTTCACCGCACCGATATTCTCCATAAAAATTCTTTCCTACAATTATTGGCCGTTATTCTCGTGCTAAACTCACTTTTTTCTTCAACTTACCTTATTTACGACTAGAAAATTATCTATGGACATACCATTGTCTAAAATGAGATTACCCGCCGGACTTACTGCTTCGGGTAATATTTCAGCCACTTCCTGCGCAATCACGCCTGTATCACAATGCTCTTGCAGTCTGTTTAACTGCGATGCAAAATTAGGCTCGTACTCGTACCTGAAACAATTAACCGGTGAATCCCCGAAGTTATTTACTCCAACAGATAAACAAGTTTGTTACCTTACAACGCGCAACCGCTGCACGTTCCTCAATTGTTCCGCGGTATCACACTCGACTATGTTTTTCTTCGCTCTAATATCACTGGGTTGTATAATATGGCCGGTTATTTTCAGGTTACCATGTACCACAAGAGATTCGTCCGGTCGGTCGGTGTTGATTCCCACTTTACCAGCATGAAAAATGGATTCCTATAGAAAAAACAACTTCATATAACGCGGTTAGCGATTTAAAACAAATTTAACCTGTGTTTGTCCTTTTTGCCAACACAATTCGACGTCGTTTTCAAACTGACCAGGATTCGAAGCCTTGAATGGAAAAAGGTGCTTTATTGAACAAGAAAAAAATTTTCTTAAAGTAAAAAATACTCACTCGCACTATAATTTTTTGACTTGCGTGGCTAACGATCTGAAAGTTTCCGTTACTGGTATGTGCGTGCAATCCAACCACCAACTGTAAACAAAACAAATAAAATATTTTTTAATTATTTTAGTAGGGCAAGTACCTGAAAATATCTTTGTTCGGGGTTGGGCTTCCCCTTTTTTCGCATATTATTCGACGTGGTTTCGCTAAAATGTAATCTTCCAACTGTTATTTTTGTAACTTGCGAATTCACCAGATCCACCCTAATAAAATAGACAAATGAAAGTATTGACCTTGTAATGGATCAAGAAACTTACAATACCGGATGAAATGGCTTTTTACTTCGATCACTCTGACTTTGTTCCACTCGAATTGTTTGCGTGGGACAATCATATTTGACTCCGTAAAAGTGAAGGTGAAAGCTTGAAATCTTGTGGAAACCTTCCGTCGTTTTCACGAATTGCGGATCACCCATTACTTGTACGTGGCAGGTTATCTATTAAAAAAAGAAAAAAATTAAAAAGTCTCGGTTAAAATCACCGAGCGGTACTTCACCTGAAAGTGGTTTTTCTTCTGACAAACGAAAGCGTCATCTGCGTTCGAAAAGTTAAAACCTTTATCGGCGTCGACGCGATAATGAGGAAGGGCCCTAGAAATTAAAAAAAAACTACGGTAAATCAAGATTTATAATCCGAACTGACGTGCACGCTTCAATCAACGCAACGCCAGCACCGAATCTATAAATCGTGTCGAACTTACAATTCCGTGAGATTCTGATCGCACAAAACATGCCAAGAGGTTTGTTGAAACGCATTAAAACGTATGCACTGGTATTGAGATTCCGACAAACATCCTTCAGATCCGGCAAAATCATCATCGATCGACGTCGACATAGGCCCGGGTGGGCTCAACTGGCTTGGAGCACAATTTTCTAGATACAAAAAAAATTGTTCAGAAAAGGCAAGATAAAACCTAACGGTTTCGAACCTGGTTCGCTTTTAACACACGGACTCTCTTGCGACAGTTTTCTCTTCTTACTATTCGGAACGTTTTGTAAATTCGTATAGACTGTCTGAATCCCGTCGATGCTGTTTTCGCAAATCACCGTATCCATATTTTGTCGTTGCGGTAACTGCATATCCAGGTTGGAGTTAAAACCAAGATGCAACAACTGGTTCTTGTCGAATTCGGTGTTTTTAACCAAAAGCAAGTCGTTTCCATTTCGACGATTTTCAGATCGGGTGCAATTTTCGAGTAGAACCGAACGATCGTTAAAGTTTTGGTTGGTGTCCGAATTTCCGTGGATTATTATCGGGCGATTGTGTTCCGAAATACTTGGATCGGTCAATAAAATTCGATCCTGCAGTAAATTCGAATCCGGGTGTACGTTTTCTTGAAGTATTCGACTAGTTAATAAGTTGGCGTTATTTCTTAAGTCATCGTTTACTAAAATACGATTATCTTGGAGTATTGTTCCGTTATCGAATAATTGAGATTCTGAGTTTTGATCCGTTACCACGATATGAGATCCGAGAATCAAATTGTCGCTTAGCATAGGATTGAGAAGGTTGGATTTGTAGAGCGGTTGTCCGAGTGATGTGTAAATTGTTTCCGATGAGGTTATGGGTGGATCGCAACTGTCTTGAGGGCTGTAAGGATGTTCCGAGCTGCTGTCTGGAGGACTTTCGGGTAACGAATGGCTATTGGAAAAGAAAAAAGAAAATCAGAATTTATTTTCCGAAACTTGTTTCTTTTCCTTACCCAGGTGGTCGCTTATTTTCCACTATCACGTTGAGAAGTTTGCCAGTGGAAGGAAGAGGAGGTGTGGTGGAATTAAGAGATTCGCTGAAGTAACTTCCATTCCCTTGGCTTCCTTCGCTGTTAATGAAGGCTTCCAATTGGGAAAAGTCCAAAGCCTCGTTATCGATTCCTCCGACAAAATCGCCCCTACCTAAACCGAACGAAATTTAGTTTGTGTCCACTCTGTACATCAGCATGAATTTTCTTTGCAAAGTGCACTCAATTATACGGAAAAAATCAGCATAATTACATTCTCACAGTCGCAATAATTTCAATTTGTAAATTTAAAACTTCCGGAACCTACTAATTTCTTGAATACATCATAATTTTCAAGAATTGTTTTTTTGCATATTTTGTTGAAGAGGACAAACGTCCATATGATTGGGGGGAGGGGAGGATTAATATTAATAAATAAATATTATCTTAAAATTTAAAGGTTAGAATAAACAACACCATCAATGAAAAGAAATATAAACAATTACGAAGTAAGCCGGAAGGATAAACGTCCCAAGTCGAGATTCTAACAGTTTGATTAATTTTTAGTTTTATTTAAATCGGCAATAAAAATTAAATAAATATTAATTATAAAGGCGACAAAGAATTTTTACAATACCTAGGTTGTACAATCGAGGGTTTCAACTCATTCAACATCTACCACTTTTACAACTTTGTACCGATTTTATTTTAGCGATTGTATTATATTCTCTTGCGATTCTACCAGGCCCAAACCAAAATTGTTTTTGTTGAACAAAACATGAGAAGATTAAATTTATTAAGATTAACTGCCGAGATTACCAAAAATTGAAAAGCTCTTTTAAGGGAATCAATTCGCTTGTGTTAGAGAAAATCAATTTTTGTTTTATCAATTTTGAATACCTATAATAGGATATCTTCTCCGTTGATGAAATAAAAGTGAACAACTGCCTAGCCGATTTTAGAAACAAAATTTTTGAGGAAAACTTCAAACACGTTTATTTCAAAACTACGTTTTTGGGAATTTGCAGTAATAAGATTCCAGTTCAACCAAGACCCATTGATCTAATTCAGATTTAATATCCGACTGTTTTATAACTTTTTAAAGAAATTTTAAAATTTTTCTGATCGCCGCTTTTCTTCTCGACTCGCAGCGATTTAGTTAGCAATAAAGAAGAAATATTGAGAGAAATTACGAGGTTTTTTATAATTAAATTATAATAATTACATGCACAACTTTTTGTTGCGCGTTTCGGCAACAAACTGCCATCATCGGACAAAGAATTAAAATTTTTCAAAAGGCCTCAGTTATGCAAAATAAATATTGTTGATAGAATTTGAATTGAGGCCTTTTGCAAATTTTTAATACTTTGCCCGATGATGGCAGTTTTTTGCCGAAACGCGTAACAAAAAAGTTATATTTAATTTACGAGAAGAGTGCATTTAATTATTATAATTTTTATCATAATAGCATCTTGCAAAAAGCTAGGTTCGTCTGTAAATATTTCGCTTACATAAAAATAAGGTTCAATACACAGCTTCAGAAACATGGTTATGTTTAGACGTATATTAGCCCAGGCAACGAAGCGAAAATAAAAATAATAAATACGAAAGTTTTGAAATTTGGTGATAATGTTTATTATGGCTTACTATTGAACGTGTCAAAAGTCCTGAACAATTGAAGGTGCGGAATCGCCGCCATCTTGGAAGAAAGGTGCATTTTTATGATTTTTGTTGTATAACTCCTTAATTATCGTGTTTATTGGAAAAATTATTCTTACAAAAGTTGGATAGTATTAAATTTCCTTCAAAAAAGTTCTTATTCATTTTTTCGTATAAATAATATTTTCTCGTACAAATGGACGATGAACGTGAATGTAGAAACTCTGCGAACATAGAAATTCATATTTATTACTATTAATTGTATTACGACAAAGTTTTGTTCATTTTGCACAACATTTTTATACTCACATCTTTGTGTACGACGCTTCTTAACGGTTTGAGTGATAGTTGGGTTATCCTCAACCACATCAGGATGAACCGATGAACCGACATCAGGCTCATCTGTACAGGATGATCGTCTTGAGCTTGTTGTTGATGATACCCTCTCGTCATCGGTATAATCGTCCTCGTCTCCATCCTCATTTTCATCGTCGACTATATTTGGTCCATTGAAACAGTCTCCGTGGCAATTGTTGCAAACGGTTGTGCATGCGATTCCCGCTTTTTTGCAGCCGCATAATCCTCCACAGCCAGTTTTGCATTTGCAAAAAATTAAATTCAATAAAGTCTCGGGTGCAATGGAGTCCAGCGTTCGAATTGAACTGAGGCACTCTTGGACTCGTTTCCAACCCCACGAGTCAGGGCGTAATTCATTCCCCAGCCATTTTTGCACTTGATGGTACACGCGAAAAGAATGCTGCCTGGATGCTCGTTCTGTTGGTGGTAGCGAGGCGATATGCGGTTTAATTTTTGTCACGGATTTTGTGAAACAATGAAATCTGTGTTCATTCAAAGAATTTTCGGCAGGACGTGCACCGTAGATGGCAAGGAAAAAACGTTCTCCAGCTTCAGCGATTGTTTCGTGCGAAGAATCACGATTGTTGAAACTTTCAGCGATATCGTGTAACTCTTTATTTTTTTGGTACAACTTCACGCACTTTATTTTTCCTTTTTTGAAAATTGCTGATGTGGTGTCGCAGCCACTAAAGGCATGCAAGAAGAGAATGCTGTTGGTAAGTCTATAACGGATTTTTGACTTTACATCCGTTATGTTCAACCTTGTGCATCAATTTGGTTGGCCACTGCCATTTCATTTAAATTGAATGAGATGGCGTTGTGGACTCTGCGATATTTTTATTATCGGTTTTCCGGAACGCAAGTCGAGATGCGCGCTGGGGAGGTCTTTTGGGGAAAATGTCGGACGAGAAGGTCACATTTTTTGGTGCTGTGAAGTGTTTGATTTGGGGTGCTTTCGATTAAGTGAATATGGTTACGTTTATTGGGAATTCCGTTCCGACAGTCCGGATATTATATGGAACATGTTGTTTTCCATCCCAGTAGGGGGTTTGATTCGAGATTGGAGGACGATGGGTTCTTTTTGCCGTGCCATGTGTCATCATCGGACCACCCTGGCCCACAATTTCTGGGAAGGATTTTTATCCGGTAGTATGGTGAGTTACATAATTAATTTTGCCATTACTTCACAGCCACCGATTAATCGATTGGCCAATATTTGAACATCAGAAGCTCGATGGCGTATTTTTTTCCTTGGCCTTTTTAATGTGTTTTATTTTTTTAATTATGTGTAATATTCTGGTTTTTCTGTTCGTCGTGCATTTTTTTATTAAAGAATGTTGTACGAGATTACGATTGCGGTGCATTTTTGTATACCTGCATCGTAGTGATTGGCGTATCTAATCTCTTTGACGTTCGCTAAACGTGGAAATGAATTTAAGTTTGAATGTTGGTTTTGGTATAATTATTTATTTAATTAATAATTATTTGATATAAAAATGTGTTATAATGTGTACATCGACTGGGTTTTATTTCCACGTAACTACATCAAGCGGCTTTAGTATGGTGCATCGGCGATCGGAGTCCAGAATGAGCGTTCTAAGTTCAAGCCTCGACTTGAAATTTTATGTTCGTTAATTTTTTCTTGTTTTTAATTATGATTTAATAATATTTTTATGAAGGCTTCGATGTGTGGCATACTTATATACAGAGTGCGGCATTGCGCCGGGGTTGCTGCTACTTGGTTTGGTCGTCGGAGGCTCGATGTGGTTACCATTATGGGATTGTTATATGACCATTCGAGTGTTCCGTCGATTGATTGTTTGGGTGGGGATTCTGGGTGTCGGTGCGGTCGCTACTGTGCCGTTCTGGTCGGCTACTGTAGTGGACTACTGTTTTATGTTCCACTGGTGCCATACTAGCATCAACAGCATCGTTAATTCTCTACGCCTTTAAGCAATGACCACCGTATTGTTTATTTTTATGTTTATTTTATTTTATTGTTAAGTTTATTTTGTGTGTGTTTGCAAAGCTGCTTCCTTGAGTTTATCCGAGGCGTTTTTACACGACCCATGGCCCTCGCATACCGACGTTTCCATCAAAGAGCTAGTTGACCTAACACCAGGGCACCACGCATTCAAAAGTAGAAGGTTCTTACTTTCTGCGTGGACTTTATCTTCTCCAAACTGCTTCTCATTAGAGCAGTAAGGAAGGATTTAGTTACACTGGCGCCGAAGCGTGGGAGCTACTGTATTGCCTCTGTTTTGCTTTTGTATCACTTACGATTTTCTACAGTATTGGACAGATGATGTTGCTCTACCATCTGTATTTTGGTGAATGCTCGGAGACAATTTCAGGGACAGCTTTTGCATTGTTTAATTGACAATTTTGTTTGTTTGTCAATTTTGTTATTTTGTGTTTTGGTTTTCCACAAGTTATTAAGGGGTGAAATCCTTTTAGCTTGCCATGGATCTACAATACCAAACGGGGGGTTGGTTGGAGTAATTGTTTGTACACTGATTGGTTTAACTACATCTTAAATCATAACAATACCAAAACGGGGGGTTGGTTGGAGTAATTGTTTGTAAACTGATTGGTTTAACAACACCTTAAATCATACATTACATAACATCATACATTACATTAGTAATGTTTGTCACTGTGGGTTCGATTACACCTTGAACTCTGCATGGTCCATTAACATCTACGATCATGATTTTTTTCGTTTGTTTTTATTTTATTTATTTCATGTTTTATGTAATATAACTAGACATCATACCATCTAGATGCTAGTTATACCATCTCATCTGAGGATGATCTCTTGTTTTTATTATGGCAGTGTTTTTGTTGGTTTTTTTTAACCAAGTTTTATTTTTTTATTTCCCGGTCTGTATGTCAGGGACGAAGATTGCCCTGCATCAGAACCCTTGAGGAGTCTGGGGGGAGCGTGCGCGTTCCTTCGACTCATTAGGAGGGGTCCTATGTGTTCCCTTCTCAATTTGCTCACAGTGCAAGTGTTGCGAACCTTGCTGTGCAGTCTTTTCCCTTGTGAGTGGGGGGGGTCCTATGTGAGCCCTTCTGGTGTTGACAGTCAAGTGGTGTAAGTTTGACCCTTGCTGTTCAGCGTTTGGTTGAGTTGTTACGGGTCCGATGCGAGTCGTACACTCATATACTCACTCTTTCCCTGGTTGGTCGTTTATAGCGAGTTCGCTTGACCTTAGCTCACGCTTTATGCGGATAAAAGGTGACGTGTCGTTGCTCTGGAGCTAATTCTTATCATTTTTTTCTTTGTGGAATATTTTTTTATTCCGTTGTCCCTGCCATGATGAGATCAGAGATCACCTACTATCACTACAGATATTATTATCACTCTTAGTTAGCATTCAGCAGGCGCGGTTTGCGCTCACGGAAACACTAGAGATCGGTTGATTTTTTTGAGCCATAGGCGATTTTTTCTTTTTGAGCCTTTAGCCCTATCTATACCGGCAAAGACGTTTAGGGGGGGGGTGTATAACGGATTTTTGACTTTACATCCGTTATGTTCAACCTTGTGCATCAATTTGGTTGGCCACTGCCATTTCATTTAAATTGAATGAGATGGCGTTGTGGACTCTGCGATATTTTTATTATCGGTTTTCCGGAACGCAAGTCGAGATGCGCGCTGGGGAGGTCTTTTGGGGAAAATGTCGGACGAGAAGGTCACATTTTTTGGTGCTGTGAAGTGTTTGATTTGGGGTGCTTTCGATTAAGTGAATATGGTTACGTTTATTGGGAATTCCGTTCCGACAGTCCGGATATTATATGGAACATGTTGTTTTCCATCCCAGTAGGGGGTTTGATTCGAGATTGGAGGACGATGGGTTCTTTTTGCCGTGCCATGTGTCATCATCGGACCACCCTGGCCCACAATTTCTGGGAAGGATTTTTATCCGGTAGTATGGTGAGTTACATAATTAATTTTGCCATTACTTCACAGCCACCGATTAATCGATTGGCCAATATTTGAACATCAGAAGCTCGATGGCGTATTTTTTTCCTTGGCCTTTTTAATGTGTTTTATTTTTTTAATTATGTGTAATATTCTGGTTTTTCTGTTCGTCGTGCATTTTTTTATTAAAGAATGTTGTACGAGATTACGATTGCGGTGCATTTTTGTATACCTGCATCGTAGTGATTGGCGTATCTAATCTCTTTGACGTTCGCTAAACGTGGAAATGAATTTAAGTTTGAATGTTGGTTTTGGTATAATTATTTATTTAATTAATAATTATTTGATATAAAAATGTGTTATAATGTGTACATCGACTGGGTTTTATTTCCACGTAACTACATCAAGCGGCTTTAGTATGGTGCATCGGCGATCGGAGTCCAGAATGAGCGTTCTAAGTTCAAGCCTCGACTTGAAATTTTATGTTCGTTAATTTTTTCTTGTTTTTAATTATGATTTAATAATATTTTTATGAAGGCTTCGATGTGTGGCATACTTATATACAGAGTGCGGCATTGCGCCGGGGTTGCTGCTACTTGGTTTGGTCGTCGGAGGCTCGATGTGGTTACCATTATGGGATTGTTATATGACCATTCGAGTGTTCCGTCGATTGATTGTTTGGGTGGGGATTCTGGGTGTCGGTGCGGTCGCTACTGTGCCGTTCTGGTCGGCTACTGTAGTGGACTACTGTTTTATGTTCCACTGGTGCCATACTAGCATCAACAGCATCGTTAATTCTCTACGCCTTTAAGCAATGACCACCGTATTGTTTATTTTTATGTTTATTTTATTTTATTGTTAAGTTTATTTTGTGTGTGTTTGCAAAGCTGCTTCCTTGAGTTTATCCGAGGCGTTTTTACACGACCCATGGCCCTCGCATACCGACGTTTCCATCAAAGAGCTAGTTGACCTAACACCAGGGCACCACGCATTCAAAAGTAGAAGGTTCTTACTTTCTGCGTGGACTTTATCTTCTCCAAACTGCTTCTCATTAGAGCAGTAAGGAAGGATTTAGTTACAAGTCCTGATGATTGCAACTGCTGTGATGTATACACCCTTCTCGCAATTTTCCCCTTTCCCGGTTTGACAAAAAAGATATTCTTTTCCAATGGTGCCAATGCAAGCAGCACAACCAACAGATCAACATCTTCACCAATAATAGCCACGGTTTTTTTCGATGAAGGTACTTGGATTGCAGTGTTAACGATTAAACAATCTGCATCATCAGTGCTTTGTCGAAATCCTATTCCCTGATCTCTTAACTTGGCTGATAGCATTTCAATTAACTGGGTTTTATTTTTATCGTTCGATAAAAACTGATCCTGCCGAACAGTAACATTCATGTTTTCTTCTAAATTTATATCCACAGACCTTTTTGCAGAAGATCGGCGATTTTGTTCCGTTTTCTTCGTACTATTGTTGGTATTTAAATAACCATCGAACACTACCGTGCAATTTTGACCGTAATGTCTCTGAATATAGTTGACGTAGCTTGCACAAATAGTTGAATAAGTTGAATTTTGTTTCCAAATGACTCGATGCAAGAGAAATCCACCGTCCACAATGTTAACACAGTTTTCTAGAATGATATCTTCGTTCGACGGCTGAAATATATCGTACATCGAGGACTTTTTAGTTTTTCGCATACCAGCTTCATTAAATAGCGACAATGGATACGGAGCCAACTCGTATTTTAAATGGGTTTGTAGCTCTTCGTTGTTTTTCACGTTCATCGTCCATTTGTACGAGAAAATATTATTTATACGAAAAAATGAATAAGAACTTTTTTGAAGGAAATTTAATGCTCTCCAACTTTTGTAAGAATAATTTTTCCAATAAACACGATAATTAAGGAGTTATACAACAAAAATCATAAAAATGCACCTTTCTTCCAAGATGGCGGCGATTCCGCACCTCCAATTGTTCAGGACTTTTGACACGTTCAATAGTAAGCCATAATACACATTATCACCAAATTTCAAAACTTTCGTATTTATTATTTTTATTTCATGAAATTTGGCCTTCGTTGCCTGGGCTATATTCCGAAATTCAAAATCATAGTCGGGTGAAAATTTGCAAATATTTCAGTATGGTGTTAAATTTATTATAATATGTTTTGTTAATAAGTTGATTTTATGTTATGTTTTGAGCCTGAAAAACGAATTTTTATTTTCATTTAATACGTCATTTACTAATTTGAAATTCTCCCGCATGGTGGCGTATGCTTAATGTAAATTGCGAATATGTAAACTTATTTAAGTTTTCATACAAATTTCTACTATTTTCTAATATCCAAAATCATTTTTCCATTATTTGGAGTTATTTAATAAATTAAAAATAAAATTCAGTCTTTTTCTTCCAAGTCACTTTTATCGATTGTCAATAACACTTATAGGTATTATTACTGACAAATCTTTTACGTTTGTCCTTTTTATCGACCGAAAATGAGAATAACACAGATATAATTATAAGACTTTGGAGAATAAGACTGAAGTTTATTTTTAATTTATTTTCAAATAATTTATACATTTCATTAAAAAAGCAACACATTGCAGACAATTGCTCTTGGCTGGATGTGTAAACAATTTTGCAGCTTAGTGTCATATGGTAAAGAATCGAGGATTCCGCAGATCAAATAGGAGATATATACACCCAAAAATGCCACCACTGAACTCAGATCTCCGCTTTCGACGCTGTAGGTAAAAGGCTAGCCGCCCTTAGCAGTATCAAAGAACTATGAAACAAGTGTAATTTTTATCTCAGTTCTCACGCAGTTGCATGGGTATCTATACGATTTTTTGTGGAAGCCATTATGTACATAGGCATAGCTAAGATTTGGGCAGGTTATTTTCAACCAGAATGACTCCAAAAATATATTCATACATGCGGTACGCCGTTTCCGTAGTTAATCTTAAATAAAAGCTATTCCAGAGCGAAGGAAGCTACGCATTCAACGTTTTGAAGTAGTAGTGTTTTTTTACGTGAACACGATGCTTTGGATATCCTTTGCCATGTAATGTGGTTAGATGTTTCGAAAGGCGGCTCATTTCGATGTAATTAAATAATAAAATTATCTGCGACGTCGTCACTATCATTAGTTAGCTGATCTTGCTTACAGATGACATGCAAAACGGCATTGTTTTCATAGTAATTCAAATTTATTTGAATTTCATTATTTAATTCCATCGAAATGAGCCGCTTTTAGAAAAATCTAACCACATTACATGGCGAAGGACATCCTAATGCCTAGATCACACGGAACGAGTACAGTGACGCGACAGTGCTCTCGGCCGAGTGCTCGGTTGGTCTAAACGTATTACCGAGCGCTCGGCCGAGCGTTATTTCGCTTATTTCGCCCATATCACTCTCTCGGCCTAGTGACATTTTACTGTCTCGTCACTGTACTCGTTCCGTGTGATCTAGGCAATAAGGATCGTATTTACGTAAAAAACACTATTAAATTGTTTTGTCGGTACCCCATTAAATTCTAATAATTAATATTTAAAATTTTAAAGCCGCAAACACGAATTCCAACTTCGATGTTATTAAATCTTTTCATCAGTGGCGTATAAAAACAAATCAATTGAAGTGATTGAATGATAAACGGGTAAGTATGTACGCAACCTTGTATTGGGTTTACGAGTAAGGTTAATAATTCTCAACACACACTGATTAGACAAGTGCTTACGGTATTTTCAATAACACGTTTTAAAAGTGCTGACTTAGGTTGCGTTTCACTCGAAAGCCGTTGCATATACAAAAAAATGGTAGAGACCTTTATTGCGTATAATTTAACGCTCTACAATTTTGTTCTCCAACTATTTTACTATATTTTGCTTGTTTACCGAGATATTTGAAATACAATTTTTTCATGCAAAACTCCAAGTATTTTCAATAACACGTTGTAAAAGTGTTGACTTTAGGTTGCGTTTCACTCGAAAGCCGTTGCATATACAAAAAAATGGCAGAGACCTTTATTGCGTATAATTTAACGCTCTACAATTTTGTTCTCCAACTATTTTACTATATTTTGCTTGTTTACCGAGATATTTGAAATACAATTTTTTCATGCAAAACTCCAAGTATTTTCAATAACACGTTGTAAAAGTGTTGACTTTAGGTTGCGTTTCACTCGAAAGCCGTTGTATATACAAAAAAATGGCAGAGACCTTTATTGCGTATAATTTAACGCTCTACAATTTTGTTCTCCAACTATTTTACTATATTTTGCTTGTTTACCGAGATATTTGAAATACAATTTTTTCATGCAAAACCCCAAGTATTTAAAAGTGCTGATTTTAGGTTGCGTTTCACTCGAAAGCCGTTGCTTATGCAAAAAAAATGGTAGAGACCTTTATTGCGTGTAATTTAACGCTTTACAATTTTGTTCTCCAACAAATTTACTAAATTTTGCATGTTTATCGAGATATTTGAAATACAATTTTTTTTTAATGCAAAATCCCATGCCAACTCTTTTATTTTTAAATCGAAAAACTGAGCTTGTTTACAATTTTTGCTGTGTAAAAACTGAACTTAAAACTGTAAAATTCAAATTGATCTTATTAAAAAAAAAAAAATGAAATGCCAAGGGGGCTCGCCTGTGAGGTGTCCACACTGAAGAGGCAACGTCAACACGAGGATGAAGAAATTTTTTTTATTTATCGACAAACACTCAGTATGTATTATATGTCACATAATATAGAAAACGTTAAATAATGATAATCGTTGAATTTGATTGGCGTCATCGGTTGTTGTTGTTAAATCAATAAAACAAAGATTTTGCTATTTACCTGAAACCATGGTTACGATAAACTACATCGATATAAAGAAGCTTCCCCTTAAAATTAACGTATTTTTATGTGTATTTAGAATTCCAACAAATGCAAGTTTCTTTCCTATGAAACCGTGAAAACTCATCTTCCAGTTTCGCCGAGAGAAAAACGCTTCATTTAGCAAAGAGCACGTGTTGCGGTAAAATTTCTGCAAAAAACAATCCGTCTCGAACGATTGGTCGTCGAAAACGATTAATCCGGATTTTTAGGTCACTTTTGCTAAAAATAAGGGAGATTCCACACGTAAAACTTCTACTGAACTGTATAATTCGCGATATCTAATTTTTCATTCGAAACCAATTAAAAGTAAAAATAAAGAAGAAATTGCAATGCAATAGACGCGTCTCATTGAACAAATAATGCAAAAACGCGTAGTTTATTAGAGCATTTCGATAGAAATGCTTTTACCATTTTAAAAACTTTTCCGAAAAGAAAGATTTTTTTCGTCGTACTTTCGAACGTTTAGCCTCTAAATAATCGAAACTGCAAGTAAAATAATAAAAAATAAAGTTTACCTTGCAGAAGACGCAATTTTTCCCTGCGCTCCTCCATATTCCAACAATATTCCATAATTTTTGGTCACTGTAACATTTTCTAAAATCTACCCGAAAAAATGAAATACTTCAACTTTCGAACTATAAACCACATTTTCCAATGCCCACGAGCAAGGAACCGAGAGGAAAGCTTCGTTTTAATTTGAAATTTCTAATGGTCCACAAGAAAAAATTAACAAAACAACTGAAGATGTAACAAGTGCTCGCACTATTCAATAGTAAATTTAATAAAATATTTAACAAGTTAAACGCTATTTATCCCCTCTTTAGTTGCTATAGTTACAATAAATAGAGGGGCCATGTACAAGAATATAAACCAAATACATAAGGCAATCAACATCTATTTTAAATAATATTATATTAGAACGGAAACTCGGAAAAAGGATAAAATAAAATCACCGAAATCGCTCGGTTCAAAAATAATCGAGTAATTTTCCAAAATGTAAATTAAAAAAAAAAGTCAAAACTACAAAATTCTATTCCAACTCTTCCTTCGTTACGGTATTTTGTTTTTCAAAAAAAAAGTGAAAATCGAAAACAACTGAACGAAACCGCCTCTCGACAGTTTTTGTTTTATTTCGGAAGAAAAACAAAATCTTATCAAAAAATAAGCAATTTAACGACTTCTTTCACCGCATTATTTGGATGAAAAATGTTAAAACATATTATGTAACAATGCCCCATTACATTTTAATAAAAACAAAATAACGATAAAATAAAATAAGTTTGTTTATATCGATTGTTCCAGAAATTATTAATTAAACATCGATGTGGATTTTTTTGGGAAATGTTTTTGTTTCAGTAAAACTTATTTCGATTGTGTAAGTTAATGCTTATATATAAAAATTATATATTACATAAAAATAGAGCGACCAATTGGAAGGCATTATCGATTTAACTTTCATCCTATTGGCCACATTTTCAGCGTCGTCCTTGTAAAAAATCCAATGAAAAAATTCTCCCGGACATGGATTGAGAAAAACAAATTTGGAAATTTTATAATCCTATCGATGTCATTAATTGATTACATTTTTTTATTGGTGCTAAGAAATAACGAATAAAATTAAAATTCAAAACTGAAAATTGTCCCGATTCGAAATACGACTTGCCGGAAGTGCGAGCTTTCACCGAACGGCTACTAAAAATATAATATTAAACTTTTCGCCTTTTTAGTTATTATAAGTTTTTGACGGCCGGTTTCGAATATAAAAAAAGAAGGAAACAACGAAGCCAATAAAATTACCATGCTTGAACGCTTAATTTAGGAAAAATATTTATTTTTTTAATGTTTTATTCGCGTGTTTGTTGATTTATAAGGGATGACAACTAGTTTGATCAATAACAAAACTTCAACTTAACAGATTAACGTTCTCATCATCTTTTCGTCGTGTGCAGTAGTAACGCCATATTATACAGTGTGTTTGCTACAAATCACAGCCAAATTATTGTAATAATAAAGTTCTAAAGTTTCATAATGAATAGGGCGATAATTTATTATCTTCCCAGTTCTTTAGGGTGATTCCCAGAATAAAATAGGAAGTTGTGCTTCGAGTTTTTAGTCATCATTTTTGTTATCCAGACTTTCGCTTCCAGAGTTGTTGGTTTGTTAGCATAAACCATGGATTTAACATACCCCCAAAGAAAATAATCTGGAGGCGTCCAACCACACGATCTTGGAGGCCAATTGATAGGACCATTTCTTGAAATAATGTTGTCACCAAATTGTCCTTTCAATAAATCGATGTTTTCGGTGGCTGTGTGGCACGTAGCACCATCCTGTTGGAACCATAAGTTGTCGATGTTTAACTCTTGGAATTTTGGAAACAAAAATGTATTGAGCATGTGTCGATATCTCACACCATTCACCGTAACGGTAGCTCCATCCTCATTTCGAAATAAATATGGACCGATGGTGCCGTTGGCGTGTATTCCACACCAGTCAATTTTAATGGATGCAATGAAGTCTCAAATTAATGTTCCGGATTGGTCTCAGTCCATATACAGCAATTTTGCTTGTTCACATACCCATTCAACCAGAAATGTGCGTCGTCACTGACCAAACTTTGGCGGTAAAAAAATGGATCCACTTCCAATTGGTTGTGAGCCCAATCTGCGAACGCACGACGCAATCGATGATCGTTAGGCTTCAATTCTTGAACCAACTGGATCTTGGAAGGATGCAAACCAAGATCTTGATGTAAAATTTTCCATGTAGTGGACGGACAAAGCCCAAGTTGTTGAGCACGGTGGCGAATTGAAATGTTTGGGTTCTCTTGCACACTTTCACTCACAGAAGCGATAGACTTTGTCTTGTTGGTGGTCTTACATCATGCAATGAAGAAGTGGTACGAAATTTATCCATCACCGCACCAACAGCCTGCGCCGAAGGTCGATTATGTCGACCATAAAATGGGCGAAGAGTTCTATAAGCTTCGCGAACGGAACTCTGACTTTGAAAATAAATTTCCAAAATTTGGTAGCGTTGTTCAAGTGTTAATTTATTCATGATTAAATGGCAAATGTTTCTGAACACAAATGTCAAAGAACTCTCACTTTGACAAACTTCATTCAAAAGAGGTGTACAAACAGGTACAAACGATTGAGACTACTTTGAATCCAAAATTCAAATTGGGGGGGCTTACGAAATGCTTGCGAAACGAATTTTTCAAATATCTCCAAAACGAAAGAGGCACAATCGAAAATAAAAGTGGTACTAACAATTGAGACTATTTTGGATGCGAAATGAGGGGGGGGGGCTGACGAAATGTCCCTGCAACGATGCACTATAATATCGTTCCACATAGTTTGAGTTATTAGTTCTTCGTTCCACTCAGGCCACTCAAAGCATTCTTTTCCACAGCCTCATCTCAAAGGAATCGATACGACGGCTTTTTGTAGTGAGGACAGTGCAAACCTTCAAAATATATTGGAAAACCGAGAAGACCAGCGCTCGCACCAAGTTGGTTTTGGTATTACTTGTGATGGCGTTACTTTTCCGTATTCTCGTTAGTTTGGGTTTTTAGCTATGCGGGGGGTCGGGAAACCTTCAACAGGCACCACCTCTGTGTAGGATGGTAGTGCCGGATTTTTACCGACCCCTTCCCCGATGACAGCCGGATTCACCTCTTGGCATTTCATCTGCGGTGATATTTGTGCATGTTGCCATGCCAGTTGGACGCCCTTTCTTTCTGGAGCTCTACCAGGACAACTCTGACACGCGTTGCTTTCACCCTGTTCATGTCTTGCCTGACCATCTCGCATGTGTTGTAGTTTTTTCAGTGCTTCTCTGAAGGTGAGGTTCTCAGGCACTTTAATAATCAGTGCTGGTACCTTTTTAGGTGTTTGGTTTTTTGCCTGGTTTAATATCGTCTTTTCAACCTTTGTTTGGCCATTCCTTTTTGGCCTGGCTTTCCTGACTTTTTGGCCTTGTAAGGTCCAGGGATTGTCTTCCATTTTTTGTTCACCTCTGGATCCAAGTAGTCTACGATGCTTGTAATGCGCTCCATATGTTTCTTGGTTATTTCCATTTCGTTTATTATCTTCTTCCTAGCCGCGTCCTCGTTCTGTGTGAGGCTTCTTCTTCCAAACCAGCTATGCTGGTGGATTGGTGAACTCAATCCCGTTTATTAGATCCTGTAACTGGGATGTCAAATCTGGAGCGAAGGAGGTCTCGAAGTTTCTCTCTGCAGAGTTGAAACTGCATGGTCCAGCTGTTTCCAATACTTTTTCTTTTTCACTTTTTCCAATATTTTTGGCCTTATTTCATAAATGACTTGCGGAATATTGACCTCCAATGCATCCAGAGTTGTTGGTTTGTTAGCATAACCCATGGATTTAACATACCCCCAAAGAAAATAATCTGGAAGCGTCAAATCACACGATCTTGGAGGCCAATTGATTGAAACATTTTTTGAAATAATGTTGTCCCCAAATTGTTCATTCAATAAATCGATGGTTTCGGTGGCTGTGTGGCACGTAACACCATCCTGTTGGAACCATAAGTTGTCGATGTTTAACTCTTGGATTTTTGGAAACAAAAATATATTGAGCATGTGACAATATTTCACACCATTCACCGTAACGGTAGCTCCATCCTCATTTCGAAAGAAATATGGACCCATGTTGCCGTTGGAGTGTATTCCACACCAAACAGTCAATTTTAATGGATGCAATGGAGTCTCAAGATAATGTCCCGGATTGGTCTCAGTCCATATACGGCAATTTTGCTTATTCACATACTCATTCGACCAGAAATGTGCCTCGTCACTGAACAAAATTTGGCGGTAAAAAATGGATTCACTTCCAATTGGTTGTGAGCCCAATTTGCGAACGTACGACGCGTCGCGACGCAATCGGTGATCATTAGGATTTAAATTCTTGAACCAACTGGATCTTGTAAGGATGTAAACCAAGATCTTGATGTAAAATTTTCCATGTGGTGGACGGACAAAGCCCAAGTTGTTGAGCACGATGGAGAATTGAAATGTTTGGGTTCTCTTGCACACTTTCGCTCACAGAAGCGATAGTTTCTTTGGTACGAGCATTTTTTTGTTTTGCTGGTGGTCTTACATCATGCAATGAAGAAGTGGTATGAAATTTATCCATCACCGCACCGAAAGCCTGTTCAGAAGGTCGATTATGTCGACCATAAAATGGGCGAAGAGCTCTATAAGTTTCGCCAACGAAACTCTGACTTTGAAAATAAATTTCCACAATTTGGTAGCGTTGTTCAAGTGTTAATTTATTTATGATTAAATGGCAAACCTTTCTGAACGCAAATGTCAAAGAACTGTCACTTCGACAAACTTCATTCAAAAGATCTCATGCAGCTAAAAAAACACCCTATATTACGCACAGTCGCTTTTTTAAGTCATATTTTCCCAGAAAATAGAACCCATGAAATAAAAAGCCGGACACGTATCTCCTCATTTTTGATTTCATTTTAAAAAAATCAACGAAATTAACGACACCATCAGGATCGGCTCTCCGTATCGGCTGAATCTGATTTATAATCCCGAACTCTCTGTGAATTTGGTTTTATGTTGAATGGGAACTCACTGAGCCTAAATGTATTATAATTAAAGAACATCCTGAAGGCCTTACAATAATTATTAGGATAAAATCGCCTGTGGCACTTTTTTATTTTAAATTGTCTTCCAGAGTAAGTTTCGGTAGTCGACAAATTTCAGTATATTTTATTCGCTACTCGAAAAGTGACACATAACATATTCATACTGCCACGTTATTGCTTCTCTTAGTTATCGCCGCAGTAGTAGTAACCGCTTGTTATTTCTCTAGTTTTCGACGAAGTAAATTTTGTTGCATGATTTTGAACTTTGTGGATTTGTGAATATAAGATTTGCTTGTCGGCGTGAACAAAATATCTTACTATAACTCGATCGGTAGTTGTTTTACTAACCCCGAATGAATTGCAACTCAAGACACTTCGTGTTTCGATATGACTTCACCGTTTCTCGACGGTAAATCAGATTGACCGCTCTGGTTAATAATATACTATTTAATCATCATAGGCAAGATCACTTCCGTATTAAAAAAATAACCAAATTAGTTCTCGCCACAGCCAAGCTCAGAGAACTTCGTTCAAAATGTATGGAAAGGAATTCTTAAAACAGAAAATAAAACATAAATTTAAAAATCTGATGAGGCCATCCATCGACATGGCTTTCCGAACAAAAGTAAATTTTATTAATCATATTTTATATTTTTTTTGCCAAAATGGGCAGATAAAAACATTTTAATGCGCATATCTTGCAAACGAAGCATTTCCGGGCACATGTTAATAGGAACTTTTCATCTCCCTTTTGTTAGTAGAATACGCCAGAAAAATTTTGAAACACCCTGTATATTTTAGAATTTTAAAGAAAAAGCCATTGGCAATTTTAATTAAGAAAACGCCAACACGCGGGAGAATTTTAAATTAGTAAATTACATATTAAATGAAAATAAAAATTCTTTCTTCAGACTCAAAACATAGCAAAATCAACTAATTAACAAAACATATTACAATAAATTTAAGACCATACTGAAATGTTTGTAAAGTTTCATCAGAATACGACTTTGAATTTCAAAATATACGTCTAAACACAGCCATGTTGTTGTTGCTGGTGGCACCACCAACGGTAATGTAAATCGCCAATAGAATAAGAAATGTAAAAAATTTAATAGCGGTACTTTTTGGTGCTTAATATATTTACATATTTAATTTCGCTTCGACGTTATGATGCATAATGTTATAATAATAGCTTCCTTTAAACGCTATCGTGTTCACAGACATACACATGTAGACATCCTTCCAAAAAGGATGTAAAAATGTCCTTACAAAAGGATCAAAATGGATTCAGGGAACCTCAAACCATGAAAATCTGTCAAAAAATTGGGGGAGTTAAATTTTGCCTGATAACAGTACTTTCCTTACCTGGGGGGTTGGGAAAGTAAAAATTTTATATTTGTAAATTTAATTGACCTTTCAGATAATAATGTAAAATTACAGTCGAGTGTAGGCCTGATTTAAACAATTTTATTGTCCGACGTTTCCGACCACTTAAATTTGGCCCATTTTCAAGGCTTTTTGAGATGGAGATGAATGCAAGGATAAGACACTTTTTTTTATATACCTTACTTTACAAGTAAATTCCATTCGTTACTTCTTGTATTAAAAATAAAGTGTCTTATCCTTACATTCATCTTCATCTCCAGAAGTTTGAAAATCAGCCGAATTTAAATGGCCCGAAACGTCGGGCAATAAAATTATTTAAAAATCAGATCTACACCCGAATATAATTTTACATTATTAAAAATATTAATTGCCTTTAAAGCTAGCTATCCAAGCAATAGAGGCGCTAAGGGGTCGTCTATAAAGGACGTCCGCAATTTTTTCACACTTTTCAACCCCTCCCCCCAAAAAACGCCCTATGGTCACAAATCAAAGACCTACCCCTCTCATTTTATGGAACTTGACACAACATTGGTTACACGACATTTGGAATTTAAGGAGTAAATACATTTATTTTACAAAATATTACATAAAAAAATCAAACACAATTTTCTTAGAAATCCGAAAAATGGAATGAAAAAAACCCCCTCTTCCCCCTAAGCGTGGACGTCCTCTATGACTCTATGAGTCCTCCTAAAGACTCGAGGGCTTCTCCACATAAATTAAATAAAGTTCAAACCGTAACAAACTTGTTTAACAACGGTTCTTCCAGGGATTCCCTCAGCTCAGCGGTTCCTCGCACCGCGAGTGTTTCACCGCCGTCACTGTATCCAAGAAAAGGTTCATTTTATGGAATTGATTACACTAATGGTTAGCTATATGGTCAGATAAATCACGATTATCGCCCTCTATGACCAGTAGATGAATACAAAATCACATCTCGGTGCCTTAACTTTCAAAACGTATACCTAAATAGATAAAATTAATAAAGAACTGAGTTATGTGTTTCTGGATTCTGAATCTGATCATGTTTATTATTAACTGTTTTCCTCATTTAACAAAACAAATCCGAGGCGAAATTAGTCACTCAAATTTGAAATCGTGCGATGATGGCGTAGGGGTCAGCATTTACTGGTTATTATATCATAGCAAATTTAATAATTTTTGTGTAAATAAAATACAGTTATGTAATAAAAAAAAAACAAAATTAATAAGCAACAAAATTGAACGGTGAAGTTGTTCCAAGAATTTTAAAAACTTTAAATGCAATTACACCAAATTCTATAGTGGGGGGGGGGGATTCTGGCCCATCGCTGGCTGCAGATTTACAAATAAGGAGAAGGATAATTTTGCAGAAAAGCTTTGCATGTAATCCATTTGATTATCGATTTAAATAAAATCTATACACAATAATACATTTTGAGCAATAGAAAGGCCAAAAAATTTAAATAGACCAGTAATTTTTTTATTTAAAAGACTAAATAACAGCAAAAAGTAATTCAAATTAAATAACAAAAGCGGGGGCGGATCGACGCCAAGATTTTAGGGCGAACAAATTTTAAAAATGATGGGCGCCTTATTTTGACCATTTTAAAAGATAGGAATAATATAAATCGGTAATGAAAACGAGTCTTAAATTTACTTAGACTACGAATTTTTATAAATTCATAATTGAAGGGCCTAGTGGAAAAAGTAGTTAAGTCACTTTTTTTTCAATTTGTTGATTTTTATACTAATTTGTAGAGAATAAATGCCGCAATGTGAAAATGTGCTCAACTACAAATTGAAAAAAAAGTGACTTAACTACTTTTTCCACTTGGCCCTTCAATTATACAATGCCAATGTTTAAAAGTGTTTGCATTAATTTATATTGTCTACCACTACCTTAAAATTCGACTTATCGCATCACAAAATAGCGCCAGAGCAAAGAGGACGTGACATGTTGAAAATTGAAATAAATATTTTGCACACTTTTCAGTTCAACAGATGGCTTTCGCACGCCACCTGTTGGACAGGGTTCTCCCTAAGTTATTGTCATGTGATTATCAGCTATTATAAATTTTAGCATAACAATAACTTGGTGATTACTCTCCCCACCAGATGGCGTTAAAAAAGCCATCTATCGAACTGGAAATATACTAAATATTTTTGGCAGGTAGTTCCATAAGAGCTGTCCCTCTATATATAATTCTCTTTTGCCAGATGTGATTTTTTGAACATTTCTAAGTAACTTTCTTCAAACAAATAAGTTTCAAGGTCAACATTTTACACAACATGGATCAAAATTATTAATAAACTGAAACCTGAGATATCGGCATACAAAGGTGATTTACTTTGTTTACTATTACCTTATAGCTTATATTCGACTTGTTACATTAAAAATAGGGCCACAGGTGATTTTTTGTCCATTCTAATTAGCTTGCTTCAAACAGGTAAATGTTAAGGTTTACAGGTCTGTAAGTCTGAACCCATTCAAAGAAAATACTCAGGACATAACATTCAAGACAAAAATTCTTGAACGTATACAATTTCAGTTGCTTTTAAAAATAAAGGGAATCAATAAAGAAGTTCCTTGAAGTGATTTGTTTCGATTGGTCATAAAAATAAAATCAATGAATGCTCGGGTTTTCTGAACTCTCAAATTTTTAGTCAAAGATTTAGACTCTATGCCATAAAATCGTTCGTATTAACACACTACAAGAGAGAATTGACATCATTACTAGAAAACATCGGACGATGTTTTGAAAATGTGGTTTACATATTATACAAAGACCGTAATAATTTTTCAGGCCTTTCAAAAACCAAGCCCATGGTCTTGGCCTAAATTTTAGAGAGATCAACTGCTTTTACATGATGGTTCCCCGGTTCGATTCCACACACAGTCGAAAGTTTCTTGACCGTCTCCGTGCTGTGGGTGGCACGCAAAGCCGTCGGTCCTCCTATTAATGTTTTCCTACCATAACAATAAAAATAGTGTACATGCACATCGAAGGCCATCTTGGCAATTACTTCTGAAGATGTACAAGAATCAATTGAATTGGATAAATTAGTTAAAAAATATGTAGGTCAAAGACCTATTAAGAAAAAAATTTATTTTTGACACCACTGATGATTGTGATCCCATGGCCTTCAGCATTGACCTGCTTCATGATTAACGCAGAAAACGAAATTACATCCAGTTGTTTAGGTAGGTATGTCACCTTTATGAGTTGTAAACCCCCCCCCCCCCCATGATTTTGCCGCTTTGTTTCTCATTGACATTTTTTATTACAGTCCTGATGATGGAACAATAAATGCTTCCGAAACGTTGACGTGACAACTTAATTGTTTTATTGCGATCCACTATCCCACTAGAGTTCATCTATTTATTAAGAAAAAGAAGAAAAAACATTCAAGGATTGATGTAAAAAATATCATTTTAGAGTAGTATTCATTTATTTATTTAGCGGCGCCACAGGTGATTTTTTGGATTAAATTAAGTCACAAAAAAATAATTCTCATAGAGTTGCTAGAAGATATCAATAATAATAAAAAAAGATTAAATTGATTATTAAACGTTAAAAAATTAAATCCAAATCATGAAATTTCCTAATGAGCGCAATCCAAAAACTAAAAGTCAAATACCTATTAAGAAAAAGAGGAAAAGAAAAATCAAGGATTGATGTAAAAAATATAATGTTAGAGCAGTTTTCATTTATTTATTTACCGGCGCCACAAGTGATTTTTTGGATTAAATTAAGTCACAAAAAAATAATTCTCATGGAGTTGCTAGAAGATATTATCAATAATAATAAAAAAAGATTAATTTGATTATTAAACGTTAAAAAATTAAATCCAAACAAGAAATTTCCTAATGAGCGCAATCCAAAAACTAAACATTTGGTTGATATCATTAACTATTCGTGAACTTTTTGTTTTAGGTCAGTCACCTTCTTTATATTTGTACAAAATACAATAAATTATTACATAATATATAAGGTGTATTTAACTTTAGGGTCCAATAAAAATAAATCCATTACTGGACCTTCGAGAAATCCGGGGAATGCGGAACAGAATGTAATCTAATAAATACACTGCGCCAACTTGGAGCGTCACTACAATGTCAATGATAAAGTAAGTGTAATTATGCATTACAATGAAATTCAGGGTGACCAGATTATAAATTTGGCAAGTCAGAACAAATGAATAAATGTATGTTCTTTTTCTATATACAGATACATTTACGTGCGTTTATAAGCAAATGCGTTAGTTTGTTAACTTTTAATGCCAAGATGCACGCACGGGTTCGAATCCCGTGGGAATCCCCTTATTTTGGTCACATTCGAATTTTAATGGTGCCTCCCACTAAAATGTCCTTAAATAATTTTAAAAAATGCGGTAGAAGTTTCAAGTTCCTCTCTCAAGAAAGTGAAAGAAAAATATTTAACAACACCTAATAAGAACCAGAAATTCGACATATTTATGTGTATTATCGGTGTTAACGTAAGGAGTATGTTCACCAAGAAGAAAGTAGACAAAAGAGAAAAACCCTAAAGAACGATGGGACGACAAACAGCTAAGAACAGAAAATTATTTTTAATAAAAACAATTTGAGTTGCATCCCCTTAATCCCACATCAAAAAGAGTTTCCACATCATTTAAACAATTGAGGACCAGTGCGGCCGATAGGCCGCCTCACCTGCTAGTAATTATAATATTAACTATAACATTAATTAATATTATAATTACTAGCAGGTGAGGCGGCCTAATCCTCTATTGTAATATTAACTATAACATTAACTCCGCCTGTTATGATGACTGGGTGGATTGAGTAGCTCAGTGGTCATCACTGCCGGTCCCAAGCCCGGACAAAGGAGGAGGGTTGGTGGGTCAAGCTAGCAACCTACGCACCGTAAAAATACCTGTTGCTCCAAGTACTGCAATCACAGCCTCGGAAATTGGACGGATTACATGGAACTCAGACCAGGCGCGGATAAGGGATAAACGACAATGGAAAAACAACATCATGAGAATAGGATCATGGAACATAACATCATGGACCAACAAGGATCAAGAAGTCATCATGGAACTCACAAAACATCGCATTGACGTCTGCGCACTCTCAGAAACGAAGAAGAAAGGGAGAGGCAATGCGAGATACCAGCAATACATTCTCTATTATAGTGGTAAAGATCAGGACAAGAGAGCACAGGCAGGGGTCGGTTTGCTTATACATGAGAAATATGAGAATAACGTAGACCAGGTCAACTATATAAACAGTAACATCCTACACCTTGCATTGAAATTCACCAGTGGAACCATTCACATATTAAGCGTGTATGCACCAGACATATCCAAACCCAGAGAGCTGAGGGAAGACTTCTTCGCACAACTTCAGACGGCACTGGATGACATACCGAGAGGGGACAAAGTGTTTGTGATCGGGGACTTCAACTCACGAGTGGGTAATACAGTTCTACCAGGTATTATGCAGTCCTTTAACGAAGATGAAATAAACGATAATGGTGGGTTACTTATACTCACATCTGCACAGAACGAGCTGCGTATTAATAATACATTCTACCAGCACAGCATGCATCACAAGTACACCTTTACGAACACCAGGGGCCAGAGATCTATCATCGACTATGTGGTAACTAACAGACACGTGCATCCATCACAGATCCTTGATGTGCGAACTCTCAACTCAGCCAATGTACGAACAGACCATTCGCTACTCTTGTGTAAATACAGATTCACAGAACAACTGCAAAAGAAAAAACAACCCCACTATGTAACCAAGTTCAACGTCGCCTCCGAAAGTACTCGAACACTGTATCAAAACAGACTGAATAGTAAACTACTTTCAACACCAGTGACACAGGAGGACAGTGTTGAGCAAGCATGGAACAAGATTAAAACAAGTATAATCAGTGGAGCAACAGATGCACTCGGGGTCACAAGAGTGAACATAAATGGCAGAAGAAACGAGAAGCCCTGGTTCACGGATGAAATCAAATCGCTGTCACTGGAGAAGAAGGAAGCATACATAGCTTATAAAGGTAATCCGACTCAGCAAGAACATGAGCGATATTAGAATGTCCGTAACAGAACTACTAACGCCATCAAGGAATTGAAAAAATCCTACTGGGAGAAGTTCTCGAGCGATATGGAACATGATCTGTATGGGGGTCAGAAGAGAATTTGGAAAATGCTGAGGAGGAAGAAGAGATCTGTTAACGAGGAAGTAGAGATCAGATCTATATCACCGGACACCTGGGCGAATTACTTCAGAAGTCTATACCAACCCGCAGGAGAAGATCACCTGGAAGAGCCGGATGTGAGAATACCGGAACAAGACTATGGGATGAAGTATGTAACGAGAGAAGAAGTACGGACTGCTATTAAACAGTTAAAAAACAGAAAAGCCCCAGGAATAGATGAGATTACCAATGAGTTGATAAAAAATGGTGGAAATCAACTTGAGGAGGAACTGACTAGATTCTTTAACCAAGTCATAGCAAGTGAACAGATCCCTCAGGATTGGAGGTCAAGTATCACCATCCCCATATTCAAGAAGGGATCAAATAATGATCCTAAAAACTTCAGAGGCATAACACTGTTAAGCACCGTACTGAAACTACTCACTAAAATATTATCATTCAAAGTTACAGAATCTGTTGGTATCAATGAAGAACAACAGGGTTTCCGAAAGAACCGTTCAACTCTAGACGCTATCTTCATACTGAGACAACTCGTCGAAAAATCCTTGGAGTACAGCGCGCCCCTGTTTCTGTGTTTTGACAGGCATTCGATCGTGTGAGACTGAAGGACGTCCAAAAGATCTTAAGAACAACATTCACCCAAAATACATAAAGCTGGTAAAACAACTCAACACCAACAATACCACCAGGGTAAAGGCAGGTAACACACTGACCGAGGAGGTACCTGTATCAGTAAGAATAAGACAGGGTGAGATAGTGCGACGGGTCAAGCAAGTCGACGCAGGGCACAGGATGAACCAGAAAACTGGTAAAATTCTGTGTTATGCTGATGATGCGGTTTTGATGGCGGAGAATGAAGACCAACTACAGAGACTGCTCTTCGAATTCACCAGAGCAGCTAAAGAACTAAATATGGAAATCTCAGTAGAGAAAACTAAAGCCATGGTTATAGCTAAGGAACCGATCAGATGCAAGCTGGTGGTGTATGAAAAAATTGTAGAACAAGTTATGAGCTTTAATTACCTAGGTGTAGAAATTTCAAGTAGTAGACACATCCTAAACGAGGTACGACTTTAGGTCAGCAAAGCAGCACGAATATCTGGCTGTCTGAGAGACACTATTTGGAAGAACAAGTTCATGTCCATCACCAGCAAAACCAGGATTTACAAAACCTGCGTGAGACCAATTCTTACTTACGCTGCTGAAACTAGAGCTGAGACAGCAGCTACCAAGAGGCTTACCCGCACTACGGAGATGAAGACACTCAGGTCAATCAGAGGAGTGACCCTTTTTGGGACAGGATAAGGAACGAGGACACACGGGCGGTGTGTGATGTACAGGATGTAAGTCAGATTCGCAAGGGCAAGGAGACGACAATGGAGAGACCATATTGAGCGGATGACTCATGATCGGATGGCAAAATGGGCGAAGACAGCATTGCCAAGTGCGAGAAGACAACCAGGTAGACCACCCAAACGCTGGCGAGAGTGCTGGACCTCAAAAAACGGGACGATTATGAAGGGTTATTCTGCTGCCCTAACCTTTATTGACAAATTAAACATAATCTCGTATAGATTTTTGTACAACGACTTGAAGAATAAAGTTCAAATAAAATTATTTTATGAAAAAATCATCAAAAACTAAAGCAAGTCCGTACCTGTCTTGAAAAATATTTACCCGCGCATGCGAACTAAATAAACTAATTACAAATCCCAAATTTTAAGAGTATTTAGGTTAAAGTCCAATATTTTTGTACCCAGACTTTTCAATCGACAAGGAAAAACCATAAACAAATAATAAAATGTTACGACTAATAAAAAGTGCACAAAAATTTAACAATCTACGACCAATCACCGTCAACTATGCAAGGTATTTGACAATAACCTAATTTTTGTGTATAGACGTCAACGTCATTATTTTGAAAAAATGTTACGTCAAACAATTTATATAATTTTCCAGACATCTAGCAACCGCTACCCAGCCAAAAGCAACATCCGAACGGGTGGAAAAAGCAGCTCCGGCAACAGAGAACTTGTCGTTCATCGTTAACCTCTTCCACGGACAACTCGAAGGAAAGGAAGTCTTCCCTTTTCCTAACCCATTAAATGAAGATGAACTCGATACCATTCGAATGTTGGCTGATCCTGTCCAAAAAATATTCGAGGTCGAGTAACATTTTTACCTTTATCTAAAAATATTGGGTACAAAGTTCACTTTCTAATTTAAATATGAAATTTTTTTGTTTAATCAACTCTTCAAATTATAATTACAGGAAGATAACGATCCGGCTAAAAACGATACTAATGAAACAATCGATACAAAATTTCTATCCAGTTTATGGAATCTAGGATTTTTTGGTTCACAAGCACCGATCGAATTGGGAGGGTCGGGTTTAAATAACACCCAATTAGCACGGTTAGCCGAAATCGTAGGAGAATTCGATTTAGGTCTGTTAAATAAAAAAAAGTGGTGATTCAAGCTAAATTTAATATTTTCCTTGTGCAGGTGTTGCCGTGACGTTGGCTGCGCATCAATCGATAGGATTTAAAGGTATTTTACTTTATGGTAATAAACAACAAAAGGAAAAATATTTACCCCGGGTAACTTCCGGTCAATTTGCTGCGTTTTGTTTGACCGAACCGACGGCCGGTTCCGATGCCAATTCTATTCGGTCGAAGGCTGTACTGTCGCCAGACGGTAAGCATTACATACTGAATGGATCGAAAATTTGGATCAGTAATGGAGGTTGGGCGGAAGTTATGACCGTGTTTGCACAAACTCCGATCACGGATCCCAAAACGGGAGTGGTGAAAGATAAAGTTTCGGCGTTTATCGTTGAAAGGGCCTTTGGTGGTGTGACTAGCGGCAAACCGGAAAAGAAGATGGGTATCAAGGGTTCCAACACCACAGAGGTAATTTTTTGTTTAGAAGTTGGTAAAATATGTAAATGGTCAAATATGGTTTTAGTGTGGTAAATTTTGGTATTTTATTTTTCTTAAATATTTCCTTTGGAATTGCAAAAAAAAATTTTTAATTGCAAGCTGAGAAAAAAGTAAAATTTATGCAAAATTTTATTAATGTGAGAATGCAAAATTGCACTACGGTAAAATTTGGGAGGTACATAATTTCAACCAACTATGAATTATTCGTCCCTCAAACAGTAAAGTAAGAAAAAGAAATTTGTAGAATCCACAAAGACAGCGTGAAGGGGGTAACTACTTTTCCATGTAATTTTAAGAACGAAAAAATTTAGGATTTTATCCTGAAATCATATTCTCTCTTCTGAATGATAAGTTTTATCACATAAGCGAACCAAACCATGGGAAGCATATAAACCCCCTTTACAGATTTACATAACTGGACAAAAATAGAAGCCCGTCATTGACTGAATTTAGGAGTTAAGTTCTCAGTCATGTCATTTATTAGCTTTGCATTTGTTTTCTCTGACTATTCTGTTATAAATATTTTGCACACTTCTCAGTTCGATAAACGGCTTACGCATGCCACCTGGTGGATAGGATTAATGCTAATTTATTATTATATGATTATCAGCTATTGTAAATTTTAACATAACAATAACATAGTGCTAACCCTGTCCACCAGATGGCGTGAAAAAGCCATCTATCGAACTGAAAATATACAAAATATTTTTGACAGGTAGTTTCATAAGAGCTGTCCCTCTATATATAATTCTCTTTGGTTAAACTAAAAATACAGATATGTCTTATAGCATTAGATGTCGGTAATAAATTGTTTTATTATTGCAATTCTTCTTTTGCATTGGCAGTGGCGTAGCTAGCATGGGTGACACCCGGGGCGGATTTCATGGGTGTCACCCCCACCTAGGCTGATGACCTTTTTTTAAGGGCTCCACCCCTAGAAAACCATAAAGGTCACTCGTTTTTGTTTTTAGAAACCAACACACGAGGTAATTTTAGTCAGGAAATAAATATTTGGGGTCGGGTGACACCCCCAGACGGGTGACACCCGGGGCGGTCCGCCCCCTCTAACTACGCCACTGGTATTGGATCTCAAGCCATATGCCCTCTAATTCCGTGGCGCCATCTGTCGATAGCCTAATCTACACGTTCTAAGGTTCTGCTTATTCAAATCATAGTTTATTAAGACTGCTGACAAATGCTATATTGAGTAATTCGTGTTTTATGCAGCTTCCTTCCAAAAATTGTATCTAAAAATTGCAAGTCACCAACGATCTTGAAATCCATGCGCAGACAAATATAAAGAAAAAATCTAATTTACGCGTAAGAATATTAAATAAAGTGAAAACTAAGATTTGGTCGAATCCTAAGCCTACTTTTGACTTTATGCAATATTTCTGAGGGTAAATTCGATTTCTCTTTATATTTTCCCGCCCACAACTTTCAAGATTTTTAGTTTAAATTTTTGCAATTCCGGAAGTAAATTACGTAAAACGTGAATTACTCTATATGGCATTAGTTAGCACTCTTAACCCAACCTATTATTAACCTACTAGATGATACCCCGTCCGAGGACGGGCAGCTAGAAGGACGGGCAGGCAGCCAAGGTCATATGGCTTTTGGATTGCACTGAGAGCTTTCCTTAATCTTCATTCAACTTAAGTTACCTTGGGTAGCTGCCCGTCCTTCTAGCTGCCCGTCCTTCTAGCTGCCCGTCCTCGGACGGGGTATCATCTAGTTTTGAATATGATCGGATAGACCTTGGTACAATTCAGTACGCAATTTACTTTGTTGATATCGTATGTAGTTCAAATTATTGGCTTCCACTTGCAAATATGAGTCGACAATCCACTGTTGCGTAAGTTTTCCCGCACTCATGATCGGATTGAAATCGTTTCTAATTGCTGTTTGCGCAACTTTAAATTAATTGTAACATGCTGATTTTATTACGGGATTGCCGATATCCTTCGCAACTCCAATTGGGTTGCCACCCCGGTTCGCCAAACGGATAAAGAATGCCATAAGTCATAGGGTCAAGATTTGGACTGAGAATATTGATACGAATGAATTGTTGTGCATTGTCGACGGGATTTCGAGGATAGATACGGATATCACGTTCAAATGGAGGTTCGCCGTCATCATTTACGAACACCATTGCAATTTCATTGGACGTTGGAGCATTGTAACGTCTTTGATCAGACTGCCGATCGCGCCGCATCACCATATTGACGACCGGAACTGGTTGTCCTTCTTCTTCGGCTCGTACACGCTCTTGTTGCTCAATTTCTTTCATCAGGCAATATGAAGCTGCGATACGATTGTTGACGCGGAAGAAACGATCGATTTTCTCAATCACTTCAGGTAGACAACCTCTATTCTCAGGCAGATTTACTCGTTCATTGACCGCTTCTGTCGTGTCCATTACATACAGTTGTGCAAACTTTCTTGTTTGTCCTTCAGGTGGATACAGGTTTGTGGTTCTGTGGTACGTCTGTCCATGAATTTTGAAAACGTATGGTCCGTTACCCGGCATTGAAACAATCTCTGCTCCCATTGAAGCGAAAGAAACCGAGGAATTGTAAGAGCGGATGTGCTGACGAAAGTTCTTGTAGTAAGGATTATCTGAATCTGAAAGCATAGAGCGAAGAAATTCGGGATATAACAATAGATTCCCATGTTGATCGAGCGGTTGCGGAATCTTCACTTTTCCTTTATGACAGCAGTTGTTAAATTGTTTATCAACTGGACGCTCCTTGGCGAAATTCTTGGAGCCGCAGAACTGACAGATGGAATTCATTTCTCCACAATCGTGTCGAGTAACGTGAGATTCATCAAATCTCAATGCTCTTATTTGGAGTTGAATTGCTTGACTTTGGTATCGATTTTCTTTCTGTCGATGTATCGCATGGGACCGAGCGTCAGCAGCTTGCCGCGCTTGAGTTTCTTCTAAAGTTTCACGTTGTTGACGTATCGCATGGGACCGAGCGTCAGCAGCTTGCCGCGCTTGAGTTTGTTCCAAAGTTTCACGTTGTCGACGTATCGCATGAGACCAAGCGTCAGCTTGTCGCTGTGATCGAAGCTGTTCTTCTGTGTTATTAGCTCTTGTACGTGCTTTTCTCTCACGATTCAATCGCCGTCGCTTTGCAGCAGGATTTTCAAAATTTTCATTATCCATTATGGAAGTTCACATAATGCTTTTTTGGAAATAGCTGTCCTATATAGACAAAATGATACGTTGATCCGATGATACGTTGATCCGATGATACGTTGATCCCATGATACGTTGTGCGTTCGGTTTGCTTCGGGTATTTCCGTGGGACAGACAGAAAGAAAGACTTGGCCTTTTATAATAAGAGATTAGGTTGATAATCTAATAATAATTATTAAGCTTGTTAACTCAACCTATTAAATTAATAATTAGTGTTCAAACTCGAGGTGCCTGCTAAAATTGCAAATATTATGCATAGAAAACTTGTTAACTTCATCCATTATTAAAATTATTGCGGTAAAACAATGGGTTATAATATTTTTAAATACAAATTTATTACTTCCATAGAAAGTTATGCAGTTTCTTTATATTATATTTATTTAATTCATATAAAATTCATTTATATTACATAAAGAAATGTTGCATTGGCTTAATTTTAATTTCAGCATTGGCTGAAAACGTAAAATTCATGAAGCGATTGTTGTGGTTGTGCGGCCTAAAGGCCGCACTGAAACTTTTAGGTGAGTTATTAAAAAAATGAAGCAATCAGAAGTGAGTTAGGAAATGAGAGAAACGAGGAGAGAAATATCTAAGAAACAGAGCAATAACTTATTTATACAAGAATGAATATAAAATAACTATTGTTTATAACCATTTAGGTTAGAAAATTTAATTTGACATTCAGTGATCACGTAAACAAAAGCAACCTATAGACCACCAATCAGATTTCTGAATCTTAGTTGTTAAGAAATCTCTGGAGTATAAAAAATATAAAGCAAGTCACGCTTAAATCAACCTTATAAGTTATAATTGGCTTCAATATCGCTCATTCATGTATTTAGTCAAATTAGACAGTTGGTTAAAACAACGTGGAACTGCGCTAGTTAAAGACAGAACGAACTCATTTGAAAATACATATTAGATTGGATGGCAAATGGATGGATCGGTTCTCAGCCAATGACATGCTTTTATTTTGGTGCGGTTGTGTAAATCTGTTAAGGAAGTTTACGATTCCGGGACTAAACTGCTATTTTAGTCCCCTTTTTCGAAGACTAAAGATCAACTTAAAATTCAATGGGAGTTGAATAATAGTACTTTATGATTCTACCCTGATTCTACCAATGATTCATTTCATTTACATTTGTGTTATCTATGTATTTGTGCCTTAGAAAGAGCAAGACGTACCATGAGCGAGAACGTAGAAATTGCCGAAGCAGCGAAGATGGCGTTGGTGGAACTGTTGCCGACAAAATCTAGAAAACTTTACCAAAAACACTACGACGCTTTTGTGCAGTGGTGCAAGAACAAAGAATTGGCAGATTATTTTACTGAAGACGTGTTTTGGCATTTTTTTACGAAAAGGCTAAAACGTTGAAGTCGTCGACCATGTGGTCGCACTATTCCATGATCAAGGCCGTGACTAAACTAGAAAAAAACATTGACATCGGCAATTTCCACAAGTTATCCGCTTTTATGAAGCGGAAAAACGAAGGATATGTGGCGAAAAAATCGCGCGTCCTAACATCTCACCACGTGGCGACATTTTTAAAAACATCTAGTGACTTTTTTATCAGTCATCTGGTGACTTTTTTTATTGCCCTAGGGCAAAAAAAACTTATCTGGTGACTTTTTTATTGCCCTAGGGCAAAAAAAGTTTTTTTCTCCCGCTCCCCCCTAATTTTTAACTTTACTCCCCCAGGGTAAAAAAGTGCCCCTTTTACCCCGCAAATCGGGGTAAAAAGTGAGTACTTTACCCCCGGAATGGCAAAAAATATTGTATATACTTTGCATTTTGAGAATGTTTTTCTAAGATCAGACCATTGTGGTTTGTTATCGTCTTCAGAGGAGAAATGGCCAGAATCACGTTTTTATTCACTCATAACATCAAACTTTTACTTCCTAAAATAATATACTAATATTTAATTTATTGCAAACATATTAATCAAAAATCTACCTCGAAAGGACCCTACTTAATGTCATTTACTACCGAGAAATGGCACCATATTCACAAAATTGGGGGATTCACCTTATGAAAAATCAATAGCCCCAACTCAAAAAAGGTAGTTTTGTGATAAACACGTTTAAAGTTACGAATTTATTTGAAAATGAAATGAGAGTACCTGCCGCACTAAAATAGTTAAATCTTTTATTTATTAGTAGACTACAATTTGCAAAATTATTACCATTTCTAGGGAAGTTTACAAGACTATTCTTCCGTCCTTAGTTAAAACGTCCTAACTAACAAATTGGTTTTCCTTTTTGTATTATCCTCTATGGGTTTCAGAAATCTCTTGGGCTACTTTTCATTTAAATTGTGAAATTTGAAACGTGTTAATAAAATTTTCCTATTCGTGAATAATTAGGCTGACAAAAAACTCATTATGCAAATTTCTCAACTAAGTCTCATCAGTAGAAGTGAAAAAACTCGTTAATCTATTTTCGCGCGTCAGTATTAGGCGAAGTTTCTTCGAATACCTTGAAAACAAATTCATATAAAATAAAAATACCTACAAACAGGTATTTACAAAACAATACAGATTATTTTGGTTCAAATATTTAAAATTGTTGGAGTGGCTTGGCATCTTCGTGGATCTCCGAATTAACTTAACGATATTGTTTGAGAATTTGCTAGTCCATGTTTAACCGCTGTTTTGCACAAATTCAACGAAATTAATTAAAAATTCATGGGAATTTTAGTTGTGGTTTGACATTGCGCGAATCTCAAAGCAGACCTATTGTTGCTCTTTTGGAAAATAATATAATTTTCAAATATCAAAATTTACATTTTCGTTGTCCATACGTTCACAAATCGTTTCTTTTTAGGTGTTTTTCGAAGACGTTAAAATACCAGTAGAAAATGTATTGGGTAGTCCCGGTGAAGGTTTCAAAATAGCAATGAATATCTTAAACAACGGCCGGTTTGGCATGGCTGCCGCAATGTCTGGCACAATGCGAGGTTGCATTAAAAAAGCCGCAGATTTTGCGAAAAACCGCGTACAATTTGGAAAAACCATCGATTCGTATCAAGGTGTCCAAGAGAAGTTCGCGCGAATGGCGATGTATCAATACGTAACCGAATCATTGGCGTACATGATTGCCGGAAATATGGACAAAGGATCCACAAATTACCACTTGGAAACTGCAGTTGCCAAAGTAATGGGATCTTATATACTAAAAAGAAAATAACGCACGATTGTAAAATTTTTTTACAGATTTTCTCGTCTGAAGCGGCGTGGTACGTGTGCGACGAATCGATTCAAATTTTGGGCGGAATGGGTTTCATGAAAGACTCCGGTTTGGAACGCGTCCTGAGGGATTTGCGTATTTTTAGAATTTTTGAAGGTGCCAACGACATCCTCAGGCTTTTTATCGTTTTAACTGGTAACATTTTCGTATCCCGCTCATGCGTTTTCTAATTTTGTCGAATTTAGCTGTCCAGAACGTCGGAGGACACTTAAAAGAACTTCAAAATGCTCTGAAGCATCCCACCGAAAATTTAGGTCTAATTTTAGGCGAAGCTTCGAAGAGAATTGTGAGAACTGTAGGTTTATCTTCGTCGCCCAGTATGGACCACTTGGTTCACAAGGATTTAGTTTCGTCATCAAAACAAGTGTCTGACGTGTAAGTTAGCCTGACAGGTTCGAATTTGGTTTGATTTAAGGCTTAATTATGTTACAGAATTGCCGAGTTTGGAGAAACTGTAGAGAAGATTTTAGTGAAACAAGGCAAAAATATTGTAAATGAACAAATGGTTCTGAACAGATTAGCCAACGCTACCATCGATATCTACACGAGCATGGTTGTTCTTTCTCGTGCTTCAGACACGCTCAACAAAAATTTACCCTCGGCTGCTTACGAAAAGTCGTTGACCGAAGCTTGGATTTTCGAGGTAAAATCAAAAAAATAATTTTTTTTCCAGTTTAAATAAAATCTTACTTTTTAGGCGATGCAACGTGCTAAACTAAATTTGAAGACCGTCAATAGCGGAAAGAGCATGGAAAACTTCACGAAATTGCGATCAGTTGGTGAGAATGTCTGCAAGAGTGGAGGAATTGTCCAAACTAACCCATTGAACTTTTAAATCGAAATAATTAGGCGATTAAGATTATATTTTTGTATTATTGAGTATTAATTAAAAAAAACAATACAAATAATCCAGTCGACAAGTGTTTTATTGCGTAAAAAATGGGGGCAAGCTGGAATAAATTTTATAATCTTTATTGGGATTAATTTTGCTCCATCTATCGCACCGGGATTTTGCCGTCGTAATGAAAAATATAAATATCTAGGTTTGAGAGTATTTTAGAGCAAAATGTCAAGTTACTTAAAATAAAGTAGAATAAATTATCTAGAGGAAAGACCTTATACTTTTTTCTGGTTAATTGAGCGGTTACGGAGTTACACCTATCAGAACGCGCGGAATATATTTAAAATTGATAATTTTTCGAATATCATGGGGTATTTTTTCCCATCCTGCCAGAAGTATCTTTGCACAAGTCTTTCGCATTTATCGGATGTTTCTCGTTCTTCAATCGCATAAATGAGGGGGCCATTCTTGTTCACCAATGTTTTGTTCATCTTCCAAATAATCTTTTAGCCCTATGCTTTGGGTCATTATCTTATAGTATAAAATGTTTTCCGATTAGTTTCAATCCAGAAAGTATAGCGTGCTTTTTAAAAACCTCTAAATATTGTTTGGCATTTAATTTTCTCTTTATACGTCCCCCAACTCCCGCTTAAAAACACCCCCAAACCATCGCAGACTCGCTCTTCCTATGCTTGAAAGTAACTGCTAAGCTTTCTTCTTTATGATGTTTTTCTGCGGGCCGTCTCCTTGCATATCAACGACGTTTTGAACCGAAAATTTTGATTTGATGATTCATCTGCTCAAATAATTGTTTCCAGTTATACAACGGCCATGATTTATGCTATTTCGCAAATTTTAATCTACTTATTTTCTTTTTGAAGTCGAGGTTTCTTTTTGTTACACATTCTGTTAGTTCGGATTTAAAAAAATATATAACGTACATGTGAGAAACAAACTTTAATACTCGTCCCATCTTGAAGATGGGAAGATTGTTTTGCTTTTTAGGATGCTCACTTCTATTCAAATGCTCTACAGAATTTATTTTTGAAACTTTTTGATGATGTAATCTTCACAAGTGTCTCTCGAGTTACAATTCATTCGCGACGGTAAAACACTTTTACCGCCCGTGTAAAGCAATATACTATTAATCTATCCATAAAGTTTATTTTGCCCATTTTTAATAGTTTATTCAAAATTAAGTCTAGGTCTAGTATATATTTCAGCACTAATACGGACCTAGCAGGACCATGGCTTTTTTGTCACCATATTTCATTTTTTCTTCCATGTCTTCCTGTACTTCTTCTCTCCGAAGATTCATAGGTCTGACTCCTCTCTTTATTCCTTCGAATTACTGGATTCCCCATATAACTCTTTCAATTCTTGATTTGTCCTTATAATCGATTGACTTTCCACACTTCAAATACTTTCCACCGTATATCTTCCGCTCCACACTTGGAGCATTATTTGTTCTCGTTTTCTCATTGCCCACACTTCAAATCCCAGCTACGGAAAGAAGTTCACTTTCTCAAATTTAACTACTTTGTCTGTCGGTGTCACATTCATACACCTCCTCTCTTCAAAGGCCTTATCACTCCATACCATACATTTTGTTTTGTTTTCATTCACCTCCAAGCCATTTTCTTGAGATTTCCTGTAGCTCTTCCTTTGTTTTGATCAGATTGTCAAATCGTCTGCAAACACAAGCATTGGTGTCTTTGCTAGAAAATCGTTCCGTATCTATTTATTCCTGATGCCATCGTTTTCGTACTCTCCAAGACGATGTTAAACAATATTGACAAGGGATTGTAACTGCCCAAATTTTCCTGCTGCAATATTTAAGTGGGAGATTGGCAATGGCGCAGCAACTAACTTAATTGCGGGAGTCGCCATTGTTGGAGGTGAACGTGAAAACATCGAATTGTGTGTTCGAGAAATTTTTAGTGTACGACAGTCAGCGACATTATTGGTAATTTACCAACCGAGTTGGGAGATATTCGTTTTGCTGTTTCTTTTCCTAAACTCCCCAATTTATTAACCGGTTGGCCATTAGCAACAATTTTGTGAGGAATTTCCAGATTGCTTCGTTAAAGTAGTAGGATAGAAAGCTGCACCATATTTTCTTTCGTTTACACAAACATACAAAGAGAAATTCGCTGGAGCCTTATTAATTTTCGACAAATCAAGGTATAAATATTTGCGCGATTGGGAACAGTCGATTTCGTTCCACCATCTTGTTTGTAAATTTCTTATCGTTTTACATTCGCCACATTTTTATTTATCGAAGAAATTACCATTGTTTAATTTTTTTTTGTTTTAATTTAAAGAAAATTTATTTGTTTAATTACGTAACAATCGACTTTCTGTTTATTCTTCGTTATCTAATTATTGAATTGAATTATTTATTTTTGGCTACGGGGCCGCGTTTTAACTACTCTTTCGTGATTTTTAATTGTGGTTCCTTCACGCAGCGCCTTAATGAATATCTAATTTTGCTAGTACCTTTGGTGCAAATCTGTAGCATTTACCACTTTTTTATCCAAAATACATCTAGTCGAAAGTGAGTAAGATCATTAATAATTAATTAGCAAGAAAAGAATATTATCATTGCGTTAGCAAGAGGTAACGGTTCGGTTTATTTTGCCTCTTGCCCTCTGGTCCTAGCCATAGGGACAACTCATAGTTTAAAACGGTCGCCCTGAATTCATGTTAATTATAAGGAAAAATGTGGTGTTCGAAGACGTTTTAATAACATCAATATCAAACCTGACCCTCGCCAATTTACCTGCCAAAGTTAAGTAGCGAGTGACAACGAAAAGAGCACGGGGCGAGACACGTAGGGACTAGCGACTACCATACACAGCGGGGTCTGTCTATTGTAGTGTATTTTAGAAAACGGTGCGAATTAGGGCCCCCTCAAGAGAGAGCAAATTTAAGCAATTATTTTACTGCAATTTGATTGTAAGGATCTGCATTGGTGGTAATTTGCATTAAGGTAAAAGTGGTTTGGAAACAAATTTGTTTAAGAAATATCAATGTCATTTTAATGCCATAGCATTCTTTTATTGAATACTTGTTGAATTTGTAGAGATTTAGAGGTAATTGTTGGCTAAAGAAGATGAAGTGTCAAGTACAAAAACATGAACATTTCCGACATATTCTTTTTGTTTTTAGTTTAACCGAGGAGTTAAGGCATCGGAGGCCGCTAGAACCATTTATGCAGTTTACGGAGAGAACGCCATCGTGCAAAGTAATGCACGAAAATGGTTTTCTCGTTTCAAAAAGGGGCATTTTGATATGAATGATTTCCCACGTTCAGGGAGAACATCCGGCTTTGATGAAGACCGATTAAATGCTTCAATTCGTGATGATCCACGTCAATCGATTCGGGAATTGGTCAATATGATGAATTGTGATCAATCAACTATCGTACGACATTTGCATTCCATGGGCAAAGTTCAAAAGTTGGGTGTTTGGGTACCATACGTTTTGAGCGAAAACAACAAAAATCAGCGTGTTACCATTTGTGATTCTTTGCTTGCTCGTCATCGTTTAGCTCGTCAACATCGGCCGTTTTTGTCCAAAATTGTTACTGGTGACGAAAAATGGTGCCTTTACATCAACATCAAGAACAGAAAGGAATGGCTGAGCCCTAACAAACAAGCAAATCCTCGTGCAAAAGCTGGTGCCCATCCACGCAAGGTGGTGTTGTGTATCTGGTGGGATAAAGAAGGCTTCATCTACTATGAATTGCTTCCGAGGAATGTAACCATCACTTTTGAGGTTTATTGTCAACAACTGCGTCGCCTGGAGGCTGCAATTCAAGAAAAACGACCGACAAGACGGCATCAAGTGGTTTTGCAGCATGATAATGACCGTCCCCATACTGCTAACATTACAAAAGCAGCTATTCAGGACCTCGGTTGGGATGTTATTCCACATCCGCCCTATTCTCCTGCTCTTGCTCCATCAGATTTTCATCTTTTCTGGTCTTTATCCAACAATCTCCGCGGAATCTCATTTAATAACCACCGGATTTCTTCAGGCGCGGAATCGAAAAACTGCCAAAACTTTGGGAGTCAATCATAAACAACGCAGGAGAATATATTATTGATTAGTTTAGATATTTTTTATATTTAAAAAATTAAATTTTACATTTAAAAAAAACGCTACGAATTTATGCATCAACCCGATATATACAGCGTGCTCTGATAGCTATAACTCCGTTACCGCTCAAATGACCAAAAAAAGTGGAAGACGTTTTCTCTAGATAATTTCGAGATAATTTAGTCTACTTTATTTTCAATAACTTGACACTTTGCTCTAAAATGCACTCAAACGAAGATATTCACGAATATTCGTAAAAATGCCATCCTTCGCGTGGTTTTTCCACTATGGCAGGTCTTTAGGCCTAACAAAATTTATTCCAGCTTGCCCACATTTATTTACGCAATAGCCCTTTTCGAATGCCTTGTCGACTGGCCTAAAAGCGATAAAATTGTTCGTAATTTAGTCGTTCCCACGACACACATAACAGTCAATGTACTTAAGCCTGACCTGTCCTTTTGACATCAACAGGTTGTCGCACGCAACTTTTAAGCTAAATTAGTTGTAGAAAAGTTGGTTTAACCGTATAACAGGCAAAGAGAAGTACGACGATTTGGAGGAATTAAATTAACTATTTAGTTAACGTAATTGGGTAACAAAAGTGGCACCTACCTAGCACGTCCTGTAATGTAAAATCAGCAGTGACGGAGTCCATCTTTTGGGCACTAAACTCTACAACACTAAGAAGTACACATGACACGTTTTCTTGAGACACTCACAGCATATTTAAAATATTATTAATAAGGTAATTACAAATTTAGAGGTTTACGTCAAAGTCAAACTTTACAAAAGTTTTTATTGTCAAACTACCACGTGACATGACAGCTCGCTGCTATTCTAACTTGCTTGTCACGTCATTGTTTATTTATTGGATGTGCGTATTTGGTCAAACCGCGCATCAACGACTTTTAACTTTTGTGCAGAAGTGTATTAACTGTATTTTTAATTTGCGACTTCGGCGACAGGCATTTTGAGGTGTTAATTAACTTTGCCACGTTTTTGACAATGAAAGCGATTCAGAATTTCAATTCTGTGGTCGATTGGGTTTTCTTCTGTTTTGGATCCTTTCACGGGCTTGAAGGTCTTTTAAATGTCAGCAGTGCAAATTATTTAATTTTTCTTATCTGGTCGTGCTTCCCTTGCCCTAAAAATTTTAACCTGACAGGTCCCGAAATTTTTATTTCGACATTTGAAAATGTAACCTCTTCAAGTCAGTTTTTTTTATTCTTGTGATTAGGGGGTTGTTTCGTATTATTATTTATTATCCGCTTTTTGGTCAAACCCTACGGGGGCGACAAAATAAAAATATATAATTACTTCCCTATAAGGAAGTATTGTAATCATGAAAAAATTCGATGTCGATATTTTAACGGAAATATCCGTTTTGAGCATTTCTGAATCCGTTTTGACTACTTTCGCAATGATGTCTGTATGTATGTCTGTGTGGATGGATGTATGTAACGCAAAATGTCTGTAAGTTCTGTATCTCTGGAACGAATTGTTATATAGTAACAAAATTTCATATTTAACACTTTAATCGGTATACAAAGGCACCATTTGATTTTGGAGGAAATCCTTAAACCGGAAGTAGCACTTCACTTGAAGGACGAAATGGTTTTTCTTAAATATCTCAGGAACGAATTGTTATCTAGTAACGAAATTTCATATTTAACGCTTTAATCAGTATACTAAAGCACCATGTGATTTTTGCGAAAATCCCTAAACCGGAAGTAGCACTTTACTTGAAGGACGAAATGGTTTTTCTTCAATATCTCAGGAACAAATTGTTATATAGTAACCAAATTTCATATTTAACACTTTAATCAATATACGAAAGAACCATTTGATTTTGGAGGAAATCCCTAAACCGGAAATGGCACTTTACTTGAAGGACGAAATAGTTTTTCTTCAATATCTCAGGAACGAATTGTTATATAGTAACCAAATTTCATATTTAACACTTTAATCGGTATACGAAAGCACCATTTGATTTTGGAGCAAATCCCTAAACCGGAAGTAGCACTTTACTTGAAGGACGAAATGGTTTTTCTTAAATATATTATGATAAATATTTTATTGATGAATTTTTATTTTTTAATCAAAATTAAAGCAAATAAAATTTTCTATAAATATATTGGAATATATTTTTCTGTATTACAACAAATTTAATAATTTAATTAAATAATAAAATAAAATTCAAATAATATTTCTGCGAATCTTTAGATGAACGATGAAGGAATGATTCCTTATAGGGAAGTCATGTGCTGGCCACATCAGATTTTTTTTTTAAGTGCAACAATATCTAAGGTTATGGCAACTGCTCTGTTAATTTTCCACAGTGCACCGCTGCCATAGGCGATTTTCTCGTTCGAAAGATGTCACCCCTAAAAACCAAAAAGGTCACTCGTTTTTGTTTTTTAAAACCAAGAAACGAGGTAATTTTAGTCGGGAAATTTAAATAATTTGGGGTCGGGTGTCACACCCCCCCCTAGCTACGCCACTGAAAATCAGGAAGACGTTGACGCTGATAATGGGCCTCTTTTTCCTTTCATCTCATCTTTGCTCATTACTGAGCAAACCTTCTCTACCACAAACTCCTTAACCTCGATTCCGAACGACTAATATTAGGGAAGAGTTTTTAGCCCCTCTCTACCACGCTGACCAATGCAGGTTGGTGGGGAAAAGGTTACAAAATTTATAGTCTCTTCCCGGACCCAAACCAGTGCGTTTAGCATTAGTAGTTGATCGCCCTAAATACTAGGCCAATAACCGCCGCCTCCGTTTTCATTTAATAAATTTGATCAATTCTATGTTTTCCAAGTCATTGCTGCAGTGCGCCAGCGCCGTAGCAAGGATGAGGCGACTGAGGTATTTGCCTCAGGCACCATCGCAATGGGGGCGCTAAACGTTAACAAAACCCAATAAAAGATAGTTTAAAATTTTCAAACAGATAAAAATCTTTCTAGGAGGGGGACGCATATATTCAAATTTGACTGAATTCGAAAATCGCCTAAAATTCCCTGCCGGCCTTTTCCCCATATGTGGATTTTAATCCACTACAGTAGTTTTTCGCCTATAACTCGCTTACGGCTTACCTTCAGTTTTAGAGAAAATTATCATTAAACAAAATTGAAGAGTACAAAATCTAAATATATAAAATTCAATGTATGTATTGTTGTGATCACCTCCTCTTTTGTCGCTTTTACGGACATAGGACGTGCAACAACAAATCGATGAGCACCTACCTTCTATTGACTCTTTTTGGCTCTCAGGGTGCCTCTCTATTAAGCTTTACGAACTTGATCGGAGGAAACACAAAAAGGACACACTTCAACAAGAACAATATTTAATAAACACATAGTATGAAACAAATTAACAAACATTTTCTTAAAATAAAACACAAACGAACTCAAAATGGAAATGTTAACTTAAATACCTGCGAGGTAATGCTTAGCTGTGTACGTGGTTCTGCGCACTTTCGTAATCCTTGGATCGTGGCTTCCAGCTTCTCCTGGAAAATTCTGTTCTTCGGATGAAGATCTTCGGAATTCCTGTGATCGGATTCCTTCTTTCGTCGCCGTCCCAAACACTCGAGGTCGAGTGGAATGATTCGGTTACTCTCCCACTAACTCAGCCATTCGAAACTAAATTTCTTCTGCTACACACTAAAGAACAGGCTTATATCTGTCTATTAAAACAATAAAAAATGTGAACATGGTCAAAACTTTTTCAAAAATCGATTTTGAAAATCGTTAATTTTACATGTTTCACTGACGCGCGGTGGAATCTCACCCATTCTGTTGGCGGTCCGCGCACTGAGATATACTCTTACACTTAGAAAATTTCGCACCGGCAGATGCACCTCGACTGTCGTACATGCAACATCGATAATTTTTTGTTTTTACGCGATTTTTTGGGGGTGAACGTAATAGTATACTGCCCCATACCGCAACTATACTTTTTAATGCTATTTCGAGGGTCTCTCGCATTCCGGTTGCCTTAATCCCGGTTTCCTTGATCTGTCGCGCCTCTCGTATGTTTAGCGCCCGCCGCGTAGCGGCTCGGAGCACGAAAAACCGCCCGGAGATGCGGAGCATCGGAGGGTAGGTTTTTTGATGCTCGCAGTTCTGGTCAAACCCCAAAAAACACCCCAAAATTCGAAGGCAAAAAATTTTAATTTTTTCACTTTTTCGGCAATACAAGGGTTATTTTCTATTTTTTTGATTATATTTATTACTAATATCCACTAATCACACCCCCATCTATCCGAATTTCAAAGAAAAATTCAATTCGGAGCAAAAAAATTTCACTCGAGTTCAAGGGACCGCTAAATAGGTATGTGGATGCGACCGTGTTCGACCGCATACAATTTGGTTACTTTCCCTTCTTTTCAAAAGTCGATATTTTTTTTATTTTGACCATGTTCACATTTTTTATTGTTTTAATAGACAGATATAAGCCTGTTCTCAGTCGAAAATTTTTTTCGACTGGCTGAGGTAGTGATATAGTCCCCTTTGAATTCAATTTTCATGGAGCAAATTTCCAACACAACTGGTCGGTTGCTCAATATTTGTGAACTCCCTTCACGGAGCAAATTATTTTGCGATCTTTCGATCGCTCGCAATTTTGTGAACCTTTTTTTTGTATCTTGGTTGTTTGTTTTTCTTTACCAAGGTGATTCCTTCTTCCTTTTGTTTTTTTGGTTCTTGCCCTCCATATTAATTTTTATTTATGTGACATCCTGTTTCCTTGCCTTCGCTAGCACTCGCAATTAAAATAACAATAACGAAACTTAATTTAAACTAACAATGTATAATCCTAGCAAATACAATTCTAAAATGCATGGCAACAAACAATAATTGTGTCCCTTTAAATGTATTGCTATTTCAATAAGCGAATTTGCACTCGTTCGCGGTAGACACAACATTATGTTCTCTATACAATTCTACAACGTTTGACCAATCTTAACCAAATTTGGTGTAGAAGTTATTTGCAACGCTACGAAAAACATAGGCTACTTTAGAACCTTAGAGTGAGGCCGAAGGCCGAACAACCACGGTCTACACGTATGCCTGCGATACCCTTGAGTGAGGCCGAAGGCCGAGCAACCACGGTCTACACGTATGGTTGCGATTTCCCTGAGTGAGGCCGAAGGCCGAACAACCACATCCGACACGGGCTAGATGGCTAAAGGCGGCCGATAGGCCGCCTGTGCCAGCTAGTTCTCTAAAACAGATTAACAAAAGTAGTTTATAAATAAAATCCAGAGAAAACAATTGAAAAAGGTTTTGAATAATTCATATTCTGAACAATTATCTCGTACATTTAAACTTTACCATCGATGGCGAACAAAACAAAGCAAGGTATCAGGATTTACTTCAGATCTGAAGTAAATCTTGAAACCTCGTTTTGTAGAGAATTTTCTCCTCTTCAAATTTTGTCCAATGATGTCAAATTTTGTCCCCCAGCCCCCCGGTCCCGCCAGCCTAAATGAGATCCTGATAAGCATCCCTTTGTTTTCATATTCGGGGGGGGATTCCGTTACGTTACCATGGAAACGACGATTCTGACATACTTGCGTAATTTATATAAGATCTTCAGAAGTTCCCAACGATAAAAATCGATATTACACCACCGGGGGGTCTGAGGGGTATGGAATACCCCCCAGGTACACTTTCCATTATTCAGAACCATCAAAATTTATTGTTTTTCGTTGAATCTTTTACAATTTTTGTTTGTAATTCGGGAGGGGGGGCAGGAGGTGATATTTTTCATAACTATCTCAGTACCGTTCTTCTTAATACCAAGAGACGTAAAAGTGAACTTTTTTTTTGCAATAAATTAAGTGTACCTGGGGGGTATTCCATACCCCCAGACCCCCCCGGTCCTGGCAGCCTAAATGAGTTTCCGATAGGCATCCATTTGTTTTCATTACTCTAAGCGAGCGCCGTAGCAAGGGTGAGGCGACCGAGGTTTTGCCTCAGGCGCCATCGCAATGAGGGCGCTAATCCTCGACAAAACCCAATAAATTATAGTTTAAAATTTTCAAAATGATAGGAATCTTTTGGGAGGGGGGCGCATATATTCAAATTTGCCTCTGGCGCCAGAAGAGCTCGCTACGGTGCTGCAGTGCGCCTTCGATAATATTTCACTACCTTGTGTCGTTAATAGGGTTCCTTTCACTTTTTAGGGCCGGTTCCACCAACTCTGCTTAAATCGTTGGTTAACTAAAGAAATTTAAATTTTCCTATAGGGGAGAAATACTAACGATGGTGCGCTGTAAGCAACATCAACTTGACGTCACGCTAATGATATAACCTCGCTTGACCTGGCTCAGAAATACTTTGATTTTGTTTTGAACGATAATAATACATTACAACTAAGTAATAAATAAATAATTTAATAAAAAATAATAAATTTAACGTATTTTAATTAATTTTTAAAATAATTTTAATTAATTAAGACGTCAAATATTTAGTTGATATTACAGCCACCAGGGTGCGTACAATTAATATTTTTCCCCTATCTCATTAAAAAAATATTTTGAAAAAGGGTTATTGATTATTTAGTTCATTAAATAACGTTAGTGTAAAATGCCAAGGGTAACAAATACTATTTTAGACGAGATTCAAATGATTGCTATGTGCCATAAACCATAAAAATATTGTTTTCTGAACATATGTGTTTTATTTTACACTTTCGCTTTAAGAATATGTATAAATCAGTTTAGTGGTCTTATTTTTAGATCTAAACTCTTTTTTTTTTTAGTGCTTTATTTAGAATTTAGTGCATCACAAGTAGAAGTTGAACCATATGGATTTAAACCGTATGAAAGGGGTCGTCCATAAATTACGTCACGCAATTTTTAACCCCCTCCCCCCGATCGTCACACAAACTTAGGCCCCCCTCCAAGTATTACGTCACATATTCTTGAACCCCCCCGCCCTCAAATTTAAAATTTATATAATAAAAAGAAACCCGTGGCGGATTTCATGGGCGTCATCCCCACCTTTTTTTAGGGGTAGCACCCCAGAGGAAACATCTATGAAAGGCGGTCCGCCCCCCCTAGCTACGCCAGTGGCGTAGCTACTCAAAAAATAGTTTTATTTAAATACTTATAATAAAATATTTAATCTATATATTTTGTGACGTCGCAATTTTTGAAACCCCCCGCCCCTATCGTTACTAGGGTCGGACCCCCCCCCCCCAGGAGCGTGACGTAATTAATGGACAACCCCAAAATTAAAAATAGTCCAATAGAAAAATCATGTCAATTTTGATAACTGTAGATTCAATTGCAAATGTGTATCTTTTAATTGTAATACGTTAGATCTCGAAAAATTGCCTGCGACGCTTTTCTCCCCAGAAAAAATTTAAGGGGCACAAAAAAACTAGTTAGCACTCTGTAGTTACTACAAAACTACGAAAAATTTCCAGACGCTGTTTGGTTTTTCTCAAATATTATCTCGAAAACTTACCTCTTTTTTGTGGAGTGTGTAAAATTTATGATTCCAATAACACTTTCGTCAAATAAGTGGTTTGCTTAGCACCTGCTGATGCCGTCCAACTCCGAAACTCGGGTCCCGAAAATCGTCGATTTTTTTTTATGTTGATTTAAAATTCTTTTCGACCATCTTAGAATGGAATTGAAATTCCAAAAAAATTCACACAGCATCTAAGAACTTCAAAAAATACTTTTCACAGTGTAACCGATTTTTGGATCCTTGGAAGTCTTAAAATAGATTTTACCGAAAATTTATCAGGTCTTATTGGACATAAAATATTAAACTTTTCGTTTTTTCGTACGATGAATGTAGAATTTTTTATTGACGTGCAAAAATAAGGATCATCCAACCGGTAGCACGTCAAAACGTCGAAAACAAAAACGTCGAACACAAAAACGTCGAAGTCAAAACGTCGAAAACAAAAACGTCGAAAGTCAAAAACGTCGAAAACAAAAACGTCGAAAGTCAAAAACGTCGAAAACAATAACGTCGAAAAGCAATAATGTCGAAAAACAAAAACGTCGAAATCAAAAACGTCGAAGTCAAAACGTCGAAAAACGAAAATTACCCGGTTACATAATTCTTTATGAGAATATAACTCGTCGAAGCACAATTATTAAATAATAAGTCTGAAAGTCTGATTTTAAAATTAAAGTATATGATTGGCTAATACATTTAGCGCTATCTATTACGTAATTGCATAAAAAGTTTTATTACATTTTTTTTAAATTGAATTATATACAGGGGTGGGCAAGAAAAGGTACATTTTTGGGCCGAATTTTTAAAATACATACATGTATTAGATACCAACAGAAAATTATAACTATATATTACTATATACATACGTATAAACAAAATGTTTACACACATTCTAACACACCAAATACTATCCCTAAAAGTGAAACATTTAAACTTACTAGTGAATATGGAATTTATTAAAAGCCAAAAAAACGAAAACCAACTTCTTCATGAAGGTTTTCTCTACAAACGAGAAAGAAGTAATCAAGACAAGACCTACTACAAGTGCGTGGAATACTCGAAATTCAAGTGCAAAGGACGTGTCATCACTGAAGGAGAAGAAGTAGTTCGTGTGTCAGGATCCCATAACAAACCATGTGGTCGACGTGGCACAAATCGAAGCAAAGAAAATTCTTGAAGAAATCAAGCACAATAGTGAAACTATGATTGATACTCCGGCTCAGATTATCTCCACGTCTGTCGATAATCTGCCCTCAGCTGTAGCTGCGGCACTTCCTTCAGTTTCTCTTATGACGAGAACTGTCCAACGCGCAAGAAGAGCGGCTACAGCTCCACTCCCCAACCCTACAAATCTTATAGACTTGACTATCGTTGGAAAGTACCGGGAAACGAAACGAAACGAACCGTTTCTCCTCTTTGATAGTGGCCCTTCCGATGACCGTATCCTCGTCTTTAGTACCCAAAAGAATTTAGATTTAATGAAGGACTGTAACCACTGGTACGCGGATGGAACATTCAAGTCTGCTCCCCCATTGTTCGAACAGTTGTTCACCATTCACGCTGTTCAGTACAATAGCGTGATTCCGACCGTGTTTGCTCATTTGCCAAATAAACGTCAGGAGACATACGGTAAAGTCCTTGATGTTTTCAAGAACCTCATGCCTGGGCTAACTCCTGATAGCGTCATGACAGATTTTGAAGTCGCTCAGATTAATGCTTTCAGACAGGCATTCGAAGGCATTAATAACAGAGGATGTTTTTTTCCATTTCAGTCAATGTATATGGAGAGTTATTCAAAGAAACCACGAGATTCAAGTCCAGTGCGAGAACCGTGAGAACATTCAGTTCTCAGTTAATATTCGAAAGTTGGCTGCTTTGAGTTTTGTCCCCGTCGACGAAGTGGTTCAATCTTTTGAGGAACTCATTCAAACCGAGTTCTTCACTACTAACGAAGAGATACTTGAACCTTTGGTCGATTATTTCGAAGATACTTGGATCGGCCGCCAGCGTGGGTCAACTAGACGTCCCCCAAAGTTTTCAATTGCACTTTGGAATTGTTATGAAGCTGTCCTCAACGACCTGCCCAAAACAAACAATTTTGTGGAAGGATGGCATCGAGCTTTCAGTTCTCTCTTGAGCTGCAACCACCCTTCAATTTGGAAGTTTATCGATGTTTTGAAGAAAGAACAGGGTATGAACGAGTTCAAAATAGAACAGTATATCAGCGGTCAACAACCACCTCGAAGACGAAAAAAGTATCGCGACGTTGCGGCCAGAATTAAGTCCATAGTACTGTCGTATGGTGAGCGTAACCTGGATGACTATCTGACTGGTATCGCCTATAACTTTCAATTCCAAGACAGTTGATAAAATTATTTTGAACTTTTGCATTTTAAGCAATCTTTATCACTTGTGTATGTATCTATATAATATATTGCTTAATAAACATTATTATTATTAATATTATTTTAAATAGTTTTTGTTTTCGACGTTTTGACTTCGACGTTTTTGATTTCGACGTTTTTGTTTTTCGACATTATTGTTTTCGACGTTTTTGACTTTCGACGTTTTTGTTTTCGACGTTTTTGACTTTCGACGTTTTTGTTTTCGACGTTTTGACTTCGACTTTTTTGTTTTCGACATTTTGACATGGAATCATCCAACCTGTACGCAATAGGGATATGAGATTGCTCTGATGAGATTAAGATCGCAGCGCCGCTGGGTAAAAATGTGAACTACGTTAAAAAAACATTCGTGTGACAGCCGCGCTTATGTTCGTTGTATTTTACGAGTTTTTCATTCCCTTTTCCAAGTGAACTTGTTATTTTGTTTAAGATAAATTACGGTTAGTGTTGTTTAGTAGTTCATCTTCCTGCAGTTAAATAATATATACGGTTAGGTGCGTTTTAGATCGCTTATTTTCGACGTGGGGTTTTATGTTTAATTTTAAAAATTTGCAGATATGTCAGAATCTTACGAATTAAGATTAAGTCTTCTCGACTATCTCAAATATTTAGAGGGGTCTGAAACATCTAGATGTGTTTATGAAGGCAAAGCAGTTTTAAACGAAGGGCACGTTGTTCTATGTGATAAAACATTAATAGAAGCGAAGCAGAACAAAATAAATATTGTAGCATTGTGCATCCAATCTTCTGCAATAAATTTACTCCCAATTTATTTACCACGAGGGTCTTCAGCCGTGGGAAATAAATGAAAACTTAACTCCGGATTTTTCTTTGCCCAAGATGAACATTGAGGCACTGAACAATATTGATTAGCGCTCATATCGAAGTATATTATTAGAAAATTTTGTTAATCGTCGAAAACTTTTAAAATCACCACTTCAACATACGCAAAATTGCGTAAAATAAACGACACTAGTCATTTAACTAAGTTCGCCAAAATTCCGCTAGGTGCCGTGTTGCTTGTCACTAGTTCCCTAAAATTGAGAGAGCGGCCATCTTGGATTCCTCCCCCACTCCAATTTACCAAGGTCGGGGTGACTCCTCCCCTTATTCAAGGTTGTTGGAGTCTCCACCCCTTCATTAAGGTCAGTGGGTAGGGCGCTCTCAATTCAAGGTTGTGTACAAGATTGCGCACGCAACCAATAGCTGGATAACATTGAGGGGGTGATTGGTAAAGGTGACCTTGCTTTATCGGCTTTAGTAATAATTTTGACATGATAAAATTAAAAAAAAACACTTCCTACTTGAATTTTATTTTAAAAATAATGTGTACTGCAAAATACAATAAAAACTAAATCGCGGGTGTAAAAATGATTTAACAAACCATGAAATTTCATTTTAGAGTACCAACTTGAAGCCAATTAACCTACAGCTTATGGTATGAATTCGTTTAACAAAAAGTTTATTTACAGTAAAACCTAAGATTAGAATAGAAAAACATAACAAAACCACAAATGATAAATAATAATTAAAGTGATCCTAATTAAAATAAATGCAAAGTATTTTAACGTGAGTATCAATTCCTTCCACTTAATTGTTATATTGTTCTGGAAGGACGTACGAAATATCGTCCCACGGATGTCGGTATAATCCTTGCTTCAGCCTCTTCTGGTCCATGTAATGACCAATGAAACCTATCGACCTTCCAAGAACAAACAAGGAATTGATGGCGCCAACATTAATGTACTCTTGGGCTTCTTCCCTAAAAACCACAACAAAAATTAATTACTCTCAATCATAACCAAAACAAAAAACAAAATTACCTAGTGAAACTGCCGCAATGTCTTAACATATCAACGAAAGAAGTTGCAATCACACCGTCTACGTTTAAAATTAAGTTGGGTTTTTTGCTTGTGGTGAGTTTTTCTACTTCTAGTGCATAATTTAAAAGAGGAGTGTTCGGGAAATATTCCAAGACGTACTCCTTGATGATTTTTACGCGCTGATCTGGATTATTTATTGATTTCACTCGATGACCGATACCCATAATCAACTGACCTTTGCTTCGCATTTGATTCACAAATTCGGCAGGGTGTAAACCTAAAATCTTTCCGTTAAACAAACTCGAAAACAAAAACGGGACGACGAAATTTACCTGCGTCGTATCCTTCGCTGAATTGTTTAGCCGCGCCATCTAACGCTCCGCCAAAACGGTCACCGATTGTGAGTAAACCGGACACCAAACTGGAAACTAAATCTTTTCCAGCTCGAGCGCATACTATGGTGTTGTGGGCACCGGACACGGCGGGTCCGTGATCGGCCGTCACCATCAGACACATTTCGAAGAATTTGCATACGTACGGCGGAAGCGATCGTTGGAACCACAACAACGATATGACACCTCCGATTCCGACGTTTTTGTTCAACACATCAGATATCGGCATGCCGGCGTAGAGCAGTTCCTGCCCTCGTTCGTCACATATCGACGTCATAAAACTGGCAGGTTTCCTAATCAGGCCCAACTCGCGCGCCCAGTTATAATCCATAGGGACGGTCGGAGGAGGTAGTTCATCTTTCGGCACGATCACGCCTTTTTTAACCAAACTTACATAGACGGTTTCAATTAAATCGCCCAAAGTATCGAAGGATTCGGGAACGTAGGCGCCGAACGATTTTAAAGCTTCATTTTTCGATGTGGCCGTTTCTTTGGTCGATTGTGCGCACGATCCGGCGTGACCAAATTGAACTTCGGAGGTAAACATACCGGCACAGGTTCCTATACACCAAGCTATCAACGGTTTGGTAATTTGTTTTGTTTGTAGCGCTTCGCACACTTCGTATTCTTCCGTGCCTCCAACTTCCCCTAACAACACGATCATTTTAACGTTTTCGTCTTTTTGGTATCTCATTATGTGATCCATAAAAGTAGTTCCTGGATATCTGTCGCCCCCAATTGCCACACCTTCGTAAACACCGTCGGTTGCTTTCGAGACGATGTTGTTAAGTTCGTTGGACATTCCTCCCGATCTGGATACGTACGCGACACTTCCTGGTCTGTATAATTTTGAATGTAAGATGTTGTCCATCATACCTGTAAAGTGCCATTAAAGCAGGGAATCCCATGTAATTTTTGTGTTTACTTACCACCGGTGTTGCCGATTTTGAAGCAACCCGGCTTCACACCGCCCACAGTAGCGGGCCCAATAATCGAAACTTTCTTCTCGTTAGCTAATTTAATTAACTTCCTTGTCATGTTTTCGGGAATACCTTCGGCAATGATCGCGATTGTTCTAATTTGAGGATAATCCAACGTCTCGACTGTGCTAGAATATGCGGATCTCAACGAAGCAAAATTAACCATAACATCAGCGTCCGAGTGTTTGGTCATAGCTTCCTCCATCTTTGTGTACACTATTAAAAAAAAAACACAAAGTTAGAACAACCAAGTTGAGATAGCAAAACGACGCTTAATCACCTGGCACGAGGACTTCCTTGTGGCCCCAATAAAATTTAAGTTTGTGGTCTCCAGAGAAGGGATAAACAATCGCCACAACGCTTGGTTGTTCCCGACGACAAACGAAATCAAAATCGAGCATACTTTGCACCGCTCGCGTTTGCATACCCCACACTATGGCTTTAGTTTTCGAGGAGAACATGGGTTCCTTGTCGTCCAAATTATTTACCTACAAGACACAAAATTGACATAAATTGGCGTTCGCATATAATCGAGTTACGGTTTTTATATAGCGCGGATATGAATTTGTTCGTTTGAACCTCTTAATTATTTAAAAGACCTTGATTAGTGCATGGAGGAAATTTTTTCTGCGGTCTGTGTCACCACCTCCACCCAATCGCGAATTTTTGTTGTAATTGCTTATGGAATTGTGGTTTTTATAGTGACGCGCTAGAGTAGATCAACGAGCCATTTAAATATTTGCGTCGTCATATTTTAATAAATAAAAGTGGTGTAGATGGTTGCAAAAATTTTTGGCACCGACGCGCACGAATAGATTAACGAGATTTTAATTTCCATTTAAAAATCATTTTGTTTACACTGCCACAAATAATAAAAAAAAAAGGTTAAAAATCTATTTCATCATAAAAAGTATTCTTTGAAGAAGTTCTCAGATTATGTAGGATGTTTTACGTTTTTTAATTTAATTCTAGATGGTCCAAAAAACCGACATAATAAAAAACGACAAAATCGAAGATTTTCGGATCTCGGAGCTTCGGAGTTTGACGGCGCGTGCCAGCTAAACCACTGACTTGACGATAAATGTTATTGTAATCATAGCCCATGTCCCGGGTGATTTTTTGCCACTGTTGGTTCCAATAATTGCCGGAGTGATGAAACTTCCAGAGATGGTGTTTTCCGATGTGAAAACAGGTAATTCATGTTTTGCATACAAAATTTTGATCGGGAACGGTCGCCATATTGAAAAAACGTTGAAAAAATCGCTTATTTTGGAGTTATCCGGAAATAGCTCTAAAACTTTTCATTTTTCGAACTTGGACGTTAAGTACGAAAATGTTGGTGCTGAAATTCTGCACAATTTCGTTTTTTATTCATCTTTCTACGACTAATAGAACCGAAGATAGAATTTTTTGAAAAATGGTCAATTTTTTCACTTTTCGAACAACTGCGATCTCTTTGCTCTTTACGCGCAAATTACTGTATGATCGCGGCTCGTAGGCAAAAAATGCTTTTAATAACATCGATGGACAATTAATGTATCTACAAAATGCTTTTTTATACAACCTCGTACGACCAAAACTTGCCGAGATATGATTATTTGTTGTTGTACACTTTACGGCATCCGTCGTGAACAGATACCGAATTTTTTTCTTTTAAAAATGACAATTTTCGACTTGATTCGCGAAATGTTTCGATTCCTCTCTGTTTGACACTCACGACGTTTTCTGTCAGAAGATTTTCGCAAATAAAACATTTTTCCGCTACTTCTTCAGCCATTTCGCCTACTGACACTGACTGCCGTGAAAAGTACGTTAGACTGGAACGCGTGTTACTCAGGTAGAGCATGTATCGTATAATGACATGCAATGTTGCCAGATCATAAAAAGGGGCCCGAAAATTACACAGTTGCCGCCAAATATTGGAATTGAAGCTACCTGGGCGACCCTCACAGTACGCGGTGCCCAGCGGTGCCACGCCGCAGAGGGAACATTCTACCATTTCTCGAGTAATATCACCTCGAAAAATCTGAAATTGTGGCAAATGTATCTCAATATTATATAGATTGAGTTCCATACTTTACATTTCCAAAAAAAAAAATTGTTATGTTCTTTTTTTAACACTTTCGTACGTGTTAAAATTGTGCAGTAAAAATCATCGGAAAATATACTTCTGTTGCACGGCTGTAGCTCATCAGTTAAGTACGGAAATTAAATGACACAGGGACCATTTTATCGGAAATTTTCTAAGCTTCAACTTTGCTTCAGAGCATTTTTGACGTAAACCTCATAGAAACAGAGCTTTATCGAAAAAAAACGAAAAAATATCCGGTTTTTTAACAATTTGGCCAAAAAGTGGCATTTATTCAATGACAATATGTAAAATCCGATTACATCTGGCTCGTTTTAAACTTCGGGGTCGTTTAGACAGTTGTTTAAAGTAGTAAAAAAGTATAGAACATAATTTTTCCAACGACATTATTACACTTTATTTTACAGATGACTCCGTTTTTGTTAAATGTATTAAAGAAATTAACGAATTTGTAAAGGCTATAAATCGACAATATTCAGACGTAGACGGTACTACAATTTTTTTTTACTTTTGTACATTTAGTATTATGCAAATATTCAATTTGCCATTTAAATAATCACCCGAATGTAAATAATTGAATATATACATACGGATAAACCATCGTATTTAGCTAATGTAGGTACATTTCGGAAATATACGGCTAAGCAAAGAAACGTGACAGGGCGCAAAATGTAGCAATTTTAAATACCTTTCGATTATCTAAGAATGATTTGTGCCGTAGAAGTAGCCGTTGTCCATTTTTTACCAGAGGAAATGAAAATTTTTCATAAAATTTTGCGTCAAAATTTGTTCCAATCGGCCGTATCTCAGCAAGTTTTGGTCGTACGAGGTTGTATAAAAAAGAATTTTGTAGATACATTAATTGTCCATCGATGTTATTGAAAGAATTTTTTGCCTACGAGCCGCGATCATACAGTAATTTGCGCGTAAAGAGCAAAGAGATCGCAGTTGTTCGAAAAGTGAAAAAATTGACCATTTTTCAAAAAATTCTATCTTCGGTTCTATTAGTCGTATAAAAGATGAATAAAAAACGAAATTGTGCAGAATTTCAGCACCAACATCTTCGTACTTGACGTCCAAGTTCGAAAAATGAAAAGTTTTAGAGCTATTTCCGGATAACTCCAAAATAAGCGATTTTTTCAACGTTTTTTCAATATGGCGACCGTTCCCGATCAAAATTTTGTATGCAAAACATGAATTACCTGTTTTCACATCGGAAAACACCATCTCTGAAAGTTTCATCACTCCGGCAATTATTGGAACCAAAAATCACCCGGGACATGGGCTATCATTATTGTAGATAATTTTACGCTCTACAAAAAAGGTAAGTCTAGTTGATTACCGTATTTTGCTTAATTTTCGAGATATTTGAGAAAAACTAAACAGCGTCGAGTTCTTTGTTTCTAAGATTGCTGATAACTTTTCAGTCCGCCAAATTTTTCGAAGCAAAATGAATCACACTACAGTAGAACCCCGATTATCCGTGCGCGCATTATCCGGGCGGCGGATTTTCCGTGCGGCATTTTAAAATTTCATCCGTGCGCGGATTATCCGTGGCTGACGGCCAGAGGTTGGCGCATGAACGCTGAATGCACCGTGCAGGCGTTCGTCTCGGGGAATATCCAAGTTCGGCTCGGGAAATCCCCCGTTTATGTGTTTACTTATTATTTTCGCCAACTGCCTACATACTATATCAGGCCGGCCACTAGCAATAAGTAACATTTATTTATGAATTTATGGCACTCAAAGCAAAAATTTATGGCAGGCAATACAAAAATATATGGCAAATTTATGGCACTCGATGCAAAAATTTATGGCAAATTTATGGCCGCACCCCGAGGGGGGAACTCCCTTTATACCTCGCCCCATCCAGACAAGTTACAAAAAAATGTGTGCATATTTCAAGCTAGAAAGAAACCAGTTTCGTGAATTACCCTGACTATTGTAGTAATAGTCAGGGACGTGCTCAACCAACTTTTTTCAGGGAGGGAAGCAATCCTCAATTTGCCAACCGAATCAATTAAAAATTGCCTGGGTATAAATTGGGACATCAAAAATAGATCATTTTATAAATAACTAGCTGGCACAGTCGGCCTACCGGCCGCCTTTAGCCATCTAGACCGTGTCGGATGTGGTTGTTCGGCCTCACTCCAAGGTTCTGCCTATGTTTCTCGTAGCGTTGTAAATAACTTTTACACCAAATTTGGTTAAGATTGGTCAAAGAGAAACGTAAAGCACGTGTATTTGCATTGTCGATCGGTTGACAGCATTCATTATTGTTTTTTAAGTTGATTTTGAGTAGCCTGCCTTCCTTTAAGGAATCTCGATAATCCATTCATGCGCGTCCCTATGGGACGCGCATGAATGGATTATCGAGATTCCTTAAAGGAAGGCAGGCTACTCAAAATCAACTTTCCTTTCCTTTGCGAATTTTTGCACTATTTCAATACAAAAACATGCGCAGGGACCTACATAATAACTGTGTCAAATTTGGTTCCAAACGGTCTAGGAGTCTATAGGGAACATACATACATCCATTTTAGGCTTCTATACAAAGTATAGCAAGAAGCCTTATGATCTGGCTCCGTGTCCGTCTGTCTGTCCGCATAATTCAAAATCATACAGAGCGTTTCAAATCGTGTTGGAAATACTCTGTGTGTATAGAGGTCTAAGAACTGGGTAGCCAGTGCGCTACTTTTTTATATATATAATAAAAATATAATTTTCCCTATTAAAAATTCTTAAACTTAAAAAAATAAAAACATTTTATTTTAAAAAATATTCAATATTTTCAGGCCGGCCCGGCCCTGCAAACACGTGGTTTGTTGTTTAAAAATGTATATTTGGGCGGAGGTAAATGTGCCACCAAATGTACCTGACCAGAAAAGGGTACCGGTAAATGTGCCACCGACCAAAAAGGTTCTTTAAATAAACACAGGTATTTGTGCCACTAACAGTGAAAAAATTAAATTTTTTTTGCCTTCGAATTTTGGGGTGTGCATTCGATAAGGAGGGTAATCCATCGTCAAAACCTACCCTTACGGGGCGCCGCTGCGCTCCGCTCCGCGTTGCACCCCTCCAGGGCGGTTTTGACTCTGGTTACTAGGCTAAACATACAAGAAGGGCCTCCGATCAAGAAAACCGGGATTAAGGCAACCGGGATGTGAGAGACCCTCGAAATAGCATTAAAAAGTATAGTTGCGGTATGGGGCAGTAAACTATTACGTTTCACCCCCAAAAAATCGTGTAAAATCAAAAAATAATCGATGTTACATGAAGGAGATGCATCAGGTAGATGCCGTTTTCTCCGGTGGCACAAATACCTGTGTACTTTTAATATCCTAAATTCGTAGCAGGTAGAATAACATTACTGGTGGCACATTTACCACCGCCCGTATATTTATAGCAAAACCGTGTTGTAGTAAAGCAATTTTTGAGGAATCTTACAACTTTTAGGACAAATATTTGTCCTTTATAATCGCGGCCCTAAATAAAATAATTATGAATACTTAACCCTTTCACCGGTTTACCCACAAATTTGTGGGTAAAAAATGAAGAAAATATTTTCAGAAACCCACAAATTTGTGGGTAAAAAATGAAGAAAATATTTTCAGAACCCCACAAATTTGTGGGTAAAAAATGAAGAAAGAAATGCAAAAAATTTGTCAATAACAATCACATAAATTTTTATATATAAGATATAATTTTTACCAAATTTGATCATGGGATGAGCATCGGTTCGGTTACTAAAAATAATTTAAGTATTTTAAATTTTTAATTTTAACTAAAATTTATGATATTTTATGGCAAAGTCGTAAAATTTATGATTTTTATGGCAATTTTCAAAATTTATCATTTTTTATGAATTTATGGCAAGTGGCCACCCTGCTATATTGTGGTAAGCAAGTCATTTGTTCACAGCGCCCTAATTTTAGCACATACTGTATCTCGCTAACCGGGGGCTTTACAGACCTTGCCAAGGTATCAAAAAATTGCAAAAAATTCAAATAGTAAGTATACCAAATATAAAATTTTTATCATCAAAGACAAAAAGTTATGAGCGAAAGGGTTAAATAATTATTGAAATTCTGGCCAAGGAAATTTTTACAATTCATCTCCTGAAGTGAAATCTGAAAATTTTAATTTGTAGAGAATTTGTGCACTTTTACTTTGATAAAAGTTGTTGGAGCTAACAAAAAACCGGATAAGTTGAAATTTGGTATACTGATGTATTTTAACCCCCCCCCCCCTTTCATCAACGAGAATTTACGCCCATAACTCACTTAATCTTCTTTTCACAGAAAATTATCTTCAAACCAAAATCGAAGAGGATGAAAAGCGAAATGCGCGTTTATATTTTAAATAATTATTGAAATTGTGGCCAAGGAAATTTTTACAATAATTCATCTCCTGAGAAGTGAAATCTGAAAATTCTAATTTGTAGAGAATTTTGTGCACTTTTCACTTTTACTTTGGTATGATGATAATTTTCCGGAACAACGAAATTAAGCTGGTTATAAGCGAAAACACGGTTTGGACAGACTAAAATCTATAGCGAACGGGGGGGGGGGGGGGCGAAACACAGTCAATTAACTTAATTAATTAAAAAAAAATTATACAAACAAAATATCTTACTAAAACTCGGGCGGTAGTTTTTTGACACTTCCGTGTCGTCTCTGTCCGTTAAATTAGAGCCAAGTTGTGCATTATTATTCTGACCAATAATCTGACATCCTATCGCTTTTGTTTTTGAAGATATAAAAAAATGAAAAACATAATTTTTAAACCGATAAAATTGGGAATTTTTAACCAAAGTATTAAAACACTTTTTAAGTCGTGACGTCTACAATGGTGAAGAAACAATAGTCAGCTTTTGTTTTTCTTATCAGAGCCATTATGAATATTCACATTTTTTAAGATAATAAAAAATAAAAAATAAGTCAGAATAAAAATCCGCAACTTTGAATTTAATTTAACGGACTTCCTAGGCTTTTGAGAGAAAATATTAACGGGGGGGGGGGGGGGGAAGTAAAGCACCCTTAATAAGTTCTAGTTTTCAATAAAATAATTTCTGCGGCTAAAGTACGCTAACCAGTACTACGAAATTGACTTTTTCCTATTAACTATGGTAAAGTTTAAGGTTTATAAAGTAAAATTAAATTATAAAATTCTTGGATGATGGACTTTTAATATGAAAAAAAATAATTTGAAAATCGTAAATTTTAGTCGTTCACCGACGCGCGGGGCGTAACTTTGCAGAATCTAACCCATTTTGTGGTCGATCCGCGTGATTTTATATACTCTAAAACTTAGCGATTTACGCACCGGCAGATGCAACACGGCTCTAGTACGAGTCGTTGATGAAAGGTTACTGTTTTATCATTATTTTTTTATGCGATTTTTTGGGGGTGAAACGTAAAAGGGAACTGCCGCATACCGCAACTATACTTTTAGGCTAGAGTGCCGAAAGGTTGTCCACCCAAATTAAAATTTCCTATTGACTATTGGATAGTATAAGGTTTATATAGTAAACTGTAAAAATATTTAGGGTGAAAGCGGGCCAAACTGTTGAATAAATCGATTTTGAAGTTAGCAAATTTAACATGTAAAAGCCTGCCGACGCGCGGGAATCTCATATTCTGTTAACGGTACGTGTGGAATGGTATACCCTAACACTTAGAAAATTTCGTCAGATGCTGCTCGCACGTCCGTAACATGACTCGAATCCCGATTTTCTCAAATCCCGGTTTTCTTGAAGGATCGCGCCTTCATTTATGTTTAGCTTCTGCCGCGTAGCGGCTCCGGCGATGAAAAACCGGCCGGAGGGGCGGAGCCCCGCAGGCTTGGGTTTTTCGATGCGCACAGCCGGACGAGTCTTACGCACTTTAAAAATTCGAAATAAGAGTAATTATCAGAGGTTTCACCCGAAATAATTTTTCTATAGCTTCTATTAAGCATTACCTTTAGTGTGTAGCACACGAAAATTTTTTTCGGGTGCACAACTTTATGGAACGCCACCCCAAGTATGTTTACCCCAGTACCTCCGAATCGAATCCGGAAGAAAAAATAAATAATTAATTCTTAAAATTTTTTTCTTCCTTTTTTGGTTATGAAAATAACAGATTTTTATATCAATGCGACGAATCAATGTACGGTTACACCGCATAATGCTCGTTCATTTGCTTCAACAAGTTCAAGAGCACGATCAGCACGTCTTAGGCTGGGTTCACACGGCATTGTACTGCACGTTTTTTGTTGTATATTCGATTTTAAACGCACAATCAATCGGGTATTCATACGGTAAATTTTCATTCGTGTAAAAACGAATAGCCGCAGTTTTCACACGTCGATCAACCGGAGTAGACTGGAGTTTTCTTCCTTTTTCTTGAAATTTGGATTGCATACTATCTTGATTTCCATCCAAGCTGTTTGAGCTGCGACGCAATTTTTGTAAAGATCTATAGTTTTATCCCACAAAACGGGCTTTTGTTCCACTAAAGATATTAATAGTTTAATTAAAAACAGATGCTCAGGTACTAAAGCGTTGTTCAATTGTTTTTCGATAAAAAAACGTATGACATCGTGCCGTGTGAAAGAGACAGTTAAATACTATGCGCTACTGCAAACCGAATAAGTTATAGTCCGGGAGGCAGCGACATAAATTTTGCACCAATTCCTACAAAGCTGATTTTATCTCATTTTGTAGTTTTGATATGGCAAGTAAACGGAACGGCAGTCTACCACGCCAATATGGGGGCAAACATTAATAATAATTTTTCAAACGTGTAAATAAATAATATGTAAATGCCTTAATCCTGTAAGTATGAAACTTTATAGAGTGCTCAATCTATATATATAAAAGAGCTTGTCTGTTTGTTTGTTTGTTTGTTCGCTATACGTTCCTACACCCTTTGACCGATCTCAACCAAATTTTGCACAGTTATTCTGTAGGTCCAGGCGCAACTATTCGTGCATAAATGGAGAAGAAATTCCCGCGGGGAGCAAAGTTATTCGCGTTTTTCTATTTTTTATTGATACGCTGTATACTTTACCCTTAGGTTAAGTACCCAGTTACCTGGGTACTTAACCCAGTTAACAAACCCTTACTTACTTACAGGGCCGGGCTGGCCTGAACGTTCCTACACCCTTGGACCGATCTCAACCAAATTTTGCACAGTTATTCTGTAGGTCCAGGCGCAACTTCTTCTTCTTCTTAACGTGCCTATCCGTTACCGGATGTTAGGCGCAACTATTCGTGCATAAATGGAGAAAAAATTCGAGCGGGGAAAAATGTTATCCGCTTTTTTCGATAAATCAAATCACAAGTCTTGCAAACAAAAAATTTAATTTGTCAAAAATCGAAATATTCTGACATACTGTCAGTGATTCAAAACACTGTCAACAGACATACTGTCAGTGATTCAAAACATTGTCAACAGATGGCGGGATGGCGGCTTTAATTCGAAAAATGAAAACCACTAACAAATTAATATATTAGAATTTAGTAATATCAACGCTCAAAATAATACAAATAATTACTAAATCCGTTGACGGCGAAATATTTGAGATGGGGGTTCAGGGGATTCGGCCGAACAACTATGGCCTTCACAGATCTATTATGGTCTGCCCTGTGAGGCCGAAAGCCGAACAACTATGGCCTTTGTGGATCTATTATGGTCCTCCCCCTGTGAGGCCGAAGGCCGAACAACTATGGCCTTCTCGGATCTATCCTGGGTCTAGATGGCTAAGGGCGGCGAATGCCGACCGTGCCAGCTAGTGATACATAAAAATGCAGTATAATGATAGTCTACCGCGTCGGAGGGGAGGCCATCATAGGTCTACCACCCACGCAAGGTGTTTTTTGATCGTGCATTCCATTGCGTCTATCAGGGCTTTGCACTTTTATATAATCGGTAGACTTATTTTCTTAGTTCTCTTATAAACTAAAGTATTTGAGAAAAAAATTTCAGCCTTGTAGAAATAAGTCAAAAAAGTTAATTTCTGAACACCTTGCGTGGGTGGTAGACCTATGATGGCCTCCCCTCCGATGCGGTAGACTATCATTATACTGCATTTTTATGTATCATTGAGCACTCTATAAAGTTTCATACTTATAGGATTAAGGCATTTCAGCCTTGTAGAAATAAGTCAAAAATAGTACATTATGCACCAAGTATATGCAAGACTGCCGTCGTGCATATACTGTTTTTTGCAATTCCGGGAGGTAAAGTAGGAACTTCGCCAATTTAGAAACTTAAAGCAAAAATTTAACGCATTTTTTTTATAATACCTACACGTGGTCGATAAATCGCAAAATAGCACGGTATTTCGGTATTCCCAAAAAAATAAATTCAATTTATTTTCGCATATCGACACCCCCAAGGAACAAAGCCGTAACTCCAGTTACGACAAATTTGAGTTATGACTACCACTGTAATCCTGACAAAAATATCTTTCTTTTGGTAAAAAAAATTTTAATTTACGACAAATATTTACAGAGATAATCAGTGGAACAAAGTTGTAAATCAGCGTTTTTATCGCTTTTTTTAACTTTTTGAAACTTTCAAATCGCTCTCCTGCAAAATAGGTAAAAATGAGTTACGGCTTTGTTCCTTGGCGGTGCTATTTTGCTATTTTGCTCAACTGATTTTTAGAGCTTCCCGGCATGGCCGGCCTTCTCTCGGTCTTAACGGACAACTGACGATGGGTTCGTTTGACTTGTAGGTCAAACTTCGGAGCGTAGCTCCGGAAAACCTTGGCGGTGTCGATATATTCATCCTTATCATTACTTCGCACGAAAAGTTGACTAAATTTGCTAAATGTGGCGCCATCTCACGGTTTTCCAACAATCAAAAAATGTGACTTCGTCACAATTTACTCGCATAAATTCATCCTAGTCACTTTTGGTCACTTTTAGGGCCAGTTTTTCAGTCATGAGTTAACTTTTGGATTAGGTAACTTGGTTTAAAAGTTAACCAATATCTTAAACTAGTTTAGGCCGAATATGAGTTTTTCAGTTACTAGACTCCGCCTCCTAATATTCTAGTTAGCTAACCAAAATATTTGCTAAGTTGGTACCGAAACGCCGTGAAATTTCACAATTTGACAATCAACGTATTGAAATTGTGAGGTTATGCTGTGAATTGTAAATAAATTAATTAAAATAAATTGTAGAATTGTAAATTGTAAATAAATTAGAAAAATCACTTGAATTACACTTTATATTTGCACGTCAAAGATGGTCAAAATAAACAGGTAAACTAAAATCACAGAATATATAGGTTAACTAAAATATTTTAGTTAAACCACCACTGGCGCTGGTTTAAGTAATTGGTTAGACAACACTTCTAATCCAAGAGTGAAAAACCCGTAACCATGAAATTTTGTAGTTAACTATTTTTATTTGGTTTAAACCACGACTGAAAAACTGGGCCTTAGTAAGTTATCTATTATAAACCAAATCAAGTGCGATTTATTTCGTCCTAATTTGGGTAGGTCATTCCGCCAGATGGCGTTACGTTTACTACTAGCAAGTCAACTTTTCGTCATCGAGTAATATATAGGGGTACATTAGCATGAAATATTTTCGCGTCGGTGCTTTTTGCCGACCGCCCGGATGCAACTTGTGTCCTCCCACTCTTGCACTCTTTGGTGGGGGGCACTACTAAAAAGTCACCAGATGACTGGTGACTTTATTTCCCGCTCCCCCCCTATTTTTTAACTTTACTCCCGCCCCCCCTATTTTTTAACTTTACTCCCGCAGGGTAAAAAAGTGCCCCTTTACGCCCGCAAACCGGGGTAAAAAGTGAGTACTTTACCCCCGGAATGGCAAAAAGTTAATTTCTGAACACCTTGCGTGGGTGGTAGACCTATGATGGCCTCCCCTCCGACGCGGTAGACTATCATTATACTGCATTTTTATGTATCATTGAGCACTCTATAAAGTTTCATACTTATAGGATTAAGGCATTTACATATTATTTATTTACACGTTTGAAAAATTATTATTAATGTTTGCCCCCATATTGGCGTGGTAGACTGCCGTTCCGTTTACTTGCCATATCAAAACTACAAAATGAGATAAAATCAGCTTTGTAGGAATTGGTGCAAAATTTATGTCGCTGCCTCCCGGACTATTAAAGTTCATTCGATTTGCTTGACAAGTCCGGTGAGTATTCGTTAAACGTATTTAGCTGTATACGTTTTTTTGCAGTACAAAGGACGTGTGAACAGTTCTATGTACAATGTATGCGCCACTACGTATTCGTTAAAACGTATACTGCTAAAAAACGTGCAGTACAATGCCGTGTGAATTAAGCTTTACTGTGTCGACCACCCGAGGTTTACTAACGCACCGAATAGAATCGTAAATTCAAACTTGGGAGTACTCGGGCCAAGCCCGTACCTCCTTGAGTAAGCTGGTGCGCCACGGCACCTGAATTTATATTTTGCAGGGTTGGGTTTTGAGGCCCCCACCTGACTACGAGATCGTCGGGGTCCGGGGTGGGTTTTGCCCCCCCCCTTCTTGACGACGATCGTGGCTTTGAAAAATAGAAATAAAGACATTTGCGCAGATGCCTTTTTGAATAAAGCTGGTAATGCTCGAATTGACGTCACCACCGAAGTGTCGTATTTACGTGTTTTTATGGGCGTGGCCTTAATTTGAGTGATTTCATAGGCCGGATGCAATCCAAACGATGCATTTAGTTTTTAATTAAATTTCGGTTTTATTTTCAATTTAAATTTAATGAACCTAGCTCTACATTAAAGCTAATGACTTTCTTGATCGAAATATTAAGCCATTTCTATAGGGAAATTTCAATTTCCGAGTACATGATAGGAAACTGGACCCATTTCTACCACTGTGGACCAGAATTACAAAACTGGTATTCGCAATTTATACGTATCCAATTTCAGTGATCGCTAACAATTAACCTAAAAATTTGCAAAGCAAAAATTGAACTGAAATGATCTCGTCAATCTACTCAAGCGCGTCACTTTAAAAGTTTTCGCGATTTTGACGCTATAGAACAAAACGGAGAGAGGTGCGGTGACACGACCTTTTTTCTTCTCGTCATGAACTGTTGAGAATGAACATGAAATCTAAGGAGAAATAAATAAATAATTCTCTTTATAATAGGAAAAAAGATCAAAAATCTGTAATAAAAGTTTAGAAAAACATGAAGAGACAAAAATAACACAAACAAGGTGGCGGTGCGTAGACACACACAATTAACGCCCAAATTAGTAAAAATAAATAAAACAAACGTGTCTGACAATGATAAATGTGACAAAACACGCATGCAATGAACGATAAACTGTTTGAACATAGCGGTACAACCAATGTAAGCACCAAAAATAAAAATGTTGTTAGATTTGCAATCGCGATTGCAAAAAATCAAAAATTGATGTAATGACGGTTAGTTGGTCATTTCTAAACTTTGAAATGAATTCGTATTTACCTGTTCGCTTGGTTCTGGCAGCTTAATTTGTACTTCGTTTGGTCCCGAGTCCTAAACAGTGTTGCAAATTCACTTAAGCAGATCTAACTATTTCAATACGAGCAAGTGTTAGAGTAACCACAGAACTTGAAAAAAACACAAAAGTGCATCGTTACAATTTTGAAAAAGCATTTAGTGCAATGCTGAAGTTACATAGGTGATTAGTAATGTTACAAGAAAAGAAAGACTTGACGTTTTAATACCACCAAACAAAAAAAATCAGGCAAGCCAAAATAAGAAATGCTCAAGCTACCAAAAAAAAAAAATAATCATAATAGCCAAATCACCATGAAAAGTTGCACCTCACAAGTTAGATTACTTACCAATCGATCCGAAAGGTATGTTGAAGTCGTTCCGGTCATATCAAAAGCGGGAACCTTATCTGATTTTTGTCCACCGGGCAACAAAAAACTGGCGGTTGCCCCTTCTGTAATATTATTTTCCATTGGGATCGCCTTTTTACCCAAAGCCATACCACATATCGAGGTCATATGTGTTTCAGGTCCAAAAACGTACAGTGGAATTCCTGCAAGTAAAGAGAAATAAAAAAGATCCAAATTTTCCAAAATAAAATCTTACCTAAACTCTGGCCCACCTCGCGCATCCGTCTCAAACCTTCCTGATAATTTGGACCGGCGCGCCTCACGAAGATGGAAATCTTATGTTCGACCAATTTCGGCTGGAATTCTCTCAGCGCGGTAATTATACCACGGAAAGTGGCAGCAACGTTCGTGAAATTTGCAATACCGCCACCGGTGATCAGGACTTTTCCATCTGGATGCTTCTCTTGCGTCATTAAAGACAGTATCGTTTTGGCGTATTCGTAGGTTTGTTGTTCAGAAGGAGCGCCCGAATATTCGCCATAATTTGCCAATTCGCTGGCACCACCCAAGTCGCAGATTGTGTCACTGTAAATTACGGAGGCACCACCGCCTGCCACCATCGTCCAAATGCGTCCTTTCTGGTTTAAAATGGTTAGTTTAAGACTCGCTCCGGATTTTGCGTCCAGGTCAGCTATGTAAGCTTCTTCGGGGTAAGCATCGCGTCCAAAAGGTGGCGGGTACTCGATTTCACCCCACATGGGTTTACATAAAAAGTCTGCAGTCGCGTCGATTTTTGCGGCCAAGTCCAAAATGTAAATTTCTTTATCGGTGACCACCAAAGGATTAATTTCTAAGTAGGTGAAGTAAAGCTTGACGTATAATTTGTACAGCGAAGTGACGAACTTCGTAACCATCGGTTTTTTTGCGGCAGGAACGTGACTCAATAAATTGTTCAGGATAGCAGCTTCTTGGAGATCTTCTCCGACGGGTACTTCCAATTTAACGGCTTTCGCGTCGACATCGCCCACGTCGACACCGCCTTGATGATAAAACAAAATCGTATCGCCGTGACGGTGCGAATAAATGCAAATGTACATTTCTTCGTTGTCTTTGTGCGGGACGAACGGTTCAATAATAAAATGCCTCAATTTACCGACAGCCGAACCAATTTTTTGGTCCTTATTCATTCGATCTTTAACCCATTGTTGCACCGTGTCGAAATCCTTATTTACCGCAATTAATCCCAATTTTCCGCGTCTCTTGATCAGTTGATCGGGCTTGACCACGAGTTTTTCGGTTTTTAACCACGGATGTGAATCGACTAGATCGGAAAATCGGGTATTTATATCGACGGAGGCGAACCTGCATTTTACGGCTGCGGTGTTCGATTCCAAGTGGCGATTGATGAGATCTTTTCCGGTGGCTTCTTTTATCGCTTTAGCAGACATTGTGTGTTGATGTTAGAGAAGGAAATTTTTTCAAATAACTGGAAATAAAAAAAAACTTGATTACGATTAATGAAGTACTTAAATTAATTTTTAATTAAAGCACAAATTATAATTTTAAAACATGTGCATTTCCTAGAAATGTCGAAGTCGTCAGTTTAATGCATTCAAATCAAAATACTAGTCAATAAAGAGAAATTAAAAAAAGGTTAAAATAAACTGGCGTTCGAGATAACAATTGCGTACCCATTATGATAATTTTGTGACCTTTGCGTGGGGTCGTTTGCATAAAACTCGTCTTTTAATCGACGATGTTGGCACACTAACTGCACTTCAACAATTATTGCGATTATAGTTGGGAAAAAGAAAAATCGATTAGCCAGCAAAAATGACGTTACCCGGTGTGCAAATTAGCTAACAATAAAGGAAATAATTATAAATACCTACTTGGTGTATAAATTTAAATGTATAATATGAAAATATGAATGAACTTTTTTTTACTAATTTAATTTTTAAATGTGGGATTTTCGATTCTCACGCGGTGATCTTGATTTCTGCTTGAGGTCAAGGAATATTTATTTTTGGTTAAAATTTTTAATTTGTACTTTCCCTGGTAACACAGCTTTCTAATATGAAATCAAATTTAAATGCCAATAAAGGTCCCCCTGATGGGTGCGGGTCGCTAGATTTTAAGACTCTAAAAGATTTATTTTTAATATTGGCAAAGGACATCCTAAGGATCGTAGTAATGTAAAAAAAATACTACTACATTTTTTTGTCGGTACCCCATTATCTCTATTAAAGCATCTTCATGCTCAACCTGGTATGTTACCATTCTCTTTTTTATGCCATAGTTCCACGATCTTCTTGGCCTACCCCTTTTTCTAGATTTTCTTGACTCATCTCTGTTCATCCATCCAGAGTGCGGGGCCGAACAATTTTAAATTTCTTCAATCGATTCTATCCGTTAATGCATTTTGGGCCACGTCGAATTTCTTTCTTTCTTCACTTGTTATATGCTCCATTCTTGATATTCTAGAAACACCTCCGATAGCTCTTTTCCATTTCTAATACGTGCTTTGTTATCCTTATACGTTTCTCGAACAATATCAGTCAGTTTTTGGGTAGATGTTAAGCTTCTCCAGAGTCTGTTCCTAGGAATCGAATCGTAAGCCTTCTGTAGGTATATAAAAGCTAAATGAGTTTCCTGTCCTACCGATATTCTTTGATCACAAAAATGTTATCCATACAAGGAATTTGCTCGCCTGAAACCACTCGGTTCTTCACCGATTTTATTGTCCAGGTCTTCCACTAGCAAAGCTGATAGGATTTTATCATGGAGTCTGATCAAGGTTAACTCGATCCTTTTTGTAGATAAAAATGTTGATTTTTACCAACCGGTGGAGCAAGCAGAATTCCGTAGGGGGTTGAGCATCATAGAACCAGAGCTACCAAGAGAAGTGTAGAAAGACCCCAAAAGTGGTGTTTGGACATTGGTATCAAATGGCCCAAAATCGGCTGCAATGGAAGGGAATTGGATAGGCTTACGTTCAGAAGTGGACGATGAAGAGTATCAACATTTGCATTTTCACGTCGAATATTGTTCGTCTTGAGCTCTGGAATTGTTTGAAGTTTGTCGACGTATCATTTTCCCATGAAGTAGCTCCAAAGAAAAAAATATAATATCGCCAAATCGAAATTCATTTTCAAAGAAGTATGGAAGTCGTTCCAAGATGGCTTGTGGGTTTTCAGCTCCACAAATTCGGGACTTGTTTATTGACGTATCCGTTCAGGTAATGTGTTTTCACAATATCTATACGTTCGTCGATCGTGTAACGTCCCATGATCAAATCTATAGAGCGAAAATTCCGCGCAATTCAAACTGACTCATCTTATTGAATCAGCCTTTATAAACAAAATCAATTAAAATGTAATTGTAATTATAAAAGTTAATAGTTAACACAATGTTTTATAATTTATTATTATATACAATCGTGATTGTAACAAATTACAATGTTATGGCTGTTATTATAGATAATAATAACTCGGCGAGTTATAAAGTATAACTCACTACTGGTTGCTTACAGCAACGTGAGTTATGGAATAACAGGAAATTGCTCTATTTTAGATGGTCATAGCAACAAGCTACTTATTAAGAGGTGTTGAATAAAATTATTAAACAATGTACCAACAATTCCGTTTAACTGTTGTATGTATGTACATAGTAGCTATAATGGTGATTATTTTAATAGTAGGATCAATTTTAAATCGTTTTGTGAAACCCACCATTAGATTACCTAAATAATTTAAAATACAGGGTATTGTTGTGATTATTCGTGTAATTTAAACTTAAACTTCGAACTAACAATAATGTTTTATTTAATAATTGATATCCTTGAATGTAGTACACATTTTTTTTGGCAAACTTGAACAAAAACAAATTACCTACCAACTTGATTTGGTAGGTTTTGGATTGATTCGAAGCAAAAAATTAAATAATACAGTAGAATCCCGATTATGTAAGCTAATGTGGGATGGGAAGTCCCTTGGATAATTGAAAACTCGGATTAACCAATATTTTGTTAAAAATGTGTAAAAAAAATATGTAAGGCCATCCGCACACGGAGCTACTCAAGAGTAACGCAACTCGTTTTTTACCGAGTTCGACTAATCACACACGGAAGTATAATATACGACCGTGTGTGAATGGTCGAACTCAGTAAAAATCGAGTTCCGTTCCTTTTGAGTAGCTCCGTGTGCGGATGGCCTTAATGTGCAACATTATGAATGTTGGACTATCTGATTAATTAATTAATAAAACTAAAAACGTACATCAAGTACGTAGTCAAGGCATACTGGTTGAGAGAAACGTCATATTAGAAGCATGCATAAGAACAATTTAAATGCAAAGCAGTAATGAGATATTGTCCTCCTCATAGCGTATGACCAGTTTGGATATTACTTCAATTTTGAATGTTTTTGTCGAGCTGTCTGCATTTGTATACTATGTGGAAGGCATTGCCTTATCATTACTTTACGTTTAAGCTTTGCTTACGTAAGCAAGAGCAGTATTCTGCTGTACTAGGCAAGAAAGTCGTAACTGACATTTTTACGAAATTCGAATAGTTTTCCCGAGAGATCCCATTTGCAAATTTGGAGACGTTAAAGGTTGTGAAAATTGTTGTAACTACAAAATAGTCTGTGTTACTAATAAAATTATTATAATTATTGAATTATTATTTTTATACTGACTGTTGTTAATAAAACCCTGTTCCATTGTTATTTTATAATTATTTAATTAAATTAATTAATAAAACTTTTGATTTAGGAACAAAATATAAAACCTATTACTCAAAACGGTCTATTGTATAGTTACGACCTTCTTGCTTAGCAGGACAGCATTCGTTTAATATGACGTTCATTTTAACGTTTCGTTTTAAAGATAAACTTTAATCAAATACAATGCTTTTAATTGCTTTTAACATGGGTTAAACTTAATTGGCGTTCGATAAACTGGACATAACTGGTTCATTCTTGTTGAATTCGATTTTCAAATTTAGCATTGAAGTTAATTTTTAACTGCCTAATGACGTCATGGGCCATTTCATTCGACAAGCCGACTACAACCACAGACAAAAGCTCGGAAAAAGTGAAAAAATCGGATAAGGGGGCTTACAACAGTTTTGGAAATATAATTACCCTTTCCAACATTAACGATGATGACATGGAAGTTTTGCTCAAATTAATTTAAGCACTATTGTGGGAATATTCCGACCAGTATTTTATAGCCGCATAAAAAAACTAGATCTATTCAACTTTTGAGTGGAAACAAAGAGTTACTAGTTATACAAAATGGAAAATACGTAACTTTGCATAAATAATACCTGTAAGAAGTATAGGAAGTCATTTAAAAATATATTTCAATATGGTCGGGTAGTTGGAGAAAATTTTGGGAAGAAAGTCGGTAGACTGTATACAATTTTTGGCCGTGATTTGCCTCTCGATCGATTGCCGTAACATGAGGATTTCAAAAACAGAATACTAGCAGATACATGATTACTACTTAGTTGTTTACTACGCGCTATATAAACTAATCGCCTCGGCAGCGAAGTTGTTTGAGCGCGCGTATTCACGGCTATTACGCCTGGGTTCAAATTCAAGTTGAGGAATATATTTTTAAGCATACCATCTTGCTAAAGGCGATTCGATAAAAGTGTTTTTCAGACATCAAGTAAAACATTCTTGTAGTCTAAATAGGCGCTAGCTCACAGAAGTCTGGATAATCGTAGAACGAGCTTGAATCTGTCTCTGTTGACAGATTATTGGTTCTCTATTGGTCTAAAAGTTATAAGCAAAACAAATTTAATAAGGTGATAAATTTTCGGACCCCTTTTGTACAAACAATTGGGTACATATGTGAAAATATGAATTAGGGATTTAATCCGACAGCGGTCGGTTCGACTCCGGATTTAGGTTTAACATTTTCTTGACCGTCTCCGTGCTTCGGAAGACACGTAAAGCCGTCAGTCCCCCTGTGTTAATGATTTGCCTTCATTACAATAGAAAAACAGAGTACAATCACATCGAAGGCAGACAGATTTTAATTTTATTATACATACGATGTGTTTACAATGACAATTTCGAGGGTTCTGATTAGGTTTGAATTATGCGGACGGACAGACGGACGGACGGACACGGAGCCAGATCATAAGGCTTCTTGGTATACTTTGTATAGAAGCCTAAAAGTGAAAAATTTCATTTATAGTCCCCACTTATTGTAACAAATCACGAGCGTCCATTGATGAGCTTAATAATCCCCCCCCCCCCGCCGAAGATAATAAATTCGCGAAGTTAAATTGGTTCAGGTTCCCACCCAACCCCCAAATAGACGCTGGCGCTCGGCCAGGATATGCTCCTGAATAAAATAATAATTCGAAAACGGTGGATTATAAGGTAATATAAAATAAAGAAGCTTTCAGCAATACATACATTATTATTTTTTTCAATAATTATTTCCAATTGCTGAAAGCTTATGACATTTTTTTTTACTTCGCTTGTTAATTTTTAAATTTTAATTAAATATTTATTTCACAAGTTAAAATATTAAAACATGATATTATGATAATTTTAATTTATTTACTTTGAAAATATAAAAAAGTATAACTTTGGGTACTCTTCGTAAAAATTTTACAACGATGTATCTAAAATTATTTTTAATTAATTAATATATCTATTTGTGTCTTTAATGCTAAATTAATCAGTGCAGCCTTTGGGCCCCACAAACAAGGCAATCACGTTCTAGTTTGATAGTTAGTAAACTATCTTATAATATTTATGGCGTATTATAATATTTATTATGTAGCACCTACTACATTTAAAAAAAAATTTATTTTTCTCTTTTATTTATTCACTAGCTGGAAAGCCCGTCCACGGACGGGTAGCTAGACGGTGCTGGTGGGTCTCTATTTTAATGATCTAAATAAAAACAACATTGTTTCCTAATATTGTCAATTTTAATTGTTCATCCTCGCGTTGAAACGTTAATTTTAATTTTTTTAGTTTGTTAATTAAGAAACAATTATTGTAGCAAATAAAATCTTAAGCACTGCCTACTGCGTTAGTACTTCCTTGTACACAATATTTTTCGTGTACACTGCCTGTGAACCTTCAATCAATTTCCCTTGTTCTTTTCCATCAACTATTTTTATCTTCAGATCTCCGTACTCTTGACATTGCTACATAGAGATGACCGTGGCTAAACATCACGGTTGATCGTCATGGAAAAGGCAAGTTTAATTGGAAACTGTCGCCGTCTTAAAACAAATGGCAAGTCTGTACTTGTTGGGACTAAATATATGCGGGGAATAAAAACAGTTTCCTTTTTAGCAATTCCTGTCAAGACTTCAGCGACGATTAGATTGGGCTTTAACGATTGAACAGTTAAGCGCGTCCCATTACAAAGACCACGTTTAGTATTCAAATTCCTGAGCAACATAATCACACTTCCAACCTTCAAGTGCATTCTGTGTACTGGCATCCCTGAGGGCGTTTGTTTATTCAAGAATTCCATCGGATAGTTTTCCCTATCGTTATCATCACTGTCGTCAATGGAATCACTACTTAGATAAGTTAAAATGCTGCCGTCTAAAAGGTCCAAAACTTGCTCGTTTATAGCGTCATCGTCAGTATTTTTTGGGCAAAGTATTGCCATTTTGGAATATTTTTTTACATCAGCAGCATTAAAGCTTTCTCCAAAAATTTCTTGGATAAGGGAAGTTTCGCATATACAATTATGCGGAATCTCAATATCTCTTCAGACAGACCTTTGTCATTTGTAAGCTCCCCGTTGCCCAACTTTATCAGCCAATCACTGAATGCGGAATCAACGGACCGGACATTTTGACTTAATTTCAATACTATAAATTTACTCCACATATCATTAAATTTAATGCTTGAATGAATAATTGCTGACCTCATTTCATGAGGTACGACAGGAAGAGTTTGTCTGAAATCACCACCAAGAATTAAAACTTTACCGCCAAAAGCTTTGGTGTTTTATATCAACGTATCAATGTATCAACGTATCATCTGATCAACGGATTAAATGTTTATATAGGTTGTCGTCGATAATACAAACGGTATATTAAATCTTCAAGCTTATCAACGGATCAACGGATCAACTTATCAAGTTGTTTTGATTTGAACGACAATGGATCAGTAAGTCCCTTTCGAGAAGAGGTTCGCCGTCGGCATTTTGAAAAATGACAGCTACTTCATTTCTTGTTGGAGCATTGTATCGTCTAATATCGGATTTACGGTCTTGGATAATTGCCATGGTAACTGTTGCTGGCTCAACGCCATGTAGAGCGGCGTCCTTGATGCTTTCTTGTTCCACTTCATAAAGCATTTTGCATGCGGCAGAAAAAGGATTATTCTGAGACATGAAAGTGCTTAACTCTCGCATCAGACTTGGATCGCACCGATCGTTTCCCTTAATTGTCATCCTTTGATCAGCAGCCTCATCCGGGTCCAATATATATAGTTGAGCAAACTTGCGTTGGTTTCCATCTGCCGGGTGCAAAGCTCCTGCTCGATGGTAAATTTGTCCGTTAATTCGGAAACAATAGGGTCCGTATCCAGGAGGCGGAATAATGTTAGCTCCCATTGACGCAAACGCTAAAGCACTATTTATCGATTTAATATTGTCTATGAAATTTTTCGAATATTGATGCAGTCCTTTCAATAACTGTTCAATAACAGGGGCTGATCTTATAGCTTCTAAGGTAACTTTGCCTTTCTGACTGCATGTCGTAAAAAGTTTGTCAGACGGCCGCTCTGCTGTAAAATGCTTTGCACGGCAAAATTCGCAAATATTGTCCATAAAACCACAGTTATGAACGTCGACATTTGGTTCTACAACGTTACCTACTTCAAGAACAGCTGCGTTTTTACTTCGTGGATTTTGTCGGCGAATTGCATGACTACGTGAACGATGTAATATTTGCGAAGGGGTCATGTTGGCAATTTGATTTCGTCCGCGATGTTGAGCAATTTGTTCTGACGTCATGTTGGCAATTTGATTTCTTTCGCGATGTTGAGTAATTTGTACTGACGTCATATTGGCAATTTGGTTACGTTTGCGATTTTGTTCAATTTGCCCAGGAGTCATATTTTCCATACGATTCCGACAACATTCTTTTTGGACATCACTCATATTTTTACGACGGGGTTTTTCTCGCTCCGCCTTCCGTCGTTTTACTGTTTCCTGCTGGGCGGCTACTTCCTCATCAGATTTTCTTTTAACACATTTTCGAGCAGCAGTAGGAACATGTGGGGAACAAAGAGTAACTACTTGAATATCCTCCATTTCGGACATTTTCGCTTTAGAAGTTTCTGAAGTTGTGAAGTTATTTTCAATGAAGGTAACTCTCACACCACGTACCTATATAGCGCACAGTGATACGTTGATCCGTTGATAAGTTGATCCGTTGATACGTTGATATGTTGATACGTTGATAGGCTTGAAGATTTAATATACCATTTGTATTATCGACGACAACCTATATAAACATTTAATCCGTTGATCCGTTGATACATTGATACGTTGATACATTGATAAGTTGATCCGTTGATCCGAACCAAAAAAATGACACGCTGGAGCAGGAAGCTGGCATTTTATATATTAGGATTGCTTTTCTACTATTAGTGCACGATTTTCATGGTTGATGCTGAAACTTTTCTAGGTTAGTAACCAAAAATAAACGAAGAAATAGATCTTAAAGCCGCTTTACATCTATATGTTTTCACACAGGACTTCTCATAAGAGAAAACATACGATTTCTCTCTCGGTTGGCTAAACTGTATGTTTTTCAAGATTTGTCTTCAAATCGTTATGAGTTTACATAAGAGTTCTTATAAGAGTTTGTTTTGGTTTTGAGTGAAGTTAACCCTACTTTTTAAAGTCATTATTTGTAACGATGAATAATATTAACAATTATTTAAATAACAATTTTATGCTACAAAATTATATTTATAGTAATATAAAACACAGCACAATAATACCTAACCTTTCTTTTTTCAACTTTGACAACTATCTTCGTCGACCTTCGTATATGTACGCCACCTTTCGTTCGTATGTTCTGTGTTTTCTCATAGCGGAATAGACGACGTTCTATTCCGAAAGAGTACCTATGTTTTGCTATGTTTTTACGTATGGTTTTGCTTATGAGTGATCGGCTATGAGAAAACATATAGTGTAAACGCAAAAATATTTCTCATATGAGAAGTCCTGTGTGAAAACATATAGATGTAAAGCGGCTATAATATTTTAAGGCCGCACTGATTCGTGATTGCCTTGGTTGTGCAGCCTAAAGGCCGATCATCGGCTCAATTTTTCGTTACAAATAAATATATAATAATTCAAACTGTTTCCGCGCCGGAGGTCCCATCGCCCGGGTCAACCCCTCATCAATTCACTTAAATAATCAAATTTTGGTTGGACAGCCCAATATGTCATGCATATGAAGCAACAAATGGGAAATGTATTTTGACATTCTGATTGGCTCGACGATGTTTACGTTATGTTTAGAAAGGGGACGCGCTCTCCTATCCGAAAGTGGAAACAACTATACAAAATTAATAATGCTAAATCGAAATAAGTCACTGCTAAGGTCCACTTGTCTAGTTAAAGTACTGGAGTTGGCAGGAAATGCCGCAAGGTCCTGGCAACAATGAAGGGAAACTCCTGATCTACACCTCCACGTGGTACTAGACGGGCAACATCTAAGATGGCTAACGTAGACAGGGACCGAGTGAGTATCGGGATAAGTACTCAACTTCGTCTTGACGAAGAAGGGCACTCTCTTGTCCTGGAGGGGAGAAACCCCCTCCAAAGGCGGATGAACCAATAAATAAATAAGCTACGGTCAACGGCATAGAATCGGGCAGGCAAGGGGAAACCACCCGATTATTTTCCCGAGAGTGTATTATGATGAGTACGGTAAACGATATTGTTGTGCCATGCGATCCGGTTAGCGACCGGCGCCTAGTTGGGTCCGGGCCGATAGGTGTGAAATGGGCGACCGGGCATGTGGATGCGGCTGACCAGGCGACACATGCGAAAAGGGCGACTGGTAATTCAGCTATTAGATTGAGAAATAAACTCAGAATGGCAACATGGAACGTGAGAGGATTGATGGAGGCCGGAAAACTGCAAATAGTGGAGAGAGAGCTTCTTCGGGCAAAGGTCCAAATATGTGGTATAAGCGAAACACACTGGAAGCAACAGGGTCACTTTAAAACACTGGACCATACGCTGTATATCTCTGGAGGAGTGAATAGTAGAAATGGGGTCGCCTTTATGGTAAACAACAAAATCGCAGAACATGTTGAAAGTTACAAATGCGTTAGCGACAGATTGATGATAATCACATTAAATGCTATACCTGACAAAATCCACATATTACAAGTATATATGCCTACAACAGCTGCCTCAGACGATGAAATAGAAGGAGTGTATGCGGAGCTGGAGACTGCAATGGCGGCCATCCCATGTAAACAGCCTGTGATAATCATGGGCGACTTCAACGCGAAAATTGGAAGTACGATTAACGATAACCATCTGCGTAACGTTGTGGGGAAATACGGTCTAGGTACGCGAAATGAAAGAGGGAATAGGCTCATACAATTCGCTTTAGATAACAACCTGGTTATCACGAACAGCTGCTTTAAACACCACCCTAGACGCCTCCACACATGGACATCTCCCAACGGTGAACACAAAAATCAAATTGACTACGTACTGATAAAAAAGCGATGGAGGACTGCCATATATAATATCAAGACGAAGCGTTCCGCGGAATGCAGATCTGATCACAGGATGTTGCATGTCAGTTTCAGGCTTAAGCTACATAATATAAGCGCACTTAACACAAACCAAAGAATAAGCATCCCAGATACTAAAACAATTGAAGAAACACTCACAGGGTCCGAGATACCAACGAGACAGGAAAACCCGGAAAAGATGTGGATGTCTATTAAAAAGTGGATGACTGAGACTGCAAAGAGATGCGCACCACCAAAACCTTCAATAAAACGTAAACATTGGATGTTAGATGAAACAATCCATTTATTAGAAGAACGGAGAGATCAAAAAACCAAAAAAGCATCATCACCAGGAACAATACGCACACTGGAATATCTCAACCGAGAAATAAAGCGGTCATGCAGACGTGACAAAAATAAACATATCAATGATATCTGTGAGGAACTAGAACTTCACGCGGATCGACATGAACAGCAGGAACTCTACAAGAAGGTTAAATATCTGTCGCGAGAATTTAAGCCCCGAACGCAAATCATAAAAGACCAAAATGGGAACATTTGTACAAATGCCAACGAAATAGTCGAAGTATGGAGAGGGTATTGTGCCGGCCTATTTGGAGATGTACCACGAAGAGATACAAACGGGCCGGATGGAATTGAGCACATGGAACCGCGCATCCTGAAATCAGAGGTAGAGAAAGCGATAGGCAAGCTGAAAAATCGGAAGGCTGTTGGAGTGGACGGAATTGCGGGAGAACTCATTAAGGCGATGGGGGAAGGTGGAATACAAGCAATCCACTCATTATGTGAAATGATATGGCAAACCGGAAATTGGCCGGAGGAATGGTGCGAGTCAACATTCATCCCCATACATAAAAAAGGCTCACCAACAGACTGCAATAACTACAGGCTTATTGCTTTGATTCCCCACGCAAGTAAAGTGATGCTCCATATAGTCAATGAACGATTGAAAAGTTTCCTTTTGCCGCAAATCTCTGACGAACAGGCGGGATTTGTACCGGGAAGAGGAACAAGAGAGCATATATTAAACATACGCCAAATAATTGAAAAAGCGCGTGAGTTCTGTGTCCCAATGGTCCTGTGCTTCGTGGATTACAAGAAGGCCTTCGACTCTGTGCATTGGACTAAACTGTGGAGGATACTTGAAGAGATGGGTACGCCGCGACACCTAATACAACTGATAAAAGGTTTATATGAAAAAAACTCGACAAGAATACGGATAGAAAAGACGTATTCGCAAAAATTTGGAATAGGTGCCGGCGTAAGACAAGGATGTATTATATCGCCACTACTATATAATATCTACTCTGAATATGTTATGCGAAAGGTCCTCCACGGATGGAATGGCGGAATAACCATAGGCGGTAGAAAAATCTCCAATCTGAGATATGCAGATGACACATTAATAATTGCGTCGAGCCAAGAAGAACTGGAAATCATCATTAGTAAACTAGTCACGGTAAGCAGTCAATATGGCCTACTGCTCAACCACAATAAAACAAAAGTCATGATAGTGGATCGCGTCAATAATAATTCCCCCAATATACACACATCCATGGGGTTCGAAGTAGTACACAACTTTAACTACCTGGGCTCTCTGATTTCTAACTCTGAGGGGAGTACGCCAGAAATAAGACGACGACTGGCCATGGCAAGAACAGCAACCACAAAACTCGTCAACATATGGAAGGACACGACAGTTACTAAAAAAACAAAGATGAGGCTTCTGACTGCACTAATATTCCCAGTGGCCACATATGCAGCCGAGACATGGACGATGAGGAAGGACGATAGAAGAAGAGTGGAGGCCTTTGAAATGTGGACATATAGAAGAATGCTGAGAATCCCGTGGACGGCACACCGCACAAATGTGTCTATTCTAAACGAGCTGAAGATCGAAACACGGTTGTCGACTAAAATCAGTCAGTCCTACTTGCGATATTTCGGCCACATTGCTCGAAGATCTGAAGCAATGGAGAAGCTGATGATCCAGGGGAAAATCGAAGGAAAGAGGCCGAGAGGAAGGTCCCCCTACAAGATGGGTGGACCAAATAAAACCTTTAACTGGACAAACCCTACATGAAGCAACACATGCAGCGCATGATAGGGAAGCGTGGAACAACTCTTTGAGGACGCTGTCATCATAATACCACTATGTCCTTCCGCAGGGCGATGGATACTGAGAGAGAGAAGGTCCACTTTCGTGTTCGGATTAGCGAATATTCGAATTACACCAACAACTGTCATTGAACTTCGACGAAGAAGGCGGTTCGGATTAAGATATTCGGATTTGCGAGAACTTGGATTCGCTTCGACCAAATTGATGGCTAATGCCTATCGATAAGGCACTTGTAAAAAAAATCGAAATTCATAAAAATTTGCCGTTGGGAAAATTGATACTGTTTAATTCAATATCTATATTACAATTTGCAGTTTTCGACCTTGAATCGGCAGGGAACCGGAACTAGTGAAAGGTTTGTATATCAATCGTGAAATTCTTCGGTATTTGAGGGTTGAGGGTGTTGTTAAAAATTGCATTTAGTCAAAATCACTAAATGTTAAATCTTTTTCAAGATCAAAAATTTGTCCTTAGTGAAAGCTCGTAAACATTTTTTTGTCGAAGAATTTAAAAAAAACCCACCCAGATGACCTTGCTTTAAACACTTTTATCAAAGAAATTTTTTAATATTCTGATCATTCCACGTTGAGACACAAACAGGTTTGATTAGCGCTTTCGCTTTAAATTTGTCATTTTATTAAAGCCGATATCTACATAATATACATAAGTCACCGTTACTTTTTAAGCTTATATCAGCCAAATAAACATTTTTCACTATCTATTGGGTTTGGCCTTCGATATTTTATAAAATTCATATCTTTTATGTAAACATACGTAGCTTGCAAAAAAAATGAATAAATGTAATTCGACTTTAAACCACGTCAAGTATTTAATACCGTAATCCGCATCGTTAAAAAATGATCCAGTAGGTAAAACCAGTAAAACTATAATAAAAACTTATTTTGAGCGGATTACGAAGTCGTTACGCATATGGTAATGAAATGAAAATATGTTGAAGGTGGCCGGTTTTTAATCATAATTGAAGAACATTCCGATTATGACAAAAAATTACAGTGTGACCTTGTTTTCGCGCTCGAGACTTTCAGACTTTTTTAGCGTTTCCGTAGTAACGTGCAGCGTTTCGCTTGTCGGGTGCAACAATGAAAGAAACTTGTACAGCTTGGAAAGGAACCTTTGCATCGGATGACGGATGTAGGGAAGATTTAAATTATTAATTTCGTCTCTATGACGAGCACGTTTTGTTCTCGCAATTGATTTTAATGGCATATGTGAGTTGTATCTCACGAAAAAAAAACGTGAAAAAACTTATATACCACTCTGACGTATGATCTACAAATGTCAGCTTGAACAATTGAGTTTTGTGCATTTTTTTGAATAATTTTGCGTAACACAACTAAATCGATAAAACAATCCTTGAACTTTGAAAAATAGAGTTTACGTCAAGTTATAGTAGAGAAACAATAATTATTAATGTCGACTACTAATTGAGGGACAAGTAAAATCTAATTGCTCGTTAAAATTTATAAGCGGTTTACCATATTTATTTTTATTAGCCATAAAAATAATTAAGCCTGTACTAGTCCGTTTAATGTTTTACAAATAGATATATTGTTCAAAGAGAATCGTAAAAAAAACTAGCATACCTTAGTTTTCAAATGGGTTGGCGTTCCAAATTCAAAAAAAATTCACTTCACTTTTTTAAACGAGTTGTCTTTCAAATGAAAGTTGGTGACCGACTAAAGATATTCAAAGCTCGAATATACTAATAAGAAGTGCTGGGTCATAAATTTTCTCAACGCTTTTTATTATCTATTATTATGCGAAACAACAATCGACCGATTGACTCTGAATCGTATGATTCGCCCGGTTTAATCACCTTACGTAGTAGCATGCAAGATTTAATAGCGTACCACGATTCGGTCACAACTTTTTTTTTTACTACATACATACATCAAATATTGCTACATGAAACTCAGGTCTGGGGAGTCGCTTTCGAAGAGTGTCGTCATCACGCGGGGATCATCTCGAAACGAGCGGGATTCTAACTTAAGCCGAAGGGTATACGTAAAATTTTGAATTTTTGAATTTTAATTTATTAGATCGCTCGGTATATTATTATCATCGAAATTTTATGCAGTCGACTTTCACCTATCTCGAATGACTTTCTTGACGAGAGTCAATAGCCTAATCACTAATCATCCAATCAGTTCTACCTGTGTATTAGAAAATCAATAAGGTGATATAATCGGTTAAAATGGAGAGATAAAGTCTCGTCACTTGGTCGTCCTTACAAACCTTGCATTGACATTGATTTTATCAATAGGTCAGTTCAATGAAAGACAACATGATAACCAAACGCGGCAAGTTTACGTTAAATTGTGGGTCACCGTACCACGGTCAACTCGCTGCTTTTACATGAACCACTTTTCAGTTCTTACAAAACTCAGAACTCACCCTTTTTACGATGAGATAACAAGATCGTGGGGTTGCCCTACATAAAAAGCGATCGATCCCGCAACCACCCACACATTTTTGCAAGGTGCGTATAAATTAACCGAATAGAGAAGTAAATTGGAGTGAAGGTTAAAAATGGCAAAAATACTCAATTAAAGTTCTGCCCAACCAAAACTTCCGTACGGAATAATTTTCATATCTAATTTCGCTTCGCGGAAGAAGTTATCGGTGTTTTTCTGATTTTATTCAGAGACATCCTGTATGAACTGATTGATAAAAATAGATCTTTGTTTCGTTCTGTCAATAATATAATATAAAAACTTTTTATAAGAAGTGAGACCGAAGGCCGATCAACTTTTACAGTCACAATCTCCCTGAGTGATTCCGTACATCAAGATCATGGCAATCATGTAGTAAGGATGTGTCGGTTAGTAGGTATTAAATAAAACGAGTTTTAGGGTTTCGTAAAAGCAGAACACCCCAAGGGACGTTTATTCGGCTTGTTATAAAATTGAAATTCAGCTCAATTAATAAAAAAATATGATTTCTGTAAGTAAAAGTGTTGAGAACAGTGGCGGCTGGTACGTGGAGGGCAACGGGGCGCCGCCCTCCCTAAGTACATAACCCAACTCGGAATAATTTTGTTTAATGCGAACGCACTAAATGATTAAGGGCCGGTATTACAAAGGACAGTTGAGTAGCCTGCCTTCCTTTAAGGAATCTCGATAATCCATTCATGCGCGTCCCATTTATTTACTCGGTAGATTTACGTATTATAAAAGAAGGATAAATTTACTAGCCAAGTAAATCATATCGGTTAAATTATCTCCCGATTTCGGAGGAGTAAATATTTTTAACAGTTGCTATGATTTCATTAAAAAAAATAAGGTTATATCGTTATAAATCTTATATAACAGTGGCACCTAATATAATTGCAATAATTTCCATGTAATTCAAGTTTTTAACCTATAAATTTAACAGTAACCTAACCATATTAGAGAGACGGTCGTCAGCTAAAGCAGTTAAGTGCGTTGCTGCTAAAGCTGAATGCCTGGTTCGACTCCGGGCTCAGTAAAAACTTTATTCTGACAGTCCCCTCGGAAGGCAATGGCAAACCACCGAGGTGTAATCTGCCTGGAACAGCCTCTCTGGAGATGAAGTGTATACACATCCCGCGGTTCGGAGCCCGCGTTAAGCAGTAGGTCCCCTATGTGTGTGATAATACTTCAAACGCACAACACATACGCCAACGTCGGCGTTGCCAACGTCCAGGAGACCGGATATGGCACTTGAAGAAGAACCATATTAGGGTTGGTAGAGGAAAAGATAAAATCGTTTACTGAGAGAAATCATGCTATACCGCCAATAAATAGTATGCTCTTGATTGCACTATGTTTCTATGCGACTGGTTCGTTTTATATTATTTGACATAATTATAACATAACCTATATATTGGCAGCAAATTAGTTCTAATAAACCATCAAATAAGTAGTTTAAGTTCCTCGGTAGTTTTTGTTTATAATACCCAAATTTTACTTGAGAGATTTAACTCTACAAGTAAATTTACTTTAAGGGTAACTAACTGTCGATTTACTTGTCCTTTATAATACCGGCCCTAAGTGAAAAATGTAATCTGTAATCGCTTCCCCTCAATTATAGCAAACCATGAGTCTCCACTGATGGGCTGGTCAGTTTTAAACCCTCCCCCCTGAAGGTAGTACATTCGCGACATTAAATTAATCCCCCCCCCACACCAATTAGAAGAAACAAATGCCTTGCGGCTTCTGTAACATGATGTTATTATCATGAGAAATAAAAATTCTGAATCAAGTTTCCACTTCTTAAATTGATTCGTTAATCCACCATGGTGCGGCTTTAGGCAGCACAGTCAAGGCCATCACATTCTAGATATGACTACAAAACTGTTTAGTTTAGTAATTATGAGATCGGATTATCAGCCCGCGTATTGAGCACTACACTTAATAACGTCGGATTTCCTTACAATGATGTAAAGGGGTCGTTCATAAAAGACGTCCACGTTTAGGGGCGGGTTACAAATTGTGACCATGGGGGGGGGAGAGCGGATTGGAGAAATGTGACGTCCGTATAAAAATCCCATTTTTGGGATTTTTTAAATAGGATAAAAACCTATTTTTCCAGAAAAATATTCAAAATTCCTCGACAATTCGAGATTTTTCCCGTTTTCCCTGACTTTTCCAGGTTTTCCTGGTCGCTGGGTACCCTATATAATTATAAATTATAATAACAAATTATATTGACGCTAAAAATTTTAAATTTCCTGACAAGTTTTAAATTCCCCGACTTTTCCAAGTGAGAACCCTGATGTAATGATAAACAATGTCGTGTCAAGTTCGATGAAATGAGGGAGTGATCTTTGATTTGTGAGCGTTAGACGTTCCTGGGGGGTCCAAAGATTGTGACCAACTGTGACAAGAGGGGGGTTGAAAAGTCGGAAAAAATTGCGGACGTCTTTTAGGACGACACCTAAGTAATATGTGAAGAAAACCTTTTCGGATTAGTTTACGCCCCCCTACCCCCAATCGATTCACTTAAATAAACAAAAAACAAACAAATGACACAGTAGAAGCTTGCCCTAACCAAAACGTGCTCTCCTTTCTAGAATCAGAAACAAAAACTAATAATGCTAAGGAAATAACAATGGGTACAGTAAATTTATTTTTCCCTCTTCTTTAAATTTTGCGTTCCTCCAAAATTGATCGTCGCCATTGCAAATGAAGTTGTAACATGCTGACGGCTATTGGGACCGGGGAGTCTCCAGCGTATTATGGACCTACCCCCAGACGGTTTCTATTTGAGTATTTAATTTGACAATGAACAAAAAAGTAGTACAAAGAATATATGTACGTATTAAGGGTCGTCCATAAAGGACGCCCACGCCTGGGGAAGAGGGGGGGTTTACAAAATGTGACCAAGTGTGACCGGGAGGGGAGGGGGCTGGACAAATTGACGTCCGCATAAAAATCCCATTTCTGGGATTTCTAACAAAATTGTGTTTGAATATCTTTTTTATGTAAAATTTTGTAAAAGAAATGAGGTTTGTATCATGCACAAACGTGTCGTTAGTAGATAAATGAGGGGGGGGTTTGATTTGTGACCATAGCACATTCCTGAATTCTGAAAAAATTGCAGACATTCTGCATGGACGACCCCTTATTAGATTTTTCCTTTTCTTTAAATGTTATGCCCTCTTTTATGGAGCCTATCCACGCGCACCACATGGCAAATTTTCCGTTGACTTGAGTCTAAAATCTTATAAAGTTCAGTTAGTGCAAGAATTAAAGTTGGCCGACCATTCTGTTCGTCGACAATTCGCTAATTTCATCCTCGAACAAAGTAATGGTTTTTCAGAAAAAATCATCTTTTTAGATCAAGCTCATTTTCGTTTGAATAGTTACGTTAACAGTGGCAGCTCGTGACTCACTCCAATGGGAGGGCGCAAAATTTAAATAAAAAGGAAACCTATAAATTAATTTGCTAATTTACTGGAAAAAATAATTTAATTCCAAAAAAGCTTTTTTCGGATTAGTAATAATAAATGGATTAATCAGGGAATTTATTGCAACAAACAATGATTTACCTTTTAAAAGTATTAAGGTTAAGATTTTAACCAACGGGTTTGGGGGGGGGGGGGAGTGGAATACCACCCAACAGAAAAGTAAAGCAGTATCATAAAACGTTTTTAATATTTTAACACCTGATCACCAACAGAGAACTGCTGTGAGGTCTCTGCAGCTTCCTATTTTTTAGAATTTCATTTGCAATGGCGGATCGTGACTCTTTTCAACGGGAGGGCACAAAATTTAAAGAGAAAGGAAACATATATTTACTGTATTTTAATTTACTTGCTTAAAATTAAAAAATAAGTGGGTGAACGGCTTAGAGATTTTTATTATTAAAAATATTATTCTGAATTATTCTGTTGTGGGATGGCGGCGCCCCATCGCCCTTCCCGTACCAGCCGCCACTGTACGTTAATAACCAAAATTGCTAAATTTGGGCTTCAGAAAATCTAAGAGTGATTGTTGACAAGCCTTTACATTTCACTCATGTGGAATGTTTGGTGCGCTTTTTGGTCTGGAGGCTGGAAACGCTGTTAGGCTTGCGTTATCGGAGGACATGCTGACAAAACTTTTTTGGGCCTATTATGGATGTGAGTGATATGTGGTTTCAACATGACAGCGCCAAATGCCACACAGCCACCGAAACATCGAATTTTCCCGATCGAATAATTTCGCGTAATTCTGCAGTCAATTTTAGATCGTGTGATTTAACGCCGTTAAGACAGTTTCTTGTGGATCAAGTCACCGCAGATAATCCACAATCCATTGAAGTCTTGAAAACCAACATCCGACACGTAATTGGCGAAATAGAACCGCAACTATGAAAAAATGTATTCGAAAATTAAAAAAAAAAGTGTCGTAAGTCCGAAAACCAAAGTTCTGATGGCCGATGAAATTTTCAAATAACTAATTTTATAGGTTTACATACACTAAATTTCTGCCACTCTTGCATAATAATAAAATACAAAATTTACTAAGGGGTCATCCATTAATTACGTTAGGGTTTTTTGGGGAGAGGGGTTTAAATTTAAATTAAATTTTTGTGTTTATTATTATCTATCTATATATAAAAATGGATGTATGTGTGTATGTATGTTCCCTATAGACTCCTAAACCGTTTGACCGATCGGAACCAAATATGGAAGAGTTATTATGTAGGTCCCTGCGCATGTTTTTGTATTGAAATAGTGCAAAAATTCGCAAAGGAAAGGAAAGTTAATTTTGAGTAGCCTGCCTTCCTTTAAGGAATCTCGATAATCCATTCATGCGCGTCCCATAGGGACGCGCATGAATGGATTATCGAGATTCCTTAAAGGAAGGCAGGCTACTCAAAATCAACTTAAAAAACAATAATGAATGCTGTCAAACTGTCAACCGATCGACAATGCAAATACGCGTGCACGTGCTTTACGTTTCTATTTGACCAATCTTAACCAAATTTGGTGTAGAAGTTATTTACAATGCTACGAAAAACATAGGCTACTTTAGTACCTTGGAGCGAGGCCGAAAGCCGAAAAACCACGGTCTACACGTATGCCTGTGATACCCTTGAGTGAGGCTGAAGGCCGAACAACCACATCCGACACGGTCTAGATGGCTAAAGGCGGCCGGTAGGCCGACTGTGCCAGCTAGTATAATATATTATTATTCATCTTTTATAAATGTAAGGGGTGGAGAGGGGGGTCAAAATTAATTTTCTTTTAAATAATCCTTACGTAAGATGTGGGGGGGGGGTTGCCACAATCTTACGTACCCTTACGTGGCGGGGGGAGGGGGTCCAAAATTACAAAAATCATCCTTACGTAATTAATGGACGGCCCCTAACTAAATTCAGTAAAACCCTCAAATTAATTTTTTTTGACTTTTTTGGACTGTCGCTGCCGATGTGCGATTTGTCCGATATAATTTTTCATTCATAAATTGTCGACTTTCTACACTATGCGTTTTGTGTTTTATTTAAAATTGAAAAACAAAATCCATGTAGGAAAGTCCTTTATTTGTTCTCCCCACAACAAAAGTATATTGATTTTCAGTCAGCTGAAGTTCGGCTACATTGAAAATCGAATGTTTAGTACCACTTATCAAAAATAGTCGAACGCCAAAAATGTGTAAATAATTACCGTGACGTCAACTTGCAATATTCGCTAAAAATAAATTTGATCGGGGAAAAGATACCACAGTAACGATAGAAAAAAATTGGTGACGTACTTCTACATTATTATGTTTATTAATTATTGTAAAATTCAAGGATGAGGCTTTGCATTCGAGAATAATTTGAATTTTAAACAAGGGGCGCGGATTTTCTGTCGGTTACCATAAAACAAAAAACTGTTCCGATACATTTAAACATTTTGCGATAACAATTTAAAACGGTCGCCGCCGCTGAAAAAATTGTCAAATCACGAAAGATGACAGAACTTTAAAAACAAAAAGAAAATAATTGCACGAAATGTTGTAACATTGACAGTTTTAAATCGAAAGGTTAAAAAAATGCAAGGGATTAGTTTTAAATTTATCCCTTTAATTTATGTTTTAACGTTTTTTTGAAACCGGTAAATTGAATCATTAATGTACTTACCTTTTAGTTGATAAGATTACAGACTAATCGAAAATTCACACAACCGAGACGTATCAGGAAGCAAGTTCTTTTAGAATACACTGAAAATATGATCTCTTTATAGATTTTAATTAAAAATCGTAATTTGGCATGTTAATGACGTGTAACACCTATCATTTGGCGTTACTGAAGTTTTGACATTTCACTCTCGCAACTGTCAGATTATACCAATCGCGAATGTTTCCGAAACAAAATGTAACCAGGAATTGGCACCATTTTTAATTGCGGTTTTATAAAAAATACACTGCGTTTTCGTGTTTACATAATAATTATGTAATTGGGTAACGTGAAATGTAGGCATTTATAACTTTGTAGTTAATTATTCACAGTTTTACGCTGTTAATTGATCTTAATTTATGTGAATACATTTACTTTTATATTGTAATAGTATATTATAGGCCAAGGTTGTGAAGGCCGTCATTATTGCCCTAGCGCCAAGATTATATTCCGAGGTGCAAAGCACCGAGGAATATAAGGCACGGAGGCAATAATGGTCTTCACAATCGTGGTTTATATACGATTTTTTCCACTACTAGATTTATTACCATTTTTTAAAATTCTTTTTAATAAAAAAATTTTCAAATTTAAAATTAAATAAAATAAATCGCGGTTCATCAAATTAACAATGGATGGCGCTGTCACTTGCTGTCACATTTAATTCGATTATAATGAAATTTTTAAAATTAAATTAATGTATTAAAAAAGCGTTTTAAATAGTTTAAATACAATTAATTAGCATTTCTTGGTTATTCTAAATCATTTAATAACAACATTTTTCTTTAAAATAGTCGCCAAGTTATCAAAAAATGTCATGTTGTTCATTGTTAACCAGTGGTTAACAATGGAAAAATTGTTCACCACTAGTCGAAAACGTGTCACTTCTTGAGCAGCTAACCTAAGCAAAAATGATAGCCTTATATGACTAGTAGTGGAAAATAGTTATTATATTGATTCTATGACAGGTGACCACATGACAAGTGAACGCACGACAAGTGAACGCACGACATCCGAACACATGACAACTGACCCCACGGACAACTGAACACACGGACAACTGAACACACGGACAACTGACCACACTGACAACTGAACACAATCTTAATTTTTAAATTTAAATATTTGTTATTTATTTTTATAATCATGAAATAGTAACTTTGAGGTTTACGATTTTATAATTATTGACAACTGAACACAATCGTAATGGATCTAGCTTTTTGGGGTAATTATTATTATTTTTGAGTCCATTCTCACTTTTTGCGTTTAACTTGGAAAAAAGTTCGAGGGAGCGGTAGATCCACCTCTTTGCGGCAGATTTAACTTTACGCGGAGATTTGTTTGTTTTTAATTGGTTTTCTAAAGAAATATCAAAAACTAACACTAACCTAACGACAGATCCACCTCTTCGCGGCAGATCCACCTCTTCGCGGCAGATCCACCTCTTCGCGGCAGATCTACCTCCTTGCGGCAGATTTAACTTTACGCGGAGATTTGTTTGTTTTTAATTGGTTTTCTAAAGAAATATCAAAAACTAACACTAACTAACCGCAGACCCACCTCTTCCCGGCAGATCCACCTCTTTGCAGCAGATTTAACTTTACGCGGAGATTTGTTTGTTTTTAATTAGTTTTCTAAGGAAATATCAAAAACTAACACTAACCTAACGGCAGATCCACCTCTTCTCGGCAGATCCACCTCTTTGCGGCAGATTTAACTTTACGCAGAGATTTATTTGTTTTTAATTCGTTTTCTAAATAAATATCAAAAACTAACACTAACCTAACGGGAGATCCACCTCTTTCTTTATCACGTTAACTGACGTTACATGTAAACTTGGCGCTTCGCGTCTCGCCAGCGGGCTTGGCCCCCTTTCCCCAATTGGAGGTTTACCCCATTACATACAACAGCTAAAACATCCCTGTAGATGATCCATACACCCCACCTTGATCTTTAACTCTTGGAAACTAAATCGGAAGTTTTTATTTTCGAAAATTGACAACAAGGAGCGAACAACGATTGGAAACGGTGAGTTCAAACACATTGTTGACATGTGTTTGTTTTTTTTGTCGTTAAGTAATTTTAAGTTTGTTCGTGTTGTACATTTTATGTAGACGTTATGTACAACATGCGAAAATCAAAGGTGCAGATAACCGGCGGACATATGTAAACAAACCGGAAATTATATGAAGCTCCGGCTTGAAAACAAAACGGAAATGGTAACGAAAGTTACGAATTATAAATAAAGTAGTAGCATCGAGATTCCTGAACGGAATAGTCGCATCAAAGTTACTGCGAGAAGCAGTCGTGTGAATAATTGCTATTCAATTTAAATATAATTGAAATAGATTATATTGTGGAGTAGCATCGTGATTCCTGAACGGAGTAGTCGCATCAAAGTTACTGCGAGAAGCAGTCGTTTGAATAATTGATTTTCAATTTAAATATAATTGAAATAGAATTATATTGGCGAGTTACAAAGTGGTGCTACATTGGGAGAATAATATTCCAAGGCGATTTAACTTCCCTGAGATAGTGGAAGTCGGGCGTGTTCGGCAACAAAGAAGATTGTTGATCGAAAATCCCTACGGTACGGATAACGTACGTGAGACCCTGATAAAATATATCAGGTCTAGTGAAAGAAATTATTGGAAGAGAGTGGAACGAGAATAGTCGAAAGAGTGTGGAGTCCAGATTGGGAGAAGAATAGAGATTGGAGGAAGACAAGAGCGAAGAACCAAGATTGTGCGCATGGTGCGAAATAGCAGGTTAGCTTAGAGCAATTATTTCAGTGCGTAGAATTGTAGTATTATAAAGATTGTTTTGAGTTGCGTTGATTGAATGTTACAGTTTGTTAGATTATTAAAAAACTTGTTAACTGAATCCAATCGTGTTTTGTCTTTGTTGGCATCGAGAATTCGTCAATTCCTAAGCTCGTATACTAAAGTGTCGTTGTTAGAGTCAGATCCCGACGTATTTATCCTGAGAAGTAGAGTCGAATTAAGGTAGGTGACCGAAAGCTATTGTGTGTGTTCTCGTGCATTTCTCAAGTGCACCAGACGCTACATTATATATAAAACGGTCCGATTTCAAATCAAAATTTTTTAAAATTTGCGTTTTTGCAATTTTCCACCTTAATTGACGCCGCACGAAAAAAAAGTATACATTTCTAAAAATTCGCGCTCGAGAAATTCCACCCAATACCGTTTTTAAAATTAAAAATAGTTTCATAGTCGTCGCGCCACAACGACTTTAAGGTCGAAATTTAGAAAATGTTTCAAACGGCCATAGCGTCCTTATTTACGAAGGGATTTTTAATTCTCCACCGGCATCGCAAGTAGACCCCGGGCCTAAACAATTTCACCTCTATAGCTGTTTTTCGTATCTCGCACCACAAAGCTATAAAATGAAAAACGAAATTTTCAAATTTTTTTTTTAGACTCCCTTGAACATTAAATTGCAAAATTTGTTCTTCGAAAATCGAAATTTTAACGACGAAATCTCATTTGCCGAGTAATTCTAAGAATTTTTGTCGAAAAACATTTAGTAATATTATTCTTCCGCGACCCAAAAAAATGACCTCAAAGTTGACATTTTTTGAAAAAATCTGAAATTCGCATCTCTTTGTTGTGACATCGATGGCGAAAATGAACGAAAGTTGAGAGATCTCGTTGCAAAATTGTCGAGGAACAATGCAAAGTCGGTTTCAAACCTTATTAGCTAAAATGGACCATCCTTGTGGGGTGTCATTTTGAAAATAATCATTTGAAAAAAAGAATTGAAAAACTATTGGCTATTTTTAATTAGCATGTAAAACAATAATTGTAAAATCGTAAACCTCAAATTTACTATTTCATTATTATAGAAATAAATAACAAATATTTAAATTTAAAAATTAAGATTGTGTTCAGTTGTCAGTGTGTTCAGTTGTCCGTGTGTTCAGTTGTCCGTGTGTTCAGTTGTCCGTGGGGTCAGTTGTCATGTGTTCGGATGCCGTGCGTTCACTTGTCGTGCGTTCACTTGTCATGTGGTCACCTGTCCGGTCACCATTATGATTTTAACAGCATATTATTTATCCAAACAACAAAATCGAAATTGATTTACTCGTTTGAATATCACCTGATTTCAAAATGGGAATTTTGCATCCTCTAATCTTGGTTTTTGGAATTACGCGATATAAAGGTTTTACACCACTGATGAGATCTAATAACCTCCTCGGACCCAAGGGTAAAAAAAATACAAAATTATACATATTTTTAATGTAATATCGTCGGTGATCTGAATGAAGTTCAATTAGTACAAAAAAAATACCAATTTTTTTCCATTGGTAATCGATACCCAAATCGAACGTGTCGTATTGGACACACTAGGTTTTACCTTTACATTTTGTGGAATTCAGCAAAGCAATATCGAGCAAACATGCACTACAAGAGCTATGTCCTGGCCCACACAACGGAGCTGTGCGTGACAAAGCAATGCTCCAAACTTGTGTCTTATATGACACCCGGGGTCCGAGGAGGATAAGATCGAAACATGTAGGTCATTCTTGGAATGCTCTCAGAAGGTTAATTTGCATTGGCTCAATCCTGCACGTGACCATCAACGCAAATTGGAATTAGAGCTTCCAATGTACCTACTATTAAGGTGCGTTCATTGAAAATATTTAACGTAATTTATTTTAACGTATTTTAATTTAAGAAAGTTAAATGTACGTAACCACCTATAGGCGTTCATGCTACATTTAAGGCGCCGTAATTTAATTTAACGTAAGGAAATATTGGTCAACTTCTTAAATGATTGTATCTGCGCATGAGCGTGATATTCAAAAATAAAAAATATAACCTATCTATCCTAAGAAGTTGAATTAAAATTATAAATTGATATTTTGTGAAGTAGTTAACTTGTTTGGTATTTGCAATGAATGATACAGTATTGATCGAAACGATAAGGCAATTCGAAATTTTGTTTAATTCATGTTGTTGTGAACAGCTGATGTTAGGCGGCCATGACACTTTTTGCAACAAGTAGTGTTTACGCATGCTTCATTCTTCTTCTTCTTATGGTGCCTTCTCCTATCGGAGGTTGGCGATCATCATTTCAAATTCTTCTCGGTTCTGCGCCACGCGTATCAGTCTTTCGGCCTCGCGGATGTTAAACCATTGTCGAAAGTTTTTCAGCCATGAGAAACGTTTGCGGCCCAGGCCCCTCCTACCTTCGATCTTTCCTTCCATTATCAATTGTAGCAGAGCATGTGACCGAAGTATGCCGCTTTTCGCCTTTGATGATCGTGTAGAGCTCCTGGTCTTTATTCATTCTTCGCAGCACCTCTTTGTTGGAAACCCTGTCCGTCCACGGGATCCTCAACATCCTGCGGTAGAGCCACATTTCGAAGGCCTCCAGCCTGTTAACTGATGACACTTTCAGTGTCCATCCTTCCACTCCATATAACAAAATTGGCATTACATAGCATCTTACTGTACGCCAACGAGTCCCTATATAGAATTCTACAGAATTCTTAAATGACTACCATGAACCAGGCCAATTTCTTATCGCAAAATTAAATAGAATTAAATAGAATTAAATAGAAATAAATTAAATTACGTCAAGCATGAATGCACCACTAGTTCGTAGTTTTTTTAATTCGCATAAACCTTGTGGAAATCTAACGATTATTTAAATTTTAAATAAATGACATAAAACACTCGATGTAGTACTAAACATTGCTCTTAAGTAAATTGCTGGATTAAATAGTTCCATCTTGACTACTTGTAAGATATAATATAATATAAACAATTACTTAGTTCATCCGGAAAATAGGTTTTCTGCGATTTTTCGACGGATTTCGTTAGGTAATTGTTCGTACTTTAACATACTAAAAAACGTCCTCTCGGAACCCTGAGCTTCTTACCGAATTCTTCGTCTAAAGTTGAAATTTTTTATGAAGCAGTGAAAATTATGTTTTTCGGCAAAATATTTTTAAATAAATTTATATATCAGCTATATTGTTATCAAATAACTCATTAAAAAAATTAAAAACACTTAAAATATTTTAACAACATCCTCGAAATCATGAAAAGCAGAGTTTCCTAAAAATGGTTAGGGGGTTCTGATTTTTGGATATGTTTTCAGGTTTGGGGTCCTAATAAAAACTCTGAGTTGATATTTCCTTACCAGTTGACTTTAGGACGAAAATGACTTCTATAAATCTTATAGAGAATAAGATTTACTACAACTTCTATCTAAGGTATTTTTCTCTAAGTCGAATAGTTGCTGAGCGCCAGCTCAGTATAACGTAGTAATTAATGTAATATTTAAAAATGAGAAATTACATTAAGTAATTAGTTTTAATGATTATTAACATTAAAAAAATTATTTGAATTTTAAATTTATGAATTTAGATCTTGAGTAATTTTTTATAAATAACAACATTTTGCACTTTTGGGTCTGTTAGAACTAATCACGTCTTATCACTTGCTAATAAGACAAAGGGATGTGGGATTGCCGCCTTGGGCGGATTATTTTATGACCCTGTAGGTTTTCACTCAATTTTATCGTTTCTAGGTTTCCACCGGCACGATCCACTCAATAATATAAACAATTAATACAAAAATGACGCTAACAGTTTAGAACTTTTCCAATTGTTTGGTTTTTCTGTTGAAAAATGTGAAATATCTGAACAAGGCAAAACATCAAATTGTTAGATAAAATATTATAGAAATTTTTTCTTTTTAAAAACAAAAGTTAGTGCGCGATTGCCGTGGTTGTGCAGCCTAAAGACCGCACTGTAACATTTTATACGATGATTTTAAATATGATAATTCAATTTTATACAAAATCAGGCCGTGTGGGTGGGTACAACCACCCATAATAATTAAGGTCACTTTTTTTCTGGTAGGTACTTAATAGTATAGTATTACACAAGGGCGGTAAAAGAACTACCACCTGAGTTTTAGCAAGATATTTTATTCATATCGACAAGTAAATAGATACCGAGTAAAAATGATGAAACAGCATTTATTTCGCCGAAGACTAGAAAAATAACAACTTCATCGATGACTAGAGAAATAATAACAGTGCGGTAATATCACCTTACATGTGCTATAAACAGATATGTTGTGCCATCTACTTGTCGAGTAGCAAATAAAGATATTATTTATTTTTTCTTCTAAAAAGTAGGTAATTTAGTGGGACAAAAATTTTCCCGTTGCCCAAAGTGCACTAGATCATGATCTTGGAAAGTCGATGGTTCAGGGAAAACCGAACGGCAAAATAAAGCGCTGTAGACACCTGAAGCACTGGCTGGACACTGCGGACCTGCTTGTAGTTACGGACGTTGATCTGTTTGTTTGTCTTCATTTTTGCAATTACTTGCTGAAGCTCTCGCAGGTCGAATAGTGGGATTTCTTCTTGTGGTGGGAGGAACCGGAGGCCTAAGTTGGTGTGGAGTCCCTCATGAATCAGGATATTTAGTTGTTACTTTCCGTACTGGGGCAAGTAGTATAACTAAGCCGATTCTGGAGTCAAAGGTACCAAAACAGTTATTCTCATTAATAATTTCTGGTGTTTAAATTAGCATATAAATTATTTATTGATTTACTTCGCTTATCTTTGAACATCTCTGTGTACTTTCTTTAACGACTGAGTTTGTAATAAAATTAAATAAATAATATGAAATCAAAAACTAGTAGGTACTAAAATTAATAATTTTAATACGAGAAAAGTGGAGCGTTTGTATCGTATTTCCTTAAGATTATGCGGATTATGATAGCACCTACGTTGTAAACAAACTTTGTTTGACATTAATTTATTATCATTTAAAGAAGGTTTATTCCAAAACAAATACACAATGAGATTTCTTTTAAATTTTACATTAAATTTTAATATTTATTATAATATATAGAATAATCATCAGAGCTGGCCAGTAACAATTCCACAGAGTTCAACCCCCCCCCAAGCATCTAAAAACTCTAATATTAATTAGGTAATACATCCCCCCCTCCAAGGGAGTAAGCAATAAATTGGTAAAGTTATGTTAGGATTTACCATAATTAAATTAAAGTGTTTAGTTACATTGTATTAATATTAGTAAACGTTAAGTAGTGAGAAAAGTCCAAAAGTATGAAGCACAAATCGCAAAAATTAACGATAAGGCATGATTTTACTAAAAAAAATCAGATTGAACTTGAAACACGTTAATCTAAAAATTACATTTTTAAAACGTGTACATACACGATTTCTCAGCATGTAATGGATGAATAATTGACTTGTAATATGAAATATACATTCAGAGATCAAGTAGTTTAGTCTTGACCTACGATTATGTAGATTTTCTTGTCGTTGATTTTTTATTCTAATAATAAATAGCTTATTTGAAAAAATAAAAACGACAATAGACAAAATAAGGCTCGGCCAAACGATAATCAATGTTGTGTAAATTAAGGAAATTTTTTTAAAACTTTTCGGATCTACCATAAGGGTGTTCATCAGTGTCTCCCCCCCCCCCCCCCAACGCGAATTTTGTAATGAATTTAGTGTCAAACGTTTGAGCTCCAATGTGCTTCCATTCAAATCGTTTGAACCACACGCATCGCGAAATTATTCGCGTAAGCTTGGGTGGGGGGCAGCAGCCTCCAGCGCGAATTGTTTTATAAAATTGGTGTTAATCGATAAAGAATTGACCTTCAATTTCCATCGTTTGAACCCCAAAAGTAAAAAAAGTTACAGCGTTTCAAAGATTGTGAAATTGTAAATTCTCAACATCGCTCCGAGCAAGTAGCGCGCAGAATTTTAGTGTTATTAAAATAGTTTTAACATTTTAACATTGCTGGGTGGATTGAGTAGCTCAGTGGTCGACGTTACCGGTCCCAAGCCCGGATAAAGGAGGAGGGTTTGTAGGCGAGGTTAGCAACCTGCCAATGATACAAAAAATAATATTGCTCAAAGAACCAGCAAACAAGCCTCGGATGATAATGGACGGTTTTTAAGGTTGACGACTAATGCACGAAAACGGAAAGTGATTATGTGGAAGAAAGATATACTACACGTTGCATGTTGGAATGTAACTTCATTTGCAAGAAGAGACCAAGAGATTGTAATGGAGATGGAACACCATAAGATAGATATATGTGCCCTATCCGAAACCAAGAGAAAGGGATGTGGAATGGACAAATATGACAAATACATATTGATATATAGCGGTAGAAAAAAATAAAATCGTGCCTCTTCGGGAGTCGGTCTTCTGATTCATGAGAAGTTCAAGCAGAACATCACTGATATTTCATACATCAACCACAGAATTCTTAAAGTTACCCTACAATTTGGGAAATCTAGCATACAAGTAATATCAGTTTATGCCCCAGACATTAATAAATCGAAAGAGGAAATTGATGGCTTTTATAACGACCTCCAATGTATGATAGACACGACTGATAAAAGCGACAAAATGTTGATAATGGGAGATATGAACGCTAGAGTGGGTAACGAGGTAATACCAGGAGTTAAACAACGATTTAATGAAGAAGTGATTAACGAAAGTGTTGAGGAACTTATCGAATGCTTGTAACGAATTTTTTGCCCATTAAATTCGTTCCCAATAATTATTTATTGGCACTTCTCGCTCCATCTAACGGTCGAACTGGGAAGAGGGACTGGAAAGGGAGATAAGAGGTTCCATCGGCGCAAAAGACAGTCTTGGGTGAACCTTTGAACAAGCTAGACGCTTCTTGTGTCAGTTTTTGAAGCAAGATAAGGGGTGTGAATTTTTCACACACCAATGTCGATTTGTATTTCTACTGTGGAGCGATCATGGACTCCTGGACTACGTAATTAGCGGGAATGGATATGGCTACCGGGATAATTTTTGTTCGCGCAGACTCGATGGAGATCTGACATATCTTCGTTGTTGACGCTTCTTGGTCGGATCTGCTGTTCATACTGCTTCTGAAGGTTTTGGAATACCGTCGGAGCGGTGAGTAACATTTATGTTATGAGATTGTTTCACAGTGGTTTATGTTGATCGACTTTGTCCATTTTTCTCCGTCCACCTGGAGTTTGCTTTGTTTGAATTCACCCTTGGCTGATTCATGTTTTTTTATGTTTTAACATTTTGGGTTTCTCTTTTGTCTTGCATTTTTAATTGCAGAGTGTTTGCCAAGATTACGATTGAGTTGCAGGTTTTGTATGCTGCATCGAAGTGATTAAAGGCAATCTAATCTCTTTTGCGTTCGCAAGTGTGGAAATGGATCGAATGTTTAAGTTTTATGTTTGAAAACTTATTTTATTAATTAAAAACTTATATTATTAATTATTAATTATATTATAATGTTTTATTTATTGAATATGAACGACGTATTATTTTCACTAGGTAACATCGAACAGCGTATGGCGAAATGCATTGGCAGAGGAATTCCAAAGTTGTCGACTTAAGTTCAAATCTTGTATTTGAAATTTTATGTTCGATATTTTTTTTGTGTTTATTTTTGGTTTTATGTTTTTTTAGAAGGCAGCGATGTGCGACCAATGTACAGGGTGTTGCATTTCATCGAGGTCGCTACCGTTTGATTTTATTGTTGGAAGTTCGATTGTGGTTCCACCGTTTGTGGGATTTTTATATGACCACTCGAACGTTCCGTTGATTAATTTTGGGGAGTGGTTCTTGGTGGTAATGTCTTTGCCACTGTACTGGTTCAGGTCGGCTAATGCACTTTACATCCGACATCGCTTATGTCATCGCCTTCCGACAACGAACATCTTATTGTTGATTTTATTTTTTTGTGTGTTAGCAAAGCTGTTTCCTTGATTTTCCCCGGGGCGTTCATTTGACACGACCCACGGCCTTGCCGCCGCTAATATTAACGAGCTGGTTTATACCGAACATCAGGGCCCCACGCAAATAAAAGTAGAATTTATTTTCTGCGTGGACATTATCTGTTCCGAGCTACCTTCTCATTAGAGATAGTGAGGACAGATATTGTTTCATTCTGCACCTACAACTCCATGTACATAAATAACACATTCTTCCCCCACAAGGTATTACATAAATACACATGGGAAAATTCAAGAGATCAAAGGTCCACAATTGATTATATACTATCGAACGAAATGGTGCATCCCACACAAGTATTGGATGTAAGAGTATTGACATCAGCTGACGTTGGTTCTGACCACCACCTAGTACTATGCAAATTAAGAATGACAATTCAACTGATCAAGAAACCAACCTCAAATATAGTCGAAAAACTAAATGTAGAACTATTAAAAGAAGAAAGTACACAATGGCTATACCAGCGGAGACTTGCCAACGCGATCAAAGAAAACGCCATTACCGACGAAGACGGGGTCAATTCCAGCTGGAAAAAGATAAGAGACAACATACTGGATGCTGCAAAACAAGCGATTGGATTTAGAAAGGTGGCATCACACTCAAAGTATAATACTAAACCATGGTTCACTGAGGAAATCAAACTTCTGGCTAAAGAAAAACAAATAGCCTACCTTCAATACCGAAGTAACAAAACAGCACTTGAACACCAAAAGTATGTTGAAACCAGAAATGGATTAAATGCACAAATAAGAAGTCTGAAACGAGATTACTGGATGGCCTTCACAAAGGGAATGGAAAGTGACATGTACGGTGCTCAGAGGAAAATCTGGGGAATGCTTAGAAAGCAGAAGCGGAATATTAATGAATGTCGACAGGTCAGCAATATAAGCAAAAAACGATGGATACAATATCTGAGTACCTTGTTTGAAAGTCAAAACGAGAATGAAACTGTACTGGAATACATAGAAGATGACAATGAGTTAATGCAAATCACTCATGAAGAAGTTGCTGATGCCATAAAGAAGCTAAAAAATCTAAAATCCCCTGGCACCGATAACATTACCAATGAATTGTTGAAATATGCGGATGTAGCGTTGGTGATGGAACTAACAAAATTGATCCAAGAAATTCTGAATAGTTCGACTATCGCGGAGGAATGGAGAACAAGTGTCACAGTGCCTATATTTAAGAAAGGAGAGATAAACAATCCCTCTAATTATAGAACGATAACTCTGCTAAACAGTATCGCGAAATTATTCACTGGAATGATTGCGGATAAAATAACTCAAACAATAAATATGAGTGAAGAACAACAGGGCTTTCGTAAGAATAGATCGACTATCGATGCTCTTTTTATAATCCGTCAAACTATCGAAAAATCACTTGAATATAATAAACCGACGTACATGTGTTTTATTGATTTAACAAAGGCTTTTGACCGTATTTTACTAAAGGACGTGCTGCGGCTGTGCAAAGAAAAAGGCATCTCAAACCAAATAATTAAAATAATAAAAGACCTAAACACCCGAAACACAACGAAACTAAGAATAAATGGCAAATTAACGGAAGATATCAATATCCGAACTGGAATTCGTCAAGGCGATAGACTAAGTCCAGTATTATTCAACATCGTTATGGATAACATAATAGAGAAAACCAGATTGACAAGGAATAGAGGATATCAACTTAGTACGGGTAAAGTGAAAATCATATGCTACGCGGATGACGCGGTTATAGTATCAGAAAACGAAGATGACCTACAACGATTACTACATACCTTTAATATAGAAGCAGCGAAATATAACATGACAATATCGGAAAAGAAAACAAAAACCTTAGTAATATCAAAAGAACCAAAGAGATGTAAACTTGTCGTCGATGGCCATAACATTGAACAGGTGATGTCGTTTGTATATCTGGGGGTGCAGATCACCAGCTACGGAGACCTCATAAAAGAGGTACGTTGACGTGGTGAGGGGGCTTGCGTATTTTGAGGAAGCGGCGGGCGTGTACCTGGTAGGATACGAACCAGGGACTTAAAACCCCCTCGTGTTCGGTCTGTATGGCACTCGGGTCTGGCCGGGGCTTAAAAACCTTTGTGCCTGGCGTGGCTGTCAATGAACCGGGATGATGGTCGTCGTGGAGAAATCAGACAAATACAGGTACCTGCGTGTTTGTGCCGTGCGCGGTGACCCGTAAGGCAGGATGAGGGGATCCTGGTGGCTGAGTCAGCCTGAGGGTGGCTGTTATTCCCACAGGTCTGGCAACACTCCACTTTGGCCCGGATTTCTGCTCAAACGGGAGGTCTAGACTAGTCCACCTAGATCAATCGGCTATGCTTTTCCGTCAGAGGATCAGCAGGACGAGCTCTTGGGGGAGGATGGAGTGTGCAAACACCTCACCTCCCTGGGAGCTATATCTCTCGGGTAGCCCTGGCGTTGTTTACAGCGTCCCAGAACTGTGAGGCTCCATGAGGGTGGGGATCTCGAGAGATGAAACCATATATTTTCTCACATGGATGATGAAAACAAAAACAAAAAACCAGTCGAGTCATCGACAACAGCTCAGACGGGTGCGTCCGCTCAGGATACCCCGTCTAAAAATATAAATGAAGAGGCCAGCACTGCAGATCGACGTCCGCCAAGGCGTAAAGTCTGTGGTGCGGAAGCCAAACGCCGTAGGAGGGCCCGTTTGGCGGAGGTATCGAAAGATATCACTGCAAAACGCCCTACCGCTGTCGGCACAGCTCACGAACAGGCCAGGCTTTCAAAGCCACCGGTTCATGGAGCTAAGAAGTCACCCACAGGTGTGACAAAGAAACGGGTGCGCTCGCAGGACTCGCTCCCCTCGCCCCTGAGCAATCAGGGAAAGAGGCGGAAACCTGCAACAATGCCACCCAAAAAACCCTCCACCAGAGCGGAGTCTGTCACCTACAAGGAGGCTGCTGAGAAGCACCTTCGAGTAGCAGTGATAGACCGCTCAAATCCCCTGGGAAAGCTCACCGAGACCCAGGTTGAGATGGTGGAAGGTAAACTTACCACCGCCTTGGATGACTTCATTGACACAAGGCCTGGTGAATCAGTGCAAGCACCCACTTTCAAAGGGTTCCATTACTCAGGACAGATCCTTCGGATCACCTGCTGTGATCAAGGTTCCCTTGAATGGCTGCAAGCAACCATTGCAACCCTCACAGAAATGTGGGAGGGGGCAAAATTAGATGTTGTCCAGGTGGATAATCTGCCCAGGCTGACCAAGGCAACCCTTTGGATCCCCGGGGAACCGGAATCCACTGAGGCTGTCATGAGACGCCTGGCTGCTCAGAACACCTGGGCAAAAATAAAAGAATGGTGTGTCTTCTTCGACTCGGTCAAGGAAGAGCCGAAAGGCAAACTCCTTGTTCTCGGTGTCGGGCAGGAAGACGATGCCGCCATCAAAGCGAAAGGAGAGAGGTTGAACTACAAGTTCACCTCTCTGAAAATCAGGCTGCAGAGATTTGAGGATGACTCTGCACCCAATACGATGCCGACAGACACCACATCCACTCCGATGGAGATGGGCGAAGGTTCGGGTGGTGTGTCTGCGGGCATAATGGAGTAGGATGCTCTTCAAGGCAGGCCAAATGGCTTCCCTACAAGAGTGGAACCTCCTACAAATCAACCTCCAGCACTGTCGAGGGGCTGTTGCAACCCTATGCCGCCACCTCGACTGCTGCAAGGATACAATCGCTCTTATTCAAGAGCCATGGTTAGTAAAATCTAATGTAAAAGGTTTTACAAAACTAAACGGCACTGTTTTTACAGGAGGTCACACAAACAAAATTAGGACATGTATTTACATACCTAACAACATTCAGGCCAACCTTCTGCCACAGTACAGCGACGGCGACCTCACAGCGGTGAGGCTCAGCTGCGACCTTGGCAATGGTCAACAGGATGTCATTATGGCATCAATCTACCTTCCAATAGACTCACCCGAGTCACCACCCCCACGGGGGATGGTGGGGCTGGTGGAATATTGTGAGCAACAGAAGAAACACCTCATAATTGGTTGCGACTCTAACTCCCATCATCACGCATGGGGAAGCAGGGAATGCAACGGCCGAGGTAAGTCTCTATTAGATTACTTTATTAGTACAAACCTAGAAATTCTTAATCGAGGGAATGACCCCACTTTTTACGTGTCACCCCAACGCAATTCGGTGATTGATATCACCTTAGCGTCGTTAAGCATTTCAAATTATATATATGATTGGCATGTGTCTAACGAACTGACATTGTCGGATCATAAATGGGTTTGCTTCAAGTTGAAAGCTAAAAAAGTGGAACCCAAGCAATTTCGAAACCCTAGGAGAGCTGACAGGCTGGTCTTCCTAGACCACCTCTCCTCGTCCCTGGAGGTCGATATGCAGGCAGAAACTTTCACAAAAGAATATTTAATAACTACTGAGGAGATTGAACTGTATGCCGATACGCTGCAAAACTCCCTCACAAAAGCGTATGAGATGTCCTGTCCCCTACGGACTGCTGGATTACGGGGTCGAGCAACACCTTGGTGGTGCAAAGAACTCGACCAGCTGAGGAGGGTGACCAGGAGGCTCTACAATAAGGCGCAGAACTCAAAAAATGACACTGACTGGACAGCGTTTAAGACGCACCAGTCGGAGTATAAGAGAACAATACGTCAAAAACAACGCGAGTCGTGGAGGATCTTCTGCAGTGGCATTGAATCAACTGCCGCCGCAGCAAGAATAAAAAAGATCATTTCAAAAGATCCACACCAGCAGCCAGGCAGTCTGCGCCGAGAGGACGGCTCGTACACAGAGAGCCTCTCGGAGACTGCTGAAATCCTGCTAAAAACACACTTTCCCGATAGTAGACCTGCTTCGGATTTCGGCTGGGACAAGGCGACGGGCCGGACACCGACGGCGATAGATTGGGAAACTGCAAAGAAGGTCGCGAATGAGACCAAAACGAGCTGGGCAATTAAATCATTCTGCCCCTTTAAATCGCCCGGGCCTGACGGGGTATTTCCGGCCCTACTACAGTGGGGACTGGACGTGGTGCTCCGTCACCTGGTGCGGGTGTTTAGAGCATGCATTGCGCATGCCTATATACCAAAAGGATGGCGGACGGCAAAAGTTGTCTTTATACCCAAGCCAGGTAGAAGTGATTACTCCCTGGCCAAATCTTTTAGACCTATCAGTCTCACTTCGTTCTTTTTGAAAACGTTGGAGAGACTGTGTGATAGAGAGATCCGCGAAGTGGCTCTGTTTCACAGACCACTACATGCGAATCAACATGCATACATCCAGGGGAGATCGACCGAATCGGCGCTACACAAGGTAGTGGAGCGCATAGAGAGGTCACTGGACTACAGAGAGTCCACCCTGGGAGTATTCATTGATATCGAGGGGGCTTTTGATAAAGCCACCTTCGGAAGTATAAACGCTGCTCTGCAGATCCACGGCGTTTCCGCGACCATCGCGAGATGGATCAGTTTTATACTGAAGTGGAGAATCGTGGAGATCAGAGTTGGGGACGTTGACATTAAAGGAGTTGTAACAAGGGGCTGCCCTCAGGGGGGAGTACTCTCCCCGCTGCTGTGGGACATGGTGGTAGACAGCCTTCTGAAACTCTTAAATGACATGGGATACCACACCATAGGATACGCAGATGACATCGTCATACTGCTCACTGGAAAATTTGAGAATGTCTTATGCACCCTAATGCAGGATGCTCTCAAGATTTTAGAGAAGTGGTGTAAAGAGCACTCTCTCTCGGTTAATCCGGCAAAGACAGAGCTTGTTCTTTTCACCCAAAAGAAAAAGCTACCGACCATGGTCATGCCTAGCTTAACAGGGACTCCCTTAAAAATAGCTGATCAAGTCAAGTATCTGGGAATAATACTGGACAAGAAGCTGAATTGGGGAAAACATTTACAAATGAAACTAGAGAAAGCGAGAATGGCCTTCTGGCAGTGTCGGGGAGCAATGGGACGGTCTTGGGGTTTATCCCCCAAGATCACCCTCTGGCTCTATACGGCAGTCATTAGACCCATGCTCTGCTACGGATCCCTTGTATGGTGGCCCAGAACCAAACAAGTAACAACAGCGTCCTCCCTACACCAGACCCAGAGATCAATCTGTCTGGCTGTAACTGGAGTGATGCGAACGGCCCCAACTGTAGCGCTTGAGACCCTTCTCTGCCTCCCTCCACTTGATCTTCATGTGCAGGAAACGGCGGTCAAGGCAGCTCTCAGGTTGCGCAGTTGGAAAGCCTGGACTCATAGGCGAGGAACTGCGGGCCATATGCAGATCTTGGAGGAATATTCCAAAGGAGTACCTCTTCTGCTACTTGAATCCGACAGAATCCACCCTAAATATATATTTGACAGGAAATACAATGTACTGTTAAACGCAAACGAAACATTCGATTACGATATACATCTCTTTTCGGATGGCTCCAAAAGTAATGTTGGATCGGGTGCAGGAATTTTCTCTGCTGAACTTGATCTAAACATAAGTATACCGCTGGGTAAATATACATCTGTGTTCCAGGCGGAGCTTGTGGGTATACTACACTGCGCAAAAATAGTTCAGGATAGGAGTATTCTGAACAAAAACATACAAATACTATCAGACAGTAGAGCGGCTCTGGTGGCACTTCGGGGCCATAAAGTCACTTCTGGTCTGGTGCTTGAATGCATCCGGGCACTGAATGATATATCAACTCAAAATGTCCTTTCTCTCTGCTGGGTTAAGGGACATAAAGGTAACGAGGGTAACGAAAAGGCTGATGAGCTGGCAAGAAATGGCTCCAATGGTCTTCCCTGCGGCCCGGAGCCGATGATCACGCCCGCCGTCAAAACCATAGATACTCTCCTAAAACACTATACCCTAGAACTGCACACCAGCAGATGGCTACAAGGAACTACATGTAACCAAGCTAGAGCAGCAATACGCGTGCCTTCATGGAAACATGCAAGATACTATATGAAGCTGTCCAGAGTCAATCTGCGGACAATTGCAGGGATACTGACTGGACATTGCAGATTAAATAAACACCTCCACAATATGGGGTTTGCAGATGACCCTTTATGTCGTGGATGCAACGAAGAGGAGGAAACAGCTGAGCATGTGCTCTGTTACTGCCCAGCTCTGACTTCTATGAGAGGATCCATGTTGGGAGACTTCTGGCCCGACATGGCCAGAATCAGAGGCACCCCACCCGCCAGGATCCTGGAGTTCATCCTCCAGTTGGGATGGCTTGAGGAATGACGGGGCGCGGGGCCGCTGAAATTGGAGGTAGCACAATGGGCCCAATTTAGTGGCCTAAGTGCGTGTGAGTTTTCTTGCCCTCCACCTACAATCCAGAATCCAGAATCCAAGATGGGTCAGACAGAGAAGAAGAGGATGGAATGAGCACGTCAACCGCATGGACAACAATAGGCTTGCCTGAATTGCTAGAGATGGGAAGGTTGTCAATGGAAAGCGACTGCCTGGAAGACCACCAAAGAGATGGAGAGAAAGCTGGCAGTCTATATCACAAGAAGCTGGAAATTACAGGCCTTAAGGCCTACACTAAGTGAAAGAAGAGAAGAAGAACATTGAAAAAGAATACGAGCATCATAGTCGAACCTTTTTTTTGGCGCTAAAATTTTTTTTAACAATTTTGATTAAAAAGGTAAAAAAAGTGAGAGTATTTTGTTGTAAATCAACTTAAACCCAGTAAAGGGTTAATCTTCAGTTTCAAGTATTTTTAGGTATTATTTCAGTATTCAAGAATTACTCTCAGTAATTTCAAATTTCAAGCAAAAGTGGTCCATCAGCTAAAATACTTTTTGGATATGGCAACAATAATAAAATTTTGTACGCCACTTGCTCGGTGCGATGTTGGTAAAATTTATAATCTTTTAAATGTTCTAACTTTTTTATCTTTAGGATTCAAACTATGAAGATTGAAGCCCATTAGAGATCAAACGACTTCCGATAGATTCATTTTAAAAAAAAAACTTCTTAAAAAAGCATTTTACAGCCCCTTCCAAAGTTGTTCTAAATAATAGAATTTTTATTAAATACCTTTGAAGGCCAAACAATGGAAATTGAATTGTGTTCATTAGAGCCCAAACGATTCTCTATCGATTGACACCAATTTTATAAAACAAGAAACGAGATGGGGGGGAGGCGCTGTTGTTTCCACATCAGTAGTAGTGAATAATTGAGAACAACCCCTTCCATTTTTTCTCTCAATCATACGTATTTGCAGGGTCAGGTGCGCACCTGAAATTTGCTCATTTTATAATCTAAAATATTCAAAAATGATGCTAATAAATTATTTAATTATTTTGAGTAAAAAAGGCTTAGCCGTAGATGAAATAAATAAATAAATAAATAAATAAAGCATTTGATATCTACTAGATTTTTTGTAGGTTGTATGTTTTTTATTTAGCGAGTTTATTTCCTCCTATCTTGGACATCTTTTAGGTTCAGCCGCCTACTTTTCATGACTTCTTCTACACCTTGTGCCCACGTTCTTCGGGGTCGTCCACTTCTTCTTCTTCCCACAGGAGTCCATTCCCAGACATTTTTGGCCATCGCTCTTCCCTCATACGATTTAGGTGACCATACCATATCAGCCTTTTCTTCTCTACTCTATCTATAATGTCATCTTCCACCTTCATTTTCTCCCTTATAGTAGTATTTCGGATATGTTGAAGCCTTGATACTCTACAGCTATACGTCTAAGAGCATCCATTTCTAGGGCTGTAGGCTATTTCTTATCGAGAAGTTCTTATCCACACTTCGCAATTATACAGAGCGATACCCTCGACTATTGTCTGATATATTCTACGTTTTGTAGTACTCCTGATTGCTTTGCTCCACCATATACCATTTAATTCTTGTATGGCTCTCCTTCCCTGGTTTATTCTGCTCGCAATGTCTTTTTCGCAGTTTGGGGTTTTGTTAAAAACCGACCCCAGGTACTTAAACTCTTCACAGCCTTTTATTTCGTTACCGTTTATTTTACCGTTGTATGTATTCACTAAATAATTCAAATATTAAATTTAACAATTTTTAAAATAGGAAGTTACATAAAAAAAATTGGTCCGTTATGGTAATCGAAACCAGACTTAAACTTGTAAGAATTGGTAACAGTAATGTGGTTAAAACGCTACTTGATTTTCAAAAATTCATAACTCAAAAACCAAGGAGCCTTAGCCAAAACCCTGAGACCGTGATAATTTTTTTGGCATCTAGAAACACTAAGAAAATTGGAATCTTGATTTTCGATATACTGGATGTGGTGACCCCTTCTAAGTCGAATGTGAATTTACATTGTAAATGCGATGGTGAACGTTAGACTACAATGACCACCAAAATCTCTCCCACAAAAATCTCGTCTTCCACTGGCCGTTGTTTACTATATTGTCTACTGTTCATATCCGCCTTATTGCCATTATTTGTATTTCGCTGGCGCGCGGTGTTTAAATTAAATATATCATTACAAATTACCAACTCCGGATAACCTATCACGTCACAGACGCTTCGGGTTGTGTTCGGTGATCTTCGTAACTTTCAAACTTCTGCAACCCGCAAAACAAAAAAAAAATACAACTATATTTTCAAAAATATGTATATTATTGAATTCCATCACAAAACTAAAGTTTATGACAACACAATCAGGATCTTTGAAAATATCGTTCGATATCGATCAAAGTTTTTCCCAACGTTTCTGGCACGAAGAAATAAAAAAATACTGTGGCGCACAAATTTATAACTGCGAACGAAAAGAATAAGTACTGAATTTCTATTGCATCCAAAATAAACGGAAATATTTTAACCATGGCCGTCATGAACAGATACGCTATGGCCACAATAAAACCGCTAAGTTTTCCTCGCACTTTAATGGGCAATAATTCCCCAATTAGTGTCCACGGTATCACCAAATATCCCAAGGAACTGAAACAAATGTAGCCTAACACGAAGATAAGCAGGACGGTGTTGTCGTGAATGGTCCAGTTAACCACAGTAGCCGACTTGAGAACTATAATTATGTACATGGAAGCCAGTAAACTACTGAGACACATTCCGCTTCCAGATATGAACAGCAAAATTTTGCGGCCCACCCGTTTAGCCGCAATAACGGAAACAATCGACATTAAGAAACGAATTGATCCCAATAAGATCATAGCTGCATATTCGTCGATACCTTCGCCAAATTTACCACCAATTTTTCTAAAAATATCCACGGCGTAAAAAATTATAGCGTAAGAACACGATAATTGTTGAAAAGCAAAAATGGCAATTAAAACAAGCAAAGGTTTGTAAACTTCGCTTTTAAGATACACGCGCCAATTTTCGGTCTCGGGTGTAGTCGATCCGTTTGTTTTCGAACTCAAAAGTCTTTGAAATTCTTTGGAGTAGACCTGCAAAGTAAATTTAAAACGAAAGTGTGGTTACAATAAAAAAAAAAGTTAAGTCACCTCTTCATTGGTGTAAAGATAACGCAGCGACTTGGCCGCTTCTTCGATGCTGTTTTTAAACGAAAACAACCAATTTGGACTTTCTGGTACAAAAATCAGAAGAATTGCGGATGTAGTTACGATACAAAAAAATAAGTAGCACATGGTCCACCAATGGAACCAATAACCTGAAAAACAAATTAACTTTTGATTTTATCGAACGCAAGACTTGGCAGTAGACGGTCATAGCTTAGACTTCATTTTGACCGTCTCTCCTCGGTCTCCACGAAATGAAGAAGAAAATTTACTAAAAATTACCGAAAATGCAGGTCAATAAAATTCCAAACGAAACAAACACGCTGTTGAGACTCAAAAGCATCGGTCTTAAGCTTGGATGAGAAATTTCGCTCACGTACACCAAACCCACCGTTGACAAACCTACAACGGTAAAATTATTAGGAATTCATAAATTCAAATAAAAATTTCACCGCCGCCAAACCCAGCCAAAATTCGAGGCAAATAAATGCACCATACGTTCCGAGCATTTGCGTTTACCAACCAGGCAATTATGAATGGTACGGTTGTAAGCATGCAGATTTTTTTTCGGCCGTATTTATCCATCAAGGCGCCTGCGGTTAAAGCGCCACAAGGTGTCGATAGAGTCACCAAACTGGCTAAAAAAGCAAAGTTTGAAACCAAGTCGAAGATAGAAATTGTTTTACCTATCCAGGATCCTTGCGATTTGGTTATGACGATGTCATTTGTGTCATGTAGTTGGGGTAGCAGGATTGCACTGAAAGCCATATTTACTCCGGCTTGGATTACCAAACTGTGAGCAATACAGGAGGCTATGATCTGCAATATAAAGTGGTTTTATTTCGAAAAAACAAAAACACTCTGGAACTGTTTTGTTTTCTTGCGGAGGAGGGGGGGGAGCGATTTTTATTTACTGTACCTGTTTTATGGAATCCTTCCATGTTATTCGTTTCTCGACTTCGTGTGAAATTAAACCATCACTTTCGGCCGCAGTTGACTACGGAAAAACAGCAATATATTTTTTCAAAATTCTTACTTACAATATTTTACGAACCGTCTTGCTCACATCACTCTCCATTTTGATATCGATAAGGTATCGTTTTACTTTACTTTCCACTACATCACATGATTATTATTAGACAAGAAATTGCCTAAACGTTCTAACAAAAAATAAAAATTGTGTTTAATAAAGTCATCATACAAATTCCCGCATATTTGTATTTTAATTAGGTTGACATATAAACAAAGATAATATTTTATCAATTAGACACAGCACTTAACTTTATTCGTAAAAATTTTATCGCACCACAAATGAAGGTCGACGATCTTTCAATTGGAACAACAGGAAAAGTAATTCGAATAAAAACAAAAAAATTGCATCCAAGAATTTAAATTGAAAAATTGCGCTACGAATAAAAAGTGGTCATTGTAAAAATTTACTCAATTATCAGTACCGTAGTTACTTATACAGGGGGGTAATGTAGTCGCGTGTACGTGCCCGATTCAAATGGTTTTCGGTAATACAGAAATTAACCGTTCGTAACAAATGATAAGATAATATTATAATATCTACTTAGAAGTTATCTTTTCAGAACTTTGTTAGTTGCCTAAGTGGTAGTTAAACAAGCCATTGTTTGAACAAAGGGGGGGGGGGGCCAAAATTTTTTTTTATTAAATTGTTGAAAACATTTTTCGATTTTTCCCCGTCAAAAAATATTGATGTAATTAAATCATCGCCTTATCAACAAGGGCAAACGTAAAACTAACCAAGGCACTACAAAAATTCAAACGTGCCTAAAACTTATGGAATTCCCATGAAAGGTAAGTAACAAAAATTGCGACCCTACCCATAAGCCGGTAAAAATTGTCCTTACTTACTTTAAAGGTAATTGTAGCGGTCCTAGAATTAGTTCACGATAAATAGAAGTTCTGCGCTACATAAATTAATCGCCTCAGCAGCGCAGTTGTTTAAGCGCACGTATTCACAGCTAATACGTCTGGGTTCGAATCCAAGCTGAGGAACATATTTTTCAGCACACCATCTTGCTAAATTGATGACCCCGATAGAACATTGAGCACTCCTGTTCTAAAAATCTAATTTCTAGGAAATTCACGCTTAACTCATTCCTTCTCTCACAACGGCTAACTAAGCCACAACAACAGCCACCGACGGCTACTGATAACAACCGACAGGGTTGCAGTTATCAGCCACGGCTACTACTCACAACCGACATGGTTGCTAGGGGGAGGGTGATGTAGCGGTCCTAGAATTAGTTCACGATAAATAGAAGTTCCGCGCTACATAAACTAATTGCCTCAGCAGCGCAGTTGTTTAAGCGCACGTATTCACAGCTAATACGTCTGGGTTCGAATCCAAGCTGAGGAACATATTGAACGAGCCACAGACCAAAACCGAACTAGGGGTACATGGACCTTCAACATCAACTCGTCTCTACACCCCTACCTCCAAACTTCAAAATCTTCCCCTAGCCCATGCCACCCACTGCACCTGCAGACACTGGAGCTGGAAATGACACTAGCAACATTAATGGGCAACTCAAATGAGCTGATAGGCTCCTACCCAACAAATCCACTGTAAATATAACCTGTAAAATAACATTCAATTCTCTTACAAAACTGCCTGAGCAACCAGATTGGCCCGCCAACTGAATAAACGCCCTCTGGGGCTTTTTTTGGTTTACATTCCAGAACTATTTCACACACAATAATTTTCTTATCAAACGATCTTTATTTTTGAGGTTAAGGCGGTTATTCTGTAACTCGTCGTTTATTAAAGAATCCTTTAAAAAGTAGGTAAAGTACGGTTTACGATGTAAACAATTGAATTACAGGCGATATTTTAAGTGGAAACCGAACTTTACCTAATTTTAAAGTATCCTTTAATAAAGGACGAGTTACAGAATAACCGCCTAAGAAACGCCAACCAATTTGTCCACGATTTCGGACCATCGACATGGACCAGGAGCCTAAAATCGACATATTGGGTTCTTCTATGGTTCTCCAATAAAAATTTTAGCGTAAAATTGCCTCTTACAGTCCTTCACACCGCCCCCTCAATCGTCGCCGAATTTTTTTCACATCGATTCGGTCGAGAACGTCATTTTAAGACGTCGCGACGTCTTCCGCGGTTGTGATTGACGAAATACCACGCGTTGTGCATAAAAATTCGGCGGATTTAACTTGACAAAACTCGTTTATGTGACGTCATTTATAGTCGTTTTATAAGTAATATATTAGATAAATTAAAAATAATAAAAGTAGTGGTGCAAAAGTAATAATTAGATTCGCAAGGCGCTCTCACCCCATCTAACCAACCTCGTGATGTTTTCGGTTTACAAGGCATCTCGACTTCCTATACGTCTTTGGTTCGCAAGGCGTACATCCTTCCGAGTGTTTTCGATTTTGCAAGACACTCAAAATTTCCGACATCTCTTCGGTTGGCAAGGTATTTAATCGCTTCTGTTATCGACATGGAGTCCCGCTGCTCCTAATTGAAAGTGATGTTTTCGGTTTGGCAAGGCATCCTTTCATGCATGGCAAGTTGGCCGGCACTTTAAGCGATTAGGGAAATCGGACTATGCCCGGAATGTGGAGTGCTCGAGGAACCTATACATAGGATACAGAAGTGCAAATTATACAGGGAAGAACAGGCAGAGGTGGCAACCTATCATGGCATCCTTGTCCGTCCGTCTGTCCACATGTTTCAGAGTCGATCAGAAAGCTCCATTTTAGGCTTCTATATCTTTTTATTAAATTGCTAATGAATTCGTTTCATTATTTTAATTTCAGTCATAGCAGTAGCTTGATGTAATCGCTGGTTGAGTTATAGCGCGGAACTTCCAAAAATAAAAAAGAAAGAAGAGGTTTGTTCCACCTCAGAGCAAATCAGAACGCTCCAAATTATTTTCTATGAAGTTGCTAATGATTCAATTTTTATTATTAAAAGCTTTTATTTTTATTTTAACTACACTGTAAAAAAAGCACGTAAAAATACATTCAAATACGTGTAATTTTTACTTTCAAAATTATAGTAAAAATACATATTGTGTATTATTCCATTGATAATAGTGGGAAATTACAGTTTTTCTGTAATTTTCCTTGTATATGTAATTTTACCTTAGAATTTGTAGTAATTAAAAAGAAAAAATGAAAAATATACACAAAAGAATCTAAATTTACCAGTTTTTGGCATCACGAATGTAAAATTACATTTGGATATTGTATAATTACATCACCAAAATAAGTGCACGTAAAAATACATTCAAATATGTGTAATTTTTACATTCAAAATTTCATAAAAATACATATTGTGTAATATTCCATTAATAATAGTGGGAAATTACGGTTTCTCTGTAATTTTCCTTGTATGTGTAATTTTACCTTGAAGTTTGTGTAATTAAAAAGGAAAAAATGAAAAATATACACAAAAGTATGTAAATTTACCAGTTTTTGGCATCAAGAATGTAAAACTCCTTCGGGATATTGTATATTTACATCACCAAAATAAGTGCACGTAAAAATACATTCAAATACGTGTAATTTTTACATTCAAAATTACGTAAAAACACATATTGTGTAGTATTCCATCAATAAATGTGCGAAATTACGGTTTTCTGTAATTTTCCTTGTATATGTAATTTTACCTTGGAACTTGTGTAATTAAAAAAGAAAAGAATGTAAATTTACTAGTTTTTGGCATCACGAATGTAAGTAATTATAATTTAATACTAAATTACATTTTAATTGTGTAATTATTTTTAAAATACATTTATGGATTGTAATATTACACGCACGCACGTAGAGTTCCTCCTTTGATTGGTAATATTACACTTGTGATGCGAAGATTTGCATTCAATGATATTAATATTACTGAATGAGTTACGAAAGTTACACATTTGATTAGTAATATTACACATGCAGTGCGAAAATTTACATTTGATAATGGTAACGTACTAATGATGCTGATTATATGTCACTAGTTGAAAAGCCCGTCCACGGACGGTCAGCTAGATAAGTGAACACTTGTTGCGTTCATAATCTTCCCCCTTCCATAACTACTATTAGTGTTTAGGTTGGTGAAAACTTTGGACTAATCAGATTAGGTTTATTTTATCAAAAAAATGACACGCCGTAGCATCAGCAGCAGAGAGCTGGTATCTCTTATTATAAAAGGCCAAGTCTTTCTTTCTTTCTGTCCGTCCCACGGAAATACCCGAAGCAAACCGAACCGAACCGAACGCACAACGTATCATCGGATCAACGTATCATCGGATCAACGTATCATCGTATCAACGTATCATCGTATCAACGTATCATCGTATCAACGTATCATCGTATCAACGTATCATCGGATCAACGTATCATCGTATCAACGTATCATCGTATCAACGTATCATCGGATCAACGTATCATCGTATCATTTTGTCTATATAGGTAAGTCTATTTCCAAAAAAGCATTATGTGAACTTCCATAATGGATAATGAAAATTTTGAAAATCCTGCTGCAAAGCGACGACGATTGAATCGTGAGAGAAAAGCACGTACAAGAGCTAATAACACAGAAGAACAGCTTCGATCACAGCGACAAGCTAACGCTCGGTCTCATGCGATACGTCGACAACGTGAAACTTTGGAACAAACTCAAGCGCGGCAAGCTGCTGACGCTCGGTCCCATGCGATACGTCAACAACGTGAAACTTTAGAAGAAACTCAAGCGCGGCAAGCTGCTGACGCTCGGTCCCATGCGATACGTTGATCCGATGATACGTTGATCCGATGATACGTTGATACGTTGATACGATGATACGTTCATCCGATTGGTTATGAAATTATCCGTTATGCGTTCGGTTCGGTTTGCTTCGGGTATTTCCGTGGGACAGACAGAAGGAAGGAAGGAAGGAAGGACTTGGCCTTTTATAATAAGAGATTTTTCACCTATATAGGAAATTTAAATACGTTGATCCGATGATACGTTGATCCGATGATACGATGATACGTTTATCCGATTGGTTATGAAATTATCCGTTATGCGTTCGGTTCGGTTTGCTTCGGGTATTTCCGTGGGACAGACAGAAGGAAGGAAGGACTTGGCCTTTTATAATAAGAGATGAGAACAACATTAAATAAATAAACAAAAAACTTACATATATTTTTTTAAATTAAATTAAACTTAATCAATATTTAAAATTTTTTTACTTATTTTAAACTAGATGATACCCCGTCCGAGGACGGGCAGCTAGAAGGACGGGCAGCTACCCAAGGTAACTTAAGTTGAATGAAGATTAAGGAAAGCTCTCAGTGCAATCCAAAAGCCATATGACCTTGGGTAGCTGCCCGTCCTTCTAGCTGCCCGTCCTCGGACGGGGTATCATCTAGTTTCATATATTTAGAAGATAGTACTTATTAATTTTAATTTGTGTTTATTTATTAATTAAAAATAAATTATTGTCGTAAATAAAATCTTTAGTAATACCTAGTGTGTTTAGTACTTCCTTGTACACAACATTTTTCGTGAATACTGACTGTGAACCTTCAATCAATTTCCCTTGTTCTCTTCCATCAACTATTTTTATCTTCAGATCTTCGCACTCTTGACATTGCCACATAAAGATGACCGTGACTGAACACCGGTTCGGGCAGATATAATCCAACTTTTTCTAACGTCTGCTCCTGAGCTTTGTTGATCGTCATGGAAAAGGCAAGTTTAATTGGAAACTGTCGCCGCCTTAAAACAAATGGCAAGTCAGTACTTGTTGGGGCTAAATCTATGCGCGGAATAAAAACAGTCTGCTTTTCAGCAGTTCCTGTCAAGACTTCAGCGATGATTAAATGAGGTTTTAACGATTTAACAATTAAGCGCGTCCCATTACAAAGACCACGTTTAGTGTTCAAATTTCTGAGCAACATAATCACACTTCCAACCTTCAAGTGCATTTTGTGTACTGGCATCCCTGAGGGAGTTTGTTCATTCAAGAATTCAATCGGATAGTTTTCCCTATCGTTATCATCACCATCGTCAATCGAATCGCTACTTAGATAAGTGAACACGCTGCCGTCTAAAAGGTCCAACACTTGCTCGTTTATATCGTCAACGTCTGTATTTTTTGGGCAAAGTATTGCCATTTTGGAATATTTTTTCACATCAGCAGCTGTAAGACTTTCTCCAAAAATTTCATGGGTAAGGGAAGTTTCGCATATAGAATTATGTGGAATCTCAATTATCTCTTCGGGTAAACCTTTGTTATTTGTAAGCTCCCCGTTGCCCAACTTTATCAGCCAATCACTAAACGCCGAATCAATGGATCTGACATTTGGACTCAATTTAAGCACTTTAAATTTACCCCACAGAAAACATGTTTCGGTGTGGTTATGAGTAAAATTTTCAGGAGTCATGGGTAAATTATTCGTACATTTTTAATTGGTGGGGATTGAACCGCTAACATCTTAATAAGTAATCTTTATTTATTCACGGAACAATTAAGAATAAGGAAATTTTGATACTAATGGATTCACTTCTCGTTGGTCAATTTTTTTACCAACTTGAAATTATTATTTATTCTCTCATCGGTCATTTTTGTTACCAACTTAATATTTTTTATTCTCTCATCGTCAATTTTGTTACCAACTTAAAATTTTTTATTCCCTTTTGTTTAACCAATAGCCAATGAAATTGCAAAATTTTAATCTGAAAAGTTATGGTGCGACCTTTAGAAGAAGAAGCTAGAAGATTGTTTTTCAACTCGATTAGTGTACTTTTAGGTGGGTACAAAATTTTAACCAATCAAGTGCGAATACAAAAACTGATTCGCGGAGCAGCCGCAGCATCTTCTTATGTGATTATCCTGAAAGCCTTTTCTAAAATAAATCTATTTTCCTGTCATCTCGAATTCTTATTTTCCTATTCTCTTCGTAGCTTTCTTTCCTTAACTTTTTGTATCTTTCTTAAAACCCGTTCCCCTAATCTTCCTATTTTACGCCTGAGATTAAAACTTTTTCTTCTATAATTATTTTTTACCTTTCTTCCCGTTTTATCTTCACTTCTTCTATTTTGTTTCTCACTTCTTGCGTTATCTCATCAGTTTCTTATAATTTCTTATTTTTGTTTTCTCTCTCTCTCTTTTCTGTCACCTTTTTGTTATCCTCTTCTATCTTTGACCGACGATGTGTCTTCATTAATAACCGTTATTTCCTATCTCCTCGATTTTTGTTTCTTCTTTTCGTTCCGTTCAGATCCTTCCCCGTCCATAACTTCGATTAGTGCTTATGTTGGTAACAAATTTGGACCAATGAGATTAGGTTTTGACACGCCGCAGGAGCGAGCTGGCATTTTATATATTAAGATGTACATTTACACAATGCATAAACAAATTTACACAATGAACAAGGAATTTTACACAATAAACAAGCAATTTACACACTTACAGCATCAAATGTTAAATTACAATGATAATCATTTTGGAGTAAAGGGTTTCCTATGTTCTATGTTGATCATTGTAGTTTTTACATAACATTTTTTGCAGTGTACAGCGTGGCTTGATGTAATTGGTGAAGTTAAGTTGTAAATAAATGAGAAAGGAGAGGATCGATCCACCTCAAAAATGGACCGTACATTACAGAGAAGTATAAGTTCCGAATGGAATGGAAAAGTTTGATTATTATTAATTATATAGTAAATGATAAATGCCAACTGCAAAAATTTAATTAGTGCAGATTATCTGATATTACATTACTAGATGATAGCCCGTCCGAGGACGGGTAGCTAGAAGGACGGGCAGCTACCCAAGGTAACTTAAGTTGAATGAAGATTAAGGAAAGCTCTCAGTGCAATCCAAAAGCCATATGACCTTGGCTGCCTGCCCGTCCTTCTAGCTACCCGTCCTCGGACGGGCTATCATCTAGTTACATACAGTTGTGCAACCTTTCTTGTTTGTCCTTCAGGTGGATACAGGTTTGTGGTTCTGTGGTACGTCTGTCCATGAATTTTGAAAACGTATGGTTAATTAATGCTTTATTTTAAAGTCTTTCAAAAACTTCCCGGAACACTAATACATTTTGTGTAAACCAGTCTGTAGCTCTAAGTTGTCCTTGTCTAGAATTGTCTTTAATTAGGATTTTTATATTTTGTCGAAGTCGAGATCGCGAGAGAGCTACATAGAGTTGTCCGTGTGAAAATACCGGTTCAGTCAAACTAATTCCGACATGTTCGTATGTTTGCCCCTGCGACTTGTTTATCGTTACGGCGAAAGCGGGAATTATCGGAAACTGGCGTCTTTTAAGAGTAAAGGGCAAATTACTGTCTGTAGGTGCAATGTCAATTCGAGGAAGGATAACAATTTGCCCTCTGTGCGACTCTGAAATTATCTCGCACGTAATGGAACGCCGATGCATATTTCGAACGACCATCCTGGTACCGTTACACAGCCCTTTTCCGGGATTTAAATTTCGAATCAACATTACTATAGCTCCGCGTTTTAATATTAATTCATGTGAAGGTACTCCTGATGGCGTTTGGCTGTTGAGAAATTCTGGAGGATAATAATTATTAATAAGATCATTACTGTCCTGTGTAATGATCGAGTCCGAACTATGATAAATCTGACTCTCCCCATTTAATTGCCGAATGATATTGTTGTTGATTTCGAGCGTTTCTTTGTTGGTGGTTGCAAGAATCACCCGCTTGGAAAGCTCATCAACAGAGAGTTTCGCGATCGAGTTTCCGAATATCTTAAAAATAATGTCGCCTTGAACAATCATATCTGTCGGAATCTGGATGGCGTCCTCCGGGAGTCCCTCAACGGATGGCAAACTTCCAATACCAATATTGAGCAACCACTGGTTGAATTCATTTTGGTCTTCACTTCTCATATTGGAAATCAAGGACAATTGTTTGAAGTATTTCCAAAATGGACTTGACGTTAAACACGCTTCAATAACATCAATTCGTTTCCTCTTTGGCATCACCGGGAGTGTTTGGCGGAAATCACCTCCAATAACAATAGATTTACCCCCAAATGGACTGTTATTATTCATGAGTTCCCGCAATAATAAATCAATGGCTCGAATTCCATCCTTTGGCAACATTGTTATCTCATCCATAATGATAAGCGCGGCTTCTCTAATTTTCTTGGCTTCAGCTGTTGTTTGCTTCATTTTGGAGACCGATGTATCGTCCAACGGAACAGGCAATTTAAATCCACTATGGATTGTGCGTCCACCTTTCATTAGTGTTGCAGCAATTCCTGTTGAGGCAAAAGCGACCACCGTTTGACCACGCCCTCTTAAGAAGGTTATTAAAGTATTATAGAGGTACGTTTTCCCCGAACCACCTGGACCGTTAAGGTAATGCAGTCGGTGATTGTCCCCTAAATCAATTCCATCTATTATGCTCTGGAACGCAATAAGTTGTTGAGGATTCAATGTCGCGATCAGCAATTGAGCTTGTACTGCTTCTTCTTCCCGATTGAATTCTTCTTGTTGAGTTATTGCTTGTTCAGGTAATGCAGTCGGTAGTGGTAGTCCAAAAAAAGAGCAAGACACTCCGTGTTGCTTAAAAACATGTTCGATATCATTTAGAGCCAGGTTAAAAGATATTCCTTCATCATGGTTACTGAGGAAATCGACAGCCATGTGTCCTCTAAATTTTTCCCACAGCAGCAAAGGTCTTGCTGGCAAACAATAAATGCAAAAGTTTGCCGCATTTGTGGTGGCAGCTGGAAAATAACAACTTCGTCCAGACATCTCTCCCATTCATCATCTGAGGAAAGAAGATTTCGATGAAAAGCAGCTTCTTGGAACGTTGCATATTGGACATCGTCAACTGTTCGAAGAAATTCATAGCTTGTTGCACCCGGAACATGAAGCAACAATAATCGGTGATGAAATCGTTCCAAATCATTTATTCCCACCGTGTACATGCGAGTTACTATTTTTTCGCCTCCACGCTGCCGCGCTGTCCATGTACTATAACGGATTTTTGACTTTACATCCGTTATGATCAACCTTATACATCAATTTGTTTGGCCACTGCCATTTCATTTCAAATTGAATGAGATGGTGGTGTAGACACTTCCATTTTTATCATCTTTTCCGGAACGCAAGTTTCTGCATCGGGAGTCTTGGGAAAGATGTCGCACGAGAAGGTCACGTTTTTGGTGCTGTGAAGTGTTTGATTTGGGGTTGCTTTCGATTTTAATGGATATGGTTGCGTTTATTGGGAATTCCAGTCCGACAGTCCGAATATTATATGGAACATGTTGTTTTCCATCCCAGTAGGGGGTTTGATTCGTGATTGGAGGATGATGGGTTCTTTTAGCCGTGCCATGTGTCATTGTCGGACCACCCTGGCCCATAATTTCGGGGAAGGATTTTTATCCTTTGGATTGGTGAGTTATCTAATTAATTTGCCATAACTTCACAGCTACCTGTTGATCGATTGGCCAATATTTTAACATCAGAAGCTCGATGACGTATTTTTTCCCTTGGCCTTTTTAATGTTTTTTATTTCTTTTATTTATGTGTAGCATTCTGGTTTTTCTGTTTGTCGTGCATTTTTTTATTACAGAGTGTTGTACGAGATTATGATTGCGGTGCATTTTTGTATTCCTACATCGTAGTGATTGGCGTATCTAATCTCTTTGACGTTTGCAAACGTGGAAGTGAATTTATGTTTGAATATTGATTTTGGTATAATTATTCTAATTTATAATTATTTGATTTAAAAATGTTTTATAATGTGTACTTCGACTGAGTTTTATTTCCACGTTACAACATCAAGCGGCGTTAGTATAATGCATCGGCGATCGGAGTCCAGAATGAGCGTTCTATGTTCGAGCCTCGTATTTGAACTTTTATGTTTCTTATTTTTTTTGTGTTTTATTTTGGTTAAATATTATTTTTATAAAGGCTGCGATGTGCGACCTACATATATACAGGGTGCGGCATTGCACCGGGGTCGCTGCCGCTTGGTTTTATCGTTGGAAGCTCGATGTGGTTACCTTTATGGGATTTTTATATGACCATTCGAGTGTTCCGTCGATTGTTTGTCGGGGTGGTGATTCTTGGTGGCAATGAGGTCGCTACTGTGCCGTTCTGGTCGGCTACTGTAGTGGGCTACTGTTGTTACGTTCCACTGGCGCCATATTAACACCATCATGCATCGATTTAACTTTAAGCCTTTTAGCAATGAACATCGAATTGTTTATTTTTATTTTATTGTTAATTTTATTTTGTGTGTGTTCGCAAAGCTGCTTCCTTGAGTTTCTCCGAGGCGTTTTTACACGGCCCATGGCCTTCGCATACCGACGTTTCCATCAAAGAGCTAGTTGACCTAAGATCAGGGCTCCACGCAATTAAAAGTAGAAGGCTTTTTACCTTCTGCGTGGACTTTATCTTTTCCAAACTGCTTCTCATTAGAGCAGTAAGGAAAGATTTAGTTTCAGTACTTCTATTGAATACATAATGGTACGGAATTTCTGTATATAGAAACTGATTAGCTGTCACATAGTTTCGATTTAGCTGAAACCATGCCGTGAGCTTAGTGTTTCCATCAGACGCTTGATCAATAGCTTCTTGCTCATGACCGGCTTCAAAATAAATTCTCTGTTGGCGATATAAATGAACGGGTAATCGATAAACCACATGCGATCGGTCGTGCATTTTAGATTTAAGCAAACGCCACATAGCTTCTGGCGCACTTACGTATCTGGTGTCAATAAAAGATGCAACTTCATCATGAATCAATTGTTGATCGTCTCCAGTACCAATAACGACGTTCGCGCAATCATGTCCTTTGTAAATGTATTTGTAAATGTACTTAATGGCCCTTAGTGATGTGCAAACTTCTACATTGACATGAGCGTCATACTTAAGTACCAAAAACTTGTTGTATGGAACAACAAACCGATTATCCATCATCTTTCCTCTAACTTCCGTCGTAGGTTCCACTCGTCGACGATAGCGCGGATAGCCGTTAATGTTAGTTGTTGTCTCGAGTTGAAAATCTTTAGGAAATTCTTTTTTGCATTTACCATTCTCCGTGCATGGCGCAAATGGATGTGAAGCACCGCAAGGACCGTGCATCATACATCGAGTAACAATTTCGAATAATCGTGGGTTTAGTGCGATGTCTAGTATCTCGGCACTAACTACATCGTCGATACGTTCAGATGTTTTGAATTTATCATCATCATGGAGCACAATCAGGATATGAGCATGAGGAAGACCTCGTTTTTGGAATTCAATGGTATAGGCAAATGCTTTGCATCGCCCTAAAACATGAAGAATAGTTAAATCTTCCATTAAGGCCTTCAACTTTAGCTTAAAGACCCTGGCAACTAGGTCAGGACGATCTGATGCCGATTCTCCCCGTCTTAAATTAGTTGTTATTTCTGGCCACTTTGGATTTGCAATGAATGTGATGAAAAGGTCAGGTGGGCCGTATTTTCCAAAAATTGACATTGCATCTTGAAGTCTTTGCTGCATGTTTCTCGGAGAGCCTTCGAAAGAGGAAGGAAGAATAAACGACAAACCAGCTTGCACTCCAGCATCGTGTGCTGCATTTTGAATATGATCGGATAGACCTTGATACAATTCAGTACGCAATTTACTTTGTTGATATCGTATGTAGTTCAAATTATTGGCTTCCACTTGCAAATATGAATCGACAATCCACTGTTGCGTAAGTTTTCCCGCACTCATGATCGGATTGAAATCGTTTCTAATTGCTGTTTGCGCAACTTTAAATTGTAACATGCTGATTTTATTACGGGATTGCCGATATCCTTCGCAACTCCAATTGGGTTGCCACCCCGGTTCGCCAAACGGATAAAGAATGCCATAAGTCATAGGGTTAAGATTTGGGCTGAGAATATTGATACGAATGAATTGTTGTGCATTGTCGACGGGATTTCGAGGATAGATACGGATATCACGTTCAAAAGGAGTTTCGCCGTCATCATTTACGAACACCATTGCAATTTCATTGGACGTTGGAGCATTGTAACGTCTTTGATCAGACTGCCGATCGCGCCGCATCACCATATTGACGACCGGAACTGGTTGTCCTTCTTCTTCGGCTCGTGCACGCTCTTGTTGCTCAATTTCTTTCATCAGGCAATATGAAGCTGCGATACGATTGTTGACGCGGAAGAAACGATCGATTTTCTCAATCACTTCAGGTAGACAACCTCTATTCTCAGGCAGATTTACTCGTTCATTGACCGCTTCTGTCGTGTCCATTACATACAGTTGTGCAAACTTTCTTGTTTGTCCTTCAGGTGGATACAGGTTTGTGGTTCTGTGGTACGTCTGTCCATGAATTTTGAAAACGTATGGTCCGTTACCCGGCATTGAAACAATCTCTGCTCCCATTGAAGCGAAAGAAACCGAGGAATTGTAAGAGCGGATGTGCTGACGAAAGTTCTTGTAGTAAGGATTTTCTGAATCTGAAAGCATAGAGCGAAGAAATTCGGGATATAACAATAGATTCCCATGTTGATCGAGCGGTTGCGGAATCTTCACTTTTCCTTTATGACAGCAGTTGTTAAATTGTTTATCAACTGGACGCTCCTTGGCGAAATTCTTGGAGCCGCAGAACTGACAGATGGAATTCATTTCTCCACAATCGTGTCGAGTAACGTGAGATTCATCAATTCTCAATGCTCTTATTTGGAGTTGAATTGCTTGACTTTGGTATCGATTTTCTTTCTGTCGATGTATCGCATGGGATCGAGCGTTAGCAGCTTGCCGCGCTTGAGTTTCTTCTAATGTTTCACGTTGTTGACGTGTCGCATGGGATAGAGCGTTAGCAGCTTGCCGCGCTTGAGTTTCTTCTAATGTTTCACGTTGTTGACGTATCGCATGGGACCGAGCGTCAGCAGCTTGCCGCGCTTGAGTTTCTTCTAATGTTTCACGTTGTTGACGTATCGCATGGGACCGAGCGTCAGCAGCTTGCCGCGCTCGAGTTTGTTCCAAAGTTTCACGTTGTCGACGTATCGCATGAGACCGAGCGTCAGCTTGTCGCTGTGATCGAAGCTGTTCTTCTGTGTTATTAGCTCTTGTACGTGCTTTTCTCTCACGATTCAATCGCCGTCGCTTTGCAGCAGGATTTTCAAAATTTTCATTATCCATTATGGAAGTTCACATAATGCTTTTTTGGAAATAGCTGTCCTATATAGACAAAATGATACGATGATACGTTGATCCGATGATACGTTGATCCGATGATACGTTAATCCTATGATACGTTGATCCGATGATACGTTGATCCGATGATACGTATTATCCGTTATGCGTTCAGTTCGGTTTGCTTCGGGTATTTCCGTGGGACAGACAGAAAGAAGGAAGGAAGGAAGGAAGGACTTGGCCTTTTATAATAAGAGATATGGCGACCAAAATTAACTATAGTCTATCCGTTTTAAGAATACAGAACTAGATTGTACTAAAACCGTAACCTTCGAGCGTGATTGGATAATATTTCTACACGTTTACACTGCCGAAATTTTATTTGCGATTGATGACTCACGAATATTTTTTTCTAAAAGTTTCTGGAAAATTTAAAAAATTTGTACAAGATAAATTGCTATTTGATAAAACAATACTTTTAACTCGATGTTTTCAAGTATCAAATCAGTGAGATTTGTTTTTTGTCGCTCATACACTTTTATTATTTGACGTTTCCCTGTGTAAATCTGACTTGCCGTTCAAGGCGACCTCTACTGCAATCCAAAACCAGATGGACTATACTGCCGTCCAACGCTAAAACGCAGTATCTCCAAAATCGTTGTTTCGAGAAAACGCTCATTTAGGAATTTATGGTTGGGCCACCAAGAAATAATTTATTAATTTTGAAATTAGCTAGGCTAGCTAATTTCAAAATTAATGAATTATTTCTTGGTGGCCCAACCATAAATTCCTAAATGAGCGTTTTCTCGAAACAACGATTTTGGAGATACTGCGTTTTAGCGTTGAACGGCAGTATAGCTAACAACTTTTCACACCAGAAAGGTAGCTGTATAGAAGCCGAGGAACTTCTGCTACAGCGAGTCCCACCTTGTTTGGATCCAATGTAGTATGAAAATTAGTATGCTCCCATACATCTCTTAGGCTATTATTTACAGGAAATTAATATATAATAAATATATGTAATTAAACTAATTTTTTTATTATGTTTGTCAAAAAGCAAAACATAGATCCGATAGAAAAAAAATATTTTACTAAACCCGCTTATAAAATAATATGTAAGCTTGAGAATTTAAAACGTCACTCACTGGAACGCTCTTTACTCTTTCATCATCTGCGTGCAGCCATTGGTCGGATGAAGTTTTATTATCCAATCTTCTATAAGCCGTGTAATGGTCAACGCGTCCACTCTTGTGAACTTCCACTGCATACAACGAATACATCATTGGATCTTGACCATTCGTATTGGCGTAATTTTCGGAGCAATATTTTCTCATGCTTAAATTAATCGGAAATTCAACGTGGTCATTAATTTTTTTCATCCCTGCATGTGTGTATTTGAAGCGTTTCAAATTTATAATAAGAATTTTAGGTGCTTCGGTAATTCTTAACTGAAGAGTTTGGCTTGTGTATTCGTTTTTGTTGAATTCTTCTGTGCAATGCTTACAAATTAATTTATTCTCATCGGTCATCATTTCGACAGCAAAATATTGATCTAAACAAGATTCCAAAGAGCAAACTTTGTAAGTCTTTGTCTTCTCCGCAGCAGGTATTGTTTCTTCGGAAACATCGGTAAATCCTTTTCTGCTATGTTGCGTAAGCAACAATTGAAATAGTATGTTATTAATATCGTCGTCGTCATCATTTTCCAACGCACCTTCAAATTCAGGTTTTTCAGCCTCTTGCTCGATTTGAACAACCTCTTGCTCGATTTGAACAACCTCTTGCTCGATTTGAACAATTGGAAGACTTAAATTGAAGAAAAACTCTTTACGAGTTCCCCGATTGTTACATCCTTGGCATTGTAAAATATTTTCTGTAGAACCACGAAATAGTTCCTCGGTTGGAGAGAGGTTCAACTCCATGGCTTGTTGAAAATAGTGTTCCTTTATCGCGTTAGTATAATCTTCGGTGCCATTAAAGTTTTCTTTATTAATTTTCTTTACAATTGCTTTACGAAACAGTTCTTTGGTTTCTTCACTTACAACTTCGAGTAAGCATGTCAAAAATTCATGAGAATCGTGTTGCTGACCTCTTTCAAATTGCGCCAATTCTTTTGTTACTACTTCAACGAATTGAAGTGGACGAAAGGTTTTTCTGTTATACTTCTGCATGTCATAAAGCATTTTGGTTAAACCATAGGTAAGCGCTCCTGGAGTTTCTATACAAAGGTTAAGAGGTGGAAGGGTAATTTGTGATTCATCTTTTAACGATATTGTTCCACCAGGGATGGTCTGCATACGCCCCTTCGTTATCAAGAGTACCCATTTTAAATGGTTAGGTAATTCCGGTGTTTGCGCTAAACATTGCATTGTTGCATTGAACCAACACGTATTTTTAAGGTTCAATAAGCCGCATGCTTTGGTGTACGAATATGATGGAGTTTTCATAATAAATTTCTTTTACTATCGTTATTTTTGTAATATACATAAATATGATTATTTTTTACTTATATAGTTATTTTAAGTTGGCAGTAAAGGATAATCCGGATAAACCGTTATTGCCTCAAGTAAATCTTGAGGTCGTTGAATGCTACTACGGGTAGTTACGGAAGATCGATCCAGGGGGGACCTGTTTAAGCACTTTTAGGTTGGTATTATAACGCAAGAAAATAAAGAGGCGAAAAACCATCCAAGTACCGTCCAAATGAATGGGGTTATACTGGCCGAAAAAGATCTGACAGCTGCTCATCTATAAAAGAGTACACAAAGAGAGGTAGAGAGGAAGAACAGAGGGACTAAAAAAATCATGGGGAACGATGATAAAGAAAAGAAGTTACGGTGCAGGGGAGGGATACCCCAGTACCGGTCGGAGAAGGGGGTGATAAGGCGGGCCCCTACCGACCGTCACCCAGCGACCGCTCAACGAACCCGGTAGGCTGCCAGACCGGGGCGTTAAAAAAGGTTACTGGCAAGGAAACCCCACCCGCAAGACCCAAAGGAAAGACTCCAAATAGGGTGGAAGACTACATTACGGACATTAAAGCCGAGATTAGACAAAACCCAAAAAACACATCAAACAGCTGCCCAACGATATGTCCAAGGTTCACATAGAAGAACAAGCATCCTGCACAAGAACGGCAGTCTCCCGAATATGGGAGAACTCCTCAAAATAATGGGACAACAACAAACCACCCTCGAGCAAGTGGCCGAGGAGTTAACTCGATGCACAGCCGATATCGCCTGCATTAAAAAAGATCTAAAGCAGGAACACACTAAGCTCCCAGATGGAAAAATAGATCGGCTCACGGCGACATTGGGGGAAGTGGTGAGAGATATGCGGCAGCTCCGCAGCAAGGACGAAGAAAATCAGGAGAAACAAGATATCAACTATGCCCAGCGAAATGAACAAATAGACTAAATAGAGGATATCCAAGCCAAAATGGTCAGCGCAGCAGAGAACCTTCAGCAACTTGCGAAATCCATACAAGCACTGGAGAGCTACACGCTAGCGCTACACAATGTAGAGTTCGAAACGTCGTTCCCGCCTACCCAGGCCGCCCAAATGGCGGAGCTGCTAGGCCAGATGAAAAGCTTTGGGAGCGCGGTAAAGGAAGTCAAAGACATAATTGATAGAGTCGGCGAGAGGGTGCTCGCGATGACTAGCGCACAACAAGCACTACGGAACTAAATTGCAAAACAATAGCTAACCCCGAAAAAGAACCAATGGGAGCGTATGCACTGAGATTCAAGAGATCTGAACCCACGGCGCAGAGTACTCCAAACCTGCTAAACTGGATCATCAATATAGAACACGACATTGCTGGGGACCCGCCCGCCCTTTCTGACGAGGGGGAGGGAAGGACGATTATAGGCAACAGGAACAAAGAAAAAAGGCTAGGAAGGCAGAAAACAAGAAGAAGAAAGAGGCCGAAGAAAAGGTCCTGGCCGAAAAAAAGGAGAAAGAACCCCAAGGGAAAGACGCAAGCAGTCATCGTCAAGGTGTCCGAGGCCCTCCCATACGAAGATGTCCTGAAGAAACTCAGGTCAGCAGAGCAAGAGGCCCTGGAGAACGTCAAAAGAGTTAGGATGACCAGGAACGGAGACGTCCTGATCGAACTAAGAAAAGACGATGAAAAACTTAAAGCAAAGTTGGCAGAGGAACTCGACGAAAACACAATGCGATCCACGACATAGCTCGTCATGGTCTAGGTTCCAGACATTGATGCAATCACAACCGACAGGAAGTCAAAGCTGCAATAAGTGGCCTCCTCGGAGGTGAAGAACACTTCAAGCTAGAATCCCTGAGAGAGGCGCCAGGCAAAACTAAAACGGCTAACATACGACTCAGCGAGCCAAAAGCAAAAAGGCTAATTAAAGAAAAGATAAACATCGGATTCACAAGTGCATGCAGAGCCGAAATAACCTATAGGTGTTTTAGGTGCTGGGCCACTGACCATAGCGGAGGCTGCAAGAAAGGCACTATTGACAGAGCCACCATGTGCTGGAATTGCTGTAAGGCAGTAAGAAATGTCATACAAGTAAACCTCAACCACGCGAGGGAAGCTCAGGCTCTCCTGCATCAGACGCTCAGGGAGAGGAAAAGCGACCTTTCCATAATTAGTGAACCCCACCGTGCCGAGAACTCCGACTGGTACGCTAGCCTCAATGGAAGAGTGGCCATCCTGAACATAAAGATGGCTGTGGAAGGTAAAGAGACAGACTTTGTCTGGATCAGGGTAGGTGGAGTGACCTACTATAGCGCGTACTACTCTCCAAATATGGTGTTGAATAAAATGTAACAATTATGTTGTAACACCTTGTATATTATAACGTTAAATTCTATGTATTCATTTTGTTATTAATACGCAAGTCATTAACATGCATGATACGATGCGAATTGCATTCCTCCCGAATATAGTTAGTTGTACTTTTGTAATCATAGAGTATTAATGTGTGTTCATGACTACTTGAGCAATCTACGTAATGTTAGTAGTAACTCAACTCAAGTGATTCTTTTTCTATTATTCTATTCAATAAACAATCGTATTATTATTTGCCCTGACTCGTTATTTTATTCATCACCCTGTCCAATTGCAAATTCCGCTGATAACAACAACAAATAATATCAACATATATGGAGAGTAGTATATATTTCGCTACTAGGACATATCGCTACCGGGGACATTTCGCTACTTGATTTTGATATCACTTTTACTATATTATTTACTACTAGCTGGAAAGCCCGTCCACGGACGGGTAGCTAGACGGTGCTGGTGGGTCTCTATTTTAATGATCTAATTAAAAACAACATTGTTTCCTAATATTGTCAATTTTAATTGTTCATCCTCGCGTTGAAACGTTAATTTTAATTTTTTTAGTTTGTTAATTAAGAAACAATTATTGTAGCAAATAAAATCTTAAGCACTGCCTACTGCGTTTAGTACTTCCTTGTACACAATATTTTTCGTGCACACTGCCTGTGAACCTTCAATCAATTTCCCTTGTTCTTTTCCATCAACTATTTTTATCTTCAGATCTCCGTACTCTTGACATTGCTACATAGAGATGACCGTGGCTAAACATCACGGTTGATCGTCATGGAAAAGGCAAGTTTAATTGGAAACTGTCGCCGTCTTAAAACAAATGGCAAGTCTGTACTTGTTGGGACTAAATCTATGCGGGGAATAAAAACAGTTTCCTTTTTAGCAGTTCCTGTCAAGACTTCAGCGACGATTAGATTGGGCTTTAACGATTGAACAGTTAAGCGCGTCCCATTACAAAGACCACGTTTAGTATTCAAATTCCTGAGCAACATAATCACACTTCCAACCTTCAAGTGCATTCTGTGTACCGGCATCCCTGAGGGCGTTTGTTTATTCAAGAATTCCATCGGATAGTTTTCCCTATCGTTATCATCACTGTCGTCAATGGAATCACTACTTAGATAAGTTAAAATGCTGCCGTCTAAAAGGTCCAAAACTTGCTCGTTTATATCGTCAACGTCTGTATTTTTTGGGCAAAGTATTGCCATTTTGGAATATTTTTTTACATCAGCAGCATTAAAGCTTTCTCCAAAAATTTCTTGGGTAAGGGAAATTTCGCATATACAATTATGCGGAATCTCAATATCTCTTCAGACAGACCTTTGTCATTTGTAAGCTCCCCGTTGCCCAACTTTATCAGCCAATCACTGAATGCGGAATCAACGGACCGGACATTTTCTTTTAACACATTTTCGAGCAGCAGTAGAAACATGTGGGGAACAAAGAGTAACTACTTGAATATCCTCCATTTCGGACATTTTCGCTTTAGAAGTTTCTGAAGTTGTGAAGTTATTTTCAATGAAGGTAACTCTCACACCACGTAACTATATAGCGCACAGTGATACGTTGATCCGTTGATAAGTTGATCCGTTGATCCGTTGATAAGCTTGAAGATTTAATATACCGTTTGTATTATCGACGACAACCTATATAAACATTTAATCCGTTGATCAGATGATACGTTGATCCGTTGATACGTTGATCCGCTGATACGTTGATACTTTGATACGTTGATACCTTGATACGTTGATCCGAACCAAAAAAATGACACGCTGGAGCAGGGAGCTGGCATTTTATATATTAGGATTATTTCTCATTATCTTTATGTTATTTTTCGTATTCATCGTTTACGGTTTTGGTATGCACCCGGGCTTTACATACTCGATTTTCGCATATCCAATATTGTTTCGAGCCATCTACATTCTCTTTATGTTTGTCATACACGTAATTTAAATCGTCCACTAATTTATTTCACTAAATTTTACTTATATAGAATACTTTTTAGGTTGGTAGGTATTAAAATTTCAGATTATCAGAATTACCACAGATTTAAGAAATGAAATATTCTGAGATTTATATTTGACTAGCTGACCCGGCAGACGTTGTCCTGTCCGGAATTAATTTTTATGCCACTCAAAGAATTGTTTATCCAAATATAAATTATTCGAAATTATTAAACAAATTATGAAAAAAACAAAAAATTTACATTAAAAGTAGTAATATCGAATCCTGACAGTTTCGGATGTATTTACTAAAGTTGCTTGCAAGGGTACCTCTGGATCTAACTCAAACGATGGTTTGAAGAACAATTAGAAAAAAATTAAGTCGGAATTTCATGTCAACCAACGTCAACTCCAAAATAAATTTCAGTTCATATAGGGTTATATGATACATTAAGAGCACCATCTAGCGAATGCGGAGTGTGCAAGCATTATAAAGGGGATAGCACGGCAGATCCCACCCGGCTTTGAAAAATTTCCTATTCATAAATGGGTCCAAAAATTAGGTTTTAAAATGACATAAATTAGGCCACGCCCCTCGAGTATTTTCATGTTTTAAAGGCATTTTGGATTCAAAAGATGTTGGATTCGGTTACAGCCGTAGGCCGAACAGCCACATCCACACCCGGCAGACGTTGTCCTGTCTAAAAAATATAACATGACGAAATTGAATACGTTTAATTCCTCATTAAAAAACCATTATTAAAAATCTATATTTTTGTTTGAATTGTAATGTTTTTTTTATTAAAGGTAATATTTGTGTGTATTTTATTAATGATGACAAATTGGTGTTTTTAACGCGCTCATCGCAACGCTTGGTAATGAACGATATTTTTTGTCTTTCCGTCCGGAGCGAAAACGAATAGCGCTGATGGTTTACCGACTCTCGAGCACGCCACGTATAACTGCCCATGGGAAAAACACGGGAATTCAAGGTTTATTCCACACACTTCCAACGATTGGCCTTGCGATTTATTAATTGTCATTGCGAATGCAAGACGAACCGGAAACTGGACTCGCTTAAATTGAAATGGCAAGTCGGTTGAAATCAGTGGTATTCTTGGAATAAGAACATCCTCGCCTTCGAACTTTCCTTTAAGTATCGTCGCTTCAATCACGTTGCTCATCAATTTCTTAATAGTTAGTCGCGTTCCATTGCATAGTTTCGGTTGGCTAAGATTGCGTAACATGATTATCACTGAGCCGACCTTAAGCTGCAAATTGTGTGGCGGCATTCATGACAAATCTAATGAATTCAGAAATTCAATTGGATAATTGACGACTTCATCCGGATCAGTAATGGAATCGATCGATTTAAACGACTGCAATTGGCCAGCGATTAGACTTTAGATTTTTAAATTCAAATCGTCTACGTTCTTGTCTTTTGGTGCTAAAATGGCCCGTCTGCTCAACCAAACATGGTTTTTGTAGTTCGCACCAATGTTTGGAAACACTTTCGTAATCAATTCTTCTTTGGACGTTGTGAATTGACAAAAATTAGGTGGAAACGATATGAAGCCAGTGGAAGCGTCTATGGGAATTTTTCCATTGCCAATGTCTAATAATTGTTTGGAAAACACGTCCGCCGATTGGTCATTTTGTAACGTGACTCGCATATTCATTGTTAATTTGAAAGTTTTCACGTATCTCCACAAATTCGACGACTTCAAGCAAGCGTTAATTTCATCAGCAGCTGTTGATCTTGGAATGACTGGCAGCGTTTGGCGAAAATCGCCGGCCAGCAAAACCATCACACCTCCAAAAATGTTCTGATTATTGCGCAAATCTTTTAACGTTCGATCGAGTGCCTCCAATGCTCGTTTGTGCGCCATTGTACACTCATCCCAAATGATTATTCTGGAATTCTGCAGTACTTTCGCCATAGAAGATGTTTTGGCAATATTGCACGTCGCGTCGGTTCATCTATGGTTTGCAAATTAAGTGGCAGTTTGAACGCAGAATGAGCTGTCCGTCCTCCTTCTAACAATGTGGCAGCGATCCCAGATGATGCAACGGCCAGCGCTATTTGACTTTGTGCGCGAATCTAAGCTAAAATCAATGAAATTAGGAACGTTTTGCCAGTTCCGCCAGGCGCATCGAGGAAAAAGATTCCTCCGTAACCATCGTTGACTGCCATCATCAATGTATCGTACGCAGTTTTCTGCTGCTGATTCAAAAGTGGGACCGTGGTTCGTACTGATTGACTCAAAGCATCTCGATCGTATTGCTGTTCTCGTTGAAATTCTCAACTGAATGCATCGTGCATGGGGCGATTCGGCGCTGGCAATCCTAATTGGTGCAACGTCTTGCCGGACATCAACAGGCTCAAATCTTCTATAGAAATCAAGGCCTCGTTGTATATCTCCTCGTTGAATGGAAGTTCGAGATTCGCGGCTGCTGTACGCACTCGATGCAAAATGTCTTCGGCCATATTGTCTTTGTATTTGTTCCACAAATGAAGTGGGTTCGATGGAAAACACGTTGAAATGATAATGGTGAAAAGTGATCGAATTTGATGCGCAGTAGACGAAATAACAGCATCATCGAGTGTGTGATCCCAATGAATGTCATCCTCGAGCAAATGTAAATACTGACAGGCTTCTCGATATGTGGCGCACAACTCCCCATTTATAGTTCGTAGAAATTCAAATGAAGTTGGTCCACGAACATTAACCAATAACAAACGCAGGTAAAAACATTCGTCATTGCTCGGATGAACTGTGTAGATGCGCCCCAATGTATCGGTGGAATATACATTAACGTATTCAGCAACAACATGCGTTCTTTGTTTCCGACGTTGGAATTTCTTTGATGATACGTTCCATGTGTAATATCTCTTCGTATACTCTTCCGCTTATATACTAAACTTAGGATCATCGGCATTACCAATCGCAACAACATTCCTAATACAGAGTTGACACAAAATTAATTACATGTTAAGGCGGCGCCACCTGTTGACGACATTAAACGCACTTTCAGTTTTTTCCCGAATTTTTCAACTTCCCGGGCAACTTTTCCAATTTTTTTTCACACAAACCTTGTAAAAGATATAGGCAACAACTCACCAAAAAATCAGCCAAATTCGTCGAGCCGTTCTCACGTGATGATGATGCATACATATTTGGCAATTCATTTTTATATATATAGATAATATGCTATTAGGCTTCTATACAAAGTATAGCAAGAAGCCTTATGATCTGGCTCCGTGTCTGTCTGTCCGCTCTGTCCGCATGAATTCTGGGGTGTCCTGTAGCAAGTGTGGTGCACCGTACCATCCTAGTTGTGCCGCAAAATACAAGAAGTGTTGCGACGTGCCACTCAGTGACCTTACTAATTTGGACCTTCCTGAAATTTATATTGAACAGCTGAATCTTTATAAGGAACTAATCAGTGAATTACGAACTTCTAATGCACTCCTGGTTGATAAGGTTACGCTGCTGGAGGGGTGTTTGAAGTCGAGGGAGGATGAGATTGAACGTCTTCGTGCTCAGCCTTCTCGGCCTGTGCCGCAGACCGCCCTCCCCGAGAGTGGTGAAGCTCCGAATTTGCAGGCATCACGACTTGACCCCTTACTTGTTTCGGCTCCACAGATCCAGGTGGATGCCGCTCCAGAGGTGGAGGACCCATTGCTGCGGCGCGATTTCGCGGAGGTGGTGGCGGGTGAGACACTGGGGGCTTCCCTGCCGCTTCAGGCTACTGTTCACCGGCCATCGGGTTCCGCTCGGGGCACAACTCTTTCGTCGGCTCCTTCCTCTAAAAATAAAAATAAAAATGAGCGGTCTTCCACTGGTGGTGGACGGAGAAGATCTCGTGGAGTGGTCTTCGGATCGAGACAATCCGATAACACACTCGTTCCGTACGACCCCCTTGTGAGAATACATGTATCCAAGTTGAGCCTTCATACGACTCAGGAACAGGTTACTGGGTACATTTCCGCAGGTTTGCCTACCGAGCTATCTCGTGACTTCAAACTGGAATGTGAAGAGCTTAAAGTAAGATCAGGTAGCTACAGGGGATATGTGTAACGAATTTTTACACTCGTTACTAATTATAACACCGAATTGTACAACACCGTGTATATAAGATTCTGAAATCGACCGGTTTTCGTTCGATTTTCCGTAACCGCTCGGTGAAGCATCCATCTTGATTTTGTCGACAATCGAGTTCAGTCGTAGTCAATTTTTGTTCCGACTAATATTATTAATTAGATGATTAATTAATTGATTTGGTCATTTAAATTGGTGGATGGATGTTTGCGCTACTGCGGATTATATAAAAAACATCATTTCAATCATTTCCAGTACATGTGTTCTGATTAAAAACACATTCGCACAGGGCTGTTTTAAACTGTTTTTAAACTGTTTTTAAAACTGTAATTTTTATAAATCGAATGACAAGGTTAAATTGTCAAAACCACGAATTATTCTGGCTGATGTCAACTGTTAATTTTTTGGAATTCTGATAATTAATTACACACTGGAAAGTAACTACTTTAGGAATAACATTCAATCTTTGAGGTTCTTTGTTAACCAACTTATTTCATGGTGTTTCCTGACCTGGTTAAGGTAGCTGTTTCCGTACAATCAGTGGAGTGGTCAAAGACGTATTCCCTTCATCATCCTGGTGTTACAGTAGTCAAATTTTGGAGTCCGCTTAATTGTCAACAGCGAGTATTTTGTATTTATTTAATCCTACCAAGGTACCTTTGGGGTGAGTTGCATTTTGTAAGACTTGTAAATTTGTTGCTGTACATTTAACAACACCATTTATTTATTTTTATTACGGATCAGCTCGCTGATTATATATGAATTGTTGCTACATAATACCACAGTTGTTGTACAGTAATTTCAACGAATATAATTTGTTTACCATTATTTTTTGCATTCTTTATTTCTATTGCATCATTTGAACTTACAACCCATGACTCTAGCTCCCGCTAAATACGAGTTGGTTTAAACGTCCATCAGGGTTACTGCCGACAGCAAATTTTACTGTCATTTTTTTGGCAGATGTATTTTGACACCTTGTAATACCAAAGACCTCATTAGTCTTCGGAACTTGCAAGGGTGGAAAAACTTACATATGTTGTCTCTGTTCCCGCCTCTGTAGTTGCCAACATACTCAAGCCTGAATTTTGGCCGTCTCGTATAGTTGTTAAGCGATTTAGATCAGCGCGCAATGCCACCGAGAGTTTAAATTTTCCCAACGAGGGAGACAATCTGGCTGCTCCTTAATGTTACGTTCTTGTTCATCTTCGGCTGCCTCTCTGAGTCCTTCACCTGTGCATTGTTCAGGCCATTCTACTTCTCTTTCCGATTCGTCAGTCGGTTCCAGTTTCACTCCTGTCGATAGACAGGTGACTCTGCCATATGGCGGTGTCTATTACCAAAATGTGCGGGGACTGCGTACTAAAACTCTTCAGTTTTTGAACAATGTGTGCACACTGAACCTGAATTTAATTTGTCTCAGTGAGACCTGGCTTTCACCTGACATAGTGGACTCCGAAGTATTTCCTACATGGAAATACGCTGTTTTCCGCCACGACCGTGACTTTGAGCTTACCGGCGTAGGCCGGGGCGGCGGTGTCTTGATAGCGGTGCGGTCTTCTCTTAATCCCGTCCCTATTGATCTGGCGGAGCTATCCCGGGTTGTGCCAGTGGTGGATGTTGTGGGAGTATGGGTGAACTTAAATAAACAACACCGAATGCGTGTATTTGCAATTTATATACCACCAAGTCTATCGGCGGATGACTATGAGTTGTTTTTTGAATTATTTGCATCGACTCTCTCTATTTCTGAGGGCGACTTGCTGGTCTTGGGCGATTTTAATGCTCCGCGTTTCGCCGGGGATTTCGATGATTCTAGGGGTGTTGCCATCCATAACTTTATGCAGTTTTCCGACGTAACACAGCGTAACTATATCCATAATTCGCTAGGCCGCACCCTTGACTTAATCTTTTCAAACGTGGGCGTTACAGTGTCGCGCAGTCTTGATGCACTGGTCCCGGAGGACGAGTATCATCCCTCACTTAATTTAGTTCTCCAATTGTCGGGTCCCGACACTCCCAGTTTTGCTCCTAATTTGGATAAGAGCTTAAATTTTAAAAAAGCAGACCTCAATCATATGTACCGTTTATTCGATGAGACGGACTGGACCTCCGTCTGTGACTGCACGAATGTTGATTTGGCTTGCGACGCATTCTATGCGATTACTAACGGCGTATTCCATGCGAGTGTCCCACTGGGTACGAGTGGTACTCCCAGACAATACCCCCACTGGTTTACAAAGGCACTTATAGCTAACATCCGGTTAAAGGCGGCGCATCATCGACGTTACCAAAAGTCGGGTTCAGTTAGCGATTTCGAGGCATTTAGACGCCTTAGAGCTCTGGTGAAGAAGCAGACTGCCGAGAGCCATCGGGATTACCTTTCTGGTTCCGCAAACGCTATCTGTTCAGATCCTTCGCAGTTCTGGTCCTTTGTGAAGTGCAGAAAGGGTAACTCTAGGATACCAGGTTCCCTGCAATTTAACAATGTTGAGTATTCTAGTCCTGAATCTATTGTCAATGCTTTTGCGGATTACTTCCAATCAGTTTACATGGATTCTGATAAGGATTGCGCGACAGGTTGCGACGATGCTAACCCTTCGTTACTAATCCATAGTCCGAAAGTCTCAAATGCGGATGTTATAGCTGCTTTGCAACGTTCTAAAAACAAACTTACCAGCGGCGTGGATGGTATACCCGCTTTTATACTAAAGGACTGTGCCACGACTTTTTCGGTACCCCTACTACATATTTTTAATCTAATATTTACTACCGCCACGTTTCCCCAATCCTGGAAGGTAGCACGACTATGTCCAGTCCTGAAAAAAGGTAGTCCATCAATGATCAGTAATTATCGGCCAATCTCTATCTTATCCAACTTGTCCAAGGCAGAACGGATTTTGTATGACCATATTTATGCTCATATCAAGAGTTCACTATCCCTTCATCAACACGGCTTTATGAACGGGCGCTCAACTGTCACGAACCTTGCGACATTTAAACAGTTCGTATCCGAAAATTTGGACTGCCAGGGACAAATCGATACAATCTACACTGACTTCCAGAAGGCGTTTGACCAACTTGATCTATATAGATTGATTGGGAAATTGTCATCGTTTGGCTTCTCTAATCAGCTGATTAATCTCTTCAGTACATACCTATTTGAACGCAAGCAATTTGTTGAATACCGGGGTCATAAATCTTCGGTCTTCTCGGTTAGCTCGGGCGTTCCTCAGGGGTCCAACCTTGGTCCTCTCCTTTTTATAATTTTCGTGAACGACCTGCCCAATATTATATCATCGCAAAAACTGCTATATGCCGATGATTTAAAAATTTACGCAGGCATTTCCTCATTAGAGGATTGCCATCGTCTGCAATCTGATCTGGACCTGATTGGGACCTGGTGTAGGAGTAATCGGTTGCAACTACAAATCTCCAAATGTAAAGTAGTCTCTTTTACAAACAAGAAGACTTTTATTGACTTCTCCTACACTTGCGAGGGCAGAATTTTGGAGAGATGCGATTCCTTCAGAGATTTGGGAGTTATCTTTGACTCACGACTAACCTTCACCGAACACATTAGCGATACCCTAGGTTGTGCGTCCCGCATGTATGGATTCATCTACAGAAACGCACGTGACCTTCAAAGCATTCCATGTTTGAAGCTTCTCTACTATAGCTTTGTTCGTTCAAGGCTGGAATACGCTGCGCTGATCTGGTACCCAACACATGCGTACCACATTAGGCGACTTGAGTCGGTACAACGTCGATTTTTGACATTCTTGGCATTCCTTCAAGATGGTCTTTACCCGATACAGGGCTATAATCATCGCAAACTCTTGGCTCAATTCGATGTTGAAACACTAGAGAGCAGGCGCTTTGTATCGTCCGTCGTATTTATATACAAACTTCTGAGATACAACATCGATTGTCCACCATTATTGGCAGAGATAAATTTTCGAGTACCTAGAGGTAACTCTAGACAGAGCGACCTGTTCTACTGTAGGTTTAGCCGTACCAACTTCTTGGCCACGTCCCCCATCTCCATCTGCAGCCGCAACTTTAATGTTATTACTGACATTGCCGACCCCAACCACACGGGCTGTAACAAAATATGTTTATTTCGTTCCCAAATGTTAATTCATAACATTTAAATTATAAATTGTTACTCCAAGCGCCATCTCTTTACTCATTTTTACAACGTACTTGATAGTACAGGATATAGACGCGCGCCGTTAAAAACTTAACTTTGGCTTGATAGTACGACAAGACAGTTCGATTTTTATTGATTGCGTGAAAATCAATTATTTATCTGTCGATTTTCGTTACAAAAATAGTTATACGCAGTAGTTAATTCCACCGTCATTACGGATTTCGTGAATGCAGTGCGTGACTATTTTGTTTTAGCCAGTTCAAGCATTTTTTTGGAAAATATTCGATTGGTTATCTCGAACCACCATATTTTCGTTATCGAAGTACAAATTAGTACCAACCATAATTTTATTTGGTAACATTCGTCTGGTGACTATTTTGACAGCTGCTTTTATTTACATTTGGAAGTCGATTGTTATTGTCAATCGCAGCTTCAGTTTTGTGATCAAATTGTACTGGACGATCACTTTGTTTTATTTGGATCGTCAACCTGTACCATACTGTCAACGCAGCGAAGTGACTCCTGTCCATTTTCGTGTCCGCCTGCCCGAACCTGCTAATCGAGTATTACGTCGGTGTACTGCAGTCCGAGGATCTTAGATTGGGAGCCATTGGAATTCAACACCAACCACTGCATTCCATACAAGGATTATTGCTGTCATCTCCATTGTGTGAACTCACGATTGATATCAAGGTGAGACAAATTTTATATTCTTGTGTGGATTTATTCTTGTGGTATTGTGGTAATTCATTACAGTCAATTATTTGTATTGACGGGCCTACCATTCTGGTGTCCCGTATTGTGTCACCTTTGACGTACCGTTGTCACCATCAGTTAACGTGCTTCTTGTTCTTGGCACGCCACTACCACAAGCGTTTGTAATTGTCGTAATCGTTTCAATTTTCATTAAACTTTATTGTTAATTATTGTTTTATTTTTCGACGAAGCGTACCCTCGTTATTTTTCAGCACAACGCAGAGTGGACTTACGACCCTCGCTTCCAGACTACAGCGAGTTAGCTTATACGAACATCAGGGTACCACGAATATAAGTAGGAGTTTTACTTCTGCGTGGTTTTGTTTGCTCTTCCAAACCGTTCTCCCATTAGGAACGGAAAGGAGGGAAAACATATCAGGGCCTCAAGGAGTTGGTTGCATGCTGTTACAGGCGAGTTGGGTAATCGCCCCGTCCAAACGATCCAGCACTGACTTATATAAATATGGGTTATTTTATTTTATTTTGTTTGTGCTATGTACTTCTATATATTATAGTTGGTATATATATATATATACATTTGTATACACACTCCTTGTAATTAGTTTTTACTGTTAGGAGTGTGTCTAAATCTTTAAATAAATAAATAAATAAATAAATAAATAATTCAAATCTAACCAGGGGAAGAGTTCCATAATGTTAACCACCCGAAAAAAACTTTCGTGTGCTACACACTAAAGAACATGCTTATAATAGCTTTGTTCCAACAAGCAGTTCTGTTATTGTTCACGAGCAATAATTATTGAACTAGGAACTGCGCTTGCGTGTACAAGACTACTAAAATTACGTGCAATCCGTAAAAGCATGTTGGAACGGTTGTAGTCTGTTTTGAAAACAAGTGAAAGTCGCACGGTTAAACGTCAAATTTGATGCATACCTAACCAAAAATTGCAACGTTTTTAAATTCACTTAAATATATTAATTTGGGAGGTTGTAGACTGCGCCCGATGGTTGAAGGGTCTCATAATCTAGCATGTAGATTGCGCCGGGTTCGGTTAAGCCTCGGTTTCCTCGGAAGCGGTACCGACTAATTGCGACCGCAATAATGCGACGAATGACGTCATAGAAAACTGTACCATGCACATCATCAGCAGTGGTTTTTAAGGAAGCGTAGGTGGTCACCGCAACGCAATATGACGGTGCCGGCAAATTGAATGCGGTAGCTATTGCGGCGAGAAACAGTTCGTCAACGGTTTATGACGGTGCCGGTTGTGATTTCGTCTGTTTTCATAATATTATTATACTGATAAAATAGGTATTTATTATTCATATCAAAAGTTTACGTTATGTAATGATGTTTTTTGTAGCGTAATGTGTTCTGGAATGAAACAAACCGAATGGACAAGTGAGCAGGACGAAATTTTGATAGATTTTGTCAGAAGTCACGAATGCTTGTATAATGTTAAATCTAAAGATTATAGAAAAACCCAATTGAAATACAGTTTATGGAAGGAAATAGGCCAAATACTGCAAATAACAGGTAATACAATAATACAACTTCTCAATACCATAAAAAATATTTATTTATAATAGTCAACATTGCTGTGATTGATTTAGTTTTCTCGGTAATGCTGTTCCTGCCATGCTACAGCACCGGGTCCATTAAAATACGTTTTAAATGTCTCACGAATTTGGACTGCTATAATATTTGCCCCACGTACGTTGTTGTGAATTATTGGAAGTAAATTTTCTGTAGGTATTGAGTATTTCTCTGTATTATTAGTCGATGTCGGAAGTATATTTGCTTCTCGCAGAAGATTATATAAAATACAGGCACACATTATTAGTTTATCCGTGGTTTCCGGATTCGTAGCAATTGGCTGAAAAAATATACGAAAAAATGCACAAAGAATGCCAAAGGCGTTTTCAGTTGTCCTGCGAGCTCGGGAAAGTCGGTAATTATAGATTGCTTTAGTTTTATCAGCCACTGATTGATTTCGTGGATATGGTTTCATGAGATTTTCATGAAGAGCGAATGCCTCATCCCCGAGAACAACATGGGGTACCAGGATATTCATGCCAGGCAGTGGTTGTGGCGGTGGAATACTAAATTCTTTTTTCAGAATCTTTTGTCCAAATCTACTTTTTAAATATATGCCTAAAATGAGATTTGTTTCATCAGAAAAATTTAAAATTACATTCATTGTAATGCATTTACCTGCATCTCCTTCTCTCCCGTACGAACCTATGTCTACCGCAACAAATTTATTATCTGCATCCACGAGTGCCAACATCACTACTGAATGAAAGTCATTGTAATTGAAGAAAGTGGAACCACTATTTTTTGGAGCCTTTATCCGAACGTGTTTACCATCAATTGCTCCAATACAGTTCGGAAAATCCCAAAGAGATCTAAATCTCCTAGAGATTGTTTTGAACATTTCTTCTGTTGGTTGTGGCATTACCAAAGTGAGCATTCTTGTAACAATGGATTCAGCAGCCTGCCTTATTATTACACTTATCCATGAATGGCATATTCTGAATTGAAACGCCAATGATCGAAATGATTCTCCTGTAGCCAAAAACCTAAAAAAAATAACATGTAGTACTTTGCGACACTTACCTCATTGTTTTTGTTTTTATATTTATAGATAATGAGTGCAGCAAGAGGTGGGGATATGTAAGAGATTACTACATAAAGAGACGAGGCAAACCTGGAACGGGTTCGTCTGGGGAAACAGCGAAGAAAAGATCGGAACAGCTGTCATTTTTAGATAGTATCTCATCGGGCAAGAGGAGGTAAATTTATGTTACCTTATTTCGCTGGTAATAAAAAAAAATTCATTCTATTTTCAGCACTCTCAGCAACATAGAACAGTCTGAATCCCAAGAGAGTGTGGAAAATAGCACGGCTCATTGTAGTAAAAAGGGCAACAACATAGAACAACAACAGTCTGAATTACTTACTGCAGACGACACTAGCAGCAATATTTCAGATATTCAAGAAGCCGGAGTTGAAACTGAAAAAACTCCAAGAGTTGATATTCAAGTAGCCGGAGTTGAAACTGAAAAAACTCCAAGAGTTACCAAACGTAAATGTACAACTACATCCACACCTGCCAATGAACGTTTGAAGATATTAAAACAAATAGCTGAAAGGCAAGATCAAAAAAATATGGAAAAGCAAGATGAAAATGATTTATTCTTTGGATCCATGGCAAAAATAACTAAAAAGCTGCCAAAAATCGTTCAGGCTAGACTCCGAATGGAAATTGGAAAGTTAGTAGGAAATGCAGAGATTGAACATCTATCACCATTGCCAAGTCCTGACTATGGGCGTGGACCATCATCAGCAGGTAGCTCCACATCATACAGTACATTTTTTTCCGAGGATTCTGCACCTCCAATGGGAGCATCCGCTACTTTAGTAATGATGGAGCCTAGCCAAGGGTACTTTATAAATTTGTAAATTTATCACACACATGTAAACATTTCTTGTAATAAAAGTATATATAAGACATACGTGTTACTTTTGTGTTTGATGTAGTTAGTATTAATGGAAATACATACCTTAGAAGCAGGCATAATTTTTGTTCAGGAGTCAATGGATTTTGAACACGATTTGTTGGTTTCGAACGAAGATCTTCTTTTATATCCTGGTATCTAAGGTATCCTAAGACGTAATCAAATAAGACCGGGTCAAACGAAAATATTCCCTGAACTTATTTTCGTTAGTATATAGATGCCGACAAATCAAAATTTGGTATGCACCATCTGCATTTCTTTTTTTAAAGAGGTCAGATTCACTTCTTCTATTAATCTCTTCCTCTGATTCCTCGGCATTTAGCACTACCAAAAGAGCAACATCGACATCATCCATGTCGCTTGTTTTTAACGCAAAACGGTACTGACGACGCTTTCTGACTTTACACATTCAATTGCCGCAATTGGGATCCCTGATTTTCCCACCGCAATCTGACATCAATCGTCGCATTATTGCGGTCGCAATTTGTCGGTACCGATTTCGAGGAAACCGAGGCTTTAGGGTTAGTATGTAGATTGCGCCGATAAATAAAATCCCATATAAATAAAAAAGAATTTTAAAAAAAAGCTTTCATTAAATGAAAAAAATTAAATAAAAATGTACTAAAAAGGAAAAAAATAATTGAAATTTACTAAATAGGATAAAATAATCAATATATAAATGTAGGGGAATGTGAATTCCCCAGCTTTGATCTCCAAAGGGATAAAATAAAGGATATACTAATGGTTCTAGGTTTGGATCCAAAATGCAAATTCTCTCGGTCATTCGGTCATTAAAACCATTTCTATTTGAACGACAATGGATCAGTAAGTCCCTTTCGAGAGGAGGTTCGCCGTCGGGATTTTGATAAATGACAGCCACTTCATTTCTTATTGGAGCATTGTACCGTCTAATGTCGGATTTACGGTCTTGGACAATTGCCATGGTAACCGTTGCTGGCTCAACGCCATATAGAGCGGCGTCATTAATACTTTCTTGTTCCACCTCATAAAGCATTTTGCATGCGGCAGATAAGGGATTATTCTGAGACATGAAAGTACTTAACTCTCGCATCAGACTTTGATCGCACCGATCGTTTCCCTTAATTTTCATCCTTTCATCAGCAGCCTCACCCGGGTCCAATATATACAGTTGAGCAAACTTACGTTGATTCCCATTTGCTGGGTGTAAAGCTCCTGCCCGATGGTAAATTTGTCCGTTAATTCTGTACAAATCTCTACAGTGGGTTTTGAAAATTCCACCGCGGATCCACCAAATGTACAAAACGGAACAGTGGGTTTTGATTTTATTCCACCGCTGACTTCCAGATGTACAAAACTCAGCTCGTTGGTTAATTGAAAATTCCACCGCTGAGCCCAAGTGTACAAAACTCAACTATTATAAGTTGAAAAACCCATCGCTGACTTCCAAATGTACAAAACGGAGAACGATGATTTTGATACTGCCACCGTAAGTCCCCCAAATGTACAAGACTCTTATTTATGGGTTGGATTGATTAACCCCTTCCGTTGTTTAGCGCTGCCACCAGGACCGTCGGTTATCCTACACTTGAACGTGATAGGCGAGTAGATGGTCCAAAACTCGATTAATTACTTACTTACGACGCCTTTTAGCGTTGGTAAGCGTGTGAATTTGCGGAAGGCTTCCTCTAAGGCGCGGGGTATTTATGACAATCAAACTACCTCACACTAATATAAACACCCAAGTGTTTAAAAGAAAAGATTTTTCTTTTAACAATAAATGATTTATTAAATAATAATAAACAATAATTAAAACAAAGGTGAAAAAAAGATCAAACCAATTGGTTCTACAGCTATATGTAACATTAATAAAAATAATCTAATTTTAATTAAATAATTGCAATTTATAATTGACAAGAGACAGTAGGACAAATTATAATCTTTCTACAAATTTACCGTGTAGGTACAATTTATGACATAGTATACCTGGGTTTACCCTCCTCGGCCTTCGTTAACGAAAGTGAAATTAAATCCTTGGATATTTATTTGAACTTTAATTTATTTATAAGTCACAAGAACTCGCGAATATGCTTTTATTGAACCAATTCAGAGCCGCTTTAATTTATCAAACTGATTTTAAAATGAATAAAAGAAAACTAGAAATTTTAGCACGTTTAATTTTATGAATTCAAATAATTAAAAAAAAAATATAAAATGAAATACTTCTTTAAACTGGGTGAACACTTCTAATGAGCTGAACTCGATGATTCGCTCGAATTAACATTAATTAATAATCGATTTTACTTGAATTTACACTTAGTTAATTTACTTGAAAATTTATAGAATCACGTACGATAAAAATAACGATTCTTGTAAGAAAACTTGTCTAGGAGCCACCTCCTAATAGAACTAACTAATTTTGGATATTACATCCCTATTTATTAAGTTTGAACAATCTCCTTTCAGGTGAGTGGGGATTGGTTTTGTAATTTAACAAGATGAAGTGCCTTTTTTTTGAGATGGTGTTATATACTATTTTACTTTTTACTCTGGGTGTACCTTTTTGAGACCACACACTAAGTTTATCAGTTTAAAGACATCTTTTAATTTTAACAAAGGAAGATTTTCACCTGCTTCCTAAGAGCTTTTATTTCTATGTTCTGAATTTTAGGGTAGGCCATTAATTTCGATAAATGTCAATTTTTATTATTGCCCTAATGGACTAAGATTTTGAATTTGTATACTTTGGTGAGATAAAATCGTTTCTTTAAGTTTTTGGCTAGCCTTAATAATAGCGATCCTTATTTCACTGTCTTTTTGTCTAGACTAAATGGTAAAAATACATTTATGCTATTGTCTCTTTGCTAGTTTGTTAAAATACTCGGACCACCTAGCGTGTAGATTATTGTGATACCTTTTTGCCCAAAAGACGTGGGAATTATTTCTACCATAGGCGTATCAGAGCATTTTAGATGGAGATTCAAATTAACTTTAATTTGAATCTTCATTAAGTGTAGTTGATTATTATTATTATATACTAATATGTTTAAATAATTATGGACAATTTAGTCCTTCTAATGAATAGTAATTATAACCTAATTCATAATTTACATGTTTTAACATATAAACTCCTAAATTCAGCTTTACGAGTTACAACTTCCGGGGTCGGTATATATTTAATTAAGAATTTTTTTACGCGGGTTGTTACAATTCGGAAACAATAGGGCCCGTATCCAGGAGGTGGAGTAATGTTAGCTCCCATGGACGCAAATACCAAGGCACTATTTATCGATCTTACATTGTTCATAAAATTTTTCGAATATTGATGCTGTCCTTTCATTAATTGCTCAATAACTGGGGCTGATCTTATTGCTTCTAAGGTGACTTTGCCTTTCTGACAGCATGTGGTAAAAAGTTTATCGGACGGCCGCTCTGCGGAAAAATGCTTTGCACTGCAAAATTTGCAAATATTGTCCATGAGACCTCAGCTATCAACGTCGACATTTGGTTCTACAGCGTTACCTACGTTAAGAACAGCTGCGTTCCTACTTCGTGGATTTTGTCGACGAATTGCATCACTACGTGAACGACATAATATTTGCGAAGATGTCAAGTTTGCAATTTGTTTTCGTTCGCGTTGTTGAGAAATTTGTTCTGACGTCATGCTTGTAATCCGCTGTCGCTTGCGATGTTGTTCAATTTGCTGAGTTGTCATATTTGCCATGCGTTTACGATTCCGACAACATTCTTTTTGGACATCACTCATATTTTCACGACGGGCCTTTTCTCGCTCGGCTTTTAGTCTTTTTACAGCTTCCTTCTGGACGGCTACTTCCTCATCAGATTTTTTTGGTTCAGGAGCCATATTTGAAGACTTTCCACGCTTAATTCTTTTAGACGAAGGTTTTTCTGAAATATCTGTTACGGATATCTTTCTTTTATGACATTCATTGCCATTTTCCGTTCCACTGCTATCAGGTTTTCGAGTAGCAACAGAAACATATGGGGAATGAGGAGGAACTACTTGAGTATCCTCCACAGTAGATGGAGGAAATGCGTAAACATCCAAATGACCACTATGCAGTAAACCACGAAATCGAAGTCTCTGAATGGTTGTTCCAGGCGTTCCAAAGGATAAATAAATATTAAAATTACGGTAGACTTCAAAAGTGAAGGGAAAGATTTCGGCAGCTGCTTTCAATTCGCAGGTAGTTCCATAAGTCGTGGGTTTCAGCATTTCACATTCATAGCTTTGTCTCCCAATAAAATTATTACCCCTTCCATCATCCGTGAAAGGTTGAAATATTTCCCATCGTTCCATTATATGATTTACAATTGATTGACGCACATTAAAATTTTGTTCACAGTTTCCGTACATCAAATAAGACAACGAATGGAATAAAGAGGAACCATCTGCTGGCATTCGGACTATATGTTGGAGCAACGGCTCATTATTAACAACAATATATTCAACTAGATGATAGCCCGTCCGAGGACGGGTAGCTAGAAGGACGGGCAGTTAGCCAAGGTCATATGGCTTTTGGATTGCACTGAGAGCTTTCCTTAATCTTCATTCAACTTAAGTTACCTTGGGTAGCTGCCCGTCCTTCTAGCTACCCGTCCTCGGACGGGCTATCATCTAGTTCGGGATATAACAATAGATTCCCATGTTGATCGAGCGGTTGCGGAATCTTCACTTTTCCTTTATGACAGCAGTTGTTAAATTGTTTATCAACTGGACGCTCCTTGGTGAAATTCTTGGAGCTGCAGAACTGACAGATGGAATTCATTTCTTCACAATCGTGTCGAGTAACGTGAGATTCATCAAATGTCAATGCTCTTATTTGGAGTTGAATTGCTTGACTTTGGTATCGATTTTCTTTCTGTCGATGTATCGCATGGGATCGAGCGTTAGCAGCTTGCCGCGCTTGAGTTTCTTCTAATGTTTCACGTTGTTGACGTGTCGCATGGGATAGAGCGTTAGCAGCTTTCCGCGCTTGAGTTTCTTCTAATGTTTCACGTTGTTGACGTATCGCATGGGACCGAGCGTCAGCAGCTTGCCGCGCTTGAGTTTCTTCTAAAGTTTCACGTTGTTGACGTATCGCATGGGACCGAGCGTCAGCAGCTTGCCGCGCTTGAGTTTGTTCCAAAGTTTCACGTTGTCGACGTATCGCATGAGACCGAACATCAGCTTGTCGCTGTGATCGAAGCTGTTCTTCTGTGTTATTAGCTCTTGTACGTGCTTTTCTCTCATGATTCAATCGCCGTCGCTTTGCAGCAGGATTTTCAAAATTTTCATTATCCATTATGGAAGTTCACATAATGCTTTTTTGGAAATAGCTGTCTTATATAGACAAAATGATCCGTTGATACAATAATCCGTTGTTACAATAATCCCTTGATACATAGATCCGTTAATACAATTACCCGTTATGCGTTCGGTTCGGTTCGGTTTGCTTCGGGTATTTCCGTGGGACAGACAGAAGGACTTGGCCTTTTATAATAAGAGATTTCTGACATCTTTACTTTTTCGTTGAAAGTATTTCTAATATATGATAACTAGATGATAGCCCGTCCGAGGACGGGTACCCAATAAACATTTTAGCCTGCGAATAGCCTGTAAACAGCCTGTCAGGTACAGCCTGTCCCTGTGCCTGTACCTGCGGCAGCCTCAATAACACCCTGACACAGGTACGAAACAGCTTAAGTGGCGCAAGAAATATCCGGTGTTAAACTTGATTACAGGCACCAAATAGCCTGCGGTTAACTCATCGCAGGTAAAAAATTACCCTAATGGCAGCCTCATGGCAGCCCTGACACAGGCCTGCGGTTAGCCTGCGGTTACCTTTATCGCAGGCAAAAAAAAGCCTGCATTAAACTTTATCGCAGGCTCGAGGCAGCGCCTGGCACAAAAATAATTTATATAGATTAAATTTCGTTTAATAAATTTAATTTACTATAATCAATTTTGAAAATCAAAATAAAAAAATTTAATTTTTTTAATTTACCATTTATTTTATTTCTTCGTTTCAGCTGCTAATTTTACAATTTTAACTCTACAACATATAATTTTTTATTTTACCCGTTTTTTTTAATATTTGTAGGACCTTGTAATATTTCTAATATCTAATATTTATTGGTTGATGATGTTGTCGTCCTTCTTTGTTCTTGGAGTCTGAAAAATCTGAAATTAAATGTTGAATTTTTGAAATAAAATTCTTACCCTTACCGACGATCGAACCCTGGACCTTTGCCTTCCATGTACCACCGCGTTGACGTCTGAGCCGCGTAGAACTGTTTATTTTAGTTGTGATAAAATTATAAGTCGAGGGAATTACTTTTATAAGAAAAAAATTCTAATCGGATCTAATTTCGTAGATGTCTCATTGTAACGTTTGATGGTTCGATATATCAATTTTAAATTTAAATTATTTATAATATAATATATTTTAATGTTAAATATTTTTTACATTTCAATATTAGTTTTCTTTTCTACAATATTTTTGTTTTCGACATACCACGTGGGTGTTCATAAAAATTTGTATTTTTATATCTTATTTCACTATTACACCTTCTTATTATTTGTCATAATTAATTAATTTTAACAATAATTAATTTAATTTAAATACTTTTAATCACAAATAAGCATAATATATATTTATAATAACATGTATAACCAATGAGTAACAAGCGTTATATTAACGGTGAAATGTTTCTTAATTCTGATTGGATAAAACTGTTTTAAAAGACGGAATTAAAATTCATTGCTATTTAATTATTAATTTTATAATATATTATATTTTAATGTTAAATATTTTTCACATTTCAATATTAGTTTTCTTTTCTACAATATTTTTGTTTTCGACATACCACGTGGGTGTTCATAAAAATTTGTATTTTTATATCTTATTTCACTATTACACCTTCTTATTATTTGTCATAATTAATTAATTTTAACAATAATTAATTTAATTTAAATACTTTTAATCACAAATAAGCATAATATATATTTATAATAACATGTAACCAATGAGTAACAAGCGTTATGTTAACGGTGAAATGTTTCTTAATTCTGATTGGATAAAACTGTTTTAAAAGACGGAATTAAAATTCATTGCTATTTAATTATTAATTTTATAATATATTATATTTTAATGTTAAATATTTTTCACATTTCAATATTACTTTTCTTTTCTACAATATTTTTGTTTTCGACATACCACGTGGGTGTTCATAAAAATTTGTATTTTTATATCTTATTTCACTATTACACCTTATTATTTGTCATAATTAATTAATTTTAATTTTAACAATAATTAATTTAATTTAAATACTTTTAATCACAATATCACAAATAAGCATAATATATATTTATAATAACATGAAACCAATGAATAACAAGCGTTATGTTAACGGTGAAATGTTTCTTAATTCTGATTGGTTAAAACTGTTAAAAATCGGAAAAAAATATTCGTGAGTCATCAATCGCAAATAAAATTTTGGCAGTGTAAACCTGTAAAAATTTTAACCAAACTATTGGTACTGAGAGGCCCCGGGTTCAAATCTCAGAAACCCACAATTTTTTTTTCACTTTTGTGTATTAAGTTTTATATGTAATTTATTAAAAATTTTTATTTATTAAAATACACTTTCCACTGTATGTGTGAACAGAATTTTTTCTAACAGCATTCGGAAAAAGAACAAACGCCGATAATTATTAAATGTTTAAAAATGCAGCTCCGAGCAACACGTGTACACACTTATACCAGGTTATTATAATGAATATGCATTTTTCAATTTTTGAAAATATATATTCCAAGATACCGTTAATTTACCTTGATTAATTTTTACAATCAAATTTTTTTTCAAAAAAATGTTATGTTGTTTTATGCCGATAAATTACCTAACGGCAGGGGCTGTCGCAGGTTAAATTATTAGCTAAATTGCAGGCACAGATAAATAACCTAACGACAGGGCTGCCGCAGGTTAAATTATTAGCTAAATTGCAGGCACAGATAAATAACATAACCGCAGGGTGCCGCAGGTTAAATTATTAGCTAATTACAGGCCCAGATAAATAACCCAACGGCAGGCCTGACGCAGGCTAAATTACCGGTTAAATGCAGGCACAGACAAATTGCAGGCCTGACACAGGCCTGTGTCAGGTGCAGGCTATTTACAGGCTATTTGTAGGCTAAAAATGTTACTTGGGTAGCTAGAAGGACGGGCAGCTACCCAAGGTAACTTAAGTTGAATGAAGATTAATGAAAGCTCTCAGTGCAATCCAAAAGCCATATGACCTTGGCTGCCTGCCCGTCCTTCTAGCTACCCGTCCTCGGACGGGCTATCATCTAGTTACATACTTACATACAGTTGTGACAACCCGCATTTAATTCATTATTATTTATATATATCGACCACGTAATTTTAACACGTGAAGATGAACTTATCAAAGATAAGTAAACGAAAATAAACATTAAACCATGTTATAAAATAGATTATAAGTATTAAACCATATTATGTGTAAACCATTTAGGTTATAATTATTTAAACTTATTTAGTTTATAATAATAATTAATTTGTTTATAATAATTATTGAACCAGAGAAAGATTTGTTTGAGATGCACTGGAAATTCTCGAGTGATATTGTAAACTTTTACAATATCCGTCCTTTAATATTTGTAACAATAAGAACGGAAACGTTAATAGCTTTGTAAGAGAATTTCCAGCAAAGTTAAAAGAAGCGACAAAGATTTGAAAGTTATGCTGGGTCATAAAGTAATTCGTTTGCACTGCACTTGTGACTTTTTCTTGGAAGAAAATATACGTTAGAATTTTGTAAATGGAACCGACGCTTTCCAATCTATAGAATCTCTGGCACCCCGCTGGGTTTCTAGAACGAAAGCGAGTGATGGAACTTACGCCGAAGAAGCCATATATAAGTAATCTCTACCCGAGGTCCATTTTTAATAAACCTCATACGTTGCTATTCCCTCCCCAAGGGAAAATCGTTTTCAATAAATACTACCCCGGAAGCGAAAGTAAAGTTAGTTGCCAGTTGCGGGTTTTTCGAGCATATACGCGTAATTAAATTAGACGCTAATTAAAAGCGTAAGTTTTTCTAGTCAGTCAAAATAATCTAAGTTCAAAGTTAAATTAAATATAAATAATCGTGTTGACCAAATTAAATAAGATAAAGTTCCAATTAAATTAGTACGGTTCGAATTTCAAGTGTAATTCACTCAAATTTCGACCGCGCCACTAAATTCAAATCGATTAAAACTATATCAACCAATCATTACGAGATACGCGCAATTTCAAAGTACCCAATCGTAACCAAGGAAGGACCACTCACTAGAGGTGTAAAAGTAACGAAAAAAAGCATACCCGTATATATTCGTTACTATAACAATTAGTACCCGTTACTATCATATCGTTACGTTACTCGTTACTTTCGTAATTTGTAGAAACATACTTATACATTAAATTACATACAAAGCTGCGTAAGGTGCATTTTCTCACTTTTCCGTATTTTGAACCAGACTTGTGTTTAATAGACTCTTTATCATATTACGAGTGATTATGCATTTTATAATATCTCGCTGGATTTTTAATTATCTATTAATTTAAATAAATGAAAAAATTAAATTTTTAAATAAATCATTTTTATATAAATCTGACCGAATTTGTTTATATTAGAAACGGATATAATAATAATACGACTTTTTTCAAAAACCGTTTTCGGCGTTTTTAACACAAAAAGTTTTTATTTTCGGGAGCCAACGTACATTTAAATGTACATTTAAATTTACATTTAAATAAAACAACGAAAGTAAAATTATAATAAATAGAATCGACTTTATTATAAAACACTCGGTTTATCTTTATCTAATAAGATACCAGGAATGTGATATATCGCTTTTCAAAAAGTACCGACTGGCGATTTGCAATATTAAATCTTCTTGTCCCGGGTTTTTTGAGTTTATTTACAACTTTCGTAATTATTAAAAAAAATTAATTTAATTATTAATTTTGTTTCTGTACAGAGTTAAAATAATAAAGGAATTTCTCTTGTAATTGTCTATCGTTTGACATCAATTTGAAGGCGTACAAAACTTTCTTGAATTTTCAAAATTTTGTATATTTTATGGCCTTTTTAATTTAATCATTAAAATTTTACATGTAGTTTATAAGATTATAATTTACTACAGCTAACAGGCACTTTAGGATACATTTTTATTTTTGTTCATCCGATCGTTATTTTGATAGAAAAGCGAGAAAATTGAAGGTGTAGTTTTTCGTATTGGTTCATAGTTGCGTTTTCACTCCCTTAATAAACAGTAAAAAACTTGGACGACGAATTTCCAAATTATACTTAATAAACAAACATCCTTCTTTGTAACGTACGTTTTTAAATTCACCGAATAAGCGCGCGTATGCGAAAAATGCGAGTAACGAAATAAATTCGAGTGTAACGTTTCGTTACTCGGTACTAGATGGCGCACCCGTTACTCAGTAACGAATACATACGGTTCGCTACAGCTCTACCACTCACGTGCACAAGCGAAAGAGGATTATAACCTCCAGGTATCAACCATTTTTAATTATAAAGAAATCTTTTACAAACTTTTACTCTGGTCGGATTAGAATAATTAAATAATTTTGAGGTATAATTTCTAGTATTGTATTTTAGTAACGCCTTTAAGGGTGCATAACTGTAAATTTTTGTTTGGGTTTTTTTTTGTTGTTATTTAAATAAATTGTTTAATTAAGCCAAAGGTGCATCAATTATTGAAATCTCCTACAAGTAATAAGTCGTTTGTCGTAAATATTTGTCCTGCGTCTCTGTTCAAAATAAGCTCATCACGTTACCAATTAAATAAATTACTGAAAAATTAAAGTAAGTATTTTAAGCAATATTCACGAGTTCAGAACCAACTCGCCAATTTTCTTTAAAACGGTTCTTGGTGGCAGCTAATTATAACTATTAATTCAATTAAAATAATACATTCACTAATTAAATCAAACTAAAGCAATCAGCTTTAGAACACAGTTGTGCAAACTTTCTTGTTTGTCCTTAAGGTGGATACAGGTTTGTGGTTCTGTGGTACGTCTGTCCATGAATTTTGAAAACGTATGGTTAATTAATGCTTAATTTTAAAGTCTTTCAAAAACTTCCCGGAACACTACATTTTGTGTAAACCAGTCTGTAGCTCTAAGTTGTCCTTGTCTAGAATTGTCTTTAATTAGGATTTTTATATTTTGTCGAAGTCGAGATCGCGAGAGAGCTACATACATACACTGAAAGAAAAACATAGTTGAAAGTGTTATTATTATAGCATTTGTCGCTATCTAAATAGTGGAAATCGAGATAGTGCATTTTTATGATTTGAAATGCTATGGTAAATAACAAAACCTGAAAGTGTTGTTGAACAGTTTTTCTGTCATTCTTTGCTTACCCATTAGCAGGATATGCTATTTGTTTTTACTGATAAAGGGCAGCGTTTGTTAATTGAATAGCTAAAAATGCTATTCAGATATAGCTGAAATAATTATAAAATAGTAGAAAAAAAGAAATGCAATGCATGAATATTCCGATGGAAAATAGCAGTATATCCTATTTGAAATAAGAACCAGTGCAACACGATATACTATATTTCATAAAAATATGTGCAAATATTGTAAAAGAATATTGCAATTTTTAATAACAAAATAATTAGGCATTCGCATTTCTGTAGCAGTAAATGAAATGTAAACTAGCTGAAAGTCAAATAATATTCAGTTTTAGTTGCATTTTGTATATAGCAGATATTCATATTCAATACTGCCATTGTTGCTGCTGAAATATATTGAAAAATAATATAAATGATACCTATGGGAAAAATAATAATCAAATAATTTACATAATTTTATTTTTATATCAAAAATTATACAATTATAATTCAATAACAAATTTTGTCGATTTAAAATTGACCAAAGAATACGTTTTACAAAAATCCCGGTACTTTACTTACATATTAGTAGACAAATATTATCACATGTTATCATGTATCATCTTACCTATAACGCATCTAAAAAAAGTTGCGACGTCAACGAAAGAACGAAGAAATGTAACCGTTTTATTTAATTATCAGCCCATGACTTCTGAAATCATAAGTAAAATAACAGTCAAAGTTCCATCAAAATCGGATAGAATTTAATTTTAAACGATTTAAATGATTTACAATAACACAGTTTAAAAATTTATTTTATTGAGAGCACACGCGAACTTTCTTAAATGGCGAATTAGCTTTAATGAAAATTGAATTTAATATTAGCCAAGTTACTATTAGCAGTTGAATTCAAATATGATATCTATTTATTTAAACTGTATTCACAAAATAATAGTAAAAACATTAATAATATTTACCTTTGAATATTTCTATTAAATTTTGAAGATTCCATTCTTTCAAAATATTCTGTACAAATTCATCAGCCATTGGTAGCACAATTTAACGCTCTTGTGTATACAGCTATACAGCACAATAATATATAAAATCCCACATAAGACTAACTGCGTTGTAATCACGTTGTAATGTTCTGCTCACTTTTACAAAAAGTGCTTATTAAGCATTAAAATATAGTAATTCTTACTATTTAAATAACTATTTCTGCTTAAATACTAACAAAGAAAGGTATATAAAAAATATAAACTCTTCTATGGATAATATCCGAATTTGTTAAGACGTACAGCACGCGTAGGCATATTTTATTTTAAATACAGCTATATTGGATAAAAATAATACAAAAACAAAATAGCAATTATTAGTATTTTTGATTGCTGTTTAAATAACTATGACTGTTATCACAGATTGTGCATTGAAAGAAATGATAGACAGGAGTTTTAGGTATTTTTAAGCAGTCATTTGAAATAATATACAAAGCTATTTTTTACAGTAATTTCTAATAAATATTAGGAAAATTTCCTATAACTCCAAGCGTGTGTAGCCCATATTAGCTCTGCCATTGTTTATAGCACTTTCGGCACCAGCTAGTTTTTTCAGTGTAGAGTTGTCCGTGTGAAAATACCGGTTCAGTCAAACTAATTCCGACATGTTCGTATGTTTGCCCCTGCGACTTGTTTATCGTTACGGCGAAAGCGGGAATTATCGGAAACTGGCGTCTTTTAAGAGTAAAGGGCAAATTACTGTCTGAAGGTGCAATGTCAATTCGAGGAAGGATAACAATTTGTCCTCTGTGCGACTCGCACGTATTGGAACGCCGATGCATATTTCGAACGACCATCCTGGTACCGTTACACAGCCCTTTTCCGGGATTTCAATTTCGAATCAACATTACTATAGCTCCGCGTTTTAATATTAAATCATGTGGAGGTACTCCTGATGGCGTTTGGCTGTTGAGAAATTCTGGAGGATAATAATTATTAATAAGATCATTACTGTCCTCTGTAATGATCGAGTCCGAACTATGATAAATCTGACTCTCCCCATTTAATTGCCGAATGATATTGTTGTTGATTTCGAGCGTTTCTTTGTTGGTGGTTGCAAGAATCACCCGCTTGGAAAGCTCATCAACAGAGAGTTTTGCGATCGAGTTTCCGAATATCTTAGAAATAATGTCGCCTTGAACAATCATATCTGTCGGAATCTGGATGGCGTCCTCCGGGAGTCCCTCAACGGATGGCAAACTTCCATTACCAATATTGAGCAACCACTGGTTGAATTCATTTTGGTCTTCACTTCTCATATTGGAAATCAAGGACAATTGTTTGAAGTATTTCCAAAATGGACTCGACGTTAAACACGCTTCAATAACATCAATTCGTTTTCTCTTTGGCATCACCGGGAGTGTTTGGCGGAAATCACCTCCAATAACAATAGATTTACCCCCAAATGGACTGTTATTATTCATGAGTTCCCGCAATAATAAATCAATGACTCGAATTCCATCCTTTGGCAACATTGTTATCTCATCCATAATGATAAGCGCGGCTTCTCTAATTTTCTTGGCTTTAGCTGTTGTTTGCTTCATTTTGGAGACCGATGTATCGTCCAACGGAACAGGCAATTTAAATCCACTATGGATTGTGCGTCCACCTTTCATTAGTGTTGCAGCAATTCCTGTTGAGGCAAAAGCGACCACCGTTTGACCACGCCCTCTTAAGAAGGTTATTAAAGTATTATAGAGGTACGTTTTCCCCGAACCACCTGGACCGTTAAGATAATGCAGTCGGTGATTGTCCCCTAAATCAATTCCATCTATTATGCTCTGGAACGCAATAAGTTGTTGAGGATTCAATGTCGCGATCAGCAATTGAGCTTGTACTGCTTCTTCTTCCCGATTGAATTCTTCTTGTTGAGTTATTGCTTGTTCAGGTAATGCAGTCGGTTGTGGTAGTCCAAAAAAAGAGCAAGACACTCCGTGTTGCTGAAAAACATGTTCGATATCATTTAGAGCCAGGTTAAAAGATTTCATCATGGTTACTGAGGAAATCGACAGCCATGTGTCCTCTAAATTTTTCCCACAGCAGCAACGGTCTTGCTGGCAAACAATAAATTCAGATAAATGCAAAAGTTTGCCGCATTTGTGGTGGCAGCTGGAAAATAACAACTTCGTCCAGACATCTCTCCCATTCATCATCTGAGGAAAGAAGATTTCGATGAAAAGCAGCTTCTTGGAACGTTGCATATTGGACATCGTCAACTGTTTGAAGAAATTCATAGCTTGTTGCACCCGGAACATGAAGCAACAATAATCGGAGATGGAATCGTTCCAAATCATTTATTCCCACCGTGTACATGCGAGTTACTATTTTTTCGCCTCCACGCTGCCGCGCTGTCCATGTACTTCTATTGAATACATAATGGTACGGAATTTCTGGATATATGTAGAAACTGATTAGCTGTCACATCGTTTCGATTTAGTTGAAACCCTGCCGTGAGCTTAGTGTTTCGACCAGACGCTTGATCAATAGCTTCTTGCTCATGACCGGCTTCAAAATAAATTCTCTGTTGGCGATATAAATGAACGGGTAGTCGATAAACCACATGCGATCGGTCGTGCATTTTAGATTCAAGCAAACGCCACATAGCTTCTGGCGCACTTACGTATCTGGTGTCAATAAAAGATGCAACTTCATCATGAATCAATTGTTGATCGTCTCCAGTACCAATAACGACGTTCGCGCAATCATGTCCTTTGTAAATGTATTTGTAAATGTACTTAATGGCCCTTAGTGATGTGCAAACTTCTACATTGATATGAGCGTCATACTTTAGTACCAAAAACTTGTTGTATGGAACAACAAACCGATTATCCATCATCTTTCCTCTAACTTCCGTCGTAGGTTCCACTCGTCGACGATAGCGCGGATAGCCGTTAATGTTAGTTGTTGTCTCGAGTTGAAAATCTTTAGGAAATTCTTTTTTGCATTTACCATTCTCCGTGCATGGCGCAAATGGATGTGAAGCACCGCAAGGACCGTGCATCATACATCGAGTAACAATTTCGAATAATCGTGGGTTTAGTGCGATGTCTGGTATCTCGGCACTAACTACATCTCGTCGATACGTTCAGATGTTTTGAATTTATCATCATCATGGAGCACAATCAGGATATGAGCATGAGAAAGACCTCGTTTTTGGAATTCAATGGTATAGGCAAATGCTTTGCATCGCCCTAAAACATGAAGAATAGTTAAATCTTCCATTAAGGCCTTCAACTTTAGCTTAAAGACCCTGGCAACTAGGTCAGGACGATCTGATGCCGATTCTCCCCGTCTTAAATTAGTTGTTATTTCTGGCCACTTTGGATTTGCAGTGAATGTGATGAAAAGGTCAGGTGGGCCGTATTTTCCAAAAATTGACATTGCATCTTGAAGTCTTTGCTGCATGTTTCTCGGAGAGCCTTCGAAAGAGGAAGGAAGAATAAACGACAAACCAGCTTGCACTCCAGCATCGTGTGCTGCATTTTGAATATGATCGGATAGACCTTGATACAATTCAGTACGCAATTTACTTTGTTGATATCGTATGTAGTTCAAATTATTGGCTTCCACTTGCAAATATGAATCGACAATCCACTGTTGCGTAAGTTTTCCCGCACTCATGATCGGATTGAAATCGTTTCTAATTGCTGTTTGCGCAACTTTAAATTGTAACATGCTGATTTTATTACGGGATTGCCGATATCCTTCGCAACTCCAATTGGGTTGCCACCCCGGTTCGCCAAACGGATAAAGAATGCCATAAGTCATAGGGTCAAGATTTGGGCTGAGAATATTGATACGAATGAATTGTTGTGCATTGTCGACGGGATTTCGAGGATAGATACGGATATCAGGTTCAAAAGGAGTTTCGCCGTCATCATTTACGAACACCATTGCAATTTCATTGGACGTTGGAGCATTGTAACGTCTTTGATCAGACTGCCGATCGCGCCGCATCACCATATTGACGACCGGAACTGGTTGTCCTTCTTCTTCGGCTCGTGCACGCTTTTGTTGCTCAATTTCTTTCATCAGGCAATATGAAGCTGCGATACGATTGTTGACGCGGAAGAAACGATCGATTTTCTCAATCACTTCAGGTAGACAACCTCTATTCTCAGGCAGATTTACTCGTTCATTGACCGCTTCTGTCGTGTCCATTACATACAGTTGTGCAAACTTTCTTGTTTGTCCTTCAGGTGGATACAGGTTTGTGGTTCTGTGGTACGTCTGTCCATGAATTTTGAAAACGTATGGTCCGTTACCCGGCATTGAAACAATCTCTGCTCCCATTGAAGCGAAAGAAACCGAGGAATTGTAAGAGCGGATGTGCTGACGAAAGTTCTTGTAGTAAGGATTTTCTGAATCTGAAAGCATAGAGCGAAGAAATTCGGGATATAACAATAGATTCCCATGTTGATCGAGCGGTTGCGGAATCTTCACTTTTCCTTTATGACAGCAGTTGTTAAATTGTTTATCAACTGGACGCTCCTTGGCGAAATTCTTGGAGCCGCAGAACTGACAGATGGAATTCATTTCTCCACAATCGTGTCGAGTAACGTGAGATTCATCAAATCTCAATGCTCTTATTTGGAGTTGAATTGCTTGACTTTGGTATCGATTTTCTTTCTGTCGATGTATCGCATGGGATCGAGCGTTAGCAGCTTGCCGCGCTTGAGTTTTTCTAATGTTTCACGTTGTTGACGTGTCGCATGGGATAGAGCGTTAACAGCTTGCCGCGCTTGAGTTTCTTCTAATGTTTCACGTTGTTGACATGTCGCATGGGATAGAGCGTTAGCAGCTTGTCGCGCTTGAGTTTCTTCTAATGTTTCACGTTGTTGACGTATCGCATGGGACCGAGCGTCAGCAGCTTGCCGCGCTTGAGTTTGTTCCAAAGTTTCACGTTGTCGACGTATCGCATGAGACCGAGCGTCAGCTTGTCGCTGTGATCGAAGCTGTTCTTCTGTGTTATTAGCTCTTGTACGTGCTTTTCTCTCACGATTCAATCGCCGTCGCTTTGCAGCAGGATTTTCAAAATTTTAATTATCCATTATGGAAGTTCACATAATGCTTTTTTGGAAATAGCTGTCCTACGAGTATATAGACAAAATGATACGATGATACGTTGATCCGATGATACGTTCATCCGATGATACGTTGATCCGATGATACGTATTATCCGTTATGCGTTCGGTTCGGTTTGCTTCGGGTATTTCCGTGGGACAGACAGAAGGTAGGAAGGAAGGACTTGGCCTTTTATAATAAGAGATTATATCATTTACTTTTTAATTATATAGAGATATTATATACGTTAATCTACGTTAATCCGTTAATCGGTATGAAAGCTGAATAGCAAGTGAAATTTTTATGTCGTCGATTTATCTCTATAACTTTTTCGGTGTGGTTATGTGTAAAATTTTCAGGAGTCACGGGTAAATTATTCGTACATTTTTAATTGGTGGGGATTGAACCGCTAACATCTTAATAAGTAATCTTTATTTATTCACGGAACAATTAAGAATAAGGATATTTTGATACTAATGGATTCACTTCTCGCTGGTCAATTATTTTACCAAATTGAAATTATTATTTATTCTCTCATCGGTCAATTTTGTTACGAACTTAAAATTTGTTATTCCCTCATTGGTCAATTTTGGTAACAACTTTAAATTTTTAGGCTTCTATACAAAGTATAACAAGAAGCCTTTTTTATTTTATAATACACCTCTAATTGGTCAATTGTTTAACCAATAGCCAATGAAATTGCAGAATTTTAATCTGAAAAGTTATGGTGCGACCTTTAGAAGAAGAAGCTAGAAGATTGTTTTTCAACTCGATTAGTGTACTTTTAGGTGGGTACAAAATTTTAACCAATCAAGTGCGATGTGCGAATACAAAAACTGACTCGCGGAGCAGCCGCAGCATCTTCTTATCTGATTATCCTGAAAGCCTTTTCTAAAATAAATCTATTTTCCTGTCATCTCGAATTCTTATTTTCCTATTCTCTTCGTAGCTTTCTTTCCTTAACTTTTTGTATCTTTCTTAAAACCCGTTCCCCTAATCTTCCTATTTTACGCCTGAGATTAAAACTTTTTCTTCTATAATTATTTTTTACCTTTCTTCCCGTTTTATCTTCACTTCTTCTATTTTGTTTCTCACTTCTTGCGTTATCTCATCAGTTTCTTTATAATTTCTTATTTTTGTTTTCTCTCTCTCTCTTTTTTCTGTCACCTTTTTGTTATCCTCTTCTATCTTTGACCGACGATGTGTCTTCATTAATAACCGTTATTTCCTATCTCCTCGATTTTCGTTTCTTCTTTTCGTTCCGTTCAGATCCTTCCCCTTCCATAACTTCGATTAGTGCTTATGTTGGTAACAAATTCGGACCAATGAGATTAGGTTTTGACACGCCGCATGAGCGAGCTGGCATTTTATATATTAAGAAGATGAATATAAGCTGGTATTTTACACACCTTTAGTGCCGTTTACCTGCCAAGGCCACGATAACCCAAACTTCATGATGGTCCATCGTTCGTACTTGTGTTGGGAGCATGCGCTGACAAATTTTTATCTATATATTGTCGTGTTCCGCTCACCATAGGGGGTGATATGAAGTAATTGGTAAAAATAATCAAAACACTCTTGATTTAATTAATTTAAAATAAAACCATAACAGGTAAATTATTTCATTGTATCTGGACTCTCTTTGGTCGAAGGGTTGTAAACTGCTTTTGCCTCAATTTTCCATAAAAATTCAAACGTTGTGGAATCTGTAAGGATGAGAAATTTGTGAAAGATAAAATATTGCTATTTGTTGATTCAATTGGATATAAGAAACAAATTAAATTTATTTATTTTATTTGTGAAATTAGGAGGTTGCGTTAATTTAAATACAAGTGAAATTCGTGACATTAGTGCATGCGCGATTTAAAAAGAATTGGTGGGATATTTTTGAACAATGATAAGAGAGCGTGGAGATTGAAGAACTTGGAAGTCGGACGTCGACTAGTAAAGACGCCGATCGTAGTGGTTTGAATGATTTTTGTATTGGATTTCTAATTCAGCCGTCCAATGGTTCATACGTGCTGATGGTATTAATTTGAAAATAAGTTTTTGGATAAAAGTTTTTGAAAATAAGTTTTGGATGTTAATTTTTTGAAAATACGTTTTTCTTTGGAAATGATTTGATGGTTGTAATTAATAGTGATGTGAATGGAATTCATTGGAAGAAATCATTTGAGTTGCTTACCTGTCGTTGAGTGTTTGGTTCAAGATCAGAAGCCGAATTTTTTCAACTGTAATATTCACGCTTCGACGCTCTACACAATACCGGCCGCATCGAGAAGCTTCGAAGAACATTGTACTTCGGTAAGATATTTTTGTGGCGCACTTAATAATTGAAATTTAAACTGATCGTTTTTAAAATTCCGGCGCGGATAAAAACAGTGGGGGTTTTATTTTTCTTTGTTTACAAATATTAAATACTGTACAATTTAATTTGTTTAGATTTTTATGGAAAACCAATATTTTGTTTTTAAATTCTATTGTCGTAAATAAACTACGTCATTTTGTTTTCTATAACGTTTGCGTTTGATTCCGTCAAATCTAGCAGTAGTAAACTGAGAGGAAACAGATACAATTTTTAGTTTCATTACATCGTCTTTATGAAAAAGAACAAATTAAGGTGAAGTATAAGAGTGTTTTGGTTAATTTACATGAGCCCACTTTTGACCCTGAGAGTTCATGCATTGCTAGTCCGGAGCATTAATAAAAAGAGCCGTTGTTTTTCCCCGCTATTAAAATTCATTTCACAGTAGCTTATCACGGCAATATATAAAATTCAATGTATGTATGTATGTTTTCTATACAATTCTACACCGTTTGACCAATCTCTACCAAATTTGGTGTAGAAGCTATTTACAATGCTACGAAAAACATAGGCTACTTTAGAATCTTGCCGCGAACTTTGGTCAAGCGCTGTATTAGCTTGACCAACGTTAGTGCGGATCAACGGATCAACGTTTCAACGGATCAACGTATTAACGAACGATATCTATATATATAAAATTCAATGTATGTATGTATGTAAGAAGAACAGGAATTGGCAATATCGCTGCGTGCTTTCGAAAATTCCTTATTAGAAGACGAAGGGGAGGAGGAAAAGGAAGAACACAAAGAACAAGTGTTGTTGGCAAAAATAAAATAAAGTAAAATTAGAAATTATTGTGGTTTTTGTGAATACTTAACAGTTTTGTTAAAGTTTTTTTTATTAAACCTTGATTTGTAATTTTTATTACTTTATTTATTTAATCCTTTTTTAATACGTTTGGTATTTGCGATGACCAAATAAGTCGCAAGGTCATTATGCGGATTGGATCTAAAAAATACATGTAGGCAAATATTGAAATTTGGGCAGGACAACGTCTGCCGGGTCAGCTAGTCTTTTATAAAATAACGAAGGTCTGGGGTTCAGGGGCTCTTGCTCAACGAGTTACGAAAGTTACACATTTAATTAGTAATATTACACATGCAGTGCGAAAATTTACATTTGATAATGGTAACGTACTAATGATGCTGATGATATGTCATGTAAATTTACACAATGCATAAACAAATTTACACAATGAACAAGGAATTTTACACATTAAACAAGCAATTTACACACTTACAGCATCAAATGTTAAATTACAATGATAATAATCATTGGAGTAAAGGGTTTCCTATGTTTATCATTGTAGTTTTTACATAACATTTTTTGCAGTGTACAGCAGTGGCTTGATGTAATTGGTGAAGTTAAGTCGTAAATAAATGAGAAAGAAGAGGATCGATCCACCTCAAAAATGGACCGTACATTACAGAGAAGTATAAGTTCCGAATGGAATGGAAAAGTTTGATTATTATTAATTATATAGTAAATGATAAATACCAACTGCAAAAATTTAATTAGTGCAGCTTATCTGATAATACATTATATGGCGACCAAAATTAACTATAGTCCATCCGTTTTAAGAATGCAGAACTAGATTGTACTAAAATTGTGAACTCGGAACGTGATTGGTTAAAATTTTTACAGATTTACACTGCCAAAATTTTATTTGCGATTGATAACTCACGAATATTTTTTTCTAAAAGTTTCTGGCAAATTTAAATAATCTGTACAAGATAAATTGCTATTTGATAAAAAAAATACTTTTAACTCGATTATTTCAAGTATCAAATAAGTGATATTTGGTTTTTGTCACTCATACGATACACTTTAATTATTTGACGTTTCCCAGTGTAACTCTGACTTGCCGTTCAAGGCGACCTCTACTGCAATCCAAAACCAGATGGACTATACTGCCGTCCAACGCTAAAACGCAGTATCTCCAAAATCGTTTTCTCGAAACAACGATTTTGGAGATACTGCGTTTTAGCGTTGGACGGCAGTATAGCTAACAACTTTTCACACCAGAAAGGTAGCTGTATAGAAGCCGAGGAACTTCCGCTACAGCGAGTCCCACCTTGTTTGGATCCAATGTAGTATGAAAATTAGTATGGTCCCATACATCTCTTAGGCTATTATTAACAGGAAATTAATATATAATAAATATATGTAATTAAACTAATTTTTTTATTATGTTTGTCAAAAAGAAAAACATAGATCCGATAGAAAAAAATATTTTACTAAACCCGCTTATAAAATAATATGTAAGCTTGAGAATTTAAAACGTCACTCACTGGAACGCTCTTTACTCTTTCATCATCTGCGTACAGCCATTGGTCGGATGAAGTTTTATTATCCAATCTTCTATAAGCCGTGTAATGGTCAACGCGTCCACTCTTGTGAACTTCCACTCCATACAACGAATACATCATTGGATCTTGACCATTCGTATTGGCGTAATTTTCGGAGCAATATTTTCTCATGCTTAAATTAATCGGAAATTCAACGTGGTCATTAATTTTTTGCATCCCTGCATGTGTGTATTTGAAGCGTTTCAAATTTATAATAAGAATTTTAGGTGCTTCGGTAATTCTTAACTGAAGAGTTTGGCTTGTGTATACGTTTTTGTTGGATTCTTCTGTGCAATGCTTACAAATTAATTTATTCTCATCGGTCATCATTTCGACAGCAAAATATTGATCTAAACAAGATTCCAAAGAGCAAACTTTGTAAGTCTTTGTCTTCTCCGCAGCAGGTATTGTTTCTTCGGAAACATCGGTAAATCCTTTTCTGCTATGTTGCGTAAGCAACAATTGAAATAGTATGTTATTAATATCGTCGTCGTCATCATTTTCCAACGCACCTTCAAATTCAGGTTTTTCAGCCTCTTGCTCGATTTGAACAACCTCTTGCTCGATTTGAACAACCTCTTGCTCGATTTGAACAATTGGAAGACTTAAATTGAAGAAAAACTCTTTACGAGTTCCCCGATTGTTACATCCTTGGCATTGTAAAATATTTTCTGTAGAACCACGAAATAGTTCCTCGGTTGGAGAGAGGTTCAACTCCATGGCTTGTTGAAAATAGTGTTCCTTTATCGCGTTAGTATAATCTTCGGTGCTATTACAGTTTTCGTCATTAATTTTCTTTACAATTGCTTTACGAAACAGTTCTTTGGTTTCTTCACTTACAACTTCGAGTAAGCATGTCAAAAATTCATGAGAATCGTGTTGCTGACCTCTTTCAAATTGCGCCAATTCTTTTGTTACTACTTCAACGAATTGAAGTGGACGAAAGGTTTTTCTGTTATACTTCTGCATGTCATAAAGCATAATGGTTAAACCACAGGTAAGCGCTCCTGGAGTTTCTATACGAAGGTTAAGAGGTGGAAGGATAATTTGAGATTCATCTTTTAACGATATTGTTCCACCAGGGATGGTCTGCATACGCCCCATCGTTTTGAAGAGTACCCTTATTAAATGGTTAGGTAAATCCGGTGTTTGCGCTAAACATTGCATTGTTGCATTGAACCAACACGTATTTTGAAGGTTCAATAAGCCGCATGCTTTGGTGTACGAATATGATGGAGTCTTCATAGTAAATTTCTTTTACTATCGTTATTTTTTTTAATATACATAATTATGATTATTTTTTAATTATATAGTTGTTATTTTAAGTTGGCGGTAAAGGATAATCCGGATAATCCGCTATTGCCTCAAGTAAATCTTGAGGTAGTTGAATGCTACTACGGGTAGTTACGGAAGATCGATCCAGGGGGGACCTGTTTAGGCACTTTTAGGTTGGTATTGTAAAACTTAGGTTAAAAAGTTAGCGGTTTTGTGCCGCGATTTTTGTGGTTGCGTGTTAATAAATTACTGATGAACAAATTTTTCATGTTTGAACGTTAGTCAACGGGATTGTAAGTTTCATAAACTTATTACGCGTAATGACACAAAGTTTTTAAGGTTAGTTTTATAGATTACGATAGAAAAGGAAGAGAAAAAGGTCGATCTAGTGGTACTACGTTTAGAACATACTTAACGTCATAGTTAAAGTCCATTCATAGGCGGAAGAGGCTATCCGAAGCAGATATAATTGCTGTAATCTTGAGTAAAGCGAGTGGTGAGAAACCATTTAACGAGATACGTCGCTGTAGTGCGGGTGTTCCCTAAGGGTCGACCTGGGCGCTCGTGCTGTCGCAAGCTCGACGTAGAATAATATAAATCACAAACGGAAAACGATTAAAGCTGGATTTATAGTTTGACGTACTGTAAGCGTAGACGCACTGCAAAAAGATCAACTATAGAATTTAGGTACTCTTATCTATAAATAGACGGAGACGCATGACATAACGTAAGAGGTTACGGACTGTAACATAAGAGTTGGCAACTTTCATCTTTTACAGTACGTTCCTTACGTCCGACCAATCAAAAGAAAGAATTCTGTTTGTTTAATCTATGTGTATATTTGAATTTAAATTATTTTTTAATTTGAATTTAAATTATTTTACGGTTGCCTATGTTAGTAGAAACTACCAACTGTAGTTTGTATAATTTGTAGGTTATGTTGAATCGTTGAATGTCACTCTCTTTATATTCTATTATCACCTCTACGCATGCGCGAAAATTACGTTCCGTCGATTTATAAATTTGAAAATTTCTTACAGTCCGTTTCTTACGTATCCAGTGCGTCTACGCTTACAGTACGTCAAACTATAAATCCAGCTTAAAGGTCACCTAACGCAAGAAAATAAAGAGGCGAAAAACCATCCAAGTACCGACCAAATGAATGGGGGTTATACTGGCCGAAAAAGATCCGACAGCTGCTCATCTATAAAAGAGTACACAAAGGGAGGTAGAGAGGGAGAAGAGAGGGCCTAGGGGTAGGAGGCTCCAACAGAAATCTCTACGAAAGAAGAAAAAAATCATGGAGAACGATGATAAAGAAAAGGAGTCTACGGTGCAGGGGAGGGATACCTCAGTACCGGTCGGAGAAGGGGGTGATAAGGCGGGCCCCTACCGACCGTCACTCAGCGACCGCTCTACGAACCCGGTGGGCTGCCAGACCGGGGCGTTAAAAAAGGTTACTGGCAAGGAAACCCCACCCGCAAGACCCAATGGAAAGACTCCAAATAGGGTGGAAGACTACTTTACGGACATTAAAGCCGAGATTAGACAAAACCCAAAAAACACATCAAACAAGTCAAACAGCTGCTCAACGTCGCAAACTTTAATGTTGCTAACTAAGGGTAGTGTAAACTCAAACGGTTTAAATTAATTACACCGAAACTCGATTTAATTCGTATATTAAATAACACAAAACTAAGACACAAAATAACAGAATATACAACTAATAATAATGCTAGATTTACTTCAAGATTAATTTATGGATCCATCGATTATTAAATATTTCTTCCTTATTTTAAACATCCCATTACAACCCCATTTTAACTTTTTCATTACATTCTAATTTTAACTAACGACCTCTCATTTTCACTGTACATACAATACTGACTTAACTCCTAACAATTGCCTCCACCCCGCACTTGGGTACAATCACCTCCAATCCATTTACTACCACATTTCCCGCCAGGTATTGTCACTCATGTAATTTTTACCATATAAATTTTTCCACTCGCCAGGACCGTATTGTCGGATATTTATTTATTTACTTTATCATTATTTATAAAATTATTATTTAATTTTCGTGTTTTGACAATATGTCCAAGGTTCACATGGAAGAACAATCATCCTGCACAAGAACGGCAGTCTCCCGAATATGGGAGAACTCCTCAAAATAATGGGACAACAACAAACCACCCTCGAGCAAGTGGCCGAGGAGTTAACTCGATGCACAGCCGATATCGCCTGCATTAAAAAAGATCTAAAGCAGGAACACACTAAGCTCCCAGATGGAAAAATAGATCGGCTCACGGCGACATTGGGGGAAGTGGTGAGAGATATGCAGCAGCTCCGCAGCAGGGACGAAGAAAATCAGGAAAAACAAGATATCAACTATGCCCAGCGAAATGAACAAATAGACTAAATAGAGGATATCCAAGCCAAAATGGACAGCGCAGCAGAGAACCTTCAGCAACTTGCGAAATCTATACAAGCACTGGAGAGCTACACGCTAGCGCTACACAATGTAGAGTTCGAAACGTCGTTCCCGCCTACCCAGGCCGCCTAAATGGCGGAGCTGCTAGGCCAGATGAAAAGCTTTGGGAGCGCGGTAAAGGAAGTCAAAGACATAATTGATAGAGTCGGCGAGAGGGTGCTCGCGATGACTAGCGCATCAACAAGCACTACGGAACTAAATTGCAAAACAACAGCTAACCCCGAAAAAGAACCAATGGGAGCGTATGCACAGAGACTCAAGAGATCTGGACCCACGGCGCAGAGTACTCCAAACCTGCTAAACCGGATCATCAATATAGAACATGACATTGCTGGGGACCCGCCCGCCCTTTCTGACGAGGGGGAGGGAAGGACGATTATAGGCAACAGTTTTTTTTAAATTACAGTTTTTCTGTAATTTTCCTTGTATATGTAATTTTACCTTAGAATTTGTAGTAATTAAAAAGAAAAAATGAAAAATATACACAAAAAAATCTAAATTCACCAGTTTTTGGCATCACGAATGTAAAATTACATTTAGATATTGTATAATTACATCACAAAAATAAGTGCACGTAAAAATACATTCAAATACGTGTAATTTTTACATTCAAAATTACGTAAATATACATATTTTGTAAAAGAGGCCATCGAAGAAGCAAGCACGCACTAGGTTACATTGTCTACAAAATTCATTGTGTAATATTCCATTAATAATAGTGGGAAATTACAGTTTCTCTGTAATTTTCCTTGCATGTGTAATTTTACCTAGAAATTTGTGTAATTAAAAAGGAAAAATTGAAAAATATACACAAAAGTATGTAAATTTACCAGTTTTTGGCATCACGAATGTAAAACTCCTTTGGGATATTGTATATTTACATCACCAAAATAAGCGCACGTAAAAATACATTCAATTTCAAATATGTGTAATTTTTACATTCAAAATTAAGTAAAAACACTATTGTGTAATATACCATCAATAAATGTGCGAAATTACGGTTTTTCTGTTATTTTCCTTGTATATGTAATTTTACCTTGGAACTTGTGTAATTAAAAAAGAAAAATGGAAAAATATACACAAAAGAATGTAAATTAACTAGTTTTTGGCATCACGAATGTAAGTAATTATAATTTAATACTAAATTACATTTTAATTGTGTAATTATTTTTAAAATACATTTATGGATTGTAATATTACACGCACGCAAGTAAAGTTCCTCCTTTGATTGGTAATATTACACTTGTGATGCGAAGATTTGCATTCAATGTTATATTCTAAGAGCCCGTGAACCCCAGACCTTCGTTATTTTATAAAAGATGAAAATTTGTCAGCGCATGCTCCCAACACAAGTACGAACGATGGACCATCATGAAGTTTGGGTTATCGTGGCCTTGGCAGGTAAACGGCACTAAAGGTGTGTAAAATACCAGCTTATATTCATCAAATAATAAAGCGTGATTTTTTGATATTTCCTTCAGAATATTGTTAAAATTTACGTTATTCATTGCCAGACACTTACCATCGTGGCAACCCCTTGCCAGACACCCTTAATGCTCATTTAATTGTAATTGTACTTACGTTATAGTTTAAAAGCTGAATTATATATATTGTAGCGTCTGATGCTTATAAAAATGCACGAGTACGCACACAATCGGTTTGCGACACCTACCTTCAATCGACTCTTATTTCTCAGGATAATTTGCGTCGGGATCGGACTCAACCAACACTTTTATACGAGCTTATGGTACTAAAACGAATTCTTGATTCCAACAAAGATAAAACTACAGTTGGAATTCCGTTAACAAGTTTTTAATTAACTCAACAAATTTAAACATGTAACCAGAATTCAAACAATCAAATAATCTTTATAAATACTACTATTCTACGCACTGGGTATGATAAAGGTAGCTAACCTGTGATCTGTCGTGCACTATCTTCTTTCTTCCAATGTTCCACTTCCAATCCCCAATCTCCAATCTCGAATAACCTGGTATTCGTATCTCCTCACGTATCTATTAGACACGATCTCGAATTCAACCTTCGATGCCAACACTAACTTGTTATCTGCTATTTTGCAGTATCTTAATTTTTCCAAGGAAAATATCTTCTTGGTTAATGCCTCCGTATCACGTTCACGTATATAATCTATTTCAGTTATATTTAAATTTTCTAGCAATTATCCGCACTACTGTACCTCGCTGTAACGAAAATGCGACTGTCGCGCTTCGTGAACTTGATCGAACTGTTTATTTACTTTTATGTAACTTGAGTTACATAGAAATTTTGTTTTTAAAATGGAGCTTCTTATATTCCTGGTTGTTTATATATGGCCGACGGTTTCTGCACGTTTGATTAATTTTGGCATGTTGTATATAATGTTTACATACAACATGCAACGCGAACAAACTTAAAATTAAATTCAAACGACAAAAAAAAACAAACACATGTAAACAAATGTGTTTGAACCTCCGGTCCCCAACTGTAGTTCTCTCCTTGTTGGTACGACTCTATCCTCGACATGGATAGCGCGTATCACAACAAATGCCCCCTGCTAAGTTTACCCACAGTAGTGCAATGCAACTAGCTTGGTAAATCTTCGCATTCATTCAACATCTTCATTCATACTTCACACCCTTCTTCCATACATGACCCCCTTTCAAACCATTCAATTGACCCTGACTTCCCTCTAACATCTTCATTCATTCTCTCTCTTGCTCCAATCACCACCTGTTCCTAACGCTTTTATTCTTTTGCATCGACTTAGGGTCCTCAAACTCTGCGATGTCTTATCCCCAACTGGACTGGCTTTAGCCAAGCCTCTTACATTCTCCCTGTACTGTGCAGTCTTACCCTAACATACCCTCGGGCTATGTTGGTGCATACACCTCCCTCTTAATGGACCTGCATAACCTGCAGTAGTCACTTACATTTATCCCTTCCCTTCCCTTTGTAGCGTCAGTGGTTTGTAAACATAAACTTGAGAATGCACACGAGATTACCCGTGTAAAATTATTTTTTATATGTACGAGGTACTGTTAGTCAGTCAATTCATCCTTATGGTGACTCTTCTTCTTGCGGGTCCGCAACGTATGTGCATCTTAGGTTAATGTGAAATTTTCTAATTTTCCCCCCTTTATGTGCCAACATGTACACATTAAAACTCGAATTAAACTCGAATAGTTGTCGACTAACGACAACTTAGCTATCATTCATTCATCCTAACCGTCATTCAACATCCACTTGTCTCTCCTTCAGTACCGCTTAATCAAAACTTTGTTGCCCCAGCTTCCCTCTCTCAACTTCATCCATCCTCAAGCTCTCTTACCATTCTCTTCGACGCTTAATTAATATTCCCCAACTGGACTGACCATTGTCTTGCCTCTTACGTTACCCTGTACTGTGCAGTCTTACCCTAACATACCCTCGGGCTATGTTGGTGCGTACACCTCCCTCTTAATGGACCTGCATAACCTGCAGTAGTCACTTACATTTATTCCCCACCCCCTGTATGTGCGTCGATGGTTCTTAGAAGCATTTCCGAGATGTCTTTGAAATTATTGTTGCATGTCTTCATGTCCGAGATGCTATTCATCTGACAACTTGCTTGACTTTATAAAGGATCTCCTTTTATTTGTTCCGTACCGTGTGGATGTAATCAACTTATTTGGATTTTCCATTTGGATCCGAATTGGATCCCAAATTATTGGTTTCGGATGTTTAATGAACTTTAAATTGTTGGTTTTCAAACTTGGATCTAAAATTGAATAATCGTTAAATTTCATCTGCTTTGTGCAAATTTTATTTTATTTTGAGTTCAAACTTGGTCCTAAATGTGATTATTCGTGCCCCCATTCGCTTTCTTCCGATGAAATGCGTTGGTGCCTCATTTCGCCGGTCATTTTTCCCTGTTGCAAAATTGAACCCCATATGACATTGACGTTTTCGAATTTGTTGACATTTAAATTATGATTAATTTTTCAACTGAGCTCCAACTTGCTTGTTCGTGCCCCCATTCGTTTTCCTCCGATGGAAATACATCAATGCTTTCACATGGTTTGTGAAATTTGTATTCGTTTTTTCAACCTTGGTCCTAAAAATGGTTGCGAATTACTTGCTTTCACACGGTTTGTGACATCTTACATTTTTAATATTCAAACTTTGGCCGAAAATTGATTGTTTTTGACTTTGTCATTTTCCTGACGGTTTGATAATTTTCCATGTTTTACTGACAATGGAATTCTTAATTATTGGATTCAAATGTGGGCCTAAAGATGATTGTTTTATTTTCTAATGTGAACCTAAACTTGATAATGTTATTCACAATTCTGCTCACACCTCTATGTACTCTTCCCGGGGTACATAGGTATTAACCCCCCCTGCGTGTGCTTTCCGCTTAAGGAAAGTTCGACCCCGAATGCAAATGGAGCGGATCGAATGGTATCGAGCTCGATCCGATTTACATCCTTATTGTCGTCTTTGCCCGGCGCGTCTTCCTGATTGCGTGGTGGCCAGCTTCTCCGATTCATCCCGCGGTGATTCTGGTATCCCCCCCTTCGCGTATTGTCGAAACCATTCCTCGCTGGTTCGTTTCCCTTAACTCGCGGGTCTTGTGACTCCTGCGGTGACGCCCGCCAGTCGCGTTCTTCCCATCGCACATATGGGACCGCTGATTGTCGCGTTTCCTCGTACTTAAAGTCGACACTTTCGTCGAATCTTTTTAAGAGCTCGAGGAAACCTTCAATCGTCTCGACCTTTTCTATCCCAATCCGGGCTTTTACATCTTTCTCAAAATGCCCCCCGATTGCCCTGACTAACAGCACTTCCTCATATCGTGGCTCGACCTGTTGTGCTTGATTAATCAAACTGACTGCATAATTCTCCCGAGTGCCCCCATGTCCTCCTCGGTATTTACCCCCATTAACCTTCTCCTTTACCTTATTTTGGTCCATATCGCCCCAGTATTTTTTTAGAAAGAGTATCTTAAAATCTTCGAAATTTTTGATTTTCTCCTCTACCATACTAAACCAAATTTCTGTATCCCCCTTCATCGTGGCGCGGATAATATTCTTCTGCCGGACTTCGTCCCGAATGCGGATTAAATTATTTCCTAAATTTTTGATGAAAATTTTAGGATTAATTTTCCCGTCATTGTAGAATTTGGTGTACTTGTCCATGTCGCCGTCCCGGTAACTATGACCTTTTAATTCTTCCACCAGGTCCCCCAACGATTTGTCATTCTGAGTGCGATTTATATTTTTGACCTCCTCTCGCATGGAGCCGATCGCATTCTCATTTGCCACAAATACGTCTGTTACCTTCGTTTCGATCTCTGTGATTTTCACATTCACCGTCTCAAATCTTTTATTTACCCCTTTCTCTAAACTGATCACCCCCTTCTCATTTTCCTGCCGGCATTCTGTTAACCTCTTATCCATCGTCTTTACCACCTCGGTGATTTTTGTATCAACCTTAATGTTGATCCTTTCAATTTCCCCTTGCATTTTCTCTAAATTATCATTCATACTTGTCAATTTCACCTCCTGTCTATCCAAACGTTCATTCATACCTGCGTCTCTGACCTCCTGTCGGTCAAATCGTTCATTCACCTGACTAAACTTTTCATTCATACTGGCATTCATCTCCCCCATTCTTGCATTCATACTGGCGTTTCCAGCATCAATTTTTTCACTCAAACTTTCATTCATCTCCCCCATTCTTGCATCGCTTTTTCCTCTATCTTCCTTCATGCTTGCATTCATCTCCCCCATTCTTGCATCGCTTTTTTCTCTATCTTCCTTCATGCTTGCATTCATCTCCCCCATCATTTCCCTCATCATTGCCATCATCGGGCTTATATCGGGTACTGACACCACCGGAACTTCTTGCACGTTTGAAACTTCCGGTACATCTCCCGTGTCTCCCCTATCCCCATCACTTTCATATCCAACATTTACACTATCTTCGTCGCTTTCATTCCCCACATTTACTCGCCCCCTTGCATTTCTACTGCGCGTATTCATGTTAATCTTTGTTGGATCTTAAGCTCGTATATTTCTGATTTGAATTGAATTCTTGCCCCTTATCGTTGAGGTGCCACTTTTATGTAGCGTCTGATGCTTATAAAAATGCACGAGTACGCACACAATCGGTTTGCGACACCTACCTTCAATCGACTCTTATTTCTCAGGATAATTTGCGTCGGGATCGGACTCAACCAACACTTTTATACGAGCTTATGGTACTAAAACGAATTCTTGATTCCAACAAAGATAAAACTACAGTTGGAATTCCGTTAACAAGTTTTTAATTAACTCAACAAATTTAAACATGTAACCAGAATTCAAACAATCAAATAATCTTTATAAATACTACTATTCTACGCACTGGGTATGATAAAGGTAGCTAACCTGTGATCTGTCGTGCACTATCTTCTTTCTTCCAATGTTCCACTTCCAATCCCCAATCTCCAATCTCGAATAACCTGGTATTCGTATCTCCTCACGTATCTATTAGACACGATCTCGAATTCAACCTTCGATGCCAACACTAACTTGTTATCTGCTATTTTGCAGTATCTTAATTTTTCCAAGGAAAATATCTTCTTGGTTAATGCCTCCGTATCACGTTCACGTATATAATCTATTTCAGTTATATTTAAATTTTCTAGCAATTATCCGCACTACTGTACCTCGCTGTAACGAAAATGCGACTGTCGCGCTTCGTGAACTTGATCGAACTGTTTATTTACTTTTATGTAACTTGAGTTACATAGAAATTTTGTTTTTAAAATGGAGCTTCTTATATTCCTGGTTGTTTATATATGGCCGACGGTTTCTGCACGTTTGATTAATTTTGGCATGTTGTATATAATGTTTACATACAACATGCAACGCGAACAAACTTAAAATTAAATTCAAACGACAAAAAAAAACAAACACATGTAAACAAATGTGTTTGAACCTCCGGTCCCCAACTGTAGTTCTCTCCTTGTTGGTACGACTCTATCCTCGACATGGATAGCGCGTATCACAACAATATATATATTACTTGGGTAATAATTAGATGATGTTTCCTCATCAGCCAGACAGTTTTGATAGTTCCAACCCCTTGCCAGACAAGCATGTAGGGTAGCAAAGGTAAAGGCAAAGGTTATAAAAAAAATCAAATGAGATAATACTCAAAAATTTTATGAAAATATAGATTAATGACATTACAAGTTGTTATTGTTATAAATAATGAAAAAATAGATAAATGACATTATAGATTATAATATTATAAAAAATAAATATTATTTTATTCATTATCATCATTATAATCAATATAATTTTCTTCGTTACTGTTACTCCATTCGATATCTTGGTCTTGTTCTTCGTCAGTTTCTGTAGAAATGTAAAAAAGTTAATGGGATTGAAAGTAGTTAAAAATAATGTATAATGGTTTGAAGTAGTTTTTAGTGAATCTCTGATGTAATTTGGCAACTGATCTCCTTCGAACCATTTAAAGTTGTACTGATTATTGTCGAGAACCCAACCATTATTCTCGGGTTAATAAATTGTTGGAATTTTCTGATTTGAATTATTCCAAATGCTACATATTGCTGTGATTTAAAATGACCCCACACAACACAAATGGTTGTAAAACTGAATTAATCATTATATTTAGGAAAATTAAGCTAATTTTAAACTTTAGATTGAACAGATAAACATATCCAACTCTATTTCAGATATTGTAGACCTAATGAGATCTTTAAAGATGAGAAAGCTATATCAAAACCTGCTAAATACATTCAATTTGAAGGTGAACAAGTCAAAATCTTCTAATAAGATGCTTTTATCTTAGAAATGATGAAATTTGTTATAATTTGTTATCTCAAAAACATAACATTTACGTTTATAAACTTTGAATTGATAAATCTCTGTGAATAACTTGTTATATGAAAATCTGTTGATAACCAAAATTCTATTATATCTAATTGTATGTGATAACCATAAATTCATCTCCAAAAATTGTAAAAAGGTACATAGGGGTGAAAATCCATTAAAGGTTGATAAGTGAAACGTGATAATGAAAATAGTCAAATGTACTACTTCAAATGTCTGCCAAATCAACTACTGTGTTGGAAAACAATTGGAAAGCATAGGATAAGTAATCTCTTCAATAATGGAACCAACTCTGGAAATTATATGAAATTTCATTAAAGTAAAAATCGCAAAAAGGAATAAATTTGACTCACAAATTGTTGAAGTCAGCTCAAATTGGTATTTTTCGCAAGCAAAGTTAGTTGTGCCTTGACATCCAAACGATGCGTTTGATTTTTAGCGTGATCGACATTCAATAAATTTTGTCGATCAAATACAAACACAAAATGGTATAAAAACCAAAGTTGAATTTTGATATTTGAACTCGATGGTCGTATTGCAACGTGATCCAAAAATTCATCAATTTGGTCGATAAAAATCCAAGATGGCAAACTTAGTTGCGTCTCCTAGAAATGAAAAGTATTGATAATCAACTCAACTCTCAAATTAATATCCAAGGATTATATAATTTAAAATTACTTACCGGCATACAATTTAGTTGAATAACACAATTAGAAAGTTAAATTTGGATCATTTCTATATCAACAAGTCAATCCAAAGAAGAGAAGATCCAGCGCGTCGTATCAACTAAAACATCTGACGTGGAAGTATCTCATAGTGCGCTTGTGTTTATCAAGATAGTGTTTTTCTACGCAGACTTATATAAAAGTCCGGATTATAAATTCAAAAGGTATTTGAAAACATTTATTATTTTTATTAACTTTACGCCTTCAGCATTTTACGTACAGGATGCTGGGAAAAGACTGTAAAAAGTGAATTTTCGGCTACCCTATTTGATATAAATATTTCATAACAAAACATTATTTTCTTTTATTTTATGCTTTACCAAAAGCAAAACCATATTATTATAAAAACATTTAACCCGTTTGGACAACGGAAAGACTTACATTTATTTAAGCATTTAGAAGAAGCAGAAGAAAGAAAAGGATTTTCATTCTACATTTTTGATTATTGTAAAACATTCTGGTGATGGATATGATATCTCCATAAATTTCTTAAATTGATTATTTGCGCTTTGCGATATTATTAAATATAAATATCATTTCTAAATTAATGCAATCTTTTATTATTATTATCAAACATTTACAGGTCAGTATTCTAAATTTTAAAGATCATTCAAATAAAGAAGTGGATCATTTATCTGGTAAAAACAATTAAGCATTTTTATTCTAAGTCATTAAATATTTTTTTTATCATTTCAAAACAAAACTTTTCAACTTAATAAGGTACATCCCCTAATCTATCTTAATACCTGCAATACTCTGAGAGAGCCTTAGACTGAGCTAAACAAGAGGGACAAAGTGGTGAACTCTCTAATTAAATTTTAGCACACGAATTACTAACATTTACATTTTTTATATTTTTCATTCATTTGAATGTGGCGCCCAACTTAAACGACGTGTCTAATTTTTAATATAAGGGAGGTCATATCAATATGTAGTTGGCTCGTAGAAATTGTTGTAGCAGCTCGGATTTACACGGAGTCAGACTGCTACGTAGCATCAAAATTTCGTAATTTTTTACGGCTAAACGCTTCATTAACATCTGAGACTTGATACGCATTTATGAACAGTTGAAGCCGAGCTGCATCAACATCAGTAATCGAACTGACATTGTATATCTCACATATAAACTGTTGAATAGTATCAAAAGTACTTCGTTGTTCATCATTATTTTCAAATAATTCGTGTTCGCCGAATTTAATAAACGCTTTTTGATACTCTTCCGTTCTTTTTAATATTTTAAAAGGCCTTAACTTCCCTTTTCGGAAAAATGCGGGATTATAATCACAGCCTGTGATCGCATGGAATCCTGGCAAGCTCTTGCAAAAAGATTCTCCTAATTTCACATGCATCTTTGTGAGGTCTACATATCTCAAGTTGTTCCCAGTGCCTATCAGCATCCAAATAAGTGAATCACTTTGTACATGGTGCATATGTCCAAGCATGATAGCTGCAATATCAGTATCGACACTTCTAATCACAATATTTACTTGATTTGGAATGCTACACGCATGATAGACAATTTTGGTATCAAAAAAGAATGGCACTGTTTAGAATTTATATGAATAGTTTTATTTCCAATAAATGGTACTATTTCATCGCTGGTCCAATGCAAAATGAAGAAATCCACCAAAGCTTGTTTAAAATTTGAATTTTTCAATTCTTTCGCAAAATCACTCGGACGAGTTTGATCAGATCCGGTTATTGTGTAGCTCAATTGTGCTGATTCTAATCGCTGGGAATGTTCGTAATCTTTGATCGATGGAGTTAGATATTAATCAAAAATAACGTCAACTCGTGGCGCTTCGAATTTTGTGACCATTTGCAACATTTTTTTAGAAATGCCTACAAACTTGTTTGGAACGTTTTTCATAGTATGTAATAAAAAGAAACAATCAATCAAAAAAAAAATCAATGTGTCACCCATGGCTTATTTTTTTAACACAAAATCACTTTCATTTAATAAAGCACACAAACAATACAATTGCGCAGTGAAGGATCGCGACAGACCTCACTCACCATCTCACTCGCACCCACCCATATGTATCTTGCCTCGCGCTCGCTCCTACAACTACCCTACATGCTTGTCTGGCAAGGGGTCGGAACTATCAAAACTGTCTGGCTGATGAGGAAACATCATCTAATTATTACCCAAGTAATATATATAAAATTCAGCTTTTATACTACAACGTAAGTACAATTACAATTAAATGAGCACCAGTGGATCCCCGTTTTCGCGCGGGGTCTTACTTTAAATAAAGATGAAGAGGGGGTTGGAACTCCATTACTAAGCATTTTGTTTTTATTTGATTTTTGATTTTATTTGAAAGCAAAATGAAAAAACAATTAGATATTAAAAATATATTAAAGAAGTGGTAGGCTCTGACTAAATGAGAAGCGAGACCTCGATTTGCTAGATAATAATATATAAACAATGTTCATCGTATTTTTGAGACAAATACCGATTGTATGGCACGACCCAGCGGTTATCGATTGACATCTTATTTCTTATGACACGATTGGCACTATTGTCTCGGTGACGATATGCTGGATAGCCATCGGTGTTGTTGAATGTCTCGAAAATGAATGGTTTTGGGAATCCCTTTGAACAGAGAGATACACCGTTGGCATTAGTTGTCATACAGGGCGCCGACGGATTAATAACACCACACGGTCTATGAATCATACATCGAGTGACGGTGTCGAACAATTCTCGATTAGAAGCGTCAGGTATTTCAGCGCTTACTAACTGGTCGATATCTTCAACAGTTCGTGGTTTATCTTCATCGGCAATCCAGAAAAGCATATGACAATGAGGAAGATCTCTTTTTTGGAACTCAATCACCAAGGTATGCGCAATAACTTTTCCCAAATATTTGTTTTGTTATTATGTCATTCTTGAGCGCTTTTAATTTGCACATAAAAACTCGGTTCATCAAATCTGATCTCTCCTAAGCCTCTTGTCGTCCAATTACTATTCCTTCACTGTTATAAACCGGAAGATGGTTTTCATCCATTTCTTTCCACTTTGGGTTTGATGTAAACGTTATAAATAGATCCGGTTTTCCATACGTCCGTACCACAGCCATAGAGTCCTGATACTTCTCATACATCCAGCGATTAGTTCCGACAGCATATCCTGGCATTATTACCTTACCAATATTTGACATGTTATCGCAGTTATTGATGGCATCAACAACCCCATTATATAAATCGGCTCTCAGTTGGCGTTGATTGTAACGATAAAACTCGAGTTTCATCTGTTCATTCTTTGCCCAACGGTCCACTAAAAATTGCTGAAACAGTTTTTCGAAACGAAAAAATCGCTGGTTTCTTGGCGTATGTAAAAAAAGAAGTTGTAATACTGACAACAGGTTAGTTTCGGGACATCTGTATCACAACGATATCGCTGTTCATTGAGTTCAACAGACCATCCATATGTGCCAAAAGGAAACATCAACGGAAAACAGAGAGGATCGTTGAATTTAGACTTATGGTTAATGCGCTGAGTTTTCCACTTCTATACTCGATTATGATATTTCTATTTCCTTTTGTATCCGCAGGCATCAGAAGCAATACATCGCGACAAACATCGGTGGGCAGATTGAAACGTCTCATGTCGAGGGAGCGGTCGTGCTTTCGGTCTGATGGGATATCGCTAATCCGTTCGAACGCTGTCTTAATTTCTATGATGTGTGGATTAATTGCGCGCAATATCTCCACTAACAGTCTCATTGTATCGGCGTTTGTGTTATTCGATATGTTGTTATTACGAAGTCGAGCCAAATGATCTTCAATGTCAATAAAGAAAAGTTGCATACAATGGTAGTGATTATCGTTTGGCAGAAGAGATCCGATTCTGTAATACAACTCTCCGTGAATCTTATACGCGTAGACACCATGAGATCTTTCAGTGATGGGATCCAGTTTGGCACCGCATGAGGTCATAGACAGAGTTCCATTGTATCGCCTTATGTCCTTACGGAACTCTTTAGCAGAGGATGTGTTGAGTCGTAATAATGACTTGAGTTCTTCAGGAAAGTTGGCTATCAATGGATACTTGTATTTTCCAGACTGACAACAGCTATGGTGGTTTTCGGACTCAAAGAATAAGGCGTGGCATTCAGGGAACGATTTGTCCATAGCCCCTAAATGAGATTCGTTTCGACTGATTACAGTATCTGTTCCAAGACCGGAGTATTTGCCGCTTCTCGTCCTGCGACGATACGAATCTTTGCTTTGGGATCCATTTGAAGACTTTATAAAAATTTCCAGAGACTTTTGTTTTATAAATCTTAGAATTAAAATTAGTTATATATATTGTGGTGTTCTAAAAAATATATAACGCCCGCCGGGCGAACAATTTAATGATGTGGAGTTTCTTCTCTCCAAAAATTCACAAAATGAAAATCAAACACCATTACTTTTTAATAATTTCCAATTTATTTTAAACTTTTCAAAATACACAATTCAACCTCTGGTCGCTACGCGCGAACCCGGCTGACTGACCGCCACATTTTCTAATCTCTCACCACACTTGAACGCAAAATTTTATCTTTGTTCAACTCGTGAACGCAAATTTTATCTTTGTTCAACTCGTGAACGCAAATTTAAATGTTTTCTTTAATTTTAATAAATACAAAAATATCAAATATAAAAATATACCCGGGGAAGGAAAATACAGGTCAATATAGTAATTTTTATCGGATTATCGGATAATCATTAGATACCAACTGAAAAAGTTTTCTATATATGATCCGATTGTCGAGGGTGACAGACACTTTCAAATTATATAATAGTATAGATTAAGGGTGTCTGGCAAGGGGTTGCCACGATGGTAAGTGTCTGGCAATGAATGACGTAATTTTAGGCTTCTATACAAAGTATAACAAGAAGCCTTATGATCTAGCTCCGTGTCCGTCTGTCTGTCCGTCCGTCTGTCTGTCCGTCCGTCTGTCTGTCCGTCCGTCTGTCCGCATAATTCAAAATCATACAGAGCGTTTCAAATCGTGTTGGAAATACTCTGTGTGTATAGAGGTCTAAGAACTGGGTAGCCAGTGCGCTACTTTAAGGCTTCTATACAAAGTACGATATAACAAGAAGCCTTATTTAGGCTTTTATACAAGGTATAGAAAGAAGCCTTATGGTCTGGCTTCGTGTCCGTCCGCATGTTTCAGAGACAATCATAACGTTGATCAACTGATACGTTTTTATATTGTAAATACTTCGTCTATATAGTATTGCGTTAATCTGTTAATCCGTTGTTTCGGATGTTCGAAAGAAATTTACTAAGTTAAAGATATTTTCAAAGAGGTCTCCCTATATAAACTACTTGTTAGGCTTCTATACAAAGTATAGCAAGAACCCTTATGATCTGGCTCCGCGTCTGTTTGTTTATTTATTTAATGTTGTTCTCATCTCTTATTATAAAAGGCCAAGTCCTTCCTTCCTTCTGTCTGTCCCACGGAAATACCCGAAGCAAACCGAACCGAACGCATAACGGATAATTTCATAACCAATCGGATAAACGTATCATCGTATCATCGGATCAACGTATCATCGGATCAACGTATTTAAATTTCCTATATAGGTGAAAAATCTCTTATTATAAAAGGCCAAGTCCTTCCTTCCTTCCTTCCTTCTGTCTGTCCCACGGAAATACCCGAAGCAAACCGAACCGAACGCATAACAGATAATTTCATAACCAATCGGATGAACGTATCATCGTATCAACGTATCATCGGATCAACGTATCATCGGATCAACGTATCGCATGGGACCGAGCGTCAGCAGCTTGCCGCGCTTGAGTTTCTTCTAAAGTTTCACGTTGTTGACGTATCGCATGGGACCGAGCGTCAGCAGCTTACCGCGCTTGAGTTTGTTCCAAAGTTTCACGTTGTCGACGTATCGCATGAGACCGAGCGTTAGCTTGTCGCTGTGATCGAAGCTGTTCTTCTGTGTTATTAGCTCTTGTACGTGCTTTTCTCTCACGATTCAATCGTCGTCGCTTTGCAGCAGGATTTTCAAAATTTTCATTATCCATTATGGAAGTTCACATAATGCTTTTTTGGAAATAGACTTACCTATATAGACAAAATGATACGATGATACGTTGATCCGATGATACGTTGATACGATGATACGTTGATACGATGATACGTTGATCCGATGATACGATGATACGTTGATACGATGATACGTTGATACGATGATACGTTGATCCGATGATACGTTGATCCGATGATACGTTGTGCGTTCGGTTCGGTTCGGTTTGCTTCGGGTATTTCCGTGGGACGGACAGAAAGAAAGAAAGAAAGAAAGACTTGGCCTTTTATAATAAGAGATACTTCGTCTATATAGTATTGCGTTAATCTGTTAATCCGGTGTTTCGATTCGCTAATGCAATTTACAAATACGCAAATGTTCGAAAGAAATTTACTAAGTTAAAGATATTTTCAAAGAGGTCTCCCTATATAAACTACTTGTTAGGCTTCTATACAAAGTATAGCAAGAACCCTTATGATCTGGCTCCGAGTCTGTCCGTCTGTCTGTCCGCATAATTCAAATCTAATCAGAACCTTCGAAATTGTGATTGTGACCGCAAAAATTTAATTAGTGCAGATTATCTGATATTACATTATAATAATATGGCGACCAAAAATAACAACTTTTTTTTTCAATGCAGACCAAATATAAGTTATATTTTATTTACATAATTTTTCACCTATATAGGAAATTTAAATACGTTGATACGATGATACGTTGATACATTGATACGATGATACGTTGATACGATGATACGTTGATACGTTGATCCGGTTTTATTGTAACCACAGCAGTGGCTTGATGTGATTGGTGAAGTTAAGATGTAAATAAAAGAGAAAGATTAGGATTGATCGACCTTAAGAAATGGATCGTACATTACAGAGAAGTAAAGTTCCGGATGGAATGGAAAAGTTTGCTTATTATTGATTATATAGTAAATGATAAATACCAACCGCAAAAATATATTTAGTGCAGATTATCTATTTTCAATGCACACCAAATATAAGTTATATTTTATTTTCATAATTTTTCACCTATATAGGAAATTTAAATACGTTGATACGTTGATCTGTTGATAAGTTGATCTGTTGATAAGTTGATCTGTTGATACTGCTGTGTACTTTTTATCATAAATTGTACACCTCGGGTTTTGTCTTGGGCGCCACTTTCAAATGAAAGAAAATTTTATAAATTAGTAAATAATTAAGTTTCTGAGGGTCCAACTTTACAAAAAAAATTCACCACCTCGTCCCATTCGTACTAGCTCAGTCACGAGTCTCCTCAGAGTATGGTAGGTTCAGACTCAATTAGGGGATGAAACTTCTTTGGTTGAAACAAACTCGTTGTAAATGCTTAAAATTGCTGATAGAATAATAAATGAAATATTCTGTTTCGATCGAAGAGATAAACGTGATTCACCTTTGTTATGATTGATTTCAAAAATTAGAATGCCTCACTTTTAGGCTTCTATACAAAGTATACCAAGAAGCCTTATGATCTGGCTCGGTGTCTGTCCGTCTGTCAGTCTGTCTGTCCGTCCGTCCGCATAATTCAAAATCATACAGAGCGTTTCAAATCGTGTTGGAAATACTCTGTGTGTATAGAGGTCTAAGAACTGGGTAGCCAGTGCGCTACTTTTAGGCTTCTATACAAGGTATATTTATGATTAGGGCCAATTTATTTGTCAAATCGTCTTGACGTTTCTTCGGCGAATCGCCCATGAAAGCTGCGGGTCTCGCGGAAGGAGGAACAACCGGTAAAACCGTCACGATCATCCACTCGGGTCGTGAGTATTTCGGATCCATTCCCAGGGCGCTGCAATCTGCGTCGCTAATTTGTCTAAAGATATGCAGCACTTCTTCCGCCAACAAATACTTTTTTTCTTGTGGAACCTTTCCGTCGGATTCCTTCCATTCGGCCGTTAAATCGAGACCCGATTTTCCAATTACAGGTTGATGATTTCCACATCCACCATCCGCGTGACATATTGTTTGTTCTTTGCACAAACCGTACACTAGTTCTAAGCGTTTCTTGGAATCGTCTGCAGTTATCTTCTGAGCGTGTTCGAAGTGGTTTTGTTTTTTTGGGTTCACCAACAATTTACTGCAATTAAAGCAGACGCAGCGTAAAACTTTCATGACATCTTTAATCATGCCAACGTGAAAGATCGGTTTGGCCAATTCGATGTGACCAAAGTGACCGGGGCAAGTGTCCCGGTCGCCTTCGCATGTTTGACATGGTAAAGTGCTGTCAAACGCTCCCATCCTCGGATCCATCAGGCCGCCCACTTTTGGAAGACTTCCTTCCATAATTTCTACATGATTTATACCTTCTGGGATGACAGACATGCTACGAATATCTTCCAGACTAAAAATGCCAAATTGCACATTCTTTACAGTTTTGAAAGCAGATTTGTTTTCGATTAATGCCATTGTTAATAATTTACTTTTACTTAACGCGCGAAAAATTAGCCAAACTGTTACATCTACTATACTCATAGGGCGATGTCCTATATAGGCAAATTGATCTGATGATACGTTGATCCGTTGATACGATGATACGATGGTTCGTTGATACGATGATCCGTTGATACGATGATCCGTTGATATGATGATCCGTTGATACGATGATCCGTTGATACGATGATACGATGATCCGTTGATACGATGATACGATGATCCGTTGATACGATGATCCGTTGATACGATTATACCATGATACGATTGTCCGTTGATCCAATTATTCTTTGATACGTGGCTTACTGGTCTAACTGCCGCAGGGATTAACGGCCAGAATAAAGTGAAGATAAGCTATTGTTCCAAGGATATGATTTACTAGGATATTGGATATCAGGGGACGTGTTAAAGAAAGACTACGTTTTGAATCGACTAGTTGCGACCCTCTATCGGGGTCATTTTCAAGACTGTAATAAAGAAAAATGTACATAAACAAGCGAAAACAAGGTGGAACTCGCTTTAGCGGCAGTTCTTAGGCTTCTATACAGCTACCTTTCTGGTGTGGAAAGTTGTTATTATCTGGTTATTTTTGGTCGCCATATAATGTAACATCACATAATCAGATAATCTGCACTAATTATTTATTATTTTATTTTAACCACAGCAGTGGCTTGATGTGGATAGTAAAGTTAAGTTGTAAATAAAAGAGAAGGAAGAGGATGGATCCACCTCAAAAAATGGACCGGAAATTACGCGAATTTCGAAAGCGAAAGCAAATTGCCAATATGACGTCAGAACAAATTATTCAACATCGCGAAAGAAATCAAATTGCCAACATGACGTCAGAACAAATTGAACAAAATCGCAAACGAAAGCAAATTGCCAACATGACCCCTTCGAAAATATTACATCGTTCACGTAGTCATGCAATTCGCCGACAAAATCCACGAAGTAAAAACGCAGCTGTTCTTGAAGTAGGTAACGTTGTAGAACCAAATGTCGACGTTCATAACGGTAGTTTTACACTACCAGAAAAGTACACTACCACAACTACCAGAAAAGTAGTTGTATTTTATTTTACTTTGATGTGAAAAAATAATTTTTTAATGATGTGGTTAGTGAAGTTAAGTTGTAAATAAAAGAGAAAGGAGAGGATTGGTCCACCTCAAAAAAGGACCAAACATTACAGAGAAGTAAAGTTTCGAATAGAATGGAAAAGTTTGATTGTTATTACTTATATAGTAAATGATAATTACCAACCGCAAAAAATTTAATTGGTGCAGATTATCTGATTATGTGATGTTACATTATATGGCGATCAAAACTAACCAGATAATAACAACTTTCCACACCAGAAAGGTAGCTGTATAGAAGCCTAAGAACTGCCGCTAAAGCGAGTTCCACCTTGTTTAACAACATTCTGAAGGAAATATCAAAAAATCACGCTTTATTAGTTGATGAATATAAGCTGGTATTTATTCACACACCTTTAGTGCCGTTTACCTGCCAAGGCCACGATAACCCAAACTTCATGATGGTCCATCGTTCGTACTTGTGTTGGGAGCATGCGCTGACAAATTTTTATCTTTTATAAAATAACGAAGGTCTGGGGTTCACGGGCTCTTGCTCAATGAGTTACGAAAGTTACACATTTAATTAGTAATACTAGCGCCTGCGGCGCTAGACATACGTAGAGTAAACAGAACCAACACATTATGAACAATTTTTTTATTATTTCAACTTTAAAATGACTGTGGGCATGTAACCGACGTTGGAGAAAATGTTTGTTGCTCCGAATGAAGTCATTTGAAAGCATGATTGTACTTGTGAATGTTTAGCAGGAAGTGTTTTGAAATTGCAGTGGTGCCAGTAAGATAACTTAGAAGCGGCTCAGGTGGATCAATCAGCGCAGCGGTGGCAAAACAACTTTGCCGTTCGAACAACACATTCCTGGTGATTCCTTAGCGAACTTCGAAACACGACAATGCAAGCAAAGTTTGTTCATAACACCTATTGCTACATCCTCGTGATTCATGTAATCGTAGTTTTTGTCGTAATGAAATGCTTCCAATGTTAAATTCAATTTTTGTCTTGATGGAACTAATCCCAAAAACGGTTTGCCCGTCCATTTCTGGCGTAAATAAGAGCGCTACATACGTCCAAAGTTTTTACACAATTTTCACTTTTCAATTAATCTTCAGGTAAAGTTAAATCTTCCGCAAAGAGGTGGATCTTCCACGAAGAGGTGGGTCTGCGTCTTCTTGCACAATTCCGGCGAGTTTTTCTTTAGAAAACCAATTAAAAACAAATTAATCTTCAGGTAAAGTTAAATCTTCCGCAAAGAGGTGGATCTTCCACGAAGAGGTGGATTTGCGTCTTCTTGCACAATTCCGGCGAGTTCTGCGACCTATATAAAGTCTTCCTCACAGGGGGAAGACCATAATAGATCGGTGAAGGCCATAGTTGTTCGGCCTTCGGCCTCACAGGGTGAAACCATAATAGATCCGTGAAGGCCATAGTTGTTCGGCCTTCGGCCTCACAGACCGAACCATAATAGATCCGTGAAGGCCACAGTTGTTCGGCCTTCGGCCTCACAGACCGGACCATAATAGATCCGTGAAGGCCATAGTTGTTCGGCCTTCGGCCTCACAGACCGGACCATAATAGATCCGTGAAGGCCAAAGTTGTTCGGCCTTCGGCCTCACAGGGCGGACAATAATAGATCCGTGAAGGCCAAAGTTGTTCGGCCTTCATCTGTCATCTGTCATCCGTCATCTGTCATCCGTCATCTGTCATCTCATCTGTCATCTCATCGGTCATCTGTCATCTCATCTGTCATATGTCATCCGTCATCTGTCATCCGTCATCTGTCATCCGTCATCTGTCATCTGTCATCTCATCTGTCATCCGTCATCCGTCATCTGTCATCCGTCATCTGTCATCTCATCTGTCAGCTGTCATCCGTCATCTGTCATCCGTCATCCGTCATCTGTCATCTCATCTGTCAGCTGTCATCTGTCATCCGTCATCTGTCATCCGTCATCTGTCATACATACATACATACAGACACACATACATACACACATACACACATACATACATAATCTTCACGTAAAGTTACATCTTCATGTAAAGTTAAATCTGTATGTGCAAAATGATTTTTAGGTTATGTAGTTAATGCCGTCACTTTGACACTATCGGGGGGCCCATGGGGGCTATTCAACACTATCAGGGTCACTCTCTAGGTTATGAAAAGGGTCTTGCTAAAACGCGCACTATTTATGTTTTACCCTGTATATGCAAAATGATTTTTGATAATTTTAAAAATATTGTGCAACGCTACTGACTATAATATGTCAATGTCATTTTTAAGGTTAGTCAAAGTTGTGCCCCCTATTTGTCGAGCCGCTACTGACTTAAAAATATTTGGAACGCCACTGAGTATATGTCATCTGTCATTTTTAAGGTTAACATTCTTATGTCAAAGTTGTGCCCCCTATTTGTCGAGCCGCTACTGACTATAATATGTCAAAGTCATTTAATTTTAAAAATATTTGGAACGCCACTGAGTATATGTCATCTGTCATTTTTAAGGTTAACATTCTTATGTCAAAGTTGTGCCCCCTATTTGTCGAGCCGCTACTGACTATAATATGTCAAAGTCATTTAATTTTAAAAATATTTGGAACGCCACTGAGTATATGTCATCTGTCATTTTTAAGGTTAAGTCATTTAATTTTAAAAATATTTGGAACGCCACTGAGTATATGTCATCTGTCATTTTTAAGGTTAACATTCTTATGTCAAAGTTGTGCCCCCTATTTGTCGAGCCGCTACTGACTATAATATGTCAATGTCATTGAATTAATCTTTTAGCGTCAAAATCGCATCGTAACTATGACAACTACTGTGACCTGAAGCGTTTAACTGCTGATGACCGTCTTATGGTGGCGAATTAGTAAAATCAAAGACGACGAAAAGTTTCCTATTGAATGTCGCCAGATCTCGCGAAAGTTTCAACGCCCACAGTTACGGGATTTAGGCGTCTATGCGGAACACACACACATACCCACATACCCACATACAAGCATTTTTATATATAAGATTACACATGCAGTGCGAAAATTTACATTTGATAATGGTAACGTACTAATGATGCTGATGATATGTCATGTAAATTTACACAATGCATAAACAAATTTACACAATGAACAAGGAATTTTACACATTAAACAGGCAATTTACACACTTACAGCATCAAATGTTAAATTACAATGACTATTGCACACATGTGTCACATGACTAACATCAACCAGTGATATTTAGGGATCCGATCAATTCTAACCAATGGAGTTAGAATTACGCGATAATTGTTCAAGTTGCTTTGATAATTGCACATATGCTTCTTTTTGATAATTGTGTACGTTTACTTTATACCATGTGATACATTTTTTATATGAAATAAAAATTCGCCGTCGGCAAGATTCGAACCTCGGATATTCTCATTGCTAATCATGTACTCATGTACTATCACCATTTCGCCACAGCGGGTGACATACAAAGTAATGCTTTAAATTGTCAAATCTGCTACACAATAACCATAGAAACACTACTTCAATTATATTTAACCTCCAAATTCCAATGTGTGCAATAGTCTTACCGAATTTATTACGTGCATTATATTGATTATCGTCCAATTTAACTACTTTGCTATATTCAAACTTTGTTGTCATTAGTAAATGTCCTCATGCTTCGCATTCGGACATTTACTTGACAACAAAGTTTTCATAGCAACGTAGTCAAATTGTTACCGATAATCAAAAATGCACTTAATATATTATATGTGATAATCATTGGAGTAAAGGGTTTCCTATGTTTATCATCGTAGTTTTTACATAACATTTTTTGCAGTGTACAGCAGTGGCTTGATGTAATTGGTGAAGTTAAGTTGTAAATAAATGAGAAAGAAGAGGATCGATCCACCTCAAAAATGGACCGTACATTACAGAGAAGTATAAGTTCCGAATGGAATGGAAAAGTTTGATTATTATTATTAAGTGCAAAGACACACTTAATAACAATCCTCGACAAAGATGAATTATAATAATGATTATTATTAATTATATACCAACTGCAAAGATTTAATTAGTGCAGCTTATCTGATAATACATTATATGGCGACCAAAATTAACTAGCTAACAACTTTTCACACCAGAAAGGTAGCTGTATAGAAGCCCAGGAACATCCGCTACAGCGAGTCCCACCTTGTTTGGATCCAATGTAGCATGAAAATTAGTATGGTCCCATATATCTCTTAGGCTATTATTTACAAAAAATTAATATAGAATAAATATATGTAATTAAACTAATTTTTTTATTATGTTTGTCAAAAAGCAAAAAATAGATCCGATAGAAAAAAAAATTTTACTAAACCCGCTTATAAAATAATATGTAAGCTTGAGAATTTAAAACGTCACTCACTGGAACGCTCTTTACTCTTTCATCATCTACGTGCAGCCATTGGTCGGATGAAGTTTTATTATCCAATCTTCTATAAGCGGTGTAATGGTCAACGCGTCCACTCTTGTGAACTTCCACTCCATACAACGAATACATCATTGGATCTTGACCATTCGTATTGGCGTAATTTTCGGAGCAATATTTTCTCATGCTTAAATTAATCGGAAATTCAACGTGGTCATTAATTTTTTGCATCCCTGCATGTGTGAATTTGAAGCGTTTCAAATTTATAATAAGAATTTTAGGTGCTTCGGTAATTCTTAACTGAAGAGTTTGGCTTGTGTATACGTTTTTGTTGGATTCTTCTGTGCAATGCTTACAAATTAATTTATTCTCATCGGTCATCATTTCGACAGCAAAATATTGATCTAAACAAGATTCCAAAGAGCAAACTTTGTAAGTCTTTGTCTTCTCCCCATCAGCAGGTATTGTTTCTTCGGAAACATCGGTAAATCCTTTTCTGCTATGTTGCGTAAGCAACAATTGAAGTATTATGTTATTAATATCGTCGTCGTCATCATTTTCCAACGCATCTTCAAATTCGGGGTTTTCAGCCTCTTGCTCGATTTGAACAACCTCTTGCTCGATTTGAACAACCTCTTGCTCGATTTGAACAATTGGAAGATTGCTATGTTGCGTAAGCAACAATTGAAATATATTAATATCGTCGTCGTCATCATTTTCCAACGCATCTTCAAATTCGGGTTTTTCAGCCTCTTGCTCGATTTGAACAACCTCTTGCTCGATTTGAACAATTGGAAGACTTAAATTGAAGAAAAACTCTTTACGAGTTCCCCGATTGTTACATCCTTGGCATTGTAAAATATTTTCTGTAGAACCACGAAATAGTTCCTCGGTTGGAGAGAGATTCAACTCCATGGCTTGTTGAAAATAGTGTTCCTTTATCGCGTTAGTATAATCTTCGGTGCTATTACAGTTTTCTTCATTAATTTTCTTTACAATTGCTTTACGAAATAGTTCTTTGGTTTCTTCACTTACAACTTCGAGTAAGCATGTCAAAAATTCATGAGAATCGTGTTGCTGACCTCTTTCAAATTGCGCCAATTCTTTTGTTACTACTTCAACGAATTGAAGTGGACGAAAGGTTTTTCTGTTATACTTCTGCATGTCATAAAGCATTTTGGTTAAACCACAGGTAAGCGCTCCTGGAGTTTCTATACAAAGGTTAAGAGGTGGAAGGATAATTTGAGATTCATCTTTTAACGATATTGTTCCACCAGGGATGGTCTGCATACGCCCCATCGTTTTAAAGAGTACCCTTATTAAATGGTTAGGTAATTCCGGTGTTTGCGCTAAACATTGCATTGTTGCATTGAACCAACACGTATTTTGAAGGTTCAATAAACCGCATGCTTTGGTGTACGAATATGATAGAGTCTTCATAATAAATTTCTTTTACTATCTTTTTTTTTTATAATATACATAAATATGATTATTTTTTACTTATATAGTTATTTTAAGTTGGCAGTAAAGGATAATCCGGATAATCCGCTATTGCCTCAAGTAAATCTTGAGGTCGTTGAATGCTACTACGGGTAGTTACGGAAGATCGATCCAGGGGGGCTTGTTTAAGCACTTTTAGGTTGGTATTGTAATACTTAGGTTAAAAAGTTAGCGGTTTTTGTGCCGCGCTTTGCGAGCTTTTTGTGGTTGGGTGTTAATAAATTACTGATGAACAAATTTTTCATGTTTGAACGTTAGTAAACGGGATTGTAAGTTTCAAAAACTTACTACACGTGAGGACACAAAGTTTTTAAGGTTATTAGGCTTCTATACAAAGTATAACAAGAAGCCTTATGATCTAGCTCCGTGTCAGTCCGTCCGTCTGTCTGTCCGTCCGCATAATTCAAAATCATACAGAGCGTTTCAAATCGTGTTGGAAATACTCTGTGTGTATAGAGGTCTAAGAACTGGGTAGCCAGTGCGCTACTTTTAGGCTTCTATACAAAGTATAACAAGAAGAAACAATGTCCGTCCGCATGTTTCAGAGCCAATCATAACGTTGATCAACTGATACGTTGTTATATTTTAAATACTTCGTCTATATAGTATTGCGTTAATCTGTTAATCCGTTGTTTCTATTCGCTAATGCAATTTATAAATACGCAAATGTTCGAAAGAAATTTACTAAGTTAAAGATATTTTCAAAGAGGTCTCCCTATATAAACTACTTGTTAGGCTTCTATACAAAGTATAGCAAGAACCCTTATGATCTCTCCGCGTCTGTCCGTCTGTCTGTCCGCATAATTCAAATCTAATCAGAACCTTCGAAATTGACCAAATAAAAGTTATATTTTATTTACATAACTTTTCATCTATATAATTTAAATACGTTGATCCGTTGATACGTTAATCCGATGATACGTTGATCCGATGAAACGTTCATCCGATGATACGTTTATCCGATGATACGTTGATCCGATGATAAGTTGATACGATGATACGTTGATATATTGATATGTTGATCTCGTTATTCACTAATTTGTTATTCGTTAATCTCATTATCCATTTGAAACAGAGCGTTTCAAATCGTGTTGGAAATACTCTGTGTGTATAGAGGTCTAAGAACTGGGTAGCCAGTGCGCTACTTTTAGGCTTCTATACAAGGTATAGAAAGAAGCCTTATGGTCTGGCTTCGTGTCCGTCCGCATGTTTCAGAGCCAATCATAACGTTGATCAACTGATACGTTGTTATATTTTAAATACTTCGTCTATATAGTATTGCGTTAATTTGTTAATCCGTTGTTTCGATTCGCTAATGCAATTTATAAATACGCAAATGTTCGAAAGAAATTTACTAAGTTAAAGATATTTTCAAAGAGGTCTCCCTATATAAACTACTTGTTAGGCTTCTATACAAAGTATAGCAAGAACCCTTATGATCTGGCTCCGCGTTTGTCCGTCTGTCTGTCCGCATAATTCAAATCTAATCAGAACCTTCGAAATTGACCAAATATAAGTTACATTTTAATTACAAAACTTTTCACCTATATAATTTAAATACGTTGATCCGTTGATACGTTTTTTTTCAATGCAGACGAAATATAAGTTATATTTTATTTACATAATTTTTTTCATATATAGGAAATTTAAATACGTTGATCCTTTGAGACGTTGATACCTTAAGACGTTGATACCCTACTATTTTTAAGATTTTGTTTCCCCTCAAGAGTTGCGCATGGTGTTATATTTGATCACTTCAAAATTTAATAACATATACGTTCTTAAAATAATCCCTTGTGGTGGGTTTGAGGTTGTCTGTGCAATGTATCGGGCCTGGTAGCGACGGATGAACGAATATAAATAGATTTGTTAGGTTGCTACTAAAGATTCATATTATTAGAATTACCACAGATTTAAGAAATGAAATATTCTGAGATTTATATTTGAACTTAAAATGCTATTCTTTTGCTTTTATGTGAAAAAATAATTTTTTATCCGATAATAAAGATACTAATCTGATAATCGAAATCTCTTATTGTCACTAAATTTTACTTATACTATACTAGAATATTATTTAGCTTGGTAGGTATTAAAAATTCAGATTATCAGAATTACAACAGATTTAAAAAATGAAATATTCTGAGATTTATATTTGAACTTAAAATGATAGATTTTTCTTGTAGGTATCTGAAAAAATAATTTTTATCCGATAATAAAGATACTAATCTGAAAATCTAAATGTTTTGTCACTAAAATTTAATTATATAGAATATTTTTCAAGTTGGTAACTCTCGGTTCCGAATTATCGGATTATCTGATATCACATTATAAAATTATGGCGACCAAAAATAACAACAACTTTTCACACCAGAAAAGTAGTTGTATGTATAGAAGCCTAGGAACCGCTGCTGAAGCAAGTTCCAACTTGTTATAGATTACGATAGAAAAGGAAGAGAAAAAGGTCGATCTAGTGGTACTACGTCGAGAACATACTTAACGTGATAGTTAAGGCCGCGCTGCAGAAAGTGGTGGGGGAACCTTTCTTCATAGTACAAATTTTTGCCATTTCTTAGTTACAGGAAAATACATTGGTGGCGCTGGCGGTACTATTCGTATTCAAAAATAATTTATTTAGCACGTGATAAACTGTAAGTTTTCGATTACCGACAATTTGTTCTGTTCGTTTTTCGCATACTATCTCTCTTGTTTGAGTGTAAGCTAGGTAGGTTAACCCAATGATAATCTCTCTTTATTGTTAAGAAGTAATAAATAAAAGAAGTGTAAATAAGTATTATATAAAATATGAAATGTCCACTATAGCATTTTTAAAGGGTACCTAGATGCAAGAAGCACTAAATAAGGTTTTCCTTTTTGCATAATACCTTTTTGCAGTTACCGTTTCGCAAATCAATAAAATACATACAAAAACAATAATTATTTGAATTTTGCTATTTATTATTATAATTTATAACTTATAAGATATTTTTAATTGGGTATAGGTAGGTCTTTGAATGTTTTAAATATCCAACCAACGTTTCGGGTCGTTTACATGTGGTCCATTTTCAAGGCTAAAAAGAAATTAAATTATTATAATATAAATGGTAGTGCTTTTTTTTACAATTTATATTATAATTTAATTCATTTTTAGCCTTGAAAATGAACCACATGTAAACGGCCCGAAACGTTGGTTAATATTTACAGCATTAAAAGACCTACATATATACCCAATTAAAAATATCTTATAATTGAACAAGATATAAGATCAACTCTAATACAAACATTTAATATAATTTATAACACTTATCTATAAATTACATGTCTAATTTTTTATGGCATTTAAAATGTATGGAGGATCTGCACAACGTTTTCTTTTTCCGATGTTGTCTCTTACTATTTCAGGTAACTTATTATCAGGTAAAAATAATCATATACCCTAGGTACCTACTGCTTATTTTAACATTCTCTTTGCTAAGCATAATATTACTATAGTAGAGTCTAGAGTGCAAACTCGCTTTTATTTTCACTTGTGTGGGCATTTTGAGGTAAAAAGTAACAACCTATCCAAAAATGTTCCTGGTGCTTCACACATTGGGTATAAATTGGGACATAAAAAATAGATCATTTTATAAATAATAAAAATATAATTTTCCCTATTAATCCCTATTAAAAATTCTTAAACTTAAAAAAATAAAAACATTTTATTTTAAAAAATATTCAATATTTTCAGGCCGGCCCGGCCCTGCAAATACGTGTTTTGTTGTTTAAAAATTTATATTTATAGCAAAACCGTGTGGGGTCATCCATTAATTATTACGTAAGGGTTTGGGGGATATCCAATACCCCGGATATCTTAAGGACCCTTACGAAGGGGGGGGGGTCCGACGTATTCCTTGCGTAAGTTTCTTAAAATATTTTGCGTCAAAAAATGCAGCCGCAGCACACGAAAGCTTTGCAACACTCTTCGAAATACGCTAAAGCAACGGCTAGACTTGTTCTTACTCGACGTGAGGACGAACTCTTGTGCGTGACGCATGACGAAAAAACGGGAGCAGAAGACGTTGAATGGAGAAACGAAGCTGAAGTAAAAATATAAGTGCCTGATATAAGGAAAATCTTGTCACTGACGCTGGTGATGTTGTCTGCTTTATTGCGCATAATATACAATCTATATCAGAATGGCTAGCTCCTACATGGACTGACCTTTAATTTAATTTCAAATTTTTTGTATTAATTTTTTTATGTAATTAATTATCTATATATATTAACTTATATCTATGTAAATGAAAATTTAATTTAAAGTTTTGTATAATTATCTATATAATATATTATTATTCATATTTTATAAATATAAGGGGCGGAGAGGGGGGGTCAAAATTAATTTTCTTTTAAATAATCCTTACGTAAGATGTGGGGGGGGTGCCACAATCTTACGTACCCTTACGTGGGGGAGGGAGGGGATCCAAAATTACAAAAATCATCCTTACGTAATTAATGGACGGCCTCTTTGTGGTAAAGCAATTTTTGAGGAATCTTACAACTTTTAGGACAAATATTTGTCTTTTATATTCGCGGCACTAAATTAGTTTCAAAATTAGTAACATTGTGTAACTAAAATAACGTCTTTAGTTACAAAATATAACTAAAATAGTTACAAAATATAACTAAACACGTTATTTTGTACAGTTGGAAAAATAGGCATATTATTTTTTTATTACTTAAAATTTTTTTGAGTTGATAATCCCTTTCAAAATTTGTATGCAAGAAATTATGTACTTCGTGGCTAAACCGTTTCGACACCGCAAAAATATAAAATGTTATTTTTTAATACAAATAAGCAGAATTACATACAAAAAATTCAATATAAAGTTTTCAATTTATTTTGACGTCTTTAATAAACGGAAGCGAAAGAAATTTACATTTTCGAAAATTCTTTGCACAAAATTCAATATATAAAAAGTTATTCGCCCGGCACCGATTTTTCTACATTGCGTTTTTCATTTCTCCAAATTTAAAAAGAGCATCAAGGATAAACATTTTTCTATTTTAAAAAATTTTAGCAATTATTCAAAATCAAATCCATAAAAAAATTTTCAGTTGCCATGTCTGAGGTTTCGACAGCAAACATCTGGTGGTGGTAATTTGGTTCTTAGAGTGGTTCTTAGTGTCGTGCTCAACACTCTTCTGGTATGACGACCAATGTCTCCACACATAGAATCGAATTTACCATAAGTATTTGGCCACCTCTAAATTTAATTTTTTTAAAATTTACTGACATTTGTTTTTAAAAATGTACAGTTATTAAAATTGTGGCCACCTTATTACGTCATAATTCCAAAGAAATTTAATTATTTATCCCAGAAATAAGCCGAGAGGGATTTATTTATGAATACCTGAGGTAATTCAGGAACAATGCCGCTACTACATTGGAGTTTCTGGGAAATTATTTTAAAATTACCCATCTATTAAATAGTTACATATTTATTTACCCAATAAACGAATAAGACAAATCTGTATATACTGTAATTTATAGACCAGTGTTATAAATGAATAATAAATAGCACAATTCAAATAATTATTGGTTTTTAATGTATTTTATTGATATGTGAAACGCTAACCTTTTATTTTAGTATTATGCAAAAAAAACCTTATTTAGCGCTTCTTGTATATACATTTTAAAAATGCAATAGTGGACATTTAATATTTTATATAATACTTATTTACACTTCTTTTATTTATTACTTCTTAACAATAAAGAGAGATTATCATTGGGTTAACCTAGCTTGCTTAAAAAGGAACCATGCATTTCATATTATTATCAGGTAAAAATAATCCTATCTAGGTACCTACTGCAGTTTTGTAATTAGGAAAATACATTCTAAAATATTTCAAATACAAGAATCTAAACGAAACTTAGCGAGCTAACACGAGTTTAAAATAATTTATTTGCGCCATCTATGAGGGAACCCTTGAACCCTTTGTGCATTAAGTTGATTTTATATAGTTTAAAACTCCACTAAGGGCACTTTTTGATTTACATGTTTTGTATAAGTTTTCTATAATTGATGATGAAATCGCTTCAAAATCAGGTTTTGTCCTTATAATGATGTGCAGAAGGCAATAAGGAAATTTCATTAAGATCGGTTGTCATAAAAATTCAAAATTGTCCGTTTTCATAAATTAAATTAACCTATTTACTTTTAATTTAAAGCGCTCAAAATTGGTTATTGCCTTCAATAGTCTTTTCTTATTAATATAAAAAAAGAATTACATTGATACGACGTTTCGTTTTTTAAATTTGTACAAAAGATTAGAGGCTTCTTTCAACATCATATCTACTCTCCTCTCTGCAGCGCGCTCTTAAAGTCCATTCATAGGCGGAAGAGGCTATCCGAAGCAGATATAATTGCTGTAATCTTGAGTAAAGCGAGTGGTGAGAAACCATTTAACGAGATATGTCGCTGTAGTGTGGGTGCTTCCTTAAGGGTCGACCTGGGCGCTCGTGCTGTCGCAAGCGTGACGTAGAATAATAGAAATCACAAACGGAAAACGATTAAAGGTCACCTAACGCAAGAAAATAAAGAGGCGAAAAACCATGCAAGTACCGATCAAAAGAATGGGGGTTAATACTGGCCGAAAAAGATCCGACAGCTGCTCATCTATAAAAGAGTGCACAAAGAGAGGTAGAGAGGGAGAAGAGAGGGCCTAGGGGTAGGAGGCCCCAACAGAAATCTCTACGAAAGAAGAAAAAAATCATGGGGAACGACGATAAAGAAAAGAAGTCTGCGGTGCAGGGGAGGGATACTCCAGTACCGGTCGGAGAAGGGGGTGATAAGGCGGGCCCCTACCGACCGCTCAACGAACCCGGTAGGCTGCCAGACCGGGGCGTTAAAAAAGGTTACTGGCAAGGAAACCCCACCCGCAAGACCCAAAGGAAAGACTCCAAATAGGGTAGAAGACTACATTACAGACATTAAAGCCGAGATTAGACAAAACCCAAAAAACACATCAAACAGCTGCTCAACGATATGTCCAAGGTTCACATGGAAGAACAAGCATCCTGCACAAGAACGGCAGTCTCCAGAATATGGGAGAACTCCTCAAAATAATGGGACAACAACAAACCACCCTCGAGCAAGTGGCCGAGGAGTTAACTCGATGCACAGCCGATATCGCCTGCATTAAAAAAGATCTAAAGCAGGAACACACTAAGCTCCCAGATGGAAAAATAGATCGGCTCACGGCGACATTGGGGGAAGTGGTGAGAGATATGCGGCAGCTCCGCAGCAAGGACGAAGAAATTCAGGAAAAACAAGATATCAACTATGCCCAGCAAAATGAACAAATAGACTAAATAGAGGATATCCAAGCCAAAATGGACAGCGCAGCAGAGAACCTTCAGCAACTTGCGAAATCCATACAAGCACTGGAGAGCTACACGCTAGCGCTACACAATGTAGAGTTCGAAACGTCGTTCCCGCCTACCCAGGCCGCCCAAATGGCGGAGCTGCTAGGCCAGATGAAAAGCTTTGGGAGCGCGGTAAAGGAAGTCAAAGACATAATTGATAGAGTCGGCGAGAGGGTGCTCGCGATGACTAGAGCATCAACAAGTACTACGGAACTAAATTGCAAAACAACAGCTAACCCCGAAAAAGAACCAATGGGAGCGTATGCACAGAGACCCAAGAGATCTGAACCCACGGCGCAGAGTACTCCGAACCTGCTAAACCGGATCATCAATATAGAACACGACATTGCTGGGGACCCGCCCGCCCTTTCTGACGAGGGGGAGGGAAGGACAATTATAGGCAACAGGACCAAAGAAAAAAAGGCTAGGAAGGCAGAAAACAAGAAGAAGAAAGAGGCCGAAGAAAAGGTCCAGGCCGAAAAAAAGGAGAAAGGGGAAAGAACCCCTAGGGGAAAGACGCCAGCAGTCATCGTCAAGGTGTCCGAGGCCCTCCCATACAAAGATGTCCTGAAGAAACTCAGGTCAGCAGAGCAAGAGGCTTTGGAGAACGTCAAAAGAGTTAGGATGACCAGGAACGGAGACGTCCTGATCGAACTAAGAAAAGACGATGAAAAACTTAAAGAATAGTTGGCAGAGAAACTCGACGAAAACACAATGCGATCCACGACAAAGCTCGTCATGGTCCAGGTTCGAGACATTGATGCAATCACAACCAAACAGGAAGTCAAAGCTGCAATAAGTGGCCTCCTAGGAGGTGAATTTTTAAAATTAGTAAAAAGGGGGAATGGACGAGACTACTTATCCCAGTTATTGAGCCATGGGTCTAGAGAACCTTCGGTGAATTAAATCATCAGCTGACGCAAGTCCTGACCGGCCATGGCTGCTTTAACAAATATCTTTTTAGATTCAAGAAGGTAGCCAGTCCCACTTGTAGCTATTGTGAAGAAGAGGATGACGCCCAGCATACCCTCTTCAAATGCCCTAGGTGGCAGGAGATCAGAGAGGCCCAGGGCATCAACACCTTAAGCCCGCACTCTCTGATAGGCAAGATGCTTCAAGGGGAAGTGGAATGGGCAACGATCATGAGCGGGATAACCCGCATTATGAAAGAAAAGTTCGAGGAAGAGCTGCTACGCCAAAACACTGCGACTTAACCGAAGCAATCAAAGAAGAGCAAAGTCCTGAAAGGGCAGAAGGGAAGTTCGGCTGATGGCAGCGGAGGAAATACCGTGAGGTGAAACCCGCTGACATCCGGGAGGGGGTTTTTAGTGGGCTGACCCCACACTACCACCCAGCACGGGCTGGTGGTGTCTTGTATAAGATTTTCCCCCTTCCAACACGCAATAAAAAAAGGGGGGGACCTGTTTGGCTGAAAAAATGTTCTTCCCACTCCTGGCGGCGAAGCTGCTTAAATGTGTGGGCGCCACTCATATCAAATGTATAGGAGATTTATACGGGCGTTGGAAGGAGGTTGTTAAAACTCGTAAATAAATCAAACGTTCGGAAACGAAAGTATATCAAGTTTCATCCGGAAAAACGTCCGTTAATATCATCCAGTGTTTGGAAACCATCTCCAAGATTGCGCTCCAAATGTTTCATAAAACGCGGTAGAACACTTCCGAATACTCGTTTTTTAAAAGTTATTTTAATTCGCTGTACAGGTTCAAGCATATTTTAGAAAATTCAACCCTTTCCGAGCTACTACAACCGCGAAAAACGCAGCTTCAGTTTTGATACATTTACATTAATTTTCATCTTGTTGTTGAGTATTGGGGTGCATTTCTTCTTAAGATCCCTTTTGCGTCAGATGAACAGAAAACAAAATCTACATCGAAGTCTGAAAACCACCCACGGATAGTTTGTGTAAAAATTCCAAGATTCTCGTGGCTATATCTCGGAAAGGGTTGGTTTTAAAAAAATATACCTAGAACCATTTTTGTAGAGAAATTTATCCTGAATAATATTGATATGATTCCATTTTGTCGTAAAATCAACTTTTAACGAGATATTCTAATTTAAATAATATATTCTAATAAGAGAAAACTCTAATTTCGGTATTTACTTTCCAAATTATGGCGAAAACCTCGAAAGAGTCTTTTTTATTATAATTATTCATTTGTATTGATGCCATGGATCTTTCAAAAGTCCGTGATTGGTACTCAAGTCATTTATTCAGCCTTCTAATTTAGTAGCGTCATCTGTTGATAACCTATTAGTACTAGATATAAATTGAGAGGGCGGCCACCTTGTATTGAACCCACCACGTCAAGTTCACCAGGTCAAGGTGACTCCTCCCCTTTCTCAGTAACCTCCTTAATCATGTGAATGGGGAGGAGTCACCTCGTTGACCTTGAGAAAGGGGAGGAGTTATCTTGACTTTGTGAAATTGGAGTGGGGAATTACTAAATAATATAAATCTGCTCCAAATATCTTGAAAAATTATAGTGCTCTGATTTTAATAACTACAATAGAATTTTAATTTTTAAACTGAAACACCAATGTATTATTTTAAATTTAAATTAATAAATTCTTCATTTATTCATTACTACCGCAATAACAAAAAATATAAGAAAAATATAAAAACTTTGAAATGACGATTCAATTTTTTTTAAATAGCACATTCTGTATTTTATCAAGCCATTTTATATGTAGATTTTAAAGACGTTGTTCAATATCAAAAAACCCTTAAATGAAAGTATAAATTCTTATAACTTTTCAAGCACCGACAACCTCCTGATTAAAACTCCGTTGTTTTGTTGTTAGAATCAACACTTTATTTTTATTTCTTCACAAGATGTTTTCATTTAGATAATGGACAGGAAGGAATAATTAAAAAAGTACACAGCACTTTTGTTTGTATTTAGTATAGCAGTTGTTAACGGTAGATTAAAAGAAACGAAGTTATTTTAATGGAATAAAATTAGTTGCGTAATGCAAGGTAAATCCACTACCAAGAAATTGTTTATTTAGGTTAGGGCCAGTTGTATAGAGATGATCCTCACATCAGAGTTTCTGTTGTTTGGTTGATACACCAAAAATCCATGAGTTAACTCAGACTCAAGGATGATCTACTGTTATACAACTGGTTATGGTGTTAAGTTGGGTAAATACCTGTTTAGTGTAAAAGGCACAGCAAGCTCACCCTGGATCCGTTACTAGATCTATGTTAGATATTAAAAAATTAGTAAACTACGCCACTGATCTTCTCCGCTATATTTAGGACGAGGCTGACGGCGAGCAAGCAAGTCTTCATTGCAGTCCACAGGCCTCTTACGTTCTTCATCGGTGTGTGTATCTTGGCATCGTCAATTTGGATTTTCACCATGGGTATGTTGGCGAAGCCGAGTCAAAAGGCTCCATTGTTAGTCTCAGTTGGGGCAAACAAATATTACACTTCCCATGTCTTCCCACGTCCTACAATACTGCATTTCAGGATATAAACTGGTGCAGCAGTAGAACCTCAAGTCTCCTGATGTGATTGCGATAAGTCAAATCAGCAACCACTGGTTAGCAAAAGTCATAAACAAACGGCCCTATACAAGAATTCCATATTTTAAATGTGAGTAAAGGAGTGCATGATAAGTCATTATCAAAGGCAGCTCCAGATATATTCCGCAAAAGGAAAACTCTTCTAGCCAACTTAGCACAAAGCTTGTCGACCTGAGAGTTCCAAGTAAACCCCAGTGAGTTAGTGGAATACCAATCATCCTCCAAACTCCATCCATGATATAAAATTGTAAAATGATTAAGTCTAAATCTGAACTGGAAATTGGAAAAAAGCTGTTACTCTTAAAAGTTTCCCTTTTCGACATAATTCCCTTCTTGAAAACTGGAATAACTCAAGCCACGTTTACTATTACCAAAGACATCATTACAAACACACAAATTTATCGGTCCAGTCATCGAGATACTTCCAAAAAACACATCTGACCAGTTAAATTGTTGCAGCATCCATAGCCACGCCCACTCAGTGTTTATATAACTTGGTTGGGAACTCATAGATGTAGCGCTACTATGTACATTTACTAGGACGCACACAAATATCTAAAAATCTAAACAAAATATGAACTTACAAGTTTTAAAAAATCCGCGATCGCCATGAGCACCAAGGGAAGTTCTGGGTCAGTTACTTTGAGCAAAAAAATCACTCGGTTCTTCTTTCTGAAAATTACTATTAAAATCACAACAGCAGGATAAGTCGATGTAGGAACGAATAAATCGCAAATAAGATGTTTGAAGCGAGTACGACGTTTACTTTTATTGGTTTATTAGCCTACACCACAGCACAAGCACGAAAAGTATCGAAAATAACAGACTTGTGTTTTTTTTTAAAAACTTTACTATTGGCCATTTTATCTTTTGCGTATCTATTATATTATTATGGTTTACATGAGTGTTCTAAAAACTATTGATAACAAAATTCAATTTAATTACAAAATCTCACATATTTATTATATTTTTTCCGTACGTATTAATGACAAGTCGAACAAAATTTAAAATTATCACAAATATTTAACACTTCTGTACACGAGGATGCGTTTCTATTACAAAAGGCTTGTCAAACTAACTTATTGTTACCATCTAAACAATAAATTAATAAAATAATTTGTCCACCGATACGGTTGGTAGGCTCGTAACTGTAAAAATTGATGAAAGATAACACACCGTAACACTATGAAAAAGGAAAACGCACTTGTCAATTTCTAATCGCTTTCCGGTTCTTTAAGTTGAGCGAGTAAAAGTGCTCTCTGTTTTTCCAATTCCGACTCAGTGAGATCGCCTCCCTTTCCAGGTGTACCACTATCTGATGGCCTACGATTCACACGTTTACTTATACTTCGTTCCTCGGATGAGCTGTGCTGTGTGACAATTACATACAATTACAATTTTTATTTCAATTAGGCATCTTAAAAGTTAGTGACCAAAAAAGTAGCCTCGTTTCTTTATTACCAAATCAATAAATGTACAAACCAAAACAGAACAATGATCGTATTTATAAAAAACCCAAACAAAAGAAAAACGTACCAGTCGTCAAGCAAAATTAAATCAAAAAGTAAAATTAAGGACTCACAGATACACTTTTTTTCTTGTGCTTCTTCTTTTTCTTTTTTTTGCCGTACTCTTCCAGGCTGTCTACCGAATTACTTCTCGGGGTGTACTTCCCCTTCTTTTGTTTCTCTTCTTCAGACTCGCTGTTACTGGAAGACTTGTATTTTTTGCTCTTTTTTGACTTTTTAGACTTTTTCGATCTCGAATGATGGTGACTACAAGATTCTTCCATTTCGTATTGGAAATCCTGCAAAAAGAACTAAGTTGTAGTCATGATTAACCTAAAATCGCGTTTCATTTGAAAGTGATCAAGTTAATTTATTCGGTGCGATTCTGATTTGACATAACAATCTTGTTATGATAATCATTTGGTTATTTTGTAACAATATGGTTATTTGAGCCGATTTACTATTCTGATTTTGAAGACATAATTATGGGGGCGTGGTTTGTCAACAATTATTGTTATATTTGTGTATATTAATATTGTTATATATCGGTTTGTAGTATTTTTACGGTACATTTGAACTATTTATAACAAGGTTTGGTTATGCTTAAATTATAACAATCATGATTATACGTGTTTAAACAGAATAACAATTTTCGGTAACATTGTTACGGAGATGGTTATAACTTAGGATAGCAATTTAGTCATAACAATATGATTATATAACCATGTGCAAATCAGAATCACACCGATTATCAATAAATAATATTTTAAAGCAAATACTGAACACCCCATGCCAGATGTCATCTAACTGCATGGAGCAACTACCAGGTCAGTCCGTAACTACTACTCTGAAGGTACTCAAATAGGTACTATTTTTCAGGTGTTTCTTTTAAATCCCAAGTTCTCGTACGCAAAGTCGCCCAAACCTACTGTTGGGTTACTCACAAGCCAGATGAAGAAGATATGGGGTATTGCCCTGATACTCCAACTGGCCAAGAAGTTCATTGAAAATGTTTACAAATTTTAATCCTTGTGAAGTTATTACATTCGTTGAAAGGCTGTAAAGCTGGGCAAGATAAGAAAAAATCATTCCGAGCTTACTTGCATGGTAATCAGAGATGCTGAACAGGAATATAATAAAAACGATGAGGAAGAGACAGAAAAACTGGAAAAGTCGGCCTGGAAGAAATGATTAAGGGTGGAGGAATTCAACTTCAACGAAGAATGTTAAGTCTTTAATAATAGTTTGCAATGAAAGAAAATACCCTGAAGAATGGTTGCATAAAATAAAACAAAGATTTTATTGTGAAAATAATAGAGGACGAGCTGGAATAACTTTTATATTTTTTATTTGAACCTCTAAAAAAGATAACAAATTTCTATGTTGGACTTGAAAAACAAATTTCAACAAAGATTAAATTTTTAGTAACTCTAAAAAAGACACACCAATTTTCCTCGTTCTAGCTGGCCACGTTGGAAAAATTATGGAAAAATAGACATGTTTATGAAATCTAGTAGAATTCACCACTCGTCAAATTGTGAATTCTGTTTGTAGTTTCTGGTTAAAAGCTGGGTTTTAAGTTATTCTTTAAAAATGTTACAAATGAAAATTTCGTTGGTCGTTAAAAATTCGTCCTGTGCTGGAAAGTTGTAAGGAGTAAATTATAAAAATTACCCCAAAAATAAGATAACTATTCTATCGAGGTATAATTCAGAACAAATGAACCTAAAGGGCTTAAGATTAATTTCTATCTACTACTGTGCGAAAAACCCACTTTTCGAACACATTTTCATTAGGGAATGAGCTACTTTTCCGCTAAAAGTAAAAATTATGCTTATACCAGATTTATAGCAAATTTTGCACGGACATACATATCGTAGGTTCCGTATTGTACAGTCGGAGAAAAATCATAGTATTTTTAAAAACTATTCCGTTTTCGTTTTAGCGAGCCCAAATATTTTATCATCAGGCCCTTACAACTCCGCTATGTGCCGGAGAATTTTTGAGCCTTCGGTTTCTTTTTGTTTACCTACTTCAAATTTCGATTTGCCTGTACGCAAAAAAAATGCGTAGGTCGTCACGGAACTTTTACGATTTTTTTCCCACCAAAAATATATAATTTTTATCAAAATGTTATTTATATGGATGTAAATATTTTCACTTTCGCATAACACTGAGAAGCTGAAATTTTACACAAACATAGTTTCGATGTTTGGTAGACGAAATAAAATTGAAAAGAAAGGGTTCCGTTTGTATAAGATGGTCCCCTGAATGTTTATCTTCATTTACACAGAATTCCGTTATTTATGGTCGGAATTTAGATTTTTTGATTTTCTGGGAATTTCTTCAAAATAAGAATTTCATTTATTTTAAAAATTTGTATTTTTTATTTCTTACTAAGATGATGTGTACCAAGTTTCGTTAAATTTAGTGGGGATGAGTAAATTCTTCGGGAAGAGCACGTATTGTCCAACCGCGATTTGCAATTTTACCTATACAGATTCGGAAAGTTTAAGGTTTATATAATGTAATGAAAATACAAAAAGTGGCGGTAAATTGATAAACAATTAGAGAAAATCGACTTTGAAGTTCGCAAAAATTTCACTTTCAGTGACGCGCTTGGTGAAAATTTGGGTTACTGTGCCATAATGTTAACCAGCCAAATCAAAATTTCTTCTGCTACACACTAATGCCTCGATTACACAGAGCGACTTTAGACGCTAGACGCCGGCGTCTAAAGTCGCCAGCGACTGAGCGTGTAGCGACCTGTCCGATTACACACAGCGTCTAAACTCGCTAGTCTCGTAGTTGCAATCGCGCATTTGACATCTTGCAAGTTACAACCACAGTAGTCACTAGTCGCTAGCACAATAGCGTTTTTACACTCTCATGTCGATTACACAGAGCGACTTTAGACGCCGGAGTGTAAAAACGCTAGCGTGTAGCGTCTAAAGTAGCCCGGCTGTCAACTTTAAAAGCGAGCGAACAGCGTCTGTTCAAGACGCGGCGTGTAAGCGTCTAGGTCTATTACACAGAGCGAATTTAGTCGCTGCGTCTAAATTCGCCAGCATCTAGCGTCTAAAGTCGCTCTGTGTAATCGAGGCATAAAGAACATAGTTAATATAGAAAATTGTAAAAATATTTAAGGTAATAGGGGTCCAAACTTTTGAATAAATCGAATTTGAACTTAGCAAATTTACATGTAAAATTTAACGAGATTCCGCGCGTCGCTCATTTTGTTGACGGTACGTGTACAATCAATGACCCTAACACTTAGAGAATTTCGCACTGGCAGAAGCACCACGTCTCTCGTACCTGTAACATCGATTATTTTTTGTTTTTACGCGATTTTTTCGGGGTTTAAGCTCCCGGTTTCCTTAATCCTGGTTTTCTTGATGGTAGGCGCTTCAAATTTCTTTAGCTATCTGGTGCAGAGCGCCGACGGCCATGAAAAACCGGCAGTCCGAGCGGCTTGGGTTTTTCGATGCGCACAGTTATGGCCGGGCCGGAACCACCCTAAAAAGTAATTAGCACCATCAAAACCGGAGCCCCGCAAGGCCTAGGTTTTCCCCATAGTTGTTTATGTCGTTTCAATGCTAATTTTACGTACTTTTAAAAAGTCGATATTGGGGTTGTTTTTCAGGATTTCACCCAAAATATTTTTTCTATAGACAAATATAAGCATGTTCTTTAGTGTGTAGCACACGAAAATTTTTTTTGGGTGGTTAACATTATGGAACTCTTCCCAAAATTTGCAGAATATCACCCATTTTGTTGACGGTACGTGTGCTTCTATATACTCTAAAACTTAGCGATTTCCGCACCGGCAGATGCAACACGTCTCCCGTATGAGTAACATCGATGAAAGGTTACTATTTTGTCATTATTTTTTTTATGCGATTTTTTGGGGGTGATACGTAAAAGGGAACTGCCGCATACCGCAACTATACTTTTAAATGCTATATCCAGGTTTTCTATGATCCCGATTTTTTGGATTCCGGTTGGGGTGGATTAATATTCTTCTACACCTTTTCAACAAGTAATTCAGAAAACCTCACCTGCTGTTCAGAAATCGTGAATTGTAATTCAGATTTATCGACTGATATTCAGAAATGTGAATTGTAATTCAGATTTGTCAACTGATATTCAGAAATCGTGAATTGCAATTAAGATTTGTCAACTGATATTCAGAAATTGACAAATCTGAATAACGGTTGACGATTTCTGAATATCAATTGACAAATCTGAATAACCGTTGACGATTTCTGAATATTAATTGACAAATCTGAATAACGGTTGACGATTTCTGAATATCAATTGACAAATCTGAATAACGGTTGACGATTTCTGAATTACTGGTGGAAAAGGTGTAGTATGTTTAGCGTTTAGCCCAGTAAACCATTGTCAAAACCGCTCGTAGGGCTTAATGGAGCGGAGCGGAAGGCCCGAAGAGTAGGTTTTGACAATGGAACTGTACCTTCGAATCGAATCCTGAATTAAAAAAAACCTAATTCTCAAAAAAAAAAAATTTTGGTTCTGAAAAGAACCGATTTTTTTATCAATGCGACGACAACATGTGCGGTACACCGCATAATGCTCGGTCATATGCTCCAAGATGTTGAAGAGCGCGATTAGCACGGGTTACCGTGTCAACAGCGGGTGGCGTACTGACATACCTCAGCAAGCATGATTCGTGAAGCGAAGCATTTGGGAGGCAAAGCCTCCCTTCAATCTCCCCCATCTCATTATGGGGATGACGCGCGTTGATTAATTTTAGTGGGATTAACAACCCGGTTTTGGCATTGGAGCCGAATCTCAATGGTGCTTAGGAGGTGGGTGAGGGGAAGGAGAGATGAGTTTGGGTAGGTGGGAATACTGACATACCTCCCGCCGATGCGTTGTACTTATAAACCGTTTATGGGCGTGGCCTTACTTTTACACCGTTAGCCAATGGTTTTACAGGATCGTTAATTTCGAAAAAAAAGTGCTTGTAGGGCCTTCTGCCGCCAATTTTAATTTTTTGGTATAGTTTTTAAACCGAAATCTTTCAGCATCTCAATAGGAAAATTTCCATATAGCGGTTGGACATTACGTGCCGGCACCAAAATGCAAAGATGGTCATAATTCTTTTGGCTTTTAGAACCTCCAAATAAAGTGGGATCTTGATTGCCAATATCCTACATTGGGCTTCACCTTGTAAGTCACCTTGTGGAACACTCTGTGTAGGTGAGGTAACGTTCATAAGATTGCAGTCGAGCGCTAGGGTCATAAAAAATTTGTTTCTTTTGATTTGGACTAGGGGGGGGCGAAAACAATTTGATTTTGCGAATTTATTACCTGGGGGGGGTAACTAATTTACTCATCAATAAATTGACTTTCATGATCGAGTCAGAATAAGAGTTTAAACACTGCGTACGTCACAACAATCCAATAATTTTAAAGAAACAATGCAAATTGACCACTTCCCTCTTACTATGCGCAAACTAGGTGATGTTCCATCTGATTTCAGTTAGTAGCCTTGCTGTTCTTGACCTTCTAGTTTCCATTATTCACCTTTCCTCCTAAGTATTTAAAACGATCCACTCAAACTCTTCAAGGTCATCTTCTATTTTTACACTTTCAGCTGTTCACTTATCTAATTTTCTTTCTTCAACCTCACTCCTTTTATTTACAAGTTTTTATTGTTTATTATGCCTTTACAATTCCTCTTCCTGATTCTATTCTTCATCAAGAAGTCATCTCCTAATTTTACACTTTCAGCTGTTCGCTTATCCAATTATCTTTCTTCAACCTCACTCCTTTTATTCACAAGTTTTGATTGTTTATTATGCCTTTACAATTCCTCTTCCTGATTCTATTCTTCATCATGAAGTCATCTTCTATTTTTGCACTTTCAGCTGTTCGCTTATCCAATTTTCTTTCTTCAACCTCACTCCTTTTATTTACAAGTTTTCATTGTTAATTATGCCTTTACAATTGAAGGGCCTAGTAGAAAAAGTAGTTAAGTCACATTTTTTTCAATTTGTTGATTTTTATACTAATTTGTAGAGAATAAATGCCGCAATGTGAAAATGTGCTCAACTACAAATTGAAAAAAAAAGTGACTTAACTACTTTTTCCACTAGGCCCTTCAATTCCTCTTCCTGATTCTATTCTTCATCATGAAGTCATCTTCTATTTTTACACTTTCAGCTGTTCGCTTATAAAATTTTCTTTCTTCAACCTCACTCCTTTTATTTACAAGTCTTGATTATTTATTATGCCTTTACAATTCCTCTTCCTGATTCTATTCTTCATCATGAAGTCATCTTCTATTTTTACACTTTCAGCTGTTCGCTTATCTAATTTTCTTTCTTCAACTTCACTCCCTTTATTTACTAGTTTTGATTGTTTATTATGCTTTTACAATTCCTCTTCCTGATTCTATCCTTCATCATGAAGTTAAACAGGGCCGATAGCGCGTCGAGAATTCTTTGAGTTTTCTCTGTAACTCTAATTCTACCTTTCGTATTTGCTATTGCCACAAAGAAAGGCCTACGTTCAGCAGTGGACAAGGAACAGCTGATAAAGAAGAAGATTGCTTGTGAAATTGTGAATATCAGGTTCATTAGTTTTTCTGGGATCTTCATATCGCGCACTATTATAAACATTTTTTTTAGTGCATGGTATAAAAGGCCTGTTGCAAGTTTACAAACAGCATGTGTATTTCTATACTATGCTCGAAGAATTTTTCTGTTAATTGTTTCAAAATACGTAAGGCATCAATCGTAGATTGACCTTCCAGGTGTAGGTGCTCGCTCTGCGTATTTTTTTGTTTCTCGAAGTTCAAAGCCGACATGCCTTATACATTACTGGTAGCTGAATTATATCTCTGCAGTTATTCCACTCCTTGGCATCTCCTAATATATAAAGATAATAAAATGTATTCAACTTTGTCCCCAATTATTTCTATAATAACTTTTTTGAACTTGGTTTCCTTCTATGACCGTCTCCGTATTTTTGATTTGTCAAACAAGGTAATAAAGTCACCTCTAACTCCCATCAGCTGCGTAATGCCTGGTTTTGTCAGGTTGCGAATCACGGGACTTCTTAACTCAGTCATCAAGCAAACGTTCCTGGTTCGTAGTGCCTGCTGTCTTCGTTGGGGAGTTCTAGCCAGGTTGTGAGGCCGCCAAACAACTGCGGTCATATCCGGCATTGTCGCCTTGCGAGGGCTGAAGATGAGTCAGAAAAGGAAGTAAGACAATGGACACGATTAGGTAGCCGGAGTATACGAGTTTATACTCGCCCCTCCCCTGAAAGCCAGAATCCAAACACAAAAGAAAATTTCTACGAGATAAAATGGATTGTGGAAGTGGTTATATTCCGACAGGAATGGCAATTAATCATTTAAATCAAATTAAACTAAACAACCTTCCCTGGTGTAAAAATGGTCTATTTCCGCGGTTCAGAATCCACGTTAAACTATACATCTCCTGTGCTTATCGTACATTTCAACATGCAACAGGCAAGGACAAAGAAAACTAAATATATACTACCCCAAGAGTAAAACCGAAATCGACAAGTATGTTTTAATTTCTTACCTTATAGATTTTTATTCTTTCACTATCGGATGCAAACGCTAAAAATTCGTCTTCATTTTGTAACTTCTCTTTCACTTCATCCCAAGTCATTTCGTAGTCAATATTAGCTTCTCGTAACAAATTCTTAAAATTTGCTTCCAATTTTTTCATTCGCTTCGACTCCTCTTTCAATCTCTCCTTTTCTTTTACTTCAGCCTACAAAAGAAAAGTAAAATTTTATGAAAAAAAGGTGGGGTTGGGTATATACGAACCTTTTCGAGCAAGGAATTGTAAGTAAGTTTAACATTTCCTGCATCCAAGTTACCGCTACGTTTATCTTCGCACACAACCGTGGCGAATTCTTCAAAAGACGTGTCAATTTTTACATCAAACTCGCGCTCTTTTAAAATTTCCCTTATAATTTTTTTTTCGTCGTAAAATCTCGCTTTGAGATCTTCAACGTAAAATTTAAATAAATCTAACGGCGTAGACCCGCTTTGACCTGTATAAACTACAAATTTAATCTAACAAAAATTATCAAAATCGGTTCAACTTACCCAGCATTGCTGAAAACCGAGCGTCGGCAGATATCGTCGGATACAATTCAACCCAGAGGGACATGGAAGTTAATTTACCTTCCTCATGCAAAGCGTCTAAAAAGGCTAAAAATGCGTCCCTATTTTTACGGCATTGTCTCTTGTACCGTCGCTTTTCGCGCTCCTTATCTTCGATTTGTTCTTTCTCTAATTGTCGGATGTGTTCCTCGAAGACAATCAGCGCGTCTTCTTTCTCCATTGCTAAATTATAATAAAAATTAGTCTAAAACTTCACGCGATAAAATTTCCCTTACCTAATAATCCAACATCACTAGTAAAAGCAACATTTGCTAGTAACAATGCTTGTGCCTCGCTCCAGGTCGTATCGTAACAAATATCCGTCATACTATCCAATACATCGGCCAACTTCTTCATGTTCCGCTTTTTCAAAACCTTCGACTCCTCTTTTTCTCGCTTCGACAAACTAAAAACTACGTCATCGTAAATTTCTCTCCGATCCGAATCGGGAACGGCTTGCCAAACTTCCAAATTGGTAAAAATTTCGTCGCACTTATAATACTTGGTAGCAGACGTAATTTTGTCGCACGTCAACAGAAACTCCTCTAAAGTTTCTTTCGCTCTCTTCGCTTTGTGACGATTTTCTTCCTTCTCGTCTTTTTGCTTTTGCGTCTTGTAAGCATTAAAAACTTGCTTCTTCTCGTTCATTTTCTTAAAGGTCTCATAGCGCGGATCGTTTTGAATTACTTTTAGGCACTGTTCCCACGAAGAGTTCGAAGCGACGTTGTATTCCTTCAGCAAATCCTTTAAAGCTTCCATCGCCTCCTTTTTATCTTTATAAATTTTAAGTTCGGGCGTCGAGTTACGAGATTCCATTGGCGGAGGCTGACTAATGTTGGATAAATTTGAATCGTCATCTGTAAGTTTAAAAGGTGAGTGCACAGGAAAATGATAGAATTAAATTTTTTACCTTGCTTAGGTGGAGGAGTGGGTAAATTAATCGCCGCTAGTGTTGCAGCCATCGAAGCTTCCAGGGCGCTCTTTCCAATTGGACTGGAAGCTAAAAAAAGGGAATCACTTTTACAGTTTCCCATTAATTTTCCAAACCAAAGCTTTTAAGGTTTCAATTCAAATGTGTTTCGATTCAAAGAAATAATATACAAGGTAGGCTAATTTATCAATCTCCAGTTAAAAGTTCCGGTTAGACTTATCTGATAGGTAAGTGAGGTTTGGCGTCTTCTCATTGGACAAAAAGACGTCACATGTTAAAAAAAGTCATAATGATTTTAATACTGATATATGAATAATAGTCCCTCTTTCGCTCCGCCGAAGAAGTATTAACGGCTATCCGATTTTATTAGACATCCTGTGTGAGAAGATGAAACCCCCCTTCCCCACGAAAAGCTCCCGTTTTATTTCGCCGAAAAATCGCACCAAAAAGCTCTTTTTCGGGGAGATTTAAGCTCTCGATGAAACTGGTGGAACACCCTTCATATTATTCTTCAAAAAAGTTGCCGGAGTCCATCCATGTCTTCAAAGATCACGGGTGCCTTCCCTCTAATAAAACCTTAGCAATTGTTTTATCATAATTGTTGAAGACATATAATTATGGAGTCATTCCATCTCAAATTAACTGAAGAATTTACTCGACCCCCACCAAATTTGACGAAACTTGGTACACAACATCTTAGTAAGAAATAAAAAATAAAAATTTAAGGATTTGTCCAAAAAGGCATTTGTTTCCTTGTTTTGCTTCTTCAAAAAGTCGAAAAGTTAGTGTGTAGACTTGTAGAAAAACGACTGTAACTTCATCCAAAGTAGTCTAAATTTAAAAATAAAAAATGTTCTGGAAAGGTAAATGAACGCTCTATTCAAATATTCAACCACATTTTATTTTTTCAACCCCTAACTGGATTAATTTTCTAATATTAATCCTATTTCAACCCCTATTTCTAAAAAGGTATTTTTATTTTGTTCGTTTTTTCACTGTTGTTTTGTACAATTGTACTGAGCATGCATACCAAATTTGATCGTGGTATGAGCATGGGTTCGGTTAGTAAAGATAAATTAAGTACACCGAGAAACGGACAAAAATCAGTTTTTCGCCGATTTCTCAAGTTTCTTTGTACTTTATGGCAAAATTGTTTAATATAAAATTAGAGTTAATTAAATTATCTACAAAAAAACTTCTATACATATTTTTCCTTAGATTGTATTCACATAGTAATAATCGTTCAAAGTGGAGCTAAGTTGCGCAATCACGGTTATATATTTATTCAAAATTGAAAATCAAAATCGGAGGCGATTTCGGGCAAAATTTAAAATATGCAAAATGTGTATTTTCGTTGCAAAGCAAATTTTTTTCGAGAAAATTTCATTCGACATTTTCGATTTATATTTGTCTCCTCGACGTATTAAAGGCAAAAATAAATTTTTATTTTCCAAATTGCAGAAATCATTTCGCCCTTTTACCACGACAAATATTGAACCAATTACATCGTCGCATTATGAATTAATTCTTACAATTTGATGCCTCGCGTATTGCGATGCTAAAATTTCCAAGTTTCGAAAGATTGCTGCAGATTTTCAATAACAACGCAATTTTAAAATTCTTCGTTTTTGGGAAGTCGGAAGAGATGGTTTTTGCTCTCTCTCCGTCGCCCCCGAACCTTCATCTCAAATATTTCGCCGTCAACGGATAGAATTCGTTGGAGCCGACATTTTAAGATGTCATAACAATTTTCACAACAATTTGATCGTTAAAAGTTCTTCATTTTTGAAAATTTACCGTGGAGTGCCGGTTCAATTTCAAGAAACTCAAATCAAACTTCGCACAATTTCGGACTTTCCGGGAAAGCAGTTCGATGAGTATTCAACGTAACATTTCTTAGTCTTCTTGCACAATTCCGGCGAGTTCTGCCGTCCTAAAGTGCTCCGGTCTTATTCGCGGCATTCTGTTCTTTGTAATTATTTGTATTATTTTGAGCGTTGAAATTACTAAATTCTAATATATCAATTTGTTAGTGGTTTTCATTTTTCGAATTAAAGCCGCCATCCCGCCATCTGTTGACAGTATTTTGAATCACTGACAGTATGTCAGAATATTTCGATTTTTGACAAATTAAATTTTTTGTTTGCAAGACTTGTGATTTGATTTATCGCAAAAAGCGAATAACTTTTTTCCCCGCTCGAATTTTTTCTCCATTTATGCACGAATAGTTGCGCCTGGACCTACAAAATAACTGTGCAAAATTTAGCATCGCAATACGCGAGGCATCAAATTGTAAGAATTAATTCATAACGCGACGATGTAATTGGTTCAATATTTGACGTGGTAAAAGGGCGAAATGATTTCTGCAATTTGGAAAATAAAAATTTATTTGTGCCTTTAATACGTCGAGGAGACAAATATAAATCGAAAATGTCGAATGAAATTGTCTCGAAAAAAATTTGCTTTGCAACGAAAATACACATTTTTCATATTTTAAATTTTGCCCAAAATCGCCTCTGATTTTGATTTTCAATTTTGACGACGACACTAATTTGCAAATGCTGCCGTTATTTGTCGTTTTTCGTCAACCGTCGTCATGTGCTAAATTAAAGACCGTTAATAACCGTTTCCGAAGCTCCGATTGCTTTTTCTAAATTATCCGTCGTTTCTTTGTGAGAGACCCATTTCTGTGAGAATTGTGTAAAAACTTTGGACGTATGTAGCGCTCTTATATACCGGCCGATCTTTAATTTTTAAGACGCAACGGAAGCGTATCGCGACGCTCTATAATAGTTCGTCCATAACATTCCTTCGTATTTTCAACGCCGAAGGTGTTAAACCGAATTTAAATTTCAAAATTATTTTTTCAATGGGATAGATAGCCTTGCAAATTTTTCGAAAAAAATTACGCTCCGATAATTATATATTAACGCCGGAAATGGACGGGCAAACCGTTTTTGGGATCTGCCGTTAGGTTGGTGTTAGTTTTTGATATTTCTTTAGAAAACCAATTAAAAACAAATTAATCTTCAGGTAAAGTTAAATCTTCCGCAAAGAGGTGGATCTTCCACGAAGAGGTGGATCTGCCGTTAGGTTAGTGTTAGTTTTTGATATTTCTTTAGAAAACCAATTAAAAAAACAATACTCCGCGTAAAGTTAAATCTGCCACAAAGAGATGTGGATCTGCCGCAAAGAGGTGGATTAACCGCTCCCTCGAACTCGTTACTATTTCGGGTCCCTACTATTTCATGATTATAAAAATAAATATTTTATTTTATTTTTACCTGGAAAATGTTCGGAGTGCAGTTTACCAGTTTGCAAAATTTCGTGCAGTTTACCCGGGGTGCAATTCATTTTTCGAATTAAAGCCGCCATCCCCGCCATCTGTTGACAGTATTTTGAATCACTGACAGTACGTCAGATTATTTCGATTTTTGACAAATTAAATTTTTTGTTTGCAAGACTTGTGATTTGATTTATCGAAAAAAGCGAATAACTTTTTTCCCCGCTCGAATTCTTCTCCATTTATGCACGAATAGTTGCGCCTGGACCTACAAAATAACTGTGCAAAATTTGGTTGAGATCGGTCCAAGGGTCTAGGAACGTATAGCGAACAAGCAAACACGCACGCACGCAAACAGACAAGCTCTTATATATATTTAGATGGTCAGAATCGATTTTCAATTAATTGTATAGATTTTCATCATAAACATGTAAACTTAATTTGTTTGCATGAAGGCCAGATAAATGTGACACTTTTCAGTTTATATCCTCAAACATCAGGGTGTATAACTTTGGAACTAAGGAACATAGTGGGCTGATTTATTTTCTACAAACCTATTAGTTTAGATTGCTGGAAATTTTTTTTTTTAATTGTGCGTTTTGCACCCCCTTCCTAAACGGGTCCCTTTTCCCCTAAAAATTAATATATTATTAGGACTAACATAGTCAACATGTGCACCAAATTCTATTTTGAATGCTATGTGCAAGTGATTTGAATTTTTAAAAATTCGATGCCAGCGATTTCGGTGGCGAAATATGGCACTTTTTATAGTACTACAGATTGTATCAGTGTTTATGGATTTGTATGATTAAATGATGTTTACATTATAAAACGAGAAATTTATCAATATTAGAATCAAATTTCGATCAAAAAATTCCAAAATCTGTCTTCTGCGATTTTTCGACGGATTTCGTTAGGTAATTGTTCGTACTTTAACATACTAAAAATCGTCTTGTCGGAACCCTGAGCTTCTTACTGAATTCTTCGTCAGAAGTTGACATTTTTTTATGAAGGAGTGAAAATTATGTTTTTGGCAAAATATGTATATTTAAACAAATTTCTATTTCAGCTATATTGCTATCATATAACTCATTACAAATATTAATAACACTTAAAATATTTTAACAACATTTTTGAAATATGAAAAGAAGAGTTTCTTAAAAATGGTCTGATTTTTGGATATGTTTTAAGGTATGGCGTCCTAATAAAAGCACTGAGTTGGCGACCTCGGCGATCGTCAAAACAAAATGTTTCTTCGCAAAATTTCCTTACTAGCTGACTTTAGGACGAAAATGACTGCTACAAATCTTATGGAGAATAAAATTTACTGCAAATTTTATCTAAGGTATTTTTCTCTAATAAGTCTAATAGTTGTTGAGCGCCAGCGCTGTTAAATAGCACATTTTTGAAAATTCGTTTTTGCTCTGCCTTTTTTTATAATTTTTAGTTACTCTCTCTAAAAAAGTCTATTATATTATGTATATGATCAAATCTATTAATATATCGTCCCATTAATACTATAACTAGGTAACTTGAAATTACTGATATTGAGTAAATGGAGTTTAAAGTTTACAATAGCAAAAAAAAAGTATTAAAACTTCAAAATTATTTTTGTTTTAACGTTTAAAACTTTAGCTACTTATGTAAGTTAAATGTATTTAATACCCTCACAGTCTAATGTTTTATATTTTAGGAAATTTTTAATTAAAAGTAAGATATCTACATATTTATAGCACTAATAAAAATGTGAAAAATCAGACTTATTAGTTCTTTTATTTTATTTTAACTTTGTATGTTTCAAAATAAGTTTTATTCATAACGACTGATAAATAGTAATACATAATACAAAATAAGATCGATAAAATACATAATTATTATAAAGAATAAAACTATAAGACTTCACAATTGCACAAATAGATATCTCAACTGTCTTGCGAAGGTCGCGGACGTACTATACGTTGCTATACGTAACGTTCGGAATTTGCACAATTAGGTATCTCAAATTATGCACTTATAGCATAACAGCATTGAAGGGATCTGGGACTTATCTACTTTTAGCAAGTGGATATTTGATATTTAGAAACATAATAGAACATTTTTAGTTGTAGCACTAAATAAAATGGGTAAAATTAGGTGGTTACATGTAGCTAACTCAAAATAGCCAAAATTCGAGTTACCTAGTTATAGTATTAAGGGGACGATATACTCTATTATAAAAAAAAGGCGGGTCATAATATGGTCATAATCGAGCGTTTTTGAAACTTTCAAAAATGTGCTCTATTTAACAGCGCTGGCGCTCAGCAACTATTCGACAGAAAGAAATATCTTAGATAAAAGTTTTAGTAAATTTTGTTCTCCATAAGATTTGTAGAAGTCATTTTCGTCCTCAAGTAAACTGGTAAGGAAATATTGCGAAGAAACATTTTATTGTAATTAATTGTTGTAATGTTAGAAAAACCATAATTAAGAACAAAATCTATGCTTTTAAACCGTTTTAAACTATACTAACTTGCTGAAAAAAATATTCACTAAAATGTTACTACATTAACTTTACTTTAAATTCATTTATGTATATACTAATTAATTTAAAATTTTTATATTAGTAAATAAAAGGTATACCACGAAAAGTGCCGGCGCGGCGCCACTTTATTATTAATTGGAAAAGACTGAATGGTACAAAATTGGAAAGACGAAGCCAACACTGTAAAAAAAGCACCGAGTAGTCTACATTTTAAAATTTCCAAAATAAAGAGACCTACTGAAACGAACATCAAAAAACAATATTTTTATCATGTAATATAATATCATGTAATTGACTCTTTTGTCGTTTGATGTAGAAATAAATAAATAAATAAATAAAATAAATAAATTTTTGTTTTGGGAGAAATGAACTATCACAGTTCAACCTCAAATTCTTTGAGTGTAACAAAAAAAGAAAAAAAAAATCCGACAGCACCAGCCGAAATACAAGTTGGGGTTCCTGTAAAAGACGCCAAGAAGAAGGATATTGAAATGCTGCTTAGTGTTCATTTTGGAAAGGAAACATTTTTGACGAAAACGGTTTGGTGGAAATTGAAAATGAAGAACGCCACTTTTTAGAAGAAACTCCTTTCGTTTCTAACTCATAACTAATTATCCATTTATTATATTTTGTATTTTTTATTATTATTTTTTTATATTGATTGATCCATATTCTAAAATTGTATTTTTTAAATAAATTTGTTAAATTTCTGACTTTAAGTCTATAATAATTATTATTTTACACTCAATACCTAAATAACTAAAGCGCATTTACGTTTCAAAACCGGACATATCCAGGTTTTGGTTGCAAATACGGACAAATGCATCATAGAAATTCGTTTGGAATTTATTTGGTAGTTTTTTGCGTTTTTCTCAAATTCACTCTTAAGTGACATGTCCGATTTTGATTCTACACGCCTCGTATGTACATTGATGTTATGCATAAGGAAAACTTAAAAATAATGTACTTGTAATTTCTATGTGCAGAAGATCAATTAAATAGGATGCATATTGCAATCGGGCCTTAAACATAAATTACATTAACGCAATTTTAATATTTTAGATCCTAAATATAGTACATTTTACTTCAATCAATAATATTTCAATGAATTTGAAAATCAATTTCCATTTTTTTAAATATAATTACTTCATTCTTTTTATATTTTTATTTTATAAATCCATCAACATTTATATACCTAGTCGTGCCATAAGTTCTGATACTTGTTTGGAAGCCGATTTTAATGATTTTAAAATAAAAATCCTCTATATAAATTACTACATTTTATTCGGTACATTCTAAGGAATTCAATTTTGTACGATTTATTCGAAATGGTCACCTTTTGCCTTCACAACGGCCTTTAAACGTCGCGGGCAGTCATCCATTGTGGCACGCACTACTTTTATTAGTATAGATGTTCCAACCTTGATCAAATTCCGTTTTAAGAGCTCAATATTTTTATGGGGTACTTTGCAAGCTTGTTCCTCAAGAACAAACCATAATTTGTAATCCAAAGGGTTCAAGTCAGGACTACCTGAAGGTCAGTCTTCCGCGGCAATAAACTCAGGTAAATTTGTTTGTAGTCATTTGTTGGGTTGTTTTCGCTTTATGCGCTGGTGCAGAATCTCGCTGAAACACCATATGGTTTTCACGAAATAAGTTGTAATTTAGAGGGTTAACTACGAGCTGTAACATTTTTTGGTATTTTTTCCCCCGTTATTTTTCACGTTTTTTCCCCTTTTTCACAAAAAACAGCTGCGTTACTGCTTCATACGACACACCTCACCAAATCATTACTATTGTTGTATAATGGCCATTTTTCACCCCCGAAATTTTTTTAGGGGCTTCATTAGAGCTGTAAGCCTACACAGGATCGTTTTTCATGTTGAATTTTTCTTCGACTGTGAAAATTTTTTCGTCAGTAAACAAAATATTTTTGTGATCTTCATACGCGTGCCGGTCCAGGAGTCGTTTTGTTCTTTCTTGTCTAATATTTTTTAGAGCAATTGTAAGACGATGTATTGTAATCCTACGATAAGCCCCAAGTTTTAAGTCATCTTTTAACACGCGAGAAATGGTTCTTTTCGAAATTTAAATTTCCTAGCCATAATTTTTTGTTTCCTCAAGGGATTTCTTCTCATTCGCTCGCGAACTGTTTTAATAACTCCAAGAATTCTTAGAGTTCGTGGTCGACCACTTTTTTTTCGGTTATCTACTCCAGAAGTTTCATTCTATCGATGGATAGTTAAAAAGAAAAAAATTTGTAATCCGTAATTTTTTTAAACAAATTTAAAATTGCACTAGTAGGTACTTTTATCATTGTTATGTATAGCAATTACAACAATACGATTATCGTTGACATCCGAATTCATGTTTACTATTTAAGACTTGAATTTCAACTTTCGCCCACTTATATATGTACCTGCAAATGATCTTTCCAAAAATACCATTAGCAACCCCCATCCCTTAATCTTCATAGTAAAAATGAACGGTGCTTTGTTAGTATCAGAACTTATGGCACGACTAGGTATCAAAATTTAATTCAACATTAAAGGGTCATTCACATCCACGTAACGTACGTTCCGGACATACAATACGTAACGTAAGGAAAGTTGAAATGCATTGTTTCAAATGGCACCATTCACATTCGAAAAAACATGACAGACGTAAGGTAACAAAAAGTTCGTTCAACTTCAACTTGTACGTTATGTTTTCTATGTTTGACCAATGGAGATGCTTTCATTTTATTAGGCAACACCCCTTTTACTGTATTTTCAATTTTAAGGTTAAGTCACAAAAATGAATGCTGTCAAACTGTCAACCGATAGCCAATAGATCATTTTGAGTCACGTGACTTTGACAGGGCGCGGCCATTTTGTCGGGGGGGCATACCTGTCGGGACGTCACCTCGAAATGATAAATTGTGATTTAAGGTTATGATTATGAGGTGTAAACTTCATAATCATAACCTTAAAATAAAAATCAATTACGAAATTTGACAGGGCGCGGCCATTTTGTCGGGGGCCTGTCGTGACGTCACCTCGAAATGATCTATGCAAATACTGGTGCCCGTGCTTTTCGTTTCTATGGAAACATAGTATAAACATAGTAAACTAAGTGGATGTGAATGGCAAATAAAAAACTACGTTTTCTACGTTACGTATTGTACGTCCGGAACGTACGTTACGTGGATGTGAATGACCTTTAACTAAAGCATCCGTTTTTGTTTTCTTAACATAACCTACAATAATCACGTGTGAGGTGTAAAAATTTGTCAAGTAGTTATGCCAAGGTAGGCCACCATGGTATAGTCGGAATGGGACGCTTCGCCGTCGCCGTTTCGCCGTCGCCCATTTCGCCGTCGTTAATTAAAAAATATAAATCAAAAGTTACAATTGAAGTTTTATTAAATTATTTTGATTATTTATAAAAGATTATTTTTTGTTTTTACGCGATTTTTGGGGGGTGAAACGTAATAGTTTACTGCCCCATACCGCAACTATACTTTTTAATGCTATTTCGAGGTTCTCTCACATCCCGGTTGCATTTATCCCGGTTTTCTTGATCTGTCGCGCTTCAAGTATGTTTAGCCTAGTAACCAGAGTCAAATCCGCCCTGGAGGGGTGCAGAGCGGAGCGGAGCGCAGCGGCGCCCCGTAAGGGTAGGATTTGATGATGGATTACCCTCCTTTCCGAATGCACACCCCTAAAATTGGAAACGTAATAGTTTACTGCCCCATACCGCAACTACACTTTTTAATGCTATTTCGAGGTTCTCTCACATCCCGGTTGCATTTATCCCGGTTTTCTTGATCTATCGCGCTTCAAGTATGTTTAGCCTAGTAACCAGTCAAATCCGCCCTGGAGGGGTGCAGAGCGGAGCGGAGCGCAGCGGCGCCCCGTAAGGGTAGGATTTGACGATGGATTAACCTCCTTTTCGAATGCACACCCCTAAAATTGGAAACGTAATAGTTTACTGCCCCATACCGCAACTACACTTTTTAATGCTATTTCGAGGTTCTCTCACATCCCGGTTGCATTTATCCCGGTTTTCTTGATCTGTCGCGCTTCAAGTATGTTTAGCCTAGTAACCAGAGTCAAATCCGCCCTGGAGGGGTGCAGAGCGGAGCGGAGCGCAGCGGCGCCCCGTAAGGGTAGGATTTGACGATGGATAACCCTCCTTTTCGAATGCACACCCCTAAAATTGGAAACGTAATAGTTTACTGCCTCATACCGCAACTATACTTTTTAGCTATTTCGAGGTTCTCTCACATCCCGGTTGCATTTATCCCGGTTTTCTTGATCTGTCGCGCTTCAAGTATGTTTAGCCTAGTAACCAGAGTCAAATCCGCCCTGGAGGGGTGCAGAGCGGAGCGGAGCGCAGCGGCGCCCCGTAAGGGTAGGATTTGACGATGGATTACCCTCCTTTTCGAATGCACACCCCTAAAATTGGAAGGCAAAAAAAATTTAATTTTTTCACTTTTTTGGCAATACACGAGTTATTTTTCATTTTTTGATTATATTTATTACTAATATCTACTAATCACACCCCCATCTATCCGAATTTCAAAGAAAAATTCAAATCGGAGAGAAAAAATTTCACTCCATTTGAAATTTTTTGGATTATCGCAACATTTTAAGTTGGTAATAAATTTTTACTATATAAATGAAACAGCCTCATATTGTGAGTGGGTTTGAAATCCCAAAAAAAATTCCCATAGGTTAGGTTACATTTTGTTCTTCTTCTAAAACTATTAATTTTATTATAAAATTTTAATTGTAACTTTTGATTTATATTTTTTAATTAACGACGGCGAAATGGGCGACGGCGAAACGGCGACGGCGAAACGGCGGCGGCGAAACGGCGACGGCGAAGCGTCCTAGACCGGGTATAGTAGGCCACTACATAAAACTGACAACTAAAATTAAAATATTCAGCGCGCGCACTTAAAAAAAACTGTACACAGCGCTTCATAGGAAGGAGGAGAAACTAAAACACGTTCCCAATTTTTACCATAGAGATAACACCCCATGATAATAAGTGCATGTAACTTATCAAATGATTAGTTATATTTTTTTTTTCTCAATCTGCAATTGTGGGCCTAAAAATAGAATTTGGTGCATATGTTGACTATGTTAGTCCTAATAATATATATTAATTTTTAGGGGAAAATAGATACCCGTTTGGGGAGGGGGTGCAAAACTCACAATTAAAAAAAATATTATTTGTTCCAGCAATCTAAATTAATAAGTTTGTTGAAAATAAATCGGCCCACTATGTTCATTAGTTCCAAAGTTATACACCCTGATGTTCGAGGGTATAAACTGAAAAGTGTCACATCAGGCCTTAACATGCAAACAAATTAAGTACCTACACAAAAAAATTTTATCAAAATTATAGATGATGTGGTAAACTTACATTCAGATAATAAATATTTATGATGAAAATCTATACAATTAATTGAAAATCCTTTTTAAATAAATATAACGGTGGTCGCATAACTTAGCTCTACTTTGCACGGTTATTACTATGTGAATACGAATCTGACGAGAAATCTGTATAGAAGTTTTTTTGTAGAGAATTTAATTAGCTTTAATTTTATATTAAGCCATTTTGTCATAAAGTTCAAAGAAACTTGAGAAATCGGCGAAAAACTGATTTTGTCAGTTTCTCGCTGTACTTAATTAATTTTTAGTAACCGAACCCATGCTCATCCCACGATCAAATTTGGTATGCATGCTCAGCACAATTTTACAAAACAATAGTAAAAAAATTAACAAAATAAAAATACCCTTTTAGAAGTAGGGGTTGAAATAGGGTTAATATTAGAAAATTAATCCAGTTAGGGGTTGAAAATATAAAATGTGGTTGAATATTTGAATAGAGCGTTCATTTACCTTTCCAGAACACTTTTTATTTTTAAATTTAGACTACTTTGGATGAAGTTACAGTAGTTTTCTTACAAGTCTACATACCAACTTTTTGAAGGATCAAAACAAGGAAACAAATTAATGCCTTTTTGGACAAATCCTAAAATTTGTATTTTATATTTCTTACTAAGATGGTGATGGGGGTCGAGTCAATTTTGCCTATTTTTCAGTTGATTTGAGATGGAATGACCCATATTGCAATTTCCCAAGAGCCGGTTGTATAACCGAGGTTCAACCTTGAGAAAGGGTTAACCCAGTAATTTTTGGTGTATCAACCAATCAAATAGCAGCAATCGCTGGGTTAACTATTACTCAAGGATTAACCTCTGTTTTACAACCGGTCCTAAGAGCATCTCACTGATGTCGGTTTCTATATGATAGTAATGGATGAATAAAAGAAATGTTTAGGGTATTCCCTTTTAATATTTCAAGGATTGCTCAATTTGTGTGCAGCCTGCGGAAAATGTGGGTCCTCACAATGATTTTAACATTAAATAAAGATTTAAGTCATTTTTGAAGCGAATTGAAATTTTTCAAGAAAAAAATCAGGTGAAAATGAGTAAATTGCGTAAAACAAGGAAACCATACCGTACAAAAACATCTTCAAAATAGGATTGGGTGTACCTACTGTTGAACTTGAACGTATAGCAAAAAAACAAACTGTCCGAGTAAGTAGGATTTATTTTAATTGATACATCGATTAAAAAGATATTGGAAATAACATAAGATCTCACATCCAGAAGTCACTCGTTTCAAAAAGTTCGCGTCCAAACGTCCACGGCCGAAAAATCCTCTACAAATGTGCGATGAATTTGTATTCTGTTTGAAAATAAATAATAAATATCCATACTATTATATTTAAAAGAGTTTGAATCTCAAAGTACAAAAAAATTAATAGCTACAACCTGAAGAAAGTGCCTATAAAAGGAGGTGTTAATTGAAATACCCAAAAAAATAATATATGGAGCTGAGGTTTGAACCATGAGGAAGCGAGAGCAGACGATGTGAAAAATGGATAAATGGGCAATGGATGATAAGGACCTATCAAGAGCTCGGAGAACTGATCATAGTGGGATGAGAGAGAATAGAACCCCAAGAGCGGTATGGAATTTGGTGGAACATTAGAAGTGTTTAAAATTTTCATAATAAAAAAAAGTTTAATTAGTTACATAAAAAGTGTGCAGGAAAAAGAAAAGTTCTATAACGATTTAGAGAATACTGCAGAAGTCCCAAAACAAGACACTTTAATAACAAGTGGGCAAGGAAGATTTTCAAAGGGAAGTTGGCTGGAAAATATATACGATTCAAGAAGCTACCAACGAGAACGGTCAATGACTATGGAACCTCTCGTTATAACTTTATGAACAAGTTTATAAAATTTCCTGCCTTCCAGAAGTGGAAACCCAGTTTTATGAATAAAAAAAGTGAAAAATAAAATGTAGTTCTTACCCGCAACAGTGGTCATTTGAGGTGAATTGATTACGGGCGTGCTGCTATTCGATGTCGGTTGTGCTATCGGAGGACTAGCAATTTCAGTTACGACTTCTTTTGACCTACAACTTAGCGTTAACAAAAATTGAAACGAAAACAAAAAAAATTACTTACTCATCTTCGACAGCTTTCTTTTTTATTTCTTCCAATTCTGGCGGCATAACCCACCTTGATTCTTTTGTTTCTGTGTTGTGGTAATAAACCTTGCCGTTATCTGCCATGTACTCTTTCCAAGGACACTGAGATAGCAACAACTGTAAGAGTTATCTTGTTAGTAATAAATTCAAAATTACAATTCTAAAATTACTTCCTTAGATGATTTAAGGAGATCAGGTTTTTGCCACGAACTTTGTTTGGTTAGCGAATTATAATAGTAGGTTCGCCCGTCGGGAGCTTTGTGTTCGGTCCATTCCTGCCCTGGACCTCCGGCAGGAGGTGGCGGAAAATTGTTAAATCCCGGCGGAGGAACACTAAACGGAGGTATAATCGGTGGGAATCCAGCCATGGGTGGTATATGTACAGGTGGAATAATGGAAGGTGTTCCGATGCCTGCAGGAGGTGGCCCGTAACCAGGTGGCGGTATATTCGTCAGACCCGGATCCTTAAAAACATAATCACATGAATAAATTCGTTATACAATTACCTCGATAGCGAAACGTAAAAAAAACCAATGAGTAGAACACACGGTTAAAACATAACCACACATTTTTCGGCGAAACTTTAATTACCATTTAAAAAATAATCCAGCAAAATAAGCCTACGTAAAAAAATTGTTATTAAATTAAGTTGTAAAATTCAAATACCAGTCTCTATACACAAGCGTTTAGTATTATAAAAACACAAACCCTAACAAATAAACACACACAGACACAAACTTGGCATTTAAATAAAAATTAACCTAACCAACCTAAGTGAAAAAACATGTAAATATACAGTTAAAACGAAATTCCCTAACAAAGCAAAATTTTAGTGAAATCACCGACGTACGTGCAGCTTGGATCGATAATTAAATTAGCAGCTAAAAATCGATAGATAAACTCGGGCGCGTCGTAGCACCGAACTAAAACTTGACACGTCGTAGTCCGAATTTCAGTAATGACGAGTGGGTTTTGTTTACATGTTAATTAATTTTTAATTTATCAGTCCCCGATAGGAGTAAAATGTTCAAAAAACTAAAAGATAAAATAGCGGAAGAAGTGAAAAGTTCGCCGCAAAGAATCCAACAGTTTACCCAATCGGTGACGGAAAAAATTCAAAATGCCACAAGTGAAGAGAACTTCTTCTCGATCGGTGACGACGGTACCAGCTAAAATAACAACGTTCAAGCTAACAAACACTAACCAGAAACGTATTTTAGACGCCCCGAGCTCAAGTCCAATTCCAGAGCCGGGTTTTTCTAACATATCACTGTCCAATTATGCTACCACTCCAAATAGCGAACGCCTTAGGAGAAATTCCAACTCTTCGATAGCCAGCGACATGTCGTTCTTACCACGGTATGAATCGTCTCAAAATTTGTATCACTTGCAGGTAAATTTCTTTCCCGACGATCAAATCACCGTCAGAATAACTCGTGATAATGTTTTAGTCAGATTTGGAAGTTTCAGCTAGCGAAGTCGAAGATAATGTTTCTATGTCTTCGCAAGCCGGTCATCTATCCAAAGAGCAGGTGTATGCGGCATTTCAAAAATCTCAGATGAGGTACCATAAGTACCGAGGACGTTACACCGATGTGGCTGCTCATTATAAAGAACTCGAAAGGGAAAACTCTAAAATGAAGGTACTTTGCATTATTCTGTCAGGGTTGCCATACATTTACCACCCTTTGTTAACTTTTAGTTTCTATTTTGTGCTTACCATAAAAAATTTGGTGCAATTTTTTTAAAATTTTTCAACTTTGACCCTTTAAAAGTTGGTTTACACAGTAATGACGTAACTTAAATTTCATTTATGATGTCACAAACACATTTAGAAATATCCTGAATAACTAAAGTTTAAATGGAAAAAGGAGGGGGAGGTCAAAATGAAAATTGAAAAACTGCTGAAAATTTGTATGAATTTAAATTTACCGAAACTACCTATTGGTTTTCTCCGATTTGGGATTTTAGATACTTTCCATTCTTTTAAACACATTTGGAGTAAATGAAAAGGAAGAGAATCAGGGGCAGACCCAGCTCAAAAACTTGCGGTGCCACCTTTACCCCGTATTCAAACGGGTGGAGCGCTCAATTGCATGTTTTATTTTTTTTCTCAAAAACGGGAAGACTTAGAGACTTGTGGTTTGCGCCAAACGGCATAAAATAAAATTTTACATCTGATACGTATTTTTTCATTGATTAAAAATTCGAAGCTTTTGCCCCACCGCAAAAATTATTATAGGTAGCGACTGTAGGGGAAAAATATTAATTGTACGCACCCTAGTGGCTGTAATATCAACTAAATATTTGACGTCACGATGATGCTAAAATAAAAATGAATTCGAGGTTAAATTAATTAAAATACGTTAAATTTATTATTTTTTATTAAATTATTTGGGTCGAGTAACCCAGTGGTGACCACTCGAAAAAAATTGAAAATTTCCTATTGCAAAGAGGAAGGTTTATATAGTATACTGATATAAAATTCGAATGCGAAAGTATTATCAAAATTTTGAGTAAATCGATTTTGAAGTTAGCTAATTTTTAAGTAATTCAGTGGTGGATTAACGAGATTCTAGGGCGCGTCGCTCATTCTGTGATCAGTCCGTGCGCTATGAATGACCCTAACACTTAGAGTATTTCGAACCAGCAGATTCAGCTCGTCTCTCCTACATGTAACATCGATTATTTTTTGTTTTTAGGCGATTTTTTGGGGGTTTAAAATCCCGGTTGCCTTCATCCCGGTTTGCTTGATGGGTGGCGCTTTCTCGTATGTTTAGCTCTGCCGCGTAGCGGCTTCCGCGAATGAAAAACCGCCCGGAGGGGCGTAGGGTAGGTTTTTTGTTGCGCCCAATTCTGGCCGGGCCAGTTTTTTATGTTTATTTAGAGACCTTATTCTTAAAATATTTGTGGTTCTGAAAAGAACCGTTTTTTTGTCATCGACGCAGCGACCGTGAAAGTTACTCCAACCCATATCCGACGGCCGTTTGGATGATTATATTGAAAAAGCGATCCTGGTGAGTTTTGCCATATATCCCGGTCCACATGAATTGGTCCAGGTGTTCAGGTAGCAGGGTGGAAGACATTACACCCCGTCGACGGCAGAACATCTTAAGTGTAGACCAGTAGCCCTCGACCATATTTGTACACACACCGGTAAGTGGGTCCACAAAATTCCGGCTATTGTTTACGGTTTTGTGGATGGAGGGTGAAGCGCCGTCCAGAGTGTTAAGTCCAGAATAACCCCTCTATCCGTCGGTCCAAATCTCCGTGCCGGGTAGCACATATAGTTTTATGAGTCTGCAGAGTCGCGGCATCGCGTTTGTCAACGTACTTGACAATGCGCCGCTTCTCTGTGCAGCTGTACATACCCAAAATCCACTTCTGGGCACGTACAGGAACCCTGCCGACATTATATTTTCGACGGGTTATTACACTCTCGTCTATCACCTGGCCCGGTCCACCGATTACCAGATCCTCGGGATTATTCTGCAACTTCCAGGTACAAATGGTGAGGAAATCTCGGTACAAACTGTAAACAGTTTTCCGGGATACTCCGCAATTCATAGCTGCTCCTCCAGCCGGTATGTTGCACCCCCAATTCCACAAAATCATAAAAATTAGCTTCGGGTCGAGACGCCTGTCTTCAAAAAATGATCCGACGTTGATGGAGTAGGTCCTCCTGCAACCCGGACACCTGAAGCAATGATGCAGCCAGAAATGACCGTTTTGCACGATCCGACAAAATCGTCGACAACTTCTTGTAAGGCAACGCTGTTTGCTCTTGATTAATTGAAAATGTTGCAGAAGATCGATTAATTCACGGTCGCTACGATCGAAGAACCGCTCCACGTCTTTGTAACTATTAATATAATCGTTAATATTCATTCTTATTACGATGTAATATGCACGAGAGTCGACTAACAAATGCGCTAAGTATCGAGCGATCGCACATATATTTATAACCTCGGCATGGGCGTGGCTTCGACCACGGGCGAACGATGTACATCGACCGCGGTCTAAGGCATACTCGATGCTACTTTTCCGTACTTTTCAAATTGATTTTTCTCGAAATTTTATATATACTTTCGCAAGTGAAATTTTTACAGTATACTCTATAAACCTTCCTCTTTGCTATAGGAAATTTTCAATTTTTTTGGGGTGGTCACCGGTCACCCCCAATTATTTATTTATTACTTAGTTGTAATGTATTATTATCGTTCAAAACCAAATCAAAGTATTTCTGAGCGAGGTTATATCATTAGCGTGACGTCACGTTTGTTGTTGCTTACAGCGCACCATCGGTAATATTTGAGGACGCATGTAAGTTGGGCCAGCGGTCAATGTATTTTAAAATTATTTTGGTGGGTAGCTTAAGAAAACCCGTAATTTGGGCCAGCGGTCGGCGTGGTCAGCTTAAAGGTAAAGCTATTAAATAATATTCAATTGTATATATTAAGTATCGCAAAACGCAAATAAGAAAAAAATTTTCGTGTGCTACACACTAAAGAACATGGTTAATATAGTCTATAGAAAAAATATTTTTCGAGAAATCCTTAAAAACATCCCCAAAATTGAGTTTTGAAAGTACGTAAATTTAGGTGTTTTTTTCCGATTTTTGAGGTGTGCATTCGATAAGGAGGGTTGTCCATCGTCAAAACCTACTCTTCCGGGGCGCCGCTCCGCGTTGCACCCCTCCAGAGCGGTTTTGACTCTGGTTTACTGAGCTAAACATACTAGAAGCGCCTTCCATCAAGAAAACCGGGAACTTCGAAAACCTTGAAATAGCATTAAAAAGTATAGTAGCGGTATGGGGCAGTAAACTTTTACGTTTCACCCCCAAAAAATTGAATAAAAAAAAATTAACCATTGCAGTTTTCTCAGTGTGCGAGAGCCTTTCAGAACTGCGACCAGTATTAATCTTTTGTTCTTTAATTAATTTATTATATGGAACTAGCTGGCACAATCGGCCTACCGGCCGCCTTTAGCCATCTAGACCGTGTCGAATGTGGTTGTTCGGCCTTCGGCCTCACTCCAAGGTTCTAAAGTAGCCTGTTTTTCGTAGCGTTGTAAATAACTTCTACACCAAATTTGGTTAAGATGGTCAAATAGAAACGTAAAGCACGTGCACGCGTATTTGCATTGTCGACCGGTTGACAGATTGACAGCATTCATTATTGTTTTTAAGTTGATTTTGAGTAGCCTGCCTTCCTTTAAGGAATCTCGATAATCCATTCATGCGCGTCCCATAGGGACGCGCATGAATGGATTATCGAGATTCCTTAAAGGAAGGCAGGCTACTCAAAATCAACTTTCCTTTCCTTTGCGAATTTTTGCACTATTTCAATACAAAAACATGTGCAGGAACTTACATAATAACTGTGCCAAATTTGGTTCCGATCGGTCAAACGGTTTAGGAGTCTATAGGGAACATACTGTTGTGTCACCTCCCCTTTTGTCGCTTTTATGGACAGAGGACGTGCGACAACAAATCGAAGAGCACCTACCTTCTATTTAAAACTCTTGGCTCTCAGGGTGCCTAATCGTTAAGCTTTATTTGACTTGATCGGCGAAACACAAAAAGGACACAATTCAAAATGAACAAATTTTAATAAACACATAAGATGAATCAAATGAACAAACGTTTCTTAAAATTAAAGACAAACAAACTAAAATCTAAATGTTTACTCAAATACCTGCGAGGTAAGCTTAGCTGGGCACTTGTTTCGACGCACCTTCGTAATTTGTCGTGGTTTCCAAATTCTCCTGGAAGCTTCTGTTACTCGTCGCCGTTCCAATACTCGAGGTATAGTGGAATTGGCTCTATTCAGTCCAATCGCCCCAACTGTGGGGTTATTGGCTTTGTCGTGCGTGCTTAGCACTTGACTTCAAACTTCCAACTTCGGACTTTATTTTTTCGGAGCAAATAATTTTTCGACTATCACTTGCTTGCAACCTTTTCCGAACGAACTTTTTTTTTATATCTCCTGGTTGTTTTTCGAACCAAGGTGATTCTTTTTCATTTTTTTTAATTTCTTGCCATCCAGATTTATCTTATTTGATTTGAAAACCTCGTTTCCTTGCCTTTTACCTCGCACTCGCATTTTAATTAATAATAACAAACTTAAATTTAAACAATGATTAACCCTAACAAATACAATTCTAAAAACGCATAGCAACAAACAATAATTGTGCCTCTTTCGATGTATTGCTATAAAATAAGCGAATTGACTCTCGTTCGCGGTAGACACAACAATACATACACACATACATCCATTTTTATATATATAGATATAAATAATAATTTCAGTAGTCCGGCATTAATTAAAAACATTTAATAAAAATGTAATTTACAAAGTTGAATCAAAAAATAATAAGTATCAAAAAATAATAAAAAATGCACGGACAAAAGGCAAAGGATTAAAATAATTACAGAACCTTTTCTGGCCCAATTTACATGGGACCCTTATAATCTTTTGGCCCAATTTACGGGTAGGCTTAAAAAGAACCTGACCGCCTGGCCCAACTTACAAGCGCCGATATTTTATCCCTATAACCTCATAATTTTGCTTGTTACCAGTGGCGTAGCCAAGGGGGGGCGGACCGCCCCGGGTGTCACCCGGCCGGGGGTGACACCGGACCCCAAATTATTTAAATTTCCTGACTAAAATTACCTAGTTTCTTGGTTTTTAAAAACAAAAACCAGTGACTCGTAGTTTTTTCCCTAGGTGGGGGTGACACCCATTAAATCCGCCCCGGGTGTCACCCACGCTAGCTACGCCACTGGTGTTATGTCAAAAGGGCCCTATAAATCAAAAATTTACCGAGGATAGAATGTTATACCTTATGATATTATCTATAAAAAGTTCAAGATATTTGTTTAAATAATGGTGCAAGTACCGCATGAATATACGTGGATTCGGTAGAATTGCAACACAGCGTTTAATAAACTTTTTTTTTCTCCAAAATGAAAAAAGATTGAGAATTGCGCTTTGCGGCATTTGAAAGAAAGTAAAATTTTCATCTCGTAAATAATTTTAATTTAATCAAAAATCCAAAAAAATTTTCAATTACAAAAAGTACAGTAACAAGTGGCTCCTCTGTAGGGTATATTATGTAAACTGCCCTCATCCGCCAGGTAGATTTCCAAAAAGCATGTCGTAAACTGCCCTCCGAGCCAAAAGGTCAACACTTAAGCTCACCTGTAAACTCCCCTAAAAGGTTAAAATGGATGAGGGGAGTTTACATGCAGGATCAAACCAAGAAATTGTAATTACCGTTGACAACTCAGGACCGTACGTAGGATTTCTTTGTAGACGGCTTTTTTGTTGAGCCATCCAGATTCCTGACATTTCTAGTGCTTCTAACTTTTAACGTTCAACTTGCGAAAAAAAATCGTTTCCTAACACTAACCTAAACTCCACCCAGATGATACACCTCTGAGCGGCCGATTTACCTTTCCCCCCACCAGTAGTTTTTTCGCGAATAACTCCGCGACCTTTGAGACTCGAACGAAAATAATGGAAGCTTATTCAAGCTCAAACGATGCTTTAATGTTTGACACCAAATTCAGCAAATATTTGATATTCGGGGGGCATCATGTTTACGCCCCCCCCCCAGTATTTTTTTGCAAATAACTCTGCGACCTTGAGACTCAAATGAAAATAATGAAAGCTTATTCAGGCCCTAAACGATGATCTAACGTTTGACCCCAAATTCACACGAAAATTCGATACGGGGGGGGGGCATTATGTCTACGGTCCCACAAAATTTTTTTTGCGAATAACTCCGCTACCTTTAAGGCTTAAACGAAAATAGTTGAAGCTCAGTCAGGCTTAAACGATACTCTATCGTTTGACACCATATTTATAAAAAATTCGAAACTGGGGGCCCACTGACATGCAGGATCAAACCAACACGTTGTTTTTGTGGAGCCATCCAGATTCATGACATTTCTGATGCTTCAAACTTTTATCGTTCAACTTGCGAAAAAGGAAATCATTTTCTAACACTAACCTAAGCTCAACCCGGCCGATCCACCTCAGAGGGGCCGATTTACCGTTTCGCGTTGCATTGATGAAAAACGAATGGAGATTTTTTTGGTGCTTCTAATGTTCAACTTGCGAAAAAAAATTGTTTCCTAACACTAAGCTCGACTCGGCTGATGCACCTCTGAGCGGCCGATTAACCCCCCCGTAGTTTTTCGCGAATAACTCCGCAACCTTTGAGACTCAAACGAAAATAATCGAAGCTCATTCAGGCTCAAACGATGCTCTAATGTTTGACACCCAATTCACCCAAAAATTTGATACTGGGGGGCATCATGTCGGATTAGGTACTATTCGGCGCAGCCGATTAGACGCGACTTATTCAGCGCGAGCGATTCGACGCAAGAATTTTCGGCGCGGGTCCGATACGGCGCACGTCTTTTGCGGCGCCATACCACTTTCGGCGCAAAGCCGTTGCGATGCAAAGCCGTTTCGGCGCAAAGGCCCAAATCATTTCGATACAAATATATTTGCGAAAAACTTATTTATTCATTCATACGAGCTTATCCATTCCATTCCAAATATTGTCACTTTGTTCCCCTGCGAAGTCTTCGCGTTCAAAAACTAACACTAACCTAACGGCAGATCCACCTCTTCGCGGCAGATCCACCTCTTTGCAGCAGATTTGTTTGTTTTTAATTAGTTTTCTAAAGAAATATCAAAAACTAACACTAACCTAACGACAGATCCACTTCTTCGCGGCAGATTCACCTCTTTGCGGCAGATTTAACTGTACGCGGGGATTTGTTTGTTTTTAATTAGTTTTCTAAAGAAATATCAAAAACTAACACTAACGTAACGGCAGATCCACCTCTTTGCGGCAGATTTAACTTTACGCGGAGAATTACATTGTTTTTAATTGGTTTTCTAAAAAAATATCAAAAACTTACACTAACCTAACGGCAGATCCATCTTTTCGCGGCAGATCTACCTCTTTGCGGCAGATTAAATTTACGCGGAGAATTACATTGTTTTTAATTGGTTTTCTAAAGAAATATCAAAAACTAACACTAACCTAACGGCAGATCCACCTCTTCGCGGCAGATCCACCTCATTACGGCAGATTTAACTTTACGCGGAGATTTATTAATATCAATAACAGATCTAGCACCAAATCTGCTCTAAATAAACCTCACACCGAATAAGCCTCACGCCGAATGAACCTGGCGCCGAATGAGTTTTGCGCTGAATAAACCGGCGGCGAAACAGATGTCGCCGAAAGGGCTTCGCGCCGAAACGGCGTTGTGCCGAAAGGGATTGCGCCGAACAGGGTTGGCGTCGAAACGGCTGCACCGAAAAAGTCGCGCCGAAAATTCCTATTCCCCATCATGTCTGCGGCACGCCAAAAGTTTTTTGCGAATAACTCCGCTACCTTTGAAGATCAAACGAAAATAATGGTAGATCATTCAGGCTCAAATGATGCTTTAACGTTTGACACCATTTTTACAAAAATAATTTGAAACTGGGGGAGGGCATTGACATGCAGAATCAAACCAAGACTTTGTAATTACCTTTGACAACTCAGGACTGAACGCAGAATTTCTTTGCGGGCGGTGTTTTTCTTGAGCCATCCAGATTCATGACATTTATGGTGCTTCTAACTTTTAACGTTCAAATTTCGAAAAAAAAATCGTTTCCTAACACTAACCTAAGCTCGACCCGGCTGATGCACCTCTGAGCGGACGATTTACCTTTTCGCGCAACAGGTACTTTAATATAAATTATAATAATGTATCACACGTAAAGTGAACGATGAAATTCTGAGGTGAAATTAGCAATTTTCACTCGATCACTACCCCCTACAATCTCCCGTCTAAACCGGCCCTGTCTATTTAATAAGCCGTTCTTAAATTCTAATTGTTATAATCTCTTACTTACGTATAAGTAGGGATTATATAGTCCAAGGGCAGTTTACATGCCGACTTAAAAACGAAAATTGAAGAAATTAAAAAAAGGTTATTTTGGAGGGCAGTTTACATTACGCCCCTCTGTAATCTCACATTTTTGCGTATTAAGAATTAAGACGGATGCACAATTGCCCGATAACGGTAACTTGTTAGTAACTACAGCGTGTTCTGTTTCTGAAGACTGTAATTGTATTTTATCCAAGTGTATCATCTGACACCGTCTGTATACAAAATGCCCATTATTTTAGGGCTAAATAAATTTTACTTTAAACTATATTTTTAAAATAATAATTATTCAGTATTTCAACCCACTTTTTAACCAATATACCTGTGGCAACCCTGTTCTGCACTTCTCTCTAATTTCTGATTCATTTCAGGCAGTTTTGGCCGAAACGCAGGATAAGGCTTTAAGGAGGGTGGCGGAACTGAAGGAACAGTGCGGGTTAGAACAGAAAGCCAAAGCTCATCTCGAAAACGCTCTAAGGGTTGAACTGGACGAAAAACAATACGTAATAGATACATTAAGAACGAAAGTCAATTTATTGCAAAATGGTAACGGTAAAAATGGAGATGCGATGCTCGTGAACGTAAACGACGGCGAAGCGAGCAAAACAGAAAATTTAGAAGCGCTGACGAAGGAGTTAAAAGACTCGCGCGCCGAAATCGAAAATTTAACCGGTAAATTGCAAGAACTGAAAGCGAACGCGATAGTTTTTGGAAGTAAAGAGTCGGATCTGAAGAAAAAGGTTAAAGAGTTGGAAGATGCGGTTAAAAAGAAAGTCAGCGAGAATGCGTTTGTGTTGGAACGCGAACGCGAAAATAATTTGATCATTGCACAAACCAAAATGGAATTGCACACTGAAATCCAAAATCGTGACCTGGAAATCGAAAATTTGAAACAGGACGTTGAAACGCTCAAGCTGGATCTGGAGGAATACGAAAATAAGCCTAAAATGAATTCGAAAATGGATAACCTGCAGAGTCAAAATTCAAAATTGATCGAAAAAGTTGAGCAACTCGCACAAAAGTGTAATAATTACGAGAGCGAAATTTTGAAAGTGGAACAGCAAAAAATTGAAATACAAGATTTGAATGAAACTGTGGCGCGGTTGCAAGAAGAGAAATCAAATTATGAAACGAAAATTAATAACGACGACGTGATGAGGTTGCAAAGCGAAAACGATAAACTGAGAGCCAATCTGTTGGAGTTGAAACAAAAACTTGAAAAAAATAACGAAGATGCTTTAGATTTGCACGAGACAATAAAGAAGCAAGAAGTCGATTTTAATCAAAAAATCGAGACGTTTAGAGAAGACACCAAACAAAGCGTGCTTGTACTTGAAAACAAAATCAGAGGAAAGCTGAAGTCTGAATATGACGAGAAAGAAAACGAATTAAGGTTGGATTTTGAAAATAAAATTTTACAATTATCTAAGATCGACAACGACGGGAAAGATTCGCAGATAAAGTTAATGCAAAAAGAAGACGAAGCCAAACGGTTAACACTCGCTTTGACGGAAATGCAACAATTGGTGGAAAAAGAAAACCAAAAGTACAAACAACTGGAAATTAATTATTTGGAATTGGTTGACGAAAGTTCTCAAGTACGCGCAAAGCTAGAAAACGAAAAGTTGGAATTGGAGAGTGTTTGTTCTGATTTAAAGCAAAACGTTTTCGAGTTGAACGAAGACTTGGCTACCCGAGAAAGTGACTTAAGTGCCTTAAACGACTCGGTCGTAATTTTCGAACGGGAAAATGAAATTTTAAAAGAAAAAGTTCAAAGTGAGGGTTTGAATTTAAGTGACGTGCAGCAGGAAAATGATAATTTCCGTCATCACATTGGAGACTTGGAAAATCGACTAAAAACTGTGAATGCTCAAAGCGACCTGCAGCTAAAGGAAATCGAAAAGTTGGGGAGTAAAATTGTGGATCTCCAAAAGAGCGAAACCGAAATAGTCAATTTACAAAAGATGTTCGACGCACTGAGTGTACAAAAGGAAGAATTAAAGTTTCGAGTGTCTAAACTGAGCGAAGTAAGCAAAATTAACGACGAATTACGTGAAAAAACCAAAAACGTCGAAGCCGAAGTTGAAGAGCTTCGGCGAAACGAAGGCGATAACGCTGTTTTACGAAAACAAGTTGATGATCTCAACAAACAAAACGAGGAACTGAAGCGTCAGGTTGTGAACGCCGGTGAAGTACAGAAAGTTCGCGACGAATTACTCGATAAAAACGAAAAGTTGGAAGGAATTATTGCAGATCTTCTGCGCAACGAAGACGATAACGGCAAATTACGTGAAGAAATCGACGATCTGAAGAAACAAAACGGCAAACTGAAAACTCTGGTTGCCAACATTGACGAAGTAACCAAAATAAAAGACGAATTACGTGCGGAAAACGAAGAACAAAACAAAAACATTGCGGAATTGAAGCAAAAATTAGCCGATAAGAACCAAACGGAATCGGAATTGGAAAATACTCGGCAGTTGTTGCGACAGGAGCAGCTCATGCTACAAAAATTGCAGGAACAATTAGAAACTAACACAGGAAAAATTTCTCAATCAAACGTTGAAATTGAAAATTTAAATTCGGAACTTTTAGCGCTACAAAGTGATAAAGAAGAAACGAATAAATTGCTGTTGGAACTGAAGCAGACCTTGCAAATAAAAGAAGATCAATTACGGAACAGTTGTGAGGAGGTCGCTAGTATCAGAAAAAATTGTGAAGCAACAGAACATACATTGAAATCAAAATGCGAAGAAAACGAAAAATACGAAAGCGTAATTAAAAAATTGCGGGCCGATTCTACTAAAGGCGTCGAAAACGTTACTTCCGAATTGTACGCTTGTAGAAAGGAACTTGAAATTTTATTGGAAGAAAATTGTCAATTGAAAAACCTCAACGATAAGCTGGAGGAGATGGAAGTAAACTTGAATTCACAAATCGACGGTTTTCGTAAATTGCAAGAAACGGGGAAGGATGAAATTGACGTTATTAATATCGAACTGGAAAGTTGTAAAAAGGAAATCCTAAAATTGAGGGAAGATTTGAGGGTGAAAAGTGAAGAGTCTGAGAGTTTGTTGAAAGAAGTTTCGAGTCACAAAGAAAATGGCAATCGGTTGAACTCCGACTACGAACAGTCCACGCGAGAAAACGAAAATTTTGTCACGGAATTAGCCGAGTTAAAATTAAAATACGAAACTTGTCGATCAGAAAATTTAAAATATCAAGACCAAATGGAAGGTTTAACTTTGGAAAAATCTCAAACGAGCGGTAGGTTGCTGGAATGCGAAGAGGAATTGGAAAAATTGAAGATCGCTTCTACAATTCCGAGAAACGCATTAGATGCGGAAAAACTACTTGGAGAGACTAAAACATTGCAAAATCAAATTGACAAAATACAGGAACGTTGTGAAGAAATAGAAAAGCAGAAACGTAGCGCCGAGAGTCAATTACGCGAATTGGAAAACCAGTATACTGAAATTTCGCACGAAAACCAACTCTTGAAGGATGAAGTTCAGGAACTAAAAATTTCGCCTATCAACATCGTCAATCGCGACGATAAAAAATTAGACAACTTAGACATTCTCATTTCGGAAAAAGTGATCAATTTAGAAAATTCAAACGACGTACAAGTATTGCAAAAAGAACACGAAACGGAAATCAATAATTTGCACGAAAAATTGATACAGTACAAATCGTTGGATTTGACCAATCGCAGCTCCATACAATTTTACGAAAACGAATTACAACGACTGAAAAATAAAAATGAAAAACTCAACAGAAAATTGGACGAAACGTTGGTGACCCTAAATCATTGCACGGAGTTGTCGTCGTCCACCGAAACGGAATATTTGAAGAATGTTTTGTATAATTATATGTTAGGTAAAGAAAGTTTAGTGTTGGCGCGAGTAATTGCAGCAGTGTGCAAATTTGATGACGTACAAACGGACACTATTTTACAAAGGGAACAACAAAAACAAACTTTGGTGAGTGTTATTTTTAAGTCACAACTCACAAACTCTGATGGCTCATGTGACGCAGTGGCGTACCTAGAACTTTTGCCGCCCGGGGCGGTTTCAAATTTGCCGCCCTTTTAAAGTCAATCAAATGATGGTTTTAATTAATTTATAAATATAAATAAACGTCGCAGGTTCCCCACCAAAGAGAGAAAACATACATATACCTAATTTACAAAAAAAAAGTAAACTTATGAAGTGAACAAGCTGTTTTTTGTAACTTAAAATATAAAAAATGCCGCCCGGTACGGACCACACCCACCGCCCCCCTCTAGGTACGCCACTGATGTGACGCCACTGGAAAATACAATGCTAACATATCTTTTTATTTCAGCTTGGCCAATTTGGAATTTTGTAAAAGTAGTTAGCGTTTTTAAAACTATTTTATACAGAATTTAACTAAAAAATTAAAGAAAACGTCCAAAACTTGAAAATAAAATAAATTATGCATCAATTGTAAATTCTGCAAGTTAAATTATTCGGTTATTGTAATATGTAGGTAAATACGTTATTTTAACATTTTGTACATTATTATATTATTATTTTTCTATGCTTTACAAGTGGTAGATTTGTTTAAATTTTAATTAATATTATGTATATGTAAAAAAATAAAGTTGTTAATAAATAATCTTATAATTATGTTCAGTATATTTCTCTTTTTTTTAATCAAAATTTACAATCGTAGGAAAATTATTCCCAGGGCCGCGCCAGAGTAATTACCGCCCTTGTGAAAGAAACTTTAACTACACATAAACGCATTTCAAAGTTAAACAAGGTCGAACGCAACCAATGGTATTTTAAATACAAAACTTGCTATTCAAAGTGCCATAGGCGATTTTTAAATTTTATTTAGAGCTATCGTGAGAAAAGGACAATTTTACCAACTGGCGACCGCCAATACTAGCTCGGCCTCGCACTTGGGCTTACATCAAGAAATGATTTCGTCATATTTTCTGCCTATCTCGCGCTAAATCAAGTTGGCATCAAATGTTAGGAAGTGGTCGAACATTTCGGACGGCGGAGGGGGCATAAGTAAAAATATCTAAAAGAAGATAAAAAGTTTATTATGCAATAAATGGTTTTTTTTTTTCGTAATCTTACTCCTTACCTTTAGTCCTGATATGTAGGAAATTTCGCCCGGATTCATAGTCGATACGTAAGTATAAGTACTTACTTGAGGGCAGTGGCGGATACATATGGGGGGCGCGGGGGGCGCGCGCCCTCCCCTTGCGGGGCCGCCAGCCCGCACGCTATTCGTTCGTTTCTTTCGTCAGTCGACTCTGAATCGAGTTATCAAGTAGTTGCACGCGCGCGCGTCCTTCTTTTTGAAGGACTCGACGGACAGTTTCGCTAGATACTTGCTTATTGATAAGTTTTGATATTTCATATCATAAGATGGCATTGTCTTGTACATATATGTGTATAATCAGTTTAAATAAAACTTTCTTAAACTTTGCATGTGACTTAATTATTTTTTTATTACGATAAAAGTAAAGGTAGCTCAAGATATCTTTAGCGCCCCCCCCCCTTGAGTTTTTTCTGTATCCGCCACTGCTTGAGGGTCCCTTTTGCATTTCATAGTCGTAAATTCGATACTTGAGGGGCGAGGTTACTTGGCAAAGTAGTGACAGTTGCTATAGAAACTTATTAAAAACCGCTACTTGAGTACTAATAGTCAATACTTAAGTGTCGAATTTCGATTTCATAGTCGTGTAACCCAGCGCTCCGCAACCTTTTCTCACCTACGACACACCAAAGTTCCTCCTAGAATTCCGCGGCACACCAGAAAAAAATTTTGATGAGCTTTTTTTTTAGGGGTTGAGGGGTTGCACTCAGGGGGATCGGGTGTCACCCCCAGGCAGATGGGTGAGGTGTCATCCCCGCCTCATGACCTTTTTTTTAGTGGTTGCACCTAAGGAAACGAGTATAAGTTTTATTTTAGTATCAAAAAAAGCAAATATTGTCTTATTTGACCGCGGCACACCTGTAACGGCTCACGGCACATCAGTGTGCCGCGGCACACCGGTTGCGGAGCGCTGGTGTAACCGATACTCAAGGGATTAATTGGAAAAACTCAAGTATGGGTAGTAGGGTTACTTGAGTAACGGATAAATTGCGAACTAGTACAAATAGCTTGTTAATAATTATTATTATTGTCAAATATGCTAAAAGCCAAACAAACATCGCATTATTTATTACAAAACATATATTGTGACGGATTTTTGAAATCCATCACTTACGTTCAACCCTATATATCATTTGTTCTTTTAAAGGCGCATTCTATCCGCGCCGAGGTGGGGATTTGTTCATACTGCGCAAGGATAGTCTTGGGTGAACCATTGAACGAGTAACACGCTCTTGTGTCAAGTTTTGAAGCAAGAAGGCGGGGTGTGAATTTTTCACACCCCAATGTCGATTTGGGTGGCTACTGTTGAATAATCATGGACTTTTGGGTTACGTAATTAGCGGATATGGAGTGAAGATATGGCTACCGGGACAATTTTTGTTCGCGCAGACTCGATGGAGATCTGACATATCTTCGTTGTTGGAAAATGGTGGATTTTCCCCATATCGGACGTTACTTGGTCGGATCTACTGCCCATGCTATCTTTGAAGGTTTTGGTATCCCGTCGGATTGGTGAGTAACCTTTTTGTTACTTAATTGTTCCACAGTGGTATGCTTTGATCGATTAGGACAAGTTTTGCTCCGTCCACCTGGAGTTCGTTTTGTTTAATTCACCCTTGGCTGATTCTCGTATTTTTTTTTATGTTTTGTTATTTATGTTTTCTTGCCTTGCCTTGCAGTTTTGATTGGAACGTTTTTGGCCGAAATAATCGTTAAGTCGCAGGTTTTACTTTTCTGCTCGACGTGATTAAAGGTAATCTAATCTGACGTTCGCATACGTGGATTATAATGCCAATGTTTGAATTTTATATTTGGAAAACTAATTAATTATTATATTATATTATTATGTTTTATTTGATTGAGTTTGAACTGTGCATTTTATTCACTAGGTAACATCGAACGGCGTCGGTCAATTGCATTGGCATAAGAATTCCTACGTGTTCGACTTGGTTTCAAATCTTGAATTTGAAATTCTATGTTGAACATTTTTTTGTGTTTATTTTTGGTTTTATGTTTTTTTAAGAAGGCAGCGATGTGCGACCAACGTACAGGGTGTTGCATTTCATCGGGGTCGCTTCCACTTGATTTTATTGTTGGAAGTTCGATTGGTTCCACCGTTTGTGGGATTTTTATATGACCACTCGAACGTTCTGTTGGTTGATTTTGGGGAGTGGTTCTTGGTGGCAATGTCGTTGCCACTGTACTAGTCTGGTCGGCTAATGCACTTTACATCCGACATCGCTTATGTCATCGCCTTCCGACAACGAACATCTTATTGTTGATTTAATTTTTGTGTGTTAGCAAAGCTGTTTCCTTGATTTTCTTCGGGGCGTTCATTTGACACGACCCACGGCCTTGCCTCCGCTATATCGAGCTGGCTTATACCTACCATCAGGGCCCCACGCAAATAAAAGTAGAATTTATTTTCTGCGTGGACATTATCTGTTCCGAGCTACCTTCTCATTAGAGATAGTGAGGACAGATATTGTTTCAATATTATTATAGTATTTAAAAATTATAATTTTGATTTTAATGTTTCAATAATGAACGAATTCTTCCCACTTACTGGTAATTTTTTGCAATTGTTGTTTGATGTATCGAAAATTTGTTATTTATACTTATTGGCAATAAAAATGTTACATATTAACAAGTTAATTTTTAAAATTTATTTTAATATAATACTATCGAACACGTAAACAAACGAAGCTTGCCGGAAATTGATTGTACATAACCTTAAATTGACATTTATCAAACAATTATTGTATTCTGTTGAATACAATAATTGTTAATTGTCAAACACTAAAGTTACCAAATATCGAAATATCCCTGCGTAAGGGTTCCTTTCCCGAGTATTCGCGAAGTATTGACTATGAAATGGACGAAAAAAATCAGTTACACAAGTAAAAACCGTTTCTTTCCCAAGAGAGGTTCTAAGTAACGGTTAAACCACGAACTATATAAACGTCATAAATATAATATAAATAGGTTAATAAATACAAATTTTAATTGACTGACGTTTATGAAATTATTTTATACAGTCACGTAACATGAAATAACTTTTAGTCACCAAAAAATCCCTACTCAAGTATTTAAATCCGAACATACACGAAGTTATCACTATGACAAACATCAGTTACTCAAGTATCAAGATTCCCTTAGCCAAGTAATGTTCTAAGTATAAGTAAGCCCTTGTCTATGAATCCGGGCGAAAGTCACTTTTCCTCTCGCCCCATGAAAGCGTGAGCAAAAGAGGAGGGGGGGGGTAATGTCAATTGTTGTAGTTTAATCGCGACATCCATCTTACGCCCTTTTGTCCTGTTTGTTCCGCCCCCGATATGAATTGTCATGATATTTTTCAAAGTGTTATGATTACCTAAAGTTGGACTCAAATAAATTAGCACGAAATTCTGATTAAAAAAAGGCATCCCGCATATAATTTAGGACGTCATTTAGCTTTATTAAAAACACTTACACAGAAGAGATTGATCACAATGCTTCTGTTAAGAAAGTTATGGTACGTAATTTTCCGAAATATCAAAGATAATTCCATTCGGAGTCAAATTTTGGCGTTTCGACCAATCAGCGTGCGTTATTTTACATTGTACTTATACGGATACTACTCATGCACCGTCGAATTTTACCCGCAAATACTGTAAAATATCCAGTTATTATGAGATCCTACGTGAATATTCAAATAACCCTAGGTCAATTTGAATATTTTTGTAGGGGGCCGTAAAAGAGTATTGGATATTTGTAGTCGGAACGCACTCGTACCCGATGCCAAGCGATAAAAATATTCGCTGTAAACTGCCCTTGAATTAATTATATGTTTCTCTGTGATTGGTCAGAAAGTCGTTGTGGTTTGGTAACTTTTTGTCACCATAGCCCTGAATCTAAAAATATTAGCTCTGCCATTGGTCACATTCGTTGTGGTTTAGTAACTTTTCAGTTACCATGATCTCTTTAACGTAATTTTCTAGTAACTACAAAATTTTAAAGTAACCCATTGGTCAATCAATTTATGGTAGGGTAAAATTCACCCTCAACGCACCAAAGTTTCGGGATCGGACATTTCACCGCGGCCAAATTACCGCAAGATATTTTACCGCAAGACATTTTACCGCAGGGACATATTACCGCAGGGACATTTTACCGCAGGGACATATTACCGCAAAATGTTCATACTTTTCATTATTTCATCATTTATGAATGAGTCTTCAGCTTTTGTGTAATAATATAATAGGGAGTTTGGAATAGAACATTTCGACGCAGCCGATTTGGTGCGACATTTTCGGCGCCAACCCTCCTCGGCGCAATCTCTTTCGACGCAAAGCCCATTCGGCGCGAAGCCCTTTCGGCGACATCTGTTTCGCCGCCGGTTTATTCGCCGCGAGGATCATTCGACATGAGGCTTATTCGGCGTGAGGTTTATTCAGAGCAGATTTGGTGCTAGATTTGTTATTGATATTAATAAATCTCCGCGTAAAGTTAAATCTGCCGCAAAGAGGTGGATCTGCCGCGAAGAGGTGGATCTACCGTTAGGTTAGAATTAGTTTTTGATATTTTCTTAGAAAACTAATTAAAAACAAATAAATCTCCGCGTAAAGTTAAATCTGCCGCAAAGAGGTGGATCTGCCGCGAAGAGGTGGATCTGCCATTAGTTTAGTGTTAGTTTTTGAACGCGAAGACTTCGCAGAGGTACAAAGTAACAATATTCGGAATGGAATGGATAAGCTCGAATGAATAAATAAATAAGTTTCTCGCCAAAAATGTTTGCATCGAAATGACTTGGGCCTTTGCACCGAAACGGCTTTGCGCCGGAACGGCCTGCGCCGAAAGTGGTATGGTGCCGAAAAAGACGTGCGCCGAATAGTCATGCGCCGTATCGGACCCGCGCCGAATCGGCTCTGTGCCGAAAATTATTTCGTCGAGTCGCTCGCTCCGAAAATTTCGCGCCGAATAGTACCTACCTAATCCTAGGGAGTTACGTTGTTTCTTATTATATATAATCTCAAGTAGCTGAATCAGCTTGGTCGAGGTTGGGTTAGAGTTGGGAAACGATATTTTTTTGCAAGTTGAATATTAAAAGTTAAAACGTTATAACGATAAGGTAAATTGGCCGCTCAGATGTGAATCAGCCGGGTTGAGCTTAGGTTAGAATTAGGAAACGTCTTTTTCGCAAGTTAAACGTTAAAAGTAATCATTACTGCCAAAAAAATTCACTACTTGCCATGACCATCGGTGCAAGCTACAAACTAGCGGCGGTGCTATCTACATGTTACCCTCGGTCATTTCCCCAAAAAGAAAGGATTAAATACTGACCATCGCGCAGTCTACATATATTCTAATTTACTGCTGTGCAAGTACCATTAATTAGGTATTATATTTGGTAATCAAGTGCAATTTTCTGGTAAAAAATTTTTTTGCATGATATTTTATAATATCGCGGTATTTTAGCTTGCGGTAAAATGTCCTTGCGGTAAAATGTCCCTTCGGTAAAATGTCCCTGCGGTAATATGGCCGCGGTAATATGGTCGCGGTAATTCGACCGCGGTCAAATGTCCTAGACCGCCAAATTTTGTCCTTCGCAAGCTTATTGCTTCCGGTCTACGTTAGATTTAACAAGTGTTTTTTGTGTGTTCCTGAAGAAATTTATAAATTGTTTTAAGTGCTTTGTTTGGCAAGAGGCCGTCAACGTACAGCGTAACCGTAAGAAGCTGCAAGCGGTCCAGCGCAAGATGGCACTTCGAGTAACTTGCGCTTACAGGACCGTGTCCGGCGAAGCCGTGCGAGTCTTGGCCTCCATGACTCCCATAGAGCTTTTAGCTAGAGAGAGCAGACGTACGAGCTGGACCGGACCCCACCATTAAGCAGCGGACGCTCGACGATTGGCAAAGGAGCTGGTCCTCCGGCACGAATGCCGCTTGGACCAGAAAGTTCATTCCGGATCTTCGTCCTTGGGTAGCGAGAAAGCACGGAGAGGTGAACTTTCATATAACACAAGCTCTCACCGCCCACGGGTGCTTCCAGGCATATCTCCACAGGTTCAGGCTGACCGACGAGTCACCTGCCTGTCGTTACTGCAGGGACGAAGATACGGCGGAACACACTATTTTCGGATGCCTAAGATGGGAGAGGGAGAGAGTGATGATTTCGCTCCGGATGGGCGACACACTAAGCCCGGACAACATGATTGCTTTCATGCTGTCCGACGAAGACGAATGGCTGGCTGTAGCGGTCTTCATCAGTCAAGTGATGAAGACCAAGGAGGGGGACGGACGAGCTGAGCAAGCCGAAGCTCGAGTCCTCGCCCTACAGTTAAGTCAATGACAGCCTTTTAAAGTTCCCTTGAGAAGTTCCCGCGAGAAGATGCGCGAGAAGTTCCCAAGAGAATTCCCGAAGAATATCGTTATTAATCGGCGGGTCGGGTCCGGGTCGAGTAGTGACAGTCGTTCGACGGGGTAGATTATTGTCGGTACGACGATAGCGCGTAGACCCTCTGTGGACACAAACTCTCGTGCTAATCCAGAGGGGGACGATCGCGAAAATAGTGCCGTCAAATATAAAGACGAGTGGACTGGCACTTTGCCAGCGACCACAAGTTTTTCAAGATGACCCGGTCGCATCGCGCTCTGATTTAATATGATTTGCAGGGTCGCTTGGGGGCTCGGAGTCTCCGGTATGGATGACGGTCGGCCCGCCGGAATTTCCGCCTATTAAGTTAATGACGAGTGGACTTTCACCTATACTGACGATCAGGGACCACTAGGTGACCCGGTGCGACGTGTTGGATCGCGGCGAGCGGTGTGTCCGGTTCAATTGAAAAAGTAGAATGAAGTGATAGTGCCTGACCTCCCGGACACAAACTTTCGTGCTAAACCGGGAGGTCATCGGGAGCCTGCATTATCGATGCAGCAGGGAAGATCGCAGACGACAGCGGAAGTAATGCCGAGAAGGTAAAGCCCGCTGTCGTCGGGGAGGGGGTTTTGGTCAGTAAGAATCTGACACTACCATCCCTGATGGGGTGGTGCCTATGAAGGTTTCCCCCTTCCCTGCAGGAAAAAAAAAGTGCTTTGAAATAAGGTCATTAAAAATGGCGTTTTAAATGTCGATTTTCGTATGTGATGTTGTGCTTTTAAGTTGTGGCGTTTCCTCACGGAATTATCATTGCAACAGCAACGCGGGTTCGGAAAATACTCAAAGATTCAGCGAGTACAGGTTTTAGCAAGGAGATTGACACTCGCTCCGCTGCGCTACGCTCGTGCAATCTCCTTGCTAAAACCTGTACTCGCTGAATCTTTGAGTATTATCCTTCCATTGTGCTGTAACATACGAATATTCAGATCTTGTACAAAAAAGTTCTAATTAAACCCGGTATATAACAATTTGTAGGTTACATAAAACAAAATCCCCTACGAGCTGTCATTTCATAATGAAAACACAACCTAACAAACAAATTATTTTTAAAATCTAAACTTTCTTAAATAAAAATGAATTTATGAAATGTCGTGCTACATTTGCTTCGTTAAATGTTCGAACTTAATAAACACGCGAGACACGGACTTGGAAAACGTGAAATGGAGCCACAAACTGACGTTTTGCATTCCCGAAATGGTAAAACATCATTTTTTAGTTTGTGCGTAATTAATGTTATTAATTTTTTTTAACTATTTTAGGACTGTTGCGACGACGAACTCTTATGCGGTTTATGCATTCAACAATTAGAAACCACCTGGATTTTTCGTAAACTGTGTTTGCAATCGAAAGACCAACGAGAACGATTACACCTTAACAAAACCTTACAAAAAGAGACGTGGGATGACCCGCCTGCGAGTTTACACGAAAACGCAAATTACGAGGTCGACTCGAAGCAAGAAACCTTTTCGTGTTTTTACTGCAACGAACTGCTGACTGATAGAACGTCACTGATAAACCACATTACTTCGAATCACAATGAAAAAACCACCACAAAAAAGTGTCACTTATGTTCAAAACCTTGTTTAAACCAACGAGCGTTGTTGAATCATCTGTACGAACAACACAACGAGGAAACGGACACGTCGAAACGATACGAATGTGACAAATGTTTACAGTTGTTTGACGCGCTAGAACTGAAAGTTCACATCGAAAATTGCCAAAACTTACCATCACCACCGGCTGAAGTGGTAGCAAAAGAAGAGGTTGAGATTCCCGAACAGGGTGAGAAGAAACGAAGAGGACGTAAAAAATCTGAAGAACTGTCCGAGCTCTCTAAGGTATGTCATATATGCGGTGTTCTTTTTACCAGTCGATATATGGCTACGAGGCACATGCGTAACGTCCATGCAACCGAAAAGAAGTTTGAGTGCGAAATTTGTAACCAAAAATTCGTGAGTTCGGTTTACTTGAACGCTCATAAACGTTACCATTCGCGCGAAAGACCCAACATATGCGCGTTTTGTGGTAAGGGATTCATCACCGGTAGTGATTTGTATCACCATGAAAAAATTCACGCGAATAAGCGCGAGTACAAGTGTGAAAAGTGTCCGAAAGCTTTTAACACCTCTTCCGATTTATTTAAGCACCGATTGTGTGTTCACCAAGACAGAAACAATTGGAAGTATTTGTGTACGTTTTGTGACCGTCGGTTTCCGTTAAAAACGAATTTGGATGCTCACATAAAAACGCACACAGGGGAACGTAACTTTGCGTGTCATTTGTGCGACCGGAAGTGTGTGAACCGTTCGGTCCTGTTACGGCACATAAATTCTCATTCGAATGTGCGTTTGTTTAAGTGTAACATTTGTAATGGTGAGTATAAATATGAGAAATCATTGAACTTACACATGACCAAGGTGCACGGAATTGGTGACGCGAAAATTCCGGTACGAACGAAAAAGTTCTTTTGTCATATTTGTCCGAAGTCGTATATCGCTAATAATAAGTTGCAGAAGCATATAAGGACGCATACGGGCGAGAGGCCTTTTGCTTGTGAAATGTGTGATAAACGGTTTATCGATAAGTCATACATAAAACAACACCTTAAAACTGCTCACAATGTGGTTGTTGATAACACAAATTGAAAAGGTGATTTTATGTTGTGAAAGTTAAATTTTATATTTGAGGGAATCCCAGGTTTCAGTGAGGGACCCTCACCCAATTCCTACCTTTATATTGTAAAGTGCAAAGAGGCGGAACAAATGGTGGTTTTTGGCTCGGTTTTTGGTTTGTAAGTAAAGCTCGTCTTACATCAGGACATTTCTGGCGTCATTTCTTGCGCCATTTCTTGACCCAAATAAATTGCTTAGTTTAAAACAGCAAATGTCTTGGAAAATGTCCTGGCTCAGATTGTAGGCAATATATTTGGCGCGTGCTCTATTCTTGAACAATTTGCCTGTGAGCGTGCGCAGTACAGATTGAATGCGCTGGTAGTAATTGTGAAATGTAAATTGTCAAATAAACTAGCAAACAAATTTATATAATCAGTTAATTATTAAATTATTAAATACAATTCTATTCAATTTAAATTCTATGTAGCCACTTTTCCTGCCAATTCTTTCGCACCCTCGGTTTTGGTTTGTTTTTGAAACATCTTTTGAGTAATTTTTTTATGTTTGCTGCAATCACATTTTCTGCATTTAAATCGCTTTCTTTATCCATTTCAATTTTTATGTGTAGCACAGTTTACACAATTTACATCAACACTAAATTATCGTTCGTTTAATCTTACTGCGCACGCTCGCAGGCAAATTGCGTTGAAAATTGCCTCAAAATAGAACACGTTCTATATATTTGGCCTACAAAATGTTTCACGTAAGTTGCTAAAATTACCTAATGCGCAAAATCAGCGCAAGAAATGGCCTGATATAATACAGGCTTTATTTTTGGAGCAAGAAATGGCGTCAGAAATGACGCCAGAAATGTCTCAGGAAATGGCGCAAGAAATGACGCCAGAAATGTCCTGATGTAAGACGAGCTTTAGAACAGAAAATTTGCAGTTATATTCAGAGTTGGGTAGTAATTTAGCTGAAAAGTAGCTATAGTTGCAATCGTTTAAACTGGAATTAAAAACAACTATGTACATCTGTAGCTTATAAGCTACATTAAATTCTCTAAGCAGATTGGCCACTTTTAGGTATAAATCATTGTAATATTAAATTTAAGAATTAAATATTGGTTTAAATGTCCCACGCGATGTTAGATGGCGCTTTAGAACATTCTTATATTACTAGTCGGCCTTGGTTATGGGGCCTAAAAGTACCTTTACATTATTAGATTTTGTATTGGACTTTTGTATTCGATATTTGTATAGGATTTTATATCCTATGCTCGAATCTAAACGCATTTACACTATTGGATATTTGTATATGATTTTTAATGACATATGACATTGCTGAGAATAAAATTATGTTAAAATCTTTGGTTAGATTTTAGTTTTTGTGGCAAAATAAGTAGTCAATAAAGTACATATGCACAAAACTAGACAAAAACTGAACAAATTAATTCTAAAAATTTTAGTTTAACAAAATCAACCACGGCCATGACAGATTACAAGTCATACAATTACATTGCGCATGCTCACCAATAAAATCTAATGCAAAATCCAACGGACGAAGTCCAATGTAAAATCGTGCAATGTAAAAACGAAAATGTTTACATTAGGGGTCGTCCATAAATTACGTCACGCTCCTAGGGGGGGGCTTCCGACCCTTGTGACGATGGGGGCGGGGGGTTTCAAAAATTGTGACGTCACAAAATATATAGATTCAACTATGGATTTGCTACAACTTTTGTCTGCAAAATTTTCCTCTAAATTCAGTATTTCGAATAATTTTCCAGGAACACAGAAAATATTAATCAATTGTTCAACCTCATTTTCAAAAATTTTAAAATTTAAACATTTTTCTGAATTCCACTATTAGTCCACTGCATATAGGATTTTGATACGGAATAATTCATACAAAACGTTTTAGTGTGTTTTTGGCTTTAATAGGGTGTTCCAAATAGTTTCTCAAAAGTCCCCAAAGTTTGGGTGTCCGCTAAAGTTTTCAGGGCCTGAAAACGGCTGAAATTTCAGTTCCAAAATTAATTTTTGTAAATATCTCAATTTCTATAGGATTTAGGTAAAAAATACATCAGATAAAACAAGTTGGAACGTGCTTCAGCAGCGGTTCCTAGGCTTCTATACATACAACTACTTTTCTGGTGTGAAAATTTGTTGTTATTTTTGGTCGCCATAATTTTATAATGTGATATCAGATAATCCGATAATTCGGAACCGAGAGTTACAAACTTAAAAAAGTTGTTATTATCTGGTTATTTTTGATCGCCATATAATGTAACACCACATAATCAGATAATCTGCACCAATTAAATTTTTTGCGATTGGTAATTATCATTTACTATATAAGTAATAACAATCAAACTTTTCCATTCTATTCGAAACTTTACTTCTCTGTAATGTATGGTCCTTTTTTTGAGGTGGGCCAATCCTCTCCTTTCTCTTTTATTTACAACTTAACTTCACTAACCACATCAATAAAAAATTATTTTTTCACATCAAAGTAAAACACGATTTGAAACGCTCTGTATGATTTTGAATTATGCGGACGGACAGACACGGAGCCAGATCATAAGGCTTCTTGCTATACTTTGTATAGAAGCCTAAAAGTAAGCTGAAGAAATTTTCATGCATGTTTATTGTTTTATTATTTTTATTATTCATGGTAATATTTTGGCGAGAAAAAAGGTTCACAACGAAATGAAAATTTAATATGTCCAACGTGTATTCGTCGGCAATCGACGAGCGTGATTGTTAAAAATCCATCCACAACATAACGGTCCTTTCGAAGAGCTCAAATCGAAAAATATGTTACATTTTTTGACGAAATTTTCCAATTTCAAATTTTTTTTTCTTTCAATCGATAAAGTGAGCAAATCTAAAGCGAAATGTAGAATAACATTTTTTTCGAAAACCCTTCCCTTGCCTTCAAAATTATATTATATTACTATACTTACCTGCTTTCAAATGACATTTCACTCGCCTGTATCATGGACACGGTTGCTTATATGAAAAAATGTCTATCTTAGTAATTTCTCGAAAATTTCTTCAGCTTACTTTTAGGCTTCTATACAAAGTATAGCAAGAAGCCTTATGATCTAGCTCCGTGTCTGTCCGTCCGTCCGTCCGCATAATTCAAAATCATACAGAGCGTTTCAAATCGTGTTGAATATACTCAGTGTGTAGAGAGGTCTAAGAACTGGGTACCCAATGCGCTATTAAGCTTCTATACAAAGTATAGCAAGAAGCCTTACGATCTGGCTCCGTCTGTCCGCATAATTCAAATTCATACAGAGCGCTCCATATTGTGTTGGGAAACACTCTGAAAATGAGTAGATATGTGAAGAAGGTTGCTGAAATATACATAACTGAGTGGTTTACCTATATATTGTTGATCTCTTTATTTGATCCGTTGATCTATTGATCCATTGAGTTTTAGGCTTCTATACAAAGTATACCAAGAAGCCTTGTGATCTAGCTCCGTGTCTGTCCGTCCGTCCGCATAATTCAAAATCATACAGAGCGTTTCAAATCGTGTTGGAAATACTCTGTGTGTATAGAGGTCTAAGAACTGATTTTTTATTTTACTTTGATGTGAAAAAATAATTTTTTATTGATGTGGTTAGTGAAGTTAAGTTGTAAATAAAAGAGAAAGGAGAGGATTGGTTCACCTCAAAAAAAGGAGCATACATTACAGAGAAGTAAAGTTTCGAATAGAATGGAAAAGTTTGATTGTTATTACTTATATAGTAAATGATAATTACCAACCGCAAAAAATTTAATTGGTGCAGATTATCTGATTATGTGATGGTACATTATATGGCGATCAAAAATAACCAGATAACAACAACTTTTCACACCAGAAAAGTAGTTGTATGTATAGAAGCCTAGGAACCGCTGCTGAAGCAAGTTCCAACTTGTTTTATCTGATGTATGTTTTACCTAAATCCTATAGAAATTGAGATATTCACAAAAATTAATTTTGGAACTGAAATTTCAGCCGTTTTCAGGCCCTGAAAACTTTGGCGGACACTCAAACTTTGGGGACTTTTGAGAAACTATTTAGAACACCCTATTAAAGCCAAAAACACACTGAAACGTTTTGTATGAATTATTCCGTAGTTTGCTTGATTTTTTGACTATACGCAGTGGACTATATGGATTTGCTACAACTTTTGTCTGCAAAATTTTCCTCTAAATTCAGTATTTCGAGTAATTTTCCAGGAACACAGAAAATTTTAATCAATTGCTCAACCTAATTTTTACAAATTTAAACATTTTTTTGAATTCAACTATGGATTTGAGTAACTATGCCACTGAAGCCAGTGGTGAAGCTAGGGGGGGGCGGAGCGCCCGTCATAGATGTTTCCTCTGGGGTGCTACCCCCAAAAAAAAGGAAATTTGAAAATTGGGGGGGTTCAAGAATATGTGACGTAATACTTGGAGGGGGGTGTAGGTTTGTGTGACGATGGGGGGAGGGGGTTAAAAATTGCTTAAAATTGCGTGACGTAATTTATGGACGACCCCTTAGACCAAATCTAATACAAAATCCTATGTACCTAAAGTCTAATAATGTAAAGGTACTTTAAAGGTCGCACTGAGTGAATTGCGACAACAATAAACAATGTCTTCTATACATTATCTCGACTTTGCCACTTATATAGGGTGTATTTTTAGCTGTATGAGAACTTTCAATAGGGATAACTTTTGAATGAAGTTTGTCAAAGTGACAGTTCTTTGACATTATTTGTGTTCAGAAAGGTTTACTATTTAATCATGAATAAATTAACACTTGAACAACGCTACCAAATTGTGGAAATTTATTTTCAAAGTCAGAGTTCCGTTGGCGAAACTTACAAACTCTTCACCCATTTTATGTTCGACATAATCGACCTTCTGAGTAGGCTATTGGTATGGTGATGGATAAATTTCGTACCACTTCTTCATTGCATGATGTAAGACCACCAACAAGACAAAGTCTATCGCTTCTGTGAGTGAAAGTGTGCAAGAGAACCCAAACATTTCAATTCGCCATCGTGCTCAACAACTTGGCCTTTGTCCGTCCACTACATGGAAAATGTTTCATCAAGATCTTGGTTTACATCTTTACAAGATGAACCCACGCTCTGGTCAATGACAAGCCCCGTCAATCAGTATTGGGAACTGAATTTAATGTTGGGGGCGCTGCAAATGTAACAAATATGGCGGTTTAAATCGGTTTAAGTAAAGAAAATAAGTTCACAATAAGAATAAGTTACTGTGAAAGAGTTCAAATAATACCACAATCACTTGAAATATCACTTTTATCACTCAAAACTACGATAAAAACATGTACAGATACTCACAAAAGTAGGTTAACATGTAAGAAAATTTGAAAAACCATCATATACAGTCTCAAAATCAACACAAAACTTTTTTTTAATTTGCAACTCATCATGTACCTTAAACCTGGAGATATAAAGTAAAATCAGCTTTTCTGTCGGCTTCAAATCAATTGTATCATTAATGCAATTGCCGAGCTGTTATTTTGCATCTCACAAAAGTAGGTTAACAAAAATTTTTCATATCAGTCTTTTGATATCAGCTCAAGTGCATATAGAGTTTATAAGTCCCGTTCCACATTATTAGAATCGCCTACAAATTTTAACCTTTTTGTAGATTTTGTAATACCAGTTTAATAAGAGTAATTCAAATGCTTGTAAAGAAGGTTCTAGAACACCAATACATTTATTAATAAGAAATTTTTTTTAAATTACAAAATTCTTAAAATTTTTAATATCTTGTCAATCCCCCCCTTTGCTGCAATAATTTCAGCTACTCTTCGTGGCATACTATAATGAAAATTTGGGCTATATTTTGCAAATTTTCGTCATGATTCCAATGGTGCATTATTTTTGATATTATTTGTACCTTTGTTGTGATAATATATTTTGTCAATAGTCGTTTTAGGCACTCCCAAACGTCCTCAATTGGGTTCATGTCTGGGGAATCTCCTGGCCAAGGCAAAAGCGGTATATTTTTTTTCTAACATTTTTTTTTCTTCATTTTACCATGTGGCAAGGTACCCCATCTTGCATGAATACCTTTGGACCATTCCCAAACCATTATTGCACTTGGGAAAGCAATTGTGTCTCCAAAACCTGTTTATACTGGTCTTGTCGCATGGTCCCTTCGACAACATAAAGGCGCTCCATGCCTTTTCCACTTATATCTGACCACACCAAGACAGATGCAGGATGTTTTATAGTTTCAACAATACAGTCTTTATGAAATTTTTCAGTTTTGCGTTGTCTAACAAACTGTGTTTTATCATCCAGTACATGAAAACTGGACTCGTCGCTAAAGCAAGTCTGTAGTAAAGCAATAACATTAATTACATCAAAAAATTAAATGATTTGAATTAACTTATTATGCGCCAGTTATCAACAGTTAAATGTTTGTGAGCATAGGCCCACTAAAATCGCTTTTTAATCATAGCTGGGGTGAGTCTTGGCTTTTTGATTGGGCTTCGACATTTGAACTCCAAATCGTACAAGTTTTGCTTCACTGTTCGAACTGAAACATTGCATCCAGCTTCCTCAAACGTCTGTTTTATAACAGAGTGGGTTGCCCTTCTATTATCTATTGCAATGTTGCGAAGAATTCGCTTCCCCCTACTTGTTACAAGGGGTGTCCTTCCACATCGACCTGTACGAACAGCTTTGTTGGACTCTTTCGTAGTCAATTTTTTCATAAAACGGTTAACTGATGACTGTGAAACTCCAGATTTCATTACAATTTGCCTTTGACTAAGTTTTGTGTTATTTAGCAATGCAGTAGCAACTGCTTTTTTTCACTTGAGAGATTTTTAATTTACCCATGTAAAATAAGGGTTTTTAAATTTTTTTTATAATTTTTATCCGCAATAAGTATAAATAAAATTCATAACTTACTATGTTACTATAATAAATACTTACATTTCAATAAAAGTTGCATTAATTTAAATCTATCACGGTTTAAAGTATAATTCGCGCCCAACTCCAATATTTAACAGAAATATTTATTATCAACTGAATTTTGTCAAAACAATTATGTAATAACGTTAGGAAACCCCTATAGTATACGTACATTACTATTTGCTTATAATACTTTTAATATTCTTTTAAAAAATTCGAAGTTTCTGAGCGAGTATGAGTGATTCTAATAATATGGCACGGGACTGTATATGCAAGCGAATTCAAGCATTTTGTTACAAATTATTTTATTAAATGTTAACATTTATTATTATAAAATTATCAAAATTTAAAGTACCAATATGGCAAAATTTAAATATTTAACGTTAGAAGAACGTACATTCATACTGAAAATGTCTGGATTTGGCAAAAAAAATTGCGAGATAGCAAAATTATTTGATAAATCACTAACTTCGGCTTTTAAACTTATAAAAGCATTTAAAACCGAAGGTAGACAAACGGCAATTAAGAGACAAGAACGGCCAAGAATCATAACTAAACTGGAGGATATTAAAATACAAACCCTCTCGTCTTCAGATCCATATATGTCCGCTCCACGCATTCGTGCAAAGCTTGAAAGTAACACCAAAAATGAAATATCGACAGAAACTATAAGAAGTCGTCTTCGTGAAGTAAATAAAAATGGACGATCTGCTCGTAGAGTACCCTTTGTTATCAAGATTAATATTTAAAAAAGGATTCAGATCACGTTTTAAAAAGAAACAGCCATGGTTGAATGTACGTTTGGAGGAAAACTGCAGAAGTATAACTTATATAAGTGTACTAAACCCACACTAAAATCGTTAAAAAAGGTATTAATGATTTGGGGGTGTATGTGTTCAGCAGGAATAGGAAAAATTGTGGTACATATTAGAAGGAAGACTTAATGCTGCGGTATATTTAAATCTTTTAAAAGAAGTAATTATACCATATATATGGTATAACACCATTCGCCCAAGGTGGGCGAATGGCTGAGCGGTTAGCGTGTTAACTTCTCATGCCGAAATTCATAGGTTCAAATCCTGTGAGGTGCTATCTATAAAAAAGGATTTTTCGCTCACCAAATGTCTATCTGCTGGCCACAGGTAACATTATATATGGCTCAAAAACTTCCCTGGTCGGAGTAGACGATGTAAAAATCGTCTATTCCCGTGGTTCGGAATCCACGTTAAGCTGTAGGTCCTCTGTGCTCGTCACACAGTTTCAACACGCAACGAGCACAGACAGGGAAATCGGAAGACGGCGTGAACGTCATAAACCGATGTATGAAATGAATTATACCATAAAGTAAACGTCTAATTGGTGAAGAATTTATTCTGCATCAGGACAATGCTCCTATACACCGCGCCAAAATGGTCACCAATTACCTTAAAGATGCCAACATTAATGTTATGAAGTGGCCACCCCAGAGTCCGGACCTTTATCCTATAGAAAACCTCTGTGCTCTGCTTAAACTCCGAATCTCAGAAAGATGTCCCAGAAATTTGACTAACCTTCGCAATTTCATAAAGAAAAATGGTTTGATATTACTCCAACTGAGTGTGATAGTAAGTATACCTAATCATTACCATCTAGATTGGCAACTATGTCACTTTGAGGGGGTGGACATTGTGGGTACTAACATATAATTTTGTGTTTGTTAACCTACTTTTGTGACATGCATTTTCATGAGTGTACTGGAATTTTTATGTTTAGAACTGGAATATTGTGAAATTTTCTTTTTTTTCTTTTAATATTTACAAAAATGAACTATTCTAATATAATGTTTTTTATTTTAGATAATAATTAACCATGAAAATTAAGATTATAGTGAAAAATATCCCTTGTTAACCTACTTTTGTGAGTATCTGTATGTACAAGTAAATAACGCTTTTAATTTAACGTACACTTTAACCCCATATATTACAGTTCCATAAACGGTCACATGGTGGCGTTTTCTTATTTGGAGTTGCCATAGCCAAAATATTATGTAGTGGTTCGGATTCCACGTTAAACTGTAGGTATCACAAGGGACACAGTTTTATCTTCTAGCTATCAGCGCTCTTGACATTTGAACCAATTTTTAAATTTAAATATTGCAATTTACACTACTCGAAAGTATTAATAGATTTTTTGATAAAAGTAATTATAAGCTACAGGAACTTTTTTCCGAAAAGCACTACCTACTATCCTACTTTGTAGCTAAACTGTTACTCAATTATGGCTGCAGCTGCTCAACTTGGGTTAAAACTTCCAGTATGCTGTACCTGAATTCGGCAGAGTTCCTTTTACATATTAAATGCGTTTTGTTGTGAATAATGAAAGTCCCACATTTTTATCCCTTAATAACAAATTTAATTTTCTTTTTCAAAGGTGCCAAAAAAATTGAATCAGGTGCCCAGTTATTAATTTATTGCCTATTTATAGTGTGCTCAACATATCACGTGTGTTTAGAAGTGCCAATTTAATTTTTATATTTTTTTATCAAATATTGATTAAAAGTAAACACATGAATGTCAGATTTCTAATTAAGTGATTACACAAATCGCATCATCATATTGGAGAAATATCCGGTAATCGCCGTTTGCGAGAGCAACTATTTATGATGATGGACCATGTTTCGATAATACGTTTATCAGTGCAAACGCTCACTAAATAACTGGTCGCTCTCAAGAGCGGTGGTGATCTTATTACTAGTATTAGAGTTAAAATTATCAGTATTTTTTGAGAAAATGATCTTTCCAAAGGGGTCTAATTTGGAAGTATATTACGTATGTAGGTGTGCAATTATTAAATGTTCAAGTCCAGGATATTCCAAGTTTTCCCTTCTGTGAAGTAAACTTGAGCTGATTTATTATTTGATTAGAAAAAAAAATTTATTGAACGCCCAAAATAGTTTCGAAAACTTTTTAAATTTGGCCTCATCAAGTTTTTACCTTCACCCCCTCTTTTATACCCCCCGCAAAGAAGGCAAAGCTTAGAATATCATTTTGCCCCCAAAAAATTAACAAAAACTTTTTACATGCATCAACTTTTGAACCACATCTGGATTAAGATTTAGGTTTCTTCCAATTACTAAACAAATAATTATGTGGTGTGTACAATGTACATAACTTACAATGTAATTTGTACATGTTTTATACGTGTTAATTTTATTAAAAAAAAATAAAAGATTTATCAGCAGCAAAATATTTATTTTTTTCTGAATCCTTTGATTTTTTTATTTTGCGAATTTGGGTACGGAGGCCTAAGTGTGTCCGCTCCAAATAAATTGAAAATTTCCTATTGCAAAGAGGAAGGTTTATATAGGTTACTGATATAATTTAAACTTGAGAAAGTATTATCAAAATTTTGAGTTAATCGATTTTGAAGTTTGCAAATTTACATGTAAAATTAACGAGATTCCCGCGCGTCGCTCATTCTGTTGAAGGTTCGTGCAATATGAATGACCCTAACACTTAGAGTATTTCGCACCGGCAGATGCAGCTCGTCTCTCGTACATGTAACATCGATTTTTTGTTTTTACGCGATTTTTTTGGGGTTGAAACGTAATAGTTTACTGCCCCATACCGCAACTATACTTTTTAATGCTATTTCAAGGGTCTCTAAGCTCCCGGTTTCATTTATCCCGGTTTTTTTTTATGGCAGGCGCCTTCTCGTATGTTGAGCATAGTAACCAGAGTCAAAACCGCCCTGGAGGGGTGTAGAGCGGAGCGGAGCGCAGCGGCGCCCCGAAAGGGTAGGTTTTGAGGATGGATAAACCTCCCTATCGAATGCACACCCCAAAAATCGAAGAAAAATGCGCTAAATTTACGTACTTTCAAATTGAATTTTCTCGAAATTTTAAGTATATCATCTCGAGTGAAAATTTTACAGTATACTCTATAAACCTTCCTCTTTGCTATAGGAAATTTTCAATTTATTTGGAGCGGACACACTTAGGCCTCCGTCCCCGCGAATTTCATTATGTATTGTTTGTATAGAAGTAAAACTGCGAATACGCTAATATTGACGTTTGATTGGATCCATCAAACCCTGCAATTTTGCATCATAAAAGAGCCGCTAAGTTAGGTCCATTTCCCCAGCCCCGCCCATCGCGAATTTTGAATCAATTTTGGTGTCAATCGTTTGTGTGTCGTTTGTGTTCGTTTGTGTTTTCATTATTTTCGTTTGTGTTAGCACCGTTCGCGAAATATCTTCAAATTTACGTGGGCGGGGCTGGGGAAACGGCAGCCCCGCCCATCGCGAATTTCGGGTCGAATTTGGTGTCAATCGTTTGTGTTTCGTTTGTGTTCGTTTGTGTGCTCATTATTTTCGTTTGTGTTATCACCGTTCGCGAAATATCTTCAATTTAAGTGGGCGGGGCTGGGGAAATGCCAGCCCCGCCCATCGCGAATTTCGGGTCGAATTTGGTGTCAATCGTTTGTGTTTCGTTTGTGTTCGTTTGTGTGCTCATTATTTTCGTTTGTGTTATCACCGTTCGCGAAATATCTTCAATTTAAGTGGGCGGGGCTGGGGAAATGCCAGCCCCGCCCATCGCGAATTTCGGGTCGAATTTGGTGTCAATCGTTTGTGTTTCGTTTGTGTTCGTTTGTGTGCTCATTATTTTCGTTTGTGTTAGCACCGTTCGCGAAATATATTCAAAATCATAACCTAGGTTTATTTCCCCGGCCCCGCCCATTTTGAATTTTTGCTCGAATTTGGTGTTAATCGTTTAGTCATCGTTTGTGTACGTTTGTGTTTCTATTCCCGTCGTCTCAATATCGATTTTCAACTAGCTGGGAGAAAATGAATTTTTGTCAAGCTCCGAGCAACAACCGCCACATTTCGAAATTATAGCAATTACGTTATTTAAGAAAATTGGTGTTATTTTAGTTGTAAATTTATCAATATGGATAGGTTTCAACTTAAAATAATAAAAACCATGTTTTGATGTAAGGAAAAACAAGTACATCATAGATAATAGTATTTAAAAAATGGTCTAGAAATGGATCAGGACCGTCCTTAAAAATATTAGCCATGATGTCATGTACGTAATATCTCGCCATCTTTATACGATACTTTTTTGATAACATTGCATTATTCATAATAAAAATGAATTTTTGTTGTACAAACAGAAATAATATATTAATAAATTAATAGTTAATTAGCAAATAAATAATTATTACAATGTATATATAAGATATTCACAGTTCACAACGGTAGAAGAACATATGCTCCTGTTTCGTTCCGTTTGTAGATCGTCAAATTTTTCCCAAGAATTTAGATGAGCTCTCCAACAATAAGCTACATAATGTCCTATTGCTGACGGGGATTTGCTTTTCGGTGGAAAAAAACTAATAATTCCTTTCAACTTAAAATGTTTTTCTAAAATATTTAAACACAAGGGAACATTTGAAAGCGGTATTGAAAATTGGGAATCGTACGGTGCCGAATTGTTTACAGGTTCTATGAATAAATGAGGACCAATCGTAAAACTTCTAGGAATAAAAGAAACACCACAAGAGCCGCATTTTACTGGATCTTCAAAATAATTATTCATGATCTGTTGCAATAATTCAAAATTTTCAATACCTAAATTGGCTACTACAGTTTCCCCAGGTCGCTTATTTTCCCAATCGGAAGATGTACATTTTTTAATTTCTGTAAAACAAGGATACTTCATATATAAATAACTTTTTGAGTAAATAATTCGCAGTACAGTTAGAATCGATAGTTATACCTTCTCCAAGTAACTGTGATCGTTTTTTTCGAATATTTCCAAAAGAATTTCCGCCCTTTTTCGATAACATTGTGTTGTAATTCCATCTCGTATCGCGTTCTGGATCAATTAGAAATACAGATATTCTTCAGAATTAATATTTATAAAATTGGAGTATAGGTCACTGTCGGCATAACTCGAAATTAAAATTTGTGTTATCGTATCAAAAGTGCAAGTATTTGTGAAAGTATAATTTCGATTTTTGATAGTTACAGCTTTGAGACCTAAAGAAGTACAATTTTTTAATAAACCAATGACGGAACTCTTTCTTCGACTACTGTCGTTGTATAATGATATTGTTGGGTCAGCGTCTAAATAGTTTGGTTTTCTTTTCTTTTCCTTACGGTTGACAACTTCTCCACCCCAGTTCTTTTCAGAAGTTTCAGGTATTCCATCATTATTTTTCTCCATTTGGGAGCGTTCAAGTATTACGTAACGCAATTTTTGGAGATTTTTGACCCCCCCTCCCCCCAATGTAACGCGCCGTAACGTTTTTATGTACCCCCCCCCCTAGTAAAACGTTACGTAACCACCAAGTGACCATTTTTATACCTAAAAGTCACAATTATGTGGCAAAAACAATGTTACGTAACGCGTAGTTCAAACCCCCTCCCGCCCCTGTAACGCATCGTAACGTTTTACAAGAACCCCCCCTCCCCCCAAATTCGTTACGTAATACTTGAACGCTCCCTTTACTATATAAATAATAATAATCAAACCTTATTCCATTCGGAACTTTACTTCTCTGTAATGTACGGTCCATTTTTTTGGTGGTTCAATCCTCTTCTTTCTCTTTTATTTACAACTTAACTTCACCAATCTCCTCAAGTCACTGCTGTGGTTATAGTAAAATAAATAAAAATGGTTTTTATTGTTTTAAGTTGAAACCTATCCATATTGATAAATTTACAACTAAAATAACACCAATTTTCTTAAATAACGTAATTGCTATAATTTCGAAATGTGGCGGTTGTTGCTCGGAGCTTGACAAAAATTCATTTTCTCCCAGCTAGTTGAAAATCGATATTGAGACGACGGGAATAGAAACACAAACGTACACAAACGATGACTAAACGATTAACACCAAATTCGAGCAAAAATTCAAAATGGGCGGGGCCGGGGAAATAAACCTAGGTTATGTTTTTGAATATATTTCGCGAACGGTGCTAACACAAACGAAAATAATGAGCACACAAACGAACACAAACGAAACACAAACGATTGACACCAAATTCGACCCGAAATTCGCGATGGGCGGGGCTGGCATTTCCCCAGCCCCGCCCACTTAAATTGAAGATATTTCGCGAACGGTGATAACACAAACGAAAATAATGAGCACACAAACGAACACAAACGAAACACAAACGATTGACACCAAATTCGACCCGAAATTCGCGATGGGCGGGGCTGCCGTTTCCCCAGCCCCGCCCACGTAAATTTGAAGATATTTCGCGAACGGTGCTAACACAAACGAAAATAATGAAAACACAAACGAACACAAACGACACACAAACGATTGACACCAAAATTGATTCAAAATTCGCGATGGGCGGGGCTGGGGAAATGGACCTAAGTCTATTTTTTTTTAGTTAAGTTTTTTTAATTAAAGCTAAGTTTTTGAAATCATACTCGAACCGGATCAGAAGCAAATTTGTTAAAGACGATACCAAAAATGACAAAGTCATGAATTGAAAAAAATCCTTCTAACCCCTATAGTTTCCCATGTACAGCTTTACAAGTACCTAGTATAGTCTGTTTCAACATAAATGGAATTAAAAAAAGTCATAGCATCAAATTTCGTTGATATAAAAACGTACATAGAAACATAATATAGAGATAAGGTTAATTATTTTAATCTCGCGCCAGCCTTTAGCAATACATATGCTGTCTTGGTTGACGCGATAATCTCATCTCTATATTATGTTTCGTCGCATAGTTTGTACGTTTTTATATCAACGTAATTTGATGCTATGACTTTTTTAATTACATTTATGTTGAAATAGACTATACCTCGGAAACTACGGGTCCGTTACTTTGCACCCCTCCCAGTTGATATTTTTTCTCAAAAAGCTAGCTCCCGATTCCTTAAAGCTAGCAACCCCTAAGTTTGTCCACAAACAATATTTATTCACGAGTTTCAAAACGGTAGGGGAAGCTAGCTTTTTTAGGAAAAACATGAATGGCGGGGGGCAAAGTAACGGACCCGAAAGCTATAGGGGTTTAAAGAACTGTTTTATTTAGCTTTTGCTCACAATTTTATTTAATTTGGCTTATACCACCTATTTAGCACATAGGTCTCGTCGTCTTCTTCTTCAGGTGCCCTTCTCCTATCGGAGGTTGGCGACAACTTCAGCAAAAGCATCCCGATCTTTAGCCGTTGTAATCAACGTTTCAAAGTCCATCTCGGTCCATTTCCTGATGTTTCGGAGCCATGACATCTTCTTCCTTCCCAAACCTCGCTTTCCCTCGATCTTTCCCTCCATGATGAGGCGGAGCAGATGATATCTCTCATGTCGAAATACATGTCCAAGGTATGATGTTTTCCATCTCTTTATCCCGAGCAACAACTCTCTGTCTCTACCTGCTCGACGAAGCACCTCCTCGTTTGTCACGCGGTCAGTCCATGGTATCCTAAACATTCTTCTCAGAGTCCACATCTCAAATGCTTTGATCTTGTTCATGGTTGCCACCTTAAGTTTCCACCCTTCCATACCTTACAGTAGCAGGGGCCACACGTAGCATTTCATGAATCTGTACCGCGGGTCAAAAGCTAGATCTTGATTGCATAACAATGTCTTCATCTTCATGAAACCCGCTCTATCAATCTCTATTCTTATTTTTATTTCTTGGTCAGGATCTAGTTTTTCGTTTAGCATGCAGCCCAGGTATTTGAATTTTTCTACTTGCTCGATACTTTTTTGATTTAAACGTATATGTGTTTGTATAGGTTGATTCTTTGTTATTACCATCACCTTTGTTTTATCTATATTGATTTTAATACCCATAGCTTTGCTCTCCTGATTAATTCGTTCGAGTAGGTTTTGTAGATCGTTCTCGTTGTCCGTCAGCAGAATTGTGTCGTCAGCAAAGCGTATGTTATTTATTAGTACGCCATTTACTTTAATGCCTTCGGTTGTCTTGTATAGGGCGGCGCGGAAGATTTGTTCGGAGTATATGTTGAACAGCAGTGGCGACATTACGCATCCCTGTCTGACTCCTCGACACACCTTAACTTTCCTTCTTGTTACTTTTTCGTCCAGAAGTATCTCTGCTTTCTGGTACCAGTACAAGTTTTCAATGATCTTTACATCTCTCCGTTCAACACCTATTTGTTGAAGAAGTTGAATGAGTTTAACGTGGTTAAACTCATCGATGAAACATAGAAATATATCTTTTCGCTGGTCTAAACAGTTCTGTGCCAAAACCTGTATAGAAAACAAGGCCTCTGGTGCCCAGTCCATTGCGGAAGCCAAACTGTGTGTCATCGACGATTTCCTCACATCTTCTAAAAATGCGGTTGTGGATAATCTTTAGGAATATTTTAAGCATATGACTCATCAAACTAATCAATCTATAGTCTTTGCACTTCTTTGAATTTGGTTTTTTGGGAATGGGGATGAATATAGATGATTTCAACCATTCCCTAGGAAGTGTAGCGGTTTCGTAGATTTTGTTGTACAGTTCTACTAGTTCTTCGAGATTATCTTCTTCAATGAGCTTAAGCAAGTCGGCATGTATCTCATCAGGTCCCGGAGCTTTTCCAGATTTTGTTCTATTTATCTCTATTTCTATTTGGTCTCGTCGTAGAATATCTTAATAATATTGAAGCCTGTAATTACGGTTTTATAGATCCAATTATTATTATATTTATTTTTGAATAGGGAGTTTTGCAATTTATAGGAGCATTATTTGGACTAGGAGTACAGAGTAGGGAAATTACCCTCCTGCATTCAGCAAAGAACGCAAATTTGTACAATTTAAATTATTTATTTTCAACATTCCTTCTCAAGTTAACATTCACAACTACATATTTTCAGTGATAAAAATAAAACAAAAATTCATGAAAGTATGTTAGGCGTTCTGGTCAATTGAAACGACAGGGTTGCGACTTTTCGGCGCAAACCCAATTCGGAACAAGATCCTCATGACGCACATAATTTCGGCGTAGCCCGTTTGAGCTCACAACCTATTCGGCACCAAATCATTTCAGTGTAAATCGTATGGAAGAATTTATTGTTATCACTGAAAACTTAGGTTATCAATATATTTTGTCGATATACTTTGAAATGTTATTTATGTATTTATTTACAATATGAAATAAATATAAAATAGTATAAAGTATAAAATAAAAAAATATATTTATATACACTAGACGTCGCTTATTATAATTTTTGTGAAGAACGGTTTCTTCTATTAAAATCATCGGTTATTGTGATCAAACACCGATGAGATCACATTTAGCGACGTCTACTGTACTAATAAGTTATATTTACAGGTTAATACTACATATAAAATATGCTTGCATTTCAAAATTATGCGCTATAATCTACGCAAATATTATCTTTGTTAACAAAATAATTCGCTACACTTTTCAACAATATTTTGTTTATTTTAAATATAATTCCGTAAACTCTGATGATTAAGGCTTCCTGAGTGTTACCAAAGGTTTTGGCGAGTATTTTCTGTTTCACACGAGAAGCCAATAAATAAAATGCGACCTAACTTACTGGATTTTAGGTAGGAGGGTAGGGTCGAAGACCCCACGCGCACTTAGGCCACTAGACCGGGCCCATTGTACTACCCTAACCTACTGTTTGCTACTTCTAATAGTTATGAAAACTACCTTATAAAAAATGGAGGTAATTTTACCAGTGAAAAATACCCGTTAATACGGTTCGTGTAATTAGATTCATCCCTTACTTTATAACTCAACTCATCCACAGAGCGTTGATGTTCAGCAGAGGACTGTGTTAAGAAATTTCGTGAAGTCCGCAATTCGAACCCACAATTTCCGCACTGTAACAAAATCAGCGATTACACTAAGCCACTGTTGTGGACATGCGTTGCATACTACATTACAATTAAAAAATTTCTGTTGAATTTGAAAAAAGAAATGCGTGTCCAACGATTTGGGTACTTACAAACGGGGTGACAACAAAACCGTGGTCACACAATAAGGTAAATGTGGTTTTTGATAACCTACCAACGTTTACAACTTGAACAGATCGCCCTAGTCTTTTTCTTCTGCTGTTTTTGTAATAGCTATGTATTTGGATAAAAATAAAAATTGATAGAGAAGTTTAAAATGGTTCGGACACGTACTCAAAATGGAAGATCAGAGATTACTAAAGAAGATTCTAAAATGGAAGCTCCTCGGAAGACAAAATATTCTTTTGTTTGAGTTTAATCGAAAGTTACACTGCTAGAACCATTTGTCGTTTACAGAACGACATCACGGAAAGTACTGCATGAAAATGGTTTTCTCGTTTCCAAAAGGGGCATTTTGATATGAATGATTTCCCACGTTCAAGGAGACCATCTGGCTTTGATGAAGACTGATTAAATGCTTTAATTCGTGATGATCCACGTCAATCAACTCGGGAATTGGGCAATATGATGAATTGACGCCCAACATACGTTTTATATGAATTTTTGCTTAAGTACTACTGGTTGTTAATTTTTGTAGAAATTGTTTTTTCAAATTCAACATAAAAATTTTTAATAAAACCAAAACTTGGGTTTATAAAATTAAAATAATAGTGTAAGAAAATTGGGCACATTTTGATCCAAAAAATCCAAAATCGGTTTTCTGCGATTTGTCGACGGATTTCGTCAGGTAATTGTTCGTACTTTAACATACTAAAAAAATCTGATGTGACAACACATTACTTTCCCATTTAGTAGATTCCACTTCATTTTATATTAAATATTAATAAAAAAGATGGGTACTGTGCAGTTATTCTGACTACTCGAAACAAAATTTCTTCTGCTACACACTAAAGAACACAGTTAATATAACAAATTCTCAAAATATGAACCGAGAATTTGTTACCAAAATTTTGAAATAATCGATTTTGAACTTAGCTAATTTTCATGTGTAATTCAGTGGTGGATTAACGAGATTCGGGGCGCGTCGCTCATTCTGTTGACAGTCCGTGCGCTATGAATGACCCTAACACTTAGAGTATTTCGAACCGGAACCCCCACACAGACTAATGTATGTTCACAGGTTTAACTTACACAAATTCTCTTCGAAAGTGAATTTATTCACTAGATTTGTGTAATTTTTCGATCAATTTTCACAAGATTCGATAAATCACCCCCCATAGTATCACTATAATCCCACTAGTCGCCAATTCTGACTAGTTCCAAGTAGAAGCCAATCACTTCGAGGTCATCAATAGAAATTAATTCATAATTTCTTTCTTCGAATTAGGGACTCTACTATATCGGCAAACGTAAAAATTTTCTTTTTCTTCTCATATTACATTTTCACAGTCACAGCTCAGGTTTTTACCAGTCAGTCCGCCAAGCGCCAATTCCCAGAGACCCACCGGTCTCTATAAATTCCAATGTCATTAATGTATTCTTTCAGATGAAGGAGAAGGCCGGCTGCGCCGGGATGCTCCATCAAATACATATCAGGTAAAGGTAAAGGTTTCGAACCGGCAGATGCAGCTCGACTCTCGTACATGTAACATCGATTATTTTTTGGGGGTTTAAAATCCTGGTTGCCTTCATCCCGGTTTTCTTGATGGATGGCGCCTTCTCGTATGTTTAGCTCTGCCGCTTAGCGGCGTACGCGATTGAAAAACCGCCCGGAGCCCCGGAGGGGCGTAGGGTAGGTTTTTTGATGCGCCCAATTCTGGCCGTGCCAGATCCACCCAAAAAAGTAATAGGTTTTCCCCATAGTTTTTTAAGTTTATTTAATATTTTTTTAATTTTTTCACTTTTAGGCTTCTATACAAAGTATAGCAAGAAGCCTTATGATCTGGCTCTGTGTCTGTCCGTCCGTCCGCATAATTCAAAATCATACAGAGCGTTTCAAATCGTGTTGAAAATACTCTGTGTGTATAGAGGTCTAAGAACTGGGTAGCCAGTGCGCTACTTTTTTTGGAAATACACGGGTTATTTTCCATTTTTTGATTATATTTATTACTAATATCCACTAATCACACCCCCATCTATCCGAATTTCAAAGAAAAATTCAAATCGGAGCGAAAAAATTTTACGCATTTTCAAGGGACCACGGTCGAACGATGCACATCGGCCGGGGTCTACCGCATACTCGATGCGACTTTCCCGTACTTTTCAAAAGTCGATATTGGGGTTGTTTTTACTCCGTTCACCCTTTTTTTTGTTTTAATAGGCAAATATAAGCCTGTTCTTTAGTGTGTAGCTGAAGAAAATTTTTTTCAGCTAGTCAGAGTAACTGCACAATCGCCAAAAAGATGTTAACTCAAAAAAAATTTTGATTCGATAAAATACATAAATTACTTTGAGATATCAAAGTTACGAAATTTAATTTGTAATTTAACATAGTAACTCATATTTTTTTAAAGAACTTATTTGATATTTTCATTTTAACAATAAAATAACACGTTTGCATTGAAAAATTTTTTAAATTTTAATTTTCCAGAAAATATTAGAAATTTGCGGAATGCCGTGCTGTCTATATGCAATCAAATTTTAACTATGGGCGTAATGACGTGAGATTAATTTTCTATATGTAGGTAATTAAAAATATAACATGTTTATACAGGGTGTCCCCGTGACCGTGGAGAACCTTTGAGGTGGTGGTAAAGGACACTTTTCTGAGACAAATTTTCAAATAAAATTTTTGCCCAAGTCCAAACCCTTGGGGGGTACCTCCCTTTAAAGCAATTTTTTGAATTTCTGATTTCAAACGGCCATAGCTCCGATATTATTGATTTTTTAAGGTTAATGGATTAGAACTTTTTTAAAGATCATTCGCTTGTCTACAAATTAGGTTATAACCCCTTATCGTCTAGAATCAACGGATTTCGAGTTATAAATGAAATTAAGGGAAAAAATGTTTTCAGGTTTTTTTTTAATTTTCTTGCGAACCCCGTATCTCTTAGGCCGTGTTCGGTCTGGGACTTTTTTCGCCTTGAAAGTTTGGCGTTAAAAAGTGCCAACTTGGCGTTCGTTTTGGAGAAAAGCTCGGTCACGCGCTTTCCAAACCGAACGGTGTTTGAGCGCTGTGGTGTTTGTATTTTGTTGATGTTATTGGTACTAACCTAACTTAATTTTGTGTCCATGTAAATAATGTATTTTATGGTCCATGTTTATAGGGATAAAATTCTACCGACCGCGGCGCTGTATCAAAACAATCGTGACGTCAATAAAAGTATAAATAGTAAGGTTAACTTTTGAATATGGTGACGTACAATATGAAAACACATTAAAAAATTTGTTATACTTACATATTAATATTATTTCACCAGAATAAACAATAATCACTACGGTATAAAACCCATATGAAAACAATGCAAGTTTCATTTTTACTCTTTTACTCTTAATGACGTCAAATATTTAGTTGATATTAAAGCCACCAGGGTGCGTACAATTAATATTTTTCCCCTATAGGGAAAGTGAAATAAATAGCGTAATCTTACGTTTGGATTGAAATAAGATAATTTACGATTCCATCCTACGTCTATATATTTTATACCTGTCAATAAATTAAGCTCTCCATAAATATTTTAGTTTTTAGTATAATTACAACCAAATTCATTGGTGTGTTTTTACATCAAATATTTTTAAAATTTTTTTTTAAAACCATAATTTTTTAAATTTGCCGTTTTTTAATTTGTATATCACGATTACTCGAAACCGGTTCATTTTTCGAGAAAAAGTATATCTACAAATGTTGTCGGGCATACAGTCGGCTCGACGACGGTGTATTATTTTTCGCGATCCGGTAACTCAAAAATCGGCAAAAAAATGTAATTAAAATCGTCGGCTCGCTTAGCGGTCGAAAACGATCTGCGACCTAGGCATTTTTTTGTAGAAATGCAAATTTAAATTCGAGAGGATCCAAATGAGACCCAAAAAGCTCAAATTTATATGTGTTTAATACAAAATTTGGATCAAAATTATCCAAGGCAAACCATATTTTTTTAATAGCGCTTATTTTATTTTTGCATTTTAACAATAATTTAAGAGGGAAATATCAAGTGTGGGGTATCATAAGATGCGGAAAAATAATCTCTTTTGATTGATATGATTTCCAATCTCATATGTTCCACCGGGATGCGGCAATGCTCTTTAACAATTACTTTCCTTTACTACGTAAATGGGAAAGTAAAACGTCCTCTTGGAACCCTGAGCTTCTTACCAAATTATCTGAAGTTGAAATTTTTTAACAAATTTCTATATCAGCTACAGCTCCACCAAGCTTAGAAAGGACGCGGCAAATATGCCAACTAATTTGATAAAAATTTGTATGAACCAATGAACGTTGAGTTATTTCTCAAGTACATTCTGTTGTAAAAGTTACAAATCATTGCGTGTGTTTACGCAATGACAAAATAATTTATGGATTTTAAATATTCGCGCCGAGAAACTTTTCATTTGAGTGTACATTTTTAATTTTAGCAGCGCCTGACACGCCCTCAAACTCATTAAAAAAATTAAAAACACTTAAAATATTTTAACAACATCCTCGAAATCATGAAATGAAGAGTTTCCTAAAAACGGTCAGGGGGTTCTGATTTTTGGATATGTTTTAAGGTTTGGGGTCCTAATAAAAACTCAGAGTTGGCGACCGCCCGGAAGTGCCGCCATTTTAAAAAAAATGACGAAAACAAAATGTTTCTTCGCAATATTTCCTTACCAGTTGACGTTAGGACGAAAATGACTGCTATAAATCTTATGGAGAACAAAATTTACTACAACGTTTATCTAAGGTATTTTTTTCTAAGTCTAATAGTTGCTGAGTGCCATCAGATCACTGTTAAATAGAGCACATTTTAGACAATTTCAAAAACGCTCGAATTTGCTCTGACTTTTTTTTATAATTTTTGGTTACTCTCTCTAAAAAAGTCTATTATATGATCAAGTCTATTAATATTGGCGATTTACATTACCGTTGGTGGCGCCACCAGCAACAACAACATGGCTGTGTTTAGACGTAGGTATATTTCGAAATTCAGTCATAGTCTGGTGAAAATTTGCAAACATTTCAGTATGGTGTTAAATTTATTGTAATATGTTTTGTTAATTAGTTGATTTTGTTATGTTTTGAGCCTGAAGAACGAAGTTTTATTTTCATTTAATACGTCATTTACTAATTTGAAATTCTCTCATCACATGGTGGCGTTTGCTCAATTTAAATTACGAATATACTCTATTATAAAAAAGTCAGGTTAAAATCGAGCGTTTTTGAAATTTTCAAAAATGTAACATCAGATGTTACAACAAATGTAACAAATTCAAAAATTTAACAGTGCTGGCGCTCAGCAACTATTCGACTTAGGCCCGCTTTTACAATAGTCGGTTAAGTCTCAGTTACTTTACACTGGTGATAAATCTAACATGATGTCCAATGAGAAGACGTCAAACCTCAAATTAAACACCAGTGTAAAGTAACTGAGCCTTAACCGACTATTGTAAAAGCGGGCCTTAGAGAAAAATACCTTAAATAGAAGTTGTAGTAAATTTTATTCTCTATAACATTTATAGAAGTCCTTTTCGGGTGGGGATTACCTAACCCTGGTCACTCCAAATAAATTGAAAATTTCCTATTGCAAAGAGGAAGGTTTATATAGTATACTGACATAATTTTCACAAGCGAAGATATAATCAAAATTTTGAGTAAATCGATTTTGAAGTTTGCAAATTTACATGTAAAATTAACGAGATTCCCGCGCGTCGCTCATTAACACTATACCTTTTACAGTATTATTTGGAGAAAATGAAAACAAATTTGGTGCAAATGAAAACAGATTTTGAGCAAATGAAAACAGATTTTGTCCAAATGAAAACAGATTTTGAGCAAATGAAAACAAATTTGGTGCAAATGAAAACAGATTTTGTGCAAATGAAAACAGATTTTGAGCAAATGAAAACAGATTTGGTGCAAGTGAAAACAGATTTGGAGCATATGAAAACAGATTTGAAACAAGTGAAAACAAATTTGGAACATTTGAACTACATTTGGAACAAAATGAGAACAGATTTGAAAACATGAAAACCGATTTGGTTTAAATGAAAACGAATTTGGATTATCTACTGAACAGCTTAATTTTTTATTATGTAAGTAAAATTTCGTCAATCAAAATACAAAAAATATAATACAATTTCGCTTAATGATAGTCAGGATTTTTAAAGCACATCAGGAAGACAGAGATTGGAGACCAACAGCGAAAGCTTTAAATGTGAACATAAGCACAGCATAAAAATGGTTAAAAAAAGGACAAGAGTTTCCTAAACACAAAGGCGGTTATGCATCTTACAAAAAAGACTCCTATAATAGAATAGGCATTGGTAAGGTAGATTGAGGAAGATAGCACATTAACATTGAAAACAATATATGTAAAAAATTGGTTTGATGGAAAATTATTTTCAGTTAAAGCTTTTAGACCGCATATTGGAAATATGAACAACGGTGAAAACAAGAGAAAGCGAAAAGATTATGTCGACAAAATTTTACACAGCAGAGCAAATGGCCGTACATTAATTTGGATTGATGAAACAAATTTTAATCTTTATTGTCAAGACATTGTTGAAATTTCATAAAAATAAATATTTAAGTTCATAATATTAGTTTGTAGAAAATTTGTTTTCATTTACTCCAAATCAGTTTTCATGTTTTCAAATCTGTTCTCATTTTGTTCCAAATGTAGTTCAAATGTTCCAAATTTGTTTACACTTGTTTCGAATCTGTTTTCATATGCTCCAAATCTGTTTTCACTTGCACCAAATCTGTTTTCATTTGCTCAAAATCTGTTTTCATTTGCACAAAATCTGTTTTCATTTGCACCAAATTTGTTTTTATTTTCTCCAAATCTGTTTTCATTTGGACAAAATCTGTTTTCATTTGGACAAAATCTGTTTTCATTTGCTCAAAATCTGTTTTCATTTGCACCAAATTTGTTTTCATTTTCTCTAAATAATACTGTAAAAGGTATAGAGTATTTTTGCCTTCATTCCGGTTTGCTTGATGGGTGGCGCCTTCTCGTATGTTTAGCTCTGCCGCGGAGCGGCGTACGCGAATGAAAAACCGCCCGGAGGGCCGTAGGGTAGGTTTTTTGTTGCGCCCAATTCTGGCCGTGCCAGATTATATTTATTACTAATATCCACTAATCACACCCCCAATCTATCCGAATTTCAAAGAAAAATTCAAATCGGAAACCGGGATGAAGGCAAAAATACTCTTAAGTGTTAATGAGCGACGCGCGGGAATCTCGTTAATTTTACATGTAAATTTGCAAACTTCAAAATCGATTTACTCAAAATTTTGATTATATCTTCGCTTGTGAAAATTATGTCAGTATACTATATAAACCTTCCTCTTTGCAATAGGAAATTTTCAATTTATTTGGAGTGACCAGGGTTAGGTAATCCACCCCCATTTTCGTCCTAAAGTCAACTGGTAAGGAAATATTGCGAAGAAATATTTTGTTTTCGCCATTTTTATGAAAATGGCGGCACTTCCGGGCGGTCGCCAACTCAGAGTTTTTATTAGAACCCCAAACCTTACAACATATCCAAAAAATCAGAACCCCCTGATCATTTTTAAGAAACTCTTCTTTTCATGATTTCGAGGATGTTGTTAAAATATTTTTAGTGTTTTTAATTTTTTTAATGAGTTATATGATAACAATATAGCTGAAATAGAAATTTGTTTAAAAATATTTTGCCGAAAAACATAATTTTCACTCCTTCAGAAAAAATTTCAACTTCAGACGAAGAATTTGGTAAGGGGCCGTTCATGTATTACGTAAGACGTTTAGGGGGAGGGGGGGGGTAGCTGACATCTTATTTTTTCTTACTCGGGGGTAGGGGGGTCAAGACAATTTCTTACGTAAGATTTTATTTTTTTAATTAAATTTCAAAATTTGAAAATTATTTAATTTAATTTAGGTGCTGTAGGTATTAATGTTAATGTGAAACACAATACTATTAATTATTTACGTTCGAAATGAATAAAATCACATTTTCGGGAGTAGCACGAATTTATTCACCTGAAATCGACAAATTTCCTATAGAGATTTGGAAAGCTGAACGTTTTTATAGTAGAATTGAAAAAGACATATTTTAATAATTTTTGGTTACTCTCTCTAAAAGAGTCTATTATATGATAAAGTCTATTATTATATACTCTATATATTATTATAAAAAATATGTAAAAAAAATTTTTATTATAAAAAAGTCAGGTCAAAATCGAACGTCATTGAAATTTTCAAAAATGTGCTCTATTTAACAATGCTGACGCTCAGCAACAAACTATTAGACTTATTAGTTAGAGTAAAATAACTTACTTAGATAGAAGTTGTAGTAAATTTTATTCTCTGTAAGATTTATGGAAGTCATTTTCGTCCTAAAGTCAACTGGTAAGGAAATATTGCGAGGAAACATTTCGTTTTCGCCATTTTTTTTAAATGGCGGCACTTCCGGGCGCTCGCCGAAGTCACTAACCCAGAGTTTTTATTAGGACCACAAACCTTAAATATCCAAAAATTAGAACCCCCTGACCATTTTTAGGAAGCTCTTCTTTTCATGATTTCGAGGATGTTGTTAAAATATTTTAATGCTGCCGTCCTAAGCGTGGGCGATTGAAAATACCATTAGACAAATGAGCAATAAACCGTAAGAAATAATTCTGATATAGATTGGACAAATTATTTTAACCGAGATCCAACACTTGCTGCTCACCATTTCAAAAAAATCGTTCAAAACAAGAAAAAATTATTATTATTTTCGGACGCAGCATCTTCTAGAAAAATGCATGTAATTCTACTAAATTTTTTTTCAAATTAGGTCAAGCATTTGTCCTGGATGTGAAACACTTTTCAAGTTTGTAATTATAACTATAATGATTATAAAAATTATTGCACGGTCACATTTTTGTCCTGTGAAATAGAGCATCTTTACAGCAAAAATTTCAATATTTCTAATTGGAATTAAAAATTTATCAGATCCAAGCGCCACGTTTTAGTTTTATAATGATCATAAAATGGTTGCCTAAAAGTGCATACTTTTTTACCTAGTGCGTCCGCAATCTCGACAAATTTCCCATATTATATTAAACACTGCCAGGACAGCAGCCTTAAGTGTTTTTAATTTTTTTAATGAGTTATATGATATAACAATATAGCTGAAATAGAAATTTGTTTAAAAATATTTTGCCAAAAAACATAATTTTCACTCCTTCATAAAAAAATTTCAACTGCAGACGAAGAATTCGGTAAGAAGCTCAGGGTTCCTAGAGGACGTTTTTTATTATGCAATTACCTAACGAAATCCGTCGAAAAATCGCAGAAGACCGATTTTGGATTTTTTTTGCAATTTTCTTACACTATAAAGTAATTTGTGTGAATAACATTTTTTTTAATATAAAATAAACATAATATCTTCGTTAATTTAACTTTTATTAATGTTTAATATTATCTGACTTCTCATTGGGTAATAATTTATCTTACGTAAGATTAGTGTGGGGGGGAGGGGGTATACATTTTCTTATTTTTTCTTACTAGGGGGTAGGGGGGAGTCTAAAAGTAGGAAAAAACGTCTTACGTAATACATGAACGGCCCCTAAGAAGCTCAAGGTTCCGAGAGGACGTTTTTTAGTATGTTAAAGTACCAAACAATTACCTAACGAAATCCGTCGAAAAATCGCAGAAACCCGATTTTGGATTTGTTTTTCTCAAACAATTTTCTTATACTATAAATACAATAGCAAAAACCTACACCCAGCAATCCAAGTTCATTTGTTACCCCAGCAGTGTGAATTTAGTTTTTTCGAACTTCCACATCTCCTATATCGTGCACTCTTTTCAAATGCACATGGAAAGCACTTTCACTTTTATATTTCTTCTTACAATGTTCACATTTAAAAGGTTTAATATTCCAGTGAGTTGCGACGTGCTTTTGCAGAGCAATTTTAACTCCAAAGCGTTTTTTGCATAAGTGGCATGCAAAACGTTTCTTTCTAGAATGTGCACGAATGTGCCTAACCTGATGTAACAGCGTGGCACACCGTTTATCGCAATAGGGGCACGCATACTGCCAATCGGTGGGTTTCTTATGCATGGCTTCAATGTGCTCCTTTAAATGATGTACGGTGCTAAAAGATTTTGAGCAATTTTCACAGTTGCTCTGCGTCTTATTTAAATGCCTCTTTTCATGGTTGACTAAATCGTTCAAGGTTATGAAACCTTTACCACAAAATGTGCAAATAAACTTTCTAATTCCTGCATGATACTGTTTATGGTTTGTTAAATATGAAGATTTAGAAAAACTTTTAAAACAAAGGTCACACTGAAATGGTTTTACATCCGAAGCTTTGTACCCATGCACTGTTACACAGTGGTTTACCAGTTTTGCGCCCGAAGTGCACACCAAGCCACAATTGTCGCAAGGTAAATTGCTAATCCGATTATTTTTCCTTATTGTTTTCACGACTACCGGTTCCTCGGGTTTTTTTAAGTGTTCTTCGATGTGATCTACTTCCGAATTGACTTTCATTACTTTACACAACGTACACCCGGTGTTGTTTGAATCAAAGTCCCGATGACTACACAAGTTTGATATATTGGAACTGATACACAAGTTGCGAAAATTGTAAACCTCGTCCAATTGTTTCGAACAAATATCGCAAATCATGAAACTTTCGTCCCAATTCTGAAAACAAAATAATTTCATTCATTTCAAGTGTCATCGATCATCGGTTTTCTAGAACTCACCACTTCAGGTATAAAAGTGTGAAGTTTTATTATCCATTTAATGTTGTCTTGTGGAGTTTCGCATACGCTCACCAATTTTTGCGCTCCTTGCAAACAAACATTACACACAAACTGATTTTCCATAACATTTATTATGATCTCGTCGCCATCTTCTAAATGTTTAACAAGTTTTGTACTTCCGGAATCATCCTCACCGTTCTGAAATAAAACAATTCCTGATGTCGTCATTACAAATTGATATCGTTACCGTAACTGGTGTAATAATAGTGGGAACAGCAGCTTCTCTCAATCGAACACAGCATAGGGAAGTTCGGTCCATACTTTTCTCTTCAAAATGTTTCGAACATAAAACACTGTATTTGTTGGGTTGCCAGTCATCCCCCCGATTAACAAATTGTATCCAAATATTTCTACGTTCAGCGTCTCTAGGAAACCTAAAAAAAAATTTTAAATAGAAAATAATACGTGCTTGACCCACAAATAAAAACTAACCTGTGGTAGGTTATTCCCGACCCTTTCTTTGTTTCGACGAGATTTCTATTGCCACAAATGGCCAAAGCACAGCACACCATAGCGAAAATAATTATTATTTAAGAAAAGACATACAACTTTATAGCACCAATATGGCGGAATGCGTAAACATAGCCTACTGCGCATGCGTGTTAATAAATTAATTATTAAAATCAAACAAAAACGCATAACAAATTAGCGGCGGGAGGTAATTTTAAAATGTTACATCATCGCCTTAGGTGATTTTTATATTATAACTTTTAAAGTCAGGGCTTTGTTAAGGTTAAATTTTTTTCTTCTGGAAAGACGGAAATAAATCTTATATCGATCACGTCGGGTCCGGATTTACATAAATGCATTTATCAGGTTTGTTTTCTGGACGTTTTAACTGACTGTTTAGAAATGTTATCCTATTTTAACAACCCATTATTTACAAGTTCCATCGTCCGCCTGATGCCAAACGTAGGAGAAATTTTTTAAATTAAGATGACGGCACAGCTCAAAAACAAAAGGTGATAAATAGTATGTTACACACCTAGTGGTTAAAGCAGGTCATTTAATCTCGCGTGCGGATTGCGAACACGCGGAGGTGGGGTCGCAAGCACGCAAGAAATAATGCCTTTGAATAATGCTAACGTAAAAAAATTATAAAAATTTGCAAACTATGAAATTTGCAGTCGTAATAGCAATGGGAAACCGACAAGATAAATAATACTAACGTAAGATAACCCAGCACGTTGAGATTGATGTGACAAAAAGTAAGTGGTAATATTTAAATTTAGTCCCCCATGTTAAACGGTGCGGGACTAAATTAAAATTTAGTCCCGCACTGTTTAACGTGGGACTGAAGAAGGTCATTACGAACCGCAAAAGTAGTAGTAAAAGCACGATAAACACGCAAGGATTGCATAAAATTAAATATTAAACAAAATCAGGTTAACCAGGTACCCAATGCATGATTTGCTTTCGTGCCTTTGGAACAACCAAGACCAAGAACAAATAGAAAGTGAGAATTTATAAGTCATGTTAAAACCAAGTCAAATGTTAATATTTCGATCAGGTCCAGATCAAGAATATTTTTGACCATCGCCAAATGGTAATGGTAAGTGTTTAGTACCTAGAACTTATTGTAATAGGTAAAAGGGTCGCTCCATTGTGCACACGGGCGCCAGGACCACTTAGGCCTACTCATGGCCAAAAATATTTTCTTTATTTGCTTTATCTACATATGTCTCAAATATTTAAATTCAATTATTGCAAGTATTTTGTAAATACACATTTGTTAATCTCGCAAACCCCTTCTTGGAGATTTATGACTTATTGTCATGATTCCAGGAAGGTTGATCGAGATATTTTTCTTATTGTTAATACTGCCGTCATAAGTAAGAAGGCAGTAAGTCAATTTTTTTCGAAATTGAGTTTTATATAGATATAGATGCGGTTTTTACGCTGATTTCAAAAATATAAATAACTCAATTTCGAAAAAAATTGACTTACTGCCTTCTTACTTATGACGGCAGAATAGGGGTTGTATATTGTTAACCTCAGCCCTCAAGGGGCACTTCGAAGGCAGTCACTAACGACTAGTTGAACTGAACGCATCAATTCAGCAGTCGCATTTGTACAAAATAAACTTCCGTGGGGGGCACACCACCACCCAACAGATACTGCGAGTGACAGAAGAGATTACCGGTGCGTAGAACCGTAAGAACGTCGTAGGGGCGATCTTCTTAGACGTCGCGAAAGCGTTCGACAAGGTCTGGCACAACGGTCTAATTTTCAAAATGCTACATGCAGGCGTCCAACCGGGACTTGTAAAACTGGTAGCATCCTACCTGAAAAACAGACGGTTCAGGACAATCATCGACGGCACAAGATCTCAAGAAAGAGTAGCCGAGGCTGGAGTGCCCCAAGGCTCCCTACTTTCTCCGACGCTATTTAGCATCTATGTCAGTGACATCCCGAGAACTGCAAGAACGAAGATCGCGCTATATGCAGACGACACCGCGATCCTTGCCCCCTCCCTTAATCCGGTCATGGCAATCAAATACTTGCAGGAATCGATGGACGCCTTGGAAACATGGTTCCGCACTTGGCGTATCGAGGTAAACTCGGACAAAAGTGAGGCAATCATGTTCACCTGGCGTCGACCGAGACTGGACAAGAGAGTTCAAATATTCGATGAAGAGATACCATGGACCAGCTCCGTCAAATACCTTGGTGTGACCCTCGATAGTCGACTAACTTGGGTGAAACACATCGACCAACGAGTAACTCTAGCAAGGGGTCTAATGCCTTCATTGGCCCCCCTGATAGGTCGCAAAGGGGCGATGTCGAAAGAACTCAAGGTAAGAGTCTACAAGGCGATCATTCTCCCTACCCTTACGTATGCCGCCCCCGCGTGGGCCTTCGCGAGTGAACGTCAGTTAGAGAGGCTACAAACAATTCAGAACATCTGCCTACGCAGGGCACTGGACGCACCATGGTTTGTCATCAACCGTCAAATCCATCAGGACACAAAGACGGAACAGGTAAGTAAGATGATATACAAACTAACAGAAAAACTGTACGACCGGAGTCACGACTGCGAAAACCCTCTAGTAAACCAACTAGGGAAATACGAAATCGTCGATTTCCACAGGTTTAAGAGGCCGAAAAGCATCTTGACTCCAAGAAATACAGGATAAACTGGTAGCAAACAATTTCATGCGATAATTATTAGGATAACCACTTTTCTTCCAGCTTCTGGGACAGGTGCATACGTCCCCTCGACGATACTAAGGGTAGGTGTTTTCACCCCGACTTTCTGGGAGCAGGTGCTTTCGCTCCATCCCCCTCGCGACCTTCAATAACAGCGGCATTTTTATTTTGTGAGCCCACAATTCCACACAGTGGAATTTGCCACTATTTTGGCACAAATAGAAGCTTGTTTGAATTCCCGTCCACTTAACCCATTGAGTTCTGATCCCAACGATCCTAACCCCCTGACCCCAGGCCACTTTCTTATTGGTCAAGCGATCACTGGTATGGTAGAACCAAAGTTGGAGGAGATTAAAATCAGCCCTAAAAAAGGTTTAAGATGCTGCAGCAGATGAAGCAGTGTTTTTGGAGTCGCTGGTCGTAGGAATATGTGGCGGAGCTTCAAATAAGAAGTAAATGGCGGCAACGGCATCCTGAGATCCTGAGTGTCGGCGTAATGGTTGTCGTCAAGGAGGACGGACTACCCCCTTTGAAATGGGAAATTGGAAGAGTCCAAAAACTTTACCCCGGTAGTGATGGAGTGGTGCGTGCCGTCGAAGTAAAGACAAAGAACGGTCCCATAAAACGGCCGGTGAGTAAAATATGTGTACTGCCGGTCGCGACTGACTTTTAGCGGAGCGGTTCAAGTCATGAACGGTAAGCTCAAGGTGCGATAGAGTGAGCTAGGACTCGGTGTGTGTAGTTTAGTTAATTTAGGAATGACTTTTATATTTCTTCTTCTTCTTAACGTGCCTATCCGTTACCGGATGTTGGCGACCTCTCTCATATGTATGTGTTGTGCGTTTGTAGTACTATCACACACATAGGGGACCTACTTGTTTAACGCGGGCTCCGAACCGCGGGAAGTGTATACACTTCATCTCCAGAGAGGCTGTTCTAAGCAGATTACACCTCGGTGGTTTGCCATTGCCTTCCGAGGGGAGACGGTCAGAATAAAGTTTTTACTGAGCCCGGAGTCGAACCGGGCATTCAGCATTAGCAGCAACGCACTTAACCGCTTAAGCTGATCACCGTCTCCTTTTATATTTAGTGTTAAGATTTAACCAAGAAAACAATGTTCTGAATTAGTTGAGAAAGTTTTTGTGTTTAATGTTAAATTTCAGTTTTAGTTGTATTTCTTTTGTTTTGAAAGTAGGTCCTTTCAAGGAGGGCGCCTAATCGTTTTGAAAATAGGTTCGTTCAATATCTGAAAGGTGTCGCCACCTGCTGGAGTTGCCGGCACCTTTATTAAGTTGGAGAGGGGAAATCATGCGCGGAGGATAAAGAATTATAAGATTGACATGTTGTTGAATAGAGTGATTTTATTGTCGTAATAAATAAATTTATGTTAAAGTTGGTTTTAATTAAAAGTACAGTCCACTACAACAAAAAGAATTAGAAGAACCGGCTATAATATAAAACAGATGTTACGGAATAAATTACCACAAATTGCAACAAGGAACTTAGAAGATGAAGAAGTAAGAGAGAAGGACTTTGAACAAAAAGAAAAAGGCAGAATTTAGGCAGATCAGAAAAGACATTCGAAAATAAATGAAATAAAAACAGGAGATAGGATATTGGTAAAACAAGCAACACAAAATAAATTAACAACAACGTTTGGAGATGAGAAATGTGAAGTGCTACGAAAGAAAGGAAATGAAGTAACTTTAGAATCACCAAAAGGCAAAGTGTTTAAAAGAAATTCTAGTTATGTGAAGAAATATCAAGAACCAGAACGAGTAGAAGAAAATGAATGTGTTAGTGAAAGTGAAAAAAGCAGAGAAATTAAAGAAAGTGATAATCGGTATAAAACAAGTGAGATTGAGATCGGAGAAAAGAGAACAAAGAAGGTTCCCGAATATTTAAAAGACTATGTTTTGTAACTTGTTACTTTATATTAATTTTATAGCTCAACTTTTAGTTTATTATGCATGTAAGGTTTGTTTTAAAAGAAGGAAGAAATGTAGTGATGTGAGACACTATAAACAGCGGTACGCGACAACTCAGCGATTCCAACTCGGCGACGGACAACTCGGCGATTCCAACTCGGCGACCGGACAACTCGGCGACGGACAACTCGGCGACCGGACAACTCGGCGATGGACAACTCGGCGACAAACAACTCGGCGACGGTGCAACTCGGCGACGGACAACTCGGCGACCAGACAACTCGGCGACGAACAACTCGGCGACGGACAACTCGGCGACGGACAACTCGGCGATACCGAGTGTATTTTAGTTATGTTTTTTTTAGAAAATTATAAAATTAATACCATATTTTTATTTAAGGCTATTATAAATTTATTGTTATTATTAATCTAAATTATTTACAAATATTTTAATTGTTATTATTAATCTAAATTATTTACAAATATTTTAATATCGATATATTTTGTGATAACAAAGGAGCAATTGATCTAAGCAAAAACGCAGGATATCGATGTAGAACAAAACATATTGATAAAAGGCATCATTTTGTTCGCGAAAGACAAGATTTAAAAGAAATTCAGGTCAAGCATATTGGAACACAGGAAATAGTGGCAAATTCGTTAACCAAGGCATTAGCAAAAGAAAAACACAAATATTGTTCAAGCAAGATGGGATTAGCAATAGTTATACCATAACTAGTGGAGGTGTTGGAATATTATTGATGTTACAACTATTGTTATATCTTCTTCTTCTTAGTCGTATTGTTCGTTTCCGAACGTCGTGACCCATCTCTTTCTATGCATGTGATGTGCGTTCTAAGTGTTTTCACATACATAGAGGACCTACTTGTTTAACGTGGGCTCCGAACCACGGGAAGTGTAATACACTTCATGTTGAGATGGGCGCTCTTGACAAATTACCTCGGTGGTTTGCCGCTGCCTTCCGAGGAGAGACGGCCAGAATAAAGTTTTTACCCTGCCCGGATTCGATCCGAGCGTTTCGCATTAGCAGTAGACGCACTTAACTGCCAAAGCTATGACCATTGTTATATAGATGGCATATTAATGCCATATTATGTTTTTATGTTCCTCTGTATTCCCATGCCAACAGAAGTGGACGAAGCGGAACAGAGGAAACCAGACGCGCCATCAGTGGTCACGATCAGAAGGTCAAGTCGGATATCACGTCCCCCGGAACGGTTCAACAATTAAAGGGGAGAAATGTAATGTATGGATGCATTTAAATATTGTGGGATTAACATTCTTAAGTAGTACCAACTAGAGAATATTAATACCATTTAATACTATATAAGCAATAGGCTTTATAAGTTTATTGAAGAAGTGTAATTCATGGTTAACGATGCGGTAGGAAATGAATTCACGTTCTCCTTCCTCCCGCAAGTTTCCAGCAAGTTCGTAACGGTCGTGTCAATTACCTTCAGTAATAAAGTGACCTACTATTTTATAGGCACGTATTTTCCTCCTTCAGAGGATATACAAATTCCACTCGAAGACCTCCGGAAAGCACTGAGTGTTTGCGGAAAGGGGAAGACATACATTTGTGGAGACTTCAATTGTCGATCAAGGGTGTGGTATGACACCGTGGATTCCAACTCCAGGGCACAGGCAATGGAGGAATTCATTGTACAGCACGAGCTCTTCGTGTTCAATCGACCTAACAAACCGCCTTCGTTCGAGGACTCCCTCGGCAGGAAGAGCAACGTGGATCTAACGTTGGGCACTTGCGACACCGTCAATGCAACCCACTCATGGGACATTGCGGAACACGTCATCATAACAGATCATAAAGCAATCACTTTTGAAATAGGTGCACCTAATAATCCCATCAGGATTATTAGGAATAGAAACCCAGATACCATCCAAGCGGAAACCATCGAGACAGAGTTAACTCAGTGGGTAGAGGAAAACGGCCCCAGGTCGGACAATCTAACCACTGAAAACGAAATCGAGGACATGGTCTCCGATTTGCACGGAAGGATCCAGGATCTAATAAATAGGAAAGCCCAAATGAAGAAGATCTACGTTGGCCGTCCTGACTGGTGGACCGACAATCTTGAAAGAGCGCGAAAGAAGTATCTCTCGCGGAAGACGGCCTTGTATAGGAACCGCATTGAGAACGAACAGAACGGGCTGTACATTGCAATGATGGAATCCAAGGAAAAATTCCTGCAAACACTGAAAAAAGCCAAACAGGCTAGCTGGCAAAAATTCGTCGAGGACGACCTTGTACCCAACCCCTGGGGGGTTACCTACAAACTAGCAGCAAGGTAATATAAGGGCAAAAACATCCTCACCACCTTCAGTGGCGGGGATGGGAAGGTAACGGAAACACCGGAAAAAACCCTAACCTACCTCATGAACGGTCTACTCCCCGACGACGATCGAAACTCCGATGCAACGGTGGATCACCAAACCATGCGGTCGGATTTCGAAAATCTGAGGGGTGTGCCGGACATGGCGCAGGTTAGGGAGGTCGAAAGCGACGAGCTGGATGACCTAATCAGGACGACGTAAGCCAGAAAGGCACCGGGTTTTGACAACATTCAGGGATCTTTTCTTAAAAAACTCTATGTTGTCATCAAAAACGTGTTAATGGGTATATACAATGCGTGCATTAAAGTTGCTTATTTCCCCAAACTGTGGCAGAAGGGGGTCCTCAAGATCCTACTCAAGAACCCAGATGGGGAAACAAGCAACATTAAGAACTACAGGCCGATCACCCTCTTGCCGGTGTTCGGCAAAATTTTAGAAAAAATTATGAAGAAACGAATACTCGAAAGTAATACCCCTTACCACGATCGGTGCCAATACGGCTTCGTGGAAGGTATGAGCACCACAACAGCCCTCAAGGCATTTTATGAAAAAATAGATACTACGGAGATGAAGCGGAAGAAAGCCAAGGGTTTTCTCGCGGTAATCTTCTACGACATCTCCGGAGCTTTTGATAACATGTGGTGGCCGGCTCTATTCCGCTCGCTGAGCGAAAAAGGGCTCCCTCACAGGTTAAAAGTCATGATCAAAAGCTACCTCTCAGCCCGGGAGGTGACTCTTACTTCCGGGGTCTCAAAGGTAGGGAAAAGATCCACGAAGGGATGTCCTCAGGGCTCGGTCCTCGGCCCGATCCTGTGGAACTCACTTCTGGATCATTATCTAAAACAGGACAAACAGGAGGGTACTCATACCTTCGCGTACGCGGATGACATCGCGACCGTCGTCACGGCGTCTTCCAGAATTCTATTACAAGAAAAACTCCAAACATGCGTCAATGAACTTAGCGGATGGTGCAAGGACATGAAACTCGCTCTCTCGGAAACGAAGACGAAGATCATGTGCTTGTATCCGAAGCGTGTTCATAATTATGATTTAGATGTCAGACTTAACGGAAAGAAAATAAAGGTGGTAAGGGAATATAAGTACCTTGGGGTCCTTATTGACGAAAACCTATCGATGATGATAGGACTATCAGTAAACTAGTCCATGCGCTGCATCTAATGGCAAAAAGCGGTTGGAACCTGGACACCTCGAACTCTATGCGAAGGATCTACCAGGGGGCGGTAGTCCCCATCTTGGCTTACGGAAGCGAGATCTGGATACATAGAATAGGGGATAAGCACACGTTGGCCCGGCTGATATCGTGCTATGGATTTTGCTGTCGCGTGATAGCAAAATGTTATAGGACTGTGTCGGCCATAGCCGCGGGTGTTTTGGCAGGTATCCACCCAATCGACTTAGAACTCTTACGATTACTGTCATGGCGTGAAGCCAGAAACAAGAAAGTAACCACCTTTATGGGGGTAAGAATAGACCCGAAAGATTACAAATACAGAGTGGACATCAAAAGAAAAATGGAGGACATAATCCAAAAAAAATGGCAACAAAGATGGGACGATGGACTGGTAGGTAGAATTACCTACCAATTCATCCCCAAGGTAAGTAATAAAATAATGAACAATTCCTTCCAGATGACGCAGATGCTAACCGGACATGGCGAGTTCGGCCGACACCTCAAGAGATTGGGGAAATCGGTGGACGGACTATGTCCGGCGTGCGATATTCTCGATGAACCTACACATCGGATACGGGAGTGCGATTTGTACATGCAAGAACAGTTGGAGCTGGCGGCCTATCATGGCATCCATCTCCCTGCACAACTGGACGAGCTGTACGAAGAAACACCAACCGACCTGATGTGTAAGTTCCTCGAGAACAAGACCATCAACATAACTGAAAACGAAGATCTAATCATATAAATTAACAACCCGACAAGGAAAAAGGTTTGGGTGTAACCTAAAAATCGATAAAAGTGATTAAATGAAAAGAGAAAAAGACACCAAACCAATACATGAAAAACTTATACTTAACAAACAAGTCATGATGGAAAATACCCACGTAATCCCGATATGGAAACCTAAAAAAAAAAAAAATTATTAAAACCACAAACTACACAAAAACCAGGCAGATTAATTGTTAGTTACAATAGTAAATACGATACACGGTTTGAAACCCGGAGAAAATTCATACAGAAACCTAGTTGAACCAGCAATATTAATTTTGATAAATTATTTTATTTTTATGACAACATGAATGTCCTGCCAATATGCAGGATTAAGTTTTAGATTGGCAATGCTAATCCGTTTTTTTAAATAAATAAACTTCAATTGAAGAAGTGTAAGTGTGAAGAAGTGTAAGAAGTGTACAACGAATATCGATACATAACAATTATAAACTAGCTGACACGGAAAAAATGGAAAACTCAAATATTACTACTCAAAGAGCCAACGAAAAATTTCATTTGGACGGATATCTTTATACGAAGGATAAAGTTAGTAAAGACGGCTCGATTCAATTCTGGCGTTGTGAGAATAAACACCACGGATGTAAAGGTCGGATATGGACGAATATAGCGGACGGTTCTTTTAATTATATACGAAATGACCGGTGACCGGACAGGTGACCATATGACAAGTGAACGCACGACAAGTGAACGCACGACATCCGAACACATGACAACTGACCCCACGGACAACTGAACACACGGACAACTGAACACACTGACAACTGAACACAATCTTAATTTTTAAATTTAAATATTTGTTATTTATTTTTATAATAATGAAATAGTAAATTTGAGGTTTACGATTTTACAATTATTGTTTTACATGCTAATTAAAAATAGCCAATAGTTTTTCAATTCTTTTTTTCAAATGATTATTTTCAAAATGACACCCCACAAGGATGGTCCATTTTAGCTAATAAGGTTTGAAACCGACTTTGCATTGTTCCTCGACAATTTTGCAACGAGATCTCTCAACATTCGTTCATTTTCGCCATCGATGTCATAACAAAGAGATGCGAATTTCAGATTTTTTCAAAAAATATCAACTTTGAGGTCATTTTTTTGGGTCGCGGAAGAATAATATTACTAAATGTTTTTCGACAAAAATTCTTAGAATTACTCGGCAAATGGGATTTCGTCGTTAAAATTTCGATTTTCGAAGAAAAAATTTTGCAATTTAATGTTCAAGGGAGTGCCCTTCAAAAAAAATTTGAAAATTTTGTTTTTCATTTTACAGCTTTGCGGTGCGAGATACGAAAAACAGCTATAGAGGTAAAATTGTTTAGGCCCGGGATCTACTTACGATGCCGGTGGAAAATTAAAAATCCCCTCGTAAATAAGGACGCTATGGCCGTTTGAAAAATTTTCTAAATTTCGACCTTAAAGTCGTTGTGGCGCGACGACTATGAAACAATTTTTAATTTTAAAAACGGTATTGGGTGGCATTTCTCGAGCGCGAATTTTTCGAAATGTATACTTTTTTTCGTGCGGCGTCAATTAAGGTGGCAAATTGCAAAAACGCAAATTTTGAAAAATTTCGATTTGAAATCGGACCGTTTTATATATAAACTAGCTGGCAAGGGCGGCATCCGCCGCCCTTAGCCATCTAGACCCAGAATAGATCCGAGTAGGCCATAGTTGTTCGGCCTTCGGCCTCACAGGGGAAGACCATAATAGATCGGTGAAGGCCATAGTTGTTCGGCCTCACAGGGCGAACCATAATAGATCCGTGAAGGCCATAGTTGTTCGGCCTTCGGCCTCACAGACCGGACCGTAATAGATCCGTGAAGGCCAAAGTTGTTCGGCTTTCGGCCTCACAGGGCGGACAATAATAGATCCGTGAAGGCCATAGTTGTTCGGCCTTCGGCCTCACAGAGCGGACCATAATAGATCCGTGAAGGCCATAGTTGTTGGGCATTCGGCCTCACAGACCGGACCATAATAGATCCGTGAAGGCCATAGTTGTTCGGCCGTCATCTGTCATCTCATCTGTCATCCGTCATCTGTCATCTTGCAACGCTAAACAACTAAATTACGATAAATATTGCTGCAATTTCGCGAAGTCCGCAATTCGAACCCACAATTTCCGCAACGTAACTCAACCAGCGATCACACCAAACCACGTTGGTCGCCAAGATGAGACGGTTAAAATTCCTCAAGAATTTTTCCCAAATGTGACGTTAATAATTGATGTTACATTAATTTCTAACCAAAGGTGTTAATTAAAACGACGAAGAAAAAAAAAAAGATGGAATAGGCGCCACTCGATTTCGGTTAAAAAGGAAGACGTCGTTATGAAAGATTAGACAACTCGATTAAAGGGGAAATCGAGAAATCACGAGCTATCTTTGTAAATCTTGCCGGCTAGCTTGGAAGATAATTAATTAAACAAAAACCAGCAATGAGTCCAGGGCATACGGAAAATTTTGAACAACGAAGAAATTTTGTAAACGAAAATAATAATTGCTCAAATATAAAGCGCAAATATCTTACGCGCAGTCCCGCAAAGAACTAACAAAATAATGGCGGACCACACAAAAATGTTATCAACCATATGTTGATTATCACCCAAAAACGACGGAATATTTATACAAAATTTACACGTTGTGATAAGTAAATCAACTAAATAATTAATAATTATTATCATAAATAACCAACTAAAAATGATACGATACCTCAACTACGCTGATTTGCGGCCTATGCAAAATCTGTCCAGCTTCTAATCCCATAAAGGCGGAAGAGAACTCCGATAAAGTAACTCCAAAAAAATTGAGTTTCTCGACCTACGGATTCGAGAAGATAATCCCAGTTTGCCACTGGATGGTAACCACTAACCAATTCTTCTCGAAAATCCGGCTTCAACAAAATTTCGCACAGCACACACACAACTACCTCGCACCAGATTCCACGTATCACCTCCAGTCCCGCGAACCGACTCCTGCGCATTTCTCGCTCGTACCAACGGTCACTGGTTCCAAACCCAAAGAATTCGGCGGCAAATTTCAAACCGTTACAATCTCATCTGTCATCTCATCTGTCATCTGTCATCCGTCATCTGTCATCCGTCATCTGTCATCCGTCATACATACATACATACATACATACATAATCTTCACGTAAAGTTACATCTTCATGTAAAGTTAAATCTTCCGCAAAGAGGTGGATCTTCCACGAAGAGGTGGATCTGCGTCTTCTTGCACAATTCCGGCGAGTTCTGCGACCTATATAAAGTGCTCCGGTCTTATTCGTGTGGTTTTTATTATTCGAATTAAAGCCGCCCTCCCCGCCATCTGTTGACAGTATTTTGAATCACTGACTGTACGTCAGATTAATTATTTGACAAATTAAAATTTTTGTCAAACTTGTGATTTGATTTTCGAAAAAAGCGAATAACTTTTTTCCCCGCTCGAATTTCTTCTCCATTTTACAAAAAAAATTGCGCCTGGAGCTACAAAATAACTGTACAAAATTTGGTTGAGATCGGTCCAAGGGTCTAGGAACGTATAGTGAACAAACAAACACGCAAGCAAGTGGATCTTCTCTTTTATATATTTAGATATTTGCGCGCAGTTTTAAACGAAACGAGTTGGTTTTTCGAAAAATTTTATTGAACACTTTCCGTTTTATTGGGCGAATTTAAGCGGTACGTGAAAAAAAATTTCAATTTCCCACAATTTTTTTCAACGTCCCCACATAATGTGCCGAAAGAATTGTTGGATTAATGTTAAATTTTTAACGGGGATGCTTTATACTTACAACAAAGTATTGGGATAATTTTTGAAAATTTTACATCCCATCCCGCAATACTTTTTAGCCGTCGAGTTTGTGATTTTGTACAGTTTTGGAAGAGCTTTCTACATTTTGCAAAATTTTTGCACAAAGGAAAATTAATTTTTCCAAATTTTTTACATCGGTTATCTACGAAAATGCTCACTGAAGACGCTTATTCCGTTAAAATAGCAATTTTCGAAAATAAAAACTTCCGATTTAGTTTCCAAGAGTTAAAGATCCCGTTGGGGTGTATGGATGGACATATGTAGACTGCGCCGATGGTCAGAAATTAATCCTTTTTTTTGGGTAAATGACCATGGGCAACCTGTAGATTGCGCCGATGGTCATTAAGGGTAACATACAGATTGCGCCGATGGTGTACCTGAGGGATTAAGGGAGTTAAAAGGGAGTCGAAATCGTCTAATATGGCCTCATCAGAAAAAATCGAAGAAAATGAAAAGAAACGTAGAAACAATCCTGAGACAGACGAAGAAGAAAGTCCCCACGAGTGGCCCGAAGAATGGCCCACATTTGAAGATGAAGAAAGTAATAGCTCGGACAACGAAAAACAAGAAGAAATTCGAAAGGAAGCAAAAAAGAAACCAAACAAAAACCAAAGGAAACGTGCCAGATTGGCGAAACAAGAAAAAGAAAAACATGAAAGACAAGTAACGAAAACGCTAAGTGAAAACAGTAACGAAACAAAGGAAAAAAATTATGAAACTGAAAAAACACAAAGTGAACAAAAAATGGAAATAGGCACAAAACTGCTCGAAGCATTGTCCGAAATCAGACAGGCAATACAAGAAAAAGAAGAACTTGGAATAGAAGAAACACCAAGTAAAAGCCATACGGAAGCAACAAAATGGGCGAAAGAAATACTTTCCAATGTATCGAACGCATCACATAAAGTAATGAAATTCATCAACCAAAGCAAAGAAAAACTCGAAGATAAGGAAAACGCACAAAAAAATGTTGAAGACATGAAAGAAAGCACCTTGAAACTTGTAGAATTTATACTGAAGGGCAATAACAACATACGAGGGACGGGTGAGCCTTCAGCCACCCCTCCCCCGTCCAAAGTAAACACAGCAGAGGCGGTCCCTGCCCCTGCCACCCCCGCGAACCTCCTCAAGGTCCGGGTACCCAAAGAAACAATTTCTTCCCCTCAGGAAGAGCCCAAAAAGCAGGACCCACCTAAGAAAGAATTGGCAGAGTCCAACCCCCCGAACCTCTTCAAGGTCCGGGAACCCAAGGAAACAGATTCTTTCCCTAAGGAAGAACCCACGAAGTACAGCCCACCCAGGAGGTATCAAACAGCAATGAAGAGGGCTGCCATCAGCAGCCCCCGGAGCACGCGCAAGAAATATAAAGTGATTGTCTACCCTGGAGAGGGTAGCTCATTCCTGTCAGCGGAAAGCACAAGGGCCGCCCTGACTAGCATCAGAGCGGAAGATCTTGGAATAAAAGCAGATAGGCTCTATCTGACGAAAAACAAAAGTGTCGTGGTGGAATCCTCCCACCCCTCGGTCAAGAAACTAGTAGGCAGCACTCTACTAGCGGAGAACCAATTGATGGCACGGGAGCCTTCAGCTACCTGGCCATCAATTGCTATACAGATGGTAGACAAATCCGTCTCTAAGAATCAAATCATAGCGGAAATAGAAAGAAGTTTTCCCGAGGCGGTCAATATGGCCGGGAGTTCGTGGCTCAAAAGAGCCAATCCCGTACATACCAGAATAAGAACACACAACAAATGGATCCTAGAGCTTCACCCTCTGATCCATGAAGCAACAATCAAGGAAGGTAAATTCATAGTGGCTTGGAAAAGCTACCGAGTGCGGAACCACATCGGAATTCCACGATGTTATAAATGCCAACGTTTTGGCCACACAGCCAAATTTTGCAAAGGAAATGAAACATGCGCCTTTTGCACCTCAACAGAACACGCTTCACGTGACTGTGTAGTGCAAAAGGAACTTGCGATGCATGTATGCGCCAACTGTGTCAGAGCGAAGCTCAGTGACAATAAGCACTCCACAGGATCAACCCTGTGTAAAGTATATAAGGACCGTCTTATGGCCCTTGCACAATCCATAGCAACCACTATTGACAACGAAAGAAATAACCGTGACCAATAAGATCTAATCCTAAAAACTAATAACCGTGATAAGAAATAAGGTTTGAGTGTACCCAAAAAAGTCAAATAACTATCGAAAATGAAAAATAGATTACAAATCAAGACATGAAAACCGATACTTACCAAACATTGATGAAATAAAAACGCCCACGCAATCCATTGTGGAAACCTGAAACAAACAAATCAGAAACCAACATATCAAAAATAGGCAGATTATATGTATGTAACAATATACCAAATGACACGCGGTTTGAAACCCGATTAAAAAAAATTCATAAAAAACGACCAGAACTTGATAAAAACTCTAAGAATGATTTTATAATTGTGATGAAAACATGAACTCCCCGCCAATTTGCAGGGTCCATTTTATGATGAGGTTGGCAACAACCTCAAAATGTTTTTTATTTTATAAATAAATTAACTTCAATTGAGGGATTAAAAAGTATTACTAAGGCATAATGGGGTTATTATTGTAAATCAGTTTATTAAATATTAATAAAAAATTAAATTGCGGTACCTAATTATCATTAATATGACAATACTTATTGCAATACTTATTAGTAGATATTAATAATAAATATTATCAAAAAATGGAAAATAACCGCGGTGTATTGCCGAAAAAGTGAAAAAATTAAAATTTTTTTTCTTCGATTTTTGGGGTGTGCATTCGATAAGGAGAGTTATCCATCGTCAAAACCTACCCTTCCGGGGCGCCGCTTCGCTCCGCTCCGCTCTGCACCCCTGCAGGGCAGTTTTGACTCTGGTTACTAGGCTAAACATACGAGAAGGCGCCACCCATCAAGAAAACCGGGATAAATGAAACCGGGATGTGAGAGAACCTCGAAATAGCATTAAAAAGTATAGTTGCGGTATGGGGCAGTAAACTATAACGTTTCGCCCCCAAAATTATAGACCAACAGAATCGTGCACAAATTGTCTCGAAATTGCAAATTTCTCGTAGTTATAAATTTGTGTTATAAAAGTTTTTAATAATGAAAGAATCAAAATAATGCAGTTATTTAAAAATAACCTCATCAAATTACTAACCTAATTAAAAATCGCACATAATGTATAGTATAGGTACTCCTGTAATAAATTAAGTACCTTAATCCTCTAATGGGATTTTCACTCCGTCGTTACCCAAAAAGATTACCTATTAATTCACCATCGGCGCAATCTACATACTAACCCTAACCGAACCCGGCGCAATCTACATGCTAGATTATGAGACCCTTCAACCATCGGGCGCAGTCTACAACCTCCCGTATGGATCATCTACAGGGATGTTTTAGCTGTTGTAGGTAATGGGGTAAACTTCCAATTGGGGAAAGGGGGCCAAGCCCCATGGCGAGGCGCGAAGCGCCAAGTTTACATGTAACGTCAGTTAACGTGATAAATTGCAAAAAATGAAAATTTGTAGAAATTAAATTCGAGATCGAGTTGATTATGCATATAAATATTGACTAAAAACAATGAAATCTCCGCGAAAAGTTAAATCTGCCACAAAGAGGTGGATCTGCCGCAAAGAGGTGGATCTGCCGTTAGGTTAGTGTTAGTTTTTGATATTTCTTTAGAAAACTAATTAAAAACAAATAAATCTCCGCGTAAAGTTAAATCTGCCACAAGAAGGTGGATCTGTCGCGAAGAGGTGGATCTGCCGTTAGGTTAGTGTTAGTTTTTGATATTTCTTTAGAAAACTAATTAAAAACAAACAATAAATCTCCGCGTAAAGTTAAATCTGCCGCAAAGAGGTGGATCTGCCGCGAAGAGGTGGATCTGCCGTTAGGTTAGTGTTAGTTTTTGATAATTCTTTAGAAAACTTATTAAAAACAAGCAAATCTCCGCGTAAAGTTAAATCTGCCGCAAGGAGGTAGATCTGCCGCGAAGAAGTGGATCTGCCGCGAAGTGGTGGATCTGCCGTTAGGCAGTGGCGTACCTAGGGTAGGCGGGGGGGGGGCGGTCCGCCCCGGGCCCCTTTACTAAGGGGGCCCCACCCAAAACTAAATAATTACATGTTTCTCAAGTGAGCGAGCTCGTTCGTGGCTCAGTCGTTCAGAGAGCGTCGGTTTCGGAGCTGCGTTGCGTCGTGCTGAACGTCGTAGATTCAATTGTTCGAATTCGGGCTCTTACGATAAAACTTTTTATCAGTTTAACATTTTTAACAATAATGATAATTGATGACCTCGGACTGCACGAGTTTGTTCCCTTATTCTATCTATTATTTCTCTGCACAGGGCAATAGCTTATGGAAGACGGTTCTAACCGTTTGCCTTAATCTATTAAGGCAAACAAAAGGCTAGCCACATTAAAAAGTGATAAATGACCTTTTTTTGAGGGTGAGGGGGGCCTACAAAATAAATCCGCCCCGGGCCCCAAGTGGTCTAGGTACGCCACTGCCGTTAGGTTAGTGTTAGTTTTTGATATTTCTTTAGAAAACCAATTAAAAACAAACAAATCTCCGCTTAAAGTTAAATCTGCCGCAAAGAGGTGGATCTACCGCTCCCTCGAATTTTTTTCCAAGTTAAACGCAAAAAGTGAGAATGGACTCAAAAATAATAATAATTACCCCAAAAAGCTAGATCCATTACGATTGTGTTCAGTTGTCAAAAATTATAAAATCGTAAACCTCAAAGTTACTATTTCATGATTATAAAAATAAATAACAAATATTTAAATTTAAAAATTAAGATTGTGTTCAGTTGTCAGTGTGTTCAGTTGTCCGTGTGTTCAGTTGTCCATGTGTTCAGTTGTCCGTGGGGTCAGTTGTCATGTGTTCGGATGTCGTGCGTTCACTTGTCGTGCGTTCACTTGTCATGTGGTCACCTGTCATAGAATCGAAATGACCATACATGTAGTAACACTGGAAATGCAGCAAATGTTTTACTCCAAACTGTATCATCAAAAGTGAAGCACCTCGCAAGTACAACCATGGAAAGCCCAGCACAAATAAGAGCACAAGCCGTTGAAGATGTTCCTGCTACGGTGCAAGGCATTCTTCCAAGTAGTGATGTGATGCGTAAAAACGTACAAAGGATAAGAAAAAGAAATTTGGATGCACCGCCAAATCCAGCTATTCGTGAAGAAATAATTATTCCCGAAGATTATTCCCGTTATGAGTACAGTCCAGGGAATTTTGAGCGGTTTCTTCTAGCAGATTCGGGAAGCAACGAACACGATCCACAGCGTATTTTAATATTTGGTCGTGAATACCATTCGACATGGGCTGGACAGATGAAAGAACTCTATATGGATGGCACATTTTTACTGTGTCCTTCTCTCTTCTCTCAAATTTTCGTCATATTGTCCAGAAAATATGGACGCGCAGTGTTTCCCATATTGTTTTGTTTGCTGCCGGATAAAAGCAGTGAAACGTATTCTAAATTATTTGGTATGATACGAAATCTTTGGCCTCGACTTATTCCAGAAAGTATAAGTGTGGATTACGAATTAGCGATCCATCAAGCTATTCACACAGTGTTTCCAGAAGTGAATATTCATGGTTGCTTATTTCACTTGGTTAAAAATCTTCGGAAACACTTGAGTTTAAACCATCTTCTGCAAAGTTATAATAGCGATGCCGAGTTTGCAGTAAAAGCTAAAATGATTACTTCTGTTTCATTTGTTCCCCAAGAAGACATTATTCACGCGATTACAAATCTGGAAAATTATTTGCCTGGAGAGTTTGAACCAATTTTAAGGTGCCAATCCACAATGAGAATATCTCATGAAATTTTTGTCTCATGAAATAAAAATGTCATTAAAAAATTTTTAAAAAAAAACAAAAACCGACTTCAAAAAAAAGCAATACAAAAAAATTGCACTAAAAAGTAAAAAATAATTAGAAGTTATTAGAAGAAGATTTAACAGAAATTAGAAGTATATTTTTACACTGCTGAGCATAAAAATTAATGTATTACGTCAATAATATACAATTATTGTTATTTTTGGAGTCGGTGCCAGCCAAGGTTAACAAACGTGTATTAACGAAGTAGCGGAGTACCAGTAGGTATACATTTTATATCACTTTGACTGCAAAGAGTTTCACAGTCGACAAGATCGCAGGCGCTTGGCGTTAAACAACACGACATCGGTATTGCTACATTGTCGTATTAATGTGATTTCAAATACATTTTGTAAATTTCTTAACAGCTTGGCTGGCACCGACTCCAAAAATAACAATAATTGTATATTATTGACGTAATACATTAATTTTTATGCTCAGCACTGTAAAAATATACTTCTAATTTCTGTTAAATCTTCTTCTAATAACTTCTAATTATTTTTTACTTTTTAGTGCAATTTTTTTTGTATTGCTTTTTTTTGAAGTCGGTTTTTGTTTTTTTTTAAAAATTTTTTTATTTCTTGCTTTTTAGTGAATCTTGCGTTCCTTAACTGATTTATCGAAAGCGAATATGGGTAGACCTACTAAACGCGCTGCCCATATGCGACAGCGCCGTTCAAATGAGACAAGCGAAGAAAGGGCGAAACGCCTATCTCAAAGTTGAAAATGCGGGCTTACAACAAATATTTTATAATTGACAATACGGGAAACGGAATACGGGAAAAATTATTGGCGACAAGATTTACAGCGCATCTACCGGCCTGAATTGTCAATTAACACGTACAAATTGATCCAAATATAAATTATAAAGTTGTATTAGTTTTCTGTACTTTTTTATTATTTTATATTAAAATAAAATTAAAAACTTTGAAAATTATTTATTTAAAATATATAGAACAATTTTTGAATACGGGCCGTTCCAGCCTAACGGCGTTCCCGGCCGTTGTTGCGCTCGGCAGCGGCCCCCTGTTCTGGAGCAATTTGGCCCGCAAATCGTATGGCGGGTCAATATTGCGCCGTTCCACACGGCCGTAGTGGCGTCGGCGTCGCCTTCCCCTCCATCGATTGCCCCGATCACTTCCAGCGGGCTTGGGGTCAGCGACGGCGGGGGTGCCATCGGACTGGGAAACCGTCGAGGTTTCGTCGGACTGGTTAACGGCCGGGGTGCTGTCGGACTGGCTCTCGTGGAGGCATTCGATTTCGCTAGACATTTTTATTGTAATTCTAAAATAAAATAAGAAAAATTATAATGAACAGTTTAACGATTACACATAATAATCTGACTAAGGCCCAGTTGTTCAGTTTCGGGTTATTTTTTAACCTGGGTTATTTTCCATAGAAATGATTGTTTCAAGAATTGTTTCCATGGAAAATAATTCAGGTTAAAAGATAACCTAATACTGAACAACTGGGCCTAAAAGGTAGTTGTTCAGTTTGGGTTATCTTTTAATCTGGGTTATTTTCTATAGAAATAATTATTCCAAGAGCGGTGAAATACAAAGGAATATAAATGTTTTCTTACCCGTTCTTAGAGCGCTTTGCAAACTTTTATGAAATTAATACAATTAATTAATGTACATTAATGTCATAAATTAATTCATTTGTCACTTTGTAACTTGATTTTTGGTAATTTTAAAAATATTGTGCAACGCTACTGACTATCCGTCAATGTCATTTAATTTTTAAGGTTAACATTATAATTTTAAAAATATTGTGCAACGCTACTGACTATCCGTCAATGTCATTTAATTTTTAAGGTTAACATTATTATGTCAAAGTTGTGCCCCCTATTCTCGAGCCGCTACTGACTATATGTAAATGTCATTATTTAATTAAACTTGTCATACATTATTTTAATTTATAACTTGATTTTTGCTAATTTTAAAAATATTGTGCAACGTCACTGACTATATGTCTGTCAAAGTCATTTAATTAAATTTCTAGTGTCAAAATCGCAACGTAACTATGACAACGACGTTGACCTGAAGTGTTTAATTGCAGATGACCGTCTTATTTAATTTATAAAAACCAAAGTACTCAACCGATTTTGATGAAATTTAAATGGGACCAATCTGAAACTATATCCTTTCGAATTGTGAAAACATTTTGAAAATCGGTTAATAAATGATGGAGTTATGAGGTAACAAACATAAAAAAAAAAAAATACAGACGAATTGATAACCTCCTCCTTTTTTTGAAGTCGGTTAAAAATGTAATTTCATTGTGGAAATTACTATATATATATAGTATATCACTATATATCACTATATATTATATAGTATATCACGTATCTCAGGTCTGTTTCCACAATGAAATTACATTTTTCATGACATTTTTATTTCATGAGACAAAAATTTCATGAGATATTCTCATTGTGGATTTGCACCTTAAAGGTGCAATTATATAGGACGCCTCAGAAATAATGGAACAAGAGCCGTAGCTTTATTTCCTTCTAATATTTGGTCAGTTTACGAACGAACCTTGCTTGGAAGCGACAGAACAAACAACTTCGCAGAAGCTTGCCATCGCAAACTACAGTTGGGTTTTGGTAGTGGTATTGCTCATCCTACATTGTGGAATTTTATAGACAAGCTAAGGAAAATTCTTAAAATGTATGATGTCGATTATGAAAGAAATATTGCTGGCCACGAAAAGAAGACGTTATCAAGAAGCCGATAACAGAATTCTAAATAAGGTTGTTGCGTATGATCGAGAAAATATTATTGAATATCTTCGTGGTATATCCCACAACTCGGAATGGGACGCTTCGCCGTCGCCGTTTCGCCGTCGCCCATTTCGCCGTCGTTAATTAAAAAATATAAATCAAAAGTTACAATTGAAGTTTTATTAAATTATTTTGATTATTTATAAAAGATTATTTTTTGTTTTTACGCGATTTTTGAGGGGTGAAACGTAATAGTTTACTGCCCCATACCGCAACTATACTTTTAGGCTTCTATACAAAGTATAACAAGAAGCCTTATGATCTATTTAATGCTATTTCGAGGTTCTCTCACATCCCGGTTGCATTTATCCCGGTTTTCTTGATCTATCGCGCTTCAAGTATGTTTAGCCTAGTAACCAGAGTCAAATCCGCCCTGGAGGGGTGCAGAGCGGAGCGGAGCGCAGCGGCGCCCCGTAAGGGTAGGATTTGACGATGGATTACCCTCCTTTCCGAATGCACACCCCTAAAATTGGAAACGTAATAGTTTACTGCCCCATACCGCACCTACACTTTTTAATGCTATTTCGAGGTCCTCTCACATCCCGGTTGCATTTATCCCGGTTTTCTTGATCTATCGCGCTTCAAGTATGTTTAGCCTAGTAACCAGAGTCAAATCCGCCCTGGAGGGGTGCAGAGCGGAGCGGAGCGCAGCGGCGCCCCGTAAGGGTAGGATTTGACGATGGATTACCCTCCTTTTCGAATGCACACCTCTAAAATTGGAAACGTAATAGTTTACTGCCCCATACCGCAACTACACTTTTTAATGCTATTTCGAGGTTCTCTCACATCCCGGTTGCATTTATCCCGGTTTTCTTGATCTGTCGCGCTTCAAGTATGTTTAGCCTAGTAACCAGAGTCAAATCCGCCCTGGAGGGGTGCAGAGCGGAGCGGAGCGCAGCGGCGCCCCGTAAGGGTAGGATTTGACGATGGATTACCCTCTTTTCGAATGCACACCCCTAAAATTGGAAACGTAATAGTTTACTGCCCCATACCGCAACTATACTTTTTAATGCTATTTCGAGGTTCTCTCACATCCCGGTTGCATTTATCCCGGTTTTCTTGATCTGTCGCGCTTCAAGTATGTTTAGCCTAGTAACCAGAGTCAAATCCGCCCTGGAGGGGTGCAGAGCGGAGCGGAGCGCAGCGGCGCCCCGTAAGGGTAGGATTTGACGATGGATTACCCTCCTTTTCGAATGCACACCCCTAAAATTGGAAGGCAAAAAAAATTTAATTTTTTCACTTTTTTGGCAATACACGAGTTATTTTCCATTTTTTGATTATATTTATTACTAATATCTACTAATCACACCCCCATCTATCCGAATTTCAAAGAAAAATTCAAATCGGAGAGAAAAAATTTCACTCCATTTGAAATTTTTTGGATTATCGCAACATTTTAAGTTGGTAATAAATTTTTACTATATAAATGAAACAGCCTCATATTGTGAGTGGGTTTGAAATCCCAAAAAAAATTCCCATAGGTTAGGTTACATTTTGTTCTTCTTCTAAAACTATTAATTTTATTATAAAATTTTATAATAAAATTTTAATTGTAACTTTTGATTTATATTTTTTAATTAACGACGGCGAAATGGGCGACGGCGAAACGGCGACGGCGAAACGGGCGACGGCGAAACGGCGAAACGGCGACGGCGAAACGGCGACGGCGAAACGGCGACGGCGAAACGGCGACGGCGAAACGGCGACGGCGACGGCGAAACGTCCTAGACCGCCCACAACTATGTTATGGATTAAAATATTTTAAATAATGTAGATTAATAATAAATTTAAAATAGACTTCAATAAAAATATGCAGAACATTAATTTTATGATTTTCTAAAAATAAAACATAAAATAACTAAGCCGAGTTATGATATGTTATATGCCTATTCACAATGGACATAAGAATTACATAAGATTTATATACGGCATAACTTTTGATGTTTCAACTTTATTTATTAAAATTATGACGTTTTTAAATCTTATGTCTTACTAGCGCCTGCGGCGCTAGACATACGTATAGTAAACAGAACCAACACATTATGAACAATTTTTTTATTATTTCAACTTTAAAATGACTGTGGGCATGTAACCGACGTTGGAGAAAATGTTTGTTGCTTCGAATGAAGTCATTTGAAAGCATGAGTTGTACTTGCGAATGTTTAGCAGGAAGTGTTTTGAAATTGCAGTGGTGCCAGTAAGATAACTTAGAAGCGGCTCAGGTGGATCAATCAGCGGTGGCAAAACAACTTTGCCGTTCGAACAACACATTCCTGGTGATTCCTTAGCGAACTTCGAAACACGACAATGCAAGCAAAGTTTGTTCATAACACCTATTGCTACATCCTCGTGATTCATGTAATCGTAGTTTTTGTCGTAATTAAATGCTTCCAATGTTAAATTCAATTTTTGTCTTGATGGAACTAATCCCAAAAACGGTTTGCCCGTCCATTTCTGGCGTAAATAAGAGCGCTACATACGTCCAAAGGTTTTACACAATTTTCACTTTTCAATTAATCTTCAGGTAAAGTTAAATCTTCCGCAAAGAGGTGGATCTTCCACGAAGAGGTGGGTCTGCGTCTTCTTGCACAATTCCGGCGAGTTTTTCTTTAGAAAACCAATTAAAAACAAATTAATCTTCAGGTAAAGTAAAATCTTCCGCAAAGAGGTGGATCTTCCACGAAGAGGTGGATTTGCGTCTTCTTGCACAATTCCGGCGAGTTCTGCGACCTATATAAAGTCTTCCTCACAGGGGGAAGACCATAATAGATCGGTGAAGGCCATAGTTGTTCGGCCTTCGGCCTCACAGGGTGAAACCATAATAGATCCGTGAAGGCCATAGTTGTTCGGCCTTCGGCCTCACAGACCGGACCATAATAGATCCGTGAAGGCCACAGTTGTTCGGCCTTCGGCCTCACAGACCGGACCATAATATATCCGTGAAGGCCATAGTTGTTCGGCCTTCGGCCTCACAGGGCGGACAATAATAGATCCGTGAAGGCCAAAGTTGTTCGGCCTTCATCTGTCATCCGTCATCTCATCTGTCATCTGTCATCTCATCTGTCATCCGTCATCTCATCTGTCATCTGTCAGCTGTCATCTGTCATCCGTCATCTCATCTGTCATCTGTCAGCTGTCATCTGTCATCTCATCTGTCAGCTGTCATCTGTCATCTGTCACCCGTCATCCGTCATCTGTCATCTCATCTGTCAGCTGTCATCTGTCATCTGTCATCCGTCATCTGTCATCTGTCATACATACATACATACAGACACACATACATACACACATACATACATAATCTTCACGTAAAGTTACATCTTCATGTAAAGTTAAATCTGTATGTGCAAAATGATTTTTAGGTTATGTAGTTAATGCCGTCACTTTGACACTATCGGGGGGCCCATGGGGGCTATTCAACACTATCAGGGTCACTCTCTAGGTTATGAAAAGGGGGCCCGTCTTGCTAAAACGCGCACTATTTATGTTTTACCCTGTATATGCAAAATGATTTTTGATAATTTTAAAAATATTGTGCAACGCTACTGACTATAATATGTCAATGTCATTTTTAAGGTTAGTCAAAGTTGTGCCCCCTATTTGTCGAGCCGCTACTGACTATAATATGTCAATGTCATTGAATTAATCTTTTAGCGTCAAAATCGCATCGTAACTATGACAACGACTGTGACCTGAAGTGTTTAACTGCTGATGACCGTCTTATGGTGACGAATTACTAAATTCAAAGACGACGAAAAGTTTACTATTGAATGTCGCCAGATCTCGTGAAAGTTTCAACGCCCACAGTTACGGGGTTTAGGCGTCTATGCGGAACATACATACATATATACACACATATATACATACATCCATTTTTATAGATAAGATGTATTATGAACAGGCAGTTATATGTTATAACTAAACTCGCCGAGTTGTCCGTCGCCGAGTTGTCCGGTCTCCGAGTTGGAATCGCCGAGTTGGCCGTGTCCGCTATAAACAGCGTGGCAAGAGCCACAGAGATAGGTTATGTACCTATAAAGGTTATAAGGTTATAATAAGCACGTGGAATAAATAGAATATTAAATTGAATTATTGTTTATTATAAAGAATCTACAAAGATGATTTACTAGCTAGTATGAGTTTTTAAATGACCTTTTAAAGTTCTTTTCTGTGCACATTTGTAGTCGCATATTGCACAAGCAAAGGGTTTATCCCCGGTGTGAGTTCTTAAATGCAAGGTTAAATTTCTTTTTCGTGCAGATTTGTAGTCGCATATTTCACAAGCAAAGGGTTTATCCCCGGTGTGAGTTCTTAAATGCAGTTTTAAACCATCTTTACGTGCAGATTTGTAGTCGCATATTTCACAAGCAAAGCGTTTTTCCCCAGTGTGAGTTCTTAAATGCGCTGTTAAAGTTCCTTTACATGCAAATTTGTAGTCGCATATTTCACAAGCAAAGCGTTTTTCCCCAGTGTGAGTTCTTAAATGCGCTGTTAAAGTTCCTTTACATGCAAATTTGTAGTCGCATATTTCACAAGCAAAGCGTTTTTCCCCAGTGTGAGTTCTTAAATGCGCTGTTAAAGTTCCTTTACGTGCAGATTTGTAGTCGCACACTTCACAAGCGAAGGGTTTTACCCCAGTGTGAGTGCTTAAATGCTCTTTTAAACTTGGTTTACGTGCAGATTTGTAGTCGCATATTTCACAAGCAAAGAGTTTTACCCCAGTGTGAGTTTTTAAATGCAAATTTAAACCAGCTTTACGTGTAGATTTGTAGCTACATATTTCACAAGCAAAGGGTTTTACCCCAGTGTGAGTTCTTAAATGCATTGTTAAAGTTCCTTTTTGTGCACATTTGTAGTCGCATATTGCACAAGTAAAGGATTTTTCCCCAGTGTGAGTTTTCAAATGCAGTTTTAAATTATCTTTACGTGCAGATTTGTAGTCGCAGACTTCACAAGCAAAGGGTTTTACCCCAGTGTGAGTGCTTAAATGCACTTTTAAACTTGTTTTACTTGCAGATTTGTAGTCGCATATTTCACAAGCAAAGGGTTTATCCCCGGTGTGAGTTCTTAAATGCATTGTTAAAGATCCTTTCTGTGTACATTTGTAGTCGCATATTGCACAAGCAAAGGGTTTATCCCCAGTGTGAGTTCTTGAATGCAATTTTAGATATTCTTTACATGCAGACTTGTAGTCGCATATTTCACAAGCAAAGCGTTTTTCCCCAGTGTGAGTTCTTAAATGCGCTGTTAAAGTTCCTTTACATGCGAATTTGTTGTCGCATATTTCACAACCAAAGAGTTTTTCCCCAGTGTGAGTTCTCAAATGCTCTTTTAACCGAGTTTTCTCGGAACATCTGTAGTCACATATATCACAAGCATATGGTTTCTCCCCAGTGTGAGTTCTTAAATGCACTTTTAAACTATCTTTACGTGCAGATTTGTAGTCGCACACTTCACAAGCAAAGGGTTTTACCCCAGTGTGAGTGCTTAAATGCACTTTTAAACTTCTTTTACTTGCAGATTTGTAGTGGCATATTTCACAAGCAAAGAGTTTTTCCCCAGTGTGAATTCTTAAATGAACTTTTAACCGAGATTTCTGGGAACATTTGTAGTCACATATTTCACAAGCAAAGAGTTTTTCCCCAGTGTGAGTTCTCAAATGCTCTTTTAACCGAGTTTTCTCGGAACATCTGAAGTCGCATATTTCACAAGCAAAGGGTTTCTCGCCGGTATGAGTTCTTAAATGAATTTTTAATTTTGATGGGTGTGCACATTTAAGGTTACAAATAACACATATAAATGATTTCCTGACCTTATGAGCTCTTAAATGACGTATTAAAGTTTGTTTAAGAGCAAATTTACAACCACAAATAGCACACTCTAACAAATTTGAACAATTCAGCGTGAAATCTGTAGTGTCGGTATCTTCTTTAATATCAATCGAGTGATGCAAATCTTCTAACTTTATTTCGTCTGTCTCAATTGGGGAGTGGATATTTGAATGGCACGAAGTTTCCTGTAAGAAACGAATCATTAGGAAGTGTAGCAATTGAAAAGCTTATAGTGCTCGTTGAGCTTAGAACCAGTCGTTTCTAAAGACAACTTTAGCATAAATCTTCATTAATTTGAAGATTTATGAACCAAAGTGGTCTAGAACCAGCATGGTTTATCTACTGCCATAACAGACTCTGTAACTTTTACATATTTTCACAAAAAAAATTAAAATTTGCATAATATTGTTTGCCATCAACACTACGCATTATTAATTTTATTACCAATAAATACTATCTGAGAAAAAAAACTTTTAATTATTTTTTAATAAAAGAAAGGCCGTAGAGCAAAGTACGCATGTTCCGGTGACCTCCGCGCGGATTTGACAACTCCAAACATTCTTCTTCTGAAAAAAGTTAGTTGGGTCCAGTCATGCCTTCAACCCCCCCCCCCCCAATCTGGTGAAGGGTCTGATTGGACCAATATTAAAGAGCCTAAATTCTCTATAAAATAGATTTGTCCAAATTTTCTTACTGGTCCAGACAAGGAAGTGGATAAAACAGTTCAAGTATGCAAAAAAACCGGACAAGTTGAAATTTTGCAGACATAAAGGTTATTCCCGAAAGCAGCGGATTGCCGAGCGAAGTTTTATATGGTTTTAAATTGCAAATTTGAAAAACATACTCATAAAAGTATTGCAGTTTTAAATTGCGCCGCCACAGGCCGAGTTAAAACGGAAGATTTTGGGTCTTCGAAAAACCAATTTTTGGTAATTGGTTTTGAAGTTATGTTTTATGTGATTCCGTAAAATATTCAAAGTGATTCTATTTTAAACAAATGCAGGTGATTGCACTTGCAAGTTTTATCCTGTCGATTTTCTCGGTATAAAGATTGCATCATCGCTACGTTTGTATTCTTTGTATTGTACTACGACTGCTGTAAATCATGGAACATTAAGAAAACTTTTGTATTACTTTTTGCAGACGTAAACGCCGAATACCGCAAAATATTATGATTTACAGCAGTCGTACAATACAAACACTGCCGCTTTGCATGCCATCTCTAACCAAGATCTGCTAATTAATGTTTACTGACGACGTCACAGATTGAATAAAAAATTCAAATTACACATCGAAATGACCCGTTTTTAGAAAAATGTAACCATATTATATGGCAAAGCACATCCTAAGAATCGTATTTACGTAAAAAACATTACTAAATTTTTTTTGGCGGTACCCCATTGGAGATTTTAGCTCCGCTAACGCGATGTTTCGCATACAACTCGCTTAATTTCAGTTTTGTTAAAAATTCTCATCAGATCAAAATTGAAGGGCATAAAATTCTCTACAAAATAGAATTTGCAAAATTCACCCGAGTTACACTATTCCTGAAATAAAATTCAATTACGAAATGCGTTTCTACTTTAAAAAATTGCTTTTGAATAATTCGAAGAAATTTTTTTACATATTATTATTTTTATTTTCTGAAATAGCTATTTTGTAGAGAATGTTATGCTCGTCAATTTTGGTTTGATGATCATTTTCCCTAAAAATGAAATTAAGCATGTAATAGGCGAAAAATTGGGGAAGAAGCCAAAAGTGATTTTAGGGGAGGGAGTCATTCGAATTTTACAATACATACGATATCTGTCAAAATTTTTTCAAGCTAAAACTGTTACTCGGCTGGAAAATATTACAACTCTTATTAGGCCTATCAACATGGAGGCTAAAGGAATTCCAAAAAGGTGAAACTTCAACCTTAATTCTTAGCTTTTTTATGAACTCCCAGTCCACAAGGAAGGTCAGGAAGGGAAAGAGTTAACAAGACAAATATTTTTTAATACAGATGGCAGCTGGTTGTATTCGTAAACCAAATATTAACCCTAAGGTTTTCTTCCCTTTTTCTCAAAAAAATCATAAGAAAAGTTCGGAAATTTAAGAAAATAGCCCTTTTCAACGCTAAATATCTTTCGTGGGGGACCAAATAAATACATGATGGTATTATGTGCCAAAAATTTGGAGTTTGAGATTTGACTAAAAGCTGAGATATTGCAAACACAATGGTACACTTCAATTTTAGAGAATTTTAAATTGCCCCTGTTTTTGGGGGACGAGCATTCAAAGTTAAAATTTGATCAGAGCCGCCATTTTTTGACCTTAATTATGTACACACAAAAACTCACTAAAAAGGTCTATTCAATATCTTCCATTTCAAAAAACAAATCGTGTCTTGAAGTGGTACGGTTCGGCCAGTAGAAATACTTTATCGACATTCTTTCTTTTATTTTTATCATTGTTATCTGAGAGGTTTATTCCTACCCAATAAACATTTTTAGCCTGCAAATAGCCTGTAAATAGCCTGTACCTGACGCAGGCCTGCGTCAGGTCTGCCGTTTAGATAAATTTATCTGTTCCTGCAATTCGTTGATAATTTAGCCTGCGTCAGGCCTGCGGTTAGGTTATTTTTCTGTGCCTGCGATTAGCTAATAATTTAGCCTGCGTCAGGCCCTGCGGTTAGGTTATTTATCTGTGCCTGCGATTAGCTAATAATTTAGCCTGCGTCAGGCCTGCGGTTAGGTTATTTTTGTGTGCCTGCGATTAGCTAATAATTTAGCCTGCGTCAGGCCCTGCGGTTAGGTTATTTATCTGTGCCTGCGATTAGCTAATAATTTAGCCTGCGTCAGGCCCTGCCGTTAGCTTATTTATATTAACATAACGCTTGTTACTCATTGGTTACATGTTATTATAAATATATATTACGCTTATTTGTGATTAAAAGTATTTAAATTAAATTAATTATTGTTAAAATTAAAATTAATTAATTATGAAAAATAATAAGAAGGTGTAATAGTGAAATAAGATATAAAAATACAAATTTTTTATAGACACCCACGTGGTAAATAGTTTTAACCAATCAGAACGAAGAAAAATTTCACCGCTAGCAAATAAACTCTTTTTTCTCATTGATTATACGAATTATTATACGCATTTTATATTACAATAATTATTATATGAGATATTATTGGAGTCAGAAGGAGCGGTCATATTTATAATTGGGGGGGGGTAGTTTTTAATCTCTTACGCCCGATATTATCAAGGTATTTAAAGAGCCCTTGAGTTAACTAGCGAATGGAAACGTGTATTTTAAATATTTTATGTTTTCTTTTAGCTAATTAACAGAGGCCTCTATATATACTTAAGTTAATACTATGACAGGCTTAATAAGTACATAATAAAATATATAATGTGATGTTTCATTAATATTGAAATGTGAAAAATATTTAACATTAAAGTATATATTACAAAAATAAATAATTAAATAGCAATGAATTTTAATTCCGATTTTTAACAGTTTTAACCAATCAGAATTAAGAAAAATTTCACCGTTAACATAACGCTTGTTACTCATTGGTTACATGTTATTATAAATATATATTACGCTTATTTGTGATTAAAAGTATTTAAATTAAATTAATTATTGTTAAAATTAAAATTAATTAATTATGAAAAATAATAAGAAGGTGTAATAGTGAAATAAGATATAAAAATACAAATTTTTTATAGACACCCACGTGGTAAATAGTTTTAACCAATCAGAACGAAGAAAAATTTCACCGCTAGCAAATAAACTCTTGTTTCTCATTGATTATACGAATTATTATACGCATTTTATATTACAATAATTATTATATGAGATATTATTGGAGTCAGAAGGAGCGGTCATATTTATAATTTGGGGGGGGGTAGTTTTTAATCTCTTACGCCCGATATTATCAACGTATTTAAACAGCCCTTGAGTTAACTAGCGAATGGAAACGTGTATTTTAAATATTTTATGTTTTCTTTTACAGGTTTAATAAGTACATAATAAAATATATAATGTGATGTTTCATTAATATTGAAATGTGAAAAATATTTAACATTAAAGTATATATTACAAAAATAAATAATTAAATAGCAATGAATTTTAATTCCGATTTTTAACAGTTTTAACCAATCAGAATTAAGAAAAATTTCACCGTTAACATAACGCTTGTTACTCATTGGTTACATGTTATTATAAATATATATTACGCTTATTTGTGATTAAAAGTATTTAAATTAAATTAATTATTGTTAAAATTAAAATTAATTAATTATGAAAAATAATAAGAAGGTGTAATAGTGAAATAAGAAATAAAAATACAAATTTTTATGAACAACCACGTGGTATGTCTATGGTGACCATATTATTTTTATGAAAAAAGAGTACATTTCGGCGAAACAAGGTGAATACCTAAAAAACTTAAAAAAAAGGTCAATGGCGTACCTAAAGCTACGATTGATGACCTTTTTTTTTTTTTTTAGGGGTCTCACTCAAGGAAACAGCCATGAATGCACGTCTGTTTCCCCCACAATGAAATCTGGCACCCCCCAGGCTTCATTGTGGTTGCATTTTAAATTTAAATATTTCAAATGAAAAAAAGAGTACATTTGTATGTACTTGGAGAAGTTTTAAAGTACATAGGACATCGTTCTAAAAAAGAGTACTGTCCTACTAAAAGGAGTACATATGGTCACCATAGGTATGTCGAAAACAAAAATATTGTAGCAAAGAAAACTAATATTGAAATGTGAAAAATCTTTAACATTAAAATATAATATATTATAAAATTAAATAATTAAATAGCAATGAATTTTAATTCCGTCTTTTAAAACAGTTTTAACCAATCAGAATTAAGAAAAATTCACCGTTAGCAAAACTATTGTTTCTCATTGGTTACATGTTATTATAAATAATTATGCTTATTTGTGTTTAAAAGTATTTAAATAAATTAATTATTATTCAAATTAATTAATTGTGACAAATAATAAGTAGGTGTAATAGTGAAAAAATATATAAAACTACAAATTTTTTATGAACAACCATTTGGATTTTTTAATACCAGTATATATATTTATTCAAGTTGACTGACTGTCGAAATCGTTTATATACAAATTTCATTTTTGTTTGGTATTACAATTATCTGATAATCCGCCGCAAATGTAATTAGAAAATTAAATTCGTTTAGTCCTCTTTTTTCTTATAAATTAAATTTTTGTAGTCATAAAGCAATTTCACAACTAAAATAACAACAGCTCTGTGGCAGAGAGGTTAACGCTTACGGACAATGAAGGGAAAGGTCACTGGTTCGATCCTGGCACAAGGTAAGATTTTATTTCAAATTTTCAAAATTTAATTGCAGACTCCAAGAAACAAAGTAAAGACGAATCATGAAGAGTAATCACCACCAACAAGTTCTACAAATATGAGAAATGGGTAAAATAAAAAATTATGTGTATGGAGTCAATAAAACAATTAGAAAAGTTGTAAATAATTAGAAAAGAAAACACCTGAAAGAAATAAAAAATAAATGGATAATTCAAAAAAATTAATTTTTTTATTTTGATTTTCAAAATTGATTAATAAATTTAAAAATTCATTAAACGAAATTCAATTGAATTTTGTTCAAATGAATGAACAAAAAAATAGCTTGCGGTTAGCTAACCGTAAGCCTGCGGTTAGTCACAATTCTCAGCCTGCGGCAGACTCATATCCACCCGGACACAGGTACGAAATAGCTATAAGTGGCGCAAGAAATAGCCTGTATCATACTTGATCGCCGGCAAAAAAATAGCTTGCGGTTAGCTAACCGCAAGCCTGCGGTTAGTCACAATTCTCAGCCTGCGGTTAGCTAATGCAGGCTATTTTTTGCCGGCGATCAAGTATGACGCAGGCTAATTTTTGCGCCACTTTAGCTATTTCGTACCGGTGTCAGGGTCGATATGAGCCTGCCGCAGGGATAGGTACCTGCCCGAGTTGTCACTGTCAGGCTATTGTCAGGCTATTCGCAGGCTAAAATGTTTATTGGGTACGCCTTAGAAGAAGAGACGCTACAAATATCGAGGATACAAGTTTCCTATAATTAACTTGTTGGTGGCAGCTTATTTACGCTATCTCGGATTGGTGTCAGAAACCAATCCCTTTTTTTTAGTGTAAAAATTTGTAAACCACAGCCCGGTATACTACACAATCAAAATATAATAATAAACCTATTTTTGTCACTTCTTATATTCCTTCTAAAATTCGCTTTTTGTGAAAATGTATATTTACAAACTTGGTGTTCAAACCGCTTTACAAAGCATGAAATTTTTTAACGTAATGTCGACTTCCTTACGTCTCAACTTTTATCATTATGGCATTAAATATGGTTTATAGTTTACCTCAGTATTATCTTGTTGATTTTCCGGATCATCTTCTACTTTAACCGAATGTTGCAAAACCTCTATTTCCATGTCTTCCATTTCGTAACCGTTATATATTGGACAGCGACTATTTAAACTTTCTTGAAACCTTCTTAAAAATATTTATTTTCTGAGAATGCAGAAGTTGATTACTAATTTGTAATTGTGACATATTATAGCAAAGGCCGCCTACATTTTACGCTTTATAAATTTATCTCTATAAATAATAAAAAATGAATCTGAAAACCTTTGTCACGGCATCACTTGATAACGGCTGGACCGATTTTGTTACTGTTTTTTTTAAATGTTCGCAATAGTCCGAAGATGGTTCTCACGTAAAGGCGGTGTGACACTTGTGTAAATTTGCGTGTAAATTTCTACACCGTGTCAAACACGTAAATTTGCTTGTAAATTTTGTTGCAAATCTGCTAGCAAATTTTTTTGCGAATGTGTTTGCCACTTGTGTAAAAATTTACAATTTGCACATGCGCGTTCTGGTCAATTGAAAATTCGATCGGTAAGTGGCTATAAGAAGTTTGTATGTCTGGTCGCCTTGTGTTGTTTAATACTGAAAGAAACGTGATAATGGATTCAAATTGGTAATTAACCCATTAATAGATACCCAAGGGTCGAAAATAAAACTAATTTTATGTTTTTACTGCATTTTATTACTTATCATGTACTCAATAAGAAATTTATCAAGTTAAAAAATATCGGTTACTCTATCACTAACTCAGCCACTCGAAACATAATTTCTTCTGCTACACACTAAAGAACACACTTATTTTAGCAAATTGTAATAATAAAAAATGTGAATATGGTCCAAACTTTTGAAAAAATCGAATTTGAACTTATTCCGCGCGTCGCTCATTCTGTGGTCGGTCCGTGCGTAATGAATGACCCTAACACTTAGAGTATTTCGCACCGGCAGATGCAGCTCGACTCTCCTACATGTAACATCGATTATTTTTTGTTTTTACGCGATTTTTTGGGGGTGAAACGTAATAGTTTACTGCCCCATACCGCAACTATACTTTTTAATGCTATTTCGAGGTTCTCTCACATCCCGGTTTCATTTATCCCGGTTTTCTTGATGGGTGGCGCTTCTCGTATGCTTAGCCCAGTAACCAGAGTCAAAACCGCCCTGGAGGGGTGCAACGCGGAGCGGAGCGGAGCGGCGCCCCGTAAGAGTAGTGTTTAATTTAGAAATTAAACAGGTTTTTGTTGGTTGGTTGGGTTATAATTTCCAACCACCCTGTATATAAGTACTTTAAGCAAATATGCAAAATTGTAACAACCTACGTAGAAAAGTGTAAATAAAGCGAAAATGCATCCTAGCACTTTTCAGTAGGTCAATTAAAATATAATTCATTTCCGTATTGTAATCATATCAATATTCAAAACAATTACTCATCAGTTCAATTAACTTTAATTAAGCAGGAATGCATTTAAAAATATTATAAGGTAAAATTTATATCAATTCAGCAGGTCAATAACTTTAACTTTAAAATACTATAGCAATGGAATGTGATAATTAGCATTAAGTTTTTATATAAATAGGGTATTTAAAACTGAATAAAGCAGTACAATTTAGAAGACGTTTTGAGTTGTTACTCACAACGAAGTAGGGGAAAGAGTGTTATGGACTCAAGTCTAACCCATAAATCTTTGTGAGAGTGCAAAGAATAACATCTCTTATCTTCTATTTTCGACATGGTCCTTCGAACCTTAAGAAGATAAACCAGCAGCAGCATCAAATCAAAATACAAGGGTCCACAGCGACGCCAAAGCAAACAGAAGAATCAAAATACAAGGGTCCACAGCGACGACAAAGCAAACAGAAGAATCAAAATACAAGGGTCCACAGCGACGCCAAAGCAAACAGAAGAATCAAAATACAATGGTCCACAGCGACGCCAAAGCAAACAGAAGAATCAAAATACAAGGGTCCACAGCGACGCCAAAGCAAACAGAAGAATCAAAATACAAGGGTTCACAGCGACGACAAAGCAAACAGAAGAATCAAAATACAAGGGTCCACAGCGACGACAAAGCAAACAGAAGAATCAAAATACAAGGGTCAAGAAGACGCCACTAGAAGAATCAAAATATAAGGGTCCACAGCGACGCTACAAGCAAATACATTATCATGGTATTCACTATTAAATACAAATATCAAAATACAAGGGTCCAATACAACAGTCCAAACACTCAACACAATCAAGGGTCCACAGCGACGCCAAACATCAATCAAGAAGAAGACAAGCACTTAAGAAGAGAACGAAATACAGAAATGGATGCCCAAACGATACGGTTAAGAAAACAGGAAATCAAATTGTTTTACCTGGGAAGAATAATGGATAGAATAACAAATGAGGTATCACAAAATGATCAAGACACGAAGGCCATGTGCGAAATATTAAAAGGAGAAATAAAAAAACAATGGGACAGCATAAAAGAGTTTCACACAGAAATAATGGTATACGAAGAAGAAAATATAGATGACTACTTTATCAATGATCGATTTGAAGAAATCGAAAACAAATACTTCGAAACAATGATGAAATTGGAGATGAAAATCAACGAGGAGGGGATAGAAAAAGAAGCTGCAAGTTTATAAACCCAATTAAAATGGAAATAGAAGAGGAAAAAGTTGCAAGTTGGAAGAAAGAAGTGACAAGTTCGACACAAATGCTAGATGAAGCTAATACTCGTGGATCAATGGAGATGCAAAAAGAGATAAAAGAAGAGATAGAAGAAAAAGAAGAAACAAGTTCTAACCAAATGCCAGAGGAAGATGGGGAAATCTACGACGAATTCGACGAGAAAACAAAAATATTGAGGGCAGCAATAGCAAAAATGGAGATGGAAGAAGTTACAAGTCCAAAGCAAATACCAGATGAAGTAGATGGAACATCAATATCAATGGAGATGAAATAAAAAGAAGTTACAGGTCCGAAGCAAATACCAGATGAAGTAGATGGAACACCAATAGAGATGAAAGAAAAAGAAGTTACAAGTCCAAAGCAATTACCAGATGAAGAAGATGTAACAGCAAAATCAATGGACATGAAAATTGAAGAGGAGATGAAAGAAAAAGAAGTTACGAGTCCAAAGCAATTACCAGATGAAGAAGATGTCACAACAAAATTAATGGACATGAAAATTGAAAAGGAGATGAAAGAAAAAGAAGTTACGAGTCCAAAGCAATTACCAGATGAAGAAGATGTCACAACAAAATCAATAGACATGAAATTCGAAGAGGAAATGAAGGAAGAGATGGACATGGAGATGAAAGAAAAAGAAGTTACGAGTCCAAAGCAATTACCAGATGAAGAAGATGTCACAACAAAATCAATGGAGATGAAATTCGAAGAGGAGAGGGAAGAAGAGATGAAAGAGGAGATGGACGAAAAAGAGGCAAGTTCGAAACAAACACCAGAGGAAGAAGATGTCAAAACAAAATCAATGGAGATGGAAGAAGAGATGGACAAGGGGATAGAAAAAGAAGTTGCGAGTGCGAAGCAAATGCAAGATGAAGAAGATGTACAACCAATATCATGGAAACCAATGGAGATGAAAATAGAAGAAGCAGCAATCCGAAAACAAAGTCAACAAGACGACAATTGTGAAAACGAAAATTTGGACATCATGAAACTAGAACTTCGAAATAAATCCGCAGGCAACACAACACATTCTTTTGAAGACGGCAATATGATTAATCTAAAATTAAACAGGGTTTTAATTGGTCGGTTGGGTTCCTTTTCAAGGAAACAGAAATGGATCGCAAATCAGTCAGAAAAAAGATTAGACACATCACTAACCAAGAAGATCAACATTCAAGGCAACCCATACGTCAGAAAGATGGTACGACGATGGAGAAGAAGATGGGATAAAAGAAGCTGGAAAAAGAGAAGACATCGATCAAACGGGCATATCTAAAAATAGCCTAAAATACATAATCAACACCAAATGGAACGTCTTAAGCACTTCAAAGGATAATTGCAGTTCCAAAAACAACATCATACACCAAAGACATCCGCAAGACACACAACACATCCCAGACGCCATTATTTTGGAGGTGGCAATATGTTTAATTTAGAAATTAAACAGGTTTTTGTTGGTTGGTTGGGTTATAATTTCCAACCACCCTGTATATAAGTAATTTAAGCAAATATGCAAAATTGTAACAACCTACGTAGAAAAGTGTAAATAAAGCGAAAATGCATCCTAGCACTTTTCAGTAGGTCAATTAAAATATAATTTATTTCCGTATTGTAATCATATCAATATTCAAAACAATTACTCATCAGTTCAATTAACTTTAATTAAGCAGGAACGCATTTAAAAATATTATAAGGTAAAATTTATATCAATTCAGCAGGTCAATAACTTTAACTTTAAAATACTATAGCAATGGAATGTGATAATTAGCATTAAGTTTTTATATAAATAGGGTATTTAAAACTGAATAAAGCAGTACAATTTAGAAGACGTTTTGAGTTGTTATTCGCCACATAAGTTAGGAGAGGTACTTCTTGCCACCTTTTCCTAATTTAGAGTATTCACTTGAACTTACAACTCGAGTGTTACTCATTTCACATAAATTAAGACGGGTACTTATTGCCACCCTTATCTTAATTTATTCAGGTAGGTTTTGACGATGGATTACACTCCTTATCGAATGCACACCCCAAAATTCGAAGGAAAACAAATTTTAATTTTTTCACTTTTTCGGCAATACACGGGTTATTTTCCATTTTTTTGATTATATTTATTACTAATATCCACTAATCACACCCCCATCTATCCGAATTTCAAAGAAAATTCAAATCAGAGCGAAAAAATTTCACTCGATTTCAAGGGACCACGGGCGAACGATGTGACATCGACCGGGGTCGGCCGCATACTCGATGCTACTTTCCCGTACTTTTCCAAAGGCGATATTGGGGTTGTTTTGACCCCGTTCACATTTTGTTTAGTTTTAATAGACAGATATAAGCATGTTCTTTAGTGTGTAGCACTCGAAAAATTTTTTCGAGTGGCTGAGTTAGTGATAAGAGTCGCCGGATAATCCCTTATAATTTTTGTGTTGGTAATTATTTACGAACGGATTTTTAATTTTCCATCGGTATCGGAAGTAGACCCCAGGGCTAAACAATTTTACCTCTATAGCTTTTTTTCGTATCTCGCACCGCAAAGCTATAAAATGAAAAACAAAATTTTCAAATTTTTTTTAAGAAACTAAAATGGAAATTTTTGTTTCGAAATTCGAAGTTTTAATGACGAAATCTTATTTGGCAAGCAATTTAAAGAATTTTCAACGAAAAAAGTTTAGTAAAATTATTCTTCCGCGTCCCAAAAACTTGAACTCAAAGTGGACGATTTTTGGAACTTTTGTGAAAATAATACCTCCAACGTCAACGACGTCGTTATCTATCAACCAATTTTAAATTTAAAAAATTCGGCTCAAGCACTCGTCGACCCTCTATAAAATTGGTTCTTACAAATTTCCTCGTAGGTTCAAAGGCAAGGGGATAAAAAAATAACTCAAATTTCAAAAAAAAGAAATTTTGAATTAAAAAAAATAATAAATTGTGGGTTATTGGCAATTTTAATATGGATCATTCTCCGCCTTCGGTCGGACTTTAGTAAAAGTCAAATTTGCCTTATGCACTTTTGTCTCCGTTGCAATAAAAAATCTTCTATAGTTATTTTTAATGATTTTTTTGAAATAATTAAATTTTTTATATCGAAAAAGGTTCTTCCAATGAATGCATTTATTTAATAAAACTTTTATAAAGTTGTTCAAAATTACATTATAAAAGATTATAAATAGACCAGTGCCGATAATTTTTGAAACCGAAAAAAATAGCAGTAGGATGAAACCCATTGGAAAAGGAAGAGAATATAATAAAAATGAAAGGAAAAATAATTTACGGGCGATCTGAGGTCGGGAAGTGGAAGGGGGTGAGTTTTAAAGGTAGAAAACTGTTTTTCTCGATTTCCGGCAAACCACAAGTCCTATGGAAAAAAGTTAAATGGCAAAGTTGTAGGTAATAAAAAGATCTACAACTTTTGTATTTACACTTTTTTCACATAACCTCAAAATTTATGTGAAAATTCAAATAACCAAGTTTTTGGTTTTTAATTTTTATCTTTTACAAAAAAAATTTTTTTTTCACGAAATTTGGTGAAAACTTACCTTTTTATGTCCCAAACACACTGTAATTTTTTTGATTTAAAATATTTATTTTTTCACCTTATTTTGACTTAATATCGAAAAAGCACCCTAATTTTCAATCGAAAATTCTCGCGTCAAAATATCTGCTTTTTTAAAAAACTCGGTGGGCTTTTTGTTCGTTGAAATCTCTACTTTTCGATGGTGTAAAAAAAATATACATTACTATGGTAAATATTCTCAAAAATGCAGAGAAACGAAAAAAACTCGAATCCGAAAATTTTAAGCTTTGTCACAATTCTCTTAAAGTAACTCAGCCTGCACGTGTATTTTCATGAACGATGTTGTTTATTTCGACTTGCAATTTTTTGTTTATCAATGTAACACGGAATCTTACGTTTTTCGAGTAATTAAAGTATAAATTTTAATAAATAGCTCAAAATTGTACATGATGATTTAAGAAAAAAAAAAATTTCTGATTCGAGTTGTTTTCGTTTCTTTGCATTTTTTGAGAATATTTACCATAGTAATGTTTATTTTTTTTTACACCATCGAAAAGTAGAGATTTCAACGAACAAAAAGCCCACCGAGTTTTTTAAAAAAGCAGATATTTTGACGCGAGAATTTTCGATTGAAAATTAGGGTGCTTTTTCGATATTAAGTCAAAATAAGGTGAAAAAATATATATTTTAAATTAAAAAAATTACAGTGTGTTTGGGACATAAAAAGGTAAGTTTTCACAAAATTTCGTGAAAAAAATTTTTTTTTTGTAAAAGATAAAAATTAAAAACCAAAAACTTGGTTATTTCAATTTTTCACATAAATTTTGAGGTTATGTGAAAAAAGTGTAAATACAAAAGTTGTAGATCTTTTTATTACCTACAACTTTGCTATTTAACTTTTTTCCATAGAACTTGTGGTTTTGCCGGAAATCGAGAAAAACAGTTTTCTACCCTTAAAACTCACCCCCTTCCACTTCCCGACCTCAGATCGACCGTAAATTGTTTTTCCTTTCATTTTTGTTATATTCTCTTCCTTTTCCAATGGGTTTCATCCTACTGCTATTTTTGTTCACTTTTTATCATTTTCAAAGACTTCTGCACTGGTCTAAAAAAAAAGTAGGAAAGAATAAAAAAAAAAACAATCGCTATTTTTTCTGACAAATTGTACATAAATTTCGATTACAATTATTTGTTCTCACCATGCGTTAACAAATGACGGGTCAGTTTATTCTTGTCGAAATAAGATTTAGGACAAATGTGACAAAAATGTCTTTTCACCCTCACGGGAACTTTTGCGTTTCCTATATTGTGGTCTCGTTTCAAATGCACATTAAAAGAAAGTTCAGCTTTATATTCTTTATCACAGTGCTGACATTTATATGCTTTAACATTCGAATGCGACAAGATGTGTCTCTTCAAGGCACTTTTAACTCCAAACCGCTTATCACACAAATGACATGCAAAAAGCTTTTCGCCGGTGTGCGTCCGCACATGATGATTGTGGTTGGTTCTCATAGGAGACCGTTTATTACAATAAGGACACACGTAATTCCATTTGCTAGGATTTGTATGCACAACCAACTTGTGCGTCCTTAAATTTTTATGAGTATTAAATGTCTTCAAACATTGTTCACATGAATATTCCCTCTTGTTTAAGTGACGTTTTTCGTGGACGCTTAAATCGTCTGCCGTTATAAAACCTTTTCCACAATACGTGCAAACGAATTGTCTAATTCTCTTGTGGTATCTTTTGTGGATTAATAAGTAGGAAGATGTGGTAAATTTATTCATGCAGATATCACACCGGAATGGTCTAACATCTGCAGCGTTATAATTGTGCTCAGTTACACAATGGGTGATAAATTTTGTGCTAGACCTTAATACCTGTTCGCAATCGTCACATGGAAATTCACTTATACGATTCCTTTTGGGGGCAATTTGTACCGACTTCGTAGCTTTCGTTATGTGGACGTCTTTTATATGGTTTTCTATTTCTAACTTTGTACTAAACGTTAGTTTACACAACATACAACTGGTTTTCGTGTGTTCTACAACGTGTTTAACAATTTGAGTTTTATTTAAAAAGGTTTCTTCGCAAAAGTTGCAATTGTATTCTTCCTTGTACTGTAGGGAAGAGCCATTGTCGGAAATAATTTCAGTAGTTTCCACAGGAAACAAATTATCGGTTATAATATTATTGTAATTGTATTCTTCTTTAATGTTACTTGGAAGAAATTCATTATTGGCACTCAAACTTGATTTATTTGAACTGATGCACAAATTTCGAAAATTGTAAACAGCATCCAGATGGGTTGTACAAACTTCACAAATCATATAGGTTTCGTCCCATTCCTGCAAAGGATTAAATATGGAGTACAAGAGAAATTTTGCTATCGTAAGAAAACTTACCACTTCAGGTACACAAGAGTTTAGTTTTGTAATCCATTTGATATCGTTGTAGTCGGGAGCTTCGCCTATGCCGATTAATTTTGGAGCGCCTTGTAGACAAATGTTACACATAAAATGGGTTTCCATTTTCTCACAAATTTGTTGATCAACAACTTTTCTAACTTTTAGGTTAAATTATGTTTTTATAACCTAAAAACATGATTATACAGAGTGTCTCACAAATATGGAGAATGCGCTTATTCGAAGTGAATAATTCCTACGCTCAGAAGCTGACCATCAACCTAATGGCCCAGTAATTCGGTCGTAAAAAAGGGACCTGCATGGATATAACTAGGAAATTCAATTTTCTTGCTTAAATTCTTCAGTTTGACATCAAAAGGCCGTTCCTACGTTTTGTGAATGTGGAACAGGACCGGAACAAGGCCAAATTTCACAAAAATTCACAAGCACTACATTTTTGTTAAATAAATGATGAACAGATGGCGGCTTTAATTCAACAAATGATATAGTCACTGTAAACAAATGAAAACCACGAATAAATTAATATATTACGCCTGCCAATTTATTCATTGCATGGAGTAAAAAACCAAAGAATTTAGTAATTTCAACGATCAACATAATACAAATAATTAAAAAGAACAGAATGCCGCAAATAAGACGGAGCACTTTAGATCGTAGAACTCGCAATGCTGCAAGCCAAAGATATATTCGAAATAATCGAACTGCAGCGAGCAACGCGAGGAAAATGAAATTGAACGGAATTGTGCAAGAAGACCAAGAAATGTTACGTTGAATACTCATCGAATTGCTTTCCCGGAAAGTCCGAAATTGTGCAAAGTTTGATAGGAGTCTCTTGAAATTAAACCGGCACTCCACGGTGAATTTTCAAAAATGAAGAACTTTTAACGATCAAATTGTTGTGACATCTTAAAATGTCGGCTCCGACGAATTCTATCCGTTGACGGCGAAATATTTGAGATTGTGGTTCGGGGACGACGGAGAGAGAGCAAAAACCTTCTCCGCGTGGCACCGCGGAGTGCGCCGGAACCGTCCGACGGATTTCGACCGGACCGGCGCCGATCAACGGCCAAAGGTCCAAACTTGCATTTAGGTATGGTGCAGAATTTTTTTGAAGCTATGCTTCTTATCGCACGGGTATCGCACGGGCAGTTAACTGAAAAAAATCGTTCGTGACACAAATTGGTAACGGAAATATGTAACGGAAATTCGTCACACAAATTTCGACCGCGGCTTTCACATTTCGAACTTCCATTCAAACACCATAACTCCGGAACCGAGAGGGCTAGGACCCTGGGAATGGTGGCTATGGATGGGGGGCGGAGGTGGCAACCGCCCCCGGCCCCACGCCGCCCCTCCGCCTCAAACGCCGCCCCCGCCTCCTCCAACCGATTTTTAGGGAAAATAGTTTTTTGACAAAACTAAAAAAATTAAAACATATTTTTTTAAATTAAAACCCCCCCTCCCCTTTTTGTGGATCGGCAAAAAACGTCAAAAAAATTTTCAAAATTTTTATTTTTCAAAAATTTTGAAGCTAGTTTTAGTTTTTTGACAAAACTAATATAATTTAAAAATTCCCGCCCCCCCCTTTGCACCCTTTTCGTGGGTCGGAAAAAAACGTCGAAAAAATTTTCCCGTATTCTTATAAGGAAGTTGGAGGCCGAAGGCCGATCCGTATTCTTAAATGTCAGTGGGAGGCCGAAGGCCGCCCCGACCCATGTTCTCTAAAGCAAGTGGGAGGCCGAAGGCCGACCCGTATTCTTATAAGCACGTTGGAGGCCGAAGGCCGACCCGTATTTTTAAATGCCAGTGGGAGGCCGAAGACCGACCCGTGTTCCTGAAAGGCAAGTGGGAGGCCGATCCGTAGTTTTATAAGCAAGTTGGAGGCCAACCCGACCCGACCCGACCACACCCGACCCGACCCGTGTTCTCAAAAGCAAGTGGGAGCAAGCATAACTCCGGTACCGAGAGGGCTAGGACCCTGGGAATGGTGGCTATGAATGGGGGGCGGAGGTGGCAACCGCCCCCAATCCCACGCCGCCCCCGCCGCCTCAACCTCCAACCGGTTTTTAGGGAAAATAGTTTTTTGACAAAACTAAAAAATTTAAAAAATTTTCCCCTTTTCGTGGGTTTTCAAAAAACGTCGAAAAAATTTTAAAAATTTTTCACAAAAAGGCCGAAGGCCGAACAACTGTGGCCTTTACGGATCTATTATGGTCCTCCCCCTGTGAGACCGAAGGCCGAAGAACCATTGGCAATCACGGACTAGCAGTCAAGACTGCTGAAAGCATATAAATATAATCTATTATGGTCCGCCCTGTGAGGCCGAAGGCCGAACAACTATGGCCTTCACGGATTTATTATGGTCCGCCCTGTGAAGCCGAAGGCCGAACAACTATGGCCTTCACGGATCTATTATAGTCCTCCCCCTGTGAGGCCGAAGGCCGAACAATTATGGCCTTCACGGATCTATTATGGTCCGCCCTGTAAGGCCGAACAACTATGGCCTTCACGGATTTATTATGGTCCGCCCTGTGAAGTCCAAGGCTGAACAACTATGGCCTTCACGGATCTATTATGGTCCTCCCCCTGTGAGGCCGAAAGCCAAACAACTATGGCCTTCACAGATCTATTATGGTTCGCCCTGTGAGGCCGAAGGCCGAACAACTATGGCCTTCAAGGATCTATTATGGTTTGCTCTGTGCGTAAGAAGCATAGCTTCTGTGGACGGTCCGACGACCGCTCTCATTTTTTTAAAATACCGTGGGGCGCCGCACCGACTTCACTAAAACGAGGAATTTTAAAATTGCGTTTTATTTTGAAAATTTGGCTCAAACGAGCAGCAATCTTTCGAAACTTGGAAATTTTAGCATCAAATTGTAAGAATTAATTCATCATAACGCGACAATGTAATTGGTTCCATATTTGACGTGGTAAAAGGGCGAAAAGTTGTCTGCAATTTGAAAAATAAAAATTTTTTTTTGCCTTTAATAGATAGTACGTCGAGGATACAAATATAAATCGAAAATGTCGAATGAAATTTTCTCGAAAAACATTTGCTTTGCATCGAAAATACACATATTTGCATATTTTAAATTTTGCCCGAAATCGCCTCCGATTTTGATTTTCAATTTTGACGACGAAACTAATTTGCAAATGCTGCAGTTATTTGTCGTTTTTCGTCAACCGTTGTCATGTGCTAAATTAAGGACCGTTAATAACCGTATCCGAAGCTCCGATTGCTTTTTCTAAATTATCCGTCGTTTCTTTGTGAGAGACCCATTTAAGTGAAAATTGTGTAAAAACTTTGGACGCAACGCAACGGAACGGAAGCGTATCGCGACGCTCTATAATAGTTCCTCAATAACATTCCTTCGTATTTTTAACGCCGAAGGAGTTAAACCGAATTTAAATTTCAAAATTAAGTTTTGAATGGGATAGCCCTACAAATTTTTCGAAAAAAAATTACGCTCCGATAATTATATATTAACGCCGGTAATGGACGTGCAAACAGTTTTTGGGAATTATAACACAGAAACGTACTCTAAACTGCTTCTTCGGTTGTCCAAAAAAATAGCAAAATTGTAAATAATTTTTTGGAAAAGTGCAAAAATTTGTAATATTTGGCGAAAAAAAATGTTCGCGCTTGCAAGAAAATTTAAAATGTCGAATATGTACTTCGTCAGGAATCGAGGAGTGCGTTTCTTACAAGTTCATCTATAACGCAACGATCCTTTCGAAGAGCTCAAATTCAAAAATATGTCAAACATTTTGAACAAATTTTCAAATTTCCATTTTTTCCCTCCCAATCGAACGTACCGGCGAATTATAGGTGAAATGTAGAGTAAAAGTTCTTTCGAAATGCCCTTCCCTTGCCTTCAAAACTCACATTTGTATTTTACTCTAAAAGCACACCGAATTTGCGGCACCGCATTACCTTATAATTATTAAGTTCGTACGGCATTGTTGCGCATCATTTATTTGAATAATATTATAATGAGTGACAGACGTAAAAAAAGTTTGACGGTAAAAACAAAAACTATTTAACTGTCGCACCGTATTCCTTATACAGCTTATACTTATCAGTTTGGGGCGCCACTGTTATATTTTGAGGTTAATGTAAACCGGTACACGTCGTTTCGGCGACCGCAGTTCGGCGAAAGCGATTCGGTGACCCGAAATTCGGCTATGCTAGTTTCGGCGATTCCAATTAGGCACCGGCATTTCGGCGATTCCCATTCGGCGACAGAAAATTCGACTACGTCGATTCGGCGACAGGAAATTTATTAAAAATTTTATTCTTTATTTTTAAATTAAATATTTATTTACATACATCATAGGTATCATATACATACTTTTTAAGCAATTAAACAAATTTTAATCCAATCCTCAAAATGCCACCTATGACTCCTCGAAAAATGTTACTAAAAGTGGAGGACTAATTGAAATTTTGGAAAGGATAGGTACTTAAGGAAAACGGTATTATTTAGGCTGAATTGTATTGAAATCGGGAAAACCAAGGAAAGATTAATACAATAAGTATTATTGAAAAGAAGCAACTAACAAATGAAGGGATCCACTTAAGGGAGGTAGGGAGATAACCAACTTTTAACGACGGGTTTTTAAGTACAAGTTCGAAAAGCCATAGGCGTCCGTACTAAGGTTTTTTTTGTACATTTAGATTTTAAATTTAGAAGAATAAATTGAATAAACTAAAAGTATATCTCCCGTCGCCGAATCGACGTAGTCGAATTTACTGTCGCCGAATCAGAATCGCCGAAATGCCGGTGCCGAATTGGAATCGCCGAAACTGGCATAGCCGAATATCGGGTCGCCGAATCAGAATCGCCGAAATGACGGTGCCGAACTGGAATCGCCGAAATGACGGTGTCCGATGTAAACAAATGCAGGACCGCATTTGGAATTATTATGAATCCAATGATAAGCCATTGTCACGGCATCACTTAATAACGGCTAGACCGATTTTGTTAATTTTTCTTTTAAAATGTTCGTAATAGTCCGAAGATGGTTCTTACGTAAAAATAATTAAAAAAGTTGCCCGGGAAGTTGGAAATTTCGGGTAAAACTGAAAGTACATTTTAGTTAAATAAATGATCAACAGATGGCGGCTCTAATTCACCACTGAAAGTACATTTTAGTTAAATTAAAATGTTCCTAATAGTCCGAAGATGGTTCTTACGTAAAAATAATTGGAATAGTTGCCCGGGAAGTTGGAAAATTCGGGTAAAACTGAAAGTACATTTTAGTTAAATAAATGATCAACAGATGGCGGTTCTAATTCACCACTGAAAGTACATTTTAGTTAAATAAATTATCAACATATGGTCGCTCTAATTCACCAAATGAAAACCACGAATACATTAATATATTACGCCTGTCAATTTATTAATTGTGTAATAAAACCGACGTATGCGGTTTAGTAATTGCCGGGGGTTGATTTGATTTCGATTACGAATGATAAAGCTGCCACCACTTAATCTTTGTGTTCTTGTACTAACCACCTTGGTGCGGTTAAGTACTGAGGTAGATTAAGAGAACCTCTAAATTGAATACCTTTCAATTTCACTGGACGTTGTTATTTGAATTAAGGTAACGTGCCTCTTCTATTGTTTTGGAGTCGTAGGAAAACCCAGAGAAATAAATACACTTTACTAATTAGAGTCGGTCGCTGGAGTAACGACCAATTAAAGATTTAAATTGGTATAATTGCGTATATTGAACAAACAATTAAGTATTTTACAAGAATTATACAAAGTAATACAATTACACCAAAAATAGTACAAGTTGTTATAATTTGATTAAGTTAATCAAATTAGGGTAGTAAAAGAAATCCACACACATATAATACAAAAAGGTTACAAGTGTGGTAATATGGAAACATTCTTTTATGATCAATACATAGTAACCCTGTTACTAAGCAGTTGTTTAAAATAACGGTTTACATATAAACAATTAATTATCACGTTGTAATACATTCTATTATTATTTCTTACCAAATATTAAAGCATTAGTTCAAGTTAATATAGTTATATTTAATTCAGCGATCTACAAAATATCACAACAAGTAGTAATTTAACGAAATGTCACAATACCTATTTTTATTACAAAAATCCTGTGCTCCAAGGGTGGTAAGTTTTGAGATGGTATATCCTTCTTGAAATCCCAAATGGTTACACTTATAGTTTTAACACAATGGTTCGCTTAATGAGTATAACGCTAATGACAATCAAATGATAGTATAATATGAAACTTTAGAATCGTAAAGAAAACTATTTATTCGCGCTCTCGGACTCCCGAAAAATAGATTAATAATGATATGATTTAATTGACTGTTTTCACTTAACTTATAAAAATTTACACTTGAATTTATGTAGGCCGATTTGGTCGAGTTCGGTCAACTCTTGAATAAAATTCACCCGTTTGGGTTACTGAATGAAACAATCAAAGCGCGGAACTTGAATCTGACTGACTCACTGACTGACTGCCCGCGGACTTAACTCCTAGATATTTTATAAACTTTTCCCCGTTTTGAATAGAAATATCACGCCTTCGACTAGGACCCTTTTGGCCAATTGCGTGTGTGATCTTTCCTCCAATTTTCTCAGAGGGGTGTCTTATTAATTGGATCTCTCAAAACTTACTTCCCTACACGTGTGGAACGAATTCCCATCTGGCCAGGGTGGCTTTCCCACAGATTTCGTATTTCTTAATTTTATAAAATAATTCCTAACCTCGTTAAAGCAAATGAGGCATTAAGTTGGAATCACGCCTTATGAAGAATTTGAATATTTCTTAAAACGAATCTTTTGGCGGTATCTCAGTGTATAATGTCTCATTTCCTTGCACGTGTGGATTTTTCAACAAGTGTGGTATTTCTTACCAGCTGCATTGATTTAACTAACAACCCTTGGTGCCGTGCCGAAGTGGTTGTTCTAACAGGTGTTTGCACCCTATTTTAAATGAACGCCAAAACGTTTATTAGTTAAATCAATGTACCGGGTGTTTAAAATTCTTTACCTAAATTTTTATAATTTTTTTTATACTAGCAGGGCATTCTAATTGTGCCTCTGCTGGTTTATTACGACAATTTACTCATGTCGGAAGTTGGTTGTACAAACTTAATATTTGTATCGTAATTATTGAATGAAATGAACGGGCGGTTTGTTACAATTGCATGTTTGCATGTAGTAAAAAACCAAAGGAATTTAATAATTTGAACGCCCAAAATAATAAAAATAATTAAAAAGAACAGAATGCCGCCAATAAGACGGAGTAATTTTTAGGTCGCAGAACGCGGAATGCTGCAAGCCAAAGATATATTCGGAATAATCAAACTGCAGAGCAACGCGAGGAAAATGAAATTGAACGGAATTGTGCAAGAAGACCAAGAAATGTTGCGTTGAATACTCATCGAGCGGCTTTCCGTTACAACGTGACATTGACTTCTCGCAAAATTGTTTTAGTGCAATTTTTAAAGAATCTACACTCAATGGATTGTATTCTGCTTTTACTTCCTTATCTTCTTCATATTGAGCGAATGACAAAGCCCTGTCCTTCTTTTGTTCCTCCCCCCTTCCTCTCCTGGTAAGGCTGTGTCCAACTCCTGCTCCCCCCTTTCTCTCCTGGTAAGGCTGTATCCAACTCCTGCTCATCTTTCACTAACGATTTTCAAAATCAAGCAGCGGCGAACAATACAAAAATAGGTTATCAAATTTCACTATATGACAGAGCCGTACTAACGGTTATCGTGTCGCCAATCAAAACCTAAATAATTACAAATTAATTTTAAAAAAAGCCGATCAAAATATTATTTTTGGGTAGGACAGCGTCTGCCGGGTCAGATAGTTTTATAATATTGATGAACAAACTTGGAATTCATCAATTATTGTTATACCGTTTCTTTAGTTGTTTGGGGGAAAACTGTAGAAGATTTTTATGTATTTTGCTTCGTTCATATGAATGTTCTCCTTCTTGAACTTGCACGATTGTTTTTGCATGGCACTGGAACAACAAAGACTATTATTATTGTTCACTTACTTACACTGTTCGTTAATTGATAATCATTACGAAAGGCATAAATTATGACAATTTAAAAAATCCGCTTTAAATTCTAATCAGAACTTACCATCAAAAGAAATTCTTTGAACTTCTTGTTGATTCATTTGTATGACATCTGACATCCGCAATAATTAGCTGCGTTCGTAGTTTTAAAATGTGTAATAATTAAAATAAACCATTTATGACAAGAAATCGAAACTGCGAATTTCATAGTGAATTTATATAAAATAAGTCCAATTCTTCTAAATGTATTATTAGTGACTCATCATACTTGGTTCTGGCGTTCGTCGCTAGTTAGCGCCACAAGATCCTGCAACAAATGACACGTGGAATTTATGCAACTTTTTTGCACCAAATACCAGGTGTTTGCGAAAAGTTTTTAGATGAAATGTAATGGGGCACTGGCAAAATAATTTGCAATCAACTTCCGATATATTTTCTTTCGAAACTACAAAAAAATCTTCTACAGTTTTCTCTCCAATCACTCAAAAAATGGAATAACAATAATTGATGGATTCCAAGTTTGTTCATCAATATTTTAAAAGTACACTTCCGATATCCCTTCGCTGTTGCTCAATTTGAACAAATAAATTATATATTTTATTTAGAATCTCACCAACAAATTTCGAATCTATTATCAGACTCCCAAATATGGGTACTTACACGGAGCAGATAAAATATAATGTATTGGAAAGTAAACCATAATGAAATTCGGCAATCTAATCCATAGAACAGAAAATTAGGATTTGGCAATCCAGAGGTAATTAGATGAAATACTACAGACTTAGGGCCGGTTGTATAACAGAGGTTCAACCTCGAGTAGGGATTTCTGCCATTTGATTGGCTGATACAGCAAAAACCCCTGGGTTAACCCTTAATCGAGGTTAAACCGGCCTTTAAGGTCATCCTGTATTTAGTGTTAAATAAATTCAAAGTTTCAAAATATGGTTGCACTGTTACCAGTATAAAAAAGTAAACTAGAATGGAAGTACCCCTCAATTAATTATACCCAAATACATTTGTTTTAAAATTGTTTTATTGCACTACGTACTGTGTAATATAATTAGCGTGTTTTTAAATTGATTCAAATCCAATACGATGGCTAATGTGCAAGCTGTTGATTATTTATCAAACGTACCGGTGGAAATTTTCGAAAAAATTATATGGCCTTTAAATTGTAGATCGATTTTAAATTTGATGCAAGTGTCAAAAACTTGCAAAGAAAAGCTACAAAACGATTACCATTGGAGAAGGAAATGCCGTATGGACAAAATTCCAATAGTACCAGATGATCGTGAAACTGAAGCTTTTCGGAGATTTGTCGCTGGTTTTAAATCTTATTATCTGGTAAATGATTTTGGCACTACATCTTTTCCACCAGTAATTCAGAAATCGTCAACCGTTATTCAGATTTGTCAATTAATATTCAGAAATCGTCAACGGTTATTCAGATTTGTCAATTGCAATTCACGATTTCTGAACAGCAGGTGAGGTTTTCTGAATTACTGCTGGAAAAGGTGTAGTAATATTTATTGTTGCTCTAAACCACATTCATATATAGCAATACATTAATTAACGGTATGACTATTTAACAGGGGTTATGGATCTACCATAAAAAATTAGAGAAGTGCTGGATACATAAACCTATTAACAGAAGTTCGGTAGTAGAGTTGACCGGGAGATCAAATCAAAATTTAAATTTTGTGTATGTTGATGAAAACATAACGTGTTTTTATGCTAATGGAAACTGTTCTGTATACGATTCCGAAGGAAAGGTAAGTAAAATAGTTAGTATAAATATTATGTAGTTGCTAGGGACTGAAGTGCCACTGTTAATCCTGAGTGTGTATTTTCTTTTTTTACACGATCGATTAAAAGCCCTTTCTGTATCGATTTTATTTATTTTAATTTAAGCGCATTTAAGAGATAAATGAATGACTAGAATCGACGTACTGGCACTGAATACGCATTTAAAAAATGTCTGAATATTGAATTTTACATTCTTCTTTTACTACCGTTTTCACGTTTACCCCTTTCTTATCCCCTCTCTTTCATGTACTCCGTCTGGAATATTGTAGGAGCAAAAGTGGCACTTTACTTCCTAAAAATCAGGAAAAACCTATATGTGTGATCATAGTTTATTCGGTGCGATTCTGATTTGCACATGGTTATAATATAATCATATTGTTATGACTAGATTGCTATCCTAAGTTATAACCATCTCCGTAACAATGTTACCGAAAATTGCTATTCTGTTTAAACACGCATAATCATGATTGTTATAATTTAAGCATAACCAAACCTTATTATAAATAGTTCAAGTGTGCCGTAAAAATACTACAAATGTGACACATCGTTCCATCAGTTGTGATTTAAAAACTTTAATTTTGTTTTGTAATTTTCTAATATATAAGTATATATCAAAATAAATTTTTATTCAAAATTGTTTTAAGTTAAATTAATTAATTTACAGTTTATACACTTTTGTTTGTGTTTTTTATTTTTAATTTAACTAATTTTTTGTGTACAAAAAGAATTTACATACAATTCGCAATTTACATTAAGCAAACGCCACCATGCGGGAGAATTTCAAATTAGTAAATGACGTATTAAATGAAAATAAAAATTCGTTCTTCAGGCTCAAAACATAACAAATTCAACTAATTAACTAAACATATTACAATAAATTTAACACCATACTGAAATGCATGCAAATTTTTACCAGACTATGACTTTGAATTTTGAAATATACCTCTAAACACAGCCATGTTGTTGTTGCTGGTGGCGCCACCAACGGTAATGTAAATCGCCAATATTGTTACATTTTTTTTAATATGATCGTGAAGGACCAAATTCACCTCCATCAATCGCCCATTAAATCTGTTTATCAAATTGAAGAATCTGGAATATTTTTTTTATCCTTAAAACTTTTTATGACGCAATGAGCATTTAAATTTTTGTTTCATAATATAACGAATTGCGGGTTACAATTTTTTATTTGTTTTGACTTTTTTAAATATAGTTAGTAAATATACAACATTTACTAACTATAAATAATTCAAATATTTATATAACAACTGTCTTTCACGAACGTAACAATGATCAAAATGAGCGTAACAAGCACTAAAATGCAGTTGCTATCATAACCATGAAATATAACAATAATTGTTGACAAACCACGCCCCCATGATTATGTCTTAAAAATCAGGGTAGCAAAACGGCTCAAATAACCATATTGACTACTTATTCCACCGTCCAAACTCAACTGACTAAAAAACTCAACTCAAAATGCCACCTATGACAAAATAACCAAATGATTATCATAACAAGATTGTTATGTCAAATCAGAATCGCACCGAATTAACAATTTTTTTTTGTAGATAATAGATAATTTTCCTTTCGATGATCCTAAAAATGTTGTCCGCCAAGGAGATTATTTTGTAATATCAAATTACAACACTATTTGCTTGAGAAATGTCAAAAGTAAGGAATTCTTATGGATACGCAATTTTGGAAACCTTATTGATAACGAAGAAAATCGCCAATTTCTAAGTAGGTCCACAGTAATGGGGCAAGATTTGTAAGTTTTGAAAAAACAACATTTTAGGAAAAATCATTATCCAATAATTATATCCCAGTCAAATTAGACAGACTCTAAAAAATGAAAAAGTGAGCAAGAATTAAATCAGGAGCCGATCAAACAAAAAATTTGCAAAACTTTAAAACCAATTTTACTAACTATTAGCGAGCGTAATGGCGAACATTTCGGCAAACTTACCACAAAAGCACGAGCGGTTTTTTGTAACACTTTTGTGTTATACAAAAAATTATGGTGAAACCAATAGGTACGGGAAAAACTTTTCTGGGGTTTAATTTATTAATTGGCGAGGTCTAAATAGTTTTAAGTTGTCATAAAATATTAGTGACGATAGCAAACGCAATTTTTATTTGTAAACTTAGAGATTTTTTTTAAATGAGAAACTGAAAGCAATGATTCAATACTTTTTTCATTAACCCTTTCACCGATTTTACCAAAATTTGGGGGTCCAAAATATTTATGCTTAAAGGCATTCAAAATGTTGGGTCAAAGGGTTATTTTATTAATTAGATTTATTTAGAATCAAGAAAAATAAATTTATGATTTCGAAATTTTAATAATAAAGAAAATACAAGAAAAATCGTACAATCCAATTCGAAATGTGGACTCGAGTTTCGAACTTATTAGTTCTCATCAGCACAATTTACGAATAGATTGTATGAGCACATTACGGCTATCTGCCATCCACAAGCAAAGTAAGGTAATAGACTTACAAAATTGCATTGTTTGGATTGTACGATTTTTCTTGTATTTTAAATACATACTGGCTGAGCCGAGAACTTTTAATCTCATTGTATCACTGGGGCCTTTCCCAAGAACCGCGCGATGGCGTTGCATAAACTTGCAATTTTGTAAGTCTATTACCTTACTTTGCTTGTGGATGGCAGATAGCCGTAATGCGCTCATACAATCTATTCGTAAATTGTGCTGATGAGAACTAATAAGTTCGAAACCCGAGTCCACATTTCGAATTGGATTGTACGATTTTTCTTATATTTTAAATACATACTGGCTGAGCCGAGAACTTTTAATCTCAATAAAGAAAATAATCATTATTTAAAAATTTTTAAAAGGGAAAATAAATTGATAAATCTTTAATTACGAGGACCATTGTGATATTCTTCGAATAAAAATTATATCTTCTATATAAAAATTTATGTGATTATTATTGACAAATTTTTTGCATTTCTTTCTTCATTTTTTTACCCACAAATTTGTGGGGGTTCTGAAAATATTTTCTTCATTTTTTACCCACAAATATGTGGGTAAACCGGTGAAAGGGTTAAGTGGCCTGATCATCCTGGAAGGTTTAAAAAATATTCTTTATTAGTTTCGGGGGTTGTAAACTTAACAGTTTTGTAAACAATAATTTAAGTCTTATTTGGCATTAAAATTTAAAAAGATTAACAGAGTTATAATAAGGCCCAGTTCAGTCTAGGATTATCTTTTAACCCCAGGTTAATTACCATTTATAGAATTTTATATAGACCCAACAACTTCTAGGTGAGTTTTGGTTGTTTGGAAATACTTGGCGGAGTTCAAAAGGTTATCAACAGATGGCGCTACTAAATTGGAAGACGGAATACATAGCTTGAACACCAATAACGGACTTGTTAAAAATTCGTAGTACAAATAGAATTGAAGACTTGCAATAACAACATAATTTATTTTTATTAAGCCTTCAAATTAAGTAGCGCCATCTGTTGATTGACTTCTCAAGTACAAAACGTGTTTCCAAAACTCACATAAGGTATAATCAAAAAGCAGAATATGGACGCTAATTTTTGTAGGAAATTTAATTAGATATTCATTTTTACAAATTAGATTTTCATTAAATGAAAATGCTTTATCTATCAATTGGCTCAGGTTTGATCGACTCCCGATTTAGTTCCATTTCGACTGGCCTAATAATAATTGATTATTATAATTTATTTTATTTATAGAATTGCAACTGTATTGGGTTATGGAAATCTTCTTAGGATCCTGGATTTTAAAACAGGAATTGTAAAATATACGTATACGGAATTGAGCCTATATCCTATTAAATTTATTCATTTTAAGAATGAAAAACTTTTATTTACAACTTGTTCGTATTCACCAATTGCAAAGACAATTCTAAATGCATGGAACGCAAGTTGTGATACGTTCGAATCTATAATTGATTTTAATAACATTGATCTCGAATTTTGTGAAATTATGGTGAGTATCTTATAAATAATTTTTAAATCGTTAACGAAAAAAAAAGGAGTGGTTTTTTTTTACAAATTGTTTTTTACAAGTTCTTAACGAAATTTGTGAATAAATTTAAAAAAAAATTTTTCCCCTATGCATGCTCGATGCATACAAATGGAATTAAATCAGGAGTCAATCAAACCGATTGACACCAAATTCGAAATGGATCTCCTGATTTAATACCATTTAAAATTCAAATTTTGCTGGCCTATTAAGCAATAGGGTCATTCCATTTCAAATCAACTGAAAAATAGGCAAAATTGACTCGACCCCACCAAATTTGACGAAACTTGGTACACACCATCTTAGTAAGAAATAAAAAATACCAATTTTAGGATTTGTCCAAAAAGGCATTTTTTGTTTCCTTGTTTTGGTCCTTCAAAAAGTCAAAAAGATGGTATGTAGACTTGTAGGAAAACGACTGTAACTTCAGCCACAGTGGTCTAAATTTAAAAATAAAAAATGTTCTGTAAAGGTAATTGAACGCTCTATTCAAATATTCAGCCACATTTTATTTTTTCAACCGTAACTGGATTAATTTTCTAGTATTAACCCTATTTCAACCCCTACTTCTAAAAGGGTATTTTTATTTTGTTAATTTTTTTACAAAAGCATGAGCATGGGTTCGGTTACTAAAAATTAATTAAGTATAGCGAGAAACGGACAAAAATGAGTTTTTCGCCGATTTCTCAAGTTTCTTTGAACTTGATGACAAAATAGTTTAATATAAAATTAAAGCTAATTAAATTCTCTACAAAAAAACTTCTATTCATATTTTTCTTCAGATTCGTAGTCACATAGTAATAACCGTGCAAAGTAGAGCTAAGTTGCGCGACCACCGTTATATTTATTTAAAAAGGTCGGAATCGATTTTCAATTAATTGAATAGATTTTCATCATAAAAAATTTCATCAACACAGCAGTTAAACTAAAAATACATTATTTGATTTTTTTTTGTGCACTTAATTTGTTTGCATGTCTTTTTCTTACTTTATCAGCCTTTACTAATCCAGTGTTGGACATAGGCCTCTCCGTCTCCAGGCGTTGCGGTCCGCCGTCAGTCTCATCTAGGAAAACCCGGCAATCCTCTTCAAATCATCTGACCATCGCATCTGTGGGCGTCCTCTTCCCCTTTTGTCCGTCCATGGTCTCCATTGTTGTATCTCTTTGTTCCATCGTCCGTCCGTCGTTCTCATTATATGGCCAGCCCACCTATATTTCAACGATGCCGTTTGCTCTATTACGTCGATCAATTTTGTTTTTTTTTCTAAGGTGTTCATTTCGCACTCTGTCTTGGAGCTTTATGTGTAGCATTTGTCTTTCCATAGCACGCTGTGCCTTGGCTATAGTTTGTCGACGATATTTTGTGTCATGGTCCAGGTCTGAGCGCCATATGTCATAACAGGTAACACGCATTGGTTGTATACATTTCGTCACAAGATTAAAGGTATTTTTTGTTTTTCAGTATTTGGCTGTGTTTTCCGAAAGCTGACCAAGCTTGCCTTATTCTTCTGTCAATTTCTGCGGTTTGATTTTGTTTTCCGCATTTTACCATCTGACCCAGATATATGTATTTGTCCACATTTCCTAGTTCGATATTATTTACTACTATCTTTCTGCTGTCTTCTTGGTTGGTCAATACCTTTGTCTTTTGTATGTTCATATTTAATCCTATTTTTTGTGAATGAATATCCAACTCGTGTATCATCGCCCGTATCTCGTCAAAGCTTCCAGCTATCAGTACCACATCGTCCGCGTATCTCAGGTGATTCAGCCTTTTCCCATTAACATTAATTCCTTTCTGGTCCCATTTTACTTTCTTGAACACGTCTTCTAATGTTGTTATAAATAATCTAGGACTCATGCTATCTCCTTGTCTTACTCCTCGTTTAATCTGGATCTGGATGGGCTGGGTGTTATCGTATAGCTGGATTGTCATTCGAGCGTTGTCGTATATAGACTGAATTAACTGTGCATATCTGTGATCTACTCTGCTATTCTGGAGTGCCTTTAACACCGCCCACAGTTCAATAGTATCAAAAGATTTTCTGTAGTCTATAAAGGCTAGATAAAGTGGGAATCTATATTCTGTTGACTTTTCTATTAATGTCCTGATTGTGAGTAAATGATCGGATGTACTAAAACCCTTTCGGAATCCCGCCTGTTCTATGGGTTGATAAAATTCTAATTTCTTTTCAAGCCTATCCATTATAATTCTGGTCAATGTTTTGTATATTTGTGATAGCAATGATATAGGTCGGTAGTTGTCAAGATTGCTTTTATCTCCTTTTTTATAAAATAGTACTGTTATTGATGTATTCCATTCTTGTGGGATTCTTCTCATGTAGACATTTGTTAAATAGGATCTTTAGACTTTCTAGTATTGCTCTTCCACCTTCATTCATTAATTCGGCTGTGATCTCATCAGGTCCAGGTGCCTTAGTGTTCTTCGCATGATCTCTTCTTCGTCTATATCTGGTATGTCTTCGGAGCCTATATTCATTACGTTTATTTTTAGTTCTTCTTCGATTTCTCTCGGTTTTTCATGTTTTTGTTCATATAGGTCTTGATAGAATTCCTCCATAGCTTGCAGAATCCTGCTTTTATCTTTAATTAAAACATTTTTTCCGTTTTTAATTTCGGTTATTTGTTCTCTTCCTAAGGATCGTCTTACACTTTTCATGTCTTTACCTTCCTCTATCACTCTCTCTATTTCCTCTTCTAACAGTCTTCTCTTGTCTTCCTTTATAGATTTTTTCAGGGTTTTATTTGTTTCTGCGTATTCTCTTGTGGTTCTTTTATCATTTCTCAACAAATCTCTCCGTTGTTCAAATAGTTTCTTGGTTCTTTCACTCCATTTCTCTTTATTGTTTCTTTTCCTTTCTACTATCTCTTGTCCCGCCATTTTCATTGCCTTGACCACTTTCTCGTTTATTTCATCTATATTTCCCTCAGTTAAATCTCGGTCTCTTCCCATTATATATTCAAGTTCGTGTTGGTATTCGTTTCTTTTACTTCTAATCTGTTTTCCGTCGAATAGCACTTTCGTTCTTCTCATTAGGTTAGCTCTCTCTAGTTTTGTGTTAAGTTCAATCTTTGACCTAACCAGTCTATGGTCGCTACCTGTGTTGAATTCGTTTAGTACTGATACATCTTTAACTATATTTTTATCGGACGATAGTATATAATCTATTTCATTTTTTGTGTTGCCATTTGGGCTTATCCACGTCCACTTTCTGTTGATTTTTTTGTAAAAGAATGTATTCATGGCATATATATTTCGTTGTTCCATAAAATTTACTAATGTCTGTCCTCTTTCATTTCTTTCGCCAAGTCCAAAGCTGCCCAACCTCATTTCCCCGTTTTCCATCTTTTTCCCTATTTTGGCATTTTAAATCTCATATCGTTAAGGTATAGTTACATGGATTTTCATCCATTGCTATTGATATTTCTTCATAGAGTAATTCTACTTCGTCATCGGTATGGGTTGAGGTTGGGGCGTATACTTGTGTAACTTTGAGTTTGCAGTGTTTTGATAGTTGTAGTTTTATATATGCCACTCTGTGTGATATTCCTTTGTATATTACCACGTATGGTGCTATTCGTCTATGTATCATGAATCCAACTCCTCCTTCATTAACTTCTTCCTCGTTTTTTCCTTTATAGTATAGGGTATTGCCTGATGTCAGTAATATGCACTTCTCTCCCTTTCTTTTAACTTCTGACAATCCAACTATATCCCAGTTTATTCTATTTAGCTCTTCCTCCAGTTCTTCATCTTTACTCATTGATCTTATATTATAAGTACCGACGTATAATCTCTTCTTATTCTTTTCTAACGGGTTTTTGCTTCCCCCAGAATCCGTGAGGCCGACCGATTGACCGGTGTTTTAAGACTCGTCTTCATTATATTTTTGGTTAGGGTGTGTTTTGGCATTAAAACGCCTCGCTTGCCGAGCGTGTTGGTGAGTTTGTATATCAGCCGCCCACTATGGGTACAGACGCTGTTGTCAGCCGCCCAACTTGGGACAGACGCTGGTCGATGCCTCATTTGATCCGCGGGTGTTTATTTGGCAAGCCTTATTCACACCGGTCATGTATATCTACAGGATCTTTCCCTATCAGCCATTGGGACGCGCCGTGTCGGGGTTGAGGCTCCCCATCCTTTGGTGTCCTGCACACGCATATGACCAGTCCCTACTTAATTCAGAATCAATCACGTGTACCGGCTAACCGCAGGCCAGAAAAATATGACACATTTCAGTTTATACCCTCAAATATCAGGGTGTATAACTTTGGAACTAATGAACATAGTGGGCTGATTTATTTTCAACAAACTTATTAATTTAGATTGCCGGAACAAATATTTTTTTAATTGTTAGTTTTGCACCCCCTCCCCAAACGGGTCTCTTTTTTTCCCCTAAAAATTAATATATATTATTAGGACTAACATAGTCAACATGTGCACGAAATTCTATTTTGGGCCCACAATTTCAGATTGAGAAAAAAAATATATAATATATAATTTATCATTTCAGCACCTCAGAAGTAAACTATATTAAGTCACAAATAATGAATTCATAAATAAAGCTAATTGAAACTTTTATCAAAGTTCAAATTAGTGCCATTTCGCACTATCAAGTGTAATGTTTTTGTAACATCTGATATTTCCGTTTTCTGTGAGAACATTTTAATTTGAATTAAACAATAAAGTATTAAACTTAAACATTTTTGAAAATAGTGACTTAATTCTTTTTATCTCGATTCGCCTTATTCAAAAATCTGACTTGATACCTAACAATTAATTGTTTGAAGAACATTTTGGCATTAATTAATTTTGTTAAGTTTATGTTGACAATCATAATCACTTAACAGCATAATAAAAACAAATAAAACACAATTATCTACTTATACTTTATTTATTATTACTTCAAACTTCATCGTCATCCTCTTCATTAACTACGTTATTGGAATGAGGCAAATTAATAAAAAAATTGTGGAATATTTTTGGAACCCATTGTAACAAATTTTGTAAATGCTGGTACTTCATAGTTGATATTGGATTTAATCCATTACGAACAAGAAGTATATTATCACATAATTTTGGGTCCCGGCGAGATCTGTTAAGATCTAGTTCACTAAAATCGGCATCAAAATCTGTTTGATAGAATAAGATTCCAGGAGCATCCGCTTTCACACGTAGATGCACAGCTTTTGATATTAAAAATGTTTCACCATTTGTGGATTTTTTACGCGATATGTAAGGAGACTGTCCACCCTTATACAGACTATTAAAATCTTTGAAATTGTTTACTTCCATTCCTAGCACTTCAAACGGATTTTTCTTATTGCACATTCTAGCAATTTGTTGCCAATCCCAGGGTGTCATAATCTGAAACTGGGGTTGTTTTTTTGACTCCCTTTCTATTTGTGCATGATCTGAATCCACTTCGAGATGAGTATTATGTCCTCTCAATAAGAATTTATGACTTCTAGTTTTAATATGTGGACAAATTTGTAGGCTATACAAGTAGCACATAACCATAGCTAGATTTCTATTTTGTGATGGGCAGTTGTCTGACCAAACTGTAAAATGTTGAACAGTTGTTGGTATATTTGCGAACAATATCCACTTAAGAAAGAAAGACGCCATCTCGTTCGCTCCCCTTCCTGCTATCGACTCGTATACAACAGTGCACTTTTTTGTTTGTTGCATTGTGGATCGTATAGTTAAAGGTCCATAGCTTTAAACTATAGAAACTCTGTGCATTTTTTAACAGAGAAGTAGGCAAGCATTTTTCTAAGTCTACCATTAATACTCTTTCAATAGGGTTTTCTAAAGAATTCTCTTTATCCACCCTTTTCAATTTATACCTCTTAGATGCTTCTTTTAGGTGGTTATCGTGGTCTTCTTGGATTGCTTTTCTTTCTTCTATCGTTGACGAATCACGCAATTTAATTAAAAAACTATCACATTTATCGCAGGTGTCGTTAACTGGAGACTTAAAAGAATAATTAAACTCTGTATTAAAAATTTCATTGTAAAGCCATTGTTTCGCAATATTTTCCACAGGAATACGTTGTTCTTCACAGTCTTCTTTATAAAGTTCGTACATTTTCGATATATTTAAATGTGATCCTAGGTATTTCTTAACAGATTTTTCACGTCGGTAACGCGATTCCTCAACAGGGAATTTTAAAATATTTCTCGTACAGTCAGTTTCACTTCTTCACTGATCTTGTTAGGCGGTTGTTTTTTTCCTCTTTTATCTTCAAATACAACTCCACCACTTCCTCTTTTGGAAAGTGCTGTTCTAACGAAAGTTTGTGAAATATTTAAAGTATTCAAGTAGAACTTCTTGCACACGGTAATATATATTCCAGATTTTATAAAAGAATAACGTAGTGTTTTATCCCTTTTAAGGTGCCTTTCTCCTGTTCTTTCACGTCTGTGCTTGATAGCCTCTACTTTAATACCTACTTGAGGCGACAAATTGACGTTTTTGATTATTGTCATTTTTTGCAGACCAAAATTGATGTAAAATATTTTCACGATCTTTTTCTGAAAAGTGATTGCTACATTTTAGTTTGCAAGTATCATTGCATTTAGGCCTTAATTTACGAGATGGCATTGGCTAATTTTTTTTTCGATATATATTCTTCACCTCCTGCTCTTTTCTCTTTTCTAACTGTCGATTTCCATTTTCTGTAGTTTCTTTTACGTTTACGTGTTTTGATATCAGTAATTTCCTGATCACAGTAATTTAAGGCATTGTCATTGTTACCATCGTCTGTATTATGAGGTCTCTCCTCACTTGTACTAGAAATTTCACCTTCTCTAGAATGAGAAATTTCTGATAGCGACTGATAATCTGGATCTAAGTCTGAATCGTCAATGATATCTTCTGATTCATCTGAATCTGTGTTTGAACCTTCAATAATTTCTTCAGATTTAGAACAACCTGGCTGATTACTGAAACCTTCTTCGATATCTGTTGAACAAGAAGCTAAAACTATATTATCAGGAACCGATTCTATCGAATAATTATGGATATTTTCTTCAGTCAGATTCTCTGAAATTCCAAATGCAAAATATTAAGTCTTCTAATAAATTCAATACATTCAGAAGTAAAGTGTATTACGTCCATGAAAATGAGTATGAGTAATATTACAAATTAATTAAACACAGACTGTATACATTCTACAATAATAGTAGGTCTATAACTTGTTTTATTACAAGTACATATCACTACAAGAAGCTGTAAATTACAATAATTACCTGGAAAATTGTCGCTATTTGAGGTTATGGATGTAGTTTGTTTCTCTAAAGAGTCTAAAGTTACTATTGCACCCCTTGCTAATTCACAAATAAACTTTCCGCGACTCATTGTATCAATAGCACCAATTTAGTTTTAAATAAATAGCAGTTATCACTTAATAAATAATGCACTAATCATTACCATGCAAAAAAACAATAGCGTACTAAGTCAACAATATAAAAGAGTAGTATTAAGTCATGCACGGCACTTGCTACTTCACATGGGTTAGAGGTAAACAAAACCCAATGACTTGGTACAATTTACTTCTCACACGTTGTTGCAGTTAATACTATTTAACGTGGTCTATTTTTGAAAGTAACGATGATACGACTTAGATTTGTTTACCATTGATCCATTATACAATATTAAGTCACTTGGTACGCAAATCTCATTTTTGAAAATTATGAGACTTAATATAGTTTACTTCTGAGGTGCTGATTTGATAAGTTACATGTACTTATTATTTGATAAGTTATATATTTTTTTCTGAACCTATAATTGTCGGCCCAAAATGAAATTTGGTGAACAGGTTGATTATATTAGTCCTAATAATATATATTAATTTTTAAGGGAAAAGAGACCCGTTTGGGGAGGGGGTGCAAAACTCACAATTAAAAAAATATTTGTGTGGTAAATTTATATTTAGAAAATAAATATTTATGATGAAAATCTATACAATTAATTGAAAATCGATTCTGACCATTTTAAATAAATATAACCGTGGTTGCGCAACTTTGCTCCACTTTGAAGGGTTATTACTATGTGAATACGAATCTGACGAAAAATATGTATAGAAGCTTTTTTGTAGAGAATTTATTTAGCTCTAATTTTATATTAAACTATTTTGCCATAAAGTACAAAGAAACTTGAGAAATCGGCGAAAAACTGATTTTTGTCCGTTTCTCGCTATAATTAACTAATTTTTACTAACCGAACCCATACTCATCCCATGATCAAATTTTGTACGCATGCTCAGCACAATTGTACAAAACAACAGTGAAAAAATTAACATAATAAAAACACCCTTTTCGAAATAGGGTTAATATTAGGAAATTAATTCAGTTAGGGGTTGAAAAAATAAAATGTGGCTGAATATTTGAATAGAGCGTTCATTTACCCTTCCAGAACATTTTTTATTTTTAAATTTCGACTACTTTGGATGAAGTTACAGTCGTTTTTCTACAAGTCTACACACTAACTTTTCGAAGAACCAAAGCAAGGAAACAAATGCCTTTTTGTAAAAATCCTTAAATTTGTATTTTTTACTTCTTACAAAGATGTTGTGTACGAAGTTTTGTCACATTTGGTGGGGGTCGAGTAAATTCTTCAGTTGATTTGAGATGGAATGACCCAATATTTTATAGACATAAAAATAAATTGTATCCTTTAGTTTCAGGATGATTACATATTTATCAAATATGAACAAAAATTACACATCTGGAATATTAAAACGAAAAAAATGTCAAGTCAATTTCCGTTGTACAGGAAATCACCTTGTACATTTATAGGAAACTCTCAAATAGCTTTTTATGAATCTGATACAACAGTGAAAATTCTTAATTATACCAATGGGAATTATAAGGATAGTCGTAAGTTTTTACCAGTACTAATTTATTGTCTTCTTAATATTTAAAAAATTTTATTTTAGCAATAGACTATCCAGGTCACCCAGATTTACGTGTAGCTATGAATAGCAAATTTGTAATTAAGTTAACGAAATATGGTATACAAACTTTTAATATATATACCGGAAAGCTGGCAAGAAGTATTTCTGCGAAAGATACATTTGGTAATTATCTGTGTAGATATCATTTGAGAATAATGGATTCTATACAAGCTACCGAAACGAAGCTAATTTACGGCCTAAATTTTAATTGTATCTGTTTTGAAAGAAAGTTATGTCTGTTAGATTTTGAACGGTTATAATTATTGAAGATCTACTTTCGTAGTTTATCTATTATAATATTCTTTTTAAAATAAAAAATAATATAATTGAACCAAATTTTTTACTACATTTTAATTTTATTAATATTAGAAAAACAATTATACAACCAACTTTTAAGTAGTTTTACGTAAAAATTCAACCAACGCCATATCTCGAGGAATTAAGGTGCTCCTTCTTGCATGTAAAGTACAAGCGTAACTGTCTTCAAAATATTGAGTCAAGTAGGTTTCAGCCGATTCTTGTAAAGCATTAATTGCTTCTCTTTGGATTCTCATTCCTTCAGGTACATATTGTAATATAATCTCTTGAATTAGTCGTGCAAACGGTAATCTCGGTATAAGATTATCAATTCTTGTTTGACATTTTTTAATTTCTTGCAACACTTTTGCACTAATTTTAAAAATTCGAGAACCTATCATCATGTTCATATATTTAGGAGCTCTCTTCTTGGCCGTTTTAGGTTTACTACCCGCACTTTTGTTTGGACTTAACAATACCAACGATTTTTTTCTGACATTTAGAGATTTTCGAAGAACCTTTTGTGACTTTCCAATTTTTTGACTCGCATTCTGTTTTTTTGACAGATTTTGGGACTGTGCAGCTCTTGATGTTAACGAGTCGAGAGTTTTCATTGTAAAAATTAGCTAAAAATAAAAAAGGGGGTTAGTTTTAAAATTACTCTATGTATGTGAAAATATTTATTAAGTTACCTGAATTATTAAGTAAACAGTTTAATTAAAATATTACTTGGTGTACTTAAAATTTCAGTTCATTCAAAACGAACAACTGAATTGCAGACATTTCTTAGTTTTAATAAAGTTTTTACAGTAAATAAAAGCAACATAAACTAACAAACTTTCAAAAAACTCAACCGTCGAATACCCATAACCTCACTTTTGACATGGACGTCCATACGCAAGGCACGGAAGGTAGTTCGTCCGTTCGTCCCTCTGACTTTTACAATTGGCTGTTTGCATAAAATTTAATTTTTTCTACTGTGGTACCTTTTTTTACCGGTGGTGGAGGTGGAGTTTACTTCTTGCAAATCTTCTTGTCAATTTGTCAATGTATAATACATTGCGATACATCACCCTGTATAAAACAAAAATTGATGTTTAGCATCTGACGTCCATTAATTTTAAACATAACCATGAAATAATAGCGATGATTTTCAAAATGTTAATTTTGATTTTTAAACGATTTTTATACAAAAATTGTTACTTACTATTGGGCATAATTTTAGGCATAACAGTTCCGCAAATTTTCAAGGAACCTTCGTACTCTTGTGACCTTGGTATAAAATCTAATTTGTCTTTGGTACACCAAGATGCCGTTCAATCGGTTAATTCAGTCGTTGTTAATGCCGTAAGTTTCCAAACGCCGAAAATTGCAATACGAAATGTCACAACGACTAAAAAGACATCAGAAAAGTTTGTACGACCGCGATTTTACTCGACGGAGTTGGGTATTCGCGAAAAATTATTTATCGGTGTGTTTACATCGGAAGATAAAGTTAATACTCAAGCAACGTATATTAATCAAACCGTTACTCATTTAGTCGATAAAGTGAAGTTTTTCATAACTGTTCGGAATAAAATGAAAAGTACTTTCAATTTGTCGGGTATTGTTGGATTCACCGATACTCGACATAAGTACAGACCATTTCAAGTGATCAAATACATTGGAGATACTTTTATGCAAGACTACGATTATTATTTTTTGATGAACGACTACAATTATGTGAATATACGTAAACTTAAGGACCTTGTCGGTAAAATTAGCACCAGTCAGGACGTTTATCTAGGAACTACAATCGAAGACAGCAGTTTTTGTAATTTAGGTAAGTTGTGGTTGTTTTCTATTAACAATCCAATCTTCCAATATTATATTTTTGTTTTAGACGCAGGAGTTGTGTTAAGTAATTCTGTCGTTCGGGCAATGAAGGAAAATTTGGATTGGTGTATTTCCAACGCCGTTTCGGACGATAGAAGTGAAAATTTTGGAAGGTGTGTGCATTATAGTACAAATTTAGAGTGTCAGGAAGAAGTTCAGGTAAATTAAGTACAATGACGTTGTATTAACAAGTCGAGCAACCCACTGGTAAATTCTAGGGCCAAAAGCTTCTTGCCTATAAAATGAAACATTTTAAATTAGAAAAATATTTTGAAAAATTAACCAGGAGGAGAAATTTCCGAGATGCTGTGATTGTTCATCCCATACTAAGTGCAAGGGATTACTTTTTATTAAATGCCTACTTTTGTAGAGTGAGTATTACGGTTATGCTAATTAGGGCGCATGTGGCTTAAAATGTTTATTTACTTGTAAATGTAACAATTTAATTTTATTATTTTTGGTATTATAAAATAAAAGAAGAAAATAGTTTTGGCTCGGGCCTGGTACGAAGGGAAATCAATAAGTTCAGTAAAAAATCGGTATAAGGAATCAATATTTTTTAATGAAATAAATTTTATTTTTTTGACATGGTCTCCTTGAAGCTCAAGGCACTTCTTTGAATTAGTTTTTGTAAACCACTGAGAAATTTTTTTTCAATTGCCTTTCAAATAGTTTTCCACAGAATTCATCAGCTCTTCATTGGTATTAAATTTTATCCTTAGTAATTCTTTTTAAAATTTGGGAATAGAAAGTAATCACACAGCCACACTTTTTAATAGCAATCAAGGCACTTCTTTGAATTAATTTTTGTAAACCACTGAGAAATTTTTTTTCAAGTGCCTTTCAAATAGTTTTCATATAATTCATCAGCTCTTCATAATAATAATAATAATACAAGCTTTTTATTCCTTTAGGAATATTGCTATCTCATAAAGAGATTTAACATATCCTTTTTTTGTTAGGGTGGATAAGTCCCTTTATTCTTTACATTTTATTCAATATTTTCATTCAACAATTCCCAAATTCACAATCTTCTGTCAGTTTTCGCCTCTGTTGTTATTCTTCTCCATTCATGTCTATTGTTCACTTTCACTTTCCAGTTTTCTACTCCTGACCTCTTTAAGTCCTCCACCACCTGATCCCACCATCTGGCTCTAGGTCTTCCTCTCATACGGCTCTCCATAGGCTTCCATTTCGTGATTTGTTTTATGGCTGAATTCTCATCTTTTCTCATTACATGGCCCATCCATCTTATCCTGAGAGACTTTATCACTCTAATGATGCCTTCGTTACCCATTTCCTGCATTATTTCATAGTTCATCATAGGTCTTTGTTCCTGTTCATTTATGCGTTTCTTCCCTAGTATTTGTCTCATCACCTTTCTTTCAAAAACTCTCATTTCCTCCTCTTCATTTTTGGTGAGACACATGGTTTCTGCGGCATATGTAAGAATTGGTCTTAGGGGCCGTTCATGTATTACGTAAGACGTTTAGGGGGGGGGTAGCTGACATCTTATTTTTTCTTACTCGGGGGTAGGGGTGTCAAGACAATTTCTTACGTAAGATTTTATTTTTTAATTAAATTTCAAAATTTGAAAATTATTTAATTTAATTTAGGTGCTGTTGGTATTAATGTTAATGTGAAACACAATACTATTAATTATTTACGTTCGAAATGAATAAAATCACATTTTCGGGAGTTGCACGAATTTATTCACCTGAAATCGACAAATTTCCTATAGAGATTTGGAAAGCTGAACGTTTTTATAGTAGAATTGAAAAAGACATATTTTAATAATTTTTGGTTACTCTCTCTAAAAGAGTCTATAATATGATAAAGTCTATTAATATATACTCTAGATATAATAAAAAATATGTAAAAAAAATTTTTATTATAAAAAGTCAGGTCAAAATCGAACGTCGTTGAAATTTTCAAAAATGTGCTCTATTTAACAATGCTGGCGCTCAGCAACAAACTATTTGAATTATTAGTTAGAGAAAAATAACTTAGATAGAAGTTGTAGTAAATTTTATTCTCTGTAAGATTTATAGAAGTCATTTTCGTCCTTGGTAAGGAAATATTGCGAGGAAACATTTTGTTTTCGCCATTTTTTTTAAATGGCGGCACTTCCGGGCGCTCGCCGAAGTCACCAACCCAGAGTTTTTATTAGGACCACAAACCTTAAATATCCAAAAATTAGAACCCTCTAACCATTTTTGGGAAACTCTTCTTTTCATGATTTCGAGGATGTTGTTATAGTATATTAAAGTATAAGTGGATATTAAGATCTTTAAAACACGCGCGATTTTGCGAGCACTCCGGCTGCGCCGTCGTGCTCGCAAAATCGCGCGTGTTTTAAAGATCATGTATCCACGAATACTTTACATAATTTTTTTTTATTGGTACACTTTGAAATCATTAATACTGGTATTGATACTACAAAAAATGGAAATAATATCTGACGGTAAGTGAAATGGTCGAATTTGTGATGTGACATCAGTATACCACTGTCGTTGCCATGGAAGTAAGAAAAACAAAAATTAATTTTACAATCTGTCACATAAGATTAATTATTTTTGTCACCACAGTTGTTGTTGTATATTGCTTAAGAAAATGAGTGTTACCATTGATTACTTAAATAGTAAAGCAGAATCGCGGTTAATACCGCAAAAATCGGAAGCCGCTTATAAAAAAGAATACGACAAGTTCATTAAATGGATGGAAGAGGAAAAGGTAACAGATACAGATGAACGAGTTATGCTTGCTTACCTTCAGAAAATGTCGGAGCAGTACAAGGCATCGACTATGTGGGCTATCCATTCGAAATTGCAAAGTATGTTGAGGATAAATAAAGGGGTCGATATAAAATCATTTACGAAAGTGCATGCATTTATGAAGGCAATCAGCAAGAATGACGTAGCCAAGAAGTCTTATGTATTCAAGGAAGATGATCTGCGGAAGTTTTTCATAGATGCACCGGACATTACGTATTTATTTTTGAAAGTGGTATCCATTTGCGGTATCTTTGGCTCTTGTAGAAGATGTGAATTGTGCGATTTACGCTTACATGACATCAAGGAAGAAGGAAGCGTATTGCTTATTACTATCCGACCATCTAAGACAGTGAAGACTCGACGTTTTACTATTGCCGACAATGATGGAATTAGATATGTGCATTTGGTGAAGGAGTATTTATCATTGCGCCCGAAAAATGTAAGTACCGACAGAGTTTTCTTACGGTATGATAAGGGAAAGTGCACCAATCAAGTGGTTGGTATTAATACATTTGGATCATGTCCATTGCAAGTTGCACGATACCTTAAATTAGACGATTCTGAAAAATACACGGGACATGCGTTTCGACGTACGTCCGCTACCATAATGGCGAATAGCGGCATGACAATAGATCAAATCCAACGACAAGTAGGATGGAAATCGGCAGCTGTGGCGACTGGTTACGTTGAAGAGAGTATTAGCAATAAGAAGAATGTTTCAAACATTATTGGGAGTGCCATTAATGGAAATGCAACCTCATTGACTTCCGAGAATATTAGCAGCATTTCCTCTGATTTAAAAAACGGAAGTATTAATATTTCAAACAATTCCAGCTGCACTTTTAACATTTATTTAAAAAAAAATTAATTTTGTTAAATATTTGAATATTAAATAATTAAATAATAATTAGAGTTGACATTTTTTAACTTCACGTTTCTTAGGTTGTTGAAGTTGCCATGGTAACTTTAAAACACGCGCGTTTTTGAAAGTTGGATTTAAGCACGCTGATGCGTACTTTAAATAAGCATTATAGGATACCAATAAAAAAAAAAAAATTTAAGGCTGCCGTCCTAAGCGTGGGCGATTGAAAATACCATTAGACAAATGAGCAATAAACCGTAAGAAGTAATTCTGATATAGAATAGACAAACTATTTTAACCGAGATCCAACTAACTTCGTTAGAAATTCAACAGAACTCTGCTCACCATTTCAAAAAAATCGTCAAAACAAGAAAAAATTATTATTATTTTCGGACGCAGTATCTTCTAGAAAAATGCATATAATTCTACCAAATTTTTTTCAAATTAGGTCAAGCATTTGTCCTGGATGTGAAACACTTTCAAGTTTGTAATTAGTATAACTGTAATAATTATAAAAATTATTGCACGGTCACCTTTATGCTCTGTGAAATAGAGCATCTTTACAGCAAAAATTTCAATGTTTCTAATGGGAATTAAAAATTTATCAGATCCAAGGGCCAAGTTTTAGCTTTACAATGATCATAAAATGGTTGCCTAAAAGTGCATACCTTTTTACCTAGTGCGTCCGCAATCTCGACAAATTTCCCATATTATATTAAACACTGCCAGGACGGCAGCCTTAAGTGTTTTTAATTTTTTTAATGAGTTATATGATAACAATATAGCTGAAATAGAAATTTGTTTAAAAATATTTTGCCGAAAAACATAATTTTCACTCCTTCATAAAAAAATTTCAACTGCAGACGAAGAATTTGGTAAGAAGCTCAGGGTTCCTTAGAGGACGTTTTTTGTTATACAATTACCTAACGAAATCCGTCGAAAAATCGCAGAAGGCCGATTTTGGATTTTTTTTTGCAATTTTCTTACACTATAAAGTACTTAATTTGTGTGAATAACTTTTTTTTTTAATATACAGTAGAATCCGCTTATAATGACATCGAAGGGAAGTGACAAACACGTCATACTAACCGGACGTCATTCAAAGCAAAACTTTGTTATAAAGAATTTTACTATATGAAAACCAAACTTCGCACTGCAATTACGTCATATTAAGCGGTAGGTCACTATAGGCGGAGTCATAATAAACGGATTCCACTGTAAAATAAACATAATATCTTCGTTAATTTCACTTTTAATGTTTAATATTATCTGACTTCTCATTGGGTAATAATTTATCTTACGTAAGATTAGTGATGGTCATAGCTTTGGCAGTTAAGTGCGTCTACTGCTAATGCGAAACGCTCGGATCGAATCCGAGCAGGGTAAGAACTTTATTCTGGCTGTCTCTCCTCGGAAGGCAGCGGCAAACCACCGAGGTAATTTGCCAAGAGCGCCCATCTCAACATGAAGTGTATTACACTTCCCGTGGTTCGGAGCCCACGTTAAACAAGTAGGTCCTCTATGTATGTGAAAACACTTAGAACGCACATCACATGCATAGAAAGAGATGGGTCACGACGTTCGGAAACGGACAACACGACTAAGAAGAAAGATTAGTGTGGGGGGGGGAGGGGGTATACATTTTCTTATTTTTTCTTACTAGGGGGGGGGGAGTCTAAAAGTAGGAAAAAACGTCTTACGTAATACATGAACGGCCCCTTATTAGTGTCCTATAAATTTTAATTTTCGTTGCTTTGGATAAATTTTTGTCGGTCAGCAGGTGTTTGTTGGCATAGTACGCTTTATTGCCCAATTGTACTCTTCTTTTTATATCCTGTTGTCTTTCATTAGTGTTGTTAACCTGCACTCCCAGATAATTGAAAACATTCACTTCTTCATATTATGAAGTTGTTGATTTGTAATCCATTCATGCCTCTTGTTGGATTTTTCTGCACCTTCATATATTTAGTTTTACTTTGATTCACTATTAATCCCATTACGCCTGCTGTTATTTCAATTTTCTCAAATATTTCGATTAATCTTCCTAATCTTCTTGCTATTATTATTACATCATCAGCGTATGCAACTATTTGGACCTCTTTGTTCACTATTGTGCCCGTGACTTCCAATTTTCTTATTATTATCTCTAAGCAAACATTAAACAATGTCGAAGACATCGAATCTCCCTGTCTAACTCCGCTATTTATTGTAAAGTCCTTTGTTTCTCCATTTAGTGTTTTAACACAAGCCGTTGTTTCTTCTAGAGTCATGTTTGTTAACCTTATAAGTTTGTTTGGAATGTTTAGTTCTTGCATTGCTTTTATTAATTCGCTTCGTCTTATCTTATCAAATGCTTGCTTGAAATCAATAAACATCATATGTATATTTATGTTGTATTCCTGGCTTTTCTCAATTATTTGTTTCACCATGTGTATGGCATCCACGGTCGATTTGCCTTCCGTGAAACCGTATTGATATTCTCCGATTATTTTATTCGTGTTTTTTCAATTTATTGTTTATTACGGTGGAAAATACCTTATATGCGACACTCAGCAGCGTGATTCCCCTATAGTTTTCACATTTCTCTGCATCGCCTTTTTTCTTTATTGTTATTATGATACCTTGTTTCCATTCTTTTGGTAATTTTTCTTCTCTCCATATTTGTTTTATAAGTTCATTGGTATTAAATTTCATCCTTTGTAATTCTTTTTACTTCCCTATAAGGAAGTATTGTAATCATGAAAAAATTCAATGTCGATATTTTAACGGAAATATCCGTTTTGACTACTTTCGCAATGATGTCTGTCTGTATGGATGTATGTAACGCAAAATGTCTGTAAGTTCTGTATCTCTGGAACGAATTGTTATATAGTAACAGAATTTCATATTTAACACTTTAATCGGTATACAAAGGCACCATTTGATTTTGGAGGAAATCCTTAAACCGGAAGTAGCACTTCACTTGAAGGACGAAATGTTTTTTCTTAAATATCTCAGGAACGAATTGTTATCTAGTAACCAAATTTCATATTTAACACTTTAATCAGTATACTAAAGCACTATGTGACTTTGGAAGAAATCCCTAAACCGGAAGTAGCACTTTACTTGAAGGACGAAATGGTTTTTCTTCAATATCTCAGGAACAAATTGTTATATAGTAACCAAATTTCGTATTTAACACTTTAAGCGGTATACAAAGGCACCATTTGATTTTGGAGGAAATCCTTAAACCGGAAGTAGTACTTCACTTGAAGGACGAAATGGTTTTTTTTAAATATCTCAGGAACTAATTGTTATCTAGTAACCAAATTTCATATTTAACACTTTAATCAGTATACTAAAGCACCATGTGATTTTGGAAGATATCCCTAAACCGGAAGTAGCACTTTACTTGAAGGACGAAATGGTTTTTCTTCAATATCTCAGGAACAAATTGTTATATAGTAACCAAATTTCGTATTTAACACTTTAATCGGTATAATAAGGCACCATTTGATTTTGGAGGAAATCCTTAAACCGGAAGTAGCACTTCACTTGAAGGACGAAATGGTTTTTCTTAAATATCTCAGGAACTAATTGTTATCTAGTAACCAAATTTCATATTTAACACTTTAATCAGTATACTAAAGCACCATGTAATTTTGGAAGAAATCCCTAAACCGGAAGTAGCACTTTACTTGAAGGACGAAATGGTTTTTCTTCAATATCTCAGGAACAAATTGTTATATAGTAACCAAATTTCGTATTTAACACTTTAATCGGTATACAAAGGCACCATTTGATTTTGGAGGAAATCCTTAAACCGGAAGTAGCACTTCACTTGAAGGACGAAATGGTTTTTCTTAAATATCTCAGGAACGAATTGTTATCTAGTAACTAAATTTCATATTTAACACTTAATCAGTATACTAAAGCACCATGTGATTTTGGAGGAAATTCCTAAACCGGAAGCAGCACTTTACTTGAAGGACGAAATTTAATAATTTAATTAAATAATAAAATAAAATTTAAATAATATTTCTGCGAATCTTTAGATGAACGATAACGGAATGATTCCTTATAGGGAAGTCATGTGCTGGCCACATCAGATTTTTTAACTTTGGGAATAGAAAGTAATCACAAAGCCACACTTTTTAATAGCAATCAAGGCTATTCTTTGAATTAATTTTTGTAAACCACTGAGAAATTTTTTTTCAAGTGCCTTTCAAATAGTTTTCCACAGAATTCATCAGCTCTTCATTGGTATTAAATTTCATCCTTTGTAATTCTTTTTTAAATTTGGGGGGGAGGTTAACCTAACCCTGGTCACCCCAAAAAAATTGAAAATTTCCTATAGCAAAGAGGAAGGTTTATAGAGTATACTGTAAAAATTTCACTTGCGAAAGTATACATAAAATTTCGAGAAAAATCAATTTGAAAGTACGTAAATTAAAGTTTTCTTCGATTTTTGGGGTGTGCATTCGATAGGGAGGTTTATCGTCAAAACCGCCCTGGAGAGGTGCAGAGCGGAGCGGATCCTATGCTAAACATACGAGAAGGCGCCTCCCATAAAAAAAACCGGAATAAATGAAACCGGGACCTTAGAGACCCTTGAAATAGCATTAAAAAGTATAGTTGCGGTATAAAAAATCGCGTAAAAACAAAAAATTAATGGATGTTATATGTACGAGAGACGAGCTGCATCTGCCGTTGCAAAATACTCTATAAGTGTTAGGGTCATTATAACTGCACGGACCGTCAACAGAATGAGCGACGCGCGGGAATCTCGTTAATTTTACATATAAATTTGCAAACTTCAAATTCGATTTACTCAAAATTTTGATAATACATTCGCAGGTTTAAATTATATCAGTAAACTATATAAACCTTCCTCTTTGCAATAGGAAATTTTCAATTTATTTGGAGTTACCAGGGTTAGGTTACCGTACCCAATTTGGGAATAGATAGTAATCACAAAGCCACACTTTTTAATAGCAATCAAGGCACTTCTTTGAATTAATTTTTGTAAACCACTGAGAAATTTTCTTTCAAGTGCCTTTCAAATAGTTTTCCATAGAATTCATCAGCTCTTCATTGGTATTAAATTTTATCCTTTGTAATTCTTTTTTAAATTTGGGAATAGAAAATAATCACAAAGCCACACTTTTTAATAGCAATATTTTCTTCATTTTGTACCCACAATTTTGTGGGGGTTCTGAAAATATTTTCTTCATTTTTTACCCACAAAGTTGTGGGTTTCTGAAAATATTTTCTTCATTTTTTACCCACAAATTGGAGGGTTTCTGAAAATATTTTCTTCATTTTTTAGCCACAAATTTGTGGGTAAACCGGTGAAAGGGTTAATAAAAATAATTAAAAAAACAAAATTTTATTTTTGACCTCTATTTAAAAAATTTGTATTTAAATTAACAAAATTGTATAACCTCTGTTATACAACTGGCCCTTATAAAAAATTGTTAAAAAAGGAAAAAAAAGATCAACAAATAAACAGTTTAAGGGCCGGTGGTATAACAGGTTAATCCTTGAGTAAGTTTAACACTGTTAATATTTTAAAAGAAATTTTATTATATTCTTAATTACGTATTTCAGCTCAGACTGGAAGAATTAAAACTAGAAATAAATCATCTATCTGCAAATCTAAACGATTCTTGGCCACCAGGCCAGAAAGTGGCAGTAAAACCTGCCACTAGGTTCGATTTACCACCACAGTTGTACTTCAACACCACACACATGTTCTTTCCTGACGATTTTACGAATGTTCGTAAGCACACTGCAGCTGATTTTCTTGATATTCAGGTAAATTATTTGTATTTTAACCATTTTAGAATTGATCCCGACTATTTGTTGTAGAATATCATCGAGGAAGTTCGAAATAATTTTTTCAATGAGAACCACGTCGTTGATTTACAATACAGGCGATTAATTAACGGATACAGAACTTTCGATTTTAGTCGGGGCATGGAGTATACGTTGGATTTAGGTTTTAGGGATCTCAACACAGGAAAAGAAGTTGTTAGGAGGTAATTCGGATAGTTAAAATCTGCCGACTCATGAGTTTTATGATCTCTAACGCATTTCATACCAACTGATGTTGTTTTAGGTTTGAAGTCTGTAAACCGTTAGGAGAAGTCGAATTTGTCCCCGTTCCGTACGTAACCGAAAATCCTCGCGTCACAATTTTATTGCCTGTACAAGAAACAGATATCGAACATGCAGGAGAGTTTTTGATCAACTATGATAAAGCCATAATGCAACACAGAGAAAAATCGTTATTAATTTTAATCCTGTACTACCAGTACAACTCGTCCAGTAAAGGTGAAAGTGATAAATTTGCTAAATTGAAGCAAGAAGCGTTAAAATTGTCTAACAAGTTTCGAAGTGAAGATACTCGAATTATATGGGTTTCCATTCGGCTGCCTTACGTTCAAATTCCAATTTTAATTGAAGAAAAAAGAGTTTTAAATTTTGCCACCATCGATTTAGCATTAAAGAAAGTCGGATTAGAAAGTTTGATTTTGATGTTGGACATTTACGCCGATATTTCGGTCGATTGTCTGAATCGGGTAAGCAAAATGGTAAATTGTAACTGGAAAATAGCCGATTTTCCAATTTCAGGTTAGAATGAACACCATAACAGGGTTTCAAATCTTCAGTCCCATTCCTTTTCGTCAGTATGATCCAAAGGTGACGAAAGCGACGTCGTTTGAAATAAATAAAAATTCCGGTCATTTTGATCGAGAAGAATACAAATTTATTTCGTTTTATGGAAGAGATTACGTAGCAGGTTTGCAATTTGTGTACAATTTATTACCTATTGATTTGCGATTACTAATTTCAGCAAGAAAAAAAATGCAAGAAGTTGTGCCTATAATTCGCACCGACAACGATATCGTCCAAATTTTACATAACAACAACACAGGAAACGTTTTCGAAATGTTTCTTAAGTATTCGGATAACTTGCACTGCATGAGGGCAACCGAAAAAGACCTCAAGGTGAAATATCACGAAGAAACGAACGAAAATCGGACGAATATGTTTTTTGGAACGAAAGTGCAGCTGGCCAAGCTGATGCTCGATGTGCAAGAGAAATTGGGGCTACCGCTGTAACGATCTGATTTATGTTTAAGTGTAACTGTAATATTTTATTGTTTTTTAAAATGAAACTCGAAATTTTATAAAAATATATTTTTGGAATAATTTATTCGTAAATAATGTAATTAAGTTAAGGGCTGTTGATATTGAAAAAAATTGTTATTGTGCCACTGCCATACGTTTCCTAGAAAGTTTTTCAAATTGTAAGAGAGGCTTGATACATTGTGATAAGGCATGAATTTTGTAACAAAAATTGTTATGTTTAGGCTAATAAACAATATTACAACATATGAAATTTTTTTTTGTGAGAATAAAATTTGGTGAACTTGGATAGTTCCAAGTCTGCGGCCTAAACCTCTTCTTGAGCTCAAAAAAGATTGTGAGCTCATTTTCGTCCTTAAATTTTCTGAGCCTCCATTTCTTGAGGGCATCTCCTCCGACAAGAAAGGTAGGCTGGATTCCCCCTGTAAAAAAAAATCTGACTCCGGAGTTGCCTGGTAAGAAAACCATTGCTTATGTAGTATCAGATAGGCAAACCTTATGGAAGTTTGAAACCAAATTCAACAAACGGCTGATCTTGGCGGTCTAAAAAAAAGTAAATAAAATGTACATCAGTTTTATTCATAAAATTTAAGTTACACGGTGTTGTTCCTTGCTTTTTAAAAAATAACCAAAACACAAATTTAAAATTAATAACTTAAAATTGGTAAATACGTCACAATAAATTAAAATAATTTTTTCTTGATTGTCAATATTTTTGTATCACCGATTAGATTGAAAATTAAAACTCTATTCCGATTCTGTGTCGGATAAACACAAATCTTGCGACAAGATATTATTTGTGGTAGAATTTGACATTCCATTAGAATAACCGTTGCTTGCAGGTTTGACAACCTCATGCGTGTCCATATCACTATCCGAACTCGAAGAAGAACTATCACTTATTTCACCTATGGGATCGTTGTAGAAGTCACTTTCTATCACAAATGATGGCGATTTGTCTTGTGGTTTTTGACTAGACGACAAATGATTATGAACTTGTGGCACATTTAAAGTTGTATTTTTGAAATCATCTTCTCCTATCATTGGCAAACTGGCCAATAAACTTGGTGGATGGGCTCTGAAAGAGGAATCAATTAAGTTTTCGTTTTCGACACTTTAAAAAGAGGTCTTACTCAATATTTGGATGGTGATCTCGTTTCGGAGAGGAATAATTTGGACTAGCCTGTATTGGGGAACGAACTGGAAGCGTGGGTATCGAGCGACAGGGTCTGGGACAGCCGCTGGCTACTCGAGTCTTGCTCGAGGTACGTTGCCCACCCACGATGGGTGGGGTTTGAGGTCTGCCCGTACTGAAAGTGTTGGGCATTTTTTCGTGACTTCGTTCGCCATTTACAGCTACAATTAAGTAATATTAAAATGGGAAAAAACCAAATTTTTGTTTATTACCTTGGGGCAGTTGTGGTTTAATAGATTCGTTTCTCGTTTTCTTAACTTGAATATTACTGGATAATTTTTCTAAGGTAACGTCACCGGTAACTCTATCAATTATTAATATGCATTCTTTTTGGTAAGGCCTTTGGGAACCTCGAAACACTGTTTGAGGTACACCTGCACCATCTAGAATTATTTTTATTATACATGGCGAATCAATACTTTTCAATCCAAAAGACCAAGTCGGAGTTTATTACTCGAAAAATTACAAATCAAATTTATACTCTTTCTATAATTTATTTTAGCAGTACAACCAATAATTTTTATGTTTTAATAAGAACCTCAAGAAATATTGATCATAATTTTTTATTTTAAAATAGTAATTTTATAGAATTTAAGGGATGTTGTGTTCATAATTATGTAGTTGTGAAATAATTCCATGTAATATTAAAAACAGATGAATGTTCAAAAGTTATGTTTTATTTATATCTTTCAATCTTCTCCTGTCCTTTTTTTGGTTTTGCTGTTGTCTACAATATTTATTACTAATTTAAGGGCTCGCCACATAGCCTGTGCTGTGCTATGCTCTGTGTTATGTCAACACAAACGTTGAACAATGTCATGGTCATGCGCAAAATAGCATAGCAACTCGTAACTATGTGAACGTCACTATTGAAACCCTATGTTTCTACTTCAATGTTTGACATTGGCATAGCACAGCACAAGCTATGTGGCGAGCCCTTTACTAATGCTGGGGGGGGGGGAGGATTAAAATTAGAATACTTTTCTTTAGTCACGATTCCTACAAATTCAATGTAGAAGACATAAATTCGTCAAAGCTCGACAAATGTCGACCTGAAAACATCAGTCGTCGCTTAAATTTGCATTTTATTACTATTAAATTATGTTAATATTATTTGATAATTTAAAATGTCTTTTTTAAGACTATTTGAGAGCGTTTATTATTTTGAGGCGAGTAAATTACGAGCGGCGACATAGCGCAATGAAAATATCCATGTTCGTTGAATCATAAGAGTCAAGTCGCTAGCGGCTTGCACTTGAATACGTGACCAAGTGGTAACCAATTTAAAGAACGCCTAGCAAACTATTCCCTCAATGGGGAAGAGGCCTTAAGTCCAGGTGAACGAGAGAGATATTTATAAAAACAGAACTCGGGCTAAAAATGAAACAAATTAAAATAGCCAATGTATTTATTTAACATTTATATTTATGTATTTTGCCCTTGCAGTTAATCAGCATTAACTGTACGGTTAATGTTCAAAGGAAATATCTCTACACCTTTTCCAGCAGTAATTCAGAAAACCTCACCTGCTGTTCAGAAATCGTGAATTGTAATTCAGATTTGTCAACTGATATTCAGATATCGTGAATTGTAATTCAGATTTGTCAACTGATATTCAGAAATCGTGAATTGCAATTGACAAATCTGAATAACCGTTGACGATTTCTGAATATTAATTGACAAATCTGAATAACGGTTGACGATTTCTGAATATCAATTGACAAATCTGAATAACGGTTGACGATTTCTGAATTACTGGTGGAAAAGGTGTACCTAGTATTTAAGGTGTATTCAGAGTAGTAAGCTTTCAATGTTTGTATTTAAATACATTGGGTTGTTACTCCTGTACGATGCGACGTTGGAATTCTGAATACACCTTTACACTATTGGCCTTAACTACAGATAGATAATGAAAACAATGCATTTCAACTTTCCTTACGTTACGTATTGTATGCCCGGTACGTACGTTACGTGGATGTGAATGACCCCCAATTATTAATTAAACATGTCACAACCAACAAGTTGGTTTTTGTGAGAAAATGACTTTATGTAGATGTACTAACGCCATTGTAACAGAAGGTATTAAATAATTAAATACTACTTTCTAATGAAAACGGCGTTATAACGTCTACATAAAGTTATTTTTCTCCCGAAATTCAATTTGTTAGTTAGGACGTTTTAAGTAAGGAAGGAAATGCTAGCTGTAGAGCCGATATTGCGTCTTGCCGATTTATTTCTATCGTAATCGCGAACGGATTTACAACATCTGTTATTGTCGTTAGCCTAGGTTGCTTAAATGTCTTCAGAAGGCCTTGGTTTATTAAACATTATTTATTGGATGAGTTATAAAAATATCCGTGAGATATCGCTGTAAAACAGATACGAAAAAATATAGATGATGAATTTTGCAAGGAATTTAATTCCTATTAAAAAATCCCTCGCAGCATATTTTTATCTAAAAAACTTGGACGCTGCACAGTGGGGCAAGACAGCTTAAAGAGCTGCTAATAATTCAAATACTATTTTAATTAATTTTTAAGTTGGAAATCTCTTTTGGGGCTGTTAGTAGTACTTAAAAAATTCATAGATACATTCTTGCATATGGTTTTATTAAAAAAATCGGCCAGTTTCGATCAGACACTGACGCGCATGAATGGATTAACGAGATTCGAATACAGTTTATGACATTTTCTTTAGGGGTCGTCCATAAATTACGTCACGAAATTTTAAACCCCCTCCCCCCCGATCGTCCACAAATTTAAAATTTATATAATAAAAAGAAACCCGGGGCGGATTTCATGGGTGTCATCCCCACCTCGGCCGATGACCTTTTTCTTTTTAGGGGCGCACCCCAGAGAAAACATCTATGAAGGGCGGTCAGCCTCCCTCCTAGCTACGCCAGTGACTTCAGTAGCCACTCAAAAAATAGTTTTTTTTTAAATACTACTTGTAATAAAATATTTAATCTATATATTTTGTGACGTCACAATTTTTGAACCCCCCCTCCCCAGGAGCGTGACGTAATTTATGGACGACCCCTTTACAAAATTTATAATAACCTTTTAATTTTTAAGTTCGAAATCTCTTTTTGGGGCCGTTAGTAGTACTTAAAAAATTCATAGATAGATTCTTGAATATGGTTTTTTTTATTAAAAAAATGACGCGCATGCACGGATTAACGAGATTCGAATACAGTTTACGACATTTTCTTTAACAAAATTTATAAGAAACTTTTAATCATATTAAACCACAGTCCACAGCAGTGGCTTGGTGTGATCGCAGGTTGAGTTATAGCGCGGAAATTGTGGGTTCGAATTGCGGACTTGACTGAATTTCTAAGCACGGCCCTCCGGTGAACATCAACACTCTGTGGATAAATTAGTTGAAAGTAAAAGAGAAACGGTTATAGCTTTGGCAGTTAAATGCGTGCACGGCCGCTTTAACTTATTTGGTCGCAACTTTTTTTGGATCACCCTGTATGAACTGCTTCCGAAGATAAACAAAATTGTATCAAAGTGAAGCCTGGGAAAAAATGGGCATAATAATTTGTAAACTTTCAAATTTGTAAATTTGAAAAAAAAAGGAGCAAAGCTTAATCTGCTCTAGAACATAACTAAAAAGCTCAAAAACTAATTAAACTTCATACAAGTTTAGAATTACTAAAATGTCGCAATATACTTAGGGGCCGTCCATTAATTACGTAATGGACCCCCCCCCATATCTTACGTAAGGATTATTTAAAAGAAAATTAATTTTGACCCTCCCTCTCCACCTACAAAAAGTTTTATGCCAGGGTCGGATTACCTAACATTGGTCACCCCAAAAAAATTGAAAATTTCCTATTGCAAAGAGGAAGGTTTATATAGTATAATGACATAATTTTCACAAGCGAAGATATAATCAAAATTTTGAGAAAAACCAATTTGAAAAGTACGGGAAAGTAGCATCGAGTATGCGGCCGACCCGGGTCGATGTGACATCGGTCGCCCGTGGTCCCTTGAAATCGAGTGAAATTTTTTCGCTCCGATTTGAATTTTTCTTTGAAATTCGGATAGATGGGGGTGTGATTAGTGGATATTAGTAATAAATATAATAAAAAAAATGGAAAACAACCCGTGTATTGCCGAAAAAGTGAAAAAATTTAAAAAATATTAAAGACACATAAATAACTATGGGGAAAACCTATGCTCTTCGGGGCTACGCCCCGGGGCCGGTTTTGATGGCGCAAATTACTTTTTTGAGTGGATCTGGCACGGCCAGAATTGGGCACATCAAAAAACCTACCCTACGCTCCTCCGGAGCTCCGGGCGGTTTTTCAATCGTGTACGCCGCTACGCGGCAGAGCTAAACATACGAGAAAGCGCCACCCATCAAGCAAACCGGGATGAAGGCAACCGGGATCTTAAACCCTCAAAAAATCGCCTAAAAACGACGGCGCAGCCGGAGTGCTCGAAATAGAGCAAGTGTTTTAAAGATCATGTATCCACGAATACTTTACATAATTTTTTTTTATTGGTACACTTTGAAATCATTAATACTGGTATTGATACTACAAAAAATGGAAATAATATCTGACAGTAAGTGAAATGGTCGAATTTGTGATGTGACATCAGTATACCACTGTCGTTGCCATGGAAGTAAGAAAAACAAAAATTAATTTTACAATCTGTCACATAAGATTAATTATTTTTGTCACCACAGTTGTTGTTGTATATTGCTTAAGAAAATGAGTGTTACCATTGATTACTTAAATAGTAAAGCAGAATCGCGGTTAATACCGCAAAAATCGGAAGCCGCTTATAAAAAAGAATACGACAAGTTCATTAAATGGATGGAAGAGGAAAAGGTAACAGATACAGATGAACGAGTTATGCTTGCTTACCTTCAGAAAATGTCGGAGCAGTACAAGGCATCGACTATGTGAGCTATCCATTCGAAATTGCAAAGTATGTTGAGGATAAATAAAGGGGTCGATATAAAATCATTTACGAAAGTGCATGCATTTATGAAGGCAATCAGCAAGAATGACGTAGCCAAGAAGTCTTATGTATTCAAGGAAGATGATCTGCGGAAGTTTTTCATAGATGCACCGGACATTACGTATTTATTTTTGAAAGTGGTATCCATTTGCGGTATCTTTGGCTCTTGTAGAAGATGTGAATTGTGCGATTTACGCTTACATGACATCAAGGAAGAAGGAAGCGTATTGCTTATTACTATCCGACCATCTAAGACAGTGAAGACTCGACATTTTACTATTGCCGACAATGATGGAATTAGATATGTGCATTTGGTGAAGGAGTATTTATCATTGCGCCCGAAAAATGTAAGTACCGACAGAGTTTTCTTACGGTATGATAAGGGAAAGTGCACCAATCAAGTGGTTGGTATTAATACATTTGGATCATGTCCATTGCAAGTTGCACGATACCTTAAATTAGACGATTCTGAAAAATACACGGGACATGCGTTTCGACGTACGTCCGCTACCATAATGGCGAATAGCGGCATGACAATAGATCAAATCCAACGACAAGTAGGATGGAAATCGGCAGCTGTGGCGACTGGTTACGTTGAAGAGAGTATTAGCAATAAGAAGAATGTTTCAAACATTATTGGGAGTGCCATTAATGGAAATGCAACCTCATTGACTTCCGAGAATATTAGCAGCATTTCCTCTGATTTAAAAAAAAATTAATTTTGTTAAATATTTGAATATTAAATAATTAAATAATAATTAAAGAGTTGACATTTTTTAAATTCACGTTTCTTAAGTTGTTGAAGTTGCCATGGTAACTTTAAAACACGCGCGTTTTTGAAAGTTGGATTTAAGCACGCTGATGCGTACTTTAAATAAGCATTATAGGATACCAATAAAAAAAAATATATTTTCCAATACGCTATTCCATTATTTTCACTTCAAAAAATACATTTTTTTTAATATATTTATTACTAGGGGGGCTCCGCCCCCCTGGCCGCCTTCGGCGGCCCAACCCCCTTGGGCCGCTTCGCAGCCCAATATTCCCGGCCGGTTTACGGTTGAACCACCCCCATTGGATTTTGGATTTCGGGGGAGGAGGAGTGGCAAGTATTAACCTGCACGCACTTAGGCCACTCTACCGGACCCATTGTACTGCTTCCGCTTTGTTGCTCACCCCCAGCCTGACCCACAATGTCGACACTGCTAAGTATGACCGCAGCCGTTAGGCGGTCTCTCGCCCTAACCACCGACCAAAACTCCCCAACAATGGCCGGCACCACGAACCAGGGACGTCCGTTCGATGACCGAGTTCTGAGAAGTTCCGCGATTGCGTAGTCGATGGGGAGTAGGGGTAATTTTTTTTTATTACCCTGTTTGACATATTAGATCAGCTCAAATCAGGGGGACCGCCGGTTTAACGTGCCCTCCGAAGCACGAAGACGGTTCATTGGAGGAAAGAAAGTCCGAAAGAAAATTGACTCCTACTGGACTCGAACCAATGCCTTTAGCATCAGTAGTCGATTGCTCTAACTACTCGGCCAATGACCTTCTTGGCCACCCCCATTTCGCCACCTCGTAATTCCATATAAATGAGAAATCTTGCGAGTTATAAAACTTCTTTCCATACGACATTTTTTTGGTATGTCGCTTGTACTTTCAATTTGTATTCCATCCTTTGCTCGACATCTTGATAATGCTACATATAACTGTCCGTGACTAAACAAAGGCCTATCGACATTTATACCAACTTTGTCAAAGCTCTGCCCTTGACATTTATTTATAGTTATAGCGAATGCCAACACTATCGGAAATTGTCGTCTATGTAGTACAAATGGTAATCCGCTTGCAGATGTATCGGCAGTATCCAATTTGGATCCTGGCGATAATTTGGACAGTTTAACTTTTCCATTATGACAAAAACTTTTCTTGCAAAATTCATTTTTCCAAAAAATAGCATAACAATTTGAACATTTCTCGGTCATTTCACCCGCATCATGAGGAGTTACGATTCCAAAACAGTGACCAGATCTGTCGATGATCGCTGTAGCCCTCTTCTTTTTGTGCTTCTTTCAGTTGAAGGTTTTGCTGGTGGTTTTAATGTTGAAGGTTCTTGTTCCTCTTGTAGTTGTACCGATTCTAAAACAGTGGCCAGATCTGTCGATGGTTGCTGTAGCGCTCTTCGTTTTCTGTTTCTTTCGGTTGAAGTTGTTGCTGGTGGTCTTGATTGTTGAAGGTTCTTATTTCTCTTGTAGTTGTTGCTGTCGAGTTTTGTGTTTTCTCGAACGTTCAGTAGATGTTTTTCGTCTTTTCTTTCTTTCTGTGTACTTTCAGTATCTGAGGATGTATCCCGTTGTGGTCGCACTCCTTTGTTTGATTTTATTCCATCTGTTCTTAGAATTAAAGAAGCTCCGCTAATTATAACAGTCGGAAAACGTAAAATCCTTTTTTGGTTAAAGATAACTTTTAAATGAGTCCTCATCTCTAGCCGAAACTATGTATTAACCGTCAGGATCTCATTAAATTTTGTGATATGATCAAAGTTGAAAGGTAATGATTAGATGTTAACTCTCGAACAGCTATTGAATTTAAAGGTAGAATGGTAGTAATTTTTGGACAATAGTATTAAATTATTTTTTACTTCAATTACTTTTATAGTACTTAATTCTCCAAATTGTGATCGTGATAGTACAACTTCTTTAACTTACTTAATATATAGACATCAACGTCCTATAAATATATATATAGGCTATAATCCTATGATACGGTGATCCAATGATCCGAAGAAAGCAATAATAATCTGATTATCTGATTACGGGTCAGATAATCCGTACTCTTTTACTCCATATAAGTAAAACATAAAACTTTATGTGCAAACTTTTTATGGAACGTTTTTGAATAACAATTTTAAATCAAATTAATGATTGGTTCTTTTTTTTAACCAATAGCCAATGAAATTGCAAAACGTTTTATGGATAAGGGATTACCAACCTTATATTTTAAAACGAAGAAAATCTTGGAGAACTACCTTTTTAAATTAATAAATCGATGTTTACCAATTTTGGTTTTTAATTTATATTGCATTCCCTTTGACTTATATAATAGAATTTTTTATTGGTTGTCAGATTATCCTATTATCGAAAACGTTGCATAAAATCGTTGCATAAAAACGTTGCATAAAAGCGTTGCATAAAAACCCTTATCTTTTTATATATATAGAGTAGATTAATCTGGAATCTTTCTGAAACATGTTAGTGAAAGAATTTTGTGAAAAATTTAAAAAATGAGGAAGTTATGAAGATTTCTAATAACGCAGTTGCAAATTCGTATATGAGAAACCTGCACTACAAGAACCTTACCGCATAATTTTAAATGCGTTTTTCTCCGAATGACATTTCTTTAGGTGGTGGGCATTCTATCTTAAAAAATAATAGACCGATTCAATTAAATCTTGCGGCATCCGATTTTATATAAAATTCTCTATCATCTGAACTAAAACAAATGCATTCGTACAAAATTTAGGTGCTTTTTTGTGGTTTCAACTTGAAAAAAATCTGATGTGGCCATCGCATGACTTTCCGAACAGACGTAAATCTTTATATTGTATTTTTTAATAAAATGGTTACATAATTTCAACAGTAAATCGATGAAAAAATTTATATTTTGCCAAAATAGGAAGAAAAAAACTTTTGAATGCCTATAATATCTTGCAAACGAAGCATTTATGGACCCATGTTATTAGAAACTTTTCATCTTATTTTCATTAGTAGAATACGTTTTACCGTTTTACTATTGGGCTTCTATACAAAGTATAACAAGAAGCCTTATGATCTGGCTCCGTGTCTGTCTGTCCGCCCGTCCGCATAATTCAAATCTAATCAGAATTTATATATGTATTAAGATAGGTTACAAAAATATTCTGTGCTTTAAGATTGTAATTTTCAACCTATATAGTAGACTTAATCCGATGATCTGACCGATCAACGGATTAAGTTATCAAGTTAACGGATAACATTTATTGTCATATTTTATCTACTATATTTTTCTGAAAACAAAAACTTTAAAAAAGGCTTCTATATACAAAGTATAGCAAGAAGCCTTATTTTAAGTTGATTTTGAGTAGCCTGCCTTCCTTTAAGGAATCTCGATAATCCATTCATGCGCGTCCCTATGGGACGCGCATGAATGGATTATCGAGATTCCTTAAAGGAAGGCAGGCTACTCAAAATCAACTTTCCTTTGCGAATTTTAGCACTATTTCAATACAAAAATATGCGCAGGGACCTACATAATAACTGTGCCAAATTTGGTTCCGATCGGTCAAACGGTTTAGGAGTCTATAGGGAACATACATACACACATACATCCATTTTAGGCTTCTATACAAAGTATAACAATAAGCCTTATGATCTGGCTCCGTGTCCGTCTGTCCGCATAATTCAAAATCATACAGAGCGTTTCAAATCGTGTTGGAAGAACTGGGTAGCCAGTGCGCTACTTTTAGGCTTCTATACAAAGTATAACAAGAAGCCTTATTTATATACATAAATAGATATAGTGAATGATAATTACCAACCGCAAAAAATGTAATTAGTGCAGATTATCTGGATCCTTCTATATCTTCTCTATGCCGGTTTCCCATTAATATATAGTAGATAAATTTTATCCGATGGTCCTTTTATCTGTTGATCGCAAAAATTTTATCTGATACATAATATATTAAATTACATGTCTAACAAAAATAACTAGCTAACAACTTCTTTTTACACCAGAAAGGTAGCTGTATAGAAACCTAGGATCTTCCGCAAAAAGCGAGATCCGCCTTGTTTTATTTACAAATACCTACGAAAATTTTTGAAACGTCTGTATATTTTAGAGAAAAACTTGTAGGACAAAAAATGTAGAAAATTGCATAGCGGTAATTTTTTGTTATTAATATTTTTACATATACAGTAGAACCCCGATTATCCGTGCGCGCATTATCCGGGCGGCGGTTTTTCCGTGCGGCATTTTAAAATTTCATCCGTGCGCGGATTATCCGTGGCTGACGGCCAGAGGTTGGCGCATGAACGCTGAATGCACCGTGCAGGCGTTCGTCTCGGGGAATACCCAAGTTCGGCTCGGGAAATCCCCCGTTTATGTGTTTACTTATTATTTTCCAAATTGCCGACCGACTCGTTAGTTAAACGTAAACAGACGCACAAAATGCAGCGTACCGGTGCTAATGAAAAGCGTAAACGTAATGTTTACACATGTATTTGTCTGAATAAATTATTAAAAAAATAAAAATGAGGTCTTTGCATTTTCCGTGTTTTCGATTATCTGGCGAAGGCTCGGTTCCGGCTGGCCCGGATAATCGAGGTTCTACTGTATTTAATTTCGTTTCGAAGTTATGACTAGAGATGAGATTTTTAGGTCGTAAAAATTCAAAAAAAGGCACCTAAAAAGGTTCTAAAAAAAGTCATTTTAGGTCGTATAAATTCAAAAAAAGGTACTAAAAAGGTTCTAAAAAAAAGTCAACTTAGGTCGTATAAATTCAAAAAAGGCTTCTTGTTATACTTTGTATAGAAGCCTAAAAAGGTACTAAAAAAAAGCTATTTTAGGTTGGTATTGTAAAGTTTTAGTGGTTTTATGTAACCAAACCCACCAATTAGGTTATTAAGGTCCGATTGTAAGCTTGCATTTTTAAAGCATTCGTTTGCTTTAATAATTGATTTGGTGGATTCGTCATCCAATTCCAAAATAACCATTTTAATTTTATCAAAATTTTCACAATAAAAAATTGCTGCACTTAACCACGTGCCCCAACGTGTTAAACTTTTTTAGGTTGGTACATGGTGGGTTTGCACCACCGAGGACCAAATTTAAATTAAAAAAAAAATTTTAAATTTGAATTAAATGAAATTTTTTCTCAATTTCAACTGCAAAGTTTCCAAAATGTTAAAATAGGTCGTAAAAATGAAAAAAGGTCAAAAAGGCCGAAAAGCCCAAAAAGGTCAAAACAAATAGGGCTTATATAACGTAGTTTTCCACGAAACAAATTTTGGTACTAATATCATAAAAATAGGACTTAAAATAAAAAAAGGTCAAAACCTAAAAATCTCATCTCTATCCATAAATTACGTCACGCTCTTGGGGGGGGGGGGGGGTCCGACCCTTGTAACGATGGGGCGCGGGGGGGTTTCAAAAATTGTGACGTCACAAAATATATCGATTAAATATTTTATTATAAGTATTTAAAAAGATCCGATGCGATGTACGCATCGGATCGACCGAAGAAACGTATGAACAACTCCGGGATTGCATACACCAAGCTGCCAAAGAAGCCCTAGGGGAATTAGATAGAAATAATTTCAAAATAAAAAACCCATTATGGTGGAATAATGATATCGAGCAGATAATAATACAAAAGAAACAGGCCTACTTAAAATGGCTGTCATCGGGCACAAATAATGATGCTACAGTATACAAACAACTTAGAAGAAGGGTTAACGTAACAGTAATAGAAGCAAAAAATAATCTGTGGCAGAAAAGCTGTGATGAAATAAATAATTGCATAGGAAATACCAAAGCGAGCCGCGCATGGAAGATACTAAAAGCCCTACGAACACAAAACAAAGATAAAGGAAAAATCACAATTATTAGTATGGAATCCTGGAGAAATTACTACGAGTCATTGCTGAATGAGGATAGAGAAGAGTTTAAAGGCCAAGAACAAGAAGAGGAATCGCCAGAAACAAGTGAGAAGCCAGAAGATATAAGTATAGATGAAATAAAGAGAGCATTAAAAGGAATGAAAAACGGGAAAGCAGCAGGACCTGGTGATATACATATAGAGTTAATAAAAGCCGCCCCAAATATCCTTTTGGAGCTGTTGGCTGACATCTTTAATAAATGTCTATTTGGAGAGCCTCCCCCCATACAGTGGAAAACAGCTCACATCTCTTCTATATTCAAAAAGGGAAGCAGATGGGAATGCACCAGCTACAGAGGTATAAGTGTCATCTCCTCAATTGCGCGACTATATGGAAGGGTGATGAAAACAAGAATAGAGAAATGCATAACGGAACCGGAGGAGCAGAGTGGGTTTAGAGCAGGTCGATCGTGCGTTGATAATATATTTGTGCTTAGGCAACTCATTGAAAAGTACACTGCTCGGGGGAGAGCGACTCACTTGGTATTCGTTGACTTACAGAAAGCGTACGACACCGTTCCGCTACATAAGGTGTGGAACTGCATGCGAAGAATGGGTGTCAATAATACATACGTAAATTCAATAAGAAATTTATATACAGGCTGCGTGAGCAACATAAAGATGGGAAGCAAAATATCAAAACAGTTCAAAATAACAAAGGGGCTACGACAGGGGTGTTGTTTAGCACCGACACTTTTTAAGATCTATTTAAACGAAGCTTTACAACAGTGGATAAAAAAGTGCCAGAACATGGGCATACAAATAAATGACAAGACTCTATTTACACTCTTCTTTGCGGATGATCAGGTCATAGTAGCTGCTGACGAGCTGGACGCAAATTATATGCTAAGAAAGCTAGCAGAAGAATATAAAAAGTGGGGATTGATAATAAACATAAAGAAAACAGAATATCTTGTGGTGGGTGAAAAAGGGGAAGACTTAAACATCGAAACAGGTGTAATCAAATACACCCCAACCTTCAAATACCTTGGTGTTACCTTCTCTGCCTCGGGCAATGGCGATGCAGATATAAAAAATAAAATAGGTCAAGGACGAAGAGCTATAAAGCAACTGAACCCGATATTATGGAATGATAAAATAAAGAAAACAACAAAAAAGAATATATACAAAGCAATCGTGGAAAGCATATCGACTTATGGTTCGGAAGTTTGGGTAGTAAACGGGAGAAATAGAGGCAAACTGCAAGCCCTAGAGATGGACTTCTGGAGACGTAGCTGCGCAGTCTCCAGATTGGAACACATACGAAATGACGATATTCGGCAAAGAATGGAGATAAAGGGTTCGCTAATGGACACAGTAGAGGGCAAGAGGCTGAGGTGGTTCGGCCATATGCAGCGAATGGACACAACTCGATGGCCAAAAAAAATATGGCAATGGACTCCAGGTTACAGAAGAAAGCGAGGCAGACCAGCAAGAACCTGGGCTCAGGAAGTGAAGGAGGCGATGGAAGCCAGAGGCTTAGAAGAAGGAGACTGGACTGATAGAGAGGATTGGAGAGCAAGATGCGAGATACGGAGAAGTCCGTAAAATACTCGCCAATATATATATATTTAAAAAGAACTATTTTCTGGGGTGCTACCCCTTAAAAAAATAGGTCATCAGGCGAGGTGAGGATGACACCCAAGAAATCCGCCCCGGGGTTCTTTTTATTATATAAATTTGAAAAAGTTTGTGGGTGGGGGTTCAAGAATATGTGACGTAATACTTGGGAGGGTGTCTAGGTTTGTGTGACGAAGTGTGACGATCGGGGGGGGGGGGGGTTAAAAAATTAAAAATATATTTTCCAATACGCTATTCCATTATTTTCACTTCAAAAAATACATTTTTTTTTATATATTTATTATTAATCTGGAATCTTTCTGAAACATGTTAGTGAATATAATATGAGAAACCTGCACTACAAGAACCTTACCGCATAATTGGACCCCCTTATGCAGAAAGGAACCAACCCACAAAATTGCAAAAATCAACAAAATGTATTTACTGGTATATATAAATTTCTTCTTTTTAGTGAATTTTACAGAACCCTCTTATTTAATTATTTAACATCATTTTTATCAATCTAAAGAAAACATGAAATCCGTAACCCTTATTCGACAAATTGCAGAAAGGAACCAATGGATAGTTCTTTTCTGCAAATTGAAACTGATGCATATACTAATGTGTTTATACTGTTGGGTTAGTTCCTTTCTGTAAAAAGTAGATAATCATAACCTATAAAACGTATTGTTATTGTGTATGTTGGCTAGTTAGCTAAATAACTGGAGAAAGTATTAGTAATTGGCTAAAGACCAGAGAAATTACTTTAAATAAAAATGAGCCGTTTACTCTGAAAATGAAGAGAAGTTTTGAGGATGATGATGTTCAAGTTTTAAATATTGAAAAAAGAGGAACTGGAAGAAAACCAGATCCAAAAAAATTTCATGAATTTCTTGAGCCATTGTGGCCTCATGGTAAAGCAATCAATCCTCAAAAACTTAAAAATCTACAAGAAAAGCTACACTTGATTAGCGAAGATGCTAAACCATTCTATATGGCTTTGGTATCTGATAACTAGAGATGAGATTTTTAGTTTTTTACCTTTTTCTTATTTACGCTGCTATTTACATTTTATTAGAACTAAAATTTGTTTAATGGAAAAATACGTCATCTGAACCCCATTTGTTTTTACCTTTTTTACCTTTTTTTAAACAATTTGCTAAAAAGTACCTATTTTTAAATTTTTACAACCTATTTTAGAATTTTTGCAATCCTTTACAGATTTTTAGCTTTGAGAACGCTTTTATCTAAAAATAATTTTTTGAAACCAAAAACCATAATTATACATAATATCTTTACCGGAAGTTCTACGGCGACAGTCTCCATATGTCGCGATATGAAGGTGAATTTAACATCTTTGTCTAAACATCTAATCCTGCATAAATGCAAAAGCAAAAACTGCAAAGATGTTAAATTCACCTTCATATCGCGACATAAGGAGAGCTTGCAGTCAGTGTTAATCTTACCTCGGTGATTTTAACTGGTTGTTACTGTGTTATTTTTATTTAAAATGCCTAAGTGTAAACGAAAATCTTTCAAATTAAACGAATGGATCATTGGAAAAACAAATATGTTGAAATGTATTTTCAAAATCCACAAAATTTAAATATTAATTATGAAATAAAATCAAATTTAAAACAATGAAAAATAAATATAAAATAATGTAATTAGATCATAAGTGTGTGAAAATGGTTTTCAAAAAATAACCAAGGAAACGAAAAAAATGGAGAGCTCTCAGAAGCTTACGTTTGAATTTGAATGAAAAATATTTGGCTCCACAAAAGTGTGATATTGGATGGGAAATATATTAAAAAAGAGCGTGAATCTAAAAAGTAGATTCATAATAATAATTGTAACAAAGAAGAAGTGAGTTTGGAGGTAATAAAAATAACTGGATATTATTTACCTTAATTAAGAAAAAATAACGAAATGCTAATTGGAAACAACGAATTAATAATAATAAAGAATTGGAGAATCAATCCACAGGATTTATAAAAAGGCAGACCAAGTTTTGAATAGCGGCTGACCGGTAGGTCGACCAAGTAAAAAGGGAAGATTAGAACAAAAAAGTGAGAGAAAGAGACGTGGTAAGCGAAATTTAAATTATTACACACGGTGCGAGTGAAAGTACTCCGACGAACATTGAATCGGGTTGTTGCGTTAAGTAATAAACTGGAAAAGGAACGCGTAGTTATAAAGATTGTTAATTTAATTAAGATTTGTTTATTTAATTTTATAAAAAAGTTCTTATTGATTTAATTAAATGTTACATTGTTGAAAGGAGATTTTATTTCTTGTTCAAGTTAGAGGGAGAGGGAGATTTGCTAGTTGTCCTGGGACATTCTCGAATAGAACACGACAATATATACAGTGGAAAATGATAACTTATTTTGTAAAGTTTGTGGTAAAATTGTAAGTATTAAAAAATCAATTCCTTACAAATATTTTTTTTAAACTGAACAATTTGTTAATTAAATTTTAGTTAACTTGTGAGCAACGATCTCACATTTTACAACATGAAGCCACCGAAAAACATTAAAAAAATGCAACAAAATCCGAAAAACAAACTCAAATAACGGGAATTACTGGTAACGATAGTTTTTCTATCGATTTGTGCAATGCTTTGATAGCCGCAAATATTCCTTGGGCCAAATTAGATTGTCCTACATTTAAAAATTTTTTGGAGAAATATTGTAAAATGGTCGTTCCTCATCGTACTACTTTAAGTAAAAACTACTTACCAAAATGTTACAATAATGTATGTGAAAATTAATCTGTAAAAGTATTGTATAATATGTATAGGGACTATATTGTTTTTAGACAATCGAAAGTATTCAAAACGCTATAGGAAATAGCAATATTTGGATTTGTGTTGATGAAACTACCGATATAATGGGGCGATATATTGCTAACTTAGTGGTTGGGAAAATGTCCGATGAAGAAGCAGGTGTCCCATATTTACTGTCGTCCAAAGTTTTAGAAAAAACGAATCATGCCACAGTAGCAAGATTTGTAAATGAGTCTCTTGGTACTAAGTAGATAATAAAATTCTGGCAATTTTTTTTGATAAAATATTATTTCAGCTATTCTTTGGCCCCTTGGAATCAAATACGAAAAAGTAAAAATTTTGTACTCAGATGCAGCAGCCTATATGCTGAAATGTGCAACAGCTTTAAGGGTATTTTATCCTAACTTAATTCATTTCACGTGTTTGGCGCATGCTCTTCATCGTGTATGTGAATTTATTCGTGGTGAATATGAAGTTGTGGATGATTTAATTGCAAATGTTAAAAAAGTGTATCTAAAAGCACCTAATAGAATCGAAAGATACAAAGAAGTGCTGCCAAATATTCCACTACCCCCAGAGCCAATTGTAACACGTTGGGGCACATGGTTAAGTGCAGCAATTTTTTACTGTGACAATTTTGATGGCATTAAGACGGTAATTGTAGAAATATATTAAATTTCAGTATTTATTCAGTTATTTTTGTTTAGGTTATTATGGAATTGGATAACGAATCGGCCAAATCAATCATAAAAGCAAAAGAATGCTTTAAAAATCCTACTTTACAATCTGACTTGACTTATATTAAAATTAATTTTAAAAACATTATTGATGTAATAAAAAAATTGGAAACCGTGGGATTGCCACTAGCAACATCGTTTAATGAATTTTTAAAATTGAAAAATGAATTAACACTGTGCAATGGTACAATTGGAAAGAAAGTGGTAGAAAAATTAAATAAAGTATTAGATCGCAATCCGGGTTATAAACCTATTAACAATTTGTTTGATATTTTTACCGGCAACGGTAAAGATGCAATGTTACCAAATATTTCTACTGCTGAAGCAGTCTTGTATAAATATATACCTCTAACATCTTGCGATGTAGAGAGGTCATTTTCAGTATATAAAAACATTGTAACTGAGAAAAGACAAAACCTTAGTACTGAAAATATTGAAAAAATGTTAGTTAGTTACTGTTACTTTAATATTTTAAGTCAAGATAATATATAAGGCCATTAAAATTTTGTTACCTAATTGATGCTTTTTTTACCTAAAACTGCTAAATACTAACCTAAAATAGCTTTTTTGCCATTCCGGGGGTAAAGTACTCACTTTTTACCCCGGTTTGCGGGCGTAAAGGGGCACTTTTTTACCCTGCGGGAGTAAAGTTCAAAAATAGGGGGGTGAGCGGGAGTAAAGTTAAAAAATAGGGGGGTGAGCGGTAAATAAAGTCACCAGATGACTGGTGTCTTTTTAGTAGTAAAAATCTGTAAAAGTTAAATTTTTTAATTTATTATAAAATCATCATTTTTGTACATTTACATGAATGTGTATCTGGCCGTAATTAGCGATACCGAACATCTTACCAAAATCCGAGAAGTTTTCGGCAATTTCTACGTTCTCGCTCATGGTACGTGTTGCTCTTTCAAAGGCACAAATTTAAATGAAATGAAGCATTGGAATCAATGGCATTGGTAGAATCAGGGGTGCCAACTGCTATTTCTTAGTAATTTTTAGTAGTATAGTTGGTAATATTACTAGTGCTATTTTGCGATTTATCGACCACGTGTAGGTATTATAAAAAAAAGCGTTAAATTTTTGCTTTAAGTTTCTAAACTGGCGAAGTTCCTACTTTACCTCTCGGAATGGCAAAAAACAGTATATGCACGACGGTAGTAAAGTGACTTTTGGCCCACGGGTAATTGTTTCACTCGGCTGGCGCCTCGTGTAAACAATCCTTTACCCTCGGGCCAAAAAAGTGTCACTTTGCTACCTTGGTGCATAATGTACTATTATTAGTACCTTTTTAGTTACCTTTTTTTGAATTTATTCAACCTAAAAATCTCATCTCTACTGATAACCAAGTAGAGGATGATTTAGATGGATTTGGAGTACCACCTGATTTTGATTTATCTTTTGAAAATGAATAAATTAATGAATTTTATATTAATACTTTTTAAATAAGTTTTTAACAATAAAATAATTAGAAAAATGAATCGTTGTTTAAAACATAGTTTAGAACTAACCAGATAATTCACAATTTTCCAAAAAGCAGAAATGAACCAATCCACATTTTTTCGAAAAAAAGAGGTTTAAATATAATTTTTTCTTTGGGCTATTAGGTTATCTAGATTAACTAAAGTGTCTTTTAAATTATAAACATGAGCAGTACCCTTCATCTTTAGATTTGTAAAAAACATACATCTCAAAAGTTAATTGCAATTTACTCAGTTTCATGATTTTATGGTTGGTTCTTTTCTGCATAAGGGGGTCCAATTTTAAATGTGTTTTTCTCCGAATGACATTTCTTTAGGTGGTGGGCATTCTATCTTAAAAAATAATAGACCGATTCAATTAAATCTTGCGGCATCCGATTTTATATAAAATTCTCTATCGTCTGAACTAAAACAAATGCATTCGTACAAAATTTAGGTGCATTTTTGTGGTTTCAACTTGAAAAAAATGTAGAAAATTTCTATTTTTTTTTTAAAACGCTGCCATTTCCTATACAATTTATTTTTCTTATGATTGTAGTTGGGACGATAGCGACAACTCTGTTGAATACGAAAATCTTTCGTTTTTTAATTTTGGACAAATACAAAGGACCTGAACTTGCCCACCACCTTTTTAATAGACTTACGTTCAGGAGGTTGTAGCAGCACAAATTTTTATTATTTTTTTTATGAAAAATTCACAATTGTGTATTCAATATAATTATAATAGTCCGGTCAAATTAGACCAAAAAATAGGAGTGAGGTTGCAATAATTCGCAGCCAGCTGAAAATTGGTAGGATTGTTCAAAACACCATCATAAATGAAATCTAAAAAGTCCTCATCGATCCGACACCTGGAAAAAAATTTATTCGGGGTCAAAGGTCACTAAAACGGGTTTTTCGCGATTTTCAGCAAAACGGTAAGTTTTATCATAAAATTATATCATTCAAAAATTGTAGATCAGATAATTATCTATAAAAAATGTCTAAATACTTTTTTTCCTAAGAGCCACCGTTTTTTGAGATATAACGATTCGAAAAGTTGAAAGAGTTGTAATCGTCATTTAGGTGCAAATAAATAAAATGAATTTGTGGAAAAACTATAATGGTGCCAGCTTTCATATTTGGGTGCTAGCTGGTGCTAGCTCTAAGGATCCCAGTGCTAGGTTTATGGGTAAAAATATTAACCGGGGGGGGGCTAGCTTTACTTTGGCCCCCCCCCGGTTTTAAAGTCGATTTGTGAAAAAACTGTAATGGTGCTAGCTTTCATATTTGGGTGCTAGCTTTAAGGATCCCAGTGCTTGCTTTTGGTGTAAAAATATTAACCGGGGGGGGCCAAAGTAACGGACCCCATATTATGACGATTACAACTCTTTCAACTTTTCGAATCGTTATATCTCAAAAACGGTGGCTCTTAGGAAAAAAAGTATTTAGACATTTTTTGTAGATAATTATCTGATCTACAATTTTTGAATGATAATTTTATGATAAAACTTACCGTTTTGCTGAAAATCGCGAAAAACCCGTTTTAGTGACCTTTGACCCCGAATAAATTTTTTTCCAGGTGTCAGATCGATGAGGACTTTTTAGATTTCATTTATGATGGTGTTTTGAACAATCCTACCAATTTTCAGCTGGCTGCGAATTATTGCAACCTCGAATGTTTAAATTGACCGGACTATAATAAATAATATCCCACCATAACAGAAAAATTTCTGTTGTATCATTTTTCTAAAAAAAAAATCCTGAAAATTGCCTAGATTTATGAGCGAAAAAGTGGAATACCCCCTTTGAATTTGAATCCAGCGTAATTTATTACTTGAGGATAACTGTGGAAGTCCTGTAGAATTTAAATGTAATAAATTTAATAACTTGATACAGCACATAATTTAAAAAAACAGCCTGGAAAACGTGTAGAAATTAATTAATTTACATTGCAAATTATTCGTTCAGTCACTTTAGTTGAGACGCCTGACGCTGTGCATCTTTTGTGCTCGTCTTCAGCCGGCCCTGCATTTTATTCAAAAGAACCCTCAACAAAAAAAAGATAGCTAATCTCGTAGATTAAAATCAAGTACACTTCAATTTGATTTAACTTAAGTGCAGTTTGAGTTATGCGATTTATCGTACGCTTTTGTTTTTAAGTATTTCTCGTACGATTTTTATTTCTACAGCAAATACTTCCATTTCGATTTAATGGGGTAAGGTAGCAATCAAAGAAGATACACTGCAATTTTTTAGAATTTCTCATTTTTCGAAAATTAGGTCATTTCTGGTTCTTGTTTAAACAGTGGAACTGCATAACAAAGGCAAATTTAGCATAAAAAAGCAGCACCAAGGTTGCCTACGCCTTTTACATTTTACTGTACTCTTGCATGGCAAAGAATTTCTCTGACCTTGTATGAAACTACCTTAAGAAAGTAAAATTTTCTTTCGCTCTAAATGTCAATCATTTAATTCCAAAAAGACATCATTTGTAATTTTTCGAGTTGACACTTGGCTAAACTCCCTTTTAGAAAAAAATAAACAAAAATTTACCTAAGTGGGGAACGGTAACTGTTACTTGATTGTTGGAACCAACCTCAACCGATGCAATCTTATTTGCATCAACCGACGCCGGTTTAAAATCATCTGAAATCAATCTCAATTAACATACACGAGACTTCCCTTCGAGCAAATCGACCACTTACATCGTATCGTGTGAAAAGCCGAGGCCTTCGAATTGGTAAAACTCTGACCCAATTTTAACTGTTTCACTTCGGTTCCTAATCCAAATTTGTCTGCCATTTTAAACTATAATTCGATTTTGAAGAACTTTCCTGAAAATTAAAAAAATCTGTTAAAAATCTGCAAGAAATTTTGAAGTGGATTTATAAAGTGCGCTAAAGTGATGGGTTTTTTTGTGGTTTAATCAACAAACTCACTTGTAATGTAACAAAAATTGGCAACATATGAGGACACTTTAGGAGCACACGTATTGAAAAGTAAAATAGTGACCTACTTCGACATTTCACTCAAAAATTAATTGTAACTTCACTTTACCAATGTTGCCAATGTAAATAACCATTAATTAGCATATGACATAACCTCAAACTTTATGTAACACCTTTCTGTTTTTTATTGAAAACGACGTTGTTAATTTTCTTCAAAATCAATTACCATGTGAATTGCTTATAAACTGTATAAATTTTCCAAACCGGTCAGTATATTAGTCGTGCGGTCAATCCGTAGACTTCTGCCGGTGCCTATATTTGAAGCGAATTTTTGTTGCATCCTATACATTGCTACTTCAATTTATAGCACAGCCCGAAATGTGCGTCACGTATCGAAAAACCTTGATGTAAATTTAAAAAACCCGATTTTTTTTTAAATATTCAAAACAATTTGTCGATAAAAATGCAAATTAGTTATCCGAGCGAAGAACCACGAGCGAAAGGGTGGGGACAAAAAGAATTTTTAATGACAATCGGCCATGTTGTAAAGTGTTGTATTGGTGCTGTCAAATTTTGTGATTTTGTCCAAATTGGACAATAAAATGGATGAAACTAAAGTAATTTATCATATAGACGACGAGGAGACACCTTACTTAGTTAAAATACCAATATCGTTGGATAAAATAACCCTGGTAGATTTTAAAAATGTACTCAATCGGCCTAACTACAAATTTTTTTTCAAGTCTACTGACGACGATTTTGGGTGAGTTTTTACAGATCAATTGTAAATTTTGGAATTGTTAACGTAATTTTGTATAGTTCTAAGTTGCAATTTGATTGGTGTTGCCGAAAATTTACCTTGCATGTGAGATGGAATAAACAGATGCTGAGTTCTCTGTTTAAATTAATTAATTTATTTTGACAGTTTTGTGTATTTTTACAAATCTTTATTAATAATAACATTGCAAGAATTCTATTTTTTATGTGAAGTGCCATAAGGAAGTACGAAGTATAGGGTGGCATGGCTTACTAATGGGTAATTTGAACAGGTTCATGTAATGGCAGCCCTTCTGTAGCGATAATTTGATTTTTAGGCCAGTGCTTTTAGGAGTAAACCTTGAAAGATTTCGCGAATGGACCAAACTTGGTAGTTAAGTGTAAAATAATGTAGAGAAGTAGAAATCACATTTTCTAGGATTCCAAATACCTGACAATTTTGTTAAAAATTCAAAACCGAGAATTTGATTTAAAAATGGTTCTAATGTCGCTTACGCTGCAAAACTAATCTAGTTTTTAAAACTAAAATTATCTAAAAAAATTCCCAAGAATACATAAGTGAGATAAGTAGTTTAAGCGTGAGAGTCTCTCGAAGTTGCCCTTTCGATATGCCAACGTTGAGATGAAATTTTAGTTAACCTTCCAGAAGTCGCACCTTTTTTCTTGAAGAGAGTAGTCGCACTGTATCTGACAGATTGGAAATGTTAAACACCCTTAATTTTCGTGTTGTTCAAATCTCTTGCATTTTTTTTATTATGTTTATATCGGGCTGATGCATAATTCATAGCGGTTTTTTTTTAAATATTTTGATTTGAAGAAGTCGTCGTTGCAGATGAGATCAAACCCATAATAGTTATATTTATTAGAAGAATGAAACATTTATAAGTTGAAAAAGGCATAAAAATTATTATAATTAAAGCTGGAAGTTCAGGATTGATTCAAAAATCAAAAGTTATTAGGGGCCGTCTATTAATTACGTAAGGATGATTTTTGTAATTTTGGACCCCCTTCCCCCCCCCACGTAAGGGTACGTAAGATTGTGGAACCCCCCCCCCCCACATCTTCCGTAAGGATTATTTAAAAGAAAATTAATTTTGACTCCCCTCTCCACCCCTAATATTTATAAAATATGAATAATAATCTATATACAGTGACTCGAATAATAACTCGGGCACCTAATGAAATTGCATTAATCTTCTTGTAATTCGATTATTAAAGTAGAAAAAAGCGGTGTCAACTTACCATTTGATAAAGCAGTCCTTAAGTATACCAAACACCCAAAAAAAATTTAAAAAAGTTAATAACCACAAAAATTCCAACGTTTAAACAGTTTAATGATAGAAATTATCGTTGAAAAATAACTCGGGCAATATTTTATTTTTGTCTTTTACATAAACCAATACATTTTTTTAATATTTTGTGGGGTACCCTTTACGTTTGATAACCTCATTCAAACGTTTGGGCATGTTATTAATAATTTTTTGTAAATAGTCTTTATCAATAAGGACCCATTCTTCTTGTAAGCGACGAATTAACTCTTGCTTACTGCGTATAGGGGTTTTTCTCATTCTTCTGTCCAATTCATCCCACAGATTTTCTATGGGATTAAGGTCAGGGGACTGAGGAGGTGGGTGTAAAACTTTTGGGCAATTATATAACAAATACTCCTGTACTAAACGTGATTTATGTTTAGGATCATTGTCTTCATAATATTTAAAGTTCCCTTCTAGACCCATTTTCGTAACACTAGCCAGTAAATTGCTCTGCAAAAGCTGCAAATACTTAAACCTGTCCATAATGCCATCTATTATGACCAAATTACCGACTCCCTTAGTGGAAATAGAGACCCAAACGAGCACACTTTGACCACCGTGCTTTACAGTTCCACGCAAATTCTGGGAATCAAGCTCCGTATTACATCTACGGATCTACGCCAGACTATCGTTCGACCATCGGACCCAAAAACGTTGTATTTGCTTTCGTCAGCAAATACAACATTTTCCCACCACGATACATCCTTGCTTTTGTGCTCTCTGGCGTATCGTAAACGTTTCTTGATATTCACTTTACTTACAAAAGGTTTTTTACGAGCTACCCGGCCGTGGTAGCCTTTTCTTTTTAAAACATTACGAATTGTATCCGGATGCACATCTATTACTAGGTCATTTAGCACTTCAGTTTTTAACTTAGGGGCACTAATTCTTGGGTTTTTTTTAACTTTACGAACAATATAATTCTCTTCTCGAGTAGTTAAGATACGCGGACGGGCACTTTTTGGTTTAAAGTCAATCCGATCTTCCACTTTGAAGCGTTTGATGATATCTCCCACGGTACTCTTACTTAAATTTAGTAATTTCCCAATTTCACGTTGTGATTTACCCCTGGCATTATGAAATATCACGAGGTGCCTTAAATCGAAATTAGTATCTGTACAATTTTTGCGTTCCATTGTAAGACATTCACTTTCCCGATTCAAACTGATAATAATAGTAACTGATGTCACCTTAGAACAGTGCAATAACTGCATTTTATTATCTTATAACATATTACGTCATTTTAACAGCACATCAAAATAATTCAAATGCTTGCCCGAGTTATTTTTCAAGGTTAATTTCATGCATTAAGCTGTTTAAACGTTGGAATTTTTGTGGTTATTAACTTTTTTAAAATTTTTTTTGGGTGTTTGGTATACTTAAGGACTGTTTTATCAAATGGTAAGTTGACAGCGCTGCTTTCTATTTTAATAATCGAATTATAAGGATATTAATGCAATTTTATTAGATGCCCGAGTTATTATTCGAGTCACTGTATGTATATAAAAATGGATGTATGTGTGTATGTATGTTCCCTATAGACTCCTAAACCGTTTGACCGATCGGGACCAAATTTGGCACAGTTATTATGTAGGTTCCTGCGCATGTTTTTGTATTGAAATAGTGCAAAAATTCGCAAAGGAAAGGAAAGTTGATTTTGAGTAGCCTGCCTTCCTTTAAGGAATCTCGATAATCCATTCATGCGCGTCCCATAGGGACGCGCATGAATGGATTATCGAGATTCCTTAAAGGAAGGCAGGCTACTCAAAATCAACTTAAAAAACAATAATGAATGCTGTCAAACTGTCAACCGATCGACAATGCAAATACGCGTGCACGTGCTTTACGTTTCTATTTGACCATCTTAACCAAATTTGGTGTAGAAGTTATTTACAACGCTACGAAAAACATAGGCTACTTTAGAACCTTGGAGTGAGGCTGAAGGCCGAACAACCACGGTCTACACGTATGCCTGCGATACCCTTGAGTGAGGCCGAAGGCCGAACAACCACATCCGACACGGTCTAGATGGCTAAAGGCGGCCGGTAGGCCGACTGTGCCAGCTAGTATATTATACTATTATGTATGTTTAATGATTTTTTAAGGCGCTGATACACATGCTACTTATTGGCACGAAAATCATGCTATTATGACGTAATTGTCGTAAAATTACGTCTATTATGACGTAAACGTCGTAAAATTACGTCATAATAGCATGCTTTTCGTGCCAGTAATAGCATGTGTATCATTTCAATATATTTGATTTTTTATCAAATATTATATTTGATTTTTAAATTTAATTTAAAAAAATATCCATCCAATACCCCCCCCCCCCCAAAACCCTTACGTAATTAATGGATGATCGCTAACCTGTAAGTCTCAAGTTTAATTAGGTAGGTATATCATCTTCAAACTCCATGGGAGTTTTACAGAGTCTTTTTGTAATTGTAGAGCAAATCAACAGATGGTGCTTCTAGATTTGAAGTCATACTAAATTACTTTTTTATTGTAGTAAGTAATTCGGATCGTATGGTGGCTCGGTGCTCAAGCCATATCTTCCATGTTCAAATTTAGTAGCATCATCTGTTGATAACACTTCTATACAGTTTATTTATCTAATACCTACCACATAATCAAAGATTACATCGGTCTTCTTACAAATATCAGCAGCAAAACTTGGAATGGAAAGCGCCGTAGCCGATTTTTTAAATTTCCAAACTAAAATTTTATACTATTCTTTATACGTCGATCCTGGTCATCCTTTTATCTTTTAACGGCATTTAAAATTCAAAGAAAAGGACCATAATGGACACATTAGGGCCAGTGATTTTTTCGAGTTCTTAGTTTGAAAATTTTGATTGGAAATTTCCTAATAATTTAGTAACAGTACCGTAGATGGTCAATACCATGGTGTTAGGTGCGTTGACCGTTAATAAAGCTAAAATTTAATTTCTGGTCGTCTCCCCTCGGAAGGCAAAACCTCTTAGGTGAAATCTGCCTACTTAACTGCACACATTAAACAGTAGGTCCCCCGTGTTCTTTGCACGCACACCACAGATATATGAAAGAAAAGAAGAATTCCGACGTTGGGGGGACTCAGCATAAAACTTGGAAGAAGAAGCAAACACATTCTCCATGTCAAAGGACACTACAGCAGTATTTTTATCTACCTTCCTGTCAGAAATTTATTTTTCGCATATTTTTAAATTGAAATTCAATTTAAATTTGACGAATAACAAAAAATAGGTTGCAAGAGAGAGAGTCAGATAAAGTTACGAAATGTTAAACAATGAGACTCTAGTAAATATTAAAGATAAACCATCGCAGCAAAGAATCAGAATGAATGGATTATCGAGATTCTTTAAAGGAAGGCAGGCTACTCAAAATCAACTTACGCCCGGATTCATAGTCGATCCTTAAGTATTGGTCGTTACTTGAGGGATCCTTTCGCATTTCATAGTCATAAATTCGATACTTGAGAGAGGCGTTACTTGGCAAAGTAGTGACAGTTGCTATAGAAACTAATTAAAAACCGCTCCTTGAGTACTAGTCAATACTTAAGGGTCGAATTTCGATTTCATAGACGTGTAACCGTTACTCAAGGGACGGTATTATTAGGAAAAACTCAAGTATGGGTAGTAGGTTACTTGAGTAACGGATAAATTGCGAACTAAGTACAAATGGCTTGCTAATAATTATTATTATTGGCAAATATGCTAAAAACCAAACAAACATCGCATTATTTGTTACAAAATATATATTTTATAGTATTTAAAAATTATAATTTTGATTTTATTGTTTCAATAATGAACGAATTCTTCCCACTTACTGGTAATTTTTTGCGATTGTTGTTTGATGTATCGAAAATTTGTTATTTATACTGATTGGCAATAATACAAGTTAATTTTTAACTTGTTACAAGTTAAATGTTACAAGTTAATTTTTAAAATTTATTTTAATATATAATATATTTTACATTTACACTAGTTTTAAAAATTAAAATAACTCAATGCATAAGAATTTGCTTAATTTTAATATAAATAAGCAATTTTATATATAAAATTATTCTGAATTTTTATTTTCGTTTAACTTCGTACGAAAACCAACACTATCGAACACGTAAACAAACGAAGATTGCCGGAAATTGATTGTACATAACCTTAAATTGACATTTTACCAAATATCGAAATATCCTTGCGCAAGGGTTCCTTTCCCGAGTATTCACGAAGTATTGACTATGAAATGGACGAGAAAAAAACAGATACTTAAGTAACAACCGTTCCTTTTCCAAGGTGGCGTTTCAAGTAACGGATAAACCACGAACTAACGCATTTGGCATTATAAACGTCGTAAATATAATATAAATAGGTTAATAAATACAAATTTTAATTGACTGACGTTTATGAAATTATTTTATACAGTCACGTAACATGAAATAACTTTTAGTCACCAAAAAATCCCTGCTCAAGTATTTAAATCCGAACATACACGAAGTTATCACTATGACAAACAACAGGTACTCAAGTATCGATTGTAGGTAAAATAGTCTAAATCAAAATAGTCTACGGTAAATTGGTCTAGGTAAAAAAGTCTATGGAAAAAAAGTCTACGGGTAAAAAAGTCTAGGTAAAATGGCCTAGGTAAAAAAGTCTATGGAAAAATGGCCTACGGCAAAATTCAAGGAAAGATTCCGGTGAGAATGGGCAAAATAATATTTAGCCGGTTATTCGCATATTTTACCCAAAATCTAGTGATATGATGCATATTTTCGCTATATATTTACAATATTTAATGTGTACCATGGACATGTGTACCATGGACATGTGTACCATGCAGGCCCGGCAAGAGGGGGGGGTAGATAGTGATTACCACCGGGCCCGGAGTTTCTGAGGAGGCCAGGAGTTTCTGAGAACGCCCGGATTTCAACTGAAATCCTGAAATCTGGGAAAAGTTACAACAAACATGCATCTACCCCCGGGCCCCGATTTTCTCTCGACGGCCCTCTTACCATGTATTGCAAAAACTCCTTTATAATTTAATGATTTTAAATTAAACGATTTCTAAAGAAAGATTTGGATTTGGACTTGGAAATTTTTCCAAGTCTAAAACTCTATTACTCTCCAGAATCAAGGTCTGGATTCTCGCTTGTATTTTCGTGTCAGAATGATATCACTGCATCATCATTATATGATGTGTATATTATAGTATTATAGTATGTAAGCGGTGTAATCGCAACTTTTTATTAAAAAGTTATCCAAGGAAACTTTCCTTGAATTTTGCCGTAGACCATTTTACCTATAGTTTTTTACCTAGACCATTTTACCTAGACTATTTTACCTAGACTTTATTACCCGTAGACTTTTTTTCCGTAGACCTTTTTACCTGGACCAATTTACCGTAGACTATTTTGATTTAGACTATTCTACCGATTACCCAAGTATCAGTGGTCCCTTAGCCAAGTAACGTTCTAAGGATAAAGTATCCCTTGTCTATGAATCCGGGCGTTAAAAAACAATAATGAATGCTGTCAATCTGTCAACCGATCGACAATGCAACTACGCGTGCACGTGCTTTACGTTTCAATTTGACCATCTTAACCAAATTTGGTGTAGAAGTTATTTACAACGCTACGAGAAACATAGGCTACTTTAGAACCTTGGAGTGAGGCCGAGGGCCGAACAACCACGGTCTACACGTATGCCTGCGATACCCTTGAGTGAGGCCGAAGGCCGAACAACCACATCCGACACGGTCTAGATGGCTAAAGGACTGTGCCAGCTAGTATATTATACTATTATGCCACTATGTTTAATGATTTTTAAGGCGCTGATACACATGCTACTTACTGGCACGAAAATCATGCTATTATGACGTAATTGTCGTAAAATTACGTCTATTATGACGTAAATGTCGTAAAATTACGTCATAATAGCATGCTTTTCGTGCCAGTAAGTAGCATGTGTAAAGTTGGGACCAAATAAATTGAGACCTGCGTCACAAATTTCTGATTAAGAAAAGACATCCTGAATATAATTTAGGACGTCGTTTAGCTTTATTAAAAAGAGAAAAAACATATTTGAAAGTCTTTCTGGCAAAGACTTAAGAAAAGACGTACGTTATCAACATTTTACATTAATAATAAATACTATATAAAATTAGTATGTCTGAACTTAAAAATAAAAGCAATAAAAATTGAATTGACTCGCGTATTGAAATTGAAATCAACAATGAGTAGGTAACTACGGATATAATTTGTTTATGTCATTTTCATGAACTTTTCTGGTTGTAAAATTTCGCATTACGTGACGACCTTTCAGAAAGTAAGTTTTGATAAATTAAGAAATAGAGTAAGAAATCAAAAGATTTGCCAGAATCGTCAAAAATGAATATAAGGGAATCCATCTACGAAATGTACAGAAAAAGTAAGTTTTAAAATATTAGATATTTCTGGATTATTTTTTTAAGTAATGAACAAGAAATATAGGTTTTCAAAAAATTTTGGTATTTTTTTCAGAAGAACATTTAACTGTTGCTACATTAAACAAGAAACTTCAAAAACTGCATATTATTTTAAGCAACACTAGCTTAAAACGAACTCTCCACGAAATTGGTTTTAAATTTTGTAAAGAAAGTAATCGTAGAGCATTAGTGGAAAAACACAATATTGCTTTTAATCGAGTACATTTCATGAAAAGCTATATAAACAATATAAATTCCGAATTTAAACGTCAAGTTGTGTTTTTGGATGAGACATGGATTTTTTCGAAAGGTAACCCTGGAAAGTCTTGGCAAGATAATTGAGTAAAAAGTGTTAGAAAACCAGAAGGTTATGATGGGAAACGCTTGATTGTTCTTCATGCAGGTTCGGAGTCTGGATTTATAGATAATGCATCATTAGTCTTTGCATCAAAATCTCAAAAAGAAGATTACCATGGAGAAATGAATGGTGACTTATTTAAAAAATGGGTTACTGAGAAACTTATATGCAACTTGGAAGAACCAAGTTTAATAATATTGGACAATGCATCTTACCACTCTACGTTAGTTGAAAAACAGCCTACGTCGGCGTGGAAGAAAGCAGATATTGCAGCTTGGTTGTCTGCAAACAACATTTGTTTTAGTGAACGATTGTTTAAAGTAGATTTGTTAGAATTGGCAAAATTGAACAGAAAAGATAAACGGTATGAAGTGGATGAGCTGTTACGAAACCATGGCCATGAAGTTTTACGCTTACCCCCCTACCACTGCGAGTTTAATGCGATTGAACTTATATGGGCGAATTGTAAAACTTATTACAATATAAGCATATCGGAAGAGATGGTTATGGGGATGAAAAAGTAATTTCGATGTGGAATGAAGCATTGGATAATTGTACATCTGAAATTTGGAAAAATTGCATTCGTCACACCGAAAATGTGATAACAAATTGGTATGAACGGGAAAAACTTTTAGATGTCACCGTAGAAGAACTCGTCATACAATTAACCAATGACTCCGATACTGGTAGTGACAACGACTCCGATGAATAAAAATGAGCAGTTCCTCTGTACGTTTTAGGTATTTATTAACCCGTTTATTTTGACGACGAATTCATGGAAAAAATTTAAACAGTTTTTCAAAAATATTTCTTTAAAAATAATACAATTATTTCAAATTTGGTAATTCCGGAATCTTGTTTTTATTAAAAATTTAAGCATTTTCAAAGAAAACCCTAAAATTCAAGTTTTATTTATAATCAGTAAATTGCAATTCTATGAAAAGGTGTTTATGGGAAACATATTTATTACATAACCCAACTTTAGTTATATGACATTGACAGAAAGATAATTTAAATTATTACAGGAAAGAGAAAGAAAGCTATATTAAAATGAAAAGGGCAGATGCATCTTAAAATGCACTCATTTGACTAGCGATTTTAATATTAATTCGTACTGTTTTAAGTAATGACGCAAGTCTCAATTTATTTGGTCCCAACTATATCAGCGCCTTTAAGTACTATATATTTCAATATATTTGATTTTTTATCAAATATTATATTTGATTTTTGAATTTAATTTAAAAAAATATTTTAAGAAACTTACGTAAGGAATACGTCGGACCCCTCCCCCCTACGTAAGGGTCCGTAAGATATCCAATACCCCCCTCCCCCCCAAAACCCTTACGTAATTAATGGATGACCCCTTATGTAGTTTGAAAAACTTATGTATGAAATAATATAAATTGTTTTATAGTTAAATGTATAGTGTATTTCAAATTAATTGGAATTAAAAAAAGTCTAGCATCAAATTACGTTGTTATAAAAACATACAAACTATGCAAGGAAAAACAATATAAGAGATAAGATTATCGCGCCAACGAAAGCCCGCATTTCATACTCCACGTGGAGTAGTGTAGTTCTAATTGGTTAATATTTATAATAAGGACTTATTATTGGATAATATTTCTATTACGAAAATTCTCTTTGCGACTCCACGTGGACGCGTGTACCAGGTGTACAGTAAGTTTGTATGTTTTTATAACAACGTAATTTGATGCTAGACTTTTTTTAATTCCAATTAATTTGAAATACACTATACCTACATAATAGAATTTATTATGTATGGAACTAATTGGATTTATATTTTCTTTTGAACTTGAAGATGATTTTTAAAATTTTATCAAGTTCATAAATTGAAAATTCTGAGCCTGTTAAAATAAATCTCCATTTAATTTATGTCCACTTTGTTAAATGGAAATTTAAATAAAATTCTCAGAAACAATGACACATTTAAAACTTTTAAAATTGAAACAAAAATAAAAGAATTAGAATTAATTATGTTGAAGGTGGAATCATGTTATTATTGTTAATTATATTTTGAATTAAAAGTAAATTAATTGAGTTGAAAATACTGAATTTATTAGAGGTGCTTTAACTGAAAAGTCATTGCTCCCAAATTGGGAAAAATAATTAACTGGAATAGTAAGGTTTATATTATTTGGTAGCCAGTGGGATGCTCGGGGGTGCTAGAGGGGACCAATCCTTCTGTGCTTTTGTCAAATATTGTCACCCTCGCGACGAACGACACTAGAAAGCAAAAAGTAGTTTTTAATTTTTTTGGATATGATACAAATTAGCTTCTCCAAAAGACTCCATTCATCCTTTGATATTCGGTGCGATTCTGATTTGACATAACAATCTTGTTATGATAATCATTTGGTTATTTTGTAACAATATGGTTATTTGAGCCGATTTGCTATTCTGATTCTGAATACATAATCATGGGGGCGTGGTTTGTCAACAATTATTGTTATATTTCATGGTTATGATAGCAACTGCATTTTAGTGCTTGTTACGCTCATTTTGATCATTGTTACGTTCGTGAAAGACAGTTGTTATATAAATATTTGAATTATTTATAGTTAGTAAATGTTGTATATTGAACTGTATTTCAATGTATTTATAAAATTTCAGATTTCTATTAAAAAAATAATTTCAATTTTAAACATTTAAAAAAGTCAAATATATACGCTAGTTGTGTACCTCCCAAAAGCGTACGAAGCGCCGTCTCGTGGATAAATTTTGCCTAAACTGGGATGCCCAAATGTTCATGTTTATATGGTAATATTAGCAAAAATATTAATTATTTTTATTAATTTAAAATATTTTATTATATAATAATTATTATAAACTGTAGTCGATCATTTAAGTTTAGGCTGGTACATAACCAAGATGAATTTTATTATATAAAAGAAAATAAACAATGTTTTGTTATCAAAATTTACAAGTTGCAACTAGCGTATAAAAACAAGTGTTTTTTAGTTTTTTTTCTGGAGTCAGCCTAGTAAAGCACAATGCGATAAATATAAGAAAGGATGTACAATAGAAAAGCTTCTTCCATGTAAAGAATCACAAATAGATTGCAATGTTAATTACAAATTTGATGATGTAGAAAATGTACCCAGTGCAATGTATAATATTGATTGTATATTTAGTCACTATTTAAAGTTAGAAAAAGATCTTGCCAGTAATAGAAATATTGTGACAGAAAAGGCCAAACAGCTAACAAAGGAATTAAATGAAGTGATAACAAAAATTTATGATTTACAAGAATCGGGCTCAAACTATCGAAGTTATCAGTATACATTAATTGAGGGATTAAAAATTCTTTTCAAAAAAATAAGAATCTTTGGGGGGGGGGGGCGCATATATTCAAATTTGACTGAATTCCAAAATTTGACCACTATTTTATATGCAACATCGCTTAAAATTCCCTGCTAGCCTTTTCCTCAAATAGGGATTTTAATCCCCTACAGTAGTTATTCGTCTATAACTCGCTTACTTTCATTTTTAGTGAAAATTATTATCAAATCAAAATTGAAGAGTACAAAATTCGCCATAAAACAGATTAACAAAATTTTCCTTCATCATACTAAGTATTTATGAAATAAAAAGTAAATCCAGAGAAAACAATTGAAAAAAGTTTTGAATAATTCTTATTCTGAATAAAAATTTCATACATTTCAACTTCACCATCGATGGTGAGCAAAACAAAACATGGTTTCAGGATTTATTTTTAGATCTGAAGTAAATTCTGATACCTCGTTTTGTAGGGAAATTTCTCCTCTTCAATTTTGGTCCAATGACTAGAGGAAGACAGGGGATTTTAGGAAAGTTGATTCCAACCCCCGCGTTCTTCTTCATTTCCCTTTAACTGACTGGGTAACCGGCAAAAATATCACATTATCATGGAGACAATTAATTATTCAAATATAATTAAATTGAAAAAAAAATTCCTACCGATAAAAATAATCTTCATATTCGGGGGGGGGGGGGTATTGCGTTACGTTACCGTGGAAACGGCGATGCTGACATACTATGCGTATTTTATATGAGGTCTTCAGAAGTTCACAACGAGAAAAATTTATATTACACGACCGGGGGGTATGGAATACCCCCCAGGTACACTTGCCATTATTCAGAACCATCAAAATTTATTTTTTTTCATTGAATCTTTTGCAATTTTTGTTTGTAATCCGGCTGGGGGGGTATTTTTGATGATATTTTTCATAACTATCCCAGTACTGTTCTTCGTAATACCAAGGGACGTAAAAGTGAAAGTATTTCTTTCGCAATAAATTAAGTGTACCTGGGGGTATTCCATACCCCCCAGACCCCCCGGTCCCGGCAGCCTAAATGAGTTCCTGATAAGCATCCATTTGTTTTCATTACTCTAAACGAGCGCCGTAGCAAGGGTGAGGCGACCAGGCGTCATCGCAATGGTGGCGCTAAACCTCGACAAAATCCAATAAATAATAGTTTAAAATTTTCAAAATGATAGGAATCTTTTGGGAGGGGGACGCATATATTCAAATTTGCCTCAGGCGCCCAGAAGAGCTCGCTACGGCGCTGGTTACACCAATAATTAATGGACAAGAAAAATCTTCTTTTTAAAATTCCAAGTAGCCTTCAGCGAGTTTCAGCTGGCCTACAAGCATGTCTACTATTCACAAGCAAAAAATAAGTGTTGTGATAATTATTTGCTCGATAATCTGTATGAATAGAGGAATTGGGTAGGTATTGAAAATGGAAAAATACTTTCATTATTTTATGTTTATTTTTTGCTTTTTTTTATTTGTTGGGTTTTTTAAATTTATTTTTTTCACATGATTACATCTTAAACTTTACAAGCTCTACAAAAAATATCGATAATAGGTAAACGTGTACTATTTTTTCATCAAATTCTTCGGTTTTTAATTTTTTAATAAAATTGTCGGGACCCAATAAATTTGTTTTCTACTTCTCTATATTATTTTACACCACTTAACTACCAAGTTTGGTCCATTTGCGATCTCTTTTGAGGTTTCGATAAAAAATCACATAAAAATGACGCTCTTAAAAATTAAAACACCTTAAAATTTTTTTTACAGAATTGTCAAGGAAGAAATAGTGGAGGATTCGGCTCATTTACCTAGTTTCAATGGACGTGTTGTTAGTTACGTAAGTATTGCAAAATTACCATAAATTTTTTGCTACAATAAAAATTTTAGTTGGTGTCAGCCGAAGGATCGAATCAATCGGATGGCGGGTCTCAATGCACCGACAGTGTTACACATCAAAATGAACAAAGAATGCAGCAAACCAACGATTCGGTGTGTACAGACACCGAAAGCATCATTAGTTCACGGCAAGGAAGACGACATCATAAATATTCATCGAGAATTAATGGCCACCTGCCGCGGTTGTTCGAAACGTCTTCTGTTGTCAGTTCGGATTTGGAAACCACAAGTTTTCAATCGGAAACGACCGGACGACACACTGCATTATCCGAATGTTCTAGTGTGAGTCGATTACATGTAGCAAGTAGAAAGAGGCCACAGAGACGAAGAAAGCAAAGATTGCAGGTAACAGAATGTGATGGAAGGTGGGTGTAGATGTGATTTTGATAATTAAATTTGTAGCCAATGTCGAGAACGAGTTCGTATTCGAGTATCACCGACTCCACAATGTCACTAAACATCATAACTGTTACGCTAAATATGGACACAGTTAACTTCCTAGGCATTTCAATTGTCGGACAAAGTAATAAAGGGGGCGATGGTGGCATATATGTTGGATCAATTATGAAAGGGTGAGATTTAACTTGATTTAAGGGGTTACTTACTGTGATCCATAAATTTTTTCGATTTTTTTTTTATTACATATTTTTATAGTTTGGGGTCTTGAAAATGTGTCCAAAGAATATTAAAGTAAAATTCATCAAATTACCCGAATTATAACGGATTTTCTGTAATGGAATTCATTATTAAAACTTTTTAAATCATAATTACATTTTAAAACGGAATTACTGTTTGTATTTTGTACTTTATACAAAACTAAATTTAACAAATATAAGTTGTAGCTGTTTGTAATTGTCTTTACGAGTCCAAAAAAGTTTTAAAAAATTGTTAAAAAAGAAAATTATTAAAAATCGACGTTTTAGTCCACCCTTAAAATCGAATTGATTGTGTAAAAGGAGCTTAAAAGTTTTTTCTTACAAATTGAAACCCCCAGGAACATCTGGGGTTGTTAACTAATTTACTGCTATGTTTTTTATGGGTACAGTTAATATTCAAGGATTTCAACTGACACATTTCTTACACAAACAAATAATGTTAGGTACAAAATCCCTAAAATTGTTTGTTTTTTTAATCTATTTTGACTAATTTATTATGCTAATTTTTATTTTAAAAGTTTTCAAAATAAACTACTTTCAGTAAAACCTGACAAAATAATATGAGTTACAAAAATATGTTGGTTCTTTAATAAAAAAAAAGTTTTGATAGGAAAATTTCAGTGACTTGAGCTCCTAAAAAATAAACATCTTTTTGTAAATCAAGACGGAATAAAAACCGAGGTATTCGTACATAATTATATTATGTAAAAATCGGCGAGAAGGCCCAAATTTACGCATATAAGAGAGACGGCGAGCGCATCATACTGTCTAATCACCGAGCGTCTTACTATTCTAAAAGGCGAGAACTGCCACAAAAGAAGAAATAAGTGCCGAATTTCACTTCTTCGAAGCCGAAGAATGTATTCTGTATGGCCCTAGTATACGCGATTAAGGGTAGGTTACGAATATCAACCACTATCCACCTCATTACAGCACGAAAAAGTTTAAAACGATTTATCTCAAAACTACATTTCTCAAGTCGGGCGCACATTTTCCAAGCAAACTACTTGGCGGATTAACTTGATTTTTTGTAAGCATTTAGAATATATTTCAGGCTCCAGTCAGAACCTAAAACATCCAAAATATATTTAAAATTACCATTTTGCAGGCCGTGAAAAGTAAATATTTTGTTGTAAAAATCGAAGTTTTTTTTTAAATCCTCGCCGTTTTGTCATTTTTTGTTTAAATTAAATTTTCGAGGTTCCAACTGGGAGCCACATTCATATAGAACAAGAATTTAAAAAATTCATTTATTTCAGATAACTGGATCGGTCGGAAACGATGCGCCCGATTGGCGCGTCATTTCATGAGTTACGCGTCGATCTGTACCTTGTACAATTTTCAATAAAAAGCTTTACAAAAATGTTAGGCGTTAGTTTAAATGTGAATAAATAAGTATCCTAAATTTTAGCTCAATAGCTGTAACAGTTTTCTCAAATTTAATTCCTAAAAATCAGCTTGAAAACGACTGTTCACAGTAGGTAACCCCCTTAATAAAATTGAATCATACTTCTGAATGTGTCAAAATACGAAAACAATTGATATCATTTATTATTAAGGAATAATATTAAACATTTTCTGTGGTTTCCATGGTTACCCATACCCTGTTATTTTTGACATATTTTATGTTGTTTATGACGTGTAATTCTTTTGTTGAACAAAAAATGTCTGATTGATTTGGAAAAAGATAAATGGCTAAAATGTAACAAATGAAATAAAATTTTCAACATCCATGGTTACCTTGTTTTGTATTCTTGATATATTTTTTGTTCAAAACACAACATATTGACATGAAGTGATTGATCAACAAATTGACACAATTCAACTGTTTTGAGTTACCTAAGGCATATTTTTGCTGGTAACCAAAAGTAACCGGTAAGTTTCTGGTTAGGATAATTGACCAATAATAAACAAGAATTTACCTAACCAGTTACTTTTGGGGCTTCGCGAAAATACGCCTCTGAATCATTCCATGTCAAATCAACCATGTCCCTCTTTGATTTTGCTTAAATTTGGTATACTTCTAAGTTGTGCCAAATAAACGGACGCGTATTTTTTTGTTTGGCACTGCAGTGGCCCGTTTATATTGTACAGCTCTCCAAAATAATTCAAATTTAACTTGTAGAGCTCTGATAAATTATTTCTACTGGCCGAACCGTACCACTTAGAGACATGATTTTTTTTTAGAATGAAGATATTGAAGTTTTTTATGTAAATAATTAAGGACACAAATAGGGACCCCAATCAAATTTTGACTTGGAAGTGCCCCCTCGCACAACAAAAGGGTAATTTAAAATTCTCCAAAAAAAATATTATCTTTATTATACTTTTGGCTATTTGCAAACCAAATTTTTAGATTGGGTACGCTTTTGATTTAGTAATAAATATTTAAACGTACTCGTATTATTTAATAAAGTGTTTCGATTTATGACCACGATCATTCATTTCAATGTCACTCTTAAACCAAAAGCATGCCCAATCTAAAATTTGGTATGCAAATAGCCAAAAGTATAATAAAAATAATATAGTTCTTTAAGAATTTTAAATTAAATTAACCTACGAAAAACATCATATCTCCATTTTTGACGATTTCTTCAGCGTTCCATTCCACTTAATTTATTTTGCTTGTTGGGGAGGGGAAATCTTCAAATGAAACCACCTCAATGTCGTGGGGTGGTAGTAGTGCTGAATTTTTACCAATCGAAACCCCCTGCCATATCATAACGCCTTTTGGCATTGTCTTCGCCGGCCTGGAAGATTTCATGTTGACCATGGTAGATGTTGCTTCTTCCTGACTCCAAAACCAAGGGTATAATGGTTTAATCTGTCTTGTATTTTCTCATGACTTTAATGTGTCCTTTAATTATCGTACTACGGCTTTCTTTTAATTTGTCTCTTTAAGTACCTACTATATTGTTTTTGTGAGTTTTCAATTGCACTTGTAAGTTATAATTTTTCTTCCATATTAATCATTTTCTACTCGTTCTTTTGCCATCTTGATTTCTCAAATGTATTCCGTTATCCTCATCCATTTCCCTTCACTTTCTAACATTGGTTTCATGACATTCGGTGCGATTCTGATTTGACATAACAATCTTGTTGTGATAATCATTTAGTTATTTTGTAACAATATGAGCTGTATTCTTTTTACCTATTTTAAGTGAGATGTACTGAGATACTCAGTTGACTCAGTTAAAAGTGTGTTCTTTTTACCGTTGTACATTCGTCAAACGAATGTGCCGTGCCGTGCCGAATTGAGTTTAAACTGAGAAAATTACCTCCCACCCTATACCAACTGATCTTGCTATTTCGAAGTGTTACAACTGAGATAAAGTTGGAAATAGCTCGGATTGGTCGATTTAAAAAGGTTAACGTAATCTCTTTCGTCATATTTCGTCTTTTTGGAGGTTATGAAATAAATCTTTTATTGTTATCGACAACACCCCAATTATATCATGTGTAATAAATATTTCACGTTTCTAGTTTACTAGTAGGTAGTTATTACAATTTTTAATTACAAAAATTTAATTAAACTTGTCACTTACTGCAATCGTTTTAGCATCTACTGAAGGTACTTCTTCGTACATCTTGGTTTTAATTATTGTACTTACTTTACTTCTTTAATTTTAATTGCCGGTTGCAATAAATTTCTATTTTGTATTTTTAGAGGTTATGTAATTTGTTTTATGTATTTTGTAATATGTAAGTTGTTCTTTTTACCTTATGTTTTTCTCACTTTGACTCAGTTAATCTCTGTTCGGCTCAGCTCACTTCGTCTCAGTTGCGTAACTGAGATGGAAATAAAACTTGTAAAAAGAATACGCCTATGGTTATTTGAGCCGATTTGCTATTCTGATTTTGAAGACATAATCATGGGGGCGTGGTTTGTCAACAATATTGTATGTAAATTCTTTTTGTACACAAAAAATTAGTTAAATTAAAAATAAAAAACACAAACAAAAGTGTATAAACTGTAAATTAATTAATTTAACTTAAAACAATTTTGAATAAAAATTTATTTTGATATACCTATATATTACGAAAGTTACAAAACAAAATTAAAGTTTTTAAATCACAACTGATGGAACGATGTGTCATATTTGTAGTATTTTTACGGCACATTTGAACTATTTATAACAAGGTTTGGTTATGCTTAAATTACAACAATCATGATTATGCGTGTTTAAACAGAATAGCAATTTTCGGTAACATTGTTACAGAGATGGTTATAACTTAGGATAGCAATCTAGTCATAACAATATGATTATATAACTATGTGCAAATCAGAATCGCACCGATTTTTTTCTGTAATCGTTTCGCCCATTTTTTCGTTCAATTGTTTTCTCTAATCATCCTATTTTAACACTCCATCATGGTGTGCTTGGGGGTATCCTCTTGACCGTAATACTGGCTTGTAGGTGTCTCTTTTGGACGCAATTATTGCAATATTAATTGAAATATAATATACAAACTTTGATTATATAGTATCAGATTGGTAAACCTTATGGGAGTTTTTGAAATACCTATTGTAGTTTAAAAGGTTAATAGATGGCGTTACTAAATTGGAAGTCTCAGAGCCAGCAGATTTGGAAACTTGATAAACTGCGGTGCATATATGTGTGCATTGTTATTTATTTATTTTTGTAAATTGTTAAATAAATTTGTAATCTAAATATATAATTTTTGCAGAGGAGCAGTTGCCTTGGATGGCAGGATCGAACCGGGCGACATGATACTTCAAGTCAACGATGTAAATTTTGAAAATATGACAAACGACGAAGCCGTAAGGGTACTGAGAGAAGTAGTAGAAAGTCCGGGGTACGTCGAATATTTATAAACTTTCATTAATTTGTTTTTTATTTTATTTCATTACCCTTTTTTGTCTAAATTTATTGTTTTTGTAGGCCTATCAAGTTAGTAGTTGCCAAGTGTTGGGATCCAAATCCGAAAGGTTATTTCACTATTCCTAGAACCGAACCAGTTAGGCCTATCGATCCAGGTTTGTTTAAACCTTAACAAGCGAAAAGCATTCCTTCTATTTATTTCAATTTAGGTGCGTGGGTGGCACACACTGCAGCAGTGCGTGGCGATCCTGTTGCAAGACCGCCCAGCAGTTCGACAGTTTCGAGTGCCTCCATAACGAGTACCATACCGGCTAATGAACGTGAGTGTCTGCTTGGTTCTGGTACGTTTTGCTTTTTATTATTTTGATCACGCTTACATCAAGCACCTTCCCGTAATTCCCTGTTGCTTTCGTTGGTAAATTTTGATTGTTACCTCTTTTAGATAAAGAAGAACCCTTAACTGTAAACAGCACAATGGCGTCAGTAGTACAGGTCATGCAACGAATTGATAGCGGTTTAGAAATTCGTGATCGTATGTGGCTGAAAATCACCATCCCGAATGCGTTTATAGGAACAGATATGATCGACTGGTTATTGAATCACGTGGACGGTTTTCAAGATCGTCGCGACACACGTAAATACGCCTCACAGTTATTAAAAGCCGGTTTTATACGACACACGGTAAATAAAATAACGTTTTCTGAACAATGCTATTACATTTTCGGCGACTTGTGCTCCGCAATGACAAACATGAAAATTCAAGGCGACGCCGACTCTGTAGGTCCTCTACCAAATGTACCAAATTATATGCCATACAGTGGAACGTACAATCCATTAGAATATATGCCAATGCCATTTTACACAGCGAGTGAACACACAGTTTACGGATACAATAGAGAAGAGTCGGTGCTCAGCGGGAGTGGTAAGTCAGCAGACGTTGCCGTGTTGGAAATATTTAGATATAGTTTTAGGTGGATCCTCGAACGGTTCGGACCAACTGAAAGATGGGGTGCCGCATAGTAGTGCGTCCGACAGCGACATCACCTCTTTGGGTCCACGTTCTGCCATACCAGTTGCCACCGGAAACGGAAATGGTTCGTCGAACGGATCGGATCAAAGCAGCGGAACCCAAGCGGTGGCGCAAACTAAAGACATTGCTGGTAGTAGACAATCTTTCAAAATTGCTATGGGAAACCCGTGTGAGATGTTTGTAGATGTTATGTAGAAAATTATTATTATTTTCCGTAGTTTTTATTTATTTTAATCATCGAAAAAAAGTTTTATTTATTTTAATTTTAAATTATCGTCGTCGTGCAATTTGTGCCGTGCCAATTTTATTATTATTAATTTTTGTTGTTACCAATGCAAAGGTGGTAACGTAATGCGCACTTTTTATTCACGCAAACTGAGATTATTTCTTTAAAGTTGTGTTTCATATTTTAAGATACTTTTTTAAATTTTTTTAAAAATGCGAGGAATGTTTTACTAATGATTGAGGAACGATCGACGATTTGAAAGTCGACCTTGAAGTTTTGCGGGATCGTATCGAACAAGCTGCAAACATAATAAAGGCGGATGTTTTATGACTTAATATTTGTTTATTAAGTAAATAATATTTTAGGATTAACTCGGGGGAACTTTTTTAATACTTAACTTTTTCTTTTCTCTTTCTATTTATTGTTGGTTTTATTTGCACTTCTTATTATGTAATTATTTAATTTGTTGTTTTGGTCGAGTTACACAATTTCTGTGTTATTTTTAAAAATTCTTACGCAATTCGAGTAGTAATTGGAGGTTGCAGCTTAAAAAAATAATTATAGCAATTTTATACTTAATTTTGTCAACAAATTATTTGTTTGTACATGCTAACAAAAATTTGTTTGATTATGTATTTAATAAGTTATCGTTAGATCAGTTGAATTTTTAATTTTGTATGCTAAGGCAGGGGACATCTGGAGTTATTAACAAAGAACAATTCGTGGGTGTTTAGTGGTGAAATCAAGTTGAAGGGCTCAGGAAAAGATTTTAAAATTTTCTCACTTTAAGTATTGATGGGTAAAAATGTAGGTGTGAACCGTGCTTTAATATGCATAATTTTACTTATTTTGCTCGATGATTAACAAATTTTAATAATGGTTCTTTGTAGCATGACTTGGTAATGGTTTCTGAATCCCAATGGGTTTTTATAATTGAGTTTATTAAAATATCAACAGTGAATTTTGGAGTTTTTCTTCGGCTCTAAAGCGGCTGTAGTCCATATAATATTTTTTCAGATTTCTAAGTTCAATCTTTCAGTAACTGCAATTATAAAAAGTCCATAACATTCAGAAGTGGTGACAAAATACCGCTACAGCGTGCATAGTTTATAATAATTGGCGATTTACATTACCGTTGGTGGCGCCACCAGCGACAACAACATGGCTGTTTTTGGACGTATATTTCGAAATTCACAGTCATATTCTGAAGAAAATTTGCAAACATTTCAGTATGTTTTTAAATTTATTGTAATATGTTCTATTAATCAGTTGATTTTCTTATGTCTTCAGCCTGAAGAACGAATTTTTGTTTTCATTTAATACGTTGCTCACTAATTTTAAATTCTCCCGCATGGTGGCGTTTGGTTAATGTAAATTGCGATATTCGCGCATTAGCTCATAAACCTCTAGCGCGTTTTACACTAATAAAATTAATAAACTAGGTAATCAAGTACATTTTACGTAATATCTGATAGGCAGCTTGGGGGGGGGTGATATGTAAATATTTTATTTTAACAATTTAACATCACATACAGCTTTGGCCAAAAGTATTAGGTCACTAAGTTTTAACGCTTTAATTAAAATTTTAAAGCATTTTCAATAAAACAAACAAGGTGTACATATTTTTATTATATGTATTTATTAAAATATTTCAGTATTTGGTATGCCCACCTCTTACCTTAATGACACTTTTAATTCTTTTAGGCATAGAAGCAACTAAATCGAAAGATGTTTGTTGCGGAATTTGTTCCCATTCTTCTAAAATAATTTTTTTAGTGCTTCTTTTGAAGTTGTTTTACGGAAAGATACTTTATTCTTTAAAGTTGTCCATAAATTTTTGATTGGGGACAGGTCCAGACTTGGCGGCGGCCATTATTTTCAAACCACTTCATTGTGGCCTTTGATTTATAACAAAGGCCGTTGTCTTGTTGGAAGTTATACTGTGGATTATCTTCTTCATACAATTTTACCACGGATGCTTCCAAATGTCCTTCCAAAGTCTCAATATAGGTTGTAGAATTCATTCGTCCCTCGCATATTATGACTTCTCCTGTGCCACTAACTGCCATGGACCCCCATATCATTATGCTACCACCGCCAAATTTGACGGTGGGTATAACACAACGAGTTATACGCTTCTCCTTCCCTTCTTCTTACATATTGTGCCCAAGGTTGTCCAAAAAGCTGAAATTGTTACATTATAAAAGAGGTAATTTTATTTTTTATGTTCTATAGGCGTAAATAAACGATTTCTTTTATTCAATTATGAACATTATTAAAGAAAAGACAATATAAAATACATACCTGCACATTACTTTCATCAGACCAAATTACCCTTGACCAGTCTTTAATCGTCCAATTTTCATATTTTCTTGCAAAAGTAAGACGCTTTTTGATTTGATTCTGGTTTAAAACGGTTCTGTCAGAAATTGCAATTCCACAATGCTGATTTACTTCTCTGACTGAATTTTTTGAAGTTAGGAATCGGTTTCTCAACGACCTGTTCTCTAAAATTCGAAGTTGTGACTCGTTTTCTTCCAGTTTTTGGTCGATTTACCAGAGAACCGGTATCGCGCTTTCGATTTAAAGTGGTTTGCACTGCACATAACGAACACTTTATTTGTTTTGCAATTTTCCGTTGCGATATCCCTTGTGGATGCAATAATACTATTTGACTTCGTTCATCAATAGTCAATTCACGTGTTTTGGGCATGATGTTCTTTCTTACACTTACTAACAGTAAAATAAAATTTAAATACTCCGTAATCTCTCCCTTTAAGTACGTTTAAAGTACCGTTAGGGTCAGGTAGTACCAATAAAAAAAGGTTGAAATTTCATATTTATTTAAAATTTAAATTGAAGAACCACAAATTTGGGTAAACTTTGAATTATAATCCTCTGAAAAGTTGCCAGGTATTCGCGATTACAGCTAAGTGAAGCGACGTCTGCCGACAGAAATGTTAACTCGCTAAAACGGGCATTGTCATAAGTTTACATGTGCTTCTAGTGCATGTTTATAGCCGGTATTAACGTTAAATATTGTTTCTAAGTGCTTGTGTTTGAAAATTCCTCCGAAATTAATTTGTTATTAGGCAAACGACAAAATGAATACAGGTAAATCAAAATCAAGAGCGTTTTGTTGTATTCACGGATGTAATTCTAGCGCTAGAAAGAATTCTGACGTTAGTTTCCACAAGTTTCCCATGAAAGGAAAATTCAAAGTGAAATGGACAAAACCGTTGGGTGAGGTGGAAGTAATTGATAGCAGAAAAGCGTGGATGAAAAGCTTCAAAATGGGAAAGGAGCCTACAAAATACATGGTTTTTATACTTAGATATCAACAAGCTTTTTTGTTAATTAGCCCTGATATCTCATGAGGCGGTGCGGTGCAGACAAAGCTGTAGTTTGTAAAACTAAGCTATAAATATGATGGAATCCGTCGTTACTAGGTGTTTTCCAAAGCTTCACCCTCACAAAAATTTCTAGCCTCAGAAATCCCACAGAATTTCAAAATATTGTTAATTATTTATTCATATTTAGATATTATTTAAACACAAACGAATATAATAAACAAACCACAACACGTTTCTGAACACGTTAATGTGCATATAATAACCTTGTGCTTATGATGGCAAAACATAGAACTACCTGTTTTAAGCGGCCATTTTGAATATTTGGTCACTTGATCGAAATCGCGAATACATTTAAATAAAATAAATTATAAAATTCAGGACTGTCCTAATACTATTGACGAAAAGGTGGGTGACCTAATACTTTTGGCCAAGGCTGTATATATAGAAATGTAAAATAACTCTGATTTTTTAGGAATTTAGGAAAGTATTGCCTTGTGGGATTCCCTAATCGATAAGTTTCGTTTTATGCAATGGGGTCGTCCATAAATTACGTCACGCTCCTAGGGGGGGGGTTCCGCCGACCCATGTGACGTTGGGGGGCGGGGGTTTCAAAAATTGTGACGTCACAAAATATATAGATTAAATATTTTATTATAAGTACAGGGTCTTGTCTACCAATAAGAAGTTTGTTGTTAAATTTTAAAAGCCTCATTTTGTATGAAAATTCTATAATTATTTGTTGAAATATGTTGTAGTAACTTGAAAATTTAAGAGTGAAAAATAATATCAGGCAAATGTCCACCACGACTATACTTGCAGAAGTCATCCTTTTAACAAAGTTTTCAAGTACATTTCTGCATAATTGTGGATCTATTTCACGGATGACGTCTTCAATATTGGTTTTGAGCTCTTGTATTGTTTGTGGATTATTCTTATAAACATTATCTTTCACATAGCGCCCCAAAAAGAAGTCTAACAGCGTTAAATCGCAAGATCTGGGTGTACAGTTGACATCACCAAAAACCAGCACCATGTTCAGAGATCCAATCGGCAAATCTACGACGTTGAGAATGATCTGTTGGCTTTAATTCTTGCACCAGTTGAACTTTATAAGGCTTTAGGTCCAAATCCTTCCGTAAAATTCGCCATGTGGTCATTGTGGATAGGCCTAATTGTTGAAAACGTCGTGAAACCGATAAATTTGGGTCTTCTGCAACACTCTCAGTTACTGCAGCAATATTTTTGGTTGAACGGCCTGCACGAGCACGTATTTTTGTGGTTACGTTTGCTACTGAACCGATGGACTCAAATTTTTTCACTAATTTCGCAGTGATGGACGATCTTGATGACCAAAAATATTGCAAATTTTACGAAATGTAGTTTTCACAGAAATTCCATTTTCATAATGGATTTTAATTATTTTAATACGATTTTCGAACGAAATTAAAGACATTATAACAAATTCCAAACCTTCTACTGTGCATATGTCAAAAAACTGAATGACAGAACTCTCAACATAACCTAATTCTACCAAGTTTAAAAACAAACTTCTTATTGGTAGACCCTGTATTTAAAAAAACTATTTTTTGAGTGGCTACGCCACTGAAGCCAGTGGTGTAGCTAGGGGAGGCGGACCGCCCTTCGTAGATGTTTTCTCTGGGGTTTCCCCTAAAAAAAAGAAAAGAAACTTGAAAAATTTGGGTATGGGTTCAAGAAATATGACATACTTGGAGGGGGTCTAGGTTAGTATGACGAGGGGGGGAGGGGGTTAAAAATTGCGTGACGTAATTTATGGGCGACCCCAATGTGTAATTCAAAAATTTTTTCTCACATTTCCAAATTTGATTTGAAATTGAACTTTGAAATTTTATCACATCTCCATTTTTTTTCCTTCATTTCACTTTTGATGAACTTTGACTTGGTATAATCGATGGATTCGTGGTTAATGTAGTGAAAATTGATGTTAGTCATATCTGTATTTTTAGTTTAACCTAAAAACACTTTTCGGTAGACCATAAAAGTACAAATTTTCAAAGTAAATTGGATTGTAAAATATAATTCGCAAATATTTTCGTCGCACTATGATATTCTTTATTTGGAAACGATTCCAACAATAAGGGTGTTCACGAGGCCGTCGTAGTTTCCATGGTAGTTTCGTACTTGCGTATGACAGCCATGTAACATTCGTACTTTAAACAACCAATCACAATCTCACAAGTTTACACCTCATAACCATAACCTTAAAATAAAAATCAAGTACGAAACTTCCTTGATTGTGATTGGTTGTTTGAAGTACGAATGTCACATGGCTGTCATACGCAAGTACGAAACTACCATGGAAACTACGACGGCCTCGTGAACACCCCCTTCGTCGTAGTTTCCATGGTAGTTTCGTACTTGCGTATGACAGCCATGTGACATTCGTACTTCAAACAACCAATCGCAATCAAGAAAGGTTATGATTATGAGGTGTAAACTTCATAATCATAACCTTAAAATAAAAATCTCGTGAACACCGTTTTTACCGACCGTACCGAAATTGTGATTGGTTGTTTAAAGTACGAATGTCACATGGCTGTCATACGAAACTACCATGGAAACTACGAAGCCCTCGTGAACACCCTTAAGCGCGGGTCACATTATGCTGGTTGCCAGCTGCTGCTTACCAGCGGCTAGTAGTAGTACCAGCAAGCAGCGGCGGGCAATCTGGTCACAATACTGTTGCTGCTACTCGCCACTCTCCAGTTAGTCATTCACTATTCAGCAAGCATGTCGTCTGTCGTTTCACGTAAAAAGCTATTTAAGCAGTTGTTGAGTGAGGGTGTCAGTGAGCTTAGTTTAGAAATGCTTAACCAGCTTCACCGCAAACAGAGACGATGGTGGTTCAGGTCATGGATACAAAGAAGGGAAGAATTAGGGGCATCGTCAAGACTTCTCCAAGAGCTGAAAGAAGAGGATCCAGAAACATACAGAAATGTTTTAAGAATGACGGCCCCTCAATTTCAAGAATTGTTAGAATTAGTTGAACCTTTAATTAAAAAACAAGATACAGTATTCAGACAGGCAATCCCGTGTAAAACGAAGCTGGAAATTACTCTAAGATATCTCGCAACTGGAGATTATAAAAACGTCACAACTAAAACAACTTCACAAAAAAACACGTGCTTTCTCGTTGCTGATAGACGCAATAGTGGTCAGACTGCGCTGCCGGCTGGTGCCAGCGGTCACGTGATTAATTAGTCGCCGCTGCCTGCTACCAAAAGTTGAACATGTCCAACTTCGTCAGCCGCTGACAAATACTCACCGGCTGGCGACGCCAGCGCCGAATTTTGTGGTCACACCAAGCTGATCGACGGCTGGCAGAAGCGGCTTCTTCAACTCGCGGCTGGCAACCAGCCTAATGTGACCCGCGCTATATTATTGTTTTTAAGTTGATTTTGAGTAGCCTGCCTTCCTTTAAGGAATCTCGATAATCCATTCATGCGCGTCCCTATGGGACGCGCATGAATGGATTATCGAGATTCCTTAAAGGAAGGCAGGCTACTCAAAATCAACTTTCCTTTCCTTTGCGAATTTTTGCACTATTTCAATACAAAACATGCGCAGGGACCTACATAATAACTGTGCCAAATTTGGTTCCGATTGGTCAAACGGTTTAGGAGTCTATAGGGAACATAAATTGGCAATAATCACCCCCCCCCCTTTCTCAGGGCAACTCCCCTCGAGTTTGACGGGTTGTTGGTGCATCTGGCCGGGCTCTAGCAAAATAAACCTAAAAAATAATGGAGCAGATTGTTCCTCAATCATTATTGTTGGTGCTAATACTTAAGTTTGGTTAAACCTAACAAACGAATGTGTTTAATCGTAATTTGGTAGTTTGTGACGTGCGTGTATGACACATATTGTAGTAATAAGTAGATTTTAATATGTACGTGTTAATGTTGTGTATATTTGTTACGATATGCATGAAAATGTTATTGAATTATTAAATATTTTGTAGTTTTTATTATTTAAGAAAGAAGAAAAATTTGCATGTGTGTACATATTAATAAATTTGTATGACTAGAATATTTTGCGCTTTATTTTGCACATCACACGTATCATCAGTTGTTTTACGTTTTGTTTTTTTGTCATCACTAATTCATTATTTAATTTCAGTTTTAAGTTACCTCTAAGTGCAATAAAAATCATTGGTCATATTTTACGATGATGATGGTAAGTCACACACATTTTCTTATGTTGCCGCTTCAATTTTTAGCCTATGAGTGTTAGTTGATGATGAGTTTTTTCGATGTTATTGTAAATTTTTGTTTGTGTGTCTTGCAGAACAAGTTGGAATCGTTGGATATCAATTTTCGCAAACGTAAACGTCGTCGAGTCGAACGCTCCGAATATTGTGAAACTTTTTTTAATTTTTATATATGCTTTGTATATGTAACTACTTTAATACGTGTTAAGGAAAGTAAAAATATTGTGTACAGATTATAAGTAATCGAGATTGCGTGAATTAATGTATAAAAGTTTTATTTTATTCCTATTTTTCTGTTGTACATTTTAATATGTTTTGTTTCGCTGTTAAATTATTGACTATACGTTCCTAAATATCCGTTTTTTTATTTTAAATGCATTTAATATTTACAATTTTGAGTAGTAGCGTTAATGTTTAAGGATAGTAACGAGAAAAGTTAGTTTTTCAAGTAAAAACAACAGGGTACTAAGTGTATTCACAACTATGTTAATGCTTGTGACATCTTATCTATTATCTTTACAAAAGTTATACGAAAAAACAATAATTATGACGATTAATTTTACGTATTGGAATATACAGGGAAGTTAAATATTTTACGACAAATAAATGTAATAAAAGTTAAATATTATCACCGTATTGTACGTAAATTCTGATTGTATGCAATTAAAAAGTTGTGAATGTATTTTTGTGTATTATTAACTCGATTATAATATGGGCCAATCATTTTACACAAATTTTGGCCCTTAAATCCGACTAATTTTACAGAATTTGCTCCAATAAAGGCGAATCGATGCCGCCATTTTGGCACGGAACTTTTAAATGAGTTATAAACAGCCCCAGAAATTTAAACAAACAATTTAAAAAATAATTCTCTTAAATAGAGCCGAAGGCGATTTTTAAAAATTTTTCCAAATGTTAAATAACGTCAAGGATTTCTTGTACAGGGTTCTGAGTGAGCCTGGAAACCGGTGAATAACATTTTTAACAACTGGAATTTATCTAAATTGTACCCTAATAACAACTTTTCAAACTATGGGGTAGCTGTATAGAATTCCAGTAACTGCATTTTTGAAAAAAATTACCACAAAAGTTGAATGTTTGGACTGGCGTTGTTGGGAATTATTTTACTGATTTGCCGTCCTAGAAATCGACATTCATTTGTTTTAAATAAATTGGTAACATTCCCACAGCTATCTCGATTTTTTTTCATAAATGCCATCAATAATATCGCTAACTAACCAAAAAATGAAGATCATACAACCACATACTATTTCTGGACGCAGAATTTCAAATAGTAAAAATGAGGTGGCTGCCAGAAGATGACGTCATTAAGGAAAGGGATTTGGGGGGGGGGGGGATTTGCGAGAGATGGTCATAGCTTTGGCAGTTAAGTGCGTCTACTGCTAATGCGAAACGCTCGGATCGAATCCGGGCAGGGTAAGAACTTTATTCTGGCCGTCGGGCCGTTCGGAGCCCACGTTAAACAAGTAGGTCCTCTATGTATGTGAAAACACTTGGAACGCACATCACATGCATAGAAAGAGATGGGTCACGACGTTCGGAAACGAACAATACGACTAAGAAGAGGGAATTTGCAATTTACAGAAAATATGCACGTTGAAAAAATAAAGTTGAGCTGTCCGAGGATTTTGGCAGCAGATTTTTTACTTGGGCTTTCTACTTCAATAATTGTTCACACTGTATAACAAAACAAGCTACCGAAAATCGGCCTACTAGCGGCTGATTTTCCTGGTTAGCACCGCGAAGTCTTCTTCCTCATTTATTGATCTAAGACCTTCATTTTAAACTCGGCCTCGCAGACGGAAAAATTAAACTTCACTGCTCGGCAAACACGTCAAATTTTCGCGTCGCTGGGCGACCTGCAGCCCCTTATTTAACTCGGCCTGCGGCCTCGCAGAAAACGTTGGGCTTCGAAATAAAACTTGAAAAGTTAAATAAATCATCAGTTAAATACATCACATAACCTTCGAAGTAGAGCGCACGGCTTGCAAATAAAAAGTTGAACTTCATTGGTCGGCCTCTCTGGACCGCCTACGTCCATCGCATCTAACTCGGCCTTTGGCTTCGCAATTAAACTTGTTTAAGAAATAATAGAATTCTACCTCCAAATTAATTGGCCTTCAAAGCATCCATGTTTAACTCGGCTTACGGACTCGCAATTTGAGACCATGCATTATTCTTATGTGAGTAGGTACCAACATTTAACTGATTTTCTCCTGCAACGTCAAAAAAATTATTAAAAACATTTCATAGTTGTGTGGCCCTCGACCTCACCCGGTCTCGTGTTGACTAAACATTAAAAAAAAATTTCAATAATCTACAGAATAATTAATTTATTTTGGTAGAAGTTTAGGTTGTAAAATTTCTCACAAATAGTTCAAACTTTGCGATTCGTCAACTATGCAATCAAATTTTAACTACGATCGTAAAACGTTAGATTATATTTATTGACGTAAAAAATTTAAGTTTGCTTATGCCGAATTTTCTAAATCGAGATTATTCGAAAACTGTTAACATTGCGAAAAAAAAACTTGAAAAACCTTTTTAGGCTTCTATACAATAGTATATTAAGTATCAAGAACAGTAAGGACATTTTACCGATCGAAGACAATTGTTTGGAGGAGGAGCGAAGCGACGACTCCAATTATTGTCTGAGATAGGTAGTCCTTAATGTTCGAGATGCTTATGACGTTTTTTGCGCGACTAAATTTATTAAAAAACATTTAAATGTGTACTTAATAAATAAAAAATATGTTAGTCTCTTTATATCAAGTTGCCTTAATGTCAAAGTTTGCATTACGTTGCTATAACAATTAATGTTGAATAAATTCACTTACCGTTCTAGAACGCTAAAAATACTTACCGTCGCCTTATCCTTAGCAACTAGTAAACAAAACTTACTGTCGTGGAAACAGACGCGGTAAACAACCAAATAGAGCATAGTCGCGCAAAAAGTATAACAAGAAGCCTTATTTGTTCATTTTTTCGGTTCCTAGGCGAAATTCACTTTGTTTTTCACCTCAGTTCAAAATTAAGCGCTGCAGCATAAAAAGCTTTTAGAAAGTGTAGAATCGTAATTAAAGGTGGAGGTCAGCTAGGACCTAAGCTTTTTAAATCCAAACAATTGGGCGTTGGTATTAATTTTATTAAAATTCTAATTTGATCAGCGGAAACAATGCCGAAAAGGTCAACCCCGTTGTTGTCGGGGGGAGGGGAGTTTAGTTGAGGTGGCGCCTTTTGAAGGTTTCTCTCTTCACTGTAATTGCAAAAAAATATTCTAATTTGAAAGTATTTATCAAAACATGTTTGAAATATATTTTTACAAGTTTTTGCGCGCGAAAAAGGCGTTAAAGTTAACTTTAAAATGTGAAAGTGCGTAGATCACCGACAACAACCCGAAGCGTTCGTGACGTAATAGGTCGTGCCAATAATTTGTAATACATAGACAAATTTAATATTTCATTTGACGTTTGCATTATTTAATTTTACGTTTGTTTGATTTGCTTATGTTTTTGAAAATTGATACGACCTATTACGTCACAAACGCTTCGGATAGTGTTCGTGTTTTTTCGCAATTTTCAAATTTCAAAGGTAGGTATAGTTTTAAGCCTATGCAAGAAAACGCCACCAAAAAATCTCAAATCGGACTGTAAATAACAGAACAGCGGGGTCCGTACGTAAAATCACCCTCAATCGAAAAGAGATCCACTTTTTCGATTTTTACGATTCCTCCTTACCTACAAAATTTTGGTCACGAATTTATAATCTTACTTTGTAATCTTGCCTTGATCATATTTCGAAATTTCACATGGGGTAATTTATAAATAGGGGGTCAGTGAAGGCCTACACTCTTTGTAACAACCCCCTCCAGTGCGGCCTTTAGGCCGCACAATCATGTTAACAATATACTGTTAAAAAGGATTGTTTGGTTTAAATAAATTCAGTTCATTCGAACAAAAATTACGTTCTATACACGTAAATAATTTTTTTTTAAATAACAAAATCAGTTTATTGACGGAAGCAATTTTAATTTAATAAAAACAAAATTTATTCCCTTTGAATAAAATTAATTTCTTTCGAATAAAATCGTCAAACCAATTTTTAGGCTTCTATACAAAGTATAACAAGAAGCCTTATGATCTGGCTCCGTGTCTGTCCGTCCGTCTGTCCGCATAATTCAAAATCATACAGAGCGTTTCAAATCGTGTTGGAAATATTCTGTGTGTATAGAGGTCTAAGAACTGGGTACCCAGTGCGCTACTTTTAGGCTTCTATACAAAGTATAACAAGAAGCCTTATGATCTGGCTCCGTGTCTGTCCGTCCGTCCGTCTGTCCGCATAATTCAAAATCATACAGAGCGTTTCAAATCGTGTTGGAAATACTCTGTGTGTATAGAGGTCTAAGAACTGGGTACCCAGTGCCTTAATTTTAGGCTTCTATACAAAGTATAACAAGAAGCCTTACGATCTGGCTCCGTGTCTGTCCGTCCGTCCGTCCGTCCGCATAATTCAAAATCATACAAAGCGTTTCAAATCTTGTTGGAAATACTCTGTGTGTATAGAGGTCTAAGAACTGGGTACCCATTGCGCTACTTTTAGGCTTCTATACAAAGTATAGTAAGAAGCCTTATGATCTGGCTCCGTATCTGTCCTTCCGTATAATTCAAATCTAATTTATATATTAAGATAGGTTACAAAAATATTCTGTGCTTTAAGATTGTAATTTTCAACCTATATAGTAGACTTGATCCGATGATCTGACCGATCAAGGTATCAACGGATCAAGGTATCAACGGATTTAAGCAGATCATGGATCAACGGATTAAGTTATCAAATTAACGGATAAAATTTATTGTCATATTTTTTTTTTTATTGTAACCACAGTAGTAGATTGTTTTAAATTCATCATCGATGTCTAAAGGGGCCTCTTGGTCACAATGAAAGAGAATCTTCTTTTTGTCACTGGACCTGGTAATAACTTTTATTCTTTTGTGATTTTGCAAAACTTTTAAAATATTTTCTGCGTTCGGCAAAGATTCCACAACGTCGTCCATTAAAATACCGCTCAAACCTTTTAAATCGAGGCTCAATAAAAGTTTGGCTAAAGATTTAAGATCTTCCAGCTGGTACATTGGTTTAAACGTAAATTTTTCTTTAGTCGCCTTAACTTTTAGATTACCTTTTAGGGCAGTATCGCGTAACCACGATTTTACGTTAGGATTAATATCAGTTTGTTCGGTTTCCTGTAAGATTTCCTCGAGCGTTAGAGAGGTTTTCATTCCTTCGAGGTACGTCGTTCGCAAGTGTTGAACTATTTTTGTCAACACTGCAAAATTTTGGTGTTTCGCTGAAGATGTTTGCGTTTTAGTGTTTAATTTTGGATCGTCAATTTTTCGTTTTTTATGGTGTTGTTGATCGTCCAACGTGGTGGTTGGTCTTTTCTCAACCGTGGGATTCGAGAGAGCTTTCCTTTTAAATAATTCGCGTTCACGTAGTAAAGATGAATCCATTTTTAGACGATCAAATGTTTTTCAATGCAGACCAAGTATAAGTTATATTTTATTTACATAATTTTTCACCTACAGTACAGCTCAAAAAGATAAGTACACTTATATTATTTAATAGTTTTCAAAATTTTAAATATTAAACACTTTTTAAATCGATTATTTGAAAAGAAATCAAGTACCTAATATAATTTATTTGCATCAAGTTTAACAAAAAAAAACTGAAAAAATGTTATTGTGTTGGCTAAATTCTGGTTTCTTACAAAAATCCACCTTTTGCTTTTATAACAGCTCGGCACAAACGAAGCATTCTTTGGGTGAGTTTATGCAAAGTTTCAGATTGAATTGCATTCCAAGCATCTTACACGACTTGCCATAAATGGGTTTGTGAATTTGGGCCCTTTAGTCGAACCCTCCGATCCAGTTCCTCCCACAATAACTCTATAGGATTCAAATCCGGGAACGGGTGGCCTATCCATATAATTTAGCACTCTCCGTTTTTCAGTTTCTATCAAATAGTCTCTGGACAACTTCGATGAGTGCTTGGGATCATTTTCTTCTTGAAAAATAAAACCTCTCCCAATTAAACGTCGACCTGATGGCAGCACATTGTTTTCCAATATTTGTTTATAACCTCCTTTTTTCAAAATTCCTTCTATTTTAATAATATCTCCGACACAATTCTTGCCAAAACATTCCCAAATCATAACGGACCCTTCGCCGTGTTTCACCGTTGGGACAATACATTCATCCATAGCCCATTCTCCCTTGCGCTTTCTCACAAAACTCGTCGATGAAGACCGAGGATTTAAAACTTCGACCCATCCGACCAAACAACCTTTTTCCATTGACTAATTGACTATATTTAATGTTTTTTAGCACAAGCTAGTCTCTTCACTATGTTTTGAGGTCTTAACAAAAGTTTCCGCATAGCAATTCTTCAATTGGCCTACTGTTTGCAACCTTATTTTTACCGTCGACAAACTGACATTATTTGTACGAGTTTCGTTGATTTCAGCAGTAAGTTGAGGAGCCGTCATTCTCCAATTTCGAATGCTATACCTTGCAGTTAATTTATCTTTACGTTTTTTAAGTTTTTGACAACAATTGCCTCGGAGATAATATTAAAATAGAAGGAATTTTGAAAAAGAAGGTTATAAACCAATATTGGAGAACAATGTGCTGCCATCAGGTCGACGTTTAATTGGGAGAGGTTTTATTTTTCAAGAAGAAAATGATCCCAAGCACTCATCGAAGTTGTCCAGAGACTATTTGAGAGAAAATGAAAAACGAAGAGTGCTAAATTATATGGATTGGCCATCCGTTCCCGGATTTAAATCTTATAGAGATATTGTGGGAGGAACTGGATCGGAAGGTTCGACTAAAGGGCCCAAATTCACAAACCCATTTATGGCAAGTCTTGCAAAATGCTTGGAATGCAATTCAATTTGAAACTTTGCATAAACTCACCCAAAGAATGCCTTGTTTGTGCCGAGCTGTTATAAACGCAAAAGGTGGATTTTTGTAAGAAACCAGAATTTAGCCAACACAATAACATTTTTTCAGTTTTTTTTTGTTAAATTTGTTGTAAATAAATTATATTACTTGATTTCATTTCAAATATTTGATTTATAAAGGGTTTAATGTTTAAAATTTTGAAAACTCTTAAAAATTATAAGTGTACTTATCTTTTTGAGCTGTAGTGTATATAGGAAATTTTAATACGTTGATCTGTTGATACGTTGATCCATTGATCCTTTGATACGTTGATCCGTTGACAGGGCCTATTTTTGATTCAATTGGGCCCCAAGGCCCAAGCAAAATTTCGGGCCCCCTATCCTATATATACGACTTTCCAATAAGAATTTTTCTGTTTACCTTTGGCACCTTTTCTTCATGAAAAAAATTTTTGATGAAAATTGAATTTTCAAATGAATTGAAAAATGGTTTCAATGATTGTAAACAATTAAATAAGAACTTTAATTGGACAAAAACATAAAATAGGTAATACAAAAAACTGATAATATTTCAACAATATTCAAACAAAATCAACAACACAACAAAAAATAAAAATAATAGAAATTTCTGCTTTTGGGGTACAACGAACAAAATAAAGAATTATCAATAAAAGAAACAACTAATTAATATTTTTTTACGTACTTTCATTTAAGAAAACTTATCTCTGATACCATTAATTTCTAATGTGTCCAGAATATCGCTTTCTCCGTTAAGAATGGCCAAAGATGAGACATTTTCTTCATTCAGTGAGTTCCTCAAATATGATTTCACCCTTTTTAACGTAGAAAATGATCTCTCGCCGGAAGCATTACTGATAGGAATAGTTAAATATATACGCAACAATACCTCAACATTAGAGAAGGTTGACAAAATATTGTTATCGATTAAAAATTTCAACATTTCCTGAGGGTCTTTAGAGGAAATGTTATTTGAATCACAAAGGGCTTTGAATTGTACAATTTCATCCACTAAATCTTCAGTAGCATCCACATCCATATGGTAATATTTTTCAAAATTTTTTATAGATACATAAAATCTATCATCCGATGGTTCAGTAAAAAATAGCCCAAAAACTTCATTTACACAACCATAGGCTTGCATTCTCATTTTTAACTACGAAATCAACTTGTCACATATAGGAAAAAAAGTATTTGTTTTAAAGTTCTCAGCACCGCTCAAAGTGATGTCTTGTGCAGGGGACTTCATCAAAACACTGCTTTCTCTTACGAACTCTTGAAATCTCATCCTTATAAACATTATTATTTGGCTGATTTTTTTTGGCTTCTTCCTCAATTTCATCAAACTGTTCTCTAAAATGAATCAATCGACTATAATATAGTGTACAAGCTGCAGTTAGATTGGCTTGATTTTCTTGTAGAGATTTACTGGTGGAGTTTATCCTGTCTAGGATTCTTTTCCAAATTGCTGTCATCAGGGCAAATTCAAATGTGTTCATTTTGTGAAGTAGATCTCCAGCTTCTGTTCTGGTGGATTTTTTTTGGTTTGCATCGTCATTTAGCTCTACTAACGCTGATTTTATCTCACAAAAACCAAGCGCAATATATTTAGCATTAGCACGTGCTGACCATCTTGTATCACATATTTTCTCAACCAATGGTAATTTAGTTTTTGAAACAGATAGACATTTTTGAAGTACGTTCCATCTGTGTGTCGAAGCCGAAAAAAGTTATACAAGCATTGTACATTTTCAAAATATCTAGAAGCTCCTTCCCGCAGCACTATTACCGACCAAGTTTAAAGAATGACTGGAACATGGTACAAAATGTGCATTTTTTGCCTTTTCTTTTATTTTTGCCTGCAATCCGTTATATTTCCCTGACATGTTCGATGCATTACCATAACTTTGGCCTCTGCAGTGATCAATATTGATATTAAGGTCACTTAATTTGGTTAGTAGAACATTCAAAAGACTTTCTGCAGTATGAAAAAATATTGCCACAAAACCTAAGAACCTTTCTACTGGTTGACCACTAGGTAAAACATATCTTATAATTACAGTTAATTGATCGATATGAGAAATATCGGGCGTTGAATCGACGATAATGGAAAAGTATTTTGCGACTTGCAATTCTGTGATAATAACATTTTTTACCTCATTAGCAAGAAGGTGGATAAATTCATTGCAAATGGTTGAAGAAAAATAGTTAACATGCCCACTTCCAATGTTACTATATTTCTGGAGGTGTCCAGCTAGAAACGGGTCAAACTCACTAAGAAATTCCAACGAGCCTAAATAGTTTCCATTTCCTTTTGTAAAGAGTTTTGTCGTGGAACCATAAAATGGTAAACCATTTTTTGATAAAAACTTAATGGTAGCAAGCACCCTTAATAAAACATTTTTCCAGTAGTTTTTCTCCTGCAAGTAACTTTTTTCTATTTCTGTATCTATCCTTCCCTCCATTCGACTTCTAGTAATCATTGTACTGATGGAAGTTATGTGTTCGGAAGACCTTTCGTGGTTTTTCAAGTACTGAGTCGCATTTTTCCAGTCAGTGTAGCCATCGGCACTTAACTTGGCATCTTTTTTCGAAAAAAGTTTGCAAACATAACAATAAACACAGCCCGATTTGGGACTTTAAACCAACCATACACGAAGGGCTTTTTCGCCGTTTTCTTTAGATTTGTAGAATGTTGAACTTTGTAAGCATCTAGATTTTTTCCCATCCAATTGTTTTAGACACCCACTTATTCTGTCAATATTTTGTTCAGGTCTGTTTTTAAGAACATATTCTTGAAATTCTGATGTTATATTTTGAGGCCAGTCTGCTAGATCACATGGAAATGGTGCAGATTCACTTTGTTGAGGAGTTTCTTCATCAATTTCCATCATTTCCAAAGTACTTACAACGACGCGACGTTACCATCAACGTCCGCGTCTTCGTGTTCTTGTATCTCGATGGTACTCCCAATGTTGCTCGTTGAAGCATTTATTTCCTCATCTTTTGAAACACACGTTTGTTTTTGTTCTAGAAGATCATGTTGATTTTCTGGCTCCTTTTTGAGGAATGCCAACATTGCGTTTCTATGTTTTTCTTTTTCATTTTCCCTTACTTTTGCCTTTTTACGCTTCTCACTACCACTTTGGTATTTGTAACTCATGTTCTTCTAAAATTAAAAAATACATTAATGTTGGAGTGATTTGCATTTTTGGGTAATGCAATACATAGTGTCAATTAATATTTATTTTTGGGATTGAACATGTCTATATTCTTGTTTAATGATTATGGTTATTTTGAAATTTTGCACAAGGTATTAAAAATACGAAAATAATATATCAATTATAACTCAAAACTTACCTTAAGTTGAATTTCGATTGGACAATATGAACATCACTACATCACTTGAAAACTGAACTGAGACTGAACAGAACAGAAATCTAAATAAATGATATCTACAAAACTACCCCACTATAATACTGTCGTCACCATAGATTGCTTGGTATTATCATGTTTTTGCCTTTTAAACGCAACAAAAATACGCTTTGTCGGTATTGTCAAACACGCGCAAAAATGTACCATATACCGCCAATAAAGATCGCCGTAGCATTTTTTTTCCAAGTAATTCGTCCTCGAAATCTCTTTCGGCTGATGGCGGCTGGCGGCATAAACAAAACCGCCGCGAAAAGACCCGCCAGCGCCGGTGCCGTTTGGTACCTAATGCATTTTTTTATTTGCCAGAATTGACTAATTGAGAATTAGTGACGCTGAATTATAAATCATATCATATCATATCATATCATTATTATACCAATTTAAGCTTAATTCTATTTAATTTCCTTTATCAGATTTGGCTTGTTTTGGTGAGTTCAAATTGAAATTGGAATGGTTTATAATTATTTTTTGAAGCCTTTTTCGGGCCCCCCTTTCCACCGGGCCCAAGGCCCGGGCCTTATGGTAAAATAGGCCCTGTCCGTTGATCGTTTGATCCGTTAAGACGTTGATACCTTAAGACGTTGATACCCTGATAAGAAGTTATCTCGAAAAATTTAATTGGTGCAGATTATCGGATTATCTGATGTTACATTTTAATATTATGTCGACCAAAAATAACTAGCAACAACAACTTTTCACACCAGAAAGGTAGCTGTATAGAAGCCTAGGAACTGCCGCTAAAGCGAGTTCCACCTTGTTTTTATTTAACACAGGCGCAATTGAGGGGGGGGGTAAAGTTTTGAATTACTACATTACAAAAAAGAAAAATTTTCGCGATTACAAAAGGAACTTACGAGAAATTATATTGATTGCATGCCTTTATATTTCCTCTTTCGAAACCAACAGAATTTTGTCACTAAAAACGAGTACATTTCGAAAAACTAAAATCCTGAGAAGCATCCTTGAAAAAAGGTAAAAAATTATCAACTTGGAAATTCTACAATTAGACTTCCTACAGCTAGAAAGTTGTTGTAATATATCTGTGATTATGCAGTATCAGATAGGAAAACCCTAATATTATAAAAGTTTTGGAAACGCCCGGTGAAGTTCAAAAGGCTATCAACAGATAGTAGCGTTACTAAATTGGAAGGCAGAGTAAATGGCTTGGGCTTCTGATAAATGCGGTAATAAAATAGTAGATTATGAGATCATTAGACATATACTGTTTTTTGCAATTCCGGGAGGTAAAGTAGGAACTTCGCCAATTTAGAAACTTAAAGCAAAAATTTAACGCATATTTTTAATAATGCACGTGGTCGACAGTGTCACAAAGTAGCACTAGTAATATTACCAACTACTACCAAAAAGTACTAGGAAATAGCAGATGGCACCCCTGATTCTACCAATGATTCATTTCATTCAGTGTTGACAACTTGGGGGGATTTCCCCCCAGATTTAGGGGTTTTTTAAGTGGAACGGGGGTTTTTTGAGGGTGTAATATGTCTAGGGGTATTTTTAGGGGTTTTTCAAATTATTTATATTTTTTAATTTTTACGTGATTACATGGAGACAGTAACTTGCACAAGTTACTAAAAGCCAGTAAGGTCATTAATCTTCCGCCAAAATGTACTTACTTTGCATTTTAAATTCAATCACAATCAAAAAAAAGGTCATAAATCGTTTTTACCTTGTTTCACCATAATTGTTTTTAAAAAAAATTTGTTTAGGGGTTTTTAGGGGCTTTTGGTTGTACTTTTAGGGGGTAAATGTTATTCAGAGTTGGTAACACTGATTTCATTTACATTTGTGCCTTAGAAAGAGCAACACGTGCCATGAACGAGAACGTAGAAATTGCCGAAGCAGCAAAGATGGCGTTGGTAGAAAAGTTTACCAAAAGCAGTACGACGCTTTTGTGCAGTGGTGCAAGAACAAAGAATTGGCAGATTATTTTAGTGAAGACGTGTTTTTGGCATTTTTTTACGAAAAGGCTAAAACGTTGAAGTCGTCGACCTTGTGGTCGCACTATTCGATGATTAAGGCCGTGACTAAACTTGAAAAAAACATTGACATCGGCGATTACCACAAGTTATCCGCTTTTATGAAGCGGAAAAACGAAGGATATGTGGCGAAAAAATCGCGCGTCCTGACGTCTCACCACGTGGCTTTTTAGTACTTAGGGTAGTAAAAAAAGCATCTAGTGACTTTTTTATCAGTCATCTGGTGACTTTTATTGCGATAGGTCAAAAAAAGTTTTTTTCTCCCGCCCCCCCCTATTTTTTAACTTTACTCCCGCAGGGTAAAAAAGTGCCCTTTTTATCCCGCAAATCGGCTGTGTTGGGGGATGTTTGAGGGCTTAAAAATCGGAATTAGTCGGTGTCGGCAGTTGTGGAGAAAATTAAAAACATATGAAAAGGTTTAACAATTTGAAGGGGGAGGGAGTAAAAATGATCGTATATAGTAATATCGGAAAATCGTGTTGAGAGGGTTAATACCTCTAATTGGGGAGACGCCGAAGGGATTTTAGGGAACTTTGGGAGTTCATTCTGAAACTCAAATTTTACACATGTCTGCCAAATTTTATTAGTTTGCCCGGATTTCTTGCAAGCTCGAATTATTTTTCAAATTCTTAATCTGGATTAAAAATATGTAAATATATTAAAATCAGTAAGGGTATTTTTTTAAATTGCAAAAAACATGATAGGGTTCAAACTTTAAAAAAAAAAGTTCACGATTTACGTTGCCATTGGTAGCGCCATAACAACATGGCTGCGTTTGGACGTATATCTTGAAATTCAAAGCCATTTCATGGTGAAACTTTTAGTATGTTGTTAAATTTATTGTAGTTTGTTTTGTTAATTAATTCACTTTGTTATGTCTTGAGCCTAAAGAACGTATTTTTATTATTTTTTATTGCCTTGCTTCTTTTACTTTTATTAAGAAGTTTTTCTCTTAACATAAGTTCATGTTACTGTTCTTTACTAATTTATGATTTAATTAGTTTTATGAGCATTTGTGGTTTTTACATCTCAGGTAATTTGCTAGGCTTGCCTTTTGATGTGCCTGCACCCAATTTTTTTATTGGTGATGGAAAATCATTAACACACGAAAACCAACGGCTGAGGTCGGTCAAGAAATTTTAGACTGTACCTGGAGTCGAACCGGACAGCCTTGCATTAGCAGTTGAACTCGCTAATAGTCAGGCCATGACCGTCGTTCGTTTTAATACGTCATTTACTAATTTGAAATTCTTCCCCATGGTGGCGCTTGCTTAATGTAAATCACGAATAACCTATCATTTGAATAACCTCAAATATCCGTGCGCATTTTTTCTATGGACTCTCTGTGGTCTTTCTCATTGACAAGAATATTTAATTTTTAGCAAATAAACAGTCACTTTTATGAAACAAAACTATTTTCAATGCAATTTCCTACATTTGAACATTGACAAAATACTGTCGTAATTGTGCATTTCTGAAAAAAAATAATTTGTAAACTGTTTCCGCTTTACTACCATCTCTTCCACCAAAACCTCTTCTTCTGCTGGCCATTGTTCGCTATATTGTCTACTATCCATATCCGCCTTGTTGCCGTTACTTATACTTCGCTGGCGCTCGATATTTAAATTAAATAAATCATTACATGCAATTGAATAAATAAATTATTTATGTATACTCCCGTTTATTTAAAAAAAATTGTATTTGAATTATTTTTAATTTCGATTTTGCCGTCCATGGAAAATTTGTAAGAACGCCTATGGCACGAAGTACCGCTCAAAACTGGAATTTAAGCACCAATCTCTGTAATTATTCAGCCTGTTCATTGTATGTAATAAATCTTAATTTATCTTGGTAATAATTTTCAAAAGGGAAATTAAAATTTTTAAAATCGCCAGTACTTTCCATTTCCAGTACGTCACTGTCTGGGCTGTCAGTTTATCAGTACTGTCAACTGCAAAACATAACCACAAAATATTTACATTTGTGTTTATGTAATAAATTCATTGTAACTAGCAAATAATGATTAATAAGTTACATAGTTCATAGCCTTTATCAGTTTATTATTGAAGAGGGAGTAAAAATTACATCCAGTACAATTTGAACCAGCATCAGACGACCACTTAACGCTGGCATTTACAAAGGAATTGCAGTGTAATGAATTTATCAATTTAACCTTTTAGTCAAGACAACGTTTTTTTTAAACAGTAATGTGTGATTTTACCAATTAACAATCAACAAAAATTTATTAACGTAAGTCGAAACAAATTTGTTTATTATGAAATTTTAATTAACCATATTTTATGTTTTTTTCGATTCAATTAAAAACGTAATTCAATTGTTGTAATGCTTGGACACGTTTTCATCTTATAATACTAAAGCAAACAAATCGGTAATTTCGCTTATCTTAACTGTAGCAATTACTTTGATTACTTATCGTAACATGTTTGCTAACGTGCATCCACCGATTCTTATTTTTCTATTGTATTAAAAAATGTTATCAAATACGTGATTATAATTGTTTGAAAAATTATTCAACAAACATAATATAAAACCTAATTCAGCCTCATGATGCCCAGTTTGAAAATTACAGTTGTTAATTTAAATAATTGTAAGTAATTTACTCAACCATGGAAAAATCGAACTATTTAATTTTCCTCTTACTTTCGAATTTCCGGTAGATAATTCTCTCTTTTGTTTTATCAATGTTTTCAAAGGTTAGAAAAAGTTTGTTTTGGAAATCGCGGAAAAACCCTCACATTGAAACCAACCTATTTATAACATTTTCAAGGAGACATTGACAATAAACACACAATTTGTAGAATTAATTTAATTTATTTATTTCAGCGATTTCCCATAAATTTAATTAAAATGTTAAATGTCATTCCTGATAACTTAATTAACCATTAAAAATGTGTGATGTAACATTTAACTTATTTATTGTTAGAGTATAATTTTTATAATCAACATTCAGCTTATTGTATAAATTAATATTGATTTTTCTAGAGGTGTAGAAATTTTCACCTCATTTCAACGTTATCAGTTTATCTTTGGTGTTTATCATGACTTATTATCGGAAGATCAGGTGCTGGCACTTATCAGTTCATTGCAGCTTACTTTATTAGAACAAAGTTCTTTCCCTCGGCTTAACGAATTTTGTTTAAAGGGGCATTCAAAATGTTTCCACCAATTTTACCAATAGTCCAATAGATGAAAAAAATATTAATAGTCCAGACAAGGAACATTTTTAGCTCTTAGCTAATGAACTCCTTAAAAGTTCCCTAAAATAATGGGGTACCGACAAAACAAATTTAGTAGTGTTTTTTTACGTAAAGCGACTCATTTTGATGTAATTAAATAATGAAATTCAAATAAATTTGAATTATTTATTCAATCTGTGACGTCATCTCACACATTAGTTAGTAAATTTTCCGTGCAAAGCGCCCTTGGTATAAGCACGACTTGGCAAGAATGGCGTTTTGCACGGAAAATTTACTACCTAATATGTGAGATGCCGTCACAGATTGAATAAATAATTCAAATTTCATTATTTAATTACATGAAAAACGACATCCTAAGAATCGTATTTACATGAAAAACCACTAATAATTCTTTTTGTCGGTACCCCAATGGGAGTTCTAGACTCCTAAATGGAGTTTTTCGAGTATAGCTAGCTTATTTTCATTTTTACGAAAAATTATCATCAGAGCAAAATTAAAGATCATAAAATTCTCTACAAGATAGTTTTTTCAAAATATTTATATGGCATAGTATAGCTGAAATAATTTACTTAAAAGGGGCATTCAAAATGTTTCCATCAATTTTACCAATAGATGAAAAAACTATTAATAGTCCAGGCAAGGAACATTTTTAGTTTGCAAAAATCCAGGCAAGCTGAAATTTGGTAGACATCTAGTTCTAAGGAACTCCATAAAAGTTCCCTAAGGGGTACCGACAAAAAAAATTAGTAGTGTTTTTTTTCGTAAAGCGACTCAATTTGATGTAATTAAATAATGAAATTCAAATAAATTTGAATTAATTATTCAGGCGCCATTCTTACCAAGTCGTGCGTATACCAATGGCGCTTTGCACGGAAAATTTACTAACTAATGTGTGAGATGACGTCACAGATTGAATAAATAATTCAAATTTCATTATTTAATTACATGACAAGGGACATCCTAAGAATCGTATTTACATAAAAAAAACACTAATAACTCTTTTTGTCGGTGCCCCAATGGGGATTTTAGACCCCTAAATGGAGTTTCTCGAAATAGCTCGCCTATTTTCATTTTTACGAAAAATTATCATCAGACCAAAATTAAAGACCATAAAATTCTCTACAAGATAGTTTTTTCAAAATATTTATATGGCATACTATTCCTGAAATAATTTACTGGAAACATAGCCCTCATTTAAAATTAATTCGTTATTGAACTTATTAAAACTATATCTTATTTGGCAAGAGCGGCTGTCCTTAGAGGTCGTGCATGGGGGGAGTTTTTTTACAAAATGGACCGGGGGTATTTCTAAGAAAATTTTGTGATTATTTTTTATGTAATATTTTGTAAAAAAAAACATATTTAGTCTTTAAATTCCAAATGTCGTGTCAAGTTTGATTTTAGACAAATGAGGGGGGTCTTTGATTTGTGACCATAGGACGTTCCTGCGGGGGGGGGCGAAGATTGTGATCAGCTGTCACAAGGGGAGGGTTGAAAAGTTGGCAAAATTGCCGACGTCCTTTATAGACGACCCCTTGGGCGGTTATTCTGTAACTCGTCCTTCATTAAAGGACACTTTAAAAATAGGTAAAGTACGGTTTACCATGTAAACAATTGAATTACAAATTATATTTTAAGTGGGAACCGAACTTTACCTAATTTGAAATTTTACCATATGTGTACTATCTGGCAACTGAAGGGGAATTGATAGGCCAATTTAGCGTTACAGATATATAAATTAAAGCTGTTATATCTGTTAATGTTTTAATTGTATATTTATATTTTATATAATTTATATAAACTTATAATTTATATTGACATACTAATATTGATGTTATATTATCATTATCGTATTTTTAGAATAACTTAAAATTGCATAAAACACTTTGTAGAACTTATAAACACAAACGACGAAATTTAATTCTGTTCACGTATTCCTTATTTACTTTTATTGTAATAATGCAGTTTATTGTTACAAACCGGTTCGCACATAAACAATTATTTCGTAATTTGCACTCTACCGGAACTTGCCCTTCGGGCTCGTTCCGGCTATTCGCTTGCTCATTGCATAGAGTATCTGTTTCTGTTGCTTATCCGTAAATAGCTATTCTTCATTTTACACGGTTGCTGATTTCTATTTCCAGAATTTTTATTACCCATAAATGTTCGTTTTAGGCTTCTATACAAAGTATAACAAGAAGCCTTATGATCTGGCTCCGTGTCCGTCTGTCCGTCCGTCCGTCCGCATAATTCAAAATCATACAGAGCGTTTCTAAGAACTGGTTTTTTTATTTTACTTTGATGTGAAAAAATAATTTTTTATTGATGTGGTTAGTGAAGTTAAGTTGTAAATAAAAGAAAAAGGAGAGGATTGGTCCACCTCAAAAAAAGGACCATACATTACAGAGAAGTAAAGTTTCGAATAGAATGGAAAAGTTTGATTGTTATTACTTATATAGTAAATGATAATTACCAACCGCAAAAAATTTTATTGGTGCAGATTATCTAATTATGTGATGTTACATTATATGGCGATCAAAACTAACCAGATAATAACAACTTTCCACACCAGAAAGGTAGCTGTATAGAAGCCTAAGAACTGCCGCTAAAGCGAGTTCCACCTTGTTTAAAATCTTGTTCTTTACCAGTAAATTATTCGAAATTGATTCTCTGCCTTAGTTTTAAAATGAACTCCTCAAAAGTCACCTAAAATCCCATCCCGAAGTTTTCTCCAATTGAGGGTTTTAGGACCCCCCCCCCCAATGCGATTTTTCGCCTATAGCTCGCTTTTTAATTTTTATGAAAAATTACCATGAGACGAAATAAGACGTTGTAAATAAACGTTGCTCATCTTTGATCTAGAGAATTATAAAGTTTTTAAATTTTGATCTGATGATAATTTTCGTAAAAGTTAAAATAATCGAGGTATAGGCGAAAAGCCGTATTAGAGGGACTAAAACCCCCGACTTTTGGGGCATTAATTAGGGCAAAATTTCAGCTTGCTCGGGTTTTTTGCAAGCTCCAGTCACTTGTTGGGGTTTGTTGCCTGAACTTTAAATTATACTAGCAGAGTTTTGTAAGAAAATTTGTCTCTGACAATTTGTTTAACTCACTTTAGTGTGATTTTGTTTATACATGAACCATAACACAGAAGTTAGTAATTTCTTATTCATATATTATTGAAGGACCCTTAACCTTGGTACTTTAGTCTTTTAATATGACACACACAAAAATAATGTTTTTATGAGTCACCATTTGGGCGCACAGTTTAGTATAATATGAAGAAGTCATAGTTGGTGCATCAAAAAGTTTTATCATTTCAAGTATGAGTCAAGATTTCCTGTGGAAATTGCATACAAAAGATAATACATTTATAATCTTTGATTAGTTTATTTTTGTTTTGATTCGTTTAAATATAGTGTAGAATTAGATGGGTCCAACGAAAACCAGCGTAAGTTGTTTACTAATTTTTGGCCAAAATATTGTAGTCTTAAGAATTGGAGAAAATTTTATAGCGCTTTTTTTTCTTGATAAAATAATATTATTTATTATATTAAATTTTCAAAATATTAATATTTGAGTTAAGATAAACATAATTATTATGTCAACAGTGCTTTCATTTTTTATAAAATATTAGGAGTTTGTACCTAAAAAGATAGCGTTCATAAAAGTACATCTCTTGGTGTGCTTTCTGATTGTACCCGTCGAATTGGATAAGAAATTTACATTATTTTTTTTTAAATTTAAATAGTAACTCTTGTTTGGATTCGGGGGGTCATAATAAAAAATTTTTTAGACAAAAATTGAATTTCACCTCTTAATCGCTACGCCGCACCCGAAAATTTTGGTACTACCTCTTTGGATCGTTTCTGATATTACTAAAGAGCTTTTAACCTTTTCATGCACACGGAATGATCCGACACTCCACTATTTTGTTACAAATCACTTTCGGAATTTTTTATAACCCCGTTCTTTATATTATCATTTTTACCGAATTTATTCGCCCCTCGCATTCTTTCACAAATACGTAGGTTCATGCCAACGGAGGCATATTAGCCTTAATTTAATTTTTTGGCCACTTTCGCCACCACTGGCTAAAAGTCAGGGAAATAAGCCGAAGAACAAAAAATTCTCAATAAGATAGGCTCTTCAGAATTTGCATCAGATGATGAAAATGAAATGAACGAAATTATGAAAATTTATTCAAAATCTTTTAAAATGTTTGTGTTAAACACCGCATTTCGCCTTCCGTTATTGATTTTTAGTTGATAAATTGTATATCTATTTTGTAGAAAATTTTGTGCTCTTTAAATTCGGTTTAATGATAATTTTTGCTGAAACCACTTTGGGAGGCTAAATTTCCGATTAGGAAAAAGCTGATAGAGGATTTAGTGGAGTTTTGGGGGGTTGAGAATATGGTAGAGAATTTTATGATCTTCAATTTTGATCTGATGATAATTTTCCCTAAATATGAAATTAAAGGAGTTATAAACGAAAAACCACATTGTAGTAACTAAAATTACCAATGTCGAGAGAAGGCGACGAGGATTTAGGGGGGGGAGGATTCGAACACCCAAATACATAATATATGCATGCCTGCTAAATTTCAGCCTACTCGGATTTTTTGCAAGATGTCCCTTGCCTGGATGTGCATACAACCATGTAGGATGTGCCGTGGTTCGAATTCCACGTTAAATTTGTAGTCGTTGTGTACTTTTAATTAGTAAAAACTACTGACTTGTAATTAGATCTTGCGGGTTTATCCCGATTTTAAAATGGTTCATTCTTCAATTGAACTAAATTAAATTTTCTTTAATTTCGAAAAATTGCCAAAACGTTGGGAGTAAATTTTGAATTTCAAGGTTAACCCTCGGGAGGTCGCGGTACTAAAAATCACACGCGAGGTCGCGCGTATCTGTGAGATACATGCCTTATTAATGTGCTCTAAAATGCAAAATAGATATAAATAAACTTTGCAAATATAATTATAATGATTGTTTATTTATAAACCACTCTAGTTTATAGAAAAATACAAAAAAAATTTAAAGTAATCAACATTTTGCACAAAATAATAATAATAAGATTTTAAAATTTTTAAGAAAACATTTTGCATGTATCTGTCAGATACACCGCGACCTCCCGAGGGTTAAACCGCTTTAAATAAAGAGCTAGGAATTCGAATTCAATTATATTGGCTTCGTGCAATAAACTTCGATCTACAGCGTACATCCGTAGTAATTTTTATGTTACACGCCATAAAATTTTTACCATGTTTTAATGGTTAGTAGGTATTTGCAATGTCTCAAGTATGTTTGCATAACAATTACTCACACCAATTAACGACAACTGTAAATCTTAAAACAAATTAAAATTGAATTTATTTTAAAACACAAAACGGCCTAGATTAATGATACTAATCTAAATTGCTAGAAACCATAATTGGCTATTCTTTTTACTTTATCTTTGACTATTAATTTTCATGTGATAACAAAGTCAATATTAGCTCACACTCCACAGCACTGACTCGGTGTGGGAACCGTTCGAGTTACAGAGCAGAAATTCCTGGTTGGAACTACGGACTTGACGCAATTTCTTAGCTCGGCCTTGATGGACTGTGAATTAACCTTATCAAAAAATCTTCACCAACTGAAAAAATAACAAAATCAGCCGATATTCGAATTGTGGCCAGCTAATATTTGATTCTGGCCCACTGTGCGCCTGTGAAAAAAGGATTTCTATGCTTCCCTAATAGCTTCGATAACCTTGCCCACTCATATCGAAACGATGCACTTCGTAAACTGTTTTGATATTACGCTTGAAATTCGGGAAGAGGGGGGGGGGGGTCAATCAAAATAATCCTTCAGGATTTGCTCTTTCTTTTTCTTGAGAGGGGTAAATTAAAAAATAATTATAACGTAGTCGTTTAGATCAACGCACCCGCTTGTTCTTTTAATTTGCAGAGAATCAATAGTCAACATAAATCAAATTTTATGTTGGCACCTCGAATAACATGGAATATTGTTTCAAGAGATTTGGCCCAGTTAACGCGGAAAATTGGTTAATCAAGACTCAGATAATCGCGGTTCTACTTTAACGATAAAAATGATATTATTCTATGTTTTGTCTTCAATATCGGTCATCGACGATAAAATCAATTTTTTTTCAAGTACATGTAGCTAACTGAAATTTAGATGTTCCATAATATTTATTACGTGTAAATGTTAATAAATGAACTGATACGAAAAACTGTCTGACTTGTTATCTAAAAAAATTGAAATTTTTATGGTTTATTTTATATTTTTTAATCGACTTCAAAAAAAAGGAGGAGGAGGTTCCCTTGGTTCAATTGGGGTGAAATTGATTATAGCGGAGCGACTTTGATAATTGCTAATAATTTTAAATTGACTATCAAATAAGGTATTGGGGTTCAACAATCGACATCGTTTGTTTGTCCGAAAACATTGTCGATTTTTTTACTTTTAGCGCCTCATTTGACCTTCAATTTGTGAATAGTATAGTTATCAACGTCTACCCTATTATCAATTTTACCCCAAATTGATGGTATACGATATTGTGGTTTTCTTCAAGTTTTCTTAATCTTGGAATTTCTCTCGATTCTCTTCTCGATTCTGGCGGATTTCCGACCATCGGAGTTCCTAATCCCCCCAATACGGAAATCCGGCCGACGGACTCCTGCCTTTGACCACTTATGCAAAATTTTGCCTCTCTCTTTCTCCCTCCCATTTTTCTCTTTCTTTCTTATCATCATATTAAGGCCCAGCTATGTTAGGGATCAGGTGGTGACGTTAAATCAGTATTGCCAGCTTTTCAAGAAAAGCAACTGCGTACATGCCTTTCGTCATAATTTCAAAGTCATGACTCATGACCGTCGCTAACCAAAAGGAGGAGAAAATCGTCCTTGGATGCCGACGGTCTCTGTTTGAAGGGGGCTTCAAATTCAACCATGCAACTCAAAATTCTGGTGCCGTGCCACACCAACTAGTTGAAGGAAGTGTGGGCTAGGCCCGGTATTCCGCAACTTAATATATGATTCTGATTTTACCTTAGAAGTTCATCGTTCATTTTCAAAAATATGTTTCTCAACTTGGATTAGAACTCAGGCGTATTAGCTGTGAATATGCGCGCTTTAACACCTGCGCTACTGAGGCGATTAGTTTATGTGGCGCGGAACTTCTATATTTCGTGACTAATTCTAGGACCGCTACACAACTTGACGTTGTTAAGTTTACTTGACGAAGTTAAGCTAGATCCGTTAGGTAACTTTAAAAATTACACGTACTGATGTACCTACTTAGAAAATTTCGAAGTTTTGTTTTTCAATTATTTTGATTCTATCCCATAATTACATTGGATAATCAGCTTTTCATTATATTTTATATTCGATAATAATAATAATTTATTCTATTATCAGGGGTGTCATTAATAGCATCAGCGATATTTTCTAATTTAAGCCAGAAATTGAATGAATGGGGTACCGACAAAAATAATTGTTGGTGTTGTTTTACGTAAATACGATTTTGAGGATGTTTTTTTTTTATTTAAATGATTTTTAGATTTAAATGTAATTAAATAATTAAATTCAAATAAATTTAGATTATTTATTTAATCTGTGACGTCGTCACTGACATTAGTTAGCAGATTTGCTTAGAGATGGCGTGCAAAGCGGAATTGTTTGTATTGTGCGACTGCTGTAAATCCTAATATTTTGCGGCATTTGGCTTTTGGAACATTAAGTAAATTTTTGTATTACTTTTTGCAGACGTATTTCTACACGTTGGAACTCTAAACGCTTCATAAATCGTAAATGTTTTTGACATTTGCACGCCATCTCTAAGCAAGATATGGACATCACAGATTGAATAAATAATTCAAATTTATTTGAATTTCATTATTTAATTATAGCGAAATGAGCTGCTTTTAAAAAAATCTAAGGATTGTATTTACGTAAATAAAACACTAGTACATTTTTTTTGTCGGTACCCCATTGACCTTTTTTGTAAGATGTTGCTTCAAATTCTGCTTATATTCTATAATTTTATCTATAATTAAGAAAATCTCCAGCTCGTGCCGTAGGTCTTCTCTTCTCTTTCAGTCTAGAAAAGTGTCTCAGAAACCTTATTTCAATCGTGTCAATTCTTCTATTGTCTTCTTTTGTCAATCTTCCAAATTTAATTGCAAGGTTATTTTGTTTGGCTTAGGGATATCGTAGTTCAGATATTTGAAGACTTATTCAACGGTTCCCTTGATGGGGAAAAGCCTACATCCAGCAGTGAATAAGTAAAGGCTGGGAAGAAGATACTCTCTTTACGACACAGGTAATCAATTCACAGAATTCCCTCGGCATCCCAAAAAACTGTGGCCATAATCTTGTCAGTGGACGGTTAAATTAAAAATTGAATTAAAATTCACCGGTTGCTTGGATCTTGAATCGATTTAATTTTTGAAAACGGGCCTTCTATTTGATTTTTTATATTATTTATTTATAACTCCTTTCCTCCAATCATTTTTACCTAATTTATTGATCTTCCCTCGTATATTGTTTTGGTCTCATCTGTTTTCATCTTTGGATGCTGTACATGAGTTCCCTTTTTATTTTTTAAACGTGTTGCAATCTCGTAATTCCAAATTTTTAACCCTTTATGAACATATCGTTTATATTTCCAATTCTTTCGCTTGCACCTTATATTACAATCTCTTTAATTTCCATCCTCTCTTGATTTATATTGATTCATTCTACCTTGATAAAACAATCTAATACTTTCCTTTCTTAGTAGGCGAACTTTACAAATATCTTTCTGGTATGAATTTTTTAATTGAGGCCATTTCCATCTTATGGGTATGGCTATTTTGTTGATGTTGATGCGAAATGAATGAAAGTTTCTTGTTTACCAAAACATAGCCAAAAATTGACTTGTATCCACTTTCATTCCAGGTAAATTTGTAAATTTATTAGTTATTTTTAAAACCGATGGATTTGTGGTTAATGTAGTGAAAAATTGATATTAATCATATCTGTATTTTTAGTTTAACCTGAAAAATGCGCAAAAATACTTTTCAGAAACTAGAAAGTTCAAATTTTCCCAAGCAAGTCAAATGTGTTTTTGTGCATTTTTTAGATTAAAAGAAATACAGATATGAGTTATTTTTAAATTATTGTATAATTACGAGCTCGATGGAGTCTAGGTGTTAATGTAAAAAAAATTGAGCGGCGCGGCGGTTGAGGGGACAGTGTGGAAAATCCTAAAAGATGCAATTTTACGCCAAAATTTCTATTCGAGAACCACAGAAAAACCCAACATGTCGATTTTTAAGAACATGGTGTTGATCGACGTCAAAAGGTCCGAAATTGTGGACAAATTGGTTGGCGTTTTCTATTAATGAGAGGGGGGGATTGCATCTACCCTGCGCCAGTGGCGGCTCGTAACTTCTTGCAATTGTGAGCCACCAAATTTAAAGAAAAAGGAATCCCATAAATTTCCCGTAATTTTATTTACTATTTACCTACTTATCATTATTAGTTTTAGAATGGCGCACCGACAAAACAATTTACTAGTGTTTTCTACGTAAATGCGATCCTTAGGATGTCCTTTGTCATGTAACGTCGTTAGATTTTTTTTAAAAGCGACTCATTTCGATATAATTAAATAATGAAATTCAAATAAATTTGAATTATTTATTCAATCTGTGACATCGTCAATAACATTAGTTAGCAGATCTCGCTTAGAGATGGCGTGCAAACCGACATTGTTTGTATTGTACGACTGCTGTAAACATAGGCTGTAAATCATAATATTTTACGGTATTCAGCTTTTGGACTATTAAGAAAACTTTTGTATTACTTTTTGCCGACGTATTTTTACACATTGGAATTCTAAACACTTTATAAATCTCTAAGCAAGATCTTCAACTAATAAATGTTAGTGACGACGTCACAGATTGAATAAATAATAATTAAAATTTATTTTAATTTCATTATTTAATTACATGGAAATGAGCTAGTTTTAGAAAAATCTAACCATATTACGTGGCAAAGGACATCCTAAGGATCGTATTTACGTAAAAAACACCACTAAATTGCTTTTGTCAGTACCCCATTATTTTTGGATAAATATTTTTACTTTCCGAACCCCTAGGTAAGGAAAGTATTGTTATCAGGCAAAATTTGACCCCCCAATTTTTTGACAGATGTTCACGTTTTGAGGTCCCCTGAATCCATTTTTATCATTTTTGGAAGGATGTCTGTATGTATGTGTGTGTATGTACGTCTGTGAACACGATAGCGTCTAAACGAAGCAAGCAAATCATTCCAAATTTTGCATGTAAGCTTTTTCCTGTCGTAGGACGAAGCCAGATGAAAATAAATTAAATCGTGTAACGGGAAAGGGGGGCAAAGGACATCCTAAGGATCGTATTTACGTAAAAAACACCACTAAATTACTTTTGTCAGTACCCCATTATTTTTGGATAAATATTTTTACTTTCCGAACCCCTAGGTAAGGAAAGTATTGTTATCAGGCAAAATTTGACCCCCCAATTTTTTGACAGATGTTCACGTTTTGAGGTCCCCTGAATCCATTTTTATCATTTTTGGAAGGATGTCTGTATGTACATATGTATGTGTGTGTATGTACGTCTGTGAACACGATAGCGTCTAAACGAAGCAAGCAAATCATTCCAAATTTTGCATGTAAGCTTTTTCCTGTCGTAGGACGAAGCCAGATGAAAATAAATTAAATCGTGTAACGGGAAAGGGGGGTTTACCTGGAGCTATTATGACATTATGCGTCATAACTTCGAAACGAAATTAAATATGTAAAAATATTAATAACAAAAAATTAGCGCTATGGAATTTCCTACATTTTTTGTCCTACAAGTTTTTCTCTAAAATATACAGGGCGTTTCAAAAAATTTTGTATTTGTAAAAAATTTTTGTATTTGTAAATAAAATAGTAAACCGCATTCTACTAACGAAAATAAGATGAAAAGTTTCTAATAACATGGGTCCAAAAATGCTTCGTTTGCAAGATATAGGCATTCAAAAGTTTTTTTCTTCCTATTTTGGCAAAATATGAAATTTTTCATCGATGTACTGTTGAAATTATGTAACCATTTTATTTAAAAATATAATAGAAAAATTTGCGTCTGTTCGGAAAGTTATGCGATGGCCACATCAGATTTTTTCCTATTTCGGATAGGAGTAATAAATAACAAAAGTTAAACATTACTAAAATAATGAAAAAATAAATGAAAAATTAATTAAAACGATATTAATAGGGAAGATAATTTATTGTAAGAATCTAAATTCAAAAAGAAATTTTTTTTTTAAATTTACCGTATTTACTACTTAATAAATATTGCAATACGGTATAAATATTATAAGTAAAACGTCATTTCGTTGGTTGTGCGGCCTGAAGGCCTGGATTAATTCAGCGTGGCGATAGATACAAAGTTATCCTTTTATAGTAGGTATATTTTGATTTAAATTTAAATATATAAAAAATTAACTTCGCTCGCGGTTTGTTATAATAATGAGGAGGGGGGAGCTACAAAATTAATTTTTCTCCTTTTAAGAAAGTGTTTTAAATCTGTGCCACCGTTTATAGTTCAAGGGACGTCGGATTGTCCAATGTTCTGTGGCGTATAACTACCATGGTGCGAGCGTTGCGTTCAGAGTTGCACGAAATCTTTCTCCGCGCGGAAACACGAGTACGTTCGAACCGTGCGACAGATTTCGAACCGACCGATGGCGATGCCGAGCGAAGTCAAAAGTTCAAACTTGCATGCAGGTTCGGTGACAAATTTTTAAAATCCCTTGAGATGCCGCACCAGCTTCCCAAAAACAAATAATTGTAAAATTGTGTTTTTTTCGTAAAAATTTGGTCCAAATGGGATAAAATTTTACCATCGAAATACGTCAAGCATCAAATTGTAAGAATAAATTAATAAGGCGATGATTTAATTAGTTCAATATTTGACGGGAAAAAATCGAGAAACGTTTTCAACAATTATTTGGAAAATAAAATATTTTTTAATAATAAATTAAAATATTAAAATGTTCAATATAATTTTCCCGAAAACCGTTCTTGCGAGGAAATTCGCATTTTCGCATATTTACATTTTGCATAAAAACCCTTCGATTTGAAATTTTGGCAAATAGTAGTGGCGTTATTTGTCATTTTTCGTCAACTACCGCCGTATACTAAATTAAAGACCATTAAAAACTGTATCTGAAAATCCGATGGGTTTTTCAAAAATATCGATGGTTTTCTCGCGAGGGACGAATTAAAGCAAAAATTGTGGAAAAACTTTGGACGTCTGTAGCGCCATTATTTACCGACCGATTTTTAATTTTTAAAATGCAACGGAAGCGTAACCGCAAAGCTCTAAAATTTCTGTTATATTGACGATTTACATTACCGTTGGTGGCGCCACCAGCAACAACAACAACATGGCTGTGTTTAGACGTATAGTTAGAAATTCAAAGTCATAGTCTGGTGAAAATTTGCAAACATTTCAGTATGGTGTTAAATTTATTGTAATATCTTTTGTTGATTTTGTTATGTTTTGAGCCTGAAGAACGAATTTTTAGTTCATTTTATACGTTATTTACTAATTTGAAATTCCCCTGCATGGTGGCGTTCGTTTAATGTAAATTACCAAAGGTGTAAAACCGAATTTAGATTTCAAAATTATTTTTCGAAGGGGTAGTCTGAAAATATTTAAAAAAACCATTCTGAAAATTATAAATTAAAAACCGAAATGGACGCGCCGACGATTTTTGATAATTATAACTAGAAAATTACTGCTATAAAGTTCTTCTTCTGTTGTCAAAAAATTGGCAAAACTGTAAATAATTTTTAGAAAATTGCACGAATTTGTAATAATAATTTTGAAACAGTTCTCAAACGCGTAAACCTTATAGTACGAGAGATGGCAACCAAAATTTTTGACTCATAGCGGCCCGGCTAAAACCGCACGGAATCGATAGATTATATGACCCCGTACCCAGAAATCCGATTTTCAGACATTTTGCGCGTAGCGTCTGATCTGAGCGCATTTTCAAAAATGTCAACAAATCTGACCTAATGACTCATAGCGGCCCGTCTGATTTCCGGAATGTAGTTAGATAATAGCCCTGAGATACCAATAACACAGTTTTCAGACACCCAGATTGTAGCGCGTACCCAGGAGACCAATTCAAAAAATAAAAAATGAGACAAAAAAACAAACTTACAGCAGCCCGTCTGAAAATCATTTTTATAGGTAAATTCGGGTCAATTGATGCGGAAAAATCAATTTTTAGACAAAAAACATGTCACCTTACATTTTTGTAGCATTTCGAAAATGTCAACAAATCTGACCTAAGTGACTCATAGCAATATGTCTTAAATTCGTCGTCAATGATTGAATGCATTGCCCAGATGTGGAAAAAAATGATTTCAGACAAATTGAATGTAGCATATGACTAATCAGACAACTTTTCAATTTGTATAATTTACTTCAAATTCACAGTAGGAAGCTGTATTCGATTCTTACCAGCTTACCTGAATCTGTGGAACTGAAACACTGGAGGAATTTCCAAATAAATTGTACGAAATGAATATAGTATACGAGGATACTGTTTATTGACAATCGCACAAATTTATTTCAATTTTTAATCGCTGCCTGACTCGTCTTCATTGTCATCGTCGCTTCCGTCTTCAATTTCGCTATGAAGGTCGTCGGAGGGATCATCAATATCTTCTTCTGTAAAATATATATTATATTATAAAAATTCTACCGTAAAGGCCATGACAAAAATACCTTCGGTGGGTGTTGATGACTCATCGTCCAATATAAAGTCGGCCAGATCTGGTAATTGGTTCCCGGTGAACCACACAAAGTCCAACTGTCCCTCGTTGTTGTACCATCCGAAATTCGAGGGGTCAGATGTAGTTGGACATTTCTTGTGAGCTTTACTCCATACTTCTGAAATGTATTGCGTTCGCAATAGATGTTGTTGGAGTTCTGTTTTGCACGGTGGCAGATTACAAGCGTCGTAATTTGACAAATTCAAAGCGAGCGTCGACTCGTGCGCTTTTAATTTGTACGTTTGCATGAAAATTTCCGTTCTCGCCGTATCAACGTCGTTGATTTTTTTTTGATTATATAATCGGCAGGTGACCTCCTCTAAGGTATCGAAGACGTCGTGCCGATCAGAAGAACATCGAGCCAATTTTCCGAAAGCCTCTTGGTACCGTACACAGTTTTTGAGTATGGTTAGAGGTTTCTTTTTTCCCTTGCGGTAAAACGCGGGATTGTAGTCGCAGCCAGTCATTGCATGAAAGCCGGGCAATGATCTGGCTAAAATGATGGTCCTAATACCCCATGCAGTCAAGAAACGTTGATATAACGCCTTGAATTACTGACACCGACGTCCATCGAGATGTCTACCGGAACTTTTACGAATTCCATGTTTCCCAGCATAATTATGAGAATGTCTGTGTCAGAACAGCGAATCGTCACTCGACATCGTTCAATAAGTTGACAAACGTGATACACGATTTTTGTATCCGCTTCCTCATGTTCTTCACAAGTCAAATTTTCGTTTATCACTTCTTTGACTGCACCATTGTCCACTGAATATTGGTAACACATGTCGTGATTGATGTTAATGGTTTTATCGCCGATGATACGGGCCATTTCCTGCTCTGACCAGTGGTTGATTAAAAATTTCACGAGAGCCTCTTTAAATCTCATGTTTTTCAATGCCTTGGCGAAATCAGAAGGCCGAACTTGCTGAGGTCCTGCGATACGAAAGTCCATTGATTTGACGTTTTCACGCAATCTGTGTTCAGTATCCTTGATAGACGGAGTGAAATATCTATCAAACAAGCAGCAGTTGTGGTGAAGCGAGAGACAGGGACGTAACACGTAAATGGCCGTTCTTGACACAGGAGCGTAACAAGAGCCGGGGTATTTGCCGGACGACTCCGGCACATTTTTTCGTTATAGGCGACACTCAAAATGTCTGAAAACAGTATTTTTGTATTCTGGGCATCCATACGAATGATTTAAAACAAAAATGAACCGAGCTGCTATGTGTCACTTAGGTCAGATTTGTTGACATTTTTGAAAATACACTCAGGTCAAACGCTACGCGCAAAATGTCTGAAAACGCAAATTTTAGTAATGAAATATCGAAATCTATGTACATTTTCAATATCAGACGGGCTGCTATACGACAGTCGACCAATTTTTTTTTTACACAGCAGAAACGGCCCCCCGCGAAGATGCTACACTTCTGAGAGTTACTACTCACCAGTCGGCTCTAGGGTCATCTAATCTATCAATTTTACACGGTTTTAGCCGGGCTGCTATGAGTCATGGTTTTGGTTGCCATCTCTCGTACTATTAACCACTTTCATATCTTACAGATGGCAATTGGGGAACCACCGCACGAAGAAAAGGGTACCGGCGATTCTTCAAGCACGGTGGTGCCGGCAGTCGTCGTAACATCCAGCGGTTCGATAGCAGCAAGCGAAAGTACTCTGTTAACTCCCGCTCAAACATATTTTGCAGACGAAAAAGTTGTAATTCCAGAAATTGAAAGCGTAAGTTTGCCTTTAACCGTCACAAACCTTCCTAACGTTGCATGTATTTTAATTTTTTTTATTTAGACCGCATTCAGCTTTAGAAAATTATGGGCGTTCACGGGTCCAGGTTTTTTAATGTCGATAGCTTATTTAGACCCCGGTAATATTGAAAGTGATTTGCAGAGCGGGACTGTGGCTCAGTACAAACTTTTATGGATTTTATTAAGTGCCACTATATTAGGTTTACTCATGCAGAGATTATCTGCAAGGTTGGGTTAGTTTTGTTTATTTTATTTTTGCGTAGGGTTTATTTAAAAATTATCGTAGGTGTCGTTACCGGTCTGCATTTAGCTGAAATGTGTTACCGCCAATATAGGAAAGTTCCTCGATTGATATTATGGATTATGATAGAAATTGCTATTATAGGATCAGACATGCAGGAAGTAATCGGAACGGCAATTGCAATATACATACTTTCGAATCAGGCGTAAGTTACGCACTTATTTCCTCGTATACATCGATTTAACAATTTTTTTTATAGCATACCTTTATGGGGTGGTGTTTTAATTACGATCATTGACACGTTCACGTTTCTCTTTTTGGACAAATATGGTTTGCGGAAACTGGAATTCTTCTTTGGATTTCTAATAAGCGTGATGGCCTTTACGTTTGGTTACGAATTTTTTGTGTCAAAACCAGACGGATTGCAAATTATGCAAGGGATGGTTTTACCTTGGTGCGCAGATTGTGACTCGTCGGCTTTATTGCCTGCTGTTGGCATCGTCGGTTTGTTGTTTGGTTAATTTTGTAATTTTCCGTTTTAAACTAAATTTGAATTTTTTTAAGGTGCCATAATTATGCCACATAATTTGTACTTACATTCGGCTTTAGTTAAATCTAGGGATATCGATCGCAGAAAACCCGAAAAAGTGCGTGATGCCAATTTATATTTTTTTGTTGAAGCCGCGATCGCTTTGTTTGTTAGTTTTGTCATTAACGTTTTTGTCGTATCTGTGTTCGCCCATGGGTTGTACCGTAAAACCAACCGCGACATTGTAAGTAAATTTTGAATTTTTGAAGTGGATGATTATAAAAAGTTGTAATTGTAGCGAGAAGATTGTTTGAAGTATCCCTCCATCAATGCATCTGTTTTTCATGTAAGTATTTTAGGTTTAACAAAGTTTTATACTTTTAGGCTTCTATACAAAGTATAGCAAGAAGCCTTATTTACATAGGGAATTGTAGCATTGTAATCTTTTTTGCAAGTTAACCCTTTCGCCGGTTTACCCACAAATTTGTGGGTAAAAAATGAAGAAAATATTTTCAGAACCCCACAAATTTGTGGGTACAAAATGAAGAAAGAAATGCAAAAAATTTGTCAATAACAATCACATAAATTTTTATATAAAAGATATAATTTTCTTCGAAGAACACAATGGTCCTCGTAATTAAAGATTTATCAATTTATTTTCCCTTTTAAAAATTTTTAAATAATGATTATTTTTTTTATTATTATTTATTTTTCTTGGTTTTAAATAAATCCATAAACTTACCAAAATTTAAGAATAAAATAACCCCTTGACCCAACATTTTGAATGCCTTCAAGCATAAATATTTTGGACCACCAAATTTTGGTAAAATCGGTGAAAGGGTTAAAATACTCGTATATTACAGCACAAGGATAAGGAAAATACTCAAAGATTCAGCGAGTACAGGTTTTAGCAAGGAGTCAATCTCCTTGCTAAAACCTGTACTCGCTGAATCTTTGAGTATTTTCCGAACCCGCGTTGCTGTTGCGATGATAATTCCGTGAAGAAACTCCACAACTTGAAAGCACAACATCACATACGAAAATCGACATTTAAAACGCCATTTTTAATGTCGAAAATGGCGAAACAAAAATCTACATATATTTTATATGACATATATTAAATGGTGAAAAAAACTACCATTTCTTGTATATTTATCATGTTGCGATTATTGGCTGGTTTTCAATCGCGGAATTATCGCTTATACTCCCTGTTTTTAAATAATTTTGCGGTTACATCGTTAAGTTTGTTGGGTTTAGAACAACACCGAGTATGTTAGTATGGACCTTCACAAGGGCGGCATATTTTTGGGATGCACGTTTGGTGTAGCAGCTATGTACATATGGGCGGTTGGAATTTTAGCTGCGGGCCAAAGTTCGACCATGACTGGTACCTACGCTGGTCAATTCACGATGGAAGGTTTCTTGAACCTCCAGTGGGCGAGATGGAAGAGGGTTCTGTTCACACGATCTATTGCTATTGTGCCAACGTTCAGTTTGGCCTATTTTAGTCAGATCGAAGATCTAACGGGTATGAACGATATTTTAAACGCTGTTATGAGTTTGCAGCTACCGTTTGCAACAATCCCGACGATTGCGTTTACCAGTAATCCACAAATAATGGGGGAATTTGTGAACGGAATGTGAGTTGCCGTTTTTATAACTACAGTTAATTTTTTAATCGTAATCGTTTTATTTAGAGGAAATACAGTAATTGCGACGGTTTTGAGCGTGGTTGTAATCACAATCAACACTTACTTAGGAATTTCGACAATGATGGACTTAAAATTAGGTTGGTTCGCCATAATGGTAGCTGTAATTGTAGGTGTGTTGTACCTCCTCTTTTGCGTGTATTTGGTGATTCACATGGCAATCAATTTGGGATTCACAAGGTTGAAGAGATACAATTTTGTAAATAAATATATAATGGGACCCGTCGACGGACAACTTACCAATAATCCCATTACTTATTCGAGGTAAGTTAACTTTGCATGTTTTTACATTGTGCTTTATAATAATCAGCATCGACGCTTCATCTTGGATTTTTAATAAAGCAACCTATCCTGGACAGATTAAAAATTTCAGATGTGTTTGAAACTAAATCGGTAACGCCTGTGAAATTTTTAATTTATTTACACCAAATTTTAGTTTTTTATTGCAACTCTGATCCTGATTGCTTTCTATATTGCTTTCAAATTATTTTATATTGCACCACTTGTGAGTAGGGAGCCACTCAGCAAACTAAAATTTTCTGTTAAGTTAAAACTCATATGCAATAAATTTAAAAGATTCCGGCTTTAAAGTTTTCCTAAGGGCTCTCTTGGCGATGCTGTCGAACGTAGAGCTTTTTGCACAGTGGGTTTGAGTTTATGTTAAAAACTATGTTTGCGCTTGGGGTGATTTTTTTTGTTATCAGTAAATATATAAAAATTTTCTTTCCTATGATGGGATGTGTAACCTGATTTCTCTGGTTTTTCTATTTGTTTCTAAAGGCTTTTATTGTTGTCCATGCTAAGTATGCCATCCCCAAATTAAGTAATTCAAACTTAGCATTGTTTCAAAATTGTTTGATTATTTTATGTTTGGCTCGTGAATTGAGTGGGTTTTAATATTATCAGTCTTCTGGGTGGGATGTAATTTGGGCCATGATTTGTTGTTCCATATTATTAATTTTATCTAAGAGAGGCTTGGTAGTTAAATAGGAATTTTGTACATGGAATGGAATATGTTTCCAAATTTTTTATCGATTTTATTACGGAATTTTTTTATTATTTTAATGGACTAATAAGTAGTTTAAATTTAGAATGTTTGAAGAACGAAATGTAATAATTTTGTTGACCAATTGAAAAGCTTGATTCCAAAACTTCCTAAGTCCAAAAAATAAAAAATCGACATTTATTTGCTATTGGCGATTTACATTACCGTTTGTGGCGCCACCAGCAACAACAACATGGCTGTGTTTAGACGTATATTTCGAAATTCAAAGTCATGGTCTGGTGAAAATCTCCAAACATTTCAGTATGGTGTTAAATTTATTGTAATATGTTTGGTTAATTAGTTGATTTTGTTATGTTTTGAGCCTGAAGAACGAATTTTTATTTTCATTTATTACGTCATTTACTAATTTGAAATTCTCCCGCATGGTGGCGTTTGCTTAATGTAAATTGCAAATATTGGCCGTGTTCGGTCTGGCGCTTTTTTCGCTTCAAACGCCGTCAAACACTTTTTCACCGTTCGGTCTGGGACTTTTGCGTGCTTTCAAACACTTTAGCTCCGCCCCTTTTCCCACCATTTCGGAGCTTAGAACGCTTTTGCAATTTAGGTGGGTTAGAGAAAGCGTGGCGCTGTAGTGGCAAATTTGCGAATGAATTTGATTTAAATTCAAATTTGAAGAAACAAAAATATAATAAAATATTATGTTTGAACAATAATTTCATATTAAAAATAATTTACTAACATTAAATTTTCATTAAAGAAATATTTGATGTAAAAACACTCCAATGAATTTGATAATATCGTATAATTATACTATAAACTAAAATATTTATGGTGGGCTTAATTTATTGACAGGTATAAAATATTGAAGAAGAATATTTATGGCTAAAAATCTTCCCTGATGGAGTAGGCGGTGTAAAAATCGTCTATTCCCGTGGTTCGGAATCCACGTTAAGCTGTAGGTCCTCTGTGCTTGTCACACATTTTCAACACGCAACGAGCAGAGACAGGGAGGTATCGGGAAAATGTCGCAAGACGTTCATAACCGAATATACATACATAAAATATATAGACGTAGTATGGAATCGTAAATTATCTTATTTCAATCCAAACGTAAGATTACGCTATTTATTTAACTTTCCCTATAAACATGGAGCATCAAATACATTATTTACATGGACACAACATTAAGTTATGTTAGTACCAATAACATCAACAAAATACAAACACCACAGCGCTCAAACACCGTTCGGTTTGGAAAGCGCGTGACCGAGCTTTTCTCCAAACCGAACGCCAAGTTTGCACTTTTTAACGTCAAACTTTCAAGGCGAAAAAAGTCCCAGACCGAACACGGCCATTACAATATTAGAAGATTCCTATGTACCCATAAATTCAAATTTAAAAAAATTATTATATTAAATGTTCCCGGTATAATATCAAAATTCACCTAAGTTCACTAGTATTAATTTATTTACTCATGCATTAAACGAATAATTACGTGTTTCTGTATTTATTTTCAAAATTTGCGATGAACGTCATTTGGATGTGACGAATCCATCAAGAGGAAGACGCACGAAGGAAAATAAAAATATTATTTGGAGAAAGAAAAACAATAGACGCGATCAAGTTCAACAGTATTATTACTCATTTTTGTTTCAAATGTTACTCATGTCCGTGGACTTGGATTATGTTTGCAATACTTCTTATAAAACAATCTTTTTTTTTATACATTAATATATACACAAGTTGAATCTAAATTTACATAGCTGATCTTAAGATAACCTTCAAATATTTTTTTGCGTGAGAGCTTTCAGTAAGTTGCGATAGAAAATCGATTATATCTCGAAATCAGTATTTTGGACTTGGAAAATTTTGGAATAAAGCTCTTCAATTATTTAACAATTTAAAAAATTGATCAGGGAAAGTCGGGGAATTTTTTATTTTCAGCGCCAAGTCGGGGAAATATTTTAATATCATTTTTGCAATTTCAGTTTTTCAAATTAAAATTTTTAAATTTTTTATGTTGGTATGACCTGACCTGTCCCGGTTAATTTCTACAATACTAATGCAGGGTTCCCACTCGTATGGAAAACCTGGAAAGGTCAGGAAATTTTTCATTCTTAGCGCGAAGTCATGGAAATTAAAACTTTGAAAATTTATTTTCTCAAATAAATGTTTTTTTTTAATTTTGTTGATATTTTTAGTTTCAATGAGCTTTCCTTTACACTACACGCATCACATTTTGGGGGAGGGGGGTCGTTTCTATAGCAGAAACGACAGCTTCCCCCCCCCCATCGTAATTTTTTTAAATAAAAGTAATACGAATAGAACGAGAATCGTAAAATAGAGAATATAAAATTCGCGATGGGGATTTGGGGGGGGGGGGGAGTAGAATTTCTATAACCCCTCCCAAAAACGTTCTAAACAATTGATTTTTTGGTAAGAATCTTAAGCTTAAATGTCGTTTTTATAGCAGAAACGACAGCTCCCCCCCCACCAATCGTGATTTTTTTTAATAAAAGTAATACGAATAGAACGAGAATCGTAAAATAGAGAATATCAAATTCGCGATGGGGACTTGGGGGGGGGGCATTTCTATAACCTATCCCAAAAACATTCTAAACAATTTAATTTTTGTTAAGAAGCTTTGAAGCGTAAACGACGGGAATAAAACTCATTTTCAACAAAAGCTCACACCAATTATATAGAAATATTTACGAGGGGGCCGTCATTATGGCCCCCCCCACGCTTCCCCAAAATATTTTGTGAATAGCTTCGTGATGCTTGTACTTCAAATGATTTGAACGGAAGTTCAAACTTTTGACAATAATTTTGTTTAAAAATACGATATGAGGGAGGGGGGGGGCGAAATATACTTGTAAGCTACTCCGGTCAGTGCAGTTGTATTTTCCGATTTACTGAATAAGCTAATGAAAATTTATGTTTTAGTCAGGGAAGACTGGGAAAAGTCGAAGAATTTACTTTGAAAAATTCAGTGGGAACCCTGTTTTCCAAATTATTGAAAAAGTCGGGAAAATTTTAAATTTCAGTCAGGGTAAACTTGGGCAAGTCAGGGAATTTGCTTTGAAAAATTCAGTGGGAGTCCTGAAATTGCATTATGAACTATATTTTAAAAGATTCCTAAAATGTCCTTACGTTTTTTTGCCTATTTTTTTTGTTTTTGACCTATAACTCTCTTAATTTCATTTTGTTAGAAAATTATCATCAGACGAAAGTTGAAGAGCACAAAATTCTTAAACTAGGTTTTGCAGATGATGAAGATGAAATGTACGAAAATTTTGTTCAAAATGAGAATAAAGTAATCAAACTCTTTTTAAACAACTCATTGCGCCTTCAGGGGGGGGGGGATATTTATTTCAAAAATAGTATATCTATTTTGTAGAGAATTTCGTGCTTTTTAATTTTAGCCTAACGATAATTTTTGCTAAATCCGCCCTGGGAGCCTAAAATTGCTATTGGGAAATGAAGAAATTGGGAATTGGGAACAGAAGATTTTGGGGACTTTCTGGGTGTTCATTCTGACATTCACATATCTATCAAATTTCAGTTTGTTCGGAATTTTTGGAAGTTGTAACCATTCTTTCGAGTTCCTAAGTGCAAATTTTGGAAAAATTTTATGCCCTTCAAGTTTGGTCCGATGATAATTTGCCGTAAAACTGAAATTAAACGAGTAATAGGGGAGAAACCATGCTGGGGCGCTAAAATCTGTAATTGCAAAAGCTGCATGGGGGGGGGGGCATATTCGGATATTGGAATGCGCATTGTGCCAAATTTCAACTTGCCCGGATTTGTTTTCAGAACGATTTTTTCGCCTTCCTTGCATTCCTGTAAGTTGGGATAATTTGAAAATTAGAGGTGAAGTAGCCACAAGGTAAATTCTGCATATAGTCTGCATAGATTCCACGTTAAGCTGTATAGTTCCTGCCATGCACGGTCCTAAACTGCGCATAATCTCATTTGCAGGGGTCGTCCTATAGTAATTCTTAAACTAGTTGACGTCTTTGGAATTGGAATCAAGTCTACACGTATACTGCCCTGCTAAGCAAGAATGCCGTAACTACATAACTAACAGTTTTTAGTAATAACGTTTATATTTTGCTCCTCAAGCAAAGGTTCTCAAAAGAAGCACACCAATACAAACAAAACTGTTGTGTTTGGCAGGGAAGTTTGCAGATACGCTTTTTTTTTTATATTATTAGCAACACAAATTACTTTGTAGTTACGACAAATATTTCAACCTTTTAACGTCTCCAAATTTGCAGATATGATCTTCTAACGTGGTGGAAAATATGGGAAAAGTCGCATTTTACACGGAGATACATAATAATAATTAAACTTTTGTAAAAATGTCAGATACGTCCTTCTTGCTTAGCACGGCAGTATAGTCTACCCCCGTGGTTTATGAAGACAAACACAAACTTTTTTAGAAGAGTAATTTCGGGGGGTCTGGGGAGTATTCCCCCAAAGGATGGGAATTCGGGGATCTTCCAAATTTTTTTGTAAAATTAATCAAAAATATCCAAAAAATTTATGCAGATTTCGCATGGTTTGTCGAATCTTCAAGTCAACCAACAGACAATTTTTGTACAGTTCGGTCTAGCGGTAAAGATTCGGGACTTCGGATCTAAGAAGCTAAGCAGCTTATAAAAAAAATTATCTGTGCCGTGGTTCGAATTTCACGTTAAGCTGTGGGTCCTAAGGGTTTACCTTATGTATCCAAAACTCGATGCACCCGAATTGCACCACGAAACGATTAATCCACAAATCTCCTACGCAAACTGCACGATCTTAATTTAAGGTAAACTCCTGGGGCCCTATTCTCGAACTCACTCGAATTTATTTGCATGGTAATTTTCACGCACGATTAGTGCGAAAACGTTTTAAAAATTTCGCCCCCCCCCCCCTCAAGAGACTTCAAAATTGAATTACCTTCTTCCCCACGAAATATTTATGAATCTATCGTTAATAAAATCATTTTATTGCAAAATTTAGTGCAACATTCACACGTAGGGTTTTAGCCTTAAAAAAAATTTTTAAATTTTACACGTAAAATTAGCTGATGCAATTGCGGCTATAAGGACTTCAGGGTGCAGGGAATCGAGCTAAGGGGGCCCTCTTGGAAGAACTGAATGGGAGAAAAAAAATTTGTTTTGAAAAGCGCTTGTTATGATTTTAAATTTACATGATAGGGGAGGGGGAAGTCCTTATAGTTCACTGGGCTAGTAATTTGTTTTTATACAGATATCAGCCATTTTGGGTAAATGCTGTTCAATTCCATAAACTTAGCATATTTTCAGTATATTGTTGTAATCAGTGGCTTAGAGCCAATATTCGCTTTGTAGTGGCCAATTGGGCATCACTGGTAGAAATTATCGCTTAGAAAACAATTATTATTTTAATGTTAAATTTAAAAAATATGGATATATTTTTGCAATATTCCATAAAACCATCCATTATATTTATGTTCCACATCCACATTATTTAATGTCCTGTTTTTTTAACCAAGATTGTTATTATGGGTAAATGTTATCGAAAATAAAATTTTTATTTCAGTAGCTACGCGCCATTGGAGTCTTAAATTCACCTGGTGCCTTGGGAATTGTGACGTATATTATTTGTGTATGTAAATTTGTTTACAAATTTATTATATTTTATTTTTTATAAATTTTACAATTAATTTTGTGTTTTATTATTTTTTAACTAACTTTTTTTTTAAACATTTTTATCACTGCGAAAGTAGCAGTGAACGTGTTTCTCTTATAAATAGGTATTCTTTTACAGTCTTAAAGCTGCCGATTCGCTTTACTTTAAAAAACTAACCAACAGCGTTTATGCCTAATTACTAACATTCTAATCATGCATGCAATTTTTTTGTAAGTATTCACACTAACTTACTAAAGGCAACTTTTATTATTTATCGCACATAATTATTCAATTTCACATTATTGAATTTTCACGTTTTTTAGGGATTCAACATTGTCGATAAATGCAACTGATGTTGTTTCGCAAAACAATATCAAACTTGGTGATAATTAGAAGACGATATTTTTGAAATACTGACGAAAATATAAATTTTTCATTGTTTTATTTGTGTACAGATGTTTAAGTAGAAAGAATTTTATTAATAATTTATTTAATAAAAACTGTAATACAGCAATGTTCTTATTTATCACCTTCCTGATCGTCGAAGTCCAGTAAAACCATATATTGTTGTTTTTTCTTGTTCCTCTGTTTATGGAACTATACGAAGACGCTCGTTAATAGCACGCAAATTATAATAAAACTCGGGCAAGTTGTACCTGAAAAACCCGCCAAATCAAAATTGTTTGTATCAAAACATTCGCGGTCCCATTCGTCCGATTCTAACCGAAGCGGCTGTATAATTTCGCGAAATTTATCTATAGGACAATCAAATTCACAACTATTCAGTTTCAGTTGACGTGGAACAGAACCGTTTTTGTAGAGGACGTTCACAAAATAATCATCACCGAGGAACAGTTCGAAAATTATCGCCGCCCCATTAGGTGGCCGCTCGTGTGCGTACAGCCGTAAAAATTTAAAACGTTTGCTAGAGTCAAATCGTGACCTGAATAAACTATAAACTTTCTTGATTTGTTCGTATTTTCAAACTGACTGGCAATTTTGTCCAACAGAAGTGTGACGGATTTTAGAATCCATCACTTACATTCCACCTTGTATATACTGCCCTGCTAAGACAAGAGGTCCTATCTGCAAATTTTGTATTTTTCACTTTATGGCATATTTGTAATACTTGACATGTTTTCCATCGTTGTACTAAGTTAGAATGTCCTCTCTTAACTCTAACATAATATAAATATACGCCTAAAATTATTGTCCTATGTGAAAAATATCCATTAGTGCTAAATCAAAATGTCCCATTTGTCCTAATTATCTGTAAACTCTTAATTTGTAGATAGGACCTCTTGTCTTAGCAGGGCAGTATACAATACAAATGTTTTAAAGCGCATTATAACCGCGCCGGCGTGAAGTATGTTGGGACTGCGCACTGGGAGTTCAATTCGAGAGGGCGACGAAAACGGTCTACTTTTTGACGACCATTTTGTTGATTATTTTAATCATTTCGATTTTCGTTGTTTTCGGCCTTCAATTAATTAATTGTGAGTGTAGGTCATAGTTTTAAATCTCCCGAAGCTGCACGTAATTAGTACGGATCAAAAAGAGTAGTTCCGAACTCAAATCTTATGTTTTTTTGCGCACCCATGTGGCGAATAGTACTTTTTGCACCAAGGGAGCAAAGTGACATTTATTTGGCTCGAGGGTAAAGGATTGTTTACATGAAGCGCCAGCCGAGTGAAACAATTACCCATAGGCCAAAAGTCACTTTACTCCCGTCGTGCATTATTTTTTGCCATTCCGGGGGTAAAGTACTCACTTTTTACCCCGATTTGTGGGTGTAAAGGGGCACTTTTTTACCCTGGGGGAGTAAAGTTAAAAAATAGGGGGGAGCGGGAGAAAAAAACTTTTTTGCTCTTGGGCAATAAAAAAGTCACCAGATGACTGATAAAAAAGTCACTAGACACTGGTCATCACGTGGCGACGTTTTTAAAAATGTCGCCACGTGGTGAGATGTTAGGACGCGGGATTTTTTCGCCACATATCCTTCGTTTTGTCGCTTCATAAAAGCGGATAACTTGTGGAAATTGCCAATGTCAAAGTTGTTTTCTACTTTAGTCACGGCCTTGATGTAACAAACCGCCCGTTCATTTCATTCATAATTACGATACAAATATTTAGTTGGTACAACCAATTTCCGACATGAGTAAATTGTCTTAATAAACCAGCAGAGGCACAATTAGAATGCCCTGCTAGTATAAAAATTATAAAAATTTAGGTAAAGAAGTTTAAACACCCGGTACATTGATTTAACTAATAAACGTTTTGGCGTTCATTTAAAATAGGGTGCAAACACCTGCTTAGAACAACCACTTCGGCACGGCACCAATGGTTGTTAGTCAAATCAATGCAGCTGGTAAGAAATACCACACTTGTTGAAAAATCCACACGTGCAAGGAAATGAGACATTTTACATGGATATACCGCCAAAAGATTCGTTTTAAGAAATATTCAAATTCTTCATAAGGCGTGATTCCAACTTAATGCCTCATTTGCTTTAACGAGGGTAGGAATTATTTTTTAAATTAAGAAATACGAAATCTGTGGGAAAGCCACCCTGGTCAGATGTGAATTCGTTCCACACGTGTAGGGAAGTAAGTTTTGAGAGATCCAATTAATAAGACACCCCTCTGGGAAAATTGGAGGAAAGATCACACACGCAATTGGCCAAAAGGGTCCTAGTCGAAGGCGTGATATTTCTATTCAAAACGGGGAAAAGTTTATAAAATATCTAGAAGAGAGTCAGTCAGAGGATTCAAGTTCCGCGCTTTGATTATTTCATTCAGTAACCCAAACGGGTGAATTTTATTTCAAGAGTTAACCGAACTCTACCCAAATCGGAATCTACATATTCAAGTGTATCTAAGTCAAGTGAAAAATTTATTTAATCATAATTTTATTAATTGAACTTTCGGTAGTTCGAGGACGCGAATAAATAACTTCTTTAAAGTGATAAAGATCAATATTTTAACATCATCTTGCTTGTCATTAAATTTTAATCATTAACCGAAACGATTGTGTTAAACGAATAAGTGTAACCATTTGGGATTACAATAAAAGGAGTCTACCATCTCAAAACTTACCACCCCGGACTTAAGGGTTCTTGTACGAAATAGGTATTTATGCAAATCTTAAATCTAACCATTGTAATATTTTTGTATTGTGGGAGTGGATCTCTTATTTTATTGATCTAAGTTTTAAAATTATTACCTTGTAGAATTTTGTAATATATCTGAGGAAATTGTGTACTTTGTATATTTTTGTACAATATTTAATTTTGTTCAATATACGCAATTTTACCAATCTCAACTCTTTTTATGGTTGTCACTCCGTCAATCGACTCTAATTAGTAAAGTGTATTTATTTCTCTGGGTTTTCCTACGGCTCTAATTAGAAGAGACACGTTACCTGAAATCCAACTAACAACGTTCCGTTCAAATCAAGGATACGTATCCAATTCGAGAGGTTTTCTTAATTCTATCCTCCGGGCTTAACCCACAAGGTGGTTACACCCGTGAAAGCCAAAAGAATTGAGTGGTGGCAGCTATCAACAACAGTATAAAAATCGTACTCAAGGACCGAATCAAACCCCTTTAATTAAAAACGGGGTTCAGTTTTGTTACATGTTGTCATTGAAAGGATTAAATTCAATTAACGCTACCTGCGACCTATTACATTGATCATGGAATAGCGACGACTTGAACGTTTTAACCTTTTCGTAAAAAAATGCCAAAAACACGTCTTCAGTAAAACAATCTGCCAATTCTTTGTTCTTGCACCACTGCACAAAAGCGTCGTAGTGCTTTTGGTAAAGTTTTCTAGATTTTGTCGGCAAAAGTTCCACCAACGCCATCTTCGCTGCTTCGGCAATTTCTAGGTTCTCGCTCATGGTACGTCTTGCTGTTTCAAAGGCACACATGTAAATGAACTGAAATGAACCATTGGTAGAATCAGGGGTGCCAAGTGCTATTTCCTAGTACTTTTTGGTAGTAGTTGGTAATATTACTAGTGCTATTTTGTGATACTATCGACCACGTGCATTATTAAAACAAGGTGGAACTCGCTTTAGCGGCAGTTCTTAGGCTTCTATACAGCTACCTTTCTGGTGTGGAAAGTTGTTATTATCTGGTTATTTTTGGTCGCCATAAAATGTAACATCACATAATCAGATAATCTGCACTAATTATTTATTATTTTATTTTAACAACAGCAGTGGCTTGATGTGGATAGTGAAGTTAAGTTGTAAATAAAAGAGAAGGAAGAGGATGGATCCACCTCAAAAAATGGACCGGAAATTACGCGAATTTCGAAAGCGAAAGCAAATTGCCAACATGACCCCTTCGCAAATATTACATCGTTCACGTAGTCATGCAATTCGCCGACAAAATCCACGAAGTAAAAACGCAGCTGTTCTTGAAGTAGGTAACGTTGTAGAACCAAATGTCGACGTTCATAACGGTAGTTTTACACTACCAGAAAAGTACACTACCACAACTACCAGAAAAGTAGTTGTATTTTATTTTACTTTGATGTGAAAAAATAATTTTTTAATGATGTGGTTAGTGAAGTTAAGTTGTAAATAAAAGAGAAAGGAGAGGATTGGTCCACCTCAAAAAAGGACCAAACATTACAGAGAAGTAAAGTTTCGAATAGAATGGAAAAGTTTGATTGTTATTACTTATATAGTAAATGATAATTACCAACCGCAAAAAATTTAATTGGTGCAGATTATCTGATTATGTGATGTTACATTATATGGCGATCAAAACTAACCAGATAATAACAACTTTCCACACCAGAAAGGTAGCTGTATAGAAGCCTAAGAACTGCCGCTAAAGCGAGTTCCACCTTGTTTATATCTGTGGTAATTCTGATAATCTGAATTTTTAATACCTACCAAGCTAAAAAATATTCTAGTATAGTATAAGTAAAATTTAGTGACAATAAGAGATTTCGATTATCAGATTAGTATCTTTATTATCGGATAAAAAATTATTTTTTCACATAAAAGCAAAAGAATAGCATTTTAAGTTCAAATATAAATCTCAGAATATTTCATTTCTTAAATCTGTTGTATAGAAGCCTAGGAACCGCTGCTAAAGCAAGTTCCAACTTGTTTCTTTTTCTGTTCGGCAGCAATCAGTTTCTCCACTCTTTTTCTGTTTCTTATACGTTTTGCCGCCACTTTTTTTTTCGCAATATTTAAATCAATTTTACGCATTCCATTGCTGCTAAACTCACGAAGTGCCTCCTTTAACGAATTAATAGTAGCTCGTTTGAATTCTTCTCTGACTTCAAAATCTTCGTATTTTCCGAACGATAAGTCCCTCTTTAGCGCCTGTTCCACATCCTTTATTAATTCACCTGAAAACATTTTTCGTTGACGTTCAACACTTATTATTTCGTTATAATGTAATTCTGCTTATATAGTAATTTTGAGTAGGATAATCGGATTAACTTATCCGATGATACGTTGATCCGATGATGCGTTGATACGATGATACGTTGATACGATGATACGTTCATCCGATGATACGTTGATCCGATGATACGTTGATCCGATGATACGTTGATGTTCGGTTTGCTTCGGGTATTTCCGTGGGACAGACAGAAGGACTTGGCCTTTTATAATAAGAGATTTGGTATGCATTGAAAAAAACAGATCAACATATCAACGGATCAACGTATTTAAATTTCCTATATAGGTGAAAAATTATGTAAATAAAATACGTATAACTTATATTTGGTCTGCATTGAAAAAACATGCGGACGGACACGAAGCCAGACCATAAGGCTTCTTTCTATACCTTGTATAGAAGCCTAAAAGTAGCGCACTGACTACCCAGTTCATAGACCTCTATACACACAGAGTATTTCCAATACGATTTGAAACGCTCTGTATGATTTTGAATTATGCGGACGGACAGACAGACAGGCAGACGGACACGGAGCCAGATCATAAGGCTTCTTGCTATACTTTGTATAGAAGCCTAAAAGGGAGGAAAAATTGGCTGCTGCCTATATGAAGAAGAAACAGAAAGAAGAACAGGAATTGGCAATATCGCTGCGTGCTTTCGAAAATTCCTTATTAGAAGACGAATAATAGTTCATATTACAATATCTTAATATATAAAATGCCAGCTCTCTCCTGCGGCGTGTCAAAACCTAATCTCATTGGTCCAAATTTGATACCAACATAAGCACTAATCGAAGTTATGGAAGGGGAAGGATCTGAACGGAACGAAAAGAAGAAACAAAAATCGAGGAGATAGAAAATAACGGTTAATAATAAAAATACTATATAATCCAAATGATTTATTATGACTTAAATGTGTTGAACGTGAACTAAAAATGTCTTTACAAAAAATGGCTTTGCGAGAATTAAATAAGGTTGTGGAAGGGGCGCTAAACAGGGCTTTATCGTTCGCTAAATATGAAGATTTAACATGGAACCTGTTTTTCGGTACCAAACCATTTATCATAGTTTTCCTCGAGATTTAGGGGTGCCGCGGGAGTGGCGCCTATCTCGTTTCTTCTTCTTTTTACCGTTTTCCGAAGTGCTGCGTAGTTGTGTAACCGTGTATTACACGTAGTTGTGTTACACGGGGGATAATCCCTTAATTTTTGTGTTGGTAATAAAAAATTTACTATATAAGCAAATTTGCTTTTTGCGATCGGTTTCGGATTTAAATTTTTGGTAATGAAAATTTTGTTATTGAAAATTCATTATTGTGAATGGGAAGATGTTATTCGATAATCTACTCTATTCAAATTATAAACTATAAATTTGAATTATACATGTGGTGCCAATTTTTGGTATCGATTTTTGGTGTCGGTTTTTGCTGTCGGTTTTTGGTGTCGGTTTTTTGGTGTCGATTTTTGCGAGGTAACGACCGTGAAAACATGTTCCATGTTAAAAAACTCAATGGATCAATAGATCAACGGATCAAATAAAGAGATCAACAATATATAGGTAAACCACTCAGTTATGTATATTTCAGCAACCTTCTTCACATATCTACTCATTTTCAGAGTGTTTCCCAACACAATTTGGAGCGCACTGGCTACCCAGTTCTTAGACCTCTATACACACAGAGTATTTCCAACACGATTTGAAACGCTCTGTATGATTTTGAATTATGCGGACGGACAGACAGACGGACGGACAGACACGGAGCCAGATCATAAGGCTTCTTGCTATACTTTGTATAGAAGCCTAAAACAGATATAAGTCTATATAAGACAGCTATTTCCAAAATAATAGCGCACTGGGTACCCAGTTCTTAGACCTCTATACACACTGAGTATATTCAACACGATTTGAAACGCTCTGTATGATTTTGAATTATGCGGACGGACGGACAGACAGACGGACGGACGGACAGACACGGAGCCAGATCATAAGGCTTCTTGCTATACTTTGTATAGAAGCCTAAAATGCGTTAAATTTTTGCTTTAAGTTTCTAAATTGGCGAAGTTCCTACTTTACCTCCCGGAATTGAAAAAAAACAGGTAATTGTTTCACTCGGCTGGCGCCTCGTATAAACAATCCTTTACCCTCGAGCCAAAAAAATGTCACTTTGCTCCCTTGGTGCATAAAGTACTATTATTGCGTATTACAAAGTATTTGTTCTAACGGAGTACGCAACGTTACCATCAAAAAGGGTTTATAACATTGCAACCAGAAAACTTTCGGTATTTCAACAAGAAGATTTGCATCTATGCGTTCAATTTTTTGGAACGCATTTCGAGGCATAATTGCGAACAACACCTGTGTTCATTGTACCTGCTTTTCCACACCTTTCGACGGGTTATTCTTGCGAGGTGTAATTCCATCCACATCCAGCGGCAGATCATCAGATAGAGCTGAAGAAGTTTCACCAAGTGCATTCGTTCAACTTAAAGTTCAAAACCAAATTTCGCTTCTTGAAAGAAGTAGCCTCTGTCATCATATGAGTTGTAAAACTATCAGATCTGGTGAGTTAAATTTAATTACTTCTTTTCAAAAAAGCGAAACCTTCAGTGGTAATTTGTGTATTATCAAATTTTATTGTGTAACTTGGTTTAACGTCTTCTATAACAACTGACTTTACATTTTTATTTCAAACGAACAGCTGTTTGAGAATTCAATACTGTGTGACCACCTTTATGGTGGAATTATTCAAGCTTTTTATTAAAGTTATTGTTAAACAATATTTAGTTTTATTTGAAATAAGCATTGCTCTAAAAATACTCCCAACTTATTCACGACCTTGCTTCCACTAAAAACATAGCTAGCCGTATACAGAAGATCAAAAGCTTAACGAATAAATAAAGATAAACTACTATTCAAGTAGTTTATCGTGGACCCAATTGAGATTTGGTTCCACAGATCAAAATTCGGTTTAGAAGTCCGACTTGGAAACGCGCCAGCTCGGTTGTTAAAGTTGGTTCTGTAAGTCGAAAATCGAGTAACGGTTTTAGTTTGGAAGGAAACACAGATTTCGTCCAATTTGGTAAGATGTAGCCGTTATCACTTTCGATTTCTAAAGTATCGTACAGATACGCAGCGTCAAACGAATTTTTTACCAAGTGACCTGTGTGAACAGTCAGATACTGGTACAGTTCTTGATTATCTGTCTGCATTTTTAAAAATTCGGACGAATTTTCGAATTGTTGAAATAATTCGTTGTATTTCGGGCACAATTTTTGGTTTAGAAATAAGTTGTCTAGTTCTAACGGCACAGTGTGAACAGGAACTGGTTGCCACATCAAATCTGGATTCCATGCTTTTCCGTAAATGGGAGGAAATAAACCTACCAAGAAAGTTTCGGCAGACATTATGGCACGGCCCAAGTCTGAGGATAACACGTACACGTCATCGGATTGTGTAGTAATCTGGAAGGAAATGATTGTAACGTTTTCTGAACCATTGACCCAATTGGAACAGTTGCATTTTTCCTTTCTAAAAGAAAAAAAGATAATATTTGTAAGTACAGTGAGCTCATAAAATAAATATTTTCAAGATCCATCATTTCTGGTAGTTATCTTTTTTTTACCCCTACCCCTTTCCGCAATTACGCAATTTTTATTCTTTTAAATGGGAACCGCCCCGTTTTTTATGGGTTCTGATTCTGCATAGAGAAATATGCGGGTGTATGATATTCGTTTGTTTAGTTAGCGATGTTTTGGCATTTATGAAAAAAAATGGAGATAGCTGTAGAAATTTTATCAATTTATTTGAAACAAATGAATAACGATTTGGTAGAACGGCAGATTCCATTTTCTTTTTCGATTTTTTTTTAGTTTTTCATAAATCAAGTTCCTTTAATAATGCCAATAACATCGCTAATTCAACAAAAGAAATGACGAAGTATCGCCGCAGAAGAAATTAAATGACTGAAGAGGACGATTTTGGTTCAATCAAATACGTTTTGTTTTACAAGTTGGCATTCTTTTTGATTTTGGTTGTTATGGAAGGTTTCAAATCGTGAGATATGAAGAGGACCGGGAAAGAATGATCGAAGTCTATTTTTGAACAAAATTAGTTGTACGTGGTAAATGCTCCCCCCCCCCAAACGCGGTTTTATTATGATTCTTCAGGTCCTATCCGTTAACGGATGTTGGCGACGTCTCTCCTATGTATGTGTTGTGCATTTGTAGTACTATCACACACATATGGGACCTACTTGTTTAACGCGGGCTCCGAACCGCGGGAAGTGTATACACTTCATCTCCAGAGAGGCTATTCTTGGCATATTACACCTCGGTGGTTTGCCATTGCCTTCCGAGGGGAGACGAGACGGTCAGAATAAAGTTTTTACTGAGCCCGGAGTCGAACCGGGCATTCAGCTTTAGCAGCAATGCACTTAACCGCTTAAGCTGATTACCGTCTCTATGACGGTAATGATTACTATGATTAGGCGATCAAAAATTCAGTGCACTTTGAAAGAGCGATCTAAGTCACAACTTTCAAACGTGATATCTCGGTTTGTACAATTTGTGATTTAGATCGTTCTTCCTCGGACCTCTTCATATGTTTTGAGTATTTGACCACGATTTCTTTCTTTTGGTGTATGGTGTGGTGGAAGAGGTTCTGAGAAAGATTAGAGTGGTGACGGAGGGTAAAGGACTCACTCTGGTCTCCGAAAAGGCGGAAGCCCTGCTAGTATTGCGCAGGAGGAAGTATGGAGTTGCCCCAATTAATATTGACGGCAAGGGGATCATGCCTGCAGAAACGATCCAAATACTCTGAACAACGTTCGAGAAAAGCATGTGCTTCAAACAACACCTTCAAAGCACTTCGGAGTAAGCAGTTAAGAGGGCTTCGGCTCTCACCCGTAGCAAGCTCTTTTAGCGCCTGAGGCAAATTTGAATATATGCGGCCCCCCTCCCAAAAGATTTTTTGTTTTGTCAAGGTTTAGCGCCCTCATTGCGATGGCACCTGAGGCAAATGCCTCAGTCGCCTCACCCTTGCTGCGGCGCTGGCTTAGAGTAATGAAAACAAATGAATTCTTATCAGGAACCAGGTGGTATGGACATGTACACTTAATTTATTGCAAAAGAAAAGGCTTCACCTTTACGTCCCTCTGTATTAAGAAGCGTTACAAGTAAGAAGGATTACAAGCGAAAATTGTAAAAGATTCAACGAAAAATAATAAATTTGTATGGTTGTGAATAATGGAAAGTGTACCTGGGGGGGTATTCCATACCCCCCAGACCCCCCCGGTCGTGTATTATCAATTTTTATCGTTGAGAACTTCTGAAGATCTTATATAAGATCTGTATAATATATAATAAATATATCGTCTGTGTAATTCTAATACCTACCTCGTAAGCCTCAAAAATATGAAAATCGGGTTATGATGTTTTTGTATGCTGTAAGCCACACTCGACCATTTTAGTATTACACGTAGCCCAAAAAAAATTAGTTTAAGAATTAAAACGGTTTTCTAATACCTCGTTTGCTAAAGTGCATAAGCAAGCTTAAACAGTTTCTTTCATTTATCTCAAAACTTGCATTTTGGGTATACGAGGTATTAGAATTACACAGACGATATAACCCCCTGAATATGGATATTATTTTAATCGGTAGGAATTTTTCTTTTCAATTTTAATATATTTGAATAACTGTCGCGATGATAACGTGATATTTTTATCGGACCCCCAGTCTCAGTTAAAGGGAAATGAACTTTCCTAAAATTCCCTGTCGGTTGCGCCCACAATTGAGAATTTTAACCCCAAGATGCGTTTTTTTCGTTTATAACTCGCTTAATTTCGCCTTTACAGAAAATTATCATTGGACCAAAATTGAAAAAGAGAAAATTCTCTACAAAACGAGGTTTCAGGATTTACTTCAGATTTGAAGTAAATCCTGAAACCCTGTTTTGTTTTATTCGCCATCGATGGTAAAGTTTAAATGTACGAAATTTTTATTCAGAATAAGAATTATTCAAAACCTTTTTCAATTTTTTTCTCTGGATTTTCTTTGTATGTTATAAACACTTATGATGTAGGCAAATTTATTCAATAATTTTGATTTGATGATCATTTTCACTAAAAATGAAAGTTAGCGAGTTATAGGCGAGAAACTACTTTAGAGGATTAACATCCCCACTTGGGGAAAAGGCCGACAAGAGATTTTAGGCGATGTTGCAAATAAAATCAAATTTGAAATTATGCGCCCCCCCCCTCCCAAAAGATTTTTATCTTTTTGAAAATTTTAAACTATTATTGATTGGGTTTTGTCAAGATTTAGCGCCACCATTGCGATGGCGCCTGAGGCAAATGTCTCAGTCGCCTCACCCTTGCTACGGCGCTGCTCACCCGATTTATTCCAAACGTGGGTAGCTCCAGATCAATAAAAAGACGCGTACTGGCATCGGTAGTGAACTCCATTCTCCTCTATGGAGCACCGGTATGGGGCAAGGCGATATAAGTGGCGAGCTACAGAAAGTTATACGAGAGGGCCCAGAGGAAGATGGCCATTAGGGTGTGCGTAGCGTATTGAAAGACTTCAGCGGAGGCATTGTTGGTGCTGGCGGGGATGCCGCCGATAGATCTGCTGGTCAAAGAGAGGCGGAGAAACTATGAGGCCGAACACGACTGCGCAGAAAAGAAAGAAGAACGCAGTAGGGTGTAAACAGCGTCAACGTGGAACATTCGGAAGTAATACGCAAGTGATTCCCGAATGTGCAGTTACAAGTGAGGAGGGGTTTTTAGTGGATAGCATCATCGTGTGAAGCATACAGCCCTTCATGTATTTACATGGTCAACTTAAATATATAACTTAGCAGCTCAGAGTGCTATGAAGACAAGGCAATGCAATTTCAGTACAAAAACAGTAGTAACGCCATCTATTTTTAGGAAAATTCACCTCTTAAAACATTTATTTACGTTCTTTGTGAACAGCTTTGTAATTATTCAAGCGTATTTAGGAAGGTGAAATATTTTTTGTATGCTACCAAACAAGGTGTCACGTCAATTCATCGTCGCGACAATTCATCGCACGACAATTCATCGCGTGCGACAATTCATCACCGCGACAATTCATTGCGTGCAACAATTCATCGCGTGCGACAATTCATCGCTGCGACAATTCATCGCTGCGACAATTTATCGCGTGCATCAAATTAACATAATGTAATCTTTACACATCTTATCTTTCGTGTTAGTGTAGCAGCAAAATGTAAAAAAAGACAAACCATAGAAAAACTACCGTCTTTATTAGTTTATCATTAGTTTTTGATATTTCTTTAGAAAACCAATAATTAAAAACAAATAAATCTTCGCAAAAAGTTAAATCGGCCGCAAAGAGGTGGATCTGTCGTTAGGTTAGTGTTAGCTTTGATATTTCTTTAGAAACATTCCATTATGTGAATTTTATGCACGCGAAGAATTGTCGCTGCGATGAATTGTCGCACGCGATGAATTGTCGCGGCGATGAATTGTCGCACGCGATGAATTGTCGCGCGATGAATTGTCGTAGATTCACCAAACAAATGGTCGCGCACATATTTACCAATTAGTTTTTATTTGGAAATAATAATGAACGGTTTCACGAACGATAATTAAAGTTTAATCTACGATTATAGTACAATTAAGTTCTCTAATGTCGATGCATATACATACAATGCATTTTAACTAATGTTGTTATGGTCATAATTTTAATCACAGATTAAACTTAATTAAAATTTGTGAACCCGGCCATTAGACGAGCGTTGATTGGTTAATTTATGCTGCCATCTATATTTAAATTTTTAGTAGACATGCCTTTCTAAGTTACTGGTATTACATACGTTTGTTAATTGCCCAAAACCTTCCGGCCAATAATATCGGGAACGGTAAGGATCATTTGGATACTCACTGGTAGTAGTTTTATCACCGTGACGTAATAGCTACAAAATAAAAAGAAAATGCATAGTATATTACTTTATTTTAACAATTTTTTGGATTGGTTCACTGTACACACGCTCACTAATCAGTTCTCAGCGTTGCAAGAGAAAATCTTAATCAATAATATTTGTAGAAACACAACTACTGTAAGCCTCGCATCTCGAAACAAAAACATTCTTGTCTAAAAATTTAATTTCTAGAAAGAATTTGTTTGTACAGATAGTTTCAAAGCTCAAGAACCCTAAAAATCGACGTAGAAGTTTCTGGCTCTTGGCTCCTCCTCGCGTAGATTAGGGTTCTTGAACTTTGAAACCATCACTACTTCCCGTAGCTATTTCACAAAAAGTTGTTTTCGGCACTGCGCGGCAAAACGAAATGGGCCTTTATTTATGGATGTACTATACCAAAAAATTAGTACGTCTCCAAAACGAAAAATAAAACTGCCACAAAATAAAATTACTAAAAAAACCTTTTTGTATATTTTTGATAAAAATTACAGTTATTGGGCAAAAAGCAAACTAAACAAAAATTGTCTGAATTTCGACAAAATCAAAAAAAAGCGATACAAATTTATTTTAAAATTGCGTTCGTGCATTCCTCTTCCCACTGATCCATCGACAATCTGACAGGACGTATAATGTCTAAAAATTTATCAACCGGACAATCAAAGTCACAATTTGCCAGTGTCTTATTTTGAAGAACCGAACCATTTCTATAAAAAATGTTAACGAAATGCTCATCGCCGATTTTGCGCAATTCGAAAATAACAGCAGCCGCGTAAGGAGGAAAATGATATTCAAATAAGCTGAGCGCATTTAAGACGCTCGCTACGGTTACATCGTGAGCCGAATAAATCGTAAATTTTTTTGACGAGTTTCTGTTTTCTAATTGTTCGGCTATTTTATTTATCAGAGGGCCAACTTTTAAACGGGCCAATTCGTTAGTAAAGGTTGGAACTGCAAATGACAAATCGGACATGGGTGCCATTTTGGAAGGAAATACTGATTTGGTCCAATTCGGTAAGATGAAACCGTTTTCGTTTTCTATTATCAAGGTTTTGTAGTGGTACGCTGTACAGGTTATGTCGTTCACCAATGAACCCGTGTTGATCGATAAATACTCGTAGAGGTCCCGGTTGTCTTCGTTGATCTTGAAAAATTGGGAAGCATTTTTTAGGCCGGTCAGTATATTGGTATGTTTTGGACACGGCTTGTCGAAAAGCAGTAAATTATCTGATTTTTTTGGGATTATGTGAATAGGAATTGGGTAGCCCTTTAAAGCTGGATTCCAGTTTTCGGTCTGGTTAAGAGGAAACAATCCAGCTAAGTGACTTTCTGCTGACATTTTCGTACGTTCAACGTCTGATGATAACACATAGACGTCCTCTTTGAGGTCTAATTTGGAAAGGAAGGTTTCGTAACGTTCTCGGAACCATTGTCCGAGTTTGAAATGACGCAGTTTACCCCTCTAAAATGAAAAGGAAGAAAGTTAAAATTATCTGAAGAGAGGCTCGTGCCCTTCAATTTTAGTACTTACATTTGTGAGTTGTCCAAAACCTTGTGGCCAGTAATTTATGGATTTGTAAGGGTCATTTGGGTACGAATTGTTTCGTATTGTTCTATCTCCATGCCGGAATATCTGCAAAAAATGTGAATTAAGATAGGTACTCAAGTCTAAATTTCTGCTAAATACTCACCACTGATACGCTAACAAGTTCACTATTGTTAATTTCACATAGAATTGAATGGATTAATAAGATTAGTAGAAAACTTAAAAATTTCGACATACTGTGCGACCAGAACTAACGGACAGCACCGACGGCTTAAGAATATTTCTAAACTCTACAAGGATTTTATTTTATTATAATTGTTATTATTATCATCATCAAAGATATAAGAGCTCTTATATCTTTGTTATTATATAATACGTATAGGCATACAGTAAAACGAAACTTCAAACAAGTGGACAGTCGGATGTTGATTATATAGCAGTTGGTAAATAAAAGGTATTATTCCATTGATAATAGTGTGAAATTACATTATTATCAATGGAATAATCTACGGGAATAATACACAATATGTATTAACATGGAACATGTTTTTTCTCCAGGATATAGCGAAAACGTCATTTTTTTGTCTATTTTTAGATTCGAAAGTGCGCGTTTCTCGTAGGATCTAAGTTATCAATGTAATTTGATATACCTACTCTGTGATAAAAAAAAGTGTAAATTGATATACTTCCGTAACCAGAAAGTACGCCGACGGCATATTTGGCTCTTTGTCTTTAAATATAGTTTGCTTTGTCATGTCTCTTGTGCATTACTTTGTATGAATCCCCGGTGCATTTCTGCATTATCGTGTAGCTGTTATCTTTCACGAGCTTTGCATTCTTACTAGTGATGGGCACTATCGAAATTTTTTAACTATCGATAGTTAGTTACTTTTTTTTACTATCGATAGTTAGTAACTAAATATGTAGTTGCTAAACATCAAATTGAATAAAAACTATCGAATAAAAACTACTGAATAAAAACTATCGAATAAAACTATTGAATAAAAACTAGCGAATAAAACTATTGAATAAAAACTAGCGAATAAAAAATATCCAATAAATTTTTTTTTAATGTAGTGTTTACACTGTTTACCGACCTCTTGCGGTTGGTAATCCGATAATAAACAATTAAATACTATAATATAAGCAATTTTGCATTTATATTGTATTGGGAAGGTTGGCAGTAGACAAGAGAATAAATACAACAATCACAACATAAACAATTTAATAAGAGCACATTGGCAATACAACTTAATAAAACAAACAATGGATAACATCACTAACCTGGTTGTGGACTCGTACTTGAGTGACTAAAATTGCTAAAAGTACAACCCAGGTGTCCTTATATCCAGCATTGGTATAAAGATAACCAGCTACATAAATATGTCGCGCCATCTATTAGTCACATTGTAACTTACATACCAACATATTGTTCATAACAAAACCCCAAAAAGAAATATCAAGCCTAACAAAGCATTCCCAAAACAAAAGTTATTCGAATATATTTAGTAACTAAAAAGTTATTCAAATACAGTTGACTCGCGATAATCCGACAGTTACGGGACCGAGGGGGTGTCGGATTATCAAAAAAGTCGGATTACCAAAGGTTGATTTTTTAAAACTGAATTTTGATTTCTAAGGCAAGAAAATTTAAGTTGAATAAAACAAAATGAATAATACAAATTTATTACATATTTATAACATAAAACAATACAAATTGCAGCAATTACCTATGTACCGACAGTACATATTTACGGCTTAAAAAAATCGGTAATCGTTTTCTGTTTCTTTTTACGTAAAGAGTAAGATCCGACGCGGCGTCGGACTACCGAGCGTGTCGGACTGTCAAATGTCGGATTACCGCGAGTTAACGTAGTTTTAGTTACTAAAAATGCATTCGATAGTTTTTAGTAACTAAATAGTCATTCGAATATTTTTAGTAACTAAAAAGTTATTCGAATATTTTTAGTAACTAAAAAGTTATCCAAATAGTTTTAGTTACTAAAAATTCATTCGATAGTTTTTAGTAACTAAAAAAAAGAAACTATCGATAGTTTGAATAAAGCCTAACTATCGAATAATTTGATAGTTTTTTATTCGATAGTCCCATCACTAATTCTTACACGCCTACACGCACGTGTGCGGTATTTATTTATACTTTAGTTTAAATAATCATTTCGTTTTGCATTTTTAATTTGTAATAACAAATATTTTAAGTTTTACATTTAACTTAATGGTTATCCTTTGATATTTTGTGGTACATTTTCCTTTTTTGATTCGTTTAGGACTTAATCCTGGAGAAAAAATAGCATACGTATGCGTTACTGAAATTATACATTCCGAACGCATTTGCTTATGTGTAGGTATAAGCGAACGAGCGCAGTAACTTATACGTAAATAGCTATTTACGGTCGTTATCTCGCAAAGATCGACACCAAAAACCGACATCAAAAACCGACACCAAAAATCGACACGAAAAATCGGCACCACATTTACAATTCAAATTTATAGTTTATAATTTGAATGAGTAGATTATCGAATAACATCTTCGCATTCACAATAATTAATTTACAATAACAAAATTTTTATTACCAAAAATTTAAATCCGAAACCGATCGCAAAAAGAAAATTTGCTTTTTTTACTATAATTTTGAATGTAAAAATTACACGTATTTGAATGTATTTTTACGTGCTTTTTTTACAGTGTAGTGGAGATGTTGAAATGTTATGTTATAATTATTTGGGATGGTCTAAAGCCATCCCTGATAAAGTTATCAATGGTAAACTAATACATTTCAATGTACCTGTAGCGGTCCTAGAATTAGTTCACGATAAATAGAAGTTCCGCGCTCCATAAACTAATCGCCTCTCAGCGCAGTTGTTTAAACGCACGTATTCACAGCTAATACGTCTGGGTTGGAATCCAAGTTGAGGAACATATTATTCAGCATACCATCTTGCTAAATACCTACAGGGTGATTGTTTTTTAACATTAAGCGTGGAGATTGATTTTCTTAAGAGATACAAAGTTCGTTAAATTAGAGCCAAGTTGCGTATTGTTATTCCAACCAATAATCTGAAAAGGCATTTGACCAACCATTTTTACTTTCGAAGATTAAAAAATCTGATGTGGCCATCGCATAACTTTCCGAACAGACGCAAATTTTTATATTATATTTTTAAATAAAATGGTTACATAATTTCAACAGTAAATCGATGAAAAATTTCATATTTTACCAAAATAGGAAGAAAAAAACTTTTGAATGCCTATATCTTGCAAACGAAGCATTTTTGGACCCATGTTATTAGAAACTTTTCATCTTATTTTCGTTAGTAGAATGCGGTTTACTATTTTATTTACAAATACAAAAATTTTTTACAAATACAAAAATTTTTGAAACGCCCTGTATATTTTAGAGAAAAACTTGTAGGACAAAAAATGTAGGAAATTCCATAGCGCTAATTTTTTGTTATTAATATTTTTACATATTTAATTTCGTTTCGAAGTTATGACGCATAATGTCATAATAGCTCCAGGTAAACCCCCCTTTCCCGTTGGTGCTACCCGAACTGCACCACGGCTTATCAGGGGTCATTTCTTGTACCCAGGTAAATGTAATCCCTTGACCGAACTGCACCACGGTCAAATGTCGTTCCGTAATCGCTTTACCGAATTGCACCACGAGCAAACCGAGCAGGTATCACAAGCAAACAGATAATATAAAGAAATAAATACACAAATATCTAAATTCTTTGCAATTTAAATTTCGAGTTTAATATATTAATTCATATTATATTATACAGGGTCGGAGCAGGTATTAATAAAATAATAACCCAAAACAGTGAAAAAATTTAATTTTTTTTGCCTTCGAATTTTGGGGTGTGCATTCGATAAGGAGGGTAATCCATCGTCAAAACCTACTCTTCCGGGGCGCCCCTCCGCTCCGGGTTGCACCCCTCCAGAGCGGTTTTGACTCTGGTTACTAGGCTAAACATACGAGAAGCGCCACCGATCAAGAAAACCGGGATAAATGCAACCGGGATGTGAGAGACCCTCGAAATAGCATTAAAAGTATAGTCGCGGTATGCGGCAGTTATCTATTACGTTTAACCCCCAAAAAATCGCGTAAAAACAAAAAATAATCGATGTTACATGTAGGAGGCATCAGGTTAAACTCCAGCATTGTGCTTTAACTTTTAACAATAAAACCACCTTACCTAAAATATTACAATAGATGTGGTGCAATTCGGACGACCGACCCTTGGTGAGGTGTTTACCTGAAATTACGGTGGTGCAATTCGGGTAGGAGATTTGTGAACTAATCTTTTCGTGGTGCAATTCGGGTGCACCGTTCCCGTTACACGATTTAAATTATTTTCATCTGGCTTCGTCCTACGACAGGAAAAAGCTTATATGCAAAATTTGGAATGATTTGCTTGCTTCGTTTAGACGCTATTGTATTCACAGACGTACATACACACACACACACACACACATACATACAGACATCCTTCCAAAAATGATAAAAATGGATTCAGGGGACCTCAAAACGTGAACATCTGTCAAAAAATTGGGGGGTCAAATTTTGACTGATAACAATACTTTCCTTACCTAGGGTTCGGAAAGTAAAAATAGATTATATATAAATGAATGTATGATAATATTAAGTTGTACAGCCTAAAGGCCGCACCGAGAGGACGATTAACCGAATCAATTTATTTCTTAATAAAAATGATGATTTAAATTTAAAAATCCGACTGCTCAAACATTACAAAACATCGTAGTTACATTTATTTTGACTCCGATAAACGTTTTTTAATGATAAATATTTTTTATTCGATATTTTTAGATTACAGTGGAATTTTTTTAATAATAATAAAACCTTTACATTTCCAACAGGTTTATAGTGAATAACAGGGGGGAAAAAATAACTACTGTTAAGAAATCAAATTGGCCGCTTAGAAAATCGACTGTCTCACTGTTCCACTAACTGGGTGATTCACATAGCGCGTCAGTAGCGGGCAGATCGTTGAAAAGGTTTGTATTTTTAATATTTTGTACTTGGATGTAAAAATTTCTTGAAGAGTGGGGCCGCTAAGTGGAGTCTCCCAGTAACTAAATTCTTACCAGCCCGGGCCTGATTGCAGTGCCTTTTTGTTATAAAAAAAATGTTAATTCCGCTCTCTTGTTGAACGCATAACCTTATCTACTTGCCGGAAATGAGTTAACGATCCAGGGTAATCCTTGACGATTTTATTTAACAATTAAACTTACATAATGTTATTTTTACATTTCCAACCCTTAGGTCAGGGATGAGCAACCTTTTTTACAATGGGCCAGCTACAAATTTAAAAATTTTGTGCATTCCAAACTCATGTCAAATGATGTTAAAATGGCCGCCTGATGGCAAAGTCATTTGAACGTCAGTTGTTTGTTTACATTTTAGGCAAGAATATTTGTCTAATTTTGGCAAAATTTTATGTTTAAATTAAAAATAAATTAACAAAAATAATTTAAATATACGAAAAAAAAACGAAAAAACACTTATAAATCCATATAAACACATAGTACAATGTTTGACATTGCCATCAGGCGTCCATATTGAATTCGAAAATTTTCACGTGATGTGGAATGTCTAATAAACAAAATAACCTATAAACCTAACCTTAAAAGTCAAAATGTAAAATTGAAGGGCCACATTGAGCCCGCGGGTAAAGAAAGTATTGTCATCGGACAAAATTTGACCCCCCCCCACCAATGTTTTGACAGAATTTTATGTTTTGAGGATCCCTGAACCCATTTTGATTATTTTTGGAAGGATGTCTGTGTGTGTACGTCTGTGAACAGGATAGCGTCTAAACCAATCAATCAAAGAATTTTAAATTTTGAATATAAGCCTTTGCCTGCCGTGGTAGAAATCCAGATTAAAATAATTGCAATCGCCTAAAGGCAAGGGGGGGGGGGGGTACTTGAACCTGTAATAGCAACAATGCATCATAACTTCAAAAGGAAACTAAATACGTAAAATATTAAAGACCAAAAATTATCGCTCTGAAATTTCCTGATGTAAAAATATATATAACTAAAATAAAAAAAAACAGGGTGTTTCAAAATTTTTCGCCAAATTTTTCTGATGTATTCTACTATAATAAAAAGAAGATAAAAAGTTGATAATAACGTGTATCCGGAAATGTTTCGTATCTGAAAGGGAAGAGTTGCAACCCTTCCAACCCTCGCTAAGCAAAACGAAAAACAGCTCTGTAAAAAAACGTCGGAGCCAAAAGCAGCTGCTCCCGAATAACAAAGTCATAAATCAGAATCACAAATCGAATTGAGGAGATATAAATCGCTGAAAATAAAGGGTTAATTGAAACGCAATCTTTTCTCCCCGTTCCTAATGAGGGAACGGCCCATAAAAGAAAACGTACCACGCAGAAGGTACACCCTCTACTTTTATTGCGTGGTAACCCTGATGGACTTTTTAAACTACCTCGCTGTAGCTGGGAGCGAGGATCGTGAATTCCACTCCGTGCAGTGCTGAAAATAATATGAGGATACGCTGTCGTTGAAATAAAACAAGATTTAAATTGACGATATTTAATGAAAGCAAATCGACAAAACAAGCGTGGCTGCGACGTGCTTAAAATATATTGCACGTTAATGAAGTTAACAAACGCCACGTCAAAGATGTCACACAATTCGGGAGACCAGAAGGTAACCCCGCCAATACAAATGTTGGCTTCAATTAGTAAAAAATATACCACCATAAACAAACAAGAATCTAGATAATACTTTACCTTGAGCTCAAGAAAGTGTACAAACTTAATGATGACAGAACGGCTTCTTGAATGAGAGGTGGTAGTGATTGTTGATACTATGGCTTCCTTCTCGAATCCTCGGACGTATAGCACCGACGTGATGGCACGAACAACAGGTTTCGGCAGGATGAACGATGATGGATCTGCGCCCCTCAGTAGAACGTGTGATGGAATGGTACACTCAACAATCCAATGATATGACAATGATGATCGTCCAAAAAGATATTCAATCATCCAAAAATAACTACAAACTTGTTGACTGTCAAAAATAATACGAGTCGGTTCACACCAAATGACAGTTGGTAACACTGCGACTATCGCATGAAATACAAAATGTGGTCGGTATAAAAAAATGATATACCCAGAACGGTAGAATTGGCTGATTAAGATATCGCTACGCTTGATTTTCTTTTATATCCGTAGTTACGGTGAAAATACTAACACGCACGATATAAATTTTCAACTGGCGATCGAAAATCGAATAAACTAATCGATTACAAAACTCGAACCACAAAATGTCGACCGCACCGTTACTTGTTCAGACCAAGACTCTTACTCGCATGCGCGTGTCATAATTCCTGTCATATCACGTTCGTTGTACAGGGCGTTACGAAAGTGGCGCTAAATGTAAGAATTTGAATTTAATTAAATTCAAATTTGTTGCAAAATTGAAAAAATTTTGTAACATAATATAAGTCTCTGTTGAAGTCCCGTTAAGGATTTAGCGGGGAGGGGGGGGGAGTTTATCACCTTAAGGCTCCGGATAACCCCATCGATCGCATCTTGATCTGTTATCTGTTTTAGTTTTTTAGTTTCTTGGAGGCGGCGTTCGTTTTCAAGTCTCATGTCTTCTATTAAAGGGTCGTCCATAAAGGACGTTTACGCCTGGTGGGAGGGTTTACAATATGTGACCAGGGGGAGGGGGGGTTGGACAAATGTGACGTCCGCATAAAAATTTTATTTTTGGGATAGTCAGATAAAGTTTACTTAAATTCTTGCTTGTTTATTCCGATTTTTATTATAAAACCATAGGAATTTTAAAAAATAAAAATCAATGAACAGGGTTTTTTTAGTTTAAAAGGTCAAGTTCGATTTTAGACAAATGAGGGGGGGTCTTTGATTTGTGACCATAGGACGTTTCGCGGGGGGGGGGGTAAAATAGGGGGGGTTGAAAAGTCGGAAAAAATGCGGACGACCTCTAACTCGATGTTGATCGATGGTAGTCGTCATTTTAATAATTTTGGGGTGTTTTGAAGTAAAGAAAGATTTACTATAGATGCCCTTCAAATAGATTACATAATAAAAATTCTAAAGATCAGAACACGTTTTTACTGTATTGAAATTTAACCACAGTGGCACTGGGATCTCAAAACTAAATCCCTAGAGATGGCGTCCCGCAAATTTCTAATTTTTTCTGCCAAATGACATTTTATATTGTTAAACTAAAGAAATAAAATAAGCGATGTTAAAAAATATGTGTTATCATGTTTGTACTCTTTTAATTTTGCATTTATAGTGTATTTATTTTAAGAAATTTTTGGAATAAACCAATGCAATCAATATAAAATGAAGTTGAATCTAGTAAATGGGAAAGTAACGCGTTGTCATATCAGATTTTTATAACGAGCATAGCATCTTTATTTATACACCGATCGTTAAATTTTTTAAGCGATTTTATTGTATGCCGTAACGATGAACTATAATGTCTAATAGAATTTTTGTATAATTTTATTAACAAGTCATTTAGACGATCATTAGCAAAAAACGTACTGTGAACTTATTCTTAAAAATATTTGGCTCAACATTAAAATTTAAAAATATAAATTTTTTTATATATTCACTGTTGAAATTATGTGACAGTTTCGTTATGAAAAAATTAATATAATTTACTTTTGGAATTTTTTTATTATTTTGTTTTATTTTATCAAAAGTATTTATATTGTTAGATATCTTAATAATAATATTACAAAATATGTTAATTACGCATAATTTTTTTAAAAGCCAATGTTAATAATAATTTAAATATTATTTGTTGAATCGTTTGTTACAATTTAAATGATTGTTAAAAGAATAGCGAATTAAATTTTTTCTTGAAATCATTAATACGTCTTTGTAGTCGTGCGAGCTGTGTGAAAATTATGTAATCGACTGATTGATAATGTAGGTACCAGCTTAAAAAAATTACCGAATGTTATAATAAGCAACACAAGGACGAAGGTTGAAAGATAATTCTCGAACATGACTTGTTATAATAAATTAAAATAATTATTATTGTTTTTAAATGTATAATATGTAGATACACATCCAATATTATTTCTACCACATAGATGCCAAAAATGTATTCTAGGGTAGTTCTTACAACGCCCATACGACTACAGAGACAAATAAAGGATATCGACAAACTGTTTACTGAATTTTATAAAGAAAAATTATATTTTCATTTATTTCGCAATGAAACCCAAGTCCAAACTATTGGACTATGCTATATAGTCATCACGAAGCTCATTCGTGATCGTAAGACAAAAGTGAGTAACATCCATATAACAAAAAGATTTTATTCGTAGATTAACTAAATGCAAATCGCGATTTTATATAATGTAGTTAATGTGATTTTACCATTGAAAAAAAAATTTACAATGTCCACTTTTTTATCGTTTCGTCCCACTGTGAGCCTTCCAACTTCTACCGCAAATAAACGCACGTTTCTCGCATATTGAAAATATAATACAAATTAATGTAAATACATACAGTTCTGCTTCGTTATGCCCTTCAGCGTTGCACTGATTTTATATCTGATCAAAAATTTTTATTAGATATGTTTAAAATACTGCATCAATCAATTAATTATAATTTTTTGCTGTAGGATCGAAGTAATACTGCCTCCACTATTTAGAATACAATGGTTTGTATTGATGTTTGTTACTTGAAATTTAAAAAAAAAACTTGATTAAAGTGTTGCCTTATCTTGACCCGGTGCAATAAAATATATACGGGCATAACGGTCAGATTATGTACCACAGGACGTTGCTCGTAATATTTAAATTTAACCGCAGGGTCAGACTTTCGGCAACATACTGTATAATTTTGGAAAAAAATTTCACCACGATGAAAGTTGGTAACATGAAAAACCGCACTAAGAGACAAAAGAAAATGGCGATCAGTGGTACCTACGTATGCCAAAACTGGAAAGAACATTTATTTAGAACTTTACACCAAAAGTAACTTTGAGTACACAAGTAAAATCTTAATTAATCGGAATGTGAGCTCTTTTTGCTAAAACCAACACAACAAGCAGCGCCCACAACTAGCCCGCTAATTATACAAATTAGAAAAAATATTTTATTAGTAAATAGCCCTACGATGTTAAAATGCTTATCATCAAAGCATTCCTCTTCCCACCAAATCGCCGTAATCCGGATTGGGCGTATGGCGTCGAGAAATTTGCTAAGGGGGCAATCAAATTCGCAATTTTTCAACACCATTTTTCGCGGATCAGACCCATTCTTATAGAGAACGTTAACGAAATGTTCTTCGTTAATTTTGCGCTATTCGAAGATGACGGAAGCTCCGTATGGTGGAAAATGATAATCAAATAAATTTAATGCATTTAAAACGCTCGCTACGGTTATGTCGTGACCGGAATAAACCACGAATTTTATTGAACCTTCAGTTTCAAACTGTTCTGCAATATTATTTATCAGCAGTCCGATCTTCAATCGAGCAAGTTCGCTTGTAAAAGTTGTAATTCCAAGGGAAAAAGCTGCTATGGGTTCCAATCGGACGGGAAAAAGTGGTTTGGTCCAATTGGGTAAGGTGTAATTGATTTCGCTTTCAATTTGTAAGTTCCTATAGAGAGTTTCGACGTTGATTACATCGTTCACCAAAAATCCCGTTTTGGCTGATAAGTAAGCATACAACTCACGATTATCTTGGTCAAATTTTAAAAATTGAGATCTTTTGAGTTGATTGAACAAATTGTTATATTTTGGACACGACTTTTTCATCATGATTAGTTTATCGACTTTGTTTGGTATTGTGTGAATAGGAATTGGTTGCCTCTTCAAAACTGGATTCCACATTTCGTTAGCATCAGGAGGAAATAATCCAGCCATATTGCTTTCGGCTGACATTATGGTGCGATCGGAGTCTGATGATAACACATAAACATCGTCCTTTGGGTATAACTTGAAAATAAAGCTACTGTAATATTTTCTAAACTCTAAACCATTGTCCCAATTCGTAGTGGCGGAGTATGCCTCTCTAAAATTTAAAGAAAATAGTGTGTTTCAGTGGCGGCTCGTGGCTTCTTTTAGTGGGAGGGGACTAAATTTAAAGTAAATGAAAAATACAAATTTCCTGTAGTTTATTTACCTACTTAAAATGATTATATTTTTGGGTAGCCTTTTCTGAATTTGGATAAGAGGGCAAGTGCCCTTATGGCCTTTAGGGTCACCCACCACTGGCCAAACATAACATAAAGCTATAAAAACATAAGATCATCACTAGCCAATGAGAATGACAAAGTACATGTTCCAAACTGGCCCATTTGTTTTTTGATACGCATGACATATTAGGCCGTCCAACCCGAATTTATTTATTTAAACGAATTACTTGGGGGGGGGGTGATGAATAGTAGGTACCTATATATGGTAGCAAAAACCTTTGATATTTGTGTTCAGAAAGGTTTGCCATTTAATCATGAATAAATTAACACGTGAACAACGCTACCAAATTGTGGAAATTTATTTTCAAAGTCAGAGTTCCGTTCGCGAAACTTATGGAGCTCTTCGCCCATTTTATGGTCGACATAATCGACCTTCTGATCAGGCTATTGGTGCGGTGATGGATAAATTTTGTACCACTTCTTCATTGCATGATGTAAGACCACCAACAAGACAAAGAAATGTGCGTACCGAAGAAACTATCGCTTCTGTGAGTGAAAGTGTGCAAGAGAACCCAAACATTTCAATTCGCCATCGTGCTCAACAACTTGGGCTTTGTCCGTCCACTACGTGGAAAATTTTACATCAAGATCTTGGTTTACGTCCTTACAAGATCCAGTTGCTTCAAGAATTGAAGCTTAATGATCATCGATTGCGTCGTGCGTTTGAAGATTGGGCTCACAACCAATTGGAAGTGGATCCATTTTTTCACCGCCAAATTTTGTTTAATGACGAGGCACATTTCTGGTTGAATGGGTATGTGATCAAGCAAAATTGCCGTATATGGACTGAGACCAATTCGGAACATTATCTTGAGACTCCATTGCATCCATTAAAATTGACTGTTTGGTGTGGAATACACGCCAACGGCATCATCGGCCCATATTTCTTTCGAAATGAGGAAGGAGCTACCGTTACGGTGAATGGTGTGAGATATCGACACATGCTCAATACATTTTTGTTTCCAAAAATCCAAGAGTTAAACATCGACAACTTATGGTTCTAACAGGATGGTGCTACGTGCTACACGGCCACCGAAACCATCGATTTATTGAAAGGACAATTTGGCGACAACATTATTTCAAGAAATGGTTCAGTCAATTGGCCTCCAAGATCGTGTGATTTGACGCCACCAGATTATTTATTGGCTATCGATCGGTGCCGATTGCGTCCTAATCTGCGGCATTGTTCGTAAGTACTCGCCTTGCCGCGCAGAGGCAACTTTAGCACTCTTTCTTCCGCCCCCGAACCGCCACTCAAATTTTTTCCAATCTCAAAATAAAACCTCGTTAACTTTACGGAAAAATAATTTCTAATCCTAATTTGACTGGGGAAAGCTATAAGCTATGTCCACATAGCTATTTTCTTTTTAGCAAATCAACTATAGAAGCATCTGGATTCTGGATTGTAGGTGGAGGGCAAGAAAACTCACACGCACTTAGGCCACTAAATTGGGCCCATTGTGCTACCTCCAATTTCAGCGACCCCGCGCCCCGTCATTCCCCAAGCCATCCCAACTGGAGGATGAACTCCAGGATCCTGGCGGGTGGGGTGCCACTGATTCTGGCCATGTCGGGCCAGAAGTCTCCCAACATGGATCCTCTCATAGAAGTCAGAGCTGGGCAGTAACAGAGCACATGCTCAGCTGTTTCCTCCTCTTCGTTGCATCCACGACATAAAGGGTCATCTGCAAACCCCATATTGTGGAGGTGTTTATTTAATCTGCAATGTCCAGTCAGTATCCCTGCAATGCAATTGTCCGCAGATTGACTCTGGACAGCTTCATATAGTATCTTGCATGTTTCCATGAAGGCACGCGTATTGCTGCTCTAGCTTGGTTACATGTAGTTCCTTGTAGCCATCTGCTGGTGTGCAGTTTTAGGGTATAGTGTTTTAGGAGAGTATCTATGGTTTTGACGGCGGGCGTGATCATCGGCTCCGGGCCGCAGGGAAGACCATTGGAGCCATTTCTTGCCAGCTCATCAGCCTTTTCGTTACCCTCGTTACCTTTATGTCCCTTAACCCAGCAGAGAAAAAGGACATTTTAAGTTGATATATCATTCAGCGCCCGGATGCAATCAAGCACCAGACCAGAAGTGACTTTATGGCCCCGAAGTGCCACCAGAGCCGCTCTACTGTCTGATAGTATTTGTATGTTTTTGTTCAGAATACTCCTATCCTGAACTATTTTTGCGCAGTGTAGTATACCCACAAGCTCCGCCTGGAACACAGATGTATATTTACCCAGCGGTATACTTATGTTTAGATCAAGTTCAGCAGAGAAAATTCCTGCACCCGATCCAACATTATTTTTGGAGCCATCCGAAAAGAAATGTAAATCGTAATCGAATGTTTCGTTTGCGTTTAACAGTACATTGTATTTCCTGTCAAATATATATTTAGGGTGGATTCTGTCGGATTCAAGTAGCAGAAGAGGTACTCCTTTGGAATATTCCTCCAAGATCTGCATATGGCCAGCAGTTCCTCGCCTATGAGTCCAGGCTTTCCAACTGCGCAACCTGAGAGCTGCCTTGACCGCCGTTTCCTGCACATGAAGATCAAGTGGAGGGAGGCAGAGAAGGGTCTCAAGCGCTACAGTTGGGGCCGTTCGCATCACTCCAGTTACAGCCAGACAGATTGATCTCTGGGTCTGGTGTAGGGAGGACGCTGTTGTTACTTGTTTGGTTCTGGGCCACCATACAAGGGATCCGTAGCAGAGCATGGGTCTAATGACTGCCGTATAGAGCCAGAGGGTGATCTTGGGGGATAAACCCCACGACCGTCCCATTGCTCCCCGACACTGCCAGAAGGCCATTCTCGCTTTCTCTAGTTTCATTTGTAAATGTTTTCCCCAATTCAGCTTCTTGTCCAGTACTATTCCCAGATACTTGACTTGATCAGCTATTTTTAAGGGAGTCCCTGTTAAGCTAGGCATGACCATGGTCGGTAGCTTTTTCTTTTGGGTGAAAAGAACAAGCTCTGTCTTTGCCGGATTAACCGAGAGAGAGTGCTCTTTACACCACTTCTCTAAAATCTTGAGAGCATCCTGCATTAGGGTTCATAAGACATTCTCAAATTTTCCAGTGAGCAGTATGACGATGTCATCTGCGTATCCTATGGTGTGGTATCCCATGTCATTTAAGAGTTTCAGAAGGCTGTCTACCACCATGTCCCACAGCAGCGGGGAGAGTACTCCCCCCTGAGGGCAGCCCCTTGTTACAACTCCTTTAATGTCAACGTCCCCAACTCTCATCTCCACGATTCTCCACTTCAGTATAAAACTGATCCATCTCGCGATGGTCGCGGAAACGCCGTGGATCTGCAGAGCAGCGTTTATACTTCCGAAGGTGGCTTTGTCAAAAGCCCCCTCGATATCAATGAACACTCCCAGGGTGGACTCTCTGTAGTCCAGTGACCTCTCTATGCGCTCCACTACCTTGTGTAGCGCCGATTCGGTCGATCTCCCCTGGATGTATGCATGTTGATTCGCATGTAGTGGTCTGTGAAACAGAGCCACTTCGCGGATCTCTCTATCACACAGTCTCTCCAACGTTTCCAAAAAGAACGAAGTGGGACTGATAGGTCTAAAAGATTTGGCCAGGGAGTAATCACTTCTACCTGGCTTGGGTATAAAGACAACTTTTGCCGTCCGCCATCCTTTTGGTATATAGGCATGCGCAATGCATGCTCTAAACACTCGCACCAGGTGACGGAGCACTACGTCCAGTCCCCACTGTAGTAGGGCCGGAAATACCCCGTCAGGCCCGGGCGACTTAAAGGGGCAGAATGATTTAATTGCCCAGCTCGTTTTGGTCTCATTCACGACCTTCTTTGCAGTTTCCCAATCTATCGCCGTCGGTGACCGGCCCGTCGCCTTGTCCCAGCCGAAATCCGAAGCAGGTCTACTATCGGGAAAGTGTGTTTTTAGCAGGATTTCAGCAGTCTCCGAGAGGCTCTCTGTGTACGAGCCGTCCTCTCGACGCAGACTGCCTGGCTGCTGGTGTGGATCTTTTGAAATGATCTTCTTTATTCTTGCTGCGGCGGCAGTTGATTCAATGCCACTGCAGAAGATCCTCCACGATTCGCGTTGTTTTTGACGTATTGTTCTCTTATACTCCGACTGGTGCGTCTTAAACGCTGTCCAGTCAGTGTCATTTTTTGAGTTCTGCGCCTTATTGTAGAGCCTCCTGGTCACCCTCCTCAGCTGGTCGAGTTCTTTGCACCACCAAGGTGTTGCTCGACCCCGTAATCCAGCAGTCCGTAGGGGACAGGACATCTCATACGCTTTTGTGAGGGAGTTTTGCAGCGTATCGGCATCCAGTTCAATCTCCTCAGTAGTTATTAAATATTCTTTTGTGAAAGTTTCTGCCTGCATATCGACCTCCAGGGACGAGGAGAGGTGGTCTAGGAAGACCAGCCTGTCAGCTCTCCTAGGGTTTCGAAATTGCTTGGGTTCCACTTTTTTAGCTTTCAACTTGAAGCAAACCCATTTATGATCCGACAATGTCAGTTCGTTAGACACATGCCAATCATATATATAATTTGAAATGCTTAACGACGCTAAGGTGATATCAATCACCGAATTGCGTTGGGGTGACACGTAAAAAGTGGGGTCATTCCCTCGATTAAGAATTTCTAGGTTTGTACTAATAAAGTAATCTAATAGAGACTTACCTCGACCGTTGCATTCCCTGCTTCCCCATGCGTGATGATGGGAGTTAGAGTCGCAACCAATTATGAGGTGTTTCTTCTGTTGCTCACAATATTCCACCAGCCCCACCATCCCCCGTGGGGGTGGTGACTCGGGTGAGTCTATTGGAAGGTAGATTGATGCCATAATGACATTCTGTTGACCATTGCCAAAGTCGCAGCTGAGCCTCACCGCTGTGAGGTCGCCGTCGCTATACTGTGGCAGAAGGTTGGCCTGAATGTTGTTAGGTATGTAAATACATGTCCTAATTTTGTTTGTGTGACCTCCTGTAAAAACAGTGCCGTTTAGTTTTGTAAAACCTTTTACATTAGATTTTACTAACCATGGCTCTTGAATAAGAGCGATTGTATCCTTGCAGCAGTCGAGGTGGCGGCATAGGGTTGCAACAGCCCCTCGACAGTGCTGGAGGTTGATTTATAGGAGGTTCCACTCTTGTAGGGAAGCCATTTGGCCTGCCTTGAAGAGCATCCTACTCCATTATGCCAGCAGACACACCACCCGAACCTTCGCCCATCTCCATCGGAGTGGATGTGGTGTCTGTCGGCATCGTATTGGGTGCAGAGTCATCCTCAAATCTCTGCAGCCTGATTTTCAGAGAGGTGAACTTGTAGTTCAACCTCTCTCCTTTCGCTTTGATGGCGGCATCGTCTTCCTGCCCGACACCGAGAACAAGGAGTTTGCCTTTCGGCTCTTCCTTGACCGAGTCGAAGAAGACACACCATTCTTTTATTTTTGCCCAGGTGTTCTGAGCAGCCAGGCGTCTCATGACAGCCTCAGTGGATTCCGGTTCCCCGGGGATCCAAAGGGTTGCCCTGGTCAGCCTGGGCAGATTATCCACCTGGACAACATCTAATTTTGCCCCCTCCCACATTCCTGTGAGGGTTGCAATGGTTGCTTGCAGCCATTCAAGGGAACCTTGATCACAGCAGGTGATCCGAAGGATCTGTCCTGAGTAATGGAACCCTTTGAAAGTGGGTGCTTGCACTGATTCACCAGGCCTTGTGTCAATGAAGTCATCCAAGGCGGTGGTAAATTTACCTTCCACCATCTCAACCTGGGTCTCGGTGAGCTTTCCCAGGGGATTTGAGCGGTCTATCACTGCTACTCGAAGGTGCTTCTCAGCAGCCTCCTTGTAGGTGACAGACTCCGCTCTGGTGGAGGGTTTTTTGGGTGGCATTATTGCAGGTTTCCGCCTCTTTCCCTGATTGCTCAGGGGCGAGGGGAGCGAGTCCTGCGAGCGCACCCGTTTCTTTGTCACACCTATGGGTGACTTCTTAGCTCCATGAACCGGTGGCTTTGAAAGCCTGGCCTGTTCGTGAGCTGTGCCGACAGCGGTAGGGCGTTTTGCAGTGATATCTTTCGATACCTCCGCCAAACGGGCCCTCCTACGGCGTTTGGCTTCCGCACCACAGACCTTACGCCTTGGCGGACGTCGATCTGCAGTGCTGGCCTCTTCATTTATATTTTTAGACGGGGTATCCTGAGCGGACGCACCCGTCTGAGCTGTTGTCGATGACTCGACTGGTTTTTTGTTTGTTTGTTCATCCATGTGAGTAGATTACATTTTTCATCTCTCGAGGTCCCCACCCTCACCGGAGCCTCACAGTTCTGGGACGCTGTAAACAACGCCAGGGCTACCCGAGAGATATAGCTCCCAGGGAGGTGAGGTGTTTGCACACTCCATCCTCCCCCAAGAGCTCGTCCTGCTAATCCTCTGACGGAAAAGCATAGCCGATTGATCTAGGTAGACTAGTCTAGACCTCCCGTTTGAGCAGGAATCCGGGCCAAAGTGGAGTGTTGTCAGACCTGTGGGAATAACAGCCACCCTTAGGCTGACTCAGCCACCAGGATCCCCTCATCCTGCCTTACGGGTCACCGCGCACGGCACAAACACGCAGGTACCTGTATTTGTCTGATTTCTCCACGACGACCATCATCCCGGTTCATTGACAGCCACGCCAGGCACAAAGGTTTTTAAGCCCCGGCCAGACCCGAGTGCCAAAACAGACCGAACACGAGGGGGTTTTAAGTCCCTGGTTCGTATCCTACCAGGTACACGCCCGCCGCTTCCTCAAAATACGCAAGCCCCCTCACCACGTCAAGGTTCAGGTACATTCGAGGGCTATAGAAGCATCATCCTAATTTCTAATTGAATTATTTGGGATAAAATTTTCCCTGCACACCTGAGACCTGTGGCATTTGTAAGTTGTTCAAAACCTTCCGGCCAGTAATATTTGGACTCTTGTACGGGTCATTTGGGTAAGAATTTTCATTTATTGTTCTATCACCATGCCGAAATATCTGTGAACACAAATTGAAAAAAGAAAAACTTTTGCCAAGTTAACTTACCACAGATACGCTAACGAGTTCATTATTTCTAACTTCAGATGCACAAATTAAAAAGATATGTAGAAAAATTAAGGATCCCAGCATGGCTCACAAAAATTGTATGTCGACTCTCGATAATTTGAACACTCGTTAATTTGAATCTCTCGATAATTTGGTAATAATTAATGGTAATTTGAAATTTTTCTATGGTCCTTCTCTGGTCTCTTGAGTTTCAATTTATCGAGAGTCGACTGTACTTACTTAGTTCAATGCGGAAGAAAGATAATATTGTTAGGGTTTAAAAAATGTGTAAACATTAATAAGCTGATTTGATATTTCAAAATAAACAGATTACAGACTTAACTTTCCTACTTGTTTAAAACAACAAAAAATTGACAACTCATTTTGGGATTATCGGTACAGGGTCGATGTATTTTCCTCCTTTATAATGATAACGTTTCGAATCCAATTTTTTGACATACTCTTCTAAATTTTTCACTCTTGCCTGAATCTTATAAGTCCTCCACAAGTTTGATATCGTTCATCCAAATCATTGGGGCTATGTTAATGGTTCTGTTCCATATCTTCGTCTTGTGGCAGGGATTTGCACCCTTCTTCTCCTTAGCCTTCCGATTACTACCATAATGAGAATTGCTATATAGGAAAGTGTTCTGATGTTTTTGGAATTTAGTATTTTTTATAAATTCGAATTTTTACATTTACTTTTATTTGGTCCTTTGCGCTACCATATTGAAAAAATGACGGAAAAAATAAGTGTTTTGACCCATGATACTATAACTTTAGAGATATGATCACTTGATGAACGAATTTAGAACGCGGGCGCGCATCGCGTCATAGTGTGCCCCACACGCGAATTTCGCCCTAAAAGACACCGTATGATTCATGCCGATGTGCGCGTGAGCATATCTCTAAAGTTATAGTATCATGGTTTCGACCATATCTCTGTTCCGGTTTATATTACGATGAAAATAGTGTTCTAATAAATTAAACTGCAGAATATCATTTATGTCAAAACAATTTTGTTGTAAAATAAATATATGTGGCGTACGAGCGTCACAATTTAGAATTAAGATTTGCCTTTTTAGCAAGATGGTATGCTGAAAAATATGTTCCTCAACTTGGATTCGAACCCAGACGTATTAGCTGTGAATACGTGCACTTATACAACTGCGCTGCTGAGGCGATTAGTTTATGTAGCGCGGAACTTATATTTATTGTGAACTAATTCTAGGACCGCTACATCACCCTCCCCCTAGCAACCATGTCGGTTGTGAGTAGTACTGTAGTAGCCGTGGCTGATAACTGCAACCCTGTCGGTTGTTAGCAGTAGTCGTCGGTGGCTGTTGTTGTGGCTTAGTTAGCCGTTGTGAGAGAAGGAAGGAGTTAAGCGTGAATTTCCTAAAAATTAGATTTTTAGAACAGGAGTGCTCAATGTTCTATCGGGGTCACCAATTTAGCAAGATTGTATGCTGAAAAATATGTTCCTCAACTTGAATTCGAACCCAGACGTATTAGCTGTGTGAATACGTGCGCTTAAACAACTGCGCTGCTGAGGTGATTAGTTTATGTAGCGCGGAACTTATATTTATTGTGAACTAATTCTAGGACCGCTACACCTTTATATAAGAATATGTTAGTTTTTTATATAAAGTAAAAATTAGAAAATGGCATCGTAAAATTTATTAAAAACGTAATATTTCATTTATAATTTTTATAGTAAACCATTTAATCATAAATGTGTTTGTTTATATTTACTTCCTACAAAGTATTGCATTCGTAATTAAACAAAACAAATAATGTACCAGACGTATTAATGATATCATTTTAATTTAATTTCAACTTTTTTTTAAATATAGCTATTACTACTAGTAATACTACATTTTTTATCACACAATAATTATGATGTAATTGAGAAACAATCACGTTCATAAACAAAATAATTAAATATTTTAAAGTATTTTTAATTGCTCATTTTTCAAATAATAGGTGGTAAAAGTAACACTTACAGGCGAGATTACCAAAAATTAATCACTTTTAAATGTACTTGAACCCTAAAATTGCTTACACATATGTTTTTGTGTTCATATGAATGAATTATACTAATAACAATTAAATTCTATGTAAACGTTAATTTAGAGTTAAAGTCTATTTAAAATTTAAAGGTGCTTTAAATTGTTTGATAATCTTGGTTGCTAGACTAATTAGGAACACATGCATACATTATTTTTAATGATTTCTCCATAGTAAATTATTGTAATTACTTTTGTAGTAACTTCACCGTTCCAATTAGTCATCTACTATACAGGGTGAGACCGACAAAAACAATACAATTTGATCACAAAATCCTACACAAAGAAATGTTGGCATCCTGAAAAGTTTGTTCCAAAATGTCGAAAACTCCAGATTTTCAAATAGCACGGGGATCGAAAATGGTATCGCTGAAAAGGTCTCTCAAAAATAAGCAAGTTTTGTAGGAAAAATATGTTTTATTGTTTTCATTTTATAACGAACCGAGCTCCGTTACAATTTGTCTTTTTATATCCCGGTTGTTCTGTCGCTGACACCAGATCCGATGATTTTATAGCGCCTCGAATCTATCGCTGATTAAAAATAGGCGTGGATTAGCTGAATGGAGTTGTAATAATAATAATAATAATAGACTTTATTAAAACATGGGTTACAAAAGGTACAATCATTAAACACAATTTTACATTTCGTGCTCCAGTGAGTTTTAAATGGCGAGGATCAGCATTCCTGCTGTTTTTCATCCCAGCCAGGGTTTGTCATCATTGGGTGATAGAAGCCATTTTGAAGTCGTTCACACTGTAGTACGCTTCCCTTACCAGGTGCTTGCGTATTACCCTCGTAAACTCCATTTCATCAAGGCCTCTAACCGATGCAGGAAGTCTGTTAAAGAGTTCCGGTGCATAGTACAATGTTGCGTTTCTTGATTTAGACAGTCGAAGATGTTTCATGTAGACGTTCCCTTTAGAGTAAGAAAATAAACTCGACTCTAACACCAAATTAAATACTTGACCAATTTTAATGGGGTTTATTAAATATGACAATTTTTTAAAAATAGTTTTGTTTTACTCAGAAATAGTTAATTCGAAATAAGTTTTCTGCCTTTGAATCTCTGTGATGCTAACATTTCAGTTTCGGCCGTGATTAAAGATTTGGCTCACTAATGCTAAATTAAAGCTCGATTAACATACACCTTTTCGTCTTTTTGGTTTTGTGAGGTTCTTAAAATGTTTTAAATACTTAACTAACTATATTTCAAAATTATCTTTTGTACACTGAGAAAAATGTGGTACATCACATTGATTAACACCATTAATCAAGTAAAATTCATCATTTTGATGACAAAATCATCAATATAATAAACAAAATCGTCCATTACAGTTGTGAATTGATGATTGACTCATCAATATAAAGAACATGATTTCATCAATTTGTTATTTATCATGGTGATGAATCAATCATCATATAAATTATTGAAACATCGATTAAGTTTGATGAACGACGAATAGTGCATCAATACAATGAATTCGATTTCATCAATTTATTTTATCGTTGTGATTAACTATCATCATTATGATGAACGAATTTATCAAAAATTCTTGAAGATTTTGTTGTACGGACGAACGTGTACATAAATGTGATGAACAATATCACTCAATGACGTACTGATTCCTCCTATTAATGATTGCATTAATAGTTATGATGAACAAGGTAATAAATGAGACGAACTTATATTAAACTTAAGAAATTTATATACCGTACTCCTTCGTCCTATTGATAATGCATTCATAATTATGATAAACATGTTCATAAATATGATGAACAAAATCATTTATTATGATGTACTTCTTCACCATATTTATAATTGTAAATTAATAATTATGATGAACTTTGTTCATCAATATTGTGAACGAAATCATTTAAATGACTTATGCTTCTGCATCCTATTGATCATTGCATTCATACACTAAGAAAAAAAGTGGGGTCATATTGATAAAAAAGTGCTTCAGATTGATGAAAAAATAACGTCCCCCTTATGCCAAAACCACGAATGTGCAAAAATTGCCATTTTGACCTAATTGCACTTTCTTTCTAAGAAAGTTTTTCTTTTAAATTATCGTTAGATTTCGGCTACAATATATTCGAATTTCGCCATGTAAATGATTTTGTTAATCTAATTGATAAAAACGTTATTCAAAATTATGTATGCAGGCATTCTTAATGAGACAGCAGAGTGATGAAAAACTGATGCACACTTGTTCATCATTAAGATGAAGTTGATCATATCGACACCCCCAAGGAACAAAGCCGTAACTCATTTTTACCTATTTTGCAGGAGAGCCAATTGAAAGTTTCAAAAAGTTAAAAAAAGCGATAAAAACGCTGAGTTACAACTTTGTTCCACTGATTATCTCTGTAAATATTTGTCGTAAATTAAAATTTTTTTTTACCAAAAGAAAGATATTTTTGTCAGGATTACAGTGGTAGTCATAACTCAAATTTGTGGTAACTGGAGTTACGGCTTTGTTCCTTGGGGGTGTCGATATTATGTTGCATTTTGATTATTTTTTCATCAATCTGAAGCACCTTTTTTATCAATATGACCCCACTTTTTTTCTCAGTGTAATAACAAAATTTTAGTGATCTATTGCTGATTTTAGGATGTGACTATTTGTTATTACATGATATGATTTAATCTTAACGTTCGAAATATTACATTTAAAAAAAATTAATTAAACTGCTTATATGTAGGTATTGTTGAGTAAACCTTCAACTACGGCAGGCGGGAATATTCCGAACAACCTTCACTTGTAACAATTCAATAACTCCAAAACAAATATACGGCCGTACGCTATTTATTATTCGTTTATTTCAGTTAGCAATTATTACTTGAAGATATGTTGAAAATTTATTATATATAATACTATGTGCCGGCCTCTAATGACGGGACACATGTAAATTTTAATAGAAAAATTGTAATCTTTTGTTTCCGTTGCTAGCTCCTTTTAAATTTTTAATTTTGCATGAATATCTCACCTCAGTAGTCAGTTCTTCGAGGGTGATTCTTACTTATTCTGAAAAGTAAATTTAAATGGACGGGAAATTACTTCCCAATGATACGCTACTGGAGTCGGAAGATATAAAACAATTTATTTTTTAACATCAAAACAAAATATTAACGAAATGCAAATCCCCAAAACTTTTTTTTTTTTTTTTTTTTTTTTCTGCAGGGAAGGGGGAAACCTTCATAGGCACCACCCCATCAGGGATGGTAGTGTCAGATTCTAACTGACTAAAACCCCCTCCCCGACGACAGCGGGCTTTACCTTCTCGGCATTACTTCCGCTGTCGTCTGCGATCTTCCATGCTGCATCGATGATGCAGGCTCCCGATGACCTCCCGGTTTAGCACGAAAGTTTGTGTCCGGGAGATCAGGCACTATCACTTGATTCTACTTTTCCAATTGAACCGGACACACCGCTCGCCGCGATCCAACACGTCTCACCGGGCCACCTAGTGGTCCGCAATCGTCAGTATAGGTGAAAGTCCACTCGTCATTAACTTAATAGGCGGAAATTCCGGCGACAAAGTCAAGGCCGAGCCGACCGTCATCCATACCGGAGACTCCGAGCCCCCAAGCGACCCTGCAAATCATATTAAATCACAGAGCGCGATGCGACCGGGTCATCTTGAAAAACTTGTGGTCGCTGGCAAAGTGCCAGTCCACTCGTCTTTATATTTGACGGCACTATTTTCGCGATCGTCCCCCTCTGGATTAGCACGAGAGTTTGTGTCCACAGAGGGTCTACGCGCTATCGTCGTACCGACACTAACCTACCCCGTCGAACGACCGTCACTACTCGACCCGACCCGACCCGCCGATCAATGACGATATTCTTCGGGAATTCTCTTGGGAACTTCTCGCGCATCTTCTCGCGCATCTTCTTGCGGGAACTTCTCAAGGGAACTTAAAAAGGCTGTCATTGACTTAACTGTAGGGCGAGGACTCGAGCTGCGGCTTGCTCAGCTCGTCCGTCCCCCTCCTTGGTCTTCATCACTTGACTGATGAAGACCGCTACAGCCAGCCATTCGTCTTCGCCGGACAGCATGAAAGCAATCATGTTGTCCGGGCTTAGTGTGTCGCCCATCCGGAGCGAAATCATCACTCTCTCCCTCTCCCATCTTAGGCATCCGAAAAGAGTGTGTTCCGCCGTATCTTCGTCCCCGCAGTAACGACAGGCAGGTGACTCGGTCAGCCTGAACCTGTGGAGATATGCCTGGAAGCATCCGTGGGCGGTGAGAGCTTGTGTTATATGAAAGTTCACCTCTCCGTGCTTTCTCGCTACCCAAGGACGAAGATCCGGAATGAGCTTTCTGGTCCAAGCGGCATTCGTGCCGGAGGACCAGCTCCTTTGCCAATCGTCGAGCGTCCGCTGCTTAATGGTGGGGTCCGGTCCCGCTCGTACGTCTGCTCTCTCTCTAGCTAAAAGCTCTATGGGAGACATGGAGGCCAAGACTCGCACGGCTTCGCCGGACACGGTCCTGTAAGCGCAAGTTACTCGAAGTGCCATCTTGCGCTGGACCGCTTGCAGCCTCTTACGGTTACGCTGGACGTTGACGGCCTCTTGCCAAACGGGAGCGGCGTACAACATCACGGACTGTGCGACGGTGCCCAACATCCTTCGCTTCGTCGGTTTTGGGCCACCGATGTTGGGCATTAGTCTAGCGAACGAAGTAACTATCGCCGTCGCCTTGTTGCACGCCGTACGGATGTGATCGGCAAAATTCAGGTTCTTGTCTATCTTTACCCCCAGTATGGTGACGAAGTCTTTGACTGCAATTGGGGAACCACCCAAAAGCAGCCTCATAGTGGGGGCTTTTCTTCTGCCGCGGATTACGACTGCCTCGGATTTCTCCGGCACCAAAGTAAGTCCGCGGCTGCCCGCCCAGGTGTTTATGGTGGCTAATCCCCAAAACTTAAACTAATATAATTATACAACATGAACAAATGAATCCTTAAATTCTACGCGAAATTAATTTTTTAAATATGATTGTTTTTACGTAGCGTAGTTGATAAATTTTATTTATGCGTAACCCGGCACTGTTAAACGTTAATGTTAAATAATTGTCGCTTACCACAAAAGAGATCGCCGTACTTTTCTTTGTTTTTCAAGATCACGTTACCCGCAATTCTTAATCTTGCTGTATGAATCATCAACTTGTTTTCAATTTGTGCGTCTCTTCTCATTTACCAATATTTCTGATTCCAAATATTGTTGATCACTTTCCAAATATCTCAAGGTAAGTACCTTTTTTATTTATCATTAAATTTTATTTCACGAAAATTAAATATCACTTCTTTTGCTCTAATTTTAACCTTTTTATTTTAGGTGAATACACTTTTATTGGATTTTATCCAAATTAACACTTTCTTTTGGACGAGAGGAACTCGACACCTCCGTCGTCTAACGCACTAGCGTATACTTCGTTTTTTTATTTTATTTAATTATTTTTCGTTTCCTTGGTTTTCTTGTGATTTTTGGATTTCGTCACTCTTTGATAATTTTAATTTCAAAGTTAAGTATCTTGCTACCTTGATAACGTTTATTTTTAATCAAATGTCATTTAATTAATTTGTATGTTTCATTTTAGAGTTGCCATGACAACACTTCATCTGGTCACACGCAAATCGTTCGCCTCGGATGGGTTTATCGTTGCACTTGCCGTCACCTTCGTATCAAACAACAACTACGTAATCTCACTGTTTATTTACTTCGCATTTCTTAAAATTAACCTATTCTTTTATAATACTAAATTAAAATTATTTATGAAACAAATTTTTATGAAATATAAATTAATTTGTAATGTCCATTTTCCAGTACGTATCCCTGGTGAATAACTTTCCTTTTTGTCACCTATTCTTTTATAATAACTTGACCTCATTAGGAACTTTCAACTACCTTTCAGAACTTCCTACTGCTATAAAAAGTTCATGTAATTTTTACTTTTATGAGTGTATTGAGCTTTAGTTTATTTTAAATTATTGATGTTTTGCATCATAGTAATAAATATAAATAATAATAATAAGTAAATAAATAAATAATAAATAAGTAATTAAATAAATAAGTAAAAGGTACTTACAATTTCTGCCCTTACCGCGTTCACATGGTTACTGGTCTTAAAGTCACTCTTCTACGCTTATATAGGCCAGTTAAGGCTTTTTTTCGTGTGGCAGTTGGTAAAGGCAGAAATTCAAATTCAAATAAATTTACAAATAGTCGTACGCAGGGGCGTACTATCTTCGGCGGGTGACCAGGTCCGTATCGGCGATAAATCTAACGACCAGCCAGGGCTGGAGTTTCTGCGACAGGTATTAATTAATTTTTTCCAGTAAAATCTTTTAAAAAACTTTTAATTCTATTTTTGTACAAAAATAGTAACTATTTTTAGTTAAATGAATTTTAATTAATAAACAATAATTATTTGGACGTATATTCGCTATGTTTTTACGTGTAATCGCATCCTGTTTATCTGAGCATAGATAACAGTATCTCTTGGTTACATTTGAAAGAAATTAAAATTTTGATCTTTATAAGTATAATAAGAAATTGAAAACCAAGAGAATAACAAAAAAAAATTAATAATAATAAACGGGAGGGGGGTTCGGATTACTACAACCTCTTTCGAGGAATAGTCCATTAAAGTTAAATTGCACAATGAGGTTTTTCAAGTTTAATTGATACATTTTTGTGCACATCTTTGCGATAAGATTGTGTTAAAATAAAATTTTATTATTAACCCGAATCGAGTTAAATTGTGATTGCGTAAATTAGAAATAAAAACAATGACATCTTCGAATTTAGAAGCTTTCGACATGTTAATGGTATTAGGAGAATGTATGGCAAAAATTACAGAGCCGCTGAGCGACTTCAGCGTCCGTCAATCCTTCAATGTTTTTCGACAATTAGCCGAAAAAATATTGGTGATCAAGTGTTAGGGCAAGAGATGCGAGAGTGGTTGGTATTCTTGCTGCAGTAATCGTAGATCCGTATGTTTCGATATCTAGTATTAGCCAACGAAGTGTGTACCAGATATTGAAAGATCATAGCTTTCATCCATACCACATCAACATGCACCAAGAGCTAAGTGAAAATGATTTTCAAAGTCTACTTATTTTCTGTACTTGGTTATTAAATAAGGACCTTCACTTTTCCAGGGTAGCTTTATGGGACGACAAAGCTACTTTTAAAAGCACTGGAATAGTCAACATCCACAATGCTCATTACTAGTCGCAGACAAACCGTCATTATCAACATATGGTGATGCGGCCTACTTGGAGAAAAATGTGCCTTTCTGTCGGCAACAGAAGGATTAAGTAGTTTTTCTAAGTCGCCAAGGTCAAGTGAATTTATTGCGTATTCGTGTGGAGCTTTATTAGGTGACCTTTGGAAATTATCAGATTTTGCTTGTAGACCCCACAGGTACCCTTACGTTGTTTTCTGGAACTTATTCTAGATCTAGGTGATCTTAATATCATCATTCATAAATTTATTTTTGAATCTTTCAATAGGTTTATATAGTAACCTTTTTTTGTTAATTTGGATTCCATTTTACGGCTGTGTTGTTGGAAATACATAAATAAAAGCTAGAAGATAAGTTTATGGAGCATTATTATGATTATTACCTTTCCTTGTGGCTCAAAAATTAAAAATAGTTCGGTAAATAAAAACCATACGTAGAAACTAAAAGAAAATAATTATCGTTTCGGGAAGAGGACGTATTGTCCAACCGCGATTTGCAATTTTACCTGTCCGTTTTCGGATAGTTTAAGGTTTTTAAAAGGAAATGAAAACACCCAAAGTGGTAGATAAATGAGAAACTAATAGAGAAAATCGACTTTGAAGTTCGCAAAAAATCACGATTCACCGACGCGAGGGGCGGAGTTTAGCGGAATCTCACCCATTTTGTTGACGGTACGTGCAATGCAATATACTCTTAAACTTAACATCGACGAAAGGTTACTGTTTTTCCATTATTTTTTTTAACGCGATTTTTTGGGGGTAACGTAAAAGGGAACTGCCGCATACCGCGACTATACTTTTTAATGCTATTTCAAGGTTCTCTAAGATCCCGGTTTTCTAGATGGATGGCGCCTTCAAGTTTGTTTAGCTTTTGCCGCGTAGCGGCTCAGGCGCTGAAAAACCGGTCGGAGCTGCGGCAGCAGCGCAGGCTCAGGTTTTTCGATGCCCACAGCCGGACGAGTCTCGAATCCACCTCAAACGTTTAATAGAGACCTCATTCTTACAATATTTGTGGTTATGAAAATAACCGAATTTTTATCAATGCGACGACAGCATGTACGGTTACACCGGATATCGCTCGGCCATAAGCTGCAACATGTTGAAAAAGCGGTCGTCTCGTGTGCGTCCGTGCAAGCAGACCTACATGAAGTGGTCCAGATGTCCGGGAAGTAGTGCGGATTGAAGCACACCCAGTTTCCGACAAAACTGCTTCATTTTGCCCTAATACCCCTCCACACCGTTGGTACAAACACCCGATATTGGATCCACAAAATTCCGGCTATGATTGACCGTTTTATGGGTATAGGGTGAGACACCGTCCAGGGTATTCAACCCAGAATAACCCCCCCAACAATCGGTCCAGATTTCGGTGCCAGGTCGGACGAATTGCAGGATGAGCGTCCGCAGCGTTTAGGCATCCCTAGCGGGCACGTATTGCACGATGCCACGCTTCTCGGTAGTGCAATAGATTCCAACAACCCACTGCTGTGAGCGGATGGGAATCCTACCGACCCCATATTTTCGCTTCGTAATTACGCTCTCGTCGATCTGCACGACCCGGCCTTGCCCCTCGATTGTTAGTGTTTCAGGGTTATTCTGCAGCTTCCAGCTACATAACAGCCGAAATTCCTGGTACAACCGGTAAACGGTGTGCCTAGGTACTCCGGTTAGGTCGCTAGCTACCCCCGAACGCGTCTGACATGCCCACGACCATAAAACCTGGAACACATCCTTCGCCGGAATTTTGATGTGCTCGAAAAACGTTCTGGTGGAAAGCGAGTGCTCCGACCTACATCTCGGACATCTGAAGCAATGCTGCAACCAGTAACGCCTGCTTTTAATTACGTTGCAAAGTTTTCTGCAAGAACTCTTGCGGCATCTTTTGCTAGACTATTGACCGTAATTGCGTCGTCGCGATTGAAAAGTAAGGTGAGGTCTTCAGAGCTGGTGATTGCACCACGTGTAATCATGTTCAATGCTCGTTTCTCCCACATAACTGCCATATTTACGTCTCCGGATAGGGGAGCGAGGCCTAATTTCCACGCAAAAATAGGCCGACAGCCTATCACATAGAGGCAGAACGAATTTAATTAAATTATGGTAGTTTTTTCAAATGTAACCTAACGATCCTTTTTTATGTTAAAGTTAATGCCTATTTTGATCTAACTATCAAGCCATTTTAATAGGAAATTTTCGATTTTGGGTTGGATGGTTCATCCCGGACCCGCAAAACGTTCATCAAACAGTGGCTCTGCACGGACGCATAAATGAGGTTTATCACTGAAGATGATTTTACACGACGACGCACAAGTATTTTTAAATTACTTATTGAACTTGCTTCCTCAAATTTGTTTTATTACATTTCCTCTATAAGAAGGTGCACTTCTTCTATCCAAAATTTCACGCATTGTAACAGCAAAATTCTCACCATTTTGGTAACGTGTTTTTACAATAACTATACGTTCGTCGATCGTGTAATGTTCCATAATTAAATCGCATTATTTGTAGATGACGTATGTCAAATCTATAGAGCGAAAATTGCGCGCTATTCAAAATGACACCTCTTAATGAATCGCCATTGGAAGAATTGTCCCAGAATCCCCATAGTCTATCTACTTACACCTTCACTATTTTAATTAGTGGTAGACTAACGACTTCAAACACCCTGAACACAAAAATGACGAATAGGAAAAACATGAAGGAAAAATATAGTAAGATTGTGGTGATAATTGCATTCAGGGTCAAATTTTGGCGTTTCGACCGATCAGCGTGCGTTGACGTATTTTTGTTCTGGTAAGTGAAGTGGTTCTTTTTATGTTTTTCTAACTTGCCATTTTTTTAGTATCCATTTGCGTAATTTGAAACGCCACCCTAGCATAAATTTTACTTTTTTTAAAAACTGCTTAATTTTACTTTTGCTTGTTAAAGAGGACCTGTTTTATTTGTATACCTCGCTATTTTTTGTTTGATTTGTCACTGTTACCTGTTCACACTTATTTTTGTTTGTTGGCATATTGATTTTGTTGTTCTTATTGTTATTTAAATATTTTGTATTTTGGTGTAATTTCTGTGGGATTGTTTGTTTCACATGTTCAATTTTTTTGTAATTAATCCTCAGTAAATGTTGCGTAAAATCGCCGTCATTAAAAATGGCGTTTTAAATGTCGATTTTCGTATGTGATGTTGTGCTTTTAAGTTGTGGCGTTTCTTCACGGAATTATCATTGCAATAGCAACGCGGGTTCGGAAAATACTCAAAGATTCAGCGAGTACAGGTTTTAGCAAGGAGATTGACACTCGCTCCGCTGCGCTACGCTCGTGCAATCTCCTTGCTAAAACCTGTACTCGCTGAATCTTTGAGTATTTTCCGAACCCTTGTGCTGTAACATACGATAATAAAACTCAAAATAAGTAGATAAAAATTTGTCTATTTTTAAATTCCCTATAAAAACAAAGTCACTCCTAAAAATTACAAAAGTAACCATTATCACGATTCTTGTAGCCCATATTTCTCATTTCCTGGTAAAACTACATACACTGGCTTGTTACAATTTTTTAACTTACGATAAATTAGAAAACCAATTAAACCATTTAAAATTAGCACAGCAATAACAAAACTGGATAAAAATAGGTATCCCTCCAATACCGTAGTGTCAAAGTACTCCTTTCCGGCACACACTAAGTCCCAATGCTCTGCAGTCAAACGAAGTGGATGTATGATGCTTAAAAATTTATCAAGCGGACAATCAAATGTGCAATTTTTTAACACCATTTCTTGCGGAACCGAACTGTTTTTGTATAAAATGTTAACATAATGCTGCCCGTCGTTACTTTTATGCAATTCGAATAATACGGTTGCCGTGTAGGGCGGACAGTGATATTGAAATAAATCCAAAGAGTTTAATACATCGGATACGGTGGTATCGTGAGCCGAATAAACCATGTATTTAGTTGCAGTTTTGTTGTTTTCCAAATTTTTGAACTGATGTGCGATTTTATCCAACACGGTTCCTACTTTTAAGCGGGCTAATTCGTAAGTGAAGGTTGGAACTGCAAATGAAAATGCGGCCAGGGGTTGCATTTTGGAAGGAAAAACCAATTTAGTCCAGTTGGGCAGTGTAAAATTGTGGTCAGTCTCAATGGTCAAGTCATTGTAGAGGTATTCAAGTTCGGTTAAATTGTCCACCTGGTAACCTGCTTTAGCAGTTAAGTACGAGAATAATTTTTGGTTGTCCTTCATGAGTTTTTTGAATGGAGGTGAATTCAAGAGTTCGGTAATTAAAGCACTGTACTTGGGACAACGCTTTTCCATGGCTAATTGATTATCAAATTTTACTGGTATGGTGTGAATAGGAATGGGTTGCCATTTCAAATTAGGATTCCACATTTGACTTTTAACAGGTGGGAATAAACCTGCTAGGTTACTTTCGGCCGACATTAAAGTCCGGTCATAGTCAGTTGATAATACGTACATGTTATCTTTTGTGTACAGTTTGGCGAGGAAGTCGTTATAGCGATTTCTGAACCATTTTCCTAACTCGTAGTGCTGCATCTTGCCTTTCTGAAAGCAAGAGGTTGTAACGATGGAATCAAACTGTATTGTACTTACTTACATTTGTCAATTGTCCAAAACCTTCTGGCCAATAGGAAGCATCCTTGTAGGGGTCGTTTGGGTAAGCTGTGATAATTGTTCGGTCTCCATGCCGGAAGATCTGTCATAACAACTTTATAAAACAATTGAATTAAAATTATAAAATCGACCTACCACTGACACGCCCATCAATTCACCGTTCCCAATTTGACTCTTGTAAAAGATTATGTTAATAAATAGAACTTGTAGTAAAAAAATCAGCAGTCGAGACATTTTAAAAATTGCGGATCCTTCCTTATGCTAGTCACAACAAAAAATAACTACATCGAAGACATTATCACAAACCACCTCGTAACCAATAAATAGTAGGTATATCTAAACCATAATTTATTCTAATTTTGATAATTCGCCTTTAATAACCTAACTTATCACATAAATAGTGCAAAGCTGTTGATTGCACGTTCCAACATTTACCACTTAACAACCTGTACGATTTTCAAATGTTTCTTTTTCAGTGGCGTGCGATGAACACGGCAAATTTAAACAACACGCATTTAAAGCAAACCGACGAAAAACAATGCGAACTGGTAAGCGATCCTAAATTATGGTGTTTATGTTCAAGATCGTTGGCATTTATTTGTTAACTGAGAGCGGACGATTCCAAATTAATAAAAATCACAATCAAGTACAGGGCCGTATGAAGGTAGGGTGAATTAAAGCGCCGCACCAAGTGAAAAATTTCTTGCGTTTCTACTTAACTGCATTATTGCTAAAGGCGCTTTTTTCGATGAAAAATGTGTGGGGGCCCTTTTTTTTACGAATGTGCCGTTCATTTGAACCCCTTTTTTCTGGTAACTTTTATTGCAAAATACATTCGAAGACTTTAGGGTGCCAATTTTAAATTCGTTTAGGACCAAAGCGTCAGTTGGCATTTAATTGGTCTTCGGCGGTTACACAAATATTTAGATACGGAACTGGTGATTGATTACATTTCATATTATCAGTCTCTGATATAGTGGGTACTTACATTTTGATTTATTATTGCTTATAAATAGACGACGCGTTTTTAATAAAAAAAAATTTTAAATAATAACAAACGATAAGATTAGCAAACAATGCGAATAATTAATTTTTGGCTAATTAACCACTCAGTTTAAACTCATTAAATAAAATAAATTGGCTATGTAGACATTGCATAATTTTTTAAGTTACTTTTCATAAGTCATAAGTGTTTCAGTTATAATTATCAAAAACCGTTGGTGCGCCCATTTCTGTCGTTAATTTATTGTTTTTAGAATTTAAATTTCTTTTTAATTTGAAAAATAATTTTAAAATTTGAATTCCGTTTCCGAAAAAGCACCAGACGTTTTTGTTACATCTCAAAAATGAAAGATCGGTCTGTAAATAAGGGCGCCACAGGCGTCCAAAGTTTTCCAAAATTTTTGCCTTAAGGAATCGTCCACAACTTGGAGGGAGGGGTTACAAAATGTCATCAGGGGAGAGGGACAAATGTGACGTCCGTATGAAAATTCCATTTTTGGGATTTCTAACAAAATTGTGTTTAAATAATTTTAAAAGTTTATCTAAATTCTTGCTTGTTTAATTCCAATTTTTATTCTTCTTCTTCTTCTTCCCTTTTCTCTTGTCAGAGGAGATCACTATTCGCTCAGTCAATTCGCTCTCCCACCCCCAACTCGTCGCACTATCTCGCGCCATCTCTCTCTATTGCCCGCCTCTCTCGTGGCCTGCTGTAAAGAGCCGCTGGTGACTTCCTTCACCTGGTCCGACCATCGCTTCGGGGATCTTCCTCTCGGCCTGGTACCCTCTATCTTTCCTTGTACTATGAGTTTCTCAAGGCCATCACCCTGCTCCCGCGTTATGTGTCCAAAGTATCGGAGTACACGTTGGTATACTGTTTGGTATCTCTTTAAGATTGGACACATTAGTTCTTCTCGCGGTCCATGGTATACGGAGCACTCTTCTCCAGCACCACATCTCAAGCGCGTCAATCTTTCTTCGATCCTGCATCTTTAGCGTCCAAGACTCTGCACCGTACAGCACTATTGGGAAGATTAATGTTTTCACAATCATTTTCTTAGTTCCAAGTGTGATCTCTTTATCTTTCCATGTTCTTTGTAGACTGCGGACAGCATTTCTTGCTATTTCGCTGCGCCGCGCCGCTTTATTTCTTGCGTGTTTCCACCTTCGTTGTTTATGAGCACTCCTAAATATATATAACTAGCTGGCACGGGCGGCTTTCGCCGCCCTTAGCCATCTAGACCCAGAATAGATCCGAGAAGGCCATAGTTGTTCGGCCTTCGGCCTCACAGGGGGAGGACCATAATAGATGCGCGAAGGACATAGTTGTTCGGCCTTCGGCTTCACAGGGCGGACCATAGTAGATCTGTGAAGGCCATAGTTGTTCGGCCTTCGGCCTCACAGGGGGAGGACAATAATAGATCCGTGAAGGCCATAGTTGTTCGGCCTTCGGCCTCACAGGGCGGACCATAATAGATCCGTGAAGACCATAGTTGTTCGGCCATGAGCTTCACAGGGCGGACCATAATAGATCCGTGAAGGCCATAGTTGTTCGGCCTTCGGCCTTCGGCCTCACAGGGCGGACCATAATAGATCCGCGAAGGCCATAGTTGTTCGGCCTTCGGCCTCACAGGGCGGACCATTATAAATCCGTGAAGGCCATAGTTGTTCGGCCGTCGGCCTCACAGGGCGGACCATAATAGATCCGTGAAGGCCATAGTTGTTCGGCCTTCGGTCTCACAGGGCGGACCATAATAGATCCGTGAAGGCCATAGTTGTTCGGCCTTCGGCCTCACAGAGCGAACCATAATAGTTCCGTGAAGGCCATAGTTGTTCGGCCTTCGGCCTCACAGGGCGGACCATAATAGATCCGTGAAGGCCATAGTTGTTCGGCTTTCGGCCTCACAGGACGGACCATAATAGATCCGTGAAGGTCATGGTTGTTCGGCCTTCGGCCTCACAGGAGGAGGACAATAATAGATCCGTGAAGGCCATAGTTGTTCGGCCTTCGGCCTCACAGAGCGGACCATAATAGATCCGTGAAGGCCATAGTTGTTCGGCCATGGGCCTCACAGGGCGGACCATAATAGATCCGTGAAGGCCATAGTTGTTCGGCCATCGGCCTCACAGGGCGGACCATAATAGATCCGTGAAGGCCATAGTTGTTCACTATTATTTTCAAGTTTCGAAAGATTGCTGCAGATTTTCAAATAAACGCAATTTTAAAATTCTTCGTTTTTGGGAAATCGGAAGAGATGGTTTTTGCTCTCTCTCCGTCGCCCCCGAAGCCCCATCTCAAATATTTCGCCGTCAACGGATTTAGTAATTATTTGTATTATTTTGAACGTTGAAAGTACTAAATTCTAATATATTACTTTGTTAGTGGTTTTCATTTTTCGAATTAAAGCCGCTATCCCGCCATCTGTTGACAGTGTTTTGAATCACTAACAGTATGTCTGTTGACAGTGTTTTGAATCCTGACAGTATGTCAGAATATTTCGATTTTTGACAAATTAAATTTTTTGTTTGCAAGACTTGTGATTTGATTTATCGGAAAAAGCGGATAACATTTTTCCCCGCTCGAATTTTTTCTCCATTTATGCACGAATAGTTGCGCCTGGACCTACAAAATAACTGTGCAAAATTTGGTTGAGATCGGTCCAAGGGTATACCCTATACCTATACTATACCATAATATTGGTAAACACGTGTTTTGTTCACCATCTAGCGAAAGCGTAGTATAGGGTGATTCACTGTAGTATAGGGTAAATCAATAAAAAATCGAAAAACGCCAATAACTTTGCTCCCCGCGCAAATTTTTTTTTCATTTATGCACGAATAGTTGCGCCTGGACCTACAGAATAACTGTGCAAAATTTGGTTGAAATCGGTCCAAGGGTGTAGGAACGTTCATGCCAGCCCGGCCCTGTAAGTAAGTAAGGGTTTATAACTGGGTTAAGTACCCAGGTAACTGGGTACTTAACCTAAGGGTAAAGTATACAGTGTATTAATAAAAAATCGAAAAACGCGAATAACTTTGCTCCCCGCGGGAATTTCTTCTCCATTTATGCATGAATAGTTGCGCCTGGACCTACAGAATAACTGTGCAAAATTTGGTTGAGATCGGTCAAAGGGTGTAGGAATACGTATAGCGAACAAACAAACAAACAAACAGACAAGCTCTTTTATATATATAGATGTTGTGTCCACCGTGTTACCCCTATTATGGGCGAACAGAGCAAAAGGGAACGGTCGGAGAGTTTGGAAATGTTAGATTAAGTTTTGTTAGATTTAAGTTTTGGTAGTAATTAAGTTTTGTTAGTTTAAGTTTTTGTGTTTATAAAATTAAACGCCGAATGATAACTTGGATAGGCAACACAAAAGACTGAACCAAATGAGAGATGAGAATCAAAAGGGTGAATAAAATAAAAGCAAGAGGGGTTGCCAAGGGGATTATTGAGAGTTGAGTTTAAATAAGCGACCGAGATGGTCGAATAATCGGGGGTTCGATTAAAAGAAGCGACCGAGATAGTCGCAAATATGGAAGTTAATTTGAAGAAGCGACAAAGTGAGTCGCACAATTATAATAAAAGGGGTCCGATTTTATGAAGCGAACAAGATAGTCGCAAATCGGGAGTAATTTGAAGAAGCGACAAAGTGAGTCGCACAATCATAATAAAGAGTGCAAATTGATGAGGAGACTAAGATAGTCGCATAAGAAAGTAGTAGAAACAGTCGAATGAAATACACTTCAAAAATTGAATTGAAAACTGGAGTTCGGGTGTGCAGCACCATTGGAAGAATAAAAGAGAGAGTTAATTTGAGAGCCACAAATGGACTGGGATTGTTGCAGGTCAGAAATTTAAAGCAAAAGCAGGACAAATTGGACCAGGCGATTCGTGATAAGAAGATAGTGAATGTGCGCTATTGTGTGCGAGTCTAGCCGAGTTATCATCCATATTAAAAAGGTTAGCATAAAATTTGTTTAATTAAGTTGTTCGATGTTTATGTATATGTTGTTGTTGATTTTGTTAATTTAATTGATGTTATTAAATGTGTTTTGGTTATCCGATTGTTTTCTTTTGACTGTTGGCTTATAAGACGTGTTTTAAAGCGAGTTTTTACCATGAGATACAGAGAAGTTTCGAAGTGGGAATCCTTTTCTTGGTTATTCCTCAAATAGCCAAGGGGGGACCACAACAATATATTGGCTAACGACAGAGTAGTGAGAGATCTGTTGGATTCCCGGGTTATTGTTGTTGCCTCGGTTCTCTATCATTACCTTTGTCTTGTCTTTATTAATTATCAAGCCACATCTGCAGCTTTCGTCTTCAAGTTGCTTCATTAGCAGGGTCAGTTCTTCTGCCGAGTTGGCAAGGAGTGCGGTGTCGTCGGCGTACCGTATTGTTAACGAGACCAAGTTAGGGTTACAAAAAATTCGCCTCCACCCTCATCGACTGTGCAACGCTTTATCGGACCTTCGTCGTACGCCAGGCTGGACCTACGCGATGGTGGCGGGACTCTGGAAGAACCGGGGGAGGTGCCAGTACCGGGACTCATTGAGAAACCGGGGTCGTGACCGCTTGTTGGGGGTATTATGGTGATGTAAGGCCGACCAAGCGGCTCAGCACAAGGCACCTGGCGTTGCACAGTCTGGGGGCGAACGGGGCACAATAAGCTTCTGCTTCAGTGCAGTGGTGGTAAGCACCACACCCGATAATAAATAATAATCAGATATGGCTCGAAGAACCTCGAAGTGAGAAGTTGTGTCAGTTCTCTTCCATACCATTCTCTGATCCACCTACCCTTGTCGCTACGAATCGTTTCGCAATTCGACTGGTATTCGTGCCGTCTTCAAGAATCTTTCTTTTCGTTCGATCACCAGAAGATCGATCGGTACCTGCAACGACACCACTAACAAGGCGTCAGTTGACGTTGTTCTGTAGGTTGCGGGAATTCTGGGATCCATCTTCCTCTGCACCCTTTCATGCCGTTCCGCATTCCGTATTATCTTAAAAGCGTCTGTCCATATAGGTGATGCCATTGATGACTTCTTTTGGAATTACCGTGTTGCCCTCCAATGAGAAGGCAATTGGGGGGTGTTTTCTCCGGTGGCATACCAAAACAATCTCAGTTTTCTCTATTACAAAGGCCAGCCCCATGATCTATGCGATTGCCTTGTTGGTCTTGATCATAATTTCTTGTTGTATTCCGGCGGCTGTGCATGCGATGTGGTTGCGATGATGAGATCATTAGCAAACCCGATCAATATTACTCCAGATGGATCATCAGCCTTAGCACTTCGTCGCCGCTAGAGTTCCATAACGATATCCAAATTGCGGAACTCCTCCGCTCATTGCATAGCGGGCAGTCTTTCATTTTGAACCATCTATCTCGAAGGTGTTTGAAGGTGAAGAAGTCATCGTGCCCATTTTTGAAGAGCAATGTCGCTATTAAATGAGGGCGGATGTAAAAATAATAAGTGTGCATGTCGCGCCAGTAAATAAATTTGCAATTCCAAGTGCCATGAATTAGGGGAAGGTGGGGCGGAATGGGGGTCGGGGCGGAACGGGGGATCATGTTTATTTGCTGATAGTAGCACTGCAGTTCGCTGCAACTCTCTATACACCTTCATTATGCATCTGTGCAGCGATAAGAACGGTCGTTGTGAATTACCAAATGTTTCTCCTTTGTTCATTAAACACCTCCCTGAAATCTGTATAAAATTACAACTTTATGAATATTTGAAAACAAGGTAAGATATATTTCACATTAATTTTCGCTATTCCAATTTAGTCTACCGAATTAAGCGTTGTTTAAAGTATCTTTTCACGTGTTAACATGTCTTGGAGAAGTAACATGGCTGTCGCTAACCTTGCGATGTTTGGTTTACCAACACTTGGGGCACAACGGGGTAGGGCAGAACGGGGTCCTAGCCCGTTCCGCCCCGACCATACTTTTATTTTTCACCGATCTAATTTCTTTTCTTTTGTGTTTGTTATATATTCACTATAATATAACAATAGCTAGCCCTATTTTTACCAGCTTTCCGAGGTTTTCGCCTGAACATATACTTCCCATACCCAGAGTAAAGCCGGGACAAAAGCGAGTGACGAGGAAACGAGGCAAAACGGCAATCCTGACAGCTTCCCTTTATAAGACTGAACTCGAAGAAGCGGCTAATAATGCTAAGAAGATCAAGCAAGCCAAAGAAAATAGACTTAAGAAAAAACTGTTCACCGGTAACGAAAAAAGGAAGGAGAATACCCAGAAAACTGTTAACAAAATAGAAAAGAAAAAAACACAGAAAATTGTTAACAAAATAGGAAAGAAAAAAACACAGAAAATTGTTAACAAAAAACCACGGAAACAAAGCGTGGAATCAGATGAAGAAGACGATGCGACCTGTTTATATTGCAACGACTTATATTCAAAATCGAGTGAAGGCTGGATATCATGCATACAGTGTAAAAAATGGGCCCATAATTCCTGTGCCGGCATTGATACTGACGATGATGAATCACAACTCATCTGTGAACTTTGCCAGCCATAAAACATGATTTTGTTTCACCTTTTAATGAATACCCCGTTCTGCCCCATGCATGGGGCAGAACGGTATATAACCTTTCTTTTTTCAAACGTTTAAAATAAATACAAATATTTTCATTATTTTAATTTTGACCATCGGAGATGTTAAACGAAATGTTAAATAAATTTATTCACACTATAATAGATTTTTACCTCTTTATTTACACCTTCAAATACTGTCCCAACCACATCGACCCCCGTTCTGCCCCACCTTCCCCTACTCTCATGTCAGAATAAAAATGAATGAAAAACGTTATTGACCGGCCAAGGACGTAAATATTACAATCAGATGAAAATATTTACATCATTGCCCACTGTGAACGGGCATTAACGTCAAAGTCCGGACAATGACGTTAATGGCCAACAAAAATGGTCATTGACGTCAGTGGTCGGCCATTGACGTGAATGCCCGATTCACATCATCGACCTTGATAATATGTACTACAATAAACAACAATTACGTACGAGACAGCCGCTTTAACTTTCCAGAAAAATTCTAAAACGTTATTCATTTGTTTCAAGTAAATTGATAAAATTTCCCCAGCTATCTCGATTTTTTTTTATTTTTACATAAATCAGAATCCCTTATAAATGCAAATAATATCGCTAAATAAACAAATGAATATTATAAAACCAATACATATTTCTCTACGCGGAATTTTAAGGAGAATCACAATCCGTAAATTTGGGGTTAATTCCAATTAAACCAGATCATAAGGCTTCTTGCTATACTTTGTATAGAAGGCTAAAAGGTAAAGGTGAAGACATTACGGAAAGGGGTGGGGGTAAAACAATTAGAACTTTAGATTAGCAAGATGGTATGCTGAAAAATATGATCTTCAACTTGGATTCGAACCCACGCGTATTATCTCTGAATACGCGCGCTTTAACAACTGCGCTGCCGAGGCGCTTAGTTTATGTAACGTTGAACTTCTATATTTTGTGACTAGCTCTAGGACCGCTACATCTCCCTCCCCCTAGCAACCTTGTCGGTTGTGAGCAGTAGCCGTCGGTGGCTTAGTTAACCGTTGTGAGAAATGGAGGGAGTATAGCGTGATATTTCCTATAAATTAGATTTTTTTAGAACAGGAGTGCTCAATGTTCTATCGGGGTCACAAATTTAGCAAGATGGTATGGTGAAAAATATGTTCCTCAATTTTGATTCGAACTTAGGCGTATTAACTGTGAATAAGCACGCTTTAACAACTGCGCTGCCGAGGCGATTAGTTTATGTAGCGTGGAACTTCTATATTTCGCGACTAATTCTAGGACCGCTACAGAATGATCAGAAAAGATGCGATCGACGCCGGAAGGTACGAAATTGTACACAAATTTGGTGGCATATCTTAATAGAAATAAAAGATCCATCCACGGTGAATTTTCAAAAATAAAGAACTTTTAACGATAACATTGTGGTGGAAATGCTTCTGGAATGGAAACCGAAGGTGGGATTTAACCGGCAACGTCTTAAAATGTCGGCGCCGACGAATTCTATCCGATGACTGCGAAAAATTTCAATTGGCGATTTGGGGGCTCCATTTGGTTTGATTGGGGGACAATCGACGTCCGAAGGTTTAAACTTACATGGCGGTTTGGTGGGGAATTTTTAAAATACCATGGGACGCCGCACTGCCTTCTCTAAAACGAAGAATTTATAATTGCGCTTTTTCGTGAAAATTTGCTCCAGAGATGAGACGGGATGAAATTTTTCTAAACCTGGAAATTTTACCATCGGTTTACGTAAAGCATATCCAATTGTAAGAATAAATTAATAATACGGTGATTTAATGGTCCAGTACTTGACGTGGTAAAAACGCGAAACGTTTTTTTAGAATTTTCAACATTTGGAAAATAAAAAATTTTTTTTCACTGAATACGTCGAGCGGACAAATATAAATTGAATTTGTTCACTGAAATTTTCGCGATAAAAAATTCACATTTTTGCATATTTATAATTTTGCTCGAAAACTCTTCGATTTGAAATTTTGACGTCGATGTCAATTTTCAAATGGTAGCGTTATTTCTTCATTAATATCTTCATTAACTAAATTAAAGACCATTAAAAACTGTATCTGAAGCTCCGATCGGATTTTTAAATTTACCGATGGTTTCCTCACGAATGAGGAATCAGGGGTCGTCCTTATAGAACGTCCGCAAATTTTTCCGACTTTTCAACCCGCCCCCCTTGTCAAAGTAGGTGACAATCTTCGGACCCCCCTCCCGGGAACGTCCTATGGTCACAAATCAAAACCCCTCCCTCATTTGTCTAAAATCGAACATGACCTTTTAAACTAAAAAACCTGTTCATTAATTTTTATTTTCTTTTTAAATTTTTATGGCCGTAATAGATAATATGAAGAACTGGAAAATGGCCGAACGATTGGTCGAGCTCCATATTCATTCCGCTGCACAAAAAGGGGTCAAAGGAAGTGTGTGACAATTATAGATTAATCTCCCTGATATCGCATGCCAGCAAAGTGATGCTGTACATAATAAATAATAGACTAAAACCATACTTGTCATGGCAGATACCTCAGGAACAGGCTGGTTTCGTAAAAGGAAGAGGCACACGCGAACATATTCTGAACATGCGCCAAATTATAGAAAAGGCAAGAGAATATAACAAACCACTATATATATGTTTTGTGGATTATAGCAAAGCTTTCGATAGTATTGAGTGGAAAATGCTATGGCAGATAATGAAGGAAATGGAGGTACCGCACCATATCACTAGCCTGGTCCAAGAACTATACATAAAAAGTATAGCGAGAGTCAAAGTGGACGATAGACTCTCTAATCCATGCAAGACAGAAAAGGGAGTAAGGCAAGGTTGCATACTGTCCCCAATGCTGTTCAATTTGTATGGCGAGTATGTTATGCGAAAAACCCTGGAAGGATGGAATAACGGTTTTGCTGTTGGAGGCCAAAAGATAAATAACTTATAAATCAGGGGGACCGCCGGCTTAACGTGTCCTCCGAAACACGGCCGACCGCAGTTCTTTGTAGTAAGTCGGTCACCCACACAAGTGGTTACCCTAACAAGTGTTGCTTGCATGCGAATATCGAATAACTCGATTTCGAGCAGGATATCTGATGCGGTCGACACTCTGATATCTCCTACCATACGTTTTTCGTGTGCCCGAACTGGTGAAGGCAGAGAGGGGAGGCAGAAGAAAAAACAAAATGCCCCCTGAATCCGGATAACTTGGCGAGGACGATTCTGGCACGCCCGGTGAATTGGAAAGCGGGAAGAATGGAATAGAATTGGGGTTCTAGGGAGCAGAGCTGTATCTCGCCTTAGTTTGTGCTCAAAATTGTATTTGGTTTATTTTAGACATAGGATGCATTTGAAACGATCAAACCACGACTTCGTGATCTTCTTTGAAAAAATTGGTCCGAGTCCAATCTGTTGTTCTGGTTTATCGTTAATTTTCAAAAACTTTCAGCAAGAATTTACATGTTCTTCGTTTACAAAAATTGCAATACAAACCTAATTGATTGATAAGTTATCAAAGTTATGTTTTATACGATAAGTTGAAATGGCACATACCGAGTGCAAACTTCTTTCTGGTGTGGTTTTACCCGGATGATGAAATATTTATCAATTGAACTGGAAATTACAATTATTTACTTATTAGTTTGAAAGAATTAAAGATAATAAAAATTATAAAATTACCAGATAATAAATTGCTATGTTAGTATCACAAAAATCATTAACATGAATACTGCACTTTTTGCTTTGATTGTGATAGTTTTCCAAGTAAGTACATTTTTCATTTCATTTAAATATTTTAATCCGATGATTTTACAAACCAATTTGTTTTTAGTTATAGGCAGTTTCCTCGGACTCAGTGGAAGAAACCCAAGCTGCTATTGAACAAGCATTTGAATATTGCACTACCAATTCATCGAATTTAAACAAAAAAAAGTGTGGCCGATGAAGTTGAAAATGTTTTAATACGAGAAAACAATGTCGATGTACAAGAATTGTATAAATGTTTCTCAATAAGATTAGGAATAATGGATAATAATGACAATTATGTCTTAAGTACAATTCAGAACATTGCAGAAACCAGAATTAGAGAACTCACGGATGAATTATTATTTGATGACCACGAAATACACAAATTTGTTGCTGGAGCTGTCCAATACTGCAAGAGGATACTCTAAAACAACATGATGTTGGTTTGACTGCGATTAAATTGACGAATTGCTTTCGTATTTACCTTGTTTCGAATGCAAACTATTTTAATGGTTAAATAAAAAAACGTTACTATAATTACAGGACTATGTCATCCTGATGAGTTACCATTTTTTGTAAAAATCTCACAAGAGATCAGGAATGAGCCAAATTCGGTAGATAAGTGTAAAATAATACAGAAAATTACTAATCAAATTTTTCGTCTCTCGAATTTGCTGAAAAAATGCTTACGCTGCAAAAACTAAGCAAGATAGTGAAAAACTTAAAAAAGGAATATTTTGCAGACGAAAAAATTATCTAAACGAAAGTCCCCAAGAACACATATCTAAGATAAGTGGTTTAGACGTGAGAGACATTTGGAAAACTGGAAATCTCAGAAAATATACAATTTTTCAAAAAGTCCAGCGAAAAGCAAAATTAGCGACCCAAAAAATTTGATTTCTACTTCTGGGTCATTCCATCTCAAATCCACAAAAAACAGGTAAACTTGACTCGACCCCGACCAAACTTAACTAAACTTGGTACACACCATCATAGTAAGAAATAAAAAACACAAATTTAAGGATTTGTCCAAAAAGACATTCGTTTCTTTGTTTTGGTCTTTCAAAAAGTTGGTGTGTAGACTTGTAAAAAAACGAATGTAATTTCATCCACAGTAGTCTAAATTTAAAAAAAAAAATGTTCTGTAAAGGTAAATGAACAATCTATTCAAATATTCAACCACATTTTATATTTTGAACCCCTAACTGGATTAATTTTTTAATATTAACCCTATTTCTAAAGGGGTCTTTTTTTGGTTAATTTTTTTACAGTTTTTTTTACAAATGTGCTGAGCATTGAAACAATTTTTGCCACTCCAAGGAACGACAAAAACTGCCCCGACGATCTTTGTTGATAACTCAGGGAATCGCCGGACAAAGATAGACAATGCCACGAAGTGCTAGCTCAAGCACGGACCATGAAGAAAACGGAATCCCCCTATCCTCGGTTGATGTTACACAATTATACGGGATGACGCTAAGAATACACAAACGTAGCGAAAAAAGGTGTTAGTCTGGGTGCCATGTAATTATATTCACCCCGTATAAAGAGAGAACTTAGAAACACAAAAATTACAATTTGTGCTTCCGAAAATAGATAACCAAAGGTCGGAGGATGCCCCCGTGACCGGAAAAATATATAACGACTCGTTGAACGACATCACCTCATCTGTGTTAAAATAGGAAGATCGACCGCTACCAGAAAACACAGAAAAACCAACCACCAACAATCGATTAGAACTCCTGTTAGAGGCGAGCATGTAAAGCGAAGTCAAACGTGATTTGCTAAAAGCAAATATAAATCCACAATCATCACACCAATGCCAACCCCTAGATGGTAATCGTATTTAAATACAATTAGAAAATACAACGCTTAAATATTTAAATTACTTAAAATATTTAACGTGGAAAAGTAATCGAATTGTAAAAGCGAGTGACAACGTTGCTATCTGGCAGGCCAAGCGGTCGTATCTTGTGCTATCAGCGTTCCCATTCAAATAAATTCGCCTTAATCAAAATTGCAGTATTAAAACCACAGAAAAAAATCTGATGTGGCCAGCACATGACTTCCCTATAAGGAATCATTCCTTTATCGTTCATCCACGATACACTTACAACGGTATGCTTATTATTTTTCTCAAACACGTCTACTATCGCGCATTACGTCACGTGCGAATTAAATTACGAACGATCGTGTACGAACGTGGTACGAACTGTACTCGTGACTCAAATTATCTGTCGAATTCAAATTATTTGAAATTATTCGAATTTGTGAAAATTGAAAATTCTATTATTAAATTCGAAAATGCCGGGTTGTGCAGTTGCGAAATGTGGTAATAATAATAAAACGACAAAAGGGACGAAAATCAAATACTTCCGATTTCCACAAATTGAAGACATTTCTAAAAAATGGATTGTTGCATGTCATCGTGAGGATAAAATAAACCTAAAAAGTGGTATGTTGTTTTATGAAACAAAAATTTTCGAGAACCGTTGAAAAACAACCCCAAAATCGACTTTTTAAAAGTAGGGAAAATAAGCATCGAATATGCCGCGGCTCCACGCGGGAAAATGCATCACACGTTCCCTTCGAATCGAGTGAAATTTTTTCGTTCCGATTTGAATTTTTCTTTGAAATTCGGATAGGTGGGGGCGTGATTAGTAGATATTAATAATAAATATTATCAAAGAAATGGAAAATAACCGGTGTATTTGCGCAAAAGTGCAAGATGGTTCGCATCACAATTCCAATTCGCACGTGACGTCACACAACCTGCGTATGAGCATACCGTTGTAAGTGTATCGTGAGTTCATCTAAAGATTCGCAGAAATATTATTTAAATTTTATTTTATTATTTAATTAAATTATTAAATTTCGTTCTTCAAGTAAAGTGCTACTTCCGGTTAGGGATTTCCTCCAAAATCACATGGTGCTTTAGTATACTGATTAAAGTGTTAAATATGAAATTTGGTTACTAGATAACAATTCGTTCCTGAGATATTTAAGAAAAACCATTTCGTCCTTCAAGTGAAGTGCTACTTCCGGTTTAAGGATTTCCTCCAAAATCAAATGGTGCCTTTGTATACCGATTAAAGTGTTAAATATGAAATTTGGTTACTACATAACAATTTGTTCCTGAGATATTGAAGAAAAACCATTTCGTCCTTCAAGTAAAGTGCTACTTCCGGTTTAGGGATTTCCTCCAAAATCACATGGTGCTTTAGTATACTGATTAAAGTGTTAAATATGAAATTTGGTTACTAGATAACAATTCGTTCCTGAGATATTTAAGAAAAACCATTTCGTCCTTCAAGTGAAGTGCTACTTCCGGTTTAAGGATTTCCTCCAAAATCAAATGGTGCCTTTGTATACCGATTAAAGTGTTAAATATGAAATTTGGTTACTATATAACAATTCGTTCCAGAGATACAGAACTTACAGACATTTTGCGTTACATACATCCATACAGACATACATACAGACATCATTGCGAAAGTAGTCAAAACGGATTCAGAAATGCTCAAAACGGATATTTCCGTTAAAATATCGACATCGAATTTTTTCATGATTACAATACTTCCTTATAGGGAAGTAAAAATGGCTCTAAGCAAACCGTTTAGATCAAAAAAACATACAGTATGAGGCAACAATTACTACACAGAACAAACTTGTATTAACGCACACAAGGAAAAACAATTCTGGGTACCAAGAGGAGTAAAAAAATAACAATTACGCACAAATTGCGTAATTGCGGAAGCAATACAAGAAAGACAAAGCCATATGCCCAAATTTCGTCAAGAAACGACAAACCAGAACGGAAATCAATGGAAAAAAGCAAAAATATCGCACTCACCTACGCGATCTAAAAAATCCTCCAACGAGAATTGCGTAAGCCAAAAAACGAATCCTCGCCACAGCCACTTGAACCACATCCATGGCTATCGCTCCATCACAAATAGGAATTGACCAGCTCTCCCAAAACTCAACTTTCCTCGGCACTTCACAAAACTATTCTCTTTTCTTTCGAGTCGCTATCGCGACCCCGCTATCGAAAACACAGCAATGCCGCCAACCTTAGAATTAATGCATGAATCCACCATACAGGGCGTTGCTAAAGTTGTCAAATGCAAAGTAGAAAAAATAACGATTCAAAAAATCGTTACAGCATGCGTACCAAATTTTATCATGGGATGAGCATGGGTTCGGTTACTAAAAATCAGTTTTTCGCAGATTTCTCAAGTTTCTTTGAACTTTATGACAAAATAGTTAATACAAAATTAAAGCTAATTAAATTCTCTACAAAAAATATTTACACATATTTTTCGTCAGATTCGTATTCACATAGCAATAACAGCTCAAAGTTATTATTAGTTATTATAACGAATTAAGTTGACAAAAAAAATCAAATAATGTATTTTTGGTTTAACTGCATTGTCATATTATGCTAAACTTTTTATCAAAATTAGGGATGGTGTGGTCAACTTATAGTCAGATAATAAATAATTATGATGAAAATCTATACATTTAATTGAAAATCGATTCCGACCTTTTTAAATAAATTTAACGGTGGTCGCGCAACTTAGCTATACTTTGAGCTGTTATTGCTATGTGAATACGAATCTGACGAAAAATGGGTAAATATTTTTTGTAGAGAATTTAATGAGCTTTAATTTTGTATTAACTATTTTGTCATAAAGTTCAAAGAAACGTGAAAAATCGGCGAAAAACTGATTTTTGTCCGTTTCTGCCTAATACTTAATTAATTTTTAGTAACCGAACCCATGCTCATCCCATGATAAAATTTGGTACGCATGTCCAACACATTTGTACAAAAAAACTGTAAAAAAATTAACCAAAACAAGACCCATTTAGAAATAGGGGTTGAAATAGGGTTAATATTAAAAAATTAATCCAGTTAGGGGTTGAAAATATAAAATGTGGTTGAATATTTGCACAGAATGTTCATTTACTTTTACAGAACATTTTTTATTTTTAAATTTAGACCTCTGTGGATGAAGTTACAGTCGTTTTTCTACAAGTCTACACATCAACTTTTTGAAAGACCAAAACAAGGAAACGAATGCCTTTATGGACAAATCCTTAAATTTGTGTTTTTTATTTCTTAGTATGATGGTGTGTACCAAATTTTGTGTAATCTCTAAATTACTTTACACTTACTAGTCCATTCGTAATCTCTTTCAAGGTTTAATCTTAGTACAGGAAAATACAAAACTCTCAATAAATAAAATACGCATTTATTTCAATATTAAGTAAAAACACCAATAAAAAAATGTACGTAAGTCATTCAATTCTAAGTACAGCATAAAAAAATCTATGCAAATGGAATTAACCGTTCGGTATCGTCATCAGGTAAAGCTATGTATTGATTCCGTCTCCAGTTATTCCACTTCAGGTAAATAACGAGAGCAACCAATACACTTACCAACAACATAGTGACAATGAGACCGGTAATAAAAGCGCTACTCTCAAACACAGAGACAACACTCTCGGTTTGGACCGAAAAACTTTCACATTCGCTTTCCCACTCATCCACAGTCATCCGAATTGGTTGGACAATATCGAGAAATTTATCAAGCGGACAATTAAATTCGCAACGTTTTAACACCAGTTTGTGCGGAACAGAGCCGTTTTTGTATAAAATATTGACAAAATAATCGTCGTCGAATTTGTGCAACTCGAAAATTATCGCAGCCGAATACGGTGGACAGTGGTATTCAAATAAACGTAAAGAATTCAAAATGTGCGCTATAGTTGTATCGTGAGCGGAATGTACCAAAAATTTTGTGGAAGTTTTGTTTTCAAATTGAGTTGCAACCCGGTTGATAAAAGGTCCCACTTTGAGACGAGCCAGTTCGGTTGTAAAAGTTGGAGTTGCAAACGAAAATCCTGCTATTGGTTTCAGTGTGGAAGGAAAGACCAGTTTGGCCCAATTTGGAAGAGTGTAGTTTTTTTTATCTTCTATGAACAAAGTGTTGTACAGATTTTGAACGTCAACCAATTCTTTCACCTCGTAGCCCACGTTTGGTGTTAAGAACGAATACAGTTTTTTGTTTTCTTGTTGAATTTTTGAAAACCAAGGCGACGTACTGAACTTGTGGTATTCGTAATCGTATTTAGGACAACTCATTTTCATGGCCAAGACGCAATCAAACGGCACAGGTACAGTGTGGATTGGAATGGGTTGCCATTTTAAATCCTGGTTCCATATACCATCAGTGTGTGGTGGAAATAAACCTGCTAGGGTACTTTCCGCCGACATTAAAGTGCGGTCAATGTCCGTAGAATAAACGTACATGTCATCGATTAAGCTCAAATTTTGTAGAAAATTGTCATATCGATTCCTGAACCATCGTCCCAACTCGTACTGTTGCATCTTGCCTTTCTGGAAAATTAAAAAGAAAATTAAAAAAAAGATTATAAAACATCATCAATGTTTAATCAAAATAATTAAGATCAGTTGATCAACGTTATGATTGGCTCTGAAACATGTGGACGGACACGAAGCCAGACCATAAGGCTTCTTTCTATACCTTGTATAGAAGCCTAAATAAGGCTTCTTGTTATACTTTGTATAGAAGCCTAAAAGTAGCGCACTGGCTACCCAGTTCTTAGACCTCTATACACACAGAGTATTTCCAACACGATTTGAAACGCTCTGTATGATTTTGAATTATGCGGACAGACAGACGGACACGGAGCCAGATCATAAGGCTTCTTGTTATACTTTGTATAGAAGCCTAAAAAAGGTTATCAAGAATCTGTTTTTTTCTCAAATATCTCGAAAACTAAGTAAGGCAGATAACTCCACCTGGTGGACAGGATTATATCGAGATAACCCTGGCCACCAGGTGACGTTGCAAAGCCATCTATCGATCTGAAAAGTAGACACAATATTTGTGATAATTAAACCCATAAGAGCTGTCCCTCTATATACTTATACATTATCCTCTTTGCTGTTATACAATTTATTATTGTATCCGGTGTGATTCAGGACGAAGCAAAGAAGTCTATTATTAAGTACACGATAAACAGTAGGTCCCCAATAATATAATATTATATTGTAGTTCAAAAACGGTGATTTTATAAAATTTCAGGTTAAACCTGTCGATATATTCCAAATTTTAGGATAAAATGGGTCCTTCAGGCTCAAAATTAAGTTTTAATTTTTCTGACTTTCCATGGCCAAATTTGTACATTTTTAAATTATCCCGACTTTTCCAGAAAAGTGGGAACCCTGAATGAAGACCTAGCAGAAAAGGTTTGCCAACGTTCATTGAAAGTATTGCAAATTTTAAGAAGTATTTAAATAATGTCGTTAGTTAATATTTAAATCCTCGGACAACATTTATTAAATATAAATAAATTAACAAAAGTACGTGATTTATGTGGATGTGCGGCCTCAAGGCCGCACTAAATCTAAATTGTCATACAGTGAGGAGTGAAAAAAGTGTATGGCCAATTTTTGAAGTGATTAAAAGCGTAAAAAATGTTCCATTATCAAAAATGGATACCGTTTTTAATTAATTTCACGTGGTAGTTCAGGTGAAAAAGACTAAAAATAGATACATCTTCCAAAAAATCCGACCAAACTGACACTTGGCGTGCATGTGTAATTGAGTGTCCGAATACGCTCCAAAAGTGGGTCCAGTGTCAACTATCCAACGGAAAATCGAAAATTTCCTATTGAAATGGCTTGATAGTTAGATAAAAAAAGGCATTAACTTTAACATAAAAACGGATCGTTAGGTTATATTTGAAAAAACTACCATAATTTAATTAAATTCTTTGTGCCTCTGTGGGCCGCGCCCCCGAACAGAGCATATAAATATGGGTGATTGGATGGGAGTTACTATGGGAGTTACCTCAGTACACCTCGGCCGATCGTCATTAGAAGACGTGCCGATATCGCTCTTGAACATTTTGGAGGAAATTAATGATATTTTAGCGGTGTTAGCGTACATTATGTTGTCGCATTGATAAAAAAAGGTTCTTTTCAGAACCACAAATATTGTAAGAATTAGGTCTCTATTAAATGTTTGGGGTGGATTCGAGACTTGGCGCGGTTGTTCGCCATCATAAAACCTGAGCCTGCGCTGCTCCGGCCGGTTTTTCATGGCGTACGCCGCTACGCGGCAAAAGCTAAACATACTTGAAGGCGCCATCCATCAAGAAAACCGGGATAAAAAACCGGGATCTTAGAGAACCTTGAAATAGCATTAAAAAAGTATAGTCGCGGTATGCGGCAGTTCCCTTTTACGTTTAACCCCCAAAAAATCGCGTTAGAAAAAATTAATGGAAAAACAGTAACCTTTCGTCGATGTAACAGGTACGGGAGACGTGTTTCAAATGGCATCATTCACATTAGAAAAAAACATGGCAGACGTACCAAAAAGTTCGTTCAACTTCAACTTGTACGTTATGTTTTCTATGTTTGACCAATGGAGATGCTTTCATTTTATTAGGCAACACCCCTTTTACTGTATTTTCAATTTTAAGGTTAAGTCACAAAAATGAATGCTGTCAAACTGTCAACCGATAGCCAATGCAAATACAGATGCCCGTGCTTTTCGTTTCTATGTAAACATAGTATAAACATAGTAAACTAAGTGGATGTGAATGGCAAATAAAATACTACGTTTTCTACGTTACGTATAGTCCAGTCAAATTACGGCTCAAAATGGGTTTATCAAACATAAAATTATGTAGTTTGGAGATTATTAGGGATCGATAGGGGGGTGGATTCTGAACATAAATTCCAATTTGAGGGGTTCTCCGAAGGTCAGCTGTACCTCATTTCGCTAAAAACGCGTTTAATTCGATATCTCGAGAACGGTTAGTGTTAGGCAAAAAATTGTAGAGACCTTTTCTCTTCTAAATTAAATTTACTAACTTTTTTATCTGAAACTTTTTTTTTAACATCAATATTTTTCAACTTATACCCGATACCGTCAGGGCCTTTAGTGATACAAACGAATCACTTCCATCCACCTCGGGTGCTTAATTTTACGAATTTTACATTCTATTTTTTATCAATAAATGTGTGGAACAGTTTTAATTGTTCATTTGCTTCTTTTTCTAATCCTTATTCACATTATTATCCCATTGAATACAATATTTAAATGATATTCAAATGATTACAATATTTAATATTTAAGTGAAGTAGAATAAATGATCATGGAATACTTTAATATTTCTTTCAAATACTGAATACCCACTGATGTCGATGATATTGTGACAATGGCGCGGATTTCGCTCGGTAAAGTAAGGTATAACTCCGAAGGTATTAGTAGTAAAGAAAAAAGTTTTAGATAAAAAACTTAGTAAATTTAATTTAGAAGAGAAAAGGTCTCTACAATTTTTTGCCTAACACTAACCGTTCTCGAGATATCGAATTAAACGCGTTTTTAGCGAAATGAGGTACAGCTGACTTTCGGAGAACCCCTCAAATTGAAATGTATGCTCAGAATGCACCCCCCTATCGATCCTTAATAATCGCCAAACTACATAATTTTACGTTTGAAGATTTCGTAATTTGACTGGACTAGTATTGTATGTCCGGTACGTACGTTACGTAGATGTGAATGACGCTTTAGAGTATATTCAATTTCACGTACCGTCAACAAAATGGGTAAGATTCTGCTAAACTCCGCCCGCGCGTCGGCGAATCGTGATTTTTTGAGAACTTCAAAGTCGATTTTCATTGCCTTTTAAAAACCTTAAACTATCCCAAAACGGATATGTAAAATCGCAAAACGCGGTTGGAACAATAGGTACTCTTCCCCCAAAAGTACCATAAAAATCCCAGTCGGTATTTCCTCCAAATGGGGATTTTAACTTTCCAACGTGGTGTTTTCGCTTATAACTCAATGAATTTTAGTATTATCAGACGAAAAATTCAATAAAGTATGGATTATTCTCAAAATTTACCTTCTAGTCCAGGTAAGCCAAAAAAAAATCCAGGCGAGTATTTGAGTGTCAGAACAAACCCTTCAAAAGTTTCCTATTGTATTGGTTTCTTCCCCAATAGCGGATTTTAGTCCAAAATTGAAGAAAATATAAAAATCAATTCCGAAAAAGCAAAATGTGATGTTTAACAGAAATAGAATTTTTTCTTCTTCATCATTTAAAGCAAATTCTGAACAAACTACTTTGTAAAGAGTTTTCTGCAAAAATAAAATTAAGCAAGTTTTAGGCGAAAAAACACGTTGAAGGGTTAAAATCCCAAATTGGGGGAAAAGAGCCAAAATGCGATTTTAGGGCGATTTTCAAAACTAAAATATACATACATGCATGTAAAATTTTAGCTAGCCCGGATTTTTTGCAAGCTAAAAATGTAACTTGTTTAGCTTATAAAAGGAAATTCAAATAAATATTTTATACAATCCTATGTCATAACTTATGACTACTTTTGCCTAATATAAGTGGTGTTTTACCACGCGAAATCAAGAGAGCAGGAAACAGCGGCTAACTTCACAGGAGAGGATTCCCGGAATTTTTTTTCAACAACCAAAATATCAAAAATACAGTTATTGTTATAGTCTGTCCGGTTTAAGTCTACAGTGGTGGTACCTCGAACGGCAACGGTGATTGGTAACATGTAAATCTAGCAAATCTTATTTGGCGTTCGAGGCCACACCCCCATTTTCTTAAAACAAATGGACTGTAGTACAAATATTTCAGAAAACAAAAAATTTAAATTTTTGAGAACTTTAAAACAGAAAATTTATTAAAATACCGCCGCTGTCGTGCAGGAAATTGAATATGTAATTTTAAGTGTTAAATCGCACCGCACAATTTAATTTTGTAAGCGTTTGTACAAGGACCTAATTCTTGCTACGCCACTGATGTACAGTGAGTTAAGTTTGGAACAAATTCGATAAAATATTTTAGGGAGATGTTTTTCAGAAAATCCTCATACAGGGTATGAGTAGCCAACTTGAGTTTTGAAATTCCCAGACTTTTCCAGGATCGTATAAGAAAAATTCCAGTTATTATAAAATTTTTTTTACCGATTTTATAGACGTATTCACGTCAAAATTACCCCCCCCCCCAATTCTCGTCATTATTTATTCCTACATATTTTTATATCAATAATATTTTATTATAAAACATACATAATAGTATATTATAGGCCAAGGTTGTGAAGGCCGTCATTATGGTCCTAGCGCCAAGATTATATTCCGAGGTGCTTTAAACACGGGCGGAGGGTGCCGGATTATTGGACGTATCGGTCTATAGACAACGAAAGTGTGACGTCAAAATGGGGCGTATACTTGTGGTAACCTTTCCAAACAAACTGATATTGCCGTGTTAACTGCCATAAGAGAATTTGTTTTTGCTGTTTTTTATATTGTGTTTAATTAATAAAGATTTTAGTTTTAATAGTTATTAGTTAAAGACCTTAAATAGTGCATTTTTATAGTATAGCGTAATTTTTTTTTTAATTTTTTTAAAAATCAATAAAAATAAATTTTTTTTTATAAAAATACACTATTTAAGGTCTCCAACTAATATCTATTAAAACTAAAATGCTTATTAATTAAATACAATATAAAAAACAGCAAAAACAAATTCTCTTATGGCAGTTAACACGGCAATATCAGTTTGTTTGGAAAGGTTTTCACAAGTATACGCCCCTTTTGACGTCACGACTTTCGTTGTCTATTGAAGTGCCGGATTAGTGAGATTCTACTGTATTTACAAAAAAATTAAAAGTCTAAATTTTTAATTGCTTTTTATTACCCATTGGCACTATTCTGATTTTTGAAATTCTTTAGAAAAATATCACACAAATTAAAACTTACTGACTTTTATTACAAGATCACAAAACAAATTTGTACTGCAGTAGCCAATAGAATTTGAAATTTGTAAACATAAAAGCTTTTGTAATGTTTAAAAGAGTCGGCCCTAACGGTCACGCTTTAAGAAATTTAACTACCTGTGTATATTTGGCATTAAGTACAGGGTGCTCAATACATATGACCACCACTGTATCATTTTTGTTAAAATTTAAAATATTTTTCCAGAAAAATATTCAAAATCCCCAGACAATTCGAGGTTTTTCCCGTTTTCCCTGACTTTTCCAGGTCGCTGGGTACCCTGTCAGACATGTCAACCTTATTTTTTTAAGTGTCAATTTTTTTCTGCCATTGACATTTTTTTTGATCGTGATTTGTTTTTGAACTATGACGTCATTATAAATTTTCTTAAATTGAAATTTTCATTCTTCTTTCCGGATTTCGATACAGCACAATTTTATGAGTATGAAAATGTAAAAAAACTGTAACCCTGAAGAGAAAGTTTTCGAGATAATTAGTCCTCCAACTGGCATTTAAGAATACAGGTCGGCCCTCGGCCTCCAACTTGCTTATAAGAATACTGGAAAAAATTTTCGACGTTTTTTGCCGACCCACGAAAAGGGAGAATGGGGGGGGGGGATTTTTTAATTTTGTTAGTTTTGTCAAAAAACTAAAACTAGCTTCAAAATTTTTGAAAAATAAAAATTTTGAAAATTTTTTGACGTTTTTTGCCGACCCACGAAAAGGGGAGGGCCTTCAAGGATCTATTATGGTTTGCTCTGTGCGTAAGAAGCATAGCTTCTGTGGACGGTCCGATGACCGCTCTCATTTTTTTTTTGTAACTTTGGTACCGATTACCTTGAAAATTTCTCTGTTCAAGGTCAGTTTTTTTACATTTTTATACTCTAAAAATTGTGCTCTATCGAAATCCGGAAAAAAATAAGCATTTCAATTTTAGAAAATACGATTAAAAAAATCACTGTATAGAAAATAATCTTTTGAAACAGCAAATAAACCATTAAAATTAATTAAAAAGTTTTAATAATACCCAGCTATGATTACACAGGTAGATAATGGAGGTTTGGAGTTTCTAATAATGTAGATACCGTTTTAAAAATAAATAAATTTGTTTTTTTTTTAATAATTTCCATTCTTCACATGGATATCAGTTCAGTCAATCAACAAACTTCTTATCTCCAAAATTAAAAGGCATCTAACAAAATACCATTTAATGTGTATTTTATTTAAGAATACAGTAATTGATGCTACAATAAATCTGTACAATTTATTTAAATATCAACCAAGCAGTTTTAAATTACTTTCTGCAATAATTAACTGTATTCTTATATAAAACGCACGTGCCAATTAAGAGCCCGCCCATTATTCCCACATGGCCAATCCGCCTCTGGTCTAAAACAATTTGTTTTAAGCCTGACTTCGCACATTGGACTACATCAGATAGCCTTCAAGAGAGTGGCGTTCTCGGACCCTGCCCCTAAGCACGCCACTGCCTCGCTAGGATAACGAAATTTCCAGGTAATCCCGGCAAATTTTCCCTTTTTAAAAATTGCACAAAAATTAAACACTTCTGCAAAATTACAGGATATTTAAAAAAACAGCTTAAAGTGTTGTTTAAATACCTTATCACATGTACAATTACTTTTAAATTACAATATTTACATAATAAAATTTTGACCTTTGCTTGAATTAATTTCTTGTGATATTTGAAGCGAATTTTGGTCAAATTTTTAAATTGAGACTCGGAGTCGTTTAAATATAAAAAAACATCGAATACTTACATTTGTCAGCTGGCCGAAACCTTCTGGCCAGAAGGAACTATTACTGTAAGGATCATTCGGATAAGGTGCAACGATCGTCCTATCTCCATGCCGAAATATCTGAAGAAGAAAAACAAAAGAAATAAATAAAACAATCGAGTGACAGTTTTCGATAAGCAACTTACCACAGATATGCTAACCAATTCATCACTACTTTCACTTTTGCAATGGAATGTGTTAATAATTAATATTAAAATTTGTACTAAAATCATCATTAAGCTTGCCATCTTAAATTATTTTTTCTTCCTTATGGTAATAAAATTTAACAAACACAACCAACGAAATACATCTTCATAACAATTTTCTATTCGATTTAACGATGTAAACCAGCCAATATATCACGATTTCATTGTTGAGAAGTAAAATAATACTTCTTACCTTTAATAGTTAACCTCACTGTTGTGGGTTCACGTCCTGTCACTGTACTGACGCTTGTTATTTATTACCACTGGTTGCCAAGGTAAAATTTGGTAAAACTCCCTTAAGAGGGGATAACCCGCCTAAGATAATTTTTTTAAATGTCGAATTGGAATTAAAATTTTCGTATTTAAATTGAATAGCCATTGAACTTTATCAAAATAAATGTACATATTTATTTACAAATTGTGGTAATGATAGTATTAGGTTTTCACATTCATGACTTTTGTTTACAAATAATGGTTATTAAGCGAGATAACGAAATAATAAGTAGGCGTTGCGATAAGAGAAGGTTACAACGGAGATTATCGATTGTTTATATATTTATGAAATTTATGGTTCTATGAATTCTTAAAATAACATTAAATTATCTTTTGTTTGAACGCCAAAGCATCCATACCAGTGGCGTAACCAGGGGGGTTATGGGGCTCACCCCCCCAAGTGTTTGAAAAGCGGTAAGAAAATGTTAAAGTTAAGATTGAATTTTTACTATGAAATTTTTTAGAGGTCTGACTTTCCTCCCTTAAAAAGAAACGATATTAAAAATTACCCACGTTTTGGCACTGCAGTACAGCGTGCAACAAAAACATTAATTTATAAAAATAAGTAATTTATTATTTTTACTTTTCGAACCCCGTAGGTAAGGAAAGTATTGTTATCAGGCAAAATTTGACCCCACAGATTTTTTTTTGAGGTTCCCTGAATCAATTTTGATAATTTTTGGAAGGATGTCTGTATGTATGTGTGTACGTCTGTGAACACGATAGCATCTAAACGAAGCAACCAAATCATTCCAAATTTTGAATATAAGCTTTTTTATTCCGTGGCTGAAACCCAGATGTAAATAAATTAAATCGACTGAAGGGAAGGGGGGGATTCAAAGGTTTTCTTCTGCCTATTTTGGCAAAATATTAAAATTGAAAAATATAAAATTTTACATCGATTATGATGGTGTAATCCCGTATGAAAGTGTCTACGATCGTTCTGATAACTGCTTCATTATTTTCTTAATGATACCCATAATACATATTTATTCTTTGCGGTAAAACTTAGTGGCAAAATTTCTTTCATTATTCCTTCTTTTCCAGAACTAAATTTGCATGATACAAATAGGTTGTTGTGTGAGTGGAAGGATTTTATACACCAATAAATAAACCTTTTTTTATAGAATTCATTATAAATAGAGAAGGGGAGGGGGTAAAACAAAAGTATAATTTTGATTGCATAGCAAACCTAACGGTGTTTTGTAGTTGAAAAGGCAATTAACAGATGGCGCTACTTAACTTGAAGTCATAATAAATAACTTTATTATTGTAATTCTTCATTTGTATTGCTGGCACGGATCTGTAAGAAGTTCGTAGTTAGTGCTCAAGCCATTTATTCCGCTTTCCAATTTAGTAGCGCCATCTGTTGATAACCTTTCAAACCTTAGGGTTAGTCTATGTTCTTCTTCGTAAGGTGCCGTATTCGCTCAGCAAACGTTGGCTATCAACTTGACCGAAGCCAAGATGATTGACTAGGGAAAGAAATATACTGGGGTGGTTTCCCGTTGCCTTCCCCATAGCACACAGAATTATGTTGGGCTTGAAGATCACAGCAGTGATCCAGGGTTTCCCACTCGCTGTAAGCCTGCTGGTCTCGTTTGTCTATCTGATGCTACATAATCAAAGATATTATCTAATTATTGATGAGCAAAGGGGGTTTTAGAAGAAAAAAATAACTGATCGTGGGAAGATTTACAAAAATTACCCTGGATTTTATTATTTCATTTAGGTAACGTTAAACTGAAGACTTTGGTTAAGCTGGTATCAATTAATTTAGAGAACCAGGTATTCGAAGACCTGAAAATTAAATGAAATAATGAATTAAAAACCTAACAAGTGCGAAAATGAACTTCTTTACCTAACTACTTTAAAGAGGTACATTTCACCCCCTCCCCATCACGAATTTTTTAATGCAATTATTGTCAAACGTTGAGCGTCCATAAAAATCGTTTGCACTGCACGCATCGCGAATTTATTCGCGAAAACTTTTTTTTTTGGGGGGGGGGGGTAGAAACGGCAGCCCCAATTTTGCGAATTTTTGTATAAAATTGGTGTTAATCGATAGACAATAGTTTGAGTTTCAATTTCCATCGTTGGTAACCCAAAGGTTTCGAATAAAAATTCTATTCTTTAGAACAATTTATTTTAGGAGGCATTTTTTTAAAGTTTGTGATTTTTTTAATAAAATAAATACCAATCAATTGAGAATCGTTTGACCTTCAATTTCCATCGTTTGTACATCAAAGGTAAACAAGTTCGAGCGTTTCAAAGATTGTGAAATTTGCAAATTTTACCAGCATCGCTCCGAGCAAGTAACGCGCAGAATTTTAGTGTTGCCGATAACAATTAAAATAGATTTTATTTTTTAACATTATAAAAGAAAAGAGCTTCATAGTCGATAAAAATAGTTTGCTAGTCCATAGTACTGGTGCGAGTACGATTGATGCCAATTTCACTGAAAAATTTTTAAATTTATTCACGACTAAAAATAATTCCCGAAAAACTCACAACAGTGCTATGAATTAGCAAGCTATTTTTATGGACTATGATGCTCGTTTTTTTTCAATGTTAAAAAATAATATCTCTTTTAATTGTTAGCAGTAACACTAATATTCTGCGCGCTACTTTCTCGGAGCGATGTTACTTTACTACTTCACAATCGTTGAAACGCTCTAACCTCTTTACTTTTGAGGTACAAACGGTGGGAATTGAAGCTCATTGGATCTCAAACGATTCTCGATCCATTAGTATTTATTGTATTAAAAGAATCACATCTTAAAAAAAACATTTCTACACCCCCTCCCAAAATTATTCTGAAGAATTGAATTTTTATTAAAAACCTTTGGGGTACAAACGAGTTGTATGGAAGTTCATAGGAGCTCAAACAATTCTCTATCGATTGACACCACTTTTATTCAAAAATTCGCGATGGGGGGACTGCCGTTTCTACAGCCTCCCCCCCCATCAAAAAGTTTCCGCAAATAACTTCGCGATGCGTAAGGTACAAATAATTTTTATGGAAGTTCATTGGAGCTCAAACGTTTAACACTAATATCATTAAAAAATTCGCGATGGGGGGGGGGGGAGATTTTTTTACATCAAATATTAGTACAAGTACGGCTCTGTAGTATTATTAGCGCAAATATAATTATTATTAATCAATCATGTTCTTTACTGATAACCACTTATCAAAACAATAACTGATTATTAATTATTAAGTCTCAAAGTTTAATTATAAGTGAACAAAAGATAATCATCAAATTCAAAGTTTATGCAAATTTAATTAATAAATAAGGAGCAATAAACCCAAGTTTTACACCATAAAATTTCAATATATTTTGCCGACTTTCGCTTTACACTACATAAATTAAACTAGAAAACACGAAAGAAATCATATAAAAAATGTTATTTTTATGATTATAAACAGGGTCATACTACGGTCGGCTTGACAATGGCGAGGGGGGGGGTTAAGATTGGAACCAATTTAAAAGTAAAGTATTTCATAAATACTCGTACATTGTCGAGGGAATATTCTTGTTAATTAAGGGTTGAACTTTTTAACCCCTTTTTAATTAACAAAAAATTGCGAACTTTCAACGATCCAGACTGGTTAAGAGTCATATACACCTTTAAAAAATGTAGCGTGCAAATATTGGTAAGGTGAGCAAGAGTTTTGCGGGAATGAGACATCTCATCGCCAAATAGAGAAATTTTTGAATTTTAAATTAAAGAAAAAAACTAAACAATAAACAAGGTTTACAGTTAAAAGCTTTATACAGGTGAACTCAAAAATAGATAATAATTTTTTCTTGCATTAAAGAATCTTTGACGGCGTGAATCAAATGTGCAAAGGATCAAAGCTTTCAGCCTCAAAACAAAATTTTGATGCAAGAAATTTAATAAAACATTATTTCCTATTTTTGAGTTCACCTATATAAAGCTTTTAAGTGGAAAACATTTGCAATGAAGACATAAGAGAAGAGTTGAAAACGACGCCTCTACAAGAAAGAATAAAGCAAGGCAGACAAAAATGGGAAGAGCATCTATGTACGTATAATGGACTCCTCAAAAATGCTGTACTACAAACCCAGATGGAAAACAGATGTGGTAAGACCCTTATCAAGATGGCGACTTGAGTCGGTACAGGCCAATAGGCCTAATCCATGAAGTAGATGATGATGAGTGCCAAAACTAGTCAAACTGCAAACAAAATTTCTTAAACAAATTCATTATTTCCTACTTTTGGGTTCACCTATATAAAGCTTTTAAGTGGCACAAATCCGCAATAAAGATATAAGAGAAGAGTTGAAAACGGCGCCTCTACAAGAAAGAATAAACCAACGCAAACAAAAATGGGAAGAGCATCTACGTATAATGGACTCCTCAAAAATGCTGTACTACAAACACAGATGGAAAACAGATGTGGTAAGACCCTTATCAAGATGGCGACTTGAGTCGGTACAGGCCAACAGGCCTAATCCATGAAGTAGATGACGATGAGTGCCAAAACTAGTCAAATTGCGAACGACATTTCTTAAACAAATTCATTATTTCCTACTTTTGGGTTCACCTATATAAAGCTTTTAAGTGGCAAAAATCCGCAATGAAGACATAAGAGAAGAGTTGAAAATGACGTCTCTACAAGAAAGAATAAACCAACGCAGACAAAAATGGGAAGAGCATCTACGTATAATGGACTCCTCAAAAATGCTGTACTACAAACACAGATGGAAAACAGATGTGGTAAGACCCTTATCAAGATGGCGACTTGAGTCGGTACAGGCCAACAGGCCTAATCCATGAAGTAGATGATGATGAGTGCCAAAACTAGTCAAACTGCGAACGACATTTCTTAAACAAATTCATTATTTCCTACTTTTGGGTTCACCTATATAAAGCTTTTAAGTGGCAAAAATCCGCAATGAAGATATAAGAGAAGAGTTGAAAACGGCGCCTCTACAAGAAACAATAAACCAACGCAGACAAAAATGTGAAGAGGATCTACATATCATGGACTCCTCAAAAATGCTCTACTACAAACCCAGAGGGAAAACAGATGTGGTAAGACCCTTATCAAGATGAAGACTTGAGTCGGTACAGGCCAACAGGCCTAATCCATGAAGTAGATGATGAGTGGCAAAACTGCGAACGAAATTTCATAAACAAAGGCAATACAGCAAAAATCACTAGGAAAGTTTTGAAAATTGTGCGGCCTAGCTCGCGGAGTGAGAGGGGTCCCAAAACTGTTGCATTAAGATGCGCCGATGGAAGTCAGTATAAAAAATATAACCTTTTTAATTCTCCACCAAAAAGGTTCTATATGTTTTTTTCCGTGGGATCAGTAGTTTTTTCATAATTGAGGTTAGAAAGTTTTTTTTAACTTTAAGCTTGATTACCCTTTTAACGCGACCGCCTGACGTGCATTTATTATGGTTCGATTGGGGGTCGTCCATAAAGGACGTCCGTAATTTCTTTCCGACTTTTCAACCCCCCCCCCCCCCCATAAACAAAATGACGGACTTGTATATTAAAAAAATGTCTTATTTCAACTAAAATTGATAACCAGAGTTGTTTCGAGTCTCTGCTTACAATTCCAAAATTAAAATTTCTGTATCAAAATGGCGGACCCTATATAATGACGGATGTAACTATAATTATTGGTTATCATGGATTTTTCGAGTCGCTAAATCACGAATTAAAAATAAAAAATGCCCTGAACAAAATTGCTGACTCAATATGGCAAAATGTTGTTTGGCTTGAACCAAAATTGGCATCCAGGGGTTTTCTAGAGACTTAATTCTTCTTCTTAACGTGCCTATCCGTTACCGGATGTTGGCTACCTCTCTCCTATGTATGTGTTGTGCGTTTGTAGTACTATCACACACATAGGGGACCTACTTGTTTAACGCGGGCTCCGAACCGCGGGAAGTGTATACACTTCATCTCCAGAGAGGCTGTTCTAAGCAGATTACACCTCGGTGGTTTGCCATTGCCTTCCGAGGGGAGACGGTCAGAATAAAGTTTTTACTGAGCCCGGAGTCGAACCGGGCATTCGGCATTAGCAGCAACGCACTTAACCGCTTAAGCTGATCACCGTCTCAGAGACTTAATTACAACGCAAAAAAATTTATTATAAAAAAAATAATATTACAATTCCATATCATAATCTGATGAGTCAACATCAGAGTAAACATCGGAATCGATATCCGTTGTAAGATAAAGGTGATGTTTTTATGTATTTTATGCCGTGTTAAAAAACAGTCATAGATTTATTGACCTCCAGTTCAAAGTTTGTATGTACGTACATACGTTCAAAAATTTTAAAGCTTCGCAAATTAAAAAAAATTCTGTATAATATTAATTTGTAATAATTTGTTCAATTAGAAACAAATCGATTTTGTAGATTGCAATGATTTATTATTTCAACTAAGGTAGTTGTTCGCTAATTTTTTCACATTTAAAAAACATTATAGCAATTAAGGCGACCACTTCCAACCGTCAGATCGGCGGTTTTTTTCATTTATGCCTGTATTAATAGTCAGAGGATTAATCTCGGATTAATCCTACACTCAAAAAAATTTGCTCAAGAAGTAAATCAAGAATCCGTGCATTAAATTAAGAATCTTGAAAAATTCTTGATTCTAAGAATTTACTTCTTATTTTTAACATTTTGGTATTAAACCAAGAACGCTATTCTTATTCTTGCAGTACTTTATTAATTTAAGCTTAATTTTGGAAACAAGAATGACGTTCTTAAATCAAAGAATACAAGCTAACACGTTAATGATATCACTTTTGTTACTTTTTCGTTCAAAAACATAAATTATAATGCAATTTTAAGCATTTTTATCTTCGCTATCGTAATACAAAAATTGTCCTCTACATGAAAAGGCATATTTATAAAAAATATTTTACACACGTAACCAATTCTCGACTTTAAGGTTTGGACAAATGCCGTAAGCTTTATTCGCTGTACACTGGGCCAACTCCCTTTTTTGCTAAATTTTCTTCCTAAATAACAATAATTTACATTATGTTCATTATGTACATTATAAATCGGTGTTAAATTAAAATAAATAAAACATTTTCTGAAATGTTTCTCAGATCAATTTTATATTATGAATTATTTAAAATAAATGCATGTTGCAGAAAAGGGAGAAACACGTGTCATATGTATATACTTTTTTACAAGCATTATAATTTATTACATTAACCAGTATTTATTTAAAATAATTTATAACCACGTGTAATTTTTATTTAAATTAATACAAATAAATAACTGTTATTAATTAATAAAAAGAAAAAAAATACAAGCATTATAATTTATTACATTGAATTGAATTGATGGCAAAATTTTTTAATTAAATTTGAAAATTTTTTAACTGCTTAATTTTAAAGAAATCTTTAGTTTTTGATAGATGTTGCTATTTTTAAACACTAAACTTTGTAGGCTCTTGCACGAATTTTGCTGAGCCACATCGCTTGAATTAATGTCAAAATTTTTAATTAAATTTGAAAAATTTTTAACTGCTATTATTTGCGCGCTTGTTTATAATGCTTGATTGTGATATTTTTTTTACTTTTTGATAAATGTTGCTATTTTTAAACACTAAACTTTGTAGGCTCTCCACGTGTAATTTGAAAATTTTGCGAGTCACTCGCTTGAAATTAATGTCAAAATTTTTAATTAAATTTGCAAAATTTTTAGCTGCTTAATTTTAAAGAAATCTTTAGTTTTTTATAGGTGTTGCTATTTTTAAATACTAAACATTGTAGGCTCTTGCACGAATATTTTGAAAATTTTGCCGAATCAGTCGCTTGAAATTAATGTCAAAATTTTTAATTAAATTTGAAAAATTTTTAACTGCTATTATTTGCGCGCTTGTTTATAATGCTTGATTGTGAAATTTTTTTAAATTTTTGATAAATGTTGCTATTTTTAAACACTAAACTTTGTAGGCTCTCCACGTGTAATTTGAAAATTTTGCGAGTCACTCGCTTGAAATTAATGTCAAAATTTTTTATTAAATTTGAAAAATTTTTATCTGCTATTATTTGCGCGCTTGTTTATAATGCTTGATTGTGAAATTTTTTTAATTTTTGATAAATGTTGCTATTTTTAAACACTAAACTTTGTAGGCTCTCCAGGTGTAATTTGAAAATTTTGCGAGTCACTCGCTTGAAATTAATGTCAAAATTTTTAATTAAATTTGAAAAAATTTTATCTGCTATTATTTGCGCGCTTGTTTATAATGCTTGATTGTGAAATTTTTTTAATTTTTGATAAATGTTGCTATTTTTAAACACTAAACTTTGTAGGCTCTCCACGTGTAATTTGAAAATTTTGCGAGTCACTCGCTTGAAATTAATGTCAAAATTTTTAATTAAATTTGAAATATTTTTATCTGCTATTATTTGCGCGCTTGTTTATAATGCTTGATTGTGAAATTTTTTTAATTTTTGATAAATGTTGCTATTTTTAAACACTAAACTTTGTAGGCTCTCCACGTGTAATTTGAAAATTTTGCGAGTCACTCGCTTGAAATTAATGTCAAAATTTTTAATTAAATTTGAAATATTTTTATCTGCTATTATTTGCGCGCTTGTTTATAATGCTTGATTGTGAAATTTTTTTAATTTTTGATAAATGTTGCTATTTTTAAACACTAAACTTTGTAGGCTCTCCACGTGTAATTTGAAAATTTTGCGAGTCACTCGCAAAATGTATCTTATAGATACATGTATGATTTGTACGATACTCCATTGCAATCAGGTAAATTAAATATTTATTATGTATGCCACGAAGGTATTAAACATGAAAATTTTATTCTGTCCCAAATAGAATGCAAATGTGTTGCTATTGAGCATAAAAAAGGTTATGCAGTTTTTCCAATTCTTCATCAAAGACGTTAACGTGAATACCGAAAATGTAAAATTGTAAAATAAAAATGTAAAATAAAAAATGTAAAATACGTTATTTAATTTTGTCATTAATATTATTGTAGCCCGCCTGTGCTAGCTAGTCTTTTATAATTTAAAATTCGAATTAGAAAATAGGTTTTTTATGACTATTTAAAATGACAATAGTCAAGCACGTCCAGGTAGCACAGATGTTATAGCGTTAGACTCAATACCTGTGGGTCCTAGGTTCAAATCCCGGTGGAGCCGTAAAAAAAATCTAAGTATATAAATTTAATATTTTAACTTAATCAGGATTTTACAGATATGCAAAAACAACACATCGAATCGAGCTGGTAGAAGAAGTAAGTAGTACGTGTATAAATAAATTTAATATTTAGAATTTAATCAGGAATTTACAGATATGCAAAAAACAACAGGACGCAATATGATGAATACCAAAATTACCATGAATAAGTAGTAAAATTTAAAATAATGAAATTGTACAGAAGTGATAATAGATAAATTGTCAAGTAAAATAATTGAAATAATAATAATAATTTTTATTATTTTTTTTTATTTGTTTTAAGACTGGTCATTCTAAAATTAATAACTTCTTAAATCTTGGAACCAGAATGTGTTCGCTTTGAAATAAACCTCGGGTGTGATTAGCATAAATTAAGAATGGGCATGTGTAAATAGAGGATGCCTGCTTAAGTATTAGGGTTTCTACAACCCTAATTAACAATAAGCTTGCCATTCTTAAATTATTCTCGATTCAAAATACCCAGCATGATTGGGTCAATTTCCAGAACGTTTGTTCTTGATTTAAAGTTCGTTATTCTAGCTGGTAAGAATGGATTTTTTTGAGTGTATATTCGTCAATCCGAGTTTTTATCAGAGCAATGAAATTTAGTCCGTATCATAGCAACAGCAGGCATTTTAAAGAAATCTGAGACTTAATCCTAGATCGGGCCTCACACACCCAAAATGTCAAATTTTTGATATCTTATGAGGCACTTGTTTTTACTACCAGCTCTTGGTCTATTGGATATTAAACAGATTAAGAAGAAGTTCAAGTTATCGGTGCACCCGAATTCCATCACGAAAAGATTAGTGCATAAATCTCCTATCCGAACTGCATCACCTTAATTTCAAGTAAAAGCCCGATTTTTAAGTTTGTCCGGATGGGGTACCGACAAAGAAATTTAGTAGCGTTTTTTTTTAATACGATCCTTAGGATGTCATTTGCCATGTAATGTGGTTAGATTTTTCTAAAAGCGGCTCATTTCGATGTAATTAAATAATGAAATTCAAATAAATTTGAACTATTTATTCCATCTGTGACGTCATCACTAACAATAGTTAGTCGATCTTGTTTAGAGATGCCGCTCTGTACGGTATCTCTAAAGCCATGTTCGGTTTGGCACTTTTTTCGCTTTGAAGCTCCCTCAACGCATTCTGATAATTATCTAATAGCCAGAATATGTTCTACGGAGTTTCAAAGCGAAAAAAGCGCCAGACCAAACACGGCCTAAGCAAATCGACTAACTAATGTTAGTAATGACGTCACAGATTAAATAATTCAAATTAATTTGAATTTCATTATTTAATTATTACATCGTAAAAAACACTGAGGTGAGCGAATGGCTGAAATGTTAGCGTGTTCACTTTCAAGCCAAGATTCACGGGTGCAAATCATGTGAGGTGATATCTATAGAAGAAATTTTCGCTCACCAAATGTCTAGCTGCTAGCCCCAGATAACATTATTTATGGCTAAAAAACTTCCCTGATGGAGTAGGCGTTGTAAAAATCGTCTATTCCCGTGGTTCGGAATCCACGTTAAGCTGTAGGTCCTCTGTGCTCGTCACACATTTTCAACACGCAACGAGCAGAGACAGGGAGGTATCGGGAAAATGTCGCAAGACGTTCATAACCAAATATACATAAAAAAAACACTACTCAATTGTTTTTGTCGGTACCCCATTGCACCATTTCAATTGTAATCATCCAGGTAAGGTGGTTTCAATTTTAAAGGTTCAAGAACAATGCTGTAGTTTAAATAAATAAATCTTAATCTAATCTTATACCTATTGGTATAACTCATTGATGCTAAACGCCAACATTGTGCTTGGATTTGAAATCCGACATAGTTGAACTTTTCACAATTGAAAGTTTACAGTCCAATAATTATAAAATAATCAAAGCACTTCTTATCAAGTTTTGTACTCCACAAAATCGTCCGTAAACTGCAAGAATTTAAATATTTTACACTTGTACTTGTTCATAATGAACGTAAGACATAAGACGTAAAATTTACATAAAGCCTTATTTTAATGTATGCATGTTCGGTTTTGCAGAATTTTGGATGAAGTTTCGCAAATGGAAGTATTCTATGGATTATATTAGTGTGTCGTCATTATCTCCTATAAGTTGAACAACCTGCGAAACACTGACCACAGCAAAATATTGCCATGGGAATTTGTATGGTGGAACTGTTCAAAGTACAAAGTTATTTAGTTTAATTATAATTTTTAAATAATCCTAATAAGTAGTAACTATTTATATAAGAGCGTAGGTAAGTAAAAAACATAATTATTGCATATTATTTTGCTGCGACTAAAATTATTTAAAATTTTGTATCAAAAGAAATAACCCAATTTAAACAAACCACCATATAAATTCCCATAAGTAATATTTTGCTGTTTCTTGGATCCAAAGTAAGAAAGAGGGATGTCAATGTTGAATATCTTGAAAACCTTGATTTTACTTTCCCATTTACGTAGTAAAGGAAAGTATTGTTATCGAGTTAAAAAAAAAAGTTGAGTTAGCATTTTTCCCATGGTCTATAAGCCCATACGAATTGTTTAAGACCAATTTTGGAATGATGTATGGATGTGTGTGTGATGTGCGGTCATTCTATCGTCAACGTTTTAATTTTATACACTAGTATAATTTAAAAAAATTTTATACACTAGTTTGAAGCAGCTGTCTAAAGAGCTGATTAGATTTTTGAAAACCGTCCATTTTTAACCCATTTTTTAGAAGAATGAAAATTGCTAAAGAGCATTTCCGCTTCCCGGTGGAACATTATGAGATTAAAAATTATATCAATCGAACGAGATTATTTTTCCGCATCTTATGATACCCCACACTTGATATTTTGCTCTTAAATTATTGTTAAAATGCAAAAATGAAATAAGCGCTATTAAAAGAATATGGTTTGCCTTGGATAATTTTGATCTGTCAAAGTGATTTGTATTGTTTCATTACTATAATTTAATATTTTAACTAATTTACTTATATAAACATATTATAGAACATTGAAAGCGATAAGTTGCTATTTTTCAACCGACTTCAAAAAAGGAGGAGGTTCTCAATTCGGCTGTATTTTTTTTAAATTTTTTTTTAATGTTGTTACCTCATAACTCCGTCATTTATTAACCGATTTTCAAAATTTTTTGACAATTCGAAAGGATATAGTTTCAGATTGGTCCCATATAAATTTCATCAAAATCGGTTGAGTACTTTGGTTTTTATTGATTGTAAGCCCGCATTTGCGAAAGCCTCTTTTCACGCTGTTCACTATTCTCTTCTGAAATAGTCTTGGATCTAGATTTTCTACTTTGAGATAGGCGTTTCGCCCTTTCTTCGCTTGTCTCATTTGAACGGCGCTGTCGCATATGGGCAGCGCGTTTAGTAGGTCTACCCATATTCACTTTCGATAAATCAGTTAAGGAACGCAAGATTCACTAAAAAGCAAGAAATAAAAAAAAAATTTTACAAAAAAAATAAAACCGACCAAAAAAAAGCAATACAAAAAAATTGCACTAAAAAGTAAAAAATAATTAGAAGTTATTAGAAGAAGATTTAACAGAAATTAGAAGTATATTTTTACAGTGCTGAGCATAAAAATTAATGTATTACGTCAATAATATACAATTATTGTTATTTTTGGAGTCGGTGCCAGCCAAGCTGTTAAGAAATTTACAAAATGTATTTGAAATCACATTAATACGACAATGTAGCAATACCGATGTCGTGTTGTTTAACGCCAAGCGCCTGCGATCTTGTCGACTGTGAAACTCTTTGCACAGTCAAAGTGATATAAAATGTATACCTACTGGTACTCCGCTACTTCGTTAATACACGTTTGTTAACCTTGGCTGGCACCGACTCCAAAAATAACAATAATTGTATATTATTGACGTAATACATTAATTTTTATGCTCAGCACTGTAAAAATATACTTTTAATTTCTGTTAAATCTTCTTCTAATAACTTCTAATTATTTTTTACTTTTTAGTGCAATTTTTTGAAATATAACAACAAAGGTGAAGTTAGCTATTACAAAGTTTACAATTAAATTTAATCCCAGGTCAACCGCATCGATTTAGTCGTGACCTTAAAGTGAAAGACGACGAGGTACTCATTACTCACATAGCCAATGCCGGAGAATAGAAGTGAGAAGTTCAGAGATAGAACAAATAGTGACATATCACAAGAAGAACACGCTAAAAGAAGGAGAAGTGAAGAAAGTGAACAGCTAGAATTATTTAAAAGAAGCAAACTGTTGCTAAGATCCCCACCCCCTGGTAGTCAGAAGACGAGATCACCTTTAAACAGTACGAACAGAGAGGAAGCAGAAAGCATGGATGAGCTCAAGAATTTGATAATTGAGATGAGTAGAGAACTCAAACAAGAGATGAAAGATAACAACTTGGAATTGAGAAAAAACGGCGAGGTGTTGGAAAGAATGAGGGAAGAAGTGAAGAGAAACAATGAAGAAATAAAAAATCTCAAAGAAGAAATGATACGAAGAGAGGGGGTTTGGCAGAACGAAAAGGAAGAGCTACTTGAGAGAATTGCCGCACTGGAAGAGAGAAGCGAGCGACATGAGATAGAAAAAAGAAAGAATAACATAGTAATTAAAGGGATACACGTCGAAACAGACAATATCATGCGGGAAGTGGAAAACTTTGTGAATGCCAAGCTGGGAATAAAGGTGAAAATAGAGAATGCATACAAGATTGGAAAACAAGAGGGTAAGCAAACAATCCTAGTGAAGATGGAGAAGTGGAATGATAAAAGGCTCCTAATAATGGAAAACAAACATAAGCTAAAAGGAACAAGTGTATACATGGATGCCAAAATTTTACAATCATGGAAAGCAGAACAAAAGAATAGCAATAGACGAACTCAACAAAACTGAACCAAGAGAAGGAACAAGGAACATTATAGTATCGAGCTTGAGAGAATGTGCAGAAGGCGAAATCGGGTATAGACAGAAAATAAAGAAAAACAAAAAATGGTTCGATGATGAGTGTATAGAAGCTAGTGAAAAGAAATTAACCTCGAGACAAAAATGGTTAAGAACTGGAAGAAATGAAGACCTTGAAATATACAAGAGAAACACAAAAGAAGCGAGTAAATTGTATAAGATGAAGAAAAACAACTGGATAGAAGAGACAATGAAAGATATAGAAACTAGTAACAATAAAAATAAATCAAGAATGTTCTACCAACTTGTGAGCCTACAGAAAAGAACACACAAGATACGCACAAGAGGCATGAAAAACGAAAACGGAGTGGTAGAACACGACAAAGAGAAAATTGGACAAATATGGGTGAGGCATTTCCAAGGGCTACTAAATAGAGAATACGAAGCGGATAACGTCGATGTAGTGCAAGAGACAGAAGATGAACAAGAAATAACAAGCCCAACACACAGCGAAATCATGCAGGCAATAGATGCAGTTAAAAACGGAAAAGCTCCGGGAGCAGACGGTATCTGTGCGGAAGTAATCAAGTACGGAGGATATATTGCGCGAAAAAATTAGTGCACTTATGAAACAGATATGGGACAAGGAGGTTATGCTGAGGAATGGTGTGAGGGCGAAATAATAGTATTGAAGAAGAAGGGTAACTCTGAAGAATGTAGAAACTACAGAGGCATTACGTTGCTTAACGCAGCGTATAAGATATTAACAACATTTATACATAACAAACTAATCGAACACACAAAGGGTCTGCTGGAAGAATGTCAATATGGATTTGTTGCGGGACGCTCCACAATAGACGCAATACATATTGTAAAACAAACAATAGAGAAATTTTATGAACATGATATATGGTCCTGCATCTGCTGTTTGTCGACTTCCAGCAGGCTTTCGACAAGGTGGATAGACGTGAACTGTTCAAAGCCCTAATAGAAGGTGGTGCACCACCAAAACTAATACGTCTGATTGGGATGATGTTAGACAAAACAATTGCCTGTATTAGAACAGACAGGAACGACAGAAAAATTTGAATACAACGGAGGAGTGAGGCAAGGCGATGCACTCTCGGCTACGCTCTTTAACGTAGTAATCAGCAAAATAATTAAAAATGTTAACTCCAAAGGTCTGATAACAATCAAGGAAAGCCAAATACTGATATACGCAGACGATGTAGTGTTGGTAGCGAGATCACAAAGAAAGATTAGAGAACTGTTTGAAGCAATAGAAAGAGAAGCATACAAGATGGGGCTGGTGGTGGGTGAGCAGAAGACCAAGTATATGAAGTGCGATAGAAGTGAATATCACATGGGACGAAGTTATAAGATCGATAAGTACAGATTCGAGGAAGTAGAAAGTATCAACTATCTGGGAGTACTAATAGACAGAAAGGGCGAAAGGCACGAGGAGATCAGAAGAAGAATAAACGTCGGTAACAGAGCTTACTATGCGAACAGGATCATGTTGACAAGTAAACAGTTGACAAAAAGAACAAAGATAAAGGTATACAAAACTTTGATAAGACCTGTAGTCACCTACGCGTCAGAGACAATGTGTATGTCGGTAGACGAAGAAGAAAGACTCAGAGTTTTCGAACGACGGATTATGAGAATTATATTGGGACCAAGGGGTAGACGGAGAGCAAAGAGCCTTTATGAACCACGAAATTGCAAGATCGATCGGTGGTGAAGACATAGTGAGATACATAAAGTCGCAACGCCTGAGATGGTTGGGACACGTCATGAGATCAGAGAACGCAACTGCGATAAAAGTGATAACACTGTGGAAACCTGGAGAGAGTAGACCTCTGGGAAGACCGATGATTAGATGGTTGGACCAGGTGAGACATGACTTGAGAGAGATGGGGATCGATGGCTGGGCGGAGAGAGACGGGGTTGGAGGGATATCGTGGATAAGGCCGCGAGTCACCCGAGACTGTGAGTGTGTGGGAAGGAGCGAACTGGGGAAAAGCTGCGGAATAAATGACAAAGAGGAAGAAACACAAAAAATGTAACGAAACAATTTGTAATACGGGGATTAATCCACCCCTATAAAAAGTATTTGTAAATCTCGTAAAGTGATAGCGATATTCTCTTTAGAATGTAATAGCTAAAATAATAATAATAAATAAACATATTATGTAATTAATATCAATCGAATTTTTTAATTACTTATAAAAAATTAATTCTGACGTCATTACGACCATAGTTAAAATTTGATGGCGGCATGGCATCCCTCAAATTTCTAATTTTTTTTGAAAAATGACAATATTAAACATTTTTCAATGCAAATATGTTATTTTATTGTTAAAATGAAAATATAAAATAAGTGCTTTTAAAAAAAATATGAGTTAAGTACCGTGTTAAATTGCAAATTAAATTTCGTAACTTTGATATGATAGATGAAAACAAACTATGATAGAGACGGTCGCCAGCTTAGCGGTTAAGTGCGTTGCTGCTAATGCTAAATACCTGGTTCAACTCCGGGCTCAGTAAAACTTTATTCTGACCGTCTCCCCTCGGAAGGCAATGGCAAACCACCGAGGTGTAATCTGCCTGGTACAGCCTCTCTGGAGATGAAGTGTATACACTTCCCGCGGTTCGGAGCCCACGTTAAGCAGTAGGCCCCCTATGTGTGTGATAATACTTCAAATGCACAACACATGCATAGGAGAGGTCGCCTACGTCTGAAATCAGGCACGGCACTTAAAGAAGAAACTTTGATATCTCAAAATAATTTGTGTATTTTATCGAGTTAAAAATTTTTTTGAATTAACATCTTTTTTATTAATATTCAATATACATAAAATGAAGTGCAATCTACTAAATGGGAAAGTAATGTGTTGTCACATCAGATTATTTATGTTTGAAGAGACAAAAGAGAAGGAAACGGTTAGATTAGGATTAGGTAAATCTGCATTATGTTGAAGAACAAAACAGTATAGATTAAAAATATTTATTGGCACATCGATTGGCACTAAAATTATCATCATAAACTTTCTCATATGGCAAAAATATTAGCACCTAGTTAAAATACATAATATAAAATATATTTTCATATATTATCCTAACAATAAAATTCTATTTAGCCCCCAAAATCTTAAAATCACAGATTAAAATAGAAGTAATTTAAAAATAGCAATACAATACAAAACAATCAACTTCTTCTTCACTTTCCGGCATTAAAGCAAACACTCGAGCAATACAAAATATTATTTTTAAACAAAAACTTCCCACCGAGAAGCGCCTTTCGGCACACTTTACAACAGAAGCAGTTATCATCGGCGTGAAAATGCACATCCATCAATTTTGCGTTCTTCTCATCAGCCTTAATAACCTCACCACACGATGAACACTTTTCCGCTTTGATCTGTTCGAAACAAGGCAAACAAAGCGGTTGGGAGTCCTCCATTAAGTAATTTTGTCCCGCCAACGGCTTGTCACATTCGTAACAACAAAAATGTTTTACATGGAAAGTAGAATTTTCAGCCAAACAATATTCTTTCACAAAGATCAATTCGTCACACGCGCAACAACGCGGTATTCCCCTAATTTTGGCGTAATCCCTGCCGCAGTAAACGTTGTCGCTTTCCTGATCGTAAAAGTACATCAAATCGGCTAAGTTGTGATTACAGCCGTGGCATTTGAAACATTCGGCGTGCCACAACGCTTCGGTGTGGTCGACCCCTATCACGATCGCGTTTTTGTGGAACATTGCTTTGCAGTTACGGCAAGCTGGAAGCGCGTCCGGTAGGTCGTCGGTTAAAGTGAAGATTTTGTTAGGTTGGTTGGGAGTTTCGGGGTCGTTTTGGTTCAGAATAGCTGCCTTGATGTTGGGGTACTCGATGTCTTGGATGGAACCGACGGTGACACAAATGGGGTTTACGTTTTGTTCGGTAGGGTGTAGATGCGGATTGAACTGTTGGTTTGGGAGGTTTGCCGGTCTCGGTGCGTTTGGATGGTAGGTGGAATATGCGAGGTCTTTTAGGTTGGAAATTTTCTGTGGGTTTTGTTCTTCGGCGTAGGAAGTGTGCGAAGAGGCCGCACGATGGGGTAGATTGACGTTGGTTGGAGGATTGAATTGTAAATCGTCGTTTTGATTGAGAGTATCGGGGTAAATATTACGTATAGCGTTGGAATTTACGGGAGTTTGAACGTTTTCGTCGCTGTTGAACGCTTTTTGCGCGTAGTTTAGTATGTTTTTGAAGTTGCCCATATTTTTGGGGTCGCTTTGATTAAGATGGTCAGGGTAGACGTTGTGCATGCCGTGGGAGTTTACAGGAATTTGGATGTTTTCGTTGTTGCCCGAAGAGTTTGGTACGTAATTTGGTAAAGTTTTTAGATGCCCCAAGTTTTGATTCCGCATGGCGTTGGGATTGAACGGATTTTGAACGTTTTCATCGTTTATTACCGTTTGGTGTGCAAAGTTCGGTAAAGTTTGGAGATTTTTGCGACTTCTAGGATCATTTTGATTAAAATGATCTGGGTAAATATCGCGCAACGTGTTGGAATTTACTGGAGTTTGAACATTTTCCTCGTTGTTCAACGATTTTGGTGCATAATTCGGTAGCATTTTAAGATTTTCCATATTTTTAGCAAGTTCCTCATTTGCGTAACGAATACTACCGGGAATGCCATAATTTGGAAGATTCTGAACACCAGATAAATTACCATCTCGAATTGCACCAACATTTGCTAAATTTGCAAGTTCCTCATTTGCGTAACGAATAGTTCCGGGAACCCCATAATTTTGAGAATTCTCAACGCCGGATAAATTAACAGGATAATTAATATCTCGAATTGTACCAACATTTGCCAAGTTTTGGTGATCAACACGATTATTAACAGAAGGCCTGGGGTTGTTTTGCTGAAATTTACCACCAACCGGTGATTTGTTCACGTCATAACTTAAATCGTTAATGTTCGCATTAAATGGAATTTGCGAGTCTTCTTGAACGTTAAACAACTTTTGCCTATTCGAATTTAAATTTTCCAAAACATGGGAACGATTCGAACCTTGCAAAGCAATATTCTCCATTTGGGGTACTTGTAAGGGACTACGGTTTGATAAAAGTTGAGAACTAGCTAACTTACTTTTAAGCAACTCGTTTAACTTAATTATGTGACCCATTCCTACACTGTCTTGTTTCACATGCGCTACGTAATCGTTCATTTGACTAACTTCAAATTCACTTAAAGCGTGACACAAACTTGGATCGATGTCGTGCAATGGGATTTGTTTTTGTAGCAGCTGTTTACGTTCCTGAGCTGCCGGCGAACCTTTTATCGGTAGTAAGCTAATTGGAACGTGTTTGAGGTACGATTCCACCACATCGCTCTGTCCTTTCGGCGTCCATTCCAATTCCACCTCATCTCCCTGACCGGGTAGAACTAAAATAACCTCGTATAGTACTCAGTACATTTTTACCTAAAATTTTGACTTACCAATTTTTTTAGGTTTATTAGGTTTACTCCCGAGCAGTTGAAACTGAGCCCAACCGTAAATATCGTCATCGTTAACATCGTGACTTTCTTTACCACATTTGCAGTTTTTACATATTTTACGCCAGAAATGCAAATCCAAACCTACAATAAAAACAAAGTAAAAAACGAAAGCCGACCGAAAGTTGCGGAAACTTACCAGGGCACTTATCTTCGCAAGTCAAACAAGGAGAACCGGCTCCTGCTTCGTGTCCCAAACGCACTTTCAAACGTCTTTCTCGTTTATCTTCCAGTTCTTTTAACCATTTAGGTCCCACTTGAACTTCTTCCGTCATTTTTTTTGATTTACCGGCACACAATTAACTATTTCATTCGAATTATTCACACACCTTGGTTTGAATGATCAACAGGTTGTTGATGATTCACGCACACGATGACTAATGGGAGATATATACAAATAATTGTAGGAATAAAGTCCGACTTTTATAAATAAAAACCACGATAAAAACCCAATAAAAACCTTTCAAAAAAGTAACTTGATTAATTGACGATTGTCAAAATGTTCAACAAACTTTGATGTTTTGAAGTTGAAAATAATAAACAAAAGCTGTAAACTTTTGTTTTTACGATATACCTTGTATAAAGTGTTTTGTTTGGCGTTGTTTGTCGTCAACACCATCTGTGAGGTTATTGTACGATGTGTGCGTTTAATGAATTTTTACGTTTAATTAATCTCATTTAACTTCCATTGGGACCTCATTACTCTTAAAACACCTCGAAAATGTCGCGGAAACGTGATATTTCGGTAAATCCAATAAATTTTCCTATACGATAACCTAACCTCACTTTTGTAATATTTCAGCGCGAAGAAATTGCCAAGCAGTTTCTTTTACCGGAAAGGCAATCAAAAATAAACACTTTACTGCGACAGGACGGTCAAGCCTACTGCATATGTCGTTCATCCGACAGTTCTCGTTTTATGATAGCATGTGATGCATGCGAGGAGTGGTACCACGGTGACTGCATCGGGATATCGGAACGAGAAGCGAAATTAATAAAGCAATATTTTTGTGTTCGGTGCACAGAAGAAGATTCGACGCTACAGACTCGTTGGAAAACAAAACGTGAGGAAAATGCCACCAATACTGCCAATAAAGATGAGCACAGAATTAAGAAACGGAAAGAGCGCGGCGATAACAAATCAGATAAAAAGCAAAAGAAGTGTGGGAATTGTATGGGGTGTTACCGAACAGAGGATTGCGGGCGGTGTGACACCTGTATACGACGATACAAATCTTCTGGTCGCCAGAAGGAGAGATGTAAACAGAGACTCTGTGTTAATTATGGAGGGTAATTATTTACAGTTGCTTTGAGGAGTAAGTAAGATTGGAATTATTTTTAGGGCCGGGCATACTCGTCGCCGACGTCGCGATTCAAGTTCTGATCGGGAAATGCCGAGGAATTCTCACTTGATGACCGATTATGCTAGGCAGTGTTACGGTCCTGGATGTGTAAATAGCGCTCAGTATGGTTCCAAATATTGTTCTGACGAGTGTGGGCTCAAACTTGCCTCTCACCGAATTTATCAAGTTTTACCTCAACGTATTCAAGAGTGGGCTTTGAGTCCTTGCATGGCCGAAGAAGCAAATATTAAAGGTAATTTTATTACAAATTTGTGTATTATACATTATTTTTTTTAGTTATTTTTTTTTCATATTGACTTGACGCCTGTTTTTCATTACACTTTTCCTATATCCTAATTTTATGTAGCGTCACTTGTTGAAGTCCAACTTGATATCCGATTTTTGGTCTCTTGCCAGTTTTATTAGGCAGTTACTAGCGTCTCTGTCGACGTGATCGTTTCACTCCTTTCTTATCTTGACAAATCCGCTGTATCACATTGTTCTCTTATTACAACATTTCTTACTCAATCCATCCTAATCTTACCGAGTATCATTCTGAATGTGGATATTTCAGTTGTTTGCTGGAGCTGGTTCTTTCTATTCATATCAGCACATGCTTCCGTTCTATAAGTCAACATTGGTCTGACTACGCTTTTGTATGTACATCCCGAGAAGTTAATCACAACTGAAGCTTGGTGTACAAATGTTTTGCATTCTTTGGAAGTCCCTTGGCATTCTTTGTGAATTCCTGATAGTCCCATTTCCCATGTCAAGTTTCATGTTTCCAAATTCCTAAGTAAACATTTTAAATTGTTATTTTCTTTTAAATTAATTAATTGATTAACTTTAAATTTCTTCTTAAATAAAATCTTGATATAGATATTATTTTCCGTTTTACTTCGGTATGCTTATGATGGTCACCGCGTTATCACATTTCGTTATTATAAAACATAATTATGTTAGTCATTAATATGATAGACAATGGGTCCGTGACGATTAATTCTACATAGGCCAGTCATATTAGACTACTTAAAGGGGTTAACCCTCCAATTAATCTTCCCAGATTGCAAACACCATGATTCGCTTTTGTTTAACGCGAGACTGTTTGGTTTTTCTCAAATATCTCGAAAACTAAACAAGATAGGAACTAAACTATAGGACCCTTTTTTGTAGAGCATAAAATTATCTACAATAATGATGTCAATAATATTTATCGTCAAGTTAGTGGTTTACCTAGCACGCGCTGACAAACTCCAAAACTCTGGTTAAAAAAATTCTCGATTTGTCTTTGTTTTGATTTTGTACCATGTACCATTAAGGGGTTAACCCTCCAATTACTCTTCCCAGATTGGAAACACCATGATTCACTTTGGTTTAACACGAGACTGTTTGGTTTTTCTCAAATATCTCGGAAACTAAACAATATAGGAACTAAACTATAGGACCCTTTTTTGTAGAGCATAAAATTATCTACAATAATGATGTCAATAATATTTATCTCCAAGTTAGTGGTTTACCTAGCACGCGCCGACAAACTCCAAAACTCTGGTTAAAAAAATTCTCGATTTGTCTTTGTTTTGATTTTGTACCATGTACCATTAAGGGCTTAACCCTCCAATTAATCTTCCCAGATTGCAAACACCATGATTCGCTTTGCTTTAACGCGAGACTGTTTGGTTTTTCTCAAATATCTCGGAAACTAAACAATATAGGAACTAAACTATAGGACCCTTTTTTGTAGAGCATAAAATTATCTACAATAATTATGTCAATAATATTTATCTCCAAGTTAGTGGTTTACCTAGCACGCGCCGACAAACTCCAAAACACGGGTTAAAAAAATTCTCGATTTGTCTTTGTTTTGATTTTGTACCATGTACCATTAAGGGCTTAACCCTCCAATTAATCTTCCCAGATTGCAAACACCATGATTCGCTTTGCTTTAACGCGAGACTGTTTGGTTTTTCTCCAATATCTCGGAAACTAAACAATATAGGAACTAAACTATAGGACCCTTTTTTGTAGAGCATAAAATTATCTACAATAATGATGTCAATAATATTTATCTCCAAGTTAGTGGTTTACCTAGCACGCGCCGACAAACTCCAAAACTCTGGTTTAAAAAATTCTCAATTTGTCTTTGTTTTGATTTTGTACCATGTACCATTAAGGGGTTAACCCTCCAATTAATCTTCCCAGATTGCAAACACCATGATTCGCTTTGGTTTAACGCGAGACTGTTTCGTTTTTCTCCAATATCTCGGAAACTAAACAAGATAGGCACTAAACTATAGGACCCTTTTTTGTAGAGCATAAAATTATCTACAATAATGATGTCAATAATATTAATCGTCGAGTTAGTTTACCTAGCACGCGCCGTCAAACTCCAAAACTCTGGTTTAAAAAATTCTCAATTTGTCTTTGTTTTGATTTTGTACCATGTACCATTAAGGGCTTAACCCTCCAATTAATCTTCCCAGATTGCAAACACCATGATTCGCTTTGCTTTAACGCGAGACTGTTTGGTTTTTCTCCAATATCTCGGAAACTAAACAAGATAGGCACTAAACTATAGGACCCTTTTTTGTAGAGCATAAAATTATCTACAATAATTATGTCAATAATATTTATCTCCAAGTTAGTGGTTTACCTAGCACGCGCTGACAAACTCCAAAACTCTGGTTAAAAAAATTCTCGATTTGTCTTTGTTTTGATTTTGTACCATGTACCATTAAGGGGTTAACCCTCCAATTACTCTTCCCAGATTGGAAACACCATGATTCACTTTGGTTTAACGCGAGACTGTTTCGTTTTTCTCCAATATCTCGGAAACTAAACAAGATAGGCACTAAACTATAGGACCCTTTTTTGTAGAGCATAAAATTATCTACAATAATGATGTCAATAATATTTATCGTCGAGTTAGTGGTTTACCTAGCACGCGCCGTCAAACTCCAAAACTCGGGTTTAAAAAATTCTCAATTTGTCTTTGTTTTGATTTTGTACCATGTACCATTAAGGGGTTAACCCTCCCATTAATCTTCCCAGATTGCAAACACCATGATTCGCTTTGGTTTAACGCGAGACTGTTTCGTTTTTCTCCAATATCTCGGAAACTAAACAAGATAGGCACTAAACTATAGGACCCTTTTTTGTAGAGCATAAAATTATCTACAATAATGATGTCAATAATATTTATCGTCGAGTTAGTGGTTTACCTAGCACGCGCCGTCAAACTCCAAAACTCGGGTTTAAAAAATTCTCAATTTGTCTTTGTTTAGATTTTGTACCATGTACCATTAAGGGGTTAACCCTCCAATTAATCTTCCCAGATTGCAAACACCATGATTCACTTTGGTTTAACGCGAGATTGTTTGGTTTTTCTCAAATATCTCGAGAACTAAACAAGATAGGAACTAAACTATAGGACCCTTTTTTGTAGAGCACAAAATTATTTTATTAAAAAGAACTTCCAAAACTGCTTTTCATGGTGTAACCAAGTTTTAGACCCTCCTTTGTTAATTTTGTAGCTATAGAAACAAAAAGATTTACTTTTTTTTACCGTTTTGAGGTCTTAAAATGAATTGTACTGAAATATTATTACGTGCATCATATTGGAGACAAAATTTCGAACAAAAAAGACCAATTAATTTATTTCATACGATAAATGTGTAATATTTTTCAGTTTAAATCAGTACTAAAAGTATGAAAGTAATATTACAAAATAATTGTTTATTTCAGTGATGTAATAGTAAGATTTAAATAAGAACATTATATTAACTTGTATTGTAAATCACGAAGATTGTAACATTTCATATCAAACTGCAAAGTCTTAAATTTTAAAGTAAAATCTTAAATACAAAGTGGGCCCAAAATTTACTAGTAACCTTAAGGTTAATTAACTAACATCGACGTAAAGTAAGTAACCTGATATAACATGCATGGTAAAGTGTGAAATTCCACTAAGGTGGATTAAAAAATTACCATGATTACAAAGGTTGCACTGGAATAGCTGATTTTCGCTTTAATTAATCTCAACGTAATTCTGCACTATATTTATGCCGTTCTGGAGAAATTTTATATCCGTCGTAAGACACAAACACAAGGATTTTTTTCCGGATTTTCTGAACCAGTGTTTTAGAGTTTGACGGCGCGTGTAAGCTAAACGACTGACTTATGATAAATGTTGTTCGACTATCAATATTTTAGACTATTCAATTCACATGTCATCTGTCAAAAGTGGACTAATCAAAAAGCAGCATTTGAAATTTCAGAGCCAACCGAAATGAATTGTAATGCCTATTGCACTAGTAGTGAATAGAATCGACTATTGCACTAGTGGTTCAAGTGACTATTTTAAACAAATGAAATTTTTTTATTAGAAAAATCTTTTTGAACAATTTGCCATTATAAATAAATGTTGTTCACTAACAAAGCTATAACGTAAGGAAATTTAGAAAACTTTGCGAATGACAAAAGTTTGTGTACTGGTTATCATGGAAATGAAATCATGTGTAGCTCAATTTTTAAAATTATAATTTTTGAAAAATGAAATTTGTTCATTGAATAGTCTCTCGAATACCATTCGTAGTCAAAGTTAAGTAGATTATTTTTGAGATGGTATCTAACGCACTCGTGCTATTCAAACACAAGCGCAATGAATATGAGTGATACCATCTCAAAAATAATCTACTTAACTTTGACTACTTGTGGTATTATAAGTGATAATTTAACGACCTACCAAAAAAATATCTACAGTTTGTTACCTTATTTTGCTTAGTTCGAGATATTTGAAAAACAAAACGGTATCGCGTTCTTAGTTTACAAGACAGTTAATAACCTTTTGACCTGCGGTAATTATTTTTCGAATCGCACAGAATTTTCTCTCGCACCAGCAAGACAAACACAAATACGATGTCTTAACTGAGCCTCCAATGTAGTCCGGACGGTCAGGAACAAATTTACTATAGAACCTTGCACTTTGTGAAAAAAGCATGAAATTTGGCACAAGTGTACACTGTAAAAAACACGTAAAAATACATTCAAATACGTGTAATTGTTTACATTCAAAATTATAGTAAAAATACATATTGTGTATTATTCTATTGATAATAGTGTGAAATTACAGTTTTTCTGTAATTTTACCTTAGAATTTGTAGCAATTAAAAAGAAGAAATGAAAAATATACACAAAAGAACGTAAATTTACCAGTTTTTGGCATCACGAATGTAAAACTACATTGTGATATTGTATATTTACATCACCAAAATAATTGCACGTAAAAATACATTCAAATACGTGCAATTTTTACATTCAAAATTACATAAAAACACATATTGTTTAATATTCCACCAATAATTGTGCGAAATTACGGTTTTTCTGTAATTTTCCTTGTATATGTAATTTTACATTGGAATTTGTGTAATTAAAAAAGAAAAATCGAAAAATATACACAAAAGAATGTAAATTTACCAGATTTTGGCATCACGAATGTAAGTAATTATAATTTAACGCTGAATTACATTTTAATTGTGTAATTTTTTTTTAAATCAATTTATGGATTATAATATTACAGGAACGCACGTAAAGTCCCTCCTTTGATTGGTAATATTACACTTGCGATGCAAAAATTTGCATTCAATGATAGTAATATTACACATGCAGTGCTAAAAATTTACATTTGATAATGGTAACGTACTAATGATGCTGATGATATGTCATGTAAATTTACACAATGCATAAACAAATTTACACAATGAACTAGGAATTTTACACATGGAACACAGAGTAACACTTTACATAAAATCATCATGTAAATTAAAGTCAAATATGGCGCGCACTCAGAATTCGCGAATTTTTCCCAAATACGTCATGTTCCGCCACTTTAACATAGAAAATTAATGAAATAGAAATAACTAGCAGGCACGGGCGGCATCCGCCGCCCTTAGCCATCTAGACCCAGAATAGATCCGAGTAGGCCATAGTTGTTCGGCCTTCGGCCTCACAGGGGGAGGACCATAATAGATCCGCGAAGGCCATAGTTGTTCGGCCTTCGGCCTCACAGAGAGAGGACCATGATAGATCCGCGAAGGCCATAGTTGTTCGGCCTTCGGCCTCACAGGGGGAAGACCATAATAGATCGGTGAAGGCCATAGTTGTTCGGCCTTCGGCCTCACAGGGCGAACCATAATAGATCCGTGAAGGCCATAGTTGTTCGGCCTTCGGCCTCACAGACCGGACCATAATAGATCCGTGAAGGCCATAGTTGTTCGGCCTTCGGCCTCACAGACCGGACCATAATAGATCCGTGAAGGCCATAGTTGTTCGGCCTTCGGCCTCACAGACCGGACCATAATAGATCCGTGAAGGCCATAGTTGTTCGGCCTTCGGCCTCACAGACCGGATCATAATAGATCCGTGAAGGTCAAAATTGTTCGGCCTTCGGCCTCACAGACCGGACCATAATAGATCCGTGAAGGCTATAGTTGTTCGGCCTTCGGCCTCACAGACCGGACCATAATAGATCCGTGAAGGCCATAGTTGTTCGGCCTTCGGCCTCACAGACCGGACCATAATAGATCCGTGAAGGTCAAAGTTGTTCGGCCTTCGGCCTCACAGACCGGACCATAATAGATCCGTGAGGGCCATAGTAGTTCGGCCTTCGGCCTCACAGACCGGACCATAATAGATCGGTGAAGGCCATAGTTGTTCGGCCTTCGGCCTCACAGACCGGACCATAATAGATCCGTGAAGGCCATAGTTGTTCGGCCTTCGGCCTCACAGACCGGACCATAATAGATCGGTGAAGGCCATAGTTGTTCGGCCTTCGGCCTCACAGACCGGATCATAATAGATCCGTGAAGGTCAAAGTTGTTCGGCCTTCGGCCTCACAGACCGGACCATAATAGATCCGTGATGGCCATAGTTGTTCGGCCTTCGGCCTCACAGACCGAACCATAATAGATCCGTGAAGGCCATAGTTGTTCGGCCTTCGGCCTCACAGACCGGACCATAATAGATCCATGAAGGCCATAGTTGTTCGGCCTTCATCTGTCATCTTTCATCTTTAATCTGTCATCTGTCATCTGCCATCTGTCATCTGTCATCCGTCATCTGTCATCCGCCATCTGTCATCCGTCATCTGTCATCCGTCATCTGTCATACATACATACATACATAATCTTCACGTAAAGTTACATCTTCATGTAAAGTTAAATCTTCCGCAAAGAGGTAGATCTTCCACGAAGAAGTGGATCTGCGTCTTCTTGCACAATTCCGGCGAGTTCTGCGACCTATATAAAGTGCTCCGGTCTTATTCGCGGCATTCAGATTAATTTGTTAGTGGTTTTTTGTTAGTAGTTTTTTATATATTTGACAAATTAAATTTTTTGTCAAACTTGTGATTTGATTTTCGCAAAAAACGAATAACTTTTTTCCCCGCCACTGACTGTACGTCAAATTAATTATTTGACAAATTAAATTTTTTGGAATAACTTTTTTCCCCGCCACTGACTGTACGTCAAATTAATTATTTGACAAATTAAATTTTTTGTCAAACTTGTGATTTGATTTTCGAAAAAAGCGAATAACGTTTTTCCCCGCTCGAATTTCTTCTCCATATATGCGAGAGTAGTTGCGCCTGGAGCTACAAAATAACTGTGCAAAATTTGGTCGAGATCGGTCCAAGGGTCTAGGAACGTATAGCGAACAAACACGCAAACACGCAAACAAACAGATCTTCTCTTTTATATATTTAGATAACGGAAAATGATTTATCTGTAATGTCAATTGATTGTTCATCAAAATGTATTTTTATAAGTTCGGGTCACCAAACATCAGAGTTTTACAGTGTATTTGAGAAATACGATACAGTGATTTCTGTAACTATTTTTAATCTCTTGCTTTCCACGACCTTACGTGTCAAGTTGCAAATCACATTGTATTTTTCTTCTTTATTCTCATGTTCCCCAATCCTTGCCGGATTGTCAACATTTAAAGATCGTCCATATCCAAGGCTTTGCGTAGTTCTGTGAGCATTTAAGTTAATTTGAGGTGGCTTGCTAAGCTGGTCTGGTTGGTCCGAGAGAGGTATTTTATTTCCCACCTACCCTGGTTTTCGGCCGAGCATTCCCCCTATGCACCACCTGGAGACTCGCCCAGTTTTTCCTACCATTATTTAAAAAATGATAATACTCAATTTGACCCCTTTTCACTGTTACTAATCCATTATATTTATATTAGTATACCGGTAAAAATAAGTCTGTTTGTGCAGCTTTGGATCAAGTAAGAAAACAACAACTGGCAGTGACGGAAGCCTTACAGCAATTAGACAAACGCCACAAAGACTTGGACTATATTGTCGAGCGAGCCAAGTCTGCGACAATCGATATGAAGCATGATCAAGATAACGACGACGAAGCAGACTTGTCGACTTATTGTATAACCTGTGGACATGAAATACATTCGCGTACAGCAATAAAACACATGGAAAAGTGTTTCAACAAATACGAGTCACAAGCTTCGTTTGGTTCGAGATTCAAAACAAGAATCGAAGGGAATAATATGTTCTGCGACTTCTACAACACAATAAATCATACATATTGTAAGCGTCTACGTGTTTTGTGCCCCGAACACAGTAAAGATGGTAAAGTTGGCGACAATGAAGTGTGCGGATGCCCTTTAGTGCGAAATGTGTTTGAATTGACTGGTGGAATATGTTTGGCTCCTAAGAAGTCCTGTGTTAAGCATTTTGTGTGGGAGAAATTGCGCAGAGCTGAGGTAAATGATGGGAAATTTTTGGATTTGTTTTTATGTATCTAAAGATTATAATTTTTAGATCGATTTGGAACGGGTGAGGCAGTGGATGAAAATGGACGAACTTTTGGAGAAGGAACGTCAGATTCGACAAAGTATGGCTTCCCGAGCTGGAGTTTTAGGCTTGATGTTGCATTCTACTTACAACCACGAGGTTATGGAACATATAACTAAAGCGAGCCAGCAGGACCAAGCTGCTGTGCAGCGAGAATTAGCAAAACGTTTTAGAAAAGGTGTTAAAGTACAAGAACCTTAAGGTTTGATTTGAAAAATGTTGTTTAATTTTTTTTGTAGTAGTGCTGCCATTAAAAATTTCTGTTTCTGTATTTTTAAGATTCAATAATTAAATTATGATATATTAAATTTAAAATTTATATTTCCGAGGTTTGTTTACCCCTCAACAAATTCTTGCACCGATTATGATAAAGGTTAAGGTACCCTAATGAGCCCTTCGAAATTGACTTTTTCCTATTAAGTTTGGTGAAGTTTAAGGTTTATAGAGTGATATTAAAAAATAAAATTCTTGGATGAGCGACTTTTAATATGAAAAATATGACTTTGAAAATCGTAAATTTTATACGTTCACCGACGCGCATGAATAAAATGTGTGGAATCTCACCCATTCTATCATCGGTCCGCGTGAGTTGATATACTCTAAAACCTAGCGGTTTCCGCATCGGCAGATGCGACACGGCTCTCGTACGGGTAACGTCGATGTAAGGTTACTGTTTTGTCATTATTTTTTTTAAAGCGATTTTTTGGGGGTGAAACGTAAAAGGGAACTGCAGCATACCGCAACTATACTTTTAAATGCTAAATCCAGGATTTCTATGATTCCGATTTTTTTTATCCCGGTTTTCTTGATGGATGGCGCCTTCAAGTATGTTTAGCCCTTGCGTACGCCATGAAAAACCGGCCGGGGCTGCGGAGTAGCGCAGGCTTGGTTTTTTCGATGGTGACTAACGCGACAAGTCTCGAATCCACTTCCAAACGTTTAATAGAGACCTCATTCTTACAATACCGTTTTTTATCAATGCGACAACGCAGAAACAGTTACGTTACCGGATACCGATCACGAATATGCCATGAAACGGTCGTGATGTGAGGGACCATACAAGGACGCCCACATAAACTGATCCAGGTGCGCCGCAATACACCCAGTCGATGACAATACTGTTTCTCTAAGCTCCAGTAACCCTCGACCTGGTTTGTGCATACCCCCGCTCCACAAAATTCCGACTGTGGTTCACAGTCCTGTGGGTATAGGGCGAGACTCGACCTAGGGTGTTCAACGCAGAATAACCCGCCCAACAATCGGTCCAGATTTCGGTGCCAGGACGAACGTGTTTCACGATGAGCGACACCAGCGTCAGGGCATCCCTTTTGGCAACGTATTTAATGATGCCTCGCTTTTCTGTGGTGTCGTACATGCCGACCACCCATTGCTGCTGGCGGATAACAATCCTACCAACACCATACTTCCGTCGCGTAATGACGCTCTCATCGATCTGCACCGTCCGACCTGGCCCACCGATTGCTAGGACTTCCGGGGTATTCTTGAGCTGCCAAGTGCATATTGCTCGGAACTTCAGGTATACACGATAAACGCTTTTCCTGGGAACCCCGTAAATGGCACTAGCTACCCCAGACCTCGTCTGACAACTCCATAGCCACAGACTGTGCTTAAAGAAGGTATTGTCATGGATCGGATGTCTTCTTGCAACGCGGACACCTGAAGCAGTGTTTCAACCAGTAATTATTTCGCTTAATTAGGGAGCAGTAGCGCCTGCAGGCACTTGCACGACATCTACTGCTATGCGGAATTAAACGAAATGTTTGTAGTAACGCAACAGTTTCAGCGTCATCTCAGTTGAAAAGCAACGCAATGTCGTCGGAACAGTTAACTTGCTCGGCGGTGTTCATCTCCACTGCTCGAGGTTTACTAAAGAAACGCCCCCGAAATGAGTCGTATATATAAGATTTTTATGGGCGTGGCCTTAAATCGACTAATTCTATAGGCCGAATGCAATCGGTACATCGCATTTAGTTTTTAATGAAATTTCGGTTTTTTTTCTATTTAAACTTAATGATCCTTGTTTTATAATAAAATTAATGACTTTTTTGTTCGAAATATTAAGCCATTTCTATAAGGAAATTTTCGAAAAGGAGGAAATTAGGGTTCTGGACCCACGCCAGCAACTCAGCAGCGCCAGGCGCCTTGTGCGGAGCCGCTTGATCGGCCTTACGTCACCACAACACCCCCAACAAGCGGTCACGACCCCGGTTTCTCAATGAGTCCCGGTACTGGCACCACCCCCGGTTCTTCCAGAGTCCCGCGGGCCGCCACCATCGCGTAGGTCCAGCCTGGCGTACGACGAAGGTCCGATAAAGCGTTTCACAGTCGATGAGGGTGGAGGCGAATTTTTTGTAACCCTAACTTGGTCTCGTTAACAAATCAGGGGGACCGCCGGCTTAACGTGTCCCCCGAAACACGGCCGACCGCAGTTCTTTGTAGTAAGTCGGTCACCCACACAAGTGGTTACCCGAACAAGTGTTGCTTGCATGCGAATATCGAATAACTAGATTTTAGGCTTCTATACAAAGTATAACAAGAAGCTTTTTTAGATTTAGATTTAAAGATTTTATTAATAAATTTACAAATATATATACAAAGGTTCTATAGGGGGCACCACAATTTAGTGTTCCTTTATCTTACCTTACAAATTTTAATACATATAGGAGTACCTCGCCTTTGCATATCTCCATTTCTCTTCGTTGCGACCTTGCCGGCCTTATAGCACTTCGTCGTGTTCCTTGTTTTTCATTTCGTTTTCGTAATTACAATTTTTACGTTGGATTTGTTGGAAAATTAATTAAAAAACCAACTTACAGAAATGCGTTTGTACAGGGAACAATAAAACAATAATATACTAAACTACGGACACATAACATAACAGACAATACAGGACATGACAGGACAAGACAAGAAATAAATTATGATAACATAAAATTGACAATGACAACAAAATAACAACATCATTAATAGTGTTGTATACATATTTTCGTAGTTGGGACGCTAACGGGTTTCAGTTTCATATCTTCTCAAAGTTCAGTGATACTTCGTCCATTGGCGCAGCGGTTGCCGTGGTCAGAGATCTTGTTCGTCGTCGGAGTTGGATGGTGGAGTATTAAGGAATTTAGGTAGGGTTTGGAAGGGGAGTCTGTATTTGCGGGTGGTATTGTCTTGTGTCATATTTGTCGTTAGTGTACTTTTGTGTATTTGTGTAGAGTAGAATTTCTTAGATAACTCTGAGAAATTCTACTTGTGTGTCGTCGTCTAGTGTTGTGATGCGTGTGTAGCGATCTGCTCCCGTGACGAGTCGGAGGCGGCGGTTCTGGAATACCTGCAATGGTCTTAGGCGTGTCTTGGACACTCCGGCCCATGCAGGACAAGCGTACGTTAGGATCGGTCTTAGCACGGTTTTGTATAACGTGCGCTTGTTTTCGGAACTCATCTGCCCCCGTTTCATCAGGCAGTAGATCTTGCGATTTGCTCCATAGGCAAGTTGCCTCCTTAGCTTAAGGTGTTCGTCGAAATTTAACCGGGAGTCCATGGTGACTCCCCAGGTATTTCACCTTAGGCTGGGGTGTTATCGTTTGACCGTCGAGCTTGAGATGTTGGAAGACTCGATGATTTGTACGCTTTCTGGCGAAGACTATTGTCTCCGTCTTACCGGCGTTCAGTCGAATCTTCTATTTCTCAAAGTACTCTCGGATCATGTTTAAGTGTATTTGTGTTTGTTTGGTGGCGACCTGTGCGCTGAACGAATGCGTGTAGATGGCGGTATCGTCAGCGTACAGAGCCATGCGTGTTTGTCGGAATGTCGTGTATGTAAAAGGGGCAAGCACGGAGCCTTGGGGAACTCCGACTTGTATGGCTTTGTGTTGGGATATGGTGTCGTTGACCTTGACCGCGATCGATCTGTTTGTTAGATATGAATGTACTTATGAGTTTGGTTAGGTGATTGCTGAAGTTGTGTTGGATCATTTTGTAAATTAGTCCATCCGTCCAAGTTTTGTCGAAGGCTTACTCTATGTCGAGTAAAGTCATCACCGTGACTTTATCGTTCTTAAATTGTTCGATCACGTCCTTAACAATTCGTGTCACCTGCATGGTTGTATTAAGGCCAGCCGTGAACCCGAATTGGTAAGGGTTTGTGGTCTTCAGTGTCGTTTGTTCTCGAGTTAGTCGTGTTAAAATGATTTTCTCAGTGAGTTTGGACATGGTGTTGAGTAGTGTGATGGGTCTGTAGCTGATCGGAAGTGTGGGGTCTTTATTAGGTTTGTGTATGGGGATTCTGATGCCAAGTTTCCAGGCCGTAGGAAAGTATTGTACCTTTATGATTGCATTGATGATATAATTTAACTGTACAATAGCTTTCCGTGACAAGTTTTTGAGAACCTTGTTCTCAATCTTGTCCGGTCCTGGAGCCTTGCCCCCGGGCAGTGTTTTGATTGTGTTATGAATTTCTGTGGGATTGGTTAGGGGTGTTTTGGTAAGGCGTTGTGGGATGTCGTATGATTGACCAGAAAAGGCAAATACATTTTGTTTTATGACTGTTTGTTCTGGAGTGTCTGTGTCTTGAAGAGTGTGAATGTTCTGGAATGTGGTAGCCAAGAGCTCCGCATTTTGGGCGTCGCTCATGGCGGTGAAGGTGTTTTCTCGCAGAGCCGGGATCGGCTCGTACGATTTGCGTAATGATTTGGTGAGTTTCCAAATCGAATTGTCTGAAGGACGTAGGGAGGTCAGAAGGTCCTCCCAGGTTTTATTTTTGTGTGGGGTGATTTTCGTTTGTACTTGCCTGTTCAGGTCAATCATGACGTGTTTGTAGTGGATGTCGGATGTGCGCTGCCAAAGCTTACGGTTCCTGTTCCGTTCCCCGATCAACAACTGGATATCTTCTGCGAAGACGTCCCGGTTGTCGAATAACTCGATTTCGAGCAGCATATCCCGATGCGGTCGACTCTGATTATCTTACAAAAAGTTGAGTTTATATAATATATATTTTTTGTTTTACATAATAATAGCCAATATATTTTCATCATCTGCAAATAAAATTTACATAATAATTCACTTTTCTAAAATTACCATCTATAAATACTAAAACTACATAAAACTATCTAACATGTTAAAACATTTTAGTTACTAAGCCTGTATTACAACAGGCTTTACACATGAACAATATTAAATATAATAAAATTTTAGTGGACTAATCACTGTTTTCATCATCTTGCGATTCTCAATTTAATTTGCTTGGAAACCAACTTTTATTGATACAATCGTTAATTCCCACTAACAGTTCGTGAAAAGAATATTTTGATTTGTTATTAAAAAAATCACTGTGATTATTATCGAATGATGCATTTGGAATTGAGAAGTCGTTTAATTCGGTCGTAAGTTTCTCAACAACAAACATTACTATGGACGATTTCCCTTCTTCATTTTCAGATTGCACTTCAACAAATGATTCCTCCTTTTTCTCTTCTCCCAACGTGACATTTTCGCTAATACTGTTCGCTGCTAAAACTACATTTCTTCTTACAAAAATTTTTCTAACATTTAAACCCATTCTTCTTAGTCTATAAAGTGTTGCAGTTTCGAATAATTTTAAGTTCAAGGCATGTGTTTGTAGTAAATGATTTTCAAATATAGAAGTCGAATTAATGTTATAATTGTGAGCAATGTAGGAACACGACGCCCGTTGATCACCTTTAAATGATAAAACGCACTGTAATTTAGGATCGTGTGTATCACATAAAACTTGATAAAATACTGACATATATTCGGCACAGTCTTTGAGATCGCTCCAAGTTAAACCCGAAACGCTTAATGCAACAGTTATACCAAATAAATAATACATGGATCCTGCAGCAATTACACTGTAATTAAAGAGTAAAAAGCCAGGATCCAAAGAAAATAAATCGATAATATGAGATCCACGAGTGAATTGATATGCCGAGTATTGAGAAAAGAAGAAGCTTCGATTTACGTTATCCTGCTGAGTCGTTTCTTGACACAATTTTTTCGAATCAAAATGTATCTGCATGTAAAGATTTAACCAACCGGTTGGAGTCATAGGATTCATGTCCCATCCCAATGTGTTTAATAAATGTACTTCACAATGTAAAATATCTTCATCAACATAAGCTCCATCGCAAACATAAGAAAATTCAGATAATTTTGGCGGAAACACTTCTTCAAATTTTACTGCGATAAACAAGGCAGATATTCCGATAAGTTGTATCTGATTTTTGGGAACGTTTGGTGTGATAGTGAGATAACGATCGATATAATCGATCGCTAAGTAGTAAGTAACTCGATGAAAATGATAAACCTGACAAACTTCCATTATCCAATCCATCAAAATTGCTCTCGTTTGTGGCAAAAAACTGGCAGGATCCTCAAACAGCCTACAATTTCTGGTACGTAAAGTAGCTTCTTCCTTGTAAACCATTGTTTGCCATACTTCCTTACTATTTGCCCATGGAAGCAACGGTAAAGGGTTTTCGCGAGCTTTACGTGCAGTCCAAGATTCGTTATTTCCAAACAACTTTGTTTTACAAACTTCTTTTTCAGCGTGCGGTGTTTTATAATTATGTTTAGAAGTAGAAGGTTGGTTTTCCGATTCGTATATTGGAATATCCTCGAGAGTTTTACTATCTGCGAACGAGCAATGTTTCTCCATAAATTTATTTTGATATGCTTGAATATTTATTTCAGTATTTTTAGCAACTTCCTCTCCATAATCAAATCCAAAAATTAGATTTAATTTGGGTTGCATCAATTCGTCTACAAATAATCTACTATCGTCAAAGTACTTTCCAATTGTTTCGGTTGAATTTGGTAAACCATCTTCACTGCATAAAATATCAATCGAGCTGTTGTGATCTGAAGAATTTTCTTCATTTTGTGTAGCCATTATGTGCAAAAATTCTTTCTTTAAAATAACTAATTTGTGTACCTAACAGGTTGATTTTTCCCAAGTTTTTCACTTTGCGCGATTTTAGCGATTAATTTAAAAACTAAACACCACTTAAGTCATTATAAATGCATATTATGTTAAAGGAAACAATTTCTTAAAAGAGATGTAAATCGGGAAAATATTCAGGTTATGTTTATTTTAAATCACCTTGATAACTGCGAATAATTTTTAAAATGTTATATCTCCCTTGATATCGCAATTGGAAACCGAAATTAACGTTGGTAGTGCTGCTAATGTAAACAAATATGGCCTCCTGAAGGAAGTTTACATAAACAAAATAAGAACAATTTGCTGTGAAAGAGTCCAAATAATACCACAATCACTTTTATCACTCGTACAAAACTACAACGAGGTGGGCGAATGGCTGAGCGGTTAGCGTGTTAACTTCTCATGCCGAGATTCATAGGTTCAAATCCTGTGAGGTGCTATCTATAAAAGGATTTTGCGCTCACCAAATGTCTATCTGCTGGCCACAGGTAACATTATATATGGCTCAAAGACTTCCCTGGTCGGAGTAGACGATGTAAAAATCGTCTATTCCCGTGGTTCGGAATCCACGTTAAGCTGTAGGTCCTCTGTGATCGTCACACAGTTTCAACACGCAACGAGCACAGACAGGGAATCGGAAGACGGCGTGAACGTCATAAACCGATGTATTACCTGAACCACTAAAGAAAAGCCCTGCGTCATCAATAATTCGTCATCAATAGTTGAAGATCAGACAACTTTTTATTTTGTATCTTTGCCCCTCTTACGTTAAACGATATAAGGAAAATGTAATGCTATGTCATTTCTTCTTTTCTTTAAGTGCCGTGCCTGATTTCAGACGTAGGCGACCTCTCTCCTATGCATATGTTGTGCGTTTGAAGTATTATCACACACATAGGGGACCTACTGCTTAGCGCGGGCTCCGAACCGCGGCAAGTGTATACACTTCATCTCCAGAGAGGCTGTACTAGGCAGATTACACCTCGGTGGTTTGCCATTGCCTTCCGAGGGGAGACGGTCAGAATAAAGTTTTTACTGAGCCCGGAGTTGAACCAGGTATTTAGCATTAACAGCAACGCACTTAACCGCTAAGCTGGCGACCGTCTCTAAGTTGATAAAATAATGACGTAGGGCTTTTCTTTCGTGGTTCAGATAATATGAATACTACAACGAAAACATGCACAAGTAATTCGCATGTACTCTAACCGTCTTTATTACAGTTCTATAAACGGTCGCGTGGTGGCGTTTTCTTATTCGGAGTTGCCAATTGCATCACAAGTGGCGTATTTTCGCGAGTAACCGAATGTAACTGGTTAACATTTCTGTCATTTTCGCTACGGAGCGGTTAACAACACCTGTTGCCGAAATTGCTCCTGTCAAATGAACATTTGTACTGATCTGGTCCCAGTTAAAGAGTGACCTCTTGTTTTACGGCAAAATAAATTAAAATTGGTTTCGTCTATCCACACGATTTGTTTGCCCATATTCTCTAAGTTGCTCTATAAGTTGAAAAGCCACAAGATAAGTCGATTGTCTGTCATCAGCCGCCTATGACAGTGGCGCTCACAAATTTAAGAGTTTTTGCCGTGTTTACGCAAATTTACGTCTTAGCGACCCCTCTGACGCTAAGTGAACCACATCCTTCAAAACCCAGCAATACCAGCAAACAAATACCTGTCACATTCCCTAATACGTGTTATTTAAATTCCATTTTTACCCCCAGCTAATATCAACCAAAACCGGTTTTGCTTTTCTCGTCGTAGAGTTACCAACAGAAAAAAAATTATCGTAATTTGATTGGATTGGTAATGAGATTTTATTATATAAGTAAACAAACTTTTACTTGATCCAGCATTTGATCGATTCCTACCATAAATAAAATAGCCAATATGAGAAGAACCGTAAAGTGTGCGGATTTAGGCTGCCCAAATAGAACAGATGTAAAAATATCAAAAGAAATTAGTTTTCACGGTTTTCCGATCGACCCAATAAAAAAAGCAGAATGGGTATCGGCTCTAAATAGAAACAAATGGAAACCAACTTCACAGAGTATTTTATGTTCAGAACATTTCAAATCGGAAGATTTGGACAAAACTTTGCCATATGTTCGTATACGGAATAATGCAATACCGTCTATATTTGATCACCAACCAGCGTCTAAACGAATGGCAGCCAATGAAATCGAACCATCATCACCAATTCGAAATAAACGCAAATTTACGCCATCAAACTCTCCCCAGAATCAGAAAGTTGTTTTAACATACGAAAGCTCTTCAGATGATTCGTTGGAGTTGGAAGCCTTTCCTGAAGAATTGAGTCCCGAACAGTTGAAGTATATAAATAGAAACAATTTTGAAGCGCAAGAACTTGAAGAGAAAATTGACAACTTGTGTAATCAACCGAATGTGGAAGTTGTATTTGAAGATGTACTAACTTACAGTGATTCTTTAACCAACACTTTTCCCTCCAAACGGAAAAGGGAACGCGTTTCGAAAATGATTCCTCTGAAATTGAAAAATAATTCTCCCGGTGGCCAACAAATTGTTACGGATCCTAAATCGGGTTTTGTTTTGAGCACCATAACACCCGCTGTTCCATTTCCATCGAATATTAAGCCGAATGTTGAGGCGAAACAACCTAAACGAAGAGGTAGAAAGCCGCGCGTTATAAAGAATTCAAAACCGAACAATACTTCTTTTAGCCAATCACGAGCAATTGATCCTTTAATGACTGTTGTTCCTCTCGAAATGTCGCCGTTGAAAGGTATCGAATCTAATAAAAACCTGCACCATTCACTTATGGTTATTGCTAAACCGCATTTAGGGGTAAAAAAGTTCACGGAAGACGATCGAATACAATTGGATACTCAAGTCAAAACTGTACTGTCATATAGTCTCAAAGAATTTATCGAATGGTTAATCAAACAAGGGTTATTAAAATCATGTCAAGTTTGCTCTTGTCATTCTTCAAAGCAATTGAAGTTGTGGTTGTCTAATGACGTTACAAGTCTTCAGTATTCTGGTGGGTATCTATGGCTAGCTGACTGCTGTCCGGATAAAATTGTATCGGTATTCAACGGTTCTTTATTTGAATCTTCACCTTATCCTCCCAGTGAAATACTGAAGTTGATTTATCATTGGTCCTGTCAGACCAATTTCAAAGATATGGTTAAATTGTTAACTGTCGACAATTCTTATACGATGTTGGCACATTCAAGGTTACGTGCGATCTGCACTGTTGCTATACAAACTCACGTTAGTCTCTTTGGTGGGCCAGGTAAGAAAGTAGAAGTTGGAGTGATAACATTATCGAACAGCAACAAAAGGGTGAAAGTGGAAGTGCTGGGTTTGTTAGAACCTGACACGAAACAAATTCGTTTACGTGCATTAGAACCAATTTCTGACGGCGATGGGCAACAAATGAGCAGCATTTTGGAACATATATCAGATTGGATTCATCCCAAAAGTATCATAGCTATTGATGCTACAATTGATCAAGAGGCTTTGATTAAGCGGGGCTTCACCGACATCCATAAATCTATGTCGACTGATCAAAATCCCTTAAATGAATCTATAAAGAAATATTTGCGCGAAATTGTGCCGCGCATGTTTGAAAATACTATCTCGTTGTTAACCATTAATGTTATGCAACAGTTTTTGGACGAATTGGTGTGGCGTGAAAGGTATGGCTCAACTCCAGCGGAATGCTTCAATAATATTATGCTTCACATTTCGCAACAAACACAGGGCGATACCATTATAAACACTCATTTAGCCGACGTATCGGCGAACCCTTTCAAAAATTGGCGACCTGTAAAAGATATCACAGGTTAAAAGTAATAAGCTTAATTGAAATTATTCTTAGAGACAGGAAAACATAAAAACTTGCAGAATTTGTTCAAAGCCAATAATTATTATTGTTACATATAAATAAAATAATTATGAAAAATTGAAAAATATTAGTCAGTATCACTATTTGCCGACGTTTTAGCGGAGTTGTCAATGCAGAAAATTTCCTATCCGTAGGTACGAACTGTGATATACCTTTAACAAGATTACTTTACACATTTGAATCTTTTTTAATCCGATTAGGAAATGATGCCACTCTTGTATGCACATCACCATAAATATTGTAACGGTTTGAATTTTTCCGCTAAAATTTTTGGTTATTTGCGATTTTTAAGTGGGAGGTTATAACGGTGCAGCGAGGAACTATGCTGCGAGAGTCGCAAGCAGTCAGTTTTCTAGTGTGAAGGCGAAAGCATATTCGAGAAATTTTTGATGTGCAACAGTTAACGAGGTTAATAAACGTGAATTTGAGGTCAAACGTTAGGTTATCGTTTAGGGCCTGATTGAGCTTTCATTATAGCCTGTAGCAAGTAGGTCAGTGATGGGGCTGCCATCTTCGAGCTTCCGACCAAGCTCTCAGCCTATTATTATCCAGGCTGATGGACTTTGATTGAAACATAGCATTTCCTCTAAATTTGGTGTACGGTTATTTCGCCGATACTCGGTCGTCAGAGCCTCGTTTGTGCGAGCAGGCGAGATCGATATTTGAATAGGAGAGGCTATATTTTGCGCTTCACTACCCCATAATACCCCACAGTATCAAATATTTGGGTGAATTTGGTGTCAAACATTTAGAGCACCGTTTGAGCCCGAATGAGCTTCTATTATTTTCGTTTGAGCTTCAAAGGTCGCGGAGTTATTCGCGAAAAACTACTGGGGGTGGGGAGGTAAATCGGTCGCTCAGAGGTGTGTCAGCCGGGTCGAGCTTAGGTTAGTGTTAGGAAACGATTTTTTCCCGCAAGTTGAACGTTAGAAGTTAGAACCACTAGAAATGTCAGGAATCTGGATGGCTCAACAAGAACACCGTATGCAAAGAAATCGTGCGTACGGTCCTGAGTTGCCAACGTTAATTACAAATTCTTGGTTTCATCCTGCATGTAAACTCCTCTCATCCATTTTAACCTTCTAGAGCAGTTTACAGGTGAGCTTAAGTGTTGACCTTTAACTCGGAGGGCAGTTTACATGCTTTTTGGAAATCTACCTGGCAGATGAGGGCAGTTTACATATACCCGTATAAATATTGTAGTCCAAAGCAACCCCTAAATTGCCCCACGTTACTGGTGTGCCACTTAAATGTCGTGATCTAAGAGTTATCAATGGACTAAACACTTTAGTAGAAAATGCCAACAACCTATCTGCTCCGGTCCTAGCTCAGCTCCGCAAAACAACAGAAGTGCAAAACTCAGAAAATGTCCATACAAATAACTCACTAAATTCCTCAAATGGTTCCTTATCAATGGCTGTGGATCTCTGTTACATGCCTCACTTTTATGTGACAAATAAAATATAGTTGCATTGAAAATTTTTATATTATTCAGTTTAGTAAATTTCAAAATCACCCTGGTACCAGTCAAAATTACAAAATAAATGTTGTACAAAAATTTTTCTGGGAAAATTCCCTTACAATACAATAAAATTGTTGAATTAGTTGCAGCTTCCTCTTCTTTAACTCCTTTGGCTGTGTTGATGTAATACAAACACAGATATGAAATGTTCTTGTTAAATTCGCGTTAATTTTCTTGACTAAATGTCTTTATTATTAAATGAAAATGAAATTTTGTTTAAATTTTTAATGGTAGTTGCTATCAGTACCCGTAAGTTAGATGCAACGCCGTAAAGTTCAAAAAATGGTTTTTAAAAAAAGTCAAATAATAGTGTTTAAAATACCTTATCGCTTTTAAAACTCGTTCACCTGATGTTTTACTGTAACTCATGCTCAGCATCTGCGCAAGATCAAGGATTGACAATCCATTCAAAGTTTCTTTCTTCAGTGTCTCGAGTCGTGTACACTTCAATTTCTCACATCGACCAAAATTCTCAACATTCGTCGGTGTTATCACCTCCAATTAAACGAAGTGCTACTATTTAAAATAGCCAACTGATAAAATTTCTAGCGACTTGTCTTTAAAGATGCTAATTCCATCTACTTCACCAAAACAATGCATTCAAAAAAAGGATATTAATTAAAGTGGCAAGATATCTCAAACGTGAGTGTTGCCTTTGCATTCCATCCACGAAGTTTCATAACAATCAAATTGGAACTTGCTTTAGCAGCGGTTCCTAGGTTTCTATACAACTACTTTTCTGGTGTGAAAAGTTGTTGTTATTTTTGGTTGCCAAATAACTTGTCGTTGATCAACGTCTACGCACCAACTGAGGACAGTAACGATGCTGACAAGGAACAATTCTACGATGACTTGGAAAAACTATACGATACGCTGCCAAAACACGATACGGCGATTATTCTGGGTGATTTTAATGCTCAAATAGGGAAAGAAAATTACATAGAGGGTGTTGCTGGCAAGGAAACTATACACGCAGAGACAAACGACAATGGTAATAGACTGTGTTGCCTAGCAGCAGCATTAGGCATGGTAATTAGTAGCACAAAGTTTAAACACAGAAAATTGCACAAAATGACGTGGACGTGGCCTGGTGGAGATAGTACAGACGGAAACCAGATTGACCATGTGCTGGTGAATAAAAGAAGAGCAACATCGATTCAAGATGTAAGATCGTACAGAGGGGCCAATGCGGACACGGATCACTTCCTTGTGGTGGCTGAAATCAAGCAGAAAACAATGATCGGGGAAAGACGACATGAAACAAGAAGGGGAATGGCAATAGAAAAATTTAATAGCGAATCGTATACCATGCAATACCAAGAGATGTTAAAACGTCAGATAAAAGAAAACAAAGAAGACGACATTGATGTGTTATGGAACAATATCGAAGAAAACATTAAAGTAAGTAAAGGAAAATGGAAAACATCGTTCGACGATGAATGCGAGAGGAGTAATAGGAATAAGAAGGAAGCAAGACTGAAATGGTTAGCAACCAGCAAACAAGAAGATCTGAATAATTAAAAGGAAAAAAGAAGAGAAGCAAGTCAATTATACAAGAGAAAGAAAAACGAATGGATCGAACGAAGAATGAAAGAAATAGAAGAAAATAGTACCAACAATGTGAGAAAATTCTATCAACAAATAAAGAACAGCAGAAGGTCATGTAATATAAAAGTAAGAGCACTAAAGAATGAAGAGGGAAGATTAGAAAGCGGTGCAGAAAACATCACGAAAATATGGTTGAATCACTTCCAGAAATTATTAAATACGCAGCAAGATGACTACACGAGATCGAACGTACTGGAAGACTCGGTAAATGATGATGAGGTGCCAGAACCGACAATCGAGGAAGTTACCGACATGATAAAGAGATTAAAAAACTAGTTATTTTTGGTGGACATAATATTTATAATGTAACATCAGATAATTCGATAATCTGCACCAATTAAATTTTTCGAGATAACTTCTTATTAGGGTATCAACGTCTTAAGGTATCAACGTCTTAACGGATCAAAGGATCAACGGATCAAAGGATCAACGAATCAAAGGATCAAAGGATCAACAGATCAAAGGATCAACAGATCAACGTATCAACGTAGTATCAACGGATCAACGTATCAACGTATTTAAATTTCCTATATAGGTGAAAACTTATGTAAATAAAATATAACTTATATTTGGTCAATTTCGAAGGTTCTGATTAGATTTGAATTATGCGGACAGACAGACGGACGGACACGAAGCCAGACCATAAGGCTTCTTTCTATACCTTGTATAGAAGCCTAAATAAGGCTTCTTGTTATACTTTGTATAGAAGCCTAACAATAAAAAAGTCAATCCTTAAATAAAATAGTACGCGTACTATAATTTTACCTTCTGTGCTGTACAACAGAAGTACAAATTATAGAATTATAGCTCTTGTACGTGCTTTTCTCTCACGATTCAATCGCCGTCGCTTTGCAGCAGGATTTTCAAAATTTTCATTATCCATTATGGAAGTTCACATAATGCTTTTTTGGAAATAGCTGTCATAATTTTTCACCGATATAGGAAATTTAAATACGTTGATACGTTGATCTGTTTTTTCAATGCAGACCAAATATAAGTTATATTTTATTTACATAATTTTTCACCTATATAGGAAATTTAAATACGTTGATCCCTTGATACGTTGATCCGATGATACGTTGATCCGATGATACGTTGATACGATGATACGTTGATACGATGATACGTTCATCCGATTGGTTATGAAATTATCCGTTATGCGATCGGTTCGGTTTGCTTCGGGTATTTCCGTGGGACAGACAGAAGGAAGGAAGGAAGGAAGGACTTGGCCTTTTATAATAAGAGATTATTCAGTTTCCCAATATCCCTGCCATATATCCATTAGATATACAAATAATATCTTGGATGGAGTGGATCTTCTATGGATTTTATAGACATCCATTGCACATCCAGTGGATGTTTGGTGCTGTGTGGGTTAGTAAATTTCTTTCGAACATTTACGTATTTATAAATTGCATTAGCGAATCGAAACAACGGATTAACAGATTAACGCAATACTATATAGACGAAGTATTTACAATATAACAACGTATCAGTTGATCAACGTTATGATTGGCTGTGAAACATGCGGACGGACACGAAGCCAGACCATAAGGCTTCTTTCTATACCTTGTATAGAAGCCTAAATAAGGCTTCTTGTTATACTTTGTATAGAAGCCTAACAATAAAAAAGTCAATCCTTAAATAAAATAGTACGCGTACTATAATTTTACCTTCTGTGCTGTACAACAGAAGTACAAATTATAGAATGCCTACTATAATTATAGTACGGTTGGCATCGCTGTACATAGGTAATAATAATCAAACTTTTCCATTCCATTCGTAACTTTACTTTTCTGTAATTTCCGGTCCATTTTTTGAGGTGGATCCATCCTCTTCCTTCTCTTTTATTTACAACTTAACTTCACTATCCACATCAAGCCACTGCTGTGGTTAAAATAAAATAATAAATAATTAGTGCAGATTATCTGATTATGTGATGTTACATTATATGGCGACCAAAAATAACCAGATAATAACAACTTTCCACACCAGAAAGGTAGCTGTATAGAAGCCTAAGAACTGCCGCTAAACTGAGTTCCACCTTGTTTAATTTTTGTTATCTGAAAACAGCTGTCATACAATAAGTCAGGGGCGTACTGGATCAAGTTATTCACGAGGGCTTAGATTTTTCATATCGATCGTTAGCTAAAGCGGTTAAGTGCGTTGCTGCTAATGCTGAATGCCTGGTTACACTCCGGGCTCAGTAAAACTTTATTCTGGCCATGTTTATTACTTTATAACTTTATTCTGGCCTTGTTTATTACTTTAAACTTTATTCTGGCCATATTCATTGTAAGTTTACTACAATGTGTTACACAAGAAAACATTTTACATCTGTTTTGAGAGGTGACATATTTTACATTCGATTTGTATTTTTTCGCTTGTTTATGTACATTTTCCTTTATTACAGTCTTGAAAATGACCCCGATCGAGGGTCGAAACTAGTCGATTCAAAACATAGTATTTCTTTAACACGTCCCCTGATATCCAATATCCTAGTAAAACATATCTTTGGGACAATACCTTATCTTCACTTTATTCTGGCCGTTAATCCCTGCGGCAGTTAGACCAGTAAGCCACGTATCAAAGAATAATTGGATCAACGAATAATCGTATCATGGTATAATCGTATCAGCGGATCATCGTATCAACGGATCATCGTATCAACGGATCATCGTATCAACGGATCAACGTATCATCAGATCAATTTGCTTATATAGGTCATCGCCCTATGAGTATAGTAGATGTAACAGTTTGGCTAATTTTTCGCGCGTTAAGTAAAAGTAAATTATTAACAATGGCATTAATCGAGAACAAATCTGCTTTCAAAACTGTAAAGAATGTGCAATTTGGCATTTTTAGTCCGGAAGATATTCGTAGCATTGTGCCAAAGCGGCTTGAAGTCGACACCCTCATTAACATTGTAACTAGTATTTAAAGGTGCGGTTAAACGGCCCGCTGTAACACGAGCCGCACCGCGCTGCACCATCCGTGTAGGCGCGGCTCGGCTTAATTCGGACGCAAGCCTGCTCGTTTAAACGACGCGGGGTAGCACGATCCTACGCGAGCCGAGCCGTCCGTGGAGATGCGGCACACATCGCGCTGTCCGCTTGTTCGTTCTGCAATATGGATAAACGAAAACGCCTTGCTGCAGCAGCAGCTACTGTTATTTTGCTCGGTGGTGAATATTCAAAAAAAAAAAAGAAAGACGAAGAAGACGATGGTGGATGGTGTCATTGTATAAGAGTCGCAAAACGTAAGTTCATATTTTTATATAAAGTCACCTCGGGTATAGTATTCTTCTCTGATAAGAGTCTTGAAATGAATAAAGAACATAACAATTATTTTTTAATCATGTATTATGGAATTAGACGACAGGTAGGAACATAAAAATCTTAACAATTACTGCTTTATTTTTATATAATAATCTAGGTACAATATAATATTGTTTTTAATATTTTAGGTACAATGCTACAGATCTGCTACATGACCTAACTCGAGAACCCTCTGGATATTTCGAAAATTTTTGTCGGATGTCCGCAGCTGATTTCGAATATCTGCTCAACAAAATCGGACCATTCATCGCAAAACAAGACACTAACATGAGAAAATGTATTCCGATTCAAGAAAGACTGGCTGTAACTCTCAGGTTTCTTGCGACGGGTGATAAATTTAGCAGCCTGGCCTACCTATATAAGTTTTCAAAATCTACAATAGCTACATGCATAATGGAAGTTTGTCAGGCTTTGATTCAAGAGTTGCGAGAAGAAGTAAAGGTGAGCGTATATAATTTATTCAGATTATGCAAATAACTTAGAAACTGAATCTGCATACAATTGATCAATTGATTGCTCTTTAGAAAGAGACTCAAACCCAGGAAATGGTTGAGAATGAGAATACTCTTCCATATCAGAAGATTGTTGCGAATTTGAGTGTGGAGATGGCTGGAAGTCTGCAGATTGTTGAGAATGTGACTGTGGAGATGGCTGGAAGTCTGCAGATTGTTGAGAATGTGACTGTGGAGATGGCTGGAAGTCTGATTGTTGAGAATGTGACTGTGGAGATGGCTGGAAGTCTGCAGATTGTTGAGAATGTGACTGTGGAGATGACTGAAAGTTTGCTTGCCGTTGAGAATGAGACTGTGGAGATGGCTGAAAGATTGGTCGCCATTGAGAATGGGACTGTGGCGATGGCTGTTAAGGTGACGTTTGATAACTGTTTAATTTATAATTAAACAGAGTGATTGCGAGTTAAGGATCACCCTATAGATACATTAAATAAATTATTGATTGGTTAACATAATTAATTAGATTAAGGTAAAAATGTATGATGAGTAAATAAATATGAATAAAGAATTTACCTTAGTCAACTAAAAAACACTAAGTTGACATTACAATAATATGTATGTAGGTAGACATGAATTGCAATATTTAATTTGTAACAATGAACTAGATTGTAGGAATTTGATAAATAAGCAAAGACTGATTGTATATAATATCAACTTAATTAATAATAAAGCGAGTATTAATTTGAACATAGTTTGAATTGCTGCTCCTCCGACATTTGATAAGATATGTGGATCAAGTCTAACACATTCGTAACTAGGTATCGAGACTGGTACCTAGCACATACTTATCAAATCTTCAAGTTATCCTTAGGGATTTCTTCAATAACCAACTGAAGATTGCATGTTTTGATAATAACTAGAAGCTATTGGATTTTGAGGCAAGTGACATCCTGCATATGGTTGATTAGGGGGACTCAGAAATCGTGGAAACGCTTGCTGTTGTTTTAGACGAAACATTACATTATCAATCTCGTGCATGGCGATGTCACGACTAAATGTGTCCATGGATTTTAACTTTGCACATAATAATTTTGTGTATAAAGTGCATACGTCTTCAACCGGTTCTGGCTCTGCACTTATTTTTTTAATGACTTCGTACGCTTGTTCCATTTGATGTTCAATTTTCCGCTTTCGGTTTACATCCTTTTTATTGTTTGCATTAGTTGGCTTTTTGAAAATAACTGAATTCATTGTGTCTGTATTAGTAGAAGATTCGTTTTCTCGATCAACTACATTATCTTCGTTATCTTCGTGAATAACTACTTCTTCTTCGTTTAGTTCAACATCAGGATCAACGGTGTCCTGAAAAAGTAAACTTGACATTAATATAATATTTTAAAATTTATTACAGTTGCATCGAACTGAAGATGAATGGTTAAAAATAGAAGCGGCATTTGACAAAAAGTGGAATTTTCTACATTGCATTGGTGCGCTTGACGGAAAACACATATTAATTCAGAGCCCCACTCACAGCGGTACAGAATATTTCAATTTCCACGGAACATTTAGCGTGGTGCTATTAGCATTAGTAGATGCTAACTATAACTTTACATATGTGGACATAGGGTGCCAAGGTAGAATTAGTGATGGTGGAGTCTACCGAAACTCCAGCATGTACCAAAAAATTGAAGAACATGCACTAGATTTTCCGCCGGATAAACCTCTCCCACTTAAAAATGACCCTCTGCCCTACGTGATAGTAGCAGATAGTGCATTTGCATTAACGGAAAACATGATGAAACCGTACCCCAGGATTCATGATAAAGGGACAAAGGAGAGAGTATTCAACTACCGTCTATCACGCGCCCGCAGAATCGTCGAAAATGTGTTTGGGATAATGTCTGCTGTTTTTCGTATACTTAGGTCTCCAATTTTACTGGCACCAGAAAAAGTATCAATTATCGTTATGACATGTGTTTTGCTACATAACTTTTTGAGGAGGAGTAAGAATTCAAAACAGAATTATACGCCGCATGGAACTTTCGATACCGAAATTGACGGTGAGGTTCAACCTGGTTTGTGGCGAAATGATCAAAACGGAATCACATCATTAGTACCGATTAGGAGAATACCTAGAAGAGCAACCTTAGCGGCTAAAACTGTACGAGATAAATTTGCTGAATACTTCACAACAAATGGCGCAGTAAGCTGGCAAAATAAATATTAAATTGATCTTGCTTTTTTACTCATGTTTTAATAGTGAACACCCCTACCTAAACTAACCTACCCTTTTTTTTTTTTTTTTTTTTTTTTTTTCTTGCATGGGAAGGGGGAAACCTTGCATAGGCACCACCCCATTAGGGGTGGTAGTGTGAGATTCCTACTCACTAAAACCCCCTCCCCGACGACAGCGGGGTTGACCTTCTCGGCATTACTTCCGCTGTCGTCTGCGATGGTTAGTGTCTCTGCTCTGGTGGGTGTTCGGCCAGCCCTGGCTTGGCACAAAAGTTTGTGTCCAGGGTGTTCGAAGCACTCGCGTTTAACAGCTTTGTCCTTACCCCTCGGTCGCGCCGCGCACTTAGTTTGTGGGGGCGTTCTGTGGGGTTTCACATGTTTCGGTGGCCTTTTGTTGGGCTCGGTTCCGTACTTCGGAAGTACTGCCGGCCCGCTGATTCACTAAGTTTGTGTTCAGGGCCTTGGAGCACTACCTCCGCACTAGTCACGCTCGCCCAACTTTTGGTTTCACTTGGCGTCCCTATCGCGCCGCGCACTTAGTTTGTGTTGGGCGGTTTCGGGCACTTAGTGTAGATGCCGGTTTTATGCTTGTGGCTGTTGGGATAGGACTCGGGCTTCCGCTTGCGCGGTTCTCTCGTCTTCCTCCTTGGTCTTCATCACTCGCGTGATGAAAGCCGCTACAGCCCGCCATTTCTCTTCGCCCGACAGCATGGAAGAGATCATGTTGTCGGGTCTTATCTCGTAGCCCATCCTCAGTGAAGCAGTGACCCGCTCTCTCTCCCACCTGATGCATTGGAACAGGGTGTGCTCCGCCGAGTCCTCGTCCCCGCAGTAACGGCAGGCCGGTGAATCTATCAACCGGAACCTGTGGAGATATTGGTTGAAGCACAAACTAACCTACCCTACCCTACCTCAACCTAACCTGCCTAGCGGCAACTAGGCAGCATTTTGTCAAAGGCGCCGCCGCTCTGACCCGCGTTATATGTGTTCCCGTGGGATAAAAAGTAGCCTATGTCCGTCTCCCGGTTCCCCTCTACCCGTGTTCCAAATTTCAGGCAAATCGGTTATGAAGTAACAAACAGACAAACAGACAGACAAACTTTCACATTTATAATATTAGTAGGATAAAAATTTAAAATAAATATTAAAAAGATAGTTTCTCACCTCTGAACTTATCGTTGTTGTTGGTTTGTATACACCATGCAGAAACTTGGCCATTTGTTTGTAAAATGGCCAATTAGGTTTAAACGTGGTTTAAACACTTCATTCGTACCACTCCCGCTTGTTGAACTTGACTTCACTTTCGCATTTAATTTTCTGTAAGTGGCCATTAAATTATCCTTCTTTTTCTTTAATTCTTCCACTGATATACGTCCCTCACAGAACTTAGTTTTTATTCTTGTCCAAGCATCGTGCACATTGTTGCGATTTTTGTGACCTGGATCTTTTGGGTTCCATATCGCTGGTTCCTCTTCATACAGTTCAATGAAGAGTTGAACATTTTCATTGCTCCACTCCATCTCGTACAAACCCAATTCTTCAAATTAAAAACGTCGCTAAAAAACAAAATGGGTCTTCCTTCGTCGCGCGCTCTGTACCATCTGTTTAGACGGCGCGTATTAACACAAGCCGAGCCGAAGATGGCGCGCGCGCCTTTGATCCGTGTTGAAAAAACCGACAAGTGATGGATCGTGCGAACTTTGCCGAGCCGCGCCGAGCGTAGTTGTTTAAACAGCGCGTGGCGCGCTGAATCACGAGCGGAGCCAGGCTCGGCTCGCGTGTTTGCGCGCCGTTTACTCGTACCTTAAGACAATGATATTAAATATCAACGTATCAACGGATCAACGTATCAACGTATTTAAATCTATTGTTGCGTCTGATGCTTAAAAAAATGCACGAGTACGCACACAATCGGTTTGCGACACCTACCTTCAATCGACTCTTATTTCTCAGGATAATTTGCGTCGGGATCGGACTCAACCAACACTTTTATACGAGCTTATGGTACTAAAACGAATTCTTGATTCCAACAAAGATAAAACTACAGTTGGAATTCCGTTAACAAGTTTTTAATTAACTCAACAAATTTAAACATGTAACCAGAATTCAAACAATCAAATAATCTTTATAAATACTACTATTCTACGCACTGGGTATGATAAAGGTAGCTAACCTGTGATCTGTCGTGCACTATCTTCTTTCTTCCAATGTTCCACTTCCAATCCCCAATCTCCAATCTCGAATAACCTGGTATTCGTATCTCCTCACGTATCTATTAGACACGATCTCGAACTCAACCTTCGATGCCAACACTAACTTGTTATCTGCTATTTTGCAGTATCTTAATTTTTCCAAGGAAAATATCTTCTTGGTTAATGCCTCCGTATCACGTTCACGTATATAATCTATTTCAGTTATATTTAAATTTTCTAGCAATTATCCGCACTACTGTATCTCGCTGTAACGAAAATGCGACTGTCGCGCTTCGTGAACTTGATCGAACTGTTTATTTACTTTTATGTAACTTGAGTTACATAGAAATTTTGTTTTTAAAATGGAGCTTCTTATATTCCTGGTTGTTTATATATGGCCGACGGTTTCTGCACGTTTGATTAATTTTGGCATGTTGTATATAATGTTTACATACAACATGCAACGCGAACAAACTTAAAATTAAATTCAAACGACAAAAGAAAACAAACACATGTAAACAAATGTGTTTGAACCTCCGGTCCCCAACTGTAGTTCTCTCCTTGTTGGTACGACTCTATCCTCGACATGGATAGCGCGTATCACAACAAATGCCCCCTGCTAAGTTTACCCACAGTAGTGCAATGCAACTAGCTTGGTAAATCTTCGCATTCATTCAACATCTTCATTCATACTTCACACCCTTCTTCCATACATGACCCCCTTTCAAACCATTCAATTGACCCTGACTTCCCTCTAACATCTTCATTCATTCTCTCTCTTGCTCCAATCACCACCTGTTCCTAACGCTTTTATTCTTTTGCATCGACTTAGGGTCCTCAAACTCTGCGATGTCTTATCCCAACTGGACTGGCTTTAGCCAAGCCTCTTACATTCTCCCTGTACTGTGCAGTCTTACCCTAACATACCCTCGGGCTATGTTGGTGCGTACACCTCCCTCTTAATGGACCTGCATATCCTGCAGTAGTCACTTACATTTATCCCTTCCCCTCCCTTTGTAGCGTCAGTGGTTTGTAAACATAAACTTGAGAATGCGCACGAGATTACCCGTGTAAAATTATTTTCTTATATGTCCGAGGTACTGTTAGTCAGTCAATTTATTTCCCTATGGTGACTCTTCTTCTTGCGGGTCCGCAACGTATGTGCATCTTAGGTTAATGTGAAATTTTCTAATTTTCCCCCCTTGATGTGCCAACATGTACACATTAAAACTCGAATTAAACTCGAATAGTTGTCGACTAACGACAACTTAGCTATCATTCATTCATCCTAACCGTCATTCGACATCCACTTGTCTCTCCTTCAGTACCGCTTAATCAAAACTTTGTTGCCCCAGCTTCCCTCTCTCAACTTCATCCATCCTCAAGCTCTCTTACCATTCTCTTCGACGCTTAATTAATATTCCCCAACTGGACTGACCATTGTCTTGCCTCTTACGTTACCCTGTACTGTGCAGTCTTACCCTAACATACCCTCGGGCTATGTTGGTGCGTACACCTCCCTCTTAATGGACCTGCATATCCTGCAGTAGTCACTTACATTTATTCCCCACCCCCTGTATGTGCGTCGATGGTTCTTAGAAGCATTTCCGAGATGTCTTTGAAATTATTGTTGCATGTCTTCATGTCCGAGATGCTATTCATCTGACAACTTGCTTGACTTTATAAAGGATCTCCTTTTATTTGTTCCGTACCGTGTGGATGTAATCAACTTATTTGGATTTTCCATTTGGATCCGAATTGGATCCCAAATTATTGGTTTCGGATGTTTAATGAACTTTAAATTGTTGGTTTTCAAACTTGGATCTAAAATTGAATAATCGTTAAATTTCATCTGCTTTGTGCAAATTTTATTTTATTTTGAGTTCAAACTTGGTCCTAAATGTGATTATTCGTGCCCCCATTCGCTTTCTTCCGATGAAATGCGTTGGTGCCTCATTTCGCCGGTCATTTTGCCCTGATGCAAAATTGAACCCCATTTGACATTGACATTTCCGAATTCGTTGACATTTAAATTATGACTAATTTTTCAACTGAGCTCCAACCTGCTTGTTCGTGCCCCCATTCGCTTTCCTCCGACGGAAATACATCAATGCTTTCACATGGTTTGTGAAATCTGTATTCGTTTTCAACCTTGGTCCTAAAAATGGTTGCGAATTACTTGCTTCCACCCGGTTTGTGACATTTTTACATTTTTAATATTCAAACTTTGGCCTAAAATTGATTGTTTTTGACTTTGTCATTTTCCTGACGGTTTGATAATTTTTCCATGTTTTACCGACAATGGAATTGTTAATTATTGGATTCAAATGTGGGCCTAAAGATGATTGTTTTATTTTCTAATGTGAACCTAAACTTGACTTGTTTATCCACACGATCTCTTCTCACGCCTCTATGTACTCTTCCCGGGGTACATAGGTATTAACCCCCCCTGCGTGTGCTTTCCGCTTAAGGAAAGTTCGACCCCGAATGCAAATGGAGCGGATCGAATGGTATCGGTCGAATGGTATCGAGCTCGATCCGATTTACATCCTTATTGTCGTCTTTGCCCGGCGCGTCTTCCTGATTGCGTGGTGGCCAGCTTCTCCGATTTATTCCGCGGTGATTCTGGTATCCCCCCCTTCGCGTATTGTCGAAACCATTCCTCGCTGGTTCGTTTCCCTTAACTCGCGGGTCTTGTGACTCCTGCGGTGACGCCCGCCAGTCGCGTTCTTCCCATCGCACATATGGGACCGCTGATTGTCGCGTTTCCTCGTACTTAAAGTCGACACTTTCGTCGAATCTTTTTAACAGCTCGAGGAAACCTTCAATCGTTTCGACCTTTTCTATCCCAATCCGGGCTTTAACATCTTTCTCAAAATGCCCCCCGATTGCCCTGACTAACAGCACTTCCTCATATCGTGGCTCGACCTGTTGTGCTTGATTAATCAAACTGACTGCATAATTCTCCCGAGTGCCCCCATGTCCTCCTCGGTATTTACCCCCATTAACCTTCTCCTTTACCTTATTTTGGTCCATATCGCCCCAGTATTTTTTTAGAAAGAGTATCTTAAAATCTTCGAAATTTTTGATTTTCTCCTCTACCATACTAAACCAAATTTCTGTATCCCCCTTCATCGTGGCGCGGATAATATTCTTCTGCCGGACTTCGTCCCGAATGCGGATTAAATTATTTCCTAAATTTTTGATGAAAATTTTCGGATTAATTTTCCCGTCATTGTAGAATTTGGTGTACTTGTCCATGTCACCGTCCCGGTAACTATGACCTTTTAATTCTTCCACCAGGTCCCCCAACGATTTGTCATTTTGAGTGCGATTTATATTTTTGACCTCCTCTCGCATGGAGCCGATCGCATTCTCATTTGCCACAAATACGTCTGTTACCTTCGTTTCGATTTCCGTGATTTTCACATTCACCGTCTCGAATCTTTTATTCACCCCTTTCTCTAAACTAATAACCCCCTTCTCATTTTCCTGCCGGCATTCTTTGAGCCTCTTGTCCATCGTATTTACCACCTCGGTGATTTTTGTATCAACTTTGCTATTGATTCTTTCAATTTTCCCTTGCATTCTCTCTAAATTATCATTCATACTTGTCAATTTGACCTCCTGCCTATCAAATCGTTCATTCATCCCTGTCAATTTCACCTCCTGTCTATCAAATCGTTCATTTATACTGGCGTTTCCAGCCTCAATTTGCTCCCTTAAATTTACATTCATCTCATCCATTTTTGCATCGCTTTTTTCTCTCATCTCCCCCATGCTTGCATTCATCTCATTCATGCTTACATCCCTCTTATCCCCCTTTTCACTCTCTTCCTTCATGCTTGCATTCATCTCCCCCATTCTTGCATTCAAACTTGTATTCATCATTCTCAACATTTCCATCACCGGGTTCACGTCGGGTACTGGCGCCATCGGAACTTCTATCACCGTTGAAACTTCCGGTACATCTCCCGTGTCTCCCCTATCCCCGTCACTTTCATATCCAACATTTACACTCTCTTCGTCGCTTTCATTCCCCACATTTACTCGCCCCCTTGCATTTCTACTGCGCGTATTCATGTTAATCTTTGTTGGATCTTAAGCTCGTATATTTCTGATTTGAATTCTTGCCCCTTATCGTTGAGGTGCCACTTTATGTTGCGTCTGATGCTTAAAAAAATGCACGAGTACGCACACAATCGGTTTGCGACACCTACCTTCAATCGACTCTTATTTCTCAGGATAATTTGCGTCGGGATCGGACTCAACCAACACTTTTATACGAGCTTATGGTACTAAAACGAATTCTTGATTCCAACAAAGATAAAACTACAGTTGGAATTCCGTTAACAAGTTTTTAATTAACTCAACAAATTTAAACATGTAACCAGAATTCAAACAATCAAATAATCTTTATAAATACTACTATTCTACGCACTGGGTATGATAAAGGTAGCTAACCTGTGATCTGTCGTGCACTATCTTCTTTCTTCCAATGTTCCACTTCCAATCCCCAATCTCCAATCTCGAATAACCTGGTATTCGTATCTCCTCACGTATCTATTAGACACGATCTCGAACTCAACCTTCGATGCCAACACTAACTTGTTATCTGCTATTTTGCAGTATCTTAATTTTTCCAAGGAAAATATCTTCTTGGTTAATGCCTCCGTATCACGTTCACGTATATAATCTATTTCAGTTATATTTAAATTTTCTAGCAATTATCCGCACTACTGTATCTCGCTGTAACGAAAATGCGACTGTCGCGCTTCGTGAACTTGATCGAACTGTTTATTTACTTTTATGTAACTTGAGTTACATAGAAATTTTGTTTTTAAAATGGAGCTTCTTATATTCCTGGTTGTTTATATATGGCCGACGGTTTCTGCACGTTTGATTAATTTTGGCATGTTGTATATAATGTTTACATACAACATGCAACGCGAACAAACTTAAAATTAAATTCAAACGACAAAAAAAAACAAACACATGTAAACAAATGTGTTTGAACCTCCGGTCCCCAACTGTAGTTCTCTCCTTGTTGGTACGACTCTATCCTCGACATGGATAGCGCGTATCACAACACTATATATCTAAATATATAAAAGAGAAGATCTGTTTGTTTGCGTGCGTGTTTGCGTGCGTGTTTGTTCGCTATACGTTCCTAGACCCGTGGACCGATCTCGACCAAATTTTGCACAGTTATTTTGTAGCTCCAGGCGCAACTATTGTCGCATATATGGAGAAGAAATTCGCTCGGGGAAAAAAGTTATTCGCTTTTTTCGAAAATCAAATCACAAGTTTGACAAAACATTTAATTTGTCAAATAATTAATCTGACGTACAGTCAGTGGCGGGGAAAAAAGTTATTCGCTTTTTTCGCAAATCACAAGTTTGACAAAAAATTTAATTTGTCAAATATATAAAAAACTACTAACAAAAAACCACTAACAAATTAATCTGAAAATACTGTCAACAGATGGCGGGGATGGCGGCTTTAATTCGAAAAATGCAAACCACTAACAAAAAACCACTAACAAATTAATCTGAATGCCGCGAATAAGACCGGAGCACTTTATATAGGTCGCATAACTCGCCGGAATTGTGCAAGAAGACGCAGATCCACCTCTTCGTGGAAGATCCACCTCTTTGCGGAAGATTTAACTTTACATGAAGATGTAACTTTACGTGAAGATTATGTATGTATGTATGTATGTATGACAGATGACGGATGGCGGATGACAGATGACGGATGACAGATGACGGATGACAGATGACGGATGACAGATGACGGATGACAGATGACGGATGACAGATGACAGATGAAGGCCGAACAACTATGGCCTTCACGGATCTATTATTGTCCGTCCTGTGAGGCCGAAGGCCGAACAACTTTGGCCTTCACGGATCTATTATGGTTCGGTCTGTGAGGCCGAAGGCCGAACAACTATGGCCTTCATGGATCTATTATGGTCCGGTCTGTGAGGCCGAAGGCCGAACAACTATGGCCTTCACGGATCTATTATGGTCCGGTCTGTGAGGCCGAAGGCCGAACAACTATGGCCTTCACGGATCTATTATGGTCCGGTCTGTGAGGCCGAAGGCCAAACAACTATGGCCTTCACGGATCTATTATGGTCCGGTCTGTGAGGCCCAAGGCCGAACAACTATGGCCTTCACGGATCTATTATGGTCCGGTCTGTGAGGCCGAAGGCCGAACAACTATGGCCTTCACGGATCTATTATGGTCCGGTCTGTGAGGCCGAAGGCCGAACAACTATGGCCTTCATGGATCTATTATGGTCCGGTCTATGAGGCCGAAAGCCGAACAACTATGCCCTTCACGGATCTATTATGGTCCGGTCTGTGAGGCCGAAGGCCGAACAACTATGGCCATCACGGATCTATTATGGTCCGGTCTGTGAGGCCGAATGCCGAACAACTTTGACCTTCACGGATCTATTATGGTCCGGTCTGTGAGGCCGAAGGCCGAACAACTATGGCCTTCACGGATCTATTATGGTCCGGGCTGTGAGGTCCTAGGCCGAACAACTATGGCCTTCACGGATCTATTATGGTCCGGTCTGTGAGGCCGAAGGCCGAACAACTATGGCCTTCACGGATCTATTATGGTCCGGTCTGTGAGGCCGAAGGCCGAACAACTATGGCCTTCACGGATCTATTATGGTCCGGTCTGTGAGGCCGAAGGCCGAACAACTATGGCCTTCACGGATCTATTATGGTTCGCCCTGTGAGGCCGAAGGCCGAACAACTATGGCCTTCACCGATCTATTATGGTCTTCCCCCTGTGAGGCCGAAGGCCGAACAACTATGGCCTTCGCGGATCTATCATGGTCCTCTCTCTGTGAGGCCCAAGGCCAAACAACTATGGCCTTCACGGATCTATTATGGTCCGGTCTGTGAGGCTGAAGGCCGAACAACTATGGCCTTCACGGATCTATTATGGTCCGGTCTGTGAGGCCGAAGGCCGAACAACTATGGCCTTCACGGATCTATTATGGTCCGCCCTGTGAGGCCGACGGCCGAAGAACTATGGCCTTCACAGATCTATAATGGTCCGTCCTGTGAGGCCGAAGGCCGAACAACTATGGCCTTCTCGGATCTATTCTGGGTCTAGATGGCTAAGGGCGGCGAATGCCGCCCGTGCCAGCTAGTTTCCTATATAGGTAAAAAATTATGTAAATAAAATATAACTTATATTTGGTCTGCATTGAAAAAATAGAAGCCTAAATAGGTAAGGCTTCTTGTTATACTTTGTATAGAAGCCTAAAAGTAGCGCACTGGCTACACAGTTCTTAGACCTCTATACACACAGAATATTTCCAACACGATTTGAAACGCTCTGTATGATTTTGAATTATGCGGACAGACGGACGGACAGACAGACGGACAGACACGGAGCCAGATCATAAGGCTTCTTGTTATACTTTGTATATAAGCCTAAAACCAGTTCTTAGACCTCTATACACACAGAGTATTTCCAACACCATTTGAAACGCTCTGTATGATTTTGAATTATGCGGACAGACAGACGGACACGGAGCCAGATCATAAGGCTTCTTTCTATACCTTGTATAGAAGCCTAAAACTAGAAAGTCCATTTTAAATTTAAAACAAATTTAAATTTAAATATACATATTATGTGTTAACAATGACAATTTAGAGGGTTTTGATTAGGTTTGAATTAGCGGACAGACAGACGGACACGGAGCCAGATCATAAGGCTTCTTGCTATACTTTGTATAGAAGCCTAAAACGGTCATGAGATTGTTACCAATCTAAAAAAGTAATGTTTTCATAAGAAGATTTTTGATTTCAGATAATTTGTTATGGGATTCAACTTGTTTCAAGAGAATTTTGTTCGGGTTTCAAACCGTATGTCTGCTTTTATTGTTGCGATCTAATAATCTGCCATGGTTTTTTTTTCGGTTTTGTTTCTTTGTGTTGGTATGTAAGTTACAATGTGACTGATAGATGGCGCGACATATTTATGTAGCTAGTTATCTTTATACCAATACTAAATATAAGGACACCTGGTTTGTAGTTTTAATCACTCAAGTACGAGTCCACATCCAGGTTAGTGATGTAATAATTGTTTGTTTATTAAGTTGTATTGCCAATGGGCTCTTATTAAATTGTTTATGTTGTGATTGTTGTATTTATTCTCTTGTCTACTGCCAACCTTCCCAATAGGTTATGGGCCCAGTAACATTAAGAGAATAAAGTTGTTTTTTGTTCGATTTAAATTTGTGCAAATTATTGCATCCAAAATTTTATAAATAAAAAATTATGGAGGCGCAATTAGCAAATTTGCAACAACAGATCGAACTGTTACAATCGCAGTTGAGGACTCGATCATCTTCAACAGTTGTAACAATGGGAGGACTGCCGCAATCAAAGCATTTGAATGGAGAAAATTATAGCGAGTGGAAGTACGCTATGAAAAATTTTCTTATCGATGCTGGCATGTGGAAGCATGTGGAATGTCATCCCGGTACGGTGTTAGATGAAGATTTGGATCAACGAGTTCTGGCGAAAATCAATTTGTCCATTAATCCAGGAGCAGCAGCTGAAATAAAAAACGTGAAGACAGCGAAAGAAGCTTGGGGCAAGTTAAATCGAATATATGAACAATCAGGTACGCTACATTTGATTGGTTTATACGCGAAACTGTTCAGAATCCGATTGGATAATTGTGATAATATGCAGGATTATATTAACAAAATGTTGTGTATTACTGATCAATTGGAAACAATTGGTGAACCGTTCAAGGATCATGTGATTGGTGGTCTAATGTTGGCGGGATTATCTGAAGAGTATCAACCGTTATTAATGGGGATTCAAGGATCAAAGCAAAGTACTACCGTAGAATTCGTGAAAAATTTGTTGTTACAACCAAGTGTTCAAAAAATTCATGCTACAACTTCAGAATCTAGTGCGTTTTACAGCAAAAAGAAGTGGAATCAAGCCGACAAACCAATGGAAGCTCAAAATCGAAAAATTAAGTGTTTTAAGTGCAAAATCGAGGGTCACAAAGCTAACATATGTCCACAGATGAAGAAGGTACAGCCAAAGAAATTTACAGCCAATAGAAGATCGGAAACCACCCAGTTTATTGGCATGTGTAATGATAAGTGTGATAAAAATAGTGAATGGATTTTAGACTCTGGTGCTTCAGTTCACATATCACCGAATGCAAACAATTTTAAGGACTACGAACATTACGATCATTGTAATATCGAAGTTGCTAATGGTACAACGTTGAACAGTGCTGGTAAGGGTAAAGTCAAAATTAATCTTATCGGTAATAAAGAATTAATGCTCCAAGAAGTTATTCATGTACCAGGAGTTACAAGGAACTTGATTTCGGTTGGGCAAATGGTTCAACATGGGAATACGTTAGTGTTTGATAAAAGACATGGCTGCAGAATTACAAATGTGCAAATAAATATTGAAAATAAAGATGTGTTGGGTAGTGCAAGATTAGAAAAAGGTGTGTATAAACTAAACGAACCTGTTGAAACTGTGAATCTTGTGGAGTTAAAAAATACTCATGTGTTGTGGCATCGAAGATTGGGACACATAAATCGTGTAGCAATGAACTTGTTAAATAATGGTTTAGCCGAAGGCGTTAATATCAAGGATAAAAACAGTAAACCGTGTGAAATATGTGTGAAAGGGAAATTGTCAAGAACACCATTCAATAAAAATGGCGCATCTCGAGCAACGAATAAACTCGAACTAATTCATTCGGATGTCTGTGGTCCTATGAATACAAAATCGATTGGTGGTGCAAGATACTTTCTAACGTTCACCGATGACTTCTCGAGGAAAACAACAGTTTATTGCCTTAAAAATAAAAGTGAAGTAACTGAAAAGTTTTTGGAGTACAAGTCGTTTGTTGAGAATCAATGCGAAGAAAAAATTAAATGTTTACGATCTGACAATGGAACGGAATATGTCAATAAGGAACTTTTGTCCCATTTAAGAAGATTCGGAATTCAACATCAGACAAGCGTCCCATATACACCAGAGCAAAATGGGGTTGCCGAAAGGCTAAATAGGACTCTAGTCGAAAGCGCAAGATGTATGCTGACAGAAGCCAATTTAGGAAGCGAGTTTTGGGCAGAAGCGATACTAACGGCAACGTATTTAAAGAATCGGTGTCCGACAAAAAGCTTGAATCGGATGACACCTGAAGAAGCTTGGAATGGTAAGAAGCCAAACTTATCGAATTTAAGAATATTTGGTTGTAAAGCGTTGGTGCACATACCAAAAGTGTTTAGGAAAAAATTCGATAATAAGGCTGAAGAATACATCTTTGTGGGATATAGCGAAACAGTGAAAGGGTATAGGTTTGTTCACCCTATAACGAAGAAATTGAAAATATCAAGAGATGTGGTGTTTTGTGAGGATCAATTAATAAAAATTAGCATCGAAGAGCCGATTGATAGATTATTTCCTCAACAAACCACGGTTAAAATAATTTCCAATCAAGACGACTTCACTCGTGATGGTATTTGTGTTGTTAACAACAATAATATAGTTAACGATGTTGAAGATGCTGTTGCAAATAACGATGAACATCAAGAAGTTGACGATGTTGAAGAACAGGAAGAGCAAGTGGAGATTGATTTGCCAAGACGTTCGCAACGAGTAGTTAAACCAAATAAAAATGTGTTTAACCCTGAATTTGTAGTCTACCAATCAATTGTAAATGATCCAACAACACTTAAAGAAGCTCTTGAAAGTGAAGATAGTGATGAATGGAGGAGAGCAATCGATGAAGAAATGGAATCGCATAGAACTAATAAAACTTGGATTCTATGTGATGTTCCAGAAAATCGAAAGGCGATTAAAAGTAAATGGGTGTTCAAAACAAAATTTACTGCCGAAGGAATTATAAATCGATACAAGGCTAGGTTAGTTGCAAAGGGATTCTCTCAAAAAGAAGGCATCGATTACGATGAAACGTATGCTCCGGTCGTACGACATAGCTCGATCCGTTTGTTGCTAGCCTTAGCAGCAAAAAATGATTGGAATATCGATCAAATGGATGTAGTAACGGCGTTTTTACATCCAAAATTAGATGAAGAAATCTATATGGAATTGCCGGATAAAAGAACCTGTTTATTGAAGAAATCTATTAATGGATTAAAACAAGCAAGTCGAGTGTGGTACAAAGAGCTAGACCAAACCATTAAGCAATTACAGTTCAAGCAATCTAAGTTTGACCCATGCATTTACGTCAAAAGCAAGAATAACAAGCAATTAATCTTGGCTGTATATGTTGACGATATCTTGATTTTTTCTCAAGATGATGCAATGAAGAATGAGGTGAAACGTCATTTAGAGAAATCATTTAATATGAAAGACTTAGGTGAGGCACACTATTGCTTGGGAATAAGAATTACTCGAGACAGGCAAAATGGTGTTATAACATTAGATCAAGAAAGATACATAAATGAAATCTTACAAAAATTCAACATGAATGAAAGCAAAGAAGTGTCAACACCATTCGATGCAAATCAAGTGCTAACGAAAGATATTCAACCAAAAACCAACGAAGAAAAAATTGACGTTCCTTATCAAGAAGCCATAGGAAGTTTGATTTATGCAGCTCAAGGTACAAGACCTGATATTTCATATGCTGTTGGAAAAGTTAGTCGGTACAGTAATAATCCGGGTAAAGCACATTGGGGAGCTATTAAAAGGATTTTTAGGTACCTAAAAAAGACTAAAAATTTCAAACTAACATTTAAAAAAGGAAATGGTGACTTGCACGGGTATTGTGATTCGGATTGGGCAGCGGATGTAGACGAAAGAAGATCTACTGCTGGTTACGTGTTTTTGATGAGTGGAGGTGCTGTAAGTTGGGCTTCAAAAAAGCAACCAACAGTAGCACTTTCAACAACCGAAGCAGAATACATGGCATTGAGTTTTGCAGCACAAGAAGCCATCTTTATTCAAGGTCTTTTCAAAGAGTTGGAAACTAATTTAAACTGCATAAAAATATTTTGCGATAATAAAGGGGCCGTAGATCTCAGCAAAAATGCAGGATATAGGTGCAGAACCAAACACATCGATGTCAAGCACCACTTTGTCCGTGAAAAGCAAGAAATTGGACAATTAAAAGTGGAACATATCGGAACAGAAGATATGGTAGCGGACTCCCTCACAAAAGGTTTACCAAGGGATAAACATTCATTATGTACCAGCAAGATGGGTTTGGAGATTTAGGATTTTAGTTACATCGTAACTAGTGGAGGTGTTGGTATGTAAGTTACAATGTGACTGATAGATGGCGCGACATATTTATGTAGCTAGTTATCTTTATACCAATACTAAATATAAGGACACCTGGTTTGTAGTTTTAATCACTCAAGTACGAGTCCACATCCAGGTTAGTGATGTTATAAGTGTTTGTTTATTAAGTTGTATTGCCAATGGGCTCTTATTAAATTGTTATGTTGTGATTGTTGTATTTATTCTCTTGTCTACTGCCAACCTTCCCAATACTTTGTTCATTATTTTAGTTTTCGTAATTTTATTCGAGTTATGGCATGGTATTCAGTTACTTGTTCACGTTTCAGGATTGTCTGTTCTTTTATTCTATCTTTTATGGTTTTGCGTTTTTTGGCTACGCCTATCTATTGTAGCGTCTGGTGTCTTGAAAATACACGAGTACGCACACAATCGGTTTATGGACCCCTACCTTTAATTCGACTCTTATACTTCTCAGGGTAATATGCGTCGGGATCTGAATCAACCAACACTTCTTATACGAGCTTATTCTTGATTGAACGAATTCTGGGTTCCAACAAAGATAAAACTACAGTTGGAATTCCGTTAACAAGTTTTTAATCAAATCAACAAATTTCAACATATAACAAGAACCCAAACAATCAAACAATCTTTCTATAAATTACTATTCTACGCACTGATTATTAAAAAGGTAGCTAACCTGCGATTTGTATTATGCGCACTATTTTCTTTCTTCAAATATTCTAATTTCCAATCTCCAATCTCCAATCTGCTTCTTCTGTAAGACACTGCAACGTATCTGTAAGACAGGATCTTGATCACAACCTTCGTTGCCAACACCTTCTGTATCCCGCTATCTTGCGGAATCTTAAATTCTCCAAGGAATTAATCTTCTTGGGTAGTACCACCGTATATCGTTCACGAATATAATTTATTTCAGTATATTTTATTTGAATCTCACTTGAATTCACGAGTTTATCTCGCAGTACAAAATACACGACCGTCACCTCTCGTGATCTCGATGGAACTTTCTCGCGAGTATAATTTATTTCAATTATCTTTAATTGAATTGCAATTATTCGCACAACTGCATATCGCAGTAACTAATATGCGACCGTCACGCTTCGTGATCTTGATCGAACTTTTATTTACTTTTTATGTAACGTTCTGCTATGTCCTCCTCCTAATAAAATGTTAGGTACAGGAAGGTACACACATTATTGCCCCTTCTTACTAAGCTCGCGGGTTGAGTCGTTCAGGGAGTGGGTCCCTTGTGGTTCGAAATTAATTATTAGAGGCGATCTTATTATGCTCATTGGCTCTCTCAGGATATTTATAACTTTTGCTTTCCTTTTTTGAATAAAAAAGAAATAAAAAACTTTCATCAACTCCCATACAAATTTTATTATAGTTTAAAAAGAAAAATTAATACAAATAATTGTTCGAAACAAAGAGGTTTCCTCTCTTCGTCCCAAGTTGCTTGATTTTTAAGCCAATCAAGACTTTCGCTTTACATTAGCGGGCTTAAATGTTTATAAATTTAAATTTGTTGCTTATTTTTAAAGCTTAAAATATTTTTGACGAAAATTATAAAACTTTTGATTATTTTTAACTTATCACTTAGGGTATCAAAGAATACACTCTGTTAGAAGTCTTTTCCCCAAATCCTATTATTAACACGCTGAAGGCAAAATTTTAACAAATTATAGAAATCATAAATTCACTGTACCTGGCTCCTGAATATATCGCAGTTTTTATTTGTTTAAAAAGGATATCATTTATTCGCTGTGTGCGCCCTGCTTTAATCTTTACTTGCAACGATTGAACTTCACTCCACCTGTCATGACTTTGTTGGATGTCATTTGAAACTGTACTTTACTTTGACTAGTGCTGAATTTTGTGCTCGTATTTGCATCCTTCCTATTGAAAATCTCCAAAAATATTGAAGTAAGTTGTTCCATTAATTTGCAATGATTTTCTTGTTATCCAGAAAATTTTTATATGAATAAATTTTTGTAAATTACAACATCTCCATTGCATTTGTTTATGTCCTTGACATCTATTTTTAGAATCGACGTTGAATAAACGAACTTTCTAACCTCTCCGAAGTCAAATGAATTTGATTAACCTCCAAATTCTGGTAAATAATATTTCTCGGAGAGCATCGAAAAATGCGTGCACACAGCGGAGTTACTAGAGGTGAACTGATTTTTGATCGAAAATCGATACAATTGGTATTCTTGTTTGAATTTTGTGAGTCAAATCCATGTATTTTCGAATTTATTTTACTCTAATAAATTATTTTTATTGTAGATTTTTCTTCTGTATCAACCTCGATTTCGTTTGGAACATCTTCCCGAGCAGTTTGATTGGTACATTCCATTTTTATCAATTTTATGGATTGTTGATTGATTCATTTTCGTCTTTCTTGGTTGTTTACAGGGGCGTTACACAAATATGACCCTTATTAACTAAATTGTTGATTTTTCCGTTGAAAATATACACATTAAATGCATGAAACAATTACATAATTTTTGATATGCTTACATTTTTACAGAGAATGTTATTTGTAGAGTGAATTGGTTTACAAATTCTTAAATTTTTCTAGGTTATCATAATTAATACATTTTTACAAATTTTGAGCTAATTAAGTTTTTTGTTTCATTTCTGATGTGACAATCATCAGTTTATTTAGATTTAGCAATCTTTGTCATGTTTCATTCATCCTGAGAGACTCAAATAAATTTAGAAAATTGAAATTTTGAAAAATAAAAATTTCTCGTAGAGTAAATTTTTAAAGTGTCTTTCGACTTAGAATTTTGTGCTTATTTCGAATATATGATTCATTTTAGCATCGGGAGCCTTTCTTATTCATTTTAACACACAGCATAATCCATTTCAAATTGCATCAAAAGATAAATTTAATTTTAGATTGAAGATTCAATTTCAAAAATTTTTGTGTTCAAATGTTATAAAAATTTCCCCTTTTTTTTTTAAGTACCTCTCTGATTTTTGATATTTGTGACTGATTGATTTTGATTCCATTTGTCTAAATGTATTTTTCAAGATTGTATGCGTTAATCTCCTCCATTTCAAGTTTTACTTGTCTTTTTGTTTGTGCGAATGGCTTTTCACTCTTGTGATATCCCTCAATGACTTATTTAAATTGTTGCAGACTTTATGTCTTTTGAAATTGAAATTTCTAAATTATGAATCAACTTGATTGTAAAATAAACTTAAAATTTTTTTGTCATTAAATTTCCCCTTTAAATTAAATTGTTTGTAAAACTGAAATCGTAACTAATTAAATTATCTAAATTTTTAAATTGACATAACATTTTTTTAATTGTTTGACTCTTTCTGAAATTTTTAAGTTTTGACCATTTTCTAAGCGTTTTGTTAATTTCAACTATTTAATTAATTATAAGTTTGGATCAATTGTTTCCTACTGTGATGAATATTTAATTGGCTTCTTTCTTTCAATGCGATGGATTTTAATTCACATCCTCTGTATTTGAATATTATTTTATTAATTCCTGATTGTTTATTTTCTCTCTAATTGATCATTTTAATATTAATTTTTAAATTTTAAATCTTTTCCCCCCTTTTTAATATTTCTAGTCAATGTGCCCTCTTTTTCAAACTATTTCACGCAACTTTTAACTATTTTGCTCAAATTGTCTCTTGCAATTTCAGCATTAATTCATTATCCCATTTATTTATCATCAATAAACTTCTATTATTGTAATCAATCGTCAATTATTTTTATTATCAAAAATTATTTTATTTTTACTTCATCTACAGCAAATCTTCCTTTTGGTCCATCCTATGATGTTCTTGTTACCAATCTTTCTTCATCAAAATGTTTTCTTCAATTAAATTTTTCCGCATTGTCACTAATTTATCCATGTTTATAATTTTAAAATTTTTGTTGTCATCTCGAATCTTCGAAATTTTTGTACGCTTATTTTTCTTGTAGTCAATTAGTTTTCTCATAATTTTCAGATTTTTAAATTGTTGTAGTCTTGACAATTTTTATTCATAATTAATAATGTTGAGTTCAAATCTCAATGTTTTTAAATTTTTAATTATTACTTTAATCGTGTCCATTTCGTTCGCTAATCAAATTTACAAAGTTTCGGCATCCTAATTTCTTTATCAAAGTTTTCGATTTTTATGTGTTGATTTTCAAGCGGACCCGTTTGAATAATTCCATCTTCATGATGTAATCTTCAGCATTTGTTCCAATTGTTGTTTTTGTGTTGAAGTCCATTATCCATTTCACTTCTTTGTTTGTTGTGATTTGACTTCGCGTTTTTGTCTTTTTGGTCTTGTGATTGCACTGTTTATTAAATGTTCTAATTTTCAACTGTCTATCACTGTACCGTAATTTAAATTTTATCCGTTTGTACCGAATTTTCATTGACTTTATTATTTTCAACCGAGCATGTTTATTTTGTATTTTTGTATGTGAAAAATTTTTGAATTGAACAATGTTCCCGAATTTCACTGTTTTATTTAATAAAAGTTTACGCAATCTAAAATGTTTATGTTTTATGAAAGTCTGCTTCTTTCTATTTATTGTGAGCACTTTTTCACTTTTAAATGTTCTTTTGACTCTAATAATTGTTTTTATTTTAAATTTTCTTGCACTTTTTTGGTTCTTCACATTTTTGTGTTTTCTTTTATTTTGTTGTTTGTTACTAAATTTCTTTTGTTTGGAGCTTCTTGGAAATCTTTTATTTTTCTTTGCTCTTGTACCTCTTGTTTTGTACTTCGGCTTTGCATATAATTTCTTGATTTTCAAGTAGAGCCTTTTGAAATTTCTTCTTGCATGCACAACGTTGAATTTGTATTGAACTTCCTCCATTTCTTCGATTTGTGTTGGAATTGGGGTTTCAACTTTTGGATCCATTTTTGTATCCATAGAGGAGATTTCTTGTCTGATTACCATTATTCTTTCTTTATTTTGAGCTTCTATTTTGTTTATTAATTCCTGATTTCCAGTTTCTATTTTGTTTATTAACTTTTCAAATTGTTCGCTTGATTCTTTTGCTTGGGCTTGATTTCCAGCTGTTATAAATTCCATCAGTTTTTGTATGTCGGATTGGCTTACATATACCAGGTTTTGTTTTACTTGTGCGTTCGACATGATTAATTTTTTTGTTGTTAAAAGAATTTTGCAAATAGTTATCAAAGAAATTTGTAAATAGAAAATGTTTAAACACAAAACCTGTCAATAAAGAACTAATTATTATAATAATCAAAATGTTGTTTTATTTTCACAAACAAAAATAATTTTTTAAGTTTTTACCCTTAAATTTTTATCAAAACTACCCCTATCGTGATTTCGATGCCCCACGTTGCCAGGCTGCCAAAAGATGCTATCTTTTTGATGCATAAAATTTCAAAAGTATTTATTTTTCACAAAAAATCTTTTTTGGCGCCGTAGCGTGGGGCTCGATTAACACGACAGGGGTAGTTTTGATCAAAATAAAAATTAAGGGTACAAAAATTTTTGTAAAAAAATTAATAATTTTGAAATTTTATGCATCAAAGTATAGCATCATTTGGCATCCAAGCATCGAAATCACGATAGGGGTAGTTTTGATAAAAATTTAAGGGTAAAAACTTAAAAAAATTATTTTTGTTTGTGAAAATAAAACAACATTTTGATTATTATAATAATTAATTCTTTATTGACAGGTTTTGTACTTAAACATTTTCTATTTACACATTTCTTTGATAACTATTTGCAAAATTCTTTTAACAACAAAAAAAATTAATCATGTCGAACGCACAAGTAAAACAAAACCTGGTATATGTAAGCCAATCCGACATACAAGAATTGATGAAATTTATAACAGCTGGAAATCAAGCCCAAGCAAAAGAATCAAGCGATCAATTTGAAAAATTAAACAACACAATAGATAATGGATTCAAAAAACTACATAATCAGATGGACTCCTTAAGAAATGAAATCTCCTCAACTGAGACAAAAATGGATACAAAAATGGATCCAAAAGTTGAAATCCCAATTCCAACACAAATCGAAGAAATGGAAGAAGTTCAACACAAATTCAATATCCATACCAGGAAGAGCTACAGAAGGAAAAATTTCAAGACCATTTTGGTATTTGATTCAAAACTCTTTATATTTCTGGTGATTACTTTTATTAACATAAGACTATTTCAAAACTACATTACACATATTTCATACTTGACATTTCTTACACGTATATCTTACCAACCACTTTTTATTTTACCACTAAAAACACTGATGATTTTAGCGCCTCTTTTCAAATACAATTCTAACACCCCCCCTCGCTAAAATCTTTCAAACCTAACAATCCTTTAAACTTTATGAATGATACATTCGTCAAACCTTTTGTTAGTATATCTGCTTGTTGATATTCAGTATTTATATAAACTAAAGTTATAATACCACTCTTAAAATAATTGTGAACAAAATTATATTTTAAATCTATATGTTTAACTCGACGGTTATTTGTAGGATTTTTTATCAACGCTATACAACCCTGATTATCCTCATAATACATTATATTTTTAAATTCAATACCGAAATCTGAAAACAATTTCTTTAACCATAAGCCGTCACATACAGCAGAACATAATGCGACTAACTCGGCTTCGGTAGTGGATAGCGACACGCATTGCTGTTTTCTCGTCACCCACATTAAGGTATTACCAAAAACTTTAAATACAAAACCAGTGACGGATTTTCTGTCATGAGTGTCACCTCCCCAATCCGCATCTACATAACAACACAAGCCAAAATTTTCACTTCTTCTAAATTCTAAACCTACATTAATGGTATTTTTCAAATATCTTAAGATCCTTTTTAAGTGGTTCCAGACCTCGTCAGATGCTCTATCTTGAAAACGACTAAAGAAATTTACTGAAAAACAGATATCGGGTCTGCTACCCAGCATTAAATACATAAGACATCCCACGAGTTCTCGAACTGGATTCTTTGTTCTTTTCTTTGGATCATCACATAAATCGATCTTTAACTTAGGATCAATGGGTAATATTGAACCTTTACAATCGTCCATACAAAATCTTTTTAGCATAGTTTTAATATATCTAGACTGATGAACCTTTAAGATTCCTTTATCCTTATCGTATAATATTTCTAATCCTAAAAAATTCTTAAGATGACCTATATCCTTCATTAAAAATTTTCCCATCAACTTATCTTTTATTTCCTTAATCTCATTTAAATCTTGTCCCGCTATTATTATGTCGTCTACATATAGTATTAGATATATCCTTTTATTTCTCAACATATATAGGCAATAATCGTTTTCTGATCTTATAAAACCGATTTTTATTAGAAAAGAATTGATTTCGTCATTCCAACACTTGGAAGACTGTTTCAAACCATATAAAGCCTTATTTAATTTTAACACCTTGTTTTCCTCACATTTTATACCTTGTGGAAAATTAATAAATACATCATCGGTTAGTTTACCATTTAAAAATGCTGATTTTACGTCTAATTGCTGAAAGTAAAAACCTCTTTGATTACCTATTATCAATAAAGCCCTAACCGTTATTAATTTTGCAACTGGTGAATAAATTTCGCTTAAACCCTCATTTATTTCTTGCGCGAAACCTCTAACTACTAACCTCGCTTTGAATTTTTCTTCCTGTTTTTCTTCTAAAGCTTTGAAACTAAACACCCATTTTGTGTCTAAAATTTTTGTGTTATTTGGTAAATCCACTTTTTCCCAAGTTTCATTTTTATGAATAGAATTAAGTTCTCGATCAACTGCCTTTAACCAACTTTCCCTATCTGCCCTATCTTTTAAATCTGTATAAGAACCTGGTACATCGTCAATGTAACTTGAAGCATCAAACGCCATGTACAACTCATAATCATTAAACTTTGATGGTGCTTTAACAGTTCTTTTGTTTTCCCTATTTTCTAAATTTACTCTATTGTCATTTTCTTTATCATCCTGACTAGTAGTCTCATCTTCATTTACGCTTTCTTCCCCACATTCTATTTCTAACATTTCCCTTTTAAAATAAACGCTATTTTCATCAAATTTTACATCTCTACATATAACTAACTGTTGTTTTTCCAAATTCCATAATCTATAGCCATTCGGCGCATACCCTAACATCACACACTTATGAGTTTTGAAATCAAATTTCTTACGCAATTCTTTAGGTATGTGGTTGTAAGCCGTACAGCCAAAAATCTTAAAATTGCTTACGTTCGGCTTAGTCTTATACCAAAGTTCAGCTGGTGTGACACCCTCTAAATTAGCTGATAAGCCCCTATTTATTACATAATTTGTTGTAAGTATAGCCTCACCCCAAAATTCCTTGCTCATGCCAGAATCTGCTAATATTGCCCTAGCTCTCTCAACTAAAGTTCTATTTTTTCTCTCAGCTTTACCGTTTTGTTCCGGTGTATACGCAATAGTATAATCTAATATTATTCCCTTTTGTTTGCAATAATTTACCATCTCATTGGATGAATATTCACCACCATTATCACATCGAAGCTTAGAAACTTTTGTTTCAAATTTAGCCTCAACCATTTCAATGTATTCTTTAAATTTACTACAAACATCGCTCTTATTCTTTATCAAATATACTGACGTGAAATTAGAAAAATCATCTATAAAAGTTACGAAGTACTTCTTACCATCATATGTTTCCGGAGTAACCGGACCACATACGTCTGTGTGAATTATTTCTAATATTCTCTTACTTTTTGTTCTTTGATTAAAAGGAAATCTAGTCATTTTGCCATTTGTGCAAGGCTCACAAAATTCTACTTCTTGAAACTTAATATTTTTATCAATTCCCAAAACTACATTTTTCTTGATTATTTCTTTTAATCCTGAATAACTAACGTGAGCGTACCTTCTATGCCACATTTTAAAATCGTTTTCAACGCTCTCAACATTTAAACATTCTGTAGTTACAACCTTGAATGTTATTTCATACAAGTTCTTTCTGTAACCTACTCCTAATACTTTATTGTTTACATCTCTCAATTTTACTTTTCCGTTATCAAAAATTACCCCTACATTTGAAGTTTCTAACCTTTTTACTGACAATAAATTTTTTCTTAACTTAGGTACATAAAATACATTTTTAATCGTACACCTTATATTTTCTTTACCTACATTACTCAAAACCTGTAAATTTCCAACACCAACAGCGGTTAAATAACTGTCATTTTTCGCCACAGCTATTTTTATTGGGTTGTCGAGCATTACTAAATCGGAGAAATAATGTTTTTCACTCACCATATGGTCTGTACAACCTGAATCGACAAAGAATGTTACAACATTCTTCTCTTTTCCATTTTCAAATTCTTGTGAACTTGTTTCGCCCATAAAACATACGCTTCTGTCCTTGCTCGTACTTGTATTTCCATTTTCTGCGGAATCTTCTTGCTGCACGTAGTTGCTTCTATAATTCGAATTCTCGCTCATGCTTCTTCCTCGACTTTGGTTGTTGAAGCTTCCTCTGTAATTTCCAGATCCTCTGTTACGTTTTTCTCCTCTGGTGTCGTAGCGGCCTTGGTAAAAACCTCCTCGATTGAAACTTCCTCGCATCGGCTTCTTACAGTTTCTTATGAAATGCCCTTTCTCACCACATCTAAAACATTCTCCACCTGTAGTTGAAAATGCATACGAACCTTGTGTTTTGTCGCTTTTGTTTGGGTTTGCCAATTTCCTTTTTTCGTATTCATCAATTAATTTCTTCTTCACTGACTCGAATGTAAGATCTTGTGAACTTTCTATAATTGTAACCAATGTTTCATATGATTGTGGTAACGCTAACAAAATACTGCACACGAGATCTTGTTCGGGTATTTCGTTCCCAGATTCTTTCATTTGTCTTGCGATCTCTTCATACTGTTGCACGAATACTTCCATCGAATCGCTTTCCTTTAATTTTAAGTTCATCAACTTCTTCTTTAAATACAATTGGCCATGCATTCCTTTCTTCTCGTATTTTTGTCGTAAGGTTTCCCACATTTCGAATGCACTTGATTTCCCCCTTAAACACTCCAACTGGTTATTGTCTACACATTGAACAATTAACGATTTTGCTTTGCAGTCTTTTTTAGTTTTATCTTGTCTCTCCTTTTCCACAACTATCTCACTAATTTTTAAGTCCTTTTTTACGTGTTCGACCACACCATTTTCTTCTAGAAGTAACTCCACCCTGAATTTCCAATTATAATAGTTTCCTCCTTCTAATAATTCAATATGATAACCTTTCCCGTTTGCTTGAGCCATTATTAGATTTTCTTTTTATTAAATTTACCATGTGCTCTTAACCTCAAAATTAATTCTTCTCGGGTTATTTTATTATTTTTGAAAATACTTGCACAGAGAACACCCTGGGACCATAACCTTTTGGTATTTGATTCAAAACTCTTTATATTTCTGGTGATTACTTTTATTAACATAAGACTATTTCAAAACTACATTACACATATTTCATACTTGACATTTCTTACACGTATATCTTACCAACCACTTTTTATTTTACCACTAAAAACACTGATGATTTTAGCGCCTCTTTTCAAATACAATTCTAACAGACCAAGAGGGTCAAATCAAAACAAAAATACAAAACTCCAAGAAAATTTAAAGTTCGTGGTGTTAACAAAAAACGAAACAAAAGAAAACACAAAAATTTCAAAATTTATAAACAAATTCACAAAGTGAAAAGAAAAACATTTAAAAGTGTAAAGGTGCCAAAAACAATAATAAATAAAAAGAAACGGATTCTTGTTAAATACCAAAATTTCAAAGTGCAAAAACTTTTATTGCATAAACAAATATTTAAAAAGTGCAAATTAAAAACATTGATTAGACTCGGGAAATTAATAAAGTTACGGTTCAAAACGATCAAATTAAAACAATTACGCGAGGACAAAACTCGACTTAAAAACAAAATATTAAAAAAACCAAAAATTCATAAAAGAAAATCGAAATTACAAAGAAAGATGGGAAAAATGAAGATATCCACACATAAAGAAAATAAAATTATCAGATGGATAGAAAAATTTAATAATGGAGGAGTAAGCAACATAAAAATCATGGATTGGATGATGAAAATGTCCTTCTATAAGCATATTCGCTTCAAAATATAATCAGTCTAATTAATCAATATTAAATGATGGAAACTTTTGAAAATTCGACGAAAAAGCAATTGAACCTGGTAAGAGAAAAGGAAAAATGAAAACTTAAAGAAAGCTTTGAAAATTATTATCATTATTATAAAAATTATTAACACTTGAAAACAATGAAATCTGAAGAATATTATGAAAAATTTAATTGCCTGGAAAAACACAAGAAGCGTGTGAAAACTGAAAAATTTATATTGAAGAAATTTAAAAATAAAAGAAGATTAATTAATAAAGAAAAGACAAAACGTAATTGGAAGACAACAGAGTCAAAGGTGCTGCTCTGAAATGAAAAATTTAATGCAAAGGAACTTGAAAATGGACATGATTTGATTTGAAAAGATGGAAGTTGACTACGACAATGAATATTTGCAAATATTGAATTTGAATGAATTTGTAAAAATTGAATGAATTGATTTGAAAATTAAGTGGGAAAATAATCAACTGTTGTCCATGAAATAGTATGAAAAATTAGACACCTTGATTAAAGTAATTAAAATTGATTAGAAATGGGGGAAAAGTAAAAATTTAAAAATTTTATTGTTAAAGAGTCAACCGAAATAAAATGATAATCAAAAATTTAGACAAAACAGGTTCACAAAACATGAAGTTAAAAGTTAAAGGCACACAGTTGAAAGGAAAATAATCCAATAATATAAGTCACAGTAAGGAGCAATTAATCCAAAATTATAATTAAATAGGCACAAAATAAAGAACGCTTAGGAAAAAGGTCACAATTTAAAAATTCAGAAAACAATCAAAAATTCAAGTGTTAAAGGGAAATCATTAATAAAAATTTGAAAAGTTTAATAGAAATTAATCAACAAATAGTCATTTGTAAATTTGAAAGGTGACATTTGAAATAATTTCAAAAACATTTGAGAAAAAAAAATTATCATAACAAAAATTCAAACATTTAATTTACAACATTTCATTTATTTAATAACAATTACGTTTTATTTAATTTAATTAGCTACAGGAAGCACATTATAAATAAAATAATCTCAAGTTTGAGAACAATTTAAAAATTTAAATAAGTCATTGAGGGATATCACAAGAGTGAAAAGCCATTCGCACAAACAAAAAGACAAGTAAAACTTGAAATGGAGGAGATTAACGCATACAATCTTGAAAAATACATTTAGACAAATGGAATCAAAATCAATCAGTCACAAATATCAAAAATCAGAGAGGTACTTAAAAAAAAAAAAGATTTCGATGCCCCACGTTGGGCGCCAAAAGATGCTATGTCCTCCTCCTAATAAAATGTTAGGTACAGGAAGGTACACACATTATTGCCCCTTCTTACTAAGCTCGCGGGTTGAGTCGTTCAGGGAGTGGGTCCCTTGTGGTTCGAAATTAATTATTAGAGGCGATCTTATTATGCTCATTGGCTCTCTCAGGATATTTATAACTTTTGCTTTCCTTTTTTGAATAAAAAAGAAATAAAAAACTTTCATCAACTCCCATACAAATTTTATTATAGTTTAAAAAGAAAAATTAATACAAATAATTGTTCGAAACAAAGAGGTTTCCTCTCTTCGTCCCAAGTTGCTTGATTTTTAAGCCAATCAAGACTTTCGCTTTACATTAGCGGGCTTAAATGTTTATAAATTTAAATTTGTTGCTTATTTTTAAAGCTTAAAATATTTTTGACGAAAATTATAAAACTTTTGATTATTTTTAACTTATCACTTAGGGTATCAAAGAATACACTCTGTTAGAAGTCTTTTCCCCAAATCCTATTATTAACACGCTGAAGGCAAAATTTTAACAAATTATAGAAATCATAAATTCACTGTACCTGGCTCCTGAATATATCGCAGTTTTTATTTGTTTAAAAAGGATATCATTTATTCGCTGTGTGCGCCCTGCTTTAATCTTTACTTGCAACGATTGAACTTCACTCCACCTGTCATGACTTTGTTGGATGTCATTTGAAACTGTACTTTACTTTGACTAGTGCTGAATTTTGTGCTCGTATTTGCATCCTTCCTATTGAAAATCTCCAAAAATATTGAAGTAAGTTGTTCCATTAATTTGCAATGATTTTCTTGTTATCCAGAAAATTTTTATATGAATAAATTTTTGTAAATTACAACATCTCCATTGCATTTGTTTATGTCCTTGACATCTATTTTTAGAATCGACGTTGAATAAACGAACTTTCTAACCTCTCCGAAGTCAAATGAATTTGATTAACCTCCAAATTCTGGTAAATAATATTTCTCGGAGAGCATCGAAAAATGCGTGCACACAGCGGAGTTACTAGAGGTGAACTGATTTTTGATCGAAAATCGATACAATTGGTATTCTTGTTTGAATTTTGTGAGTCAAATCCATGTATTTTCGAATTTATTTTACTCTAATAAATTATTTTTATTGTAGATTTTTCTTCTGTATCAACCTCGATTTCGTTTGGAACATCTTCCCGAGCAGTTTGATTGGTACATTCCATTTTTATCAATTTTATGGATTGTTGATTGATTCATTTTCGTCTTTCTTGGTTGTTTACAGGGGCGTTACACAAATATGACCCTTATTAACTAAATTGTTGATTTTTCCGTTGAAAATATACACATTAAATGCATGAAACAATTACATAATTTTTGATATGCTTACATTTTTACAGAGAATGTTATTTGTAGAGTGAATTGGTTTACAAATTCTTAAATTTTTCTAGGTTATCATAATTAATACATTTTTACAAATTTTGAGCTAATTAAGTTTTTTGTTTCATTTCTGATGTGACAATCATCAGTTTATTTAGATTTAGCAATCTTTGTCATGTTTCATTCATCCTGAGAGACTCAAATAAATTTAGAAAATTGAAATTTTGAAAAATAAAAATTTCTCGTAGAGTAAATTTTTAAAGTGTCTTTCGACTTAGAATTTTGTGCTTATTTCGAATATATGATTCATTTTAGCATCGGGAGCCTTTCTTATTCATTTTAACACACAGCAGTTCGTTACTATATATTTTGTTTTTTCAAACCGGAGCTTCTTATATATCGGTTTGTTTGTACATGGCCGACGGTTCTCTGCACGTTTGATTAATTTCCACATGTTGTATATCCCGTTCACACACAACATATAACTCGAACAAACTTAAAATTAAATTCAAACGACACAACAAAACAAACACATGTAAACAAATGTGTTTGAACCTCCGGTCTCCAACTGTACTTCTCTCCTTGTTGGTACGACTCTATCCTCAACATGGATAGCGCGTATCACAACACTATATATATAATAAATAAGGCTTCTATCTGAGCAAAATATATTCCGGTTTATTGAACAAACAAATGGATCCTCAGTCCGCCCCTGTGACCGTTGATATAGTAGGGATTGACAGTTTGTGAAAGATAATCGAAGGCAGAAATGTGTACATGTGAATTTTTGAACAAAAAGAAAATTATCGTTAATGTGTGGTTTAATTAACTGTTTGAACATATTGTATCATATGTATTATTCAATTAATATCATCTTTTTAACCTGTAATGACTGTATAATTGGTAGGTTTTTCAGAATGTTTTTCATTGTCATTTTAAAATATTGAATTTGCTAGAGTGCTTGTTCTATTGTTTTTTCTGTATGTTTCTGTACTGTTTGTTTTTGTAGATTCTGAAGAAGTTTCATAATAGAAACGAAACTAGTCAATCATACATATTTGTTTTATTACATTTGACCCATATCCCACGAGTAGTCACCAAAGTTTTACGTAACGAGTGGGGTCACGACCTACATCCAATACCAATACAAAAGAAATTAGTTTTCACGGTTTTCCGATCGACCCAATAAAAAAAGCAGAATGGGTATCGGCTCTAAATAGAAACAAATGGAAACCAACTTCACAGAGTATTTTATGTTCAGAACATTTCAAATCGGAAGATTTGGACAAAACTTTGCCATATGTTCGTATACGGAATATCACCAACCAGCGTCTAAACGAATTACAGTGCCCCAAGTTTGAAGTGTTAAAAGATTTCCAAACGAACAATATGTATCATGCGGACGACACCAACCTCTAAAAAACAGAAAACCAGTGCACTGTTCGGCAGTAGAAGTTGGGTTTTTTGGATTATACATGGGGAATTATTTGAATACTAATATCTATATTGCTATGTGCCGGCCTTCGATGACGGGTCACACGCAATTTGTATTGATATTTTTAATAGAAAAATTGAACCCAAACTTATACTAAAAATTGTAATTAAACATGTAACAAATAAAGTTCTTAAAATTACGCAAATTAACGTTTTACTGCCGCGTTTACGTGTTGTTGTTGTTTTAATTTTGAAACCGTTCACTTTTTCGCGCAAAAGTTAAATAATTCTTTCTTACCGAGTATATCCCGCCGTGGTCCACATGGGCCTATCAAAAATGAGAATTTAAGTTGAGTACAACAAGCTGCCGGCTATCTATCGAGTACACGATCATAATCGTGTCCACAATTTCATCACTTGTTGCGCAATACCTTTCCCGACGTCTATAGTTGTGCATTGTCAAACATTATCCATCACCTACTGTATGGTATGTAGTTGCCGATCCATAATACCTTAATCGTTTATTGAGCACCTCTGTATTTTTTCCAGCCCTGAGGATGATTAAATACATTAATCGAAACGTTGGCTAAACGGTAGATAAGTTTGTTTGATTGCTTTCCTTCACACCCAAAAAGGTTTTTTAAAATCTAATAGCTGAGAAAGAAATTTGTGTTAATAATATAGCGAATGATTTATATCGAATGATAATATATGCCCATGATTTTGCCCATTCTCACCGGAATCTTTCCTTGAATTTTGCCGTAGACCATTTTTCCATAGACTTTTTTACCTAGACCATGTTACCTAGGCCATTTTACCTAGACTTTTTTACCCGTAGACTTTTTTTTCCATAGACTTTTCTACCTAGACCAATTTACCGTAGACTATTTTTCCTTAGACTATTTTACCTAGAATTATAAACACGACCCCTCGTAGTAAAGAAATTTTTGAGGAATCTTACAACTTTTAGGACAAATAATTGTCCTTTTTAATCGCGGCCCTAAATAAAATAATTATGAATACTTAAATTAAAATTTTTTATTACATTTTACACTGAATGTTGGTTTCTACAAAAGCAAAACTTTTACGCATTATTTAATTATTTCAAAATTAGTAACATTGTGTAACGAAAGTAACGTGTTTAGTTACAAAATATAACTAAAATAGTTACAAAATATAACTACACATGTTATTTTGTACAGTTGGTATGTACAGTATAGTTGGAGAAAAAAGGCATATTATATTATTTTATTACTTGAAATTTTTTGGAGTTGATAAAATTTTTACAAACCTAGTTTTGGTTTAGCAGCTTTTGCCAACTTCACCAACTTTTGGGTGATTTTGCCAACTCTCTAAAGTATTGGGGGGGAAGCTCCCCCCTCATCCCCCCCATGGGCACGTCCCTGATTGGCATAACTATATCTTGCCGTGTTTGTGGATTAGGCGTTCTATTGTCTTGACGACTTCGGTTGATCAGTTTTCTCATCGTATCTGTTGAAGGAAATTGTCCCAGAGCACCATCCGAAATATCTTGAGAAACCGCAGCTCTAATTTCTTGGGGCCTTTCCATTGTGTCGTTTGCTCTTCTCTTCACAGCTGTAATAACTTTTGCAATTTCGACTTGAACGGCATTTCCAGTATTACTACACGTATGTGGAATACGTAAGGAGTGAAACGACCCATCAGATGTATTTGTCCATATACGCCCATTGCAATAAGTCCTGTTTCCAGAGTCATTTTTCCCATTATCTTTTTTATGACAACGCCAAAAGCATTTTAGACCATCTTTACTTTTTTTATCTTTAACATAGATATAACCGTCGTAATTGTATCGTTCCACTGCTCTTTGAGATAAAATTTGGGCATTATTCATTATGTTTCTTCACTATTTTTTTCTATGCTATTCTTTCTGGTGTGTTTTGCTTATATAGTAAATATTAATCTAAATCTTCTTAATCCCTTTTTTTAATCTCTTAATCGGATAATTCGAGAATATTTTTTTTAAAGCCCCACCTCTGTTTCCCTATGAAGTTTGGTCGGTATATAAACGTACTTTGTTTGGTTCTGATATAACCACATATCTCCCACGATATGTGGGAGTATTTGCGCGGTTCATCTCACAATTATGTAATGAATTATTAATGAAAGAGTGGAACCGACGCTAGTCTCGGTGCCGAGTTGGCCCGGTGCCGAGTTGGCCCGGTGCCGAGTTTTCCCGGTGCCGAGTTGTCCGGTGCCGAGATGTACGGTGCCGAGATGTACGGTGCGAAAGCTGAGAGCTTTCCTTAATCTTCATTCAACTTAAGTTACCTTGGGTAGCTGCCCGTCCTAGGACGGGGTATCATCTAGTTAATATTACAACTCGTTTTTAACTTTTTTATTCGAATTTAGAAAGTTTTTTTTATTTAATGAAACATTTATGTATTTAGAAGTTTTTTTTTATTTAATAAAACATTTATATAATAATTTAATAACTAATAATAAAACTAAGTTTTACTACTACTTCCTACTTCCTCCTCCCCTACCTCTTCGAGTAAGCGATATTGAAAATTCCTCAGATTCTTCCTTTTTCTTTTTCTGTTCGGCAGCAATCAGTTTCTCCACTCTTTTTCTGTTTCTTATACGTTTTGCCGCCACTTTTTTTTTCGCAATATTTAAATCAATTTTACGCATTCCATTGCTGCTAAACTCACGAAGTGCCTCCTTTAACGAATTAATAGTAGCTCGTTTGAATTCTTCTCTGACTTCAAAATCTTCGTATTTTCCGAACGATAAGGCCCTCTTTAGCGCCTGTTCCACATCCTTTATTAATTCACCTGAAAACATTTTTCGTTGACGTTCAACACTTATTATTTCGTTATAATGTAATTCTGCTTATATAGTAATTTTGAGTAGGATAATCGGATTAACTGATCCGATGGTACGTTGATCCGATGATACGTTGATCCGATGATACGTTGATCCGATGATACGTTGATACGATGATACGTTGATACGATGATACGTTCATCCGATTGGTTATGAAATTATCCGTTATGCGTTCGGTTCGGTTCGGTTTGCTTCGGGTATTTGCATTATACGAGATACGGATATCACGTTCAAAAGGAGGTTCGCCGTCATCATTTAGGAACACCATTGCAATTTGATTGGACGTTGGAGCATTGTAACGTCTTTGATCAGACTGCCGATCGCGCCGCATCACCATATTGACGACCGGAACTGGTTGTCCTTCTTCTTCGGCTCGTACACGCTCTTGTTGATCAATTTCTTTCATCAGGCAATATGAAGCTGCGATACGATTGTTGACGCGGAAGAAACGATCGAGTTTCTCAATCACTTCAAGTAGACAATAACCTCTATTCTCAGGCAGATTTACTCGTTCATTGACCGCTTCTGTCGTGTCCATTACATACAGTTGTGCAAACTTTCTTGTTTGTCCTTCAGGTGGATACAGGTTTGTGGTTCTGTGGTACGTCTGTCCATGAATTTTGAAAACGTATGGTCCGTTACCCGGCATTGAAACAATCTCTGCTCCCATTGAAGCGAAAGAAACCGAGGAATTGTAAGAGCGGATGTGCTGACGAAAGTTCTTGTAGTAAGGATTTTCTGAATCTGAAAGCATAGAGAGAAGAAATTCGGGATATAACAATAGATTCCCATGTTGATCGAGCGGTTGCGGAATCTTCACTTTTCCTTTATGACAGCAGTTGTTAAATTGTTTATCAACTGGACGCTCCTTGGCGAAATTCTTGGAGCCGCAGAACTGACAGATGGAATTCATTTCTCCACAATCGTGTCGAGTAACGTGAGATTCATCAAATCTCAATGCTCTTATTTGGAGTTGAATTGCTTGACTTTGGTATCGATTTTCTTTCTGTCGATGTATCGCATGGGATCGAGCGTTAGCAGCTTGCCGCGCTTGAGTTTCTTCTAATGTTTCACGTTGTTGACGTGTCGCATGGGATAGAGCGTTAGCAGCTTGCCGCGCTTGAGTTTCTTCTAATGTTTCACGTTGTTGACGTATCGCATGGGACCGAGCGTCAGCAGTTTGCCGCGCTTGAGTTTGTTCCAAAGTTTCACGTTGTCGACGTATCGCATGAGACCGAGCGTCAGCTTGTCGCTGTGATCGAAGCTGTTCTTCTGTGTTATTAGCTCTTGTACGTGCTTTTCTCTCACGATTCAATCGCCGTCGCTTTGCAGTAGGATTTTCAAAATTTTCATTATCCATTATGAAAGTTCACATAATGCTTTTTTGGAAATAGCTGTCCTATATAGACAAAATGATACGATGGTACGTTGATCCGATGTTACGTTGATACGATGATACGTTGATACGATGATACGTTGATCCGATGATACGTTGATACCTTGTGCGTTCGGTTCGGTTCGGTTTGCTTCGGGTATTTCCGTGGGACAGACAGAAAGAAAGAAAGACTTGGCCTTTTATAATAAGAGATAATTGGATCAACGAATAATCGTATCATGGTATAATAGTATCAGCGGATCATCGTATCAACGGATCATCGTATCAGGGTATAATCGTATCAACGAATCATCGTATCAAGGTATAATCGTATCAACTTATCATCGTATCAAGGTATAATCGTATCAACGGATCATCGTATCAACGGATCATCGTAACAACGGATCAACGTATCATCAGATCAATTTTCTTATATAGGACATCGCCCTATGAGTATTATAGTAGATGTAACAGTTTGGCTAATTTTTCGCGCGTTAAGTAAAAGTAAATTATTAACAATGGCATTAATCGAAAACAAATCTGCTTTCAAAACTGTAAAGAATGTGCAATTTGGCATTTTTAATCCGGAAGATATTCGTAGCATTGTGCCAAAGCGGCTTGAAGTCGACACCCTCATTAACATTGTAACTAGTATTTAAGACAATGAAATTAAATATCACCGTATCAACGGATCAACGTATTTAAATTTTCTATATAGGTAAAAAATTATGTAAATAAAATATAACTTATATTTGGTCTGCATTGAAAAAATAGAAGCCTAATGTAAAGTTTACACGAGCTTAGTAACTAAGCACTTAGTACTTGTCACTAAGCAGTGACAAGTGACAAGTAATGTTTACACGTTATTTTATAAAACTGGTATTAGTGGCAAGATATCTGTTCGAGATGGATCAACGCAGCCGTTTTATTTTGAAAAAACATGTGTTCAAACACTATTCCAACATTATTTTAACAACGATAATATAAAAACTTGAAAGAGAGTTATTAAAAGACAAACGATTTTTGGTTCCATAAACATTCATATGCTTTAAATTCTTGTATGAATTTTATGGTGATTTCGGAATTCCACCTTTCCGCTGCCATAACGCCAAAAGAAACTTAGGAAATATTTTAATTATTCAAAAACCAATCTACGACTTTTCACTTGTCGTTCCAACTTGTCACTAAGCGCTTGTCATGACAGTTCACACTACTCCGCAAGCGACAAGTGCTTAGTTAAATTAGGTGGGGGAATCCACTTGTCGCTAAGTAAATAGGATCGGCTCCTAATCACTCGCACTGGCATTTTTACTATTACTAAGCACTATTCAGCTAGTTTACACGCATGTTTAGTGACAAGTGACAAGTACTAAGTGCTTAGCTACTAAGCTCGTGTAAACTATGCATAAATAAGGCTTCTTGTTATACTTTGTATAGAAGCCTAAAAAGAAAATACGGGTTTAGCAGCACACGCTTTAGAGAAGAAACGCGAAGTCTTATTTGATGAAGCAAAAATAATAGATAGAGAATCCAACGAAAGAAAAAGATTTTGTTTTTTGGAAATGTTGCACATCAGCAATAACCCCAATTCTCTAAATCTTAAGAGTGACACCATCTATCTGAGCAAAATATATTCCGGTTTATTGAACAAACAAATGGGTCCTCAGTCCGCCCCTGTGACCGTTGATATAGTAGGGATTGACAGTTTGTGAAAGATAATCGAAGGCAGAAATGTGTACATGTGAATTTTTGAACAAAAAGAAAATTATCGTTAATGTGTGGTTTAATTAACTGTTTGAACATATTTTATCATATGTATTATTCAATTAATATCATCTTTTTAACATGTTATGACTGTATAATTGGTAGGTTTTTCAGAATGTTTTTCATTGTCATTTTAAAATATTGAATTTGCTCGAGTGCTTGTTCTATTGTTTTTTCTGTATGTTTCTGTACTGTTTGTTTTTGTAGATTCTGAAGAAGTTTCATAATAGAAACGAAACTAGTCAATCATACATATTTGTTTTATTACATTTGACCCATATCCCACGAGTATTCACCAAAGTTTTACACGGTTTTACGTAACGAGTGGGGTCACGACCTACATCCAATACTAATACCAATACAAAAGAAATTAGTTTTCACGGTTTTCCGATCGACCCAATAAAAAAAGCAGAATGGTATCGGCTCTAAATAGAAACAAATGGAAACCAACTTCACAGAGTATTTTATGTTCAGAACCTTTCAAATCGAAAGATTTGGACAAAACTTTGCCATATGTTCGTATACGGAATAATGCAATACCGTCTATATTTTATCACCAACCAGCGTCTAAACGAATGGCAGCCAATGAAATCGAACCATCATCACCAATTCGAAATAAACGCAAATTTACGCCATCAAACTCTCCCCAGAATCAGAAAGTTGTTTTAACATACGAAAGCTCTTCAGATGATTCGTTGGAGTTGGAAGCCTTTCCTGAAGAATTGAGTCCCGAACAGTTGAAGTATATAAATAGAAACAATTTTGAAGCGCAAGAACTTGAAGAGAAAATTGACAACTTGTGTAATCAACCGAATGTGGAAGTTGTATTTGAAGATGTACTAACTTACAGTGATTCTTTAACCAACACTTTTCCCTCCAAACGGAAAAGGGAAAGCGTTTCGAAAACGATTCCTCTGAAATGGAACAATAATTCTCCCGGTGGCCAACAAATTGTTACGGATCCTAAATCGGGTTTTGTTTTGAGCACCATAACAGCCGCTGTTCCAATTCCATCGAATATTGAGGCGAAGCAACCTAAACGAAGAGGTAGGCCGCGTGTTCTAAAGAATTCAAAACCGAAAAATACTTCTTTTATCCAATCACGAGCAATTGATCCTTTAATGCCTGTTGTTCCTCTCGAAATGTCGCCGTTGAAACGTATCGAATATAATAAAAACCTGCACCCTTCACTTATGGTTATTGTTAAACCACATTTAGGGGTAAAAAAGTTCACGGAAGACGATCGAATACAATTGAATACTCAAGTCAAAACTGTACTGTCTTATGGTCCCAAAGAATTTATCGAATGGTTAATCAAACAAGGGTTATTAAAATCATGTCAAGTTTGCTCTTGTCATTCTTCAAAGCAATTGAAGTTGTGGTTGTCTAATGACGTTACAAGTCTTCAGTATTCTGGTGGGTATCTATGGCTAGCTGACTGCTGTCCGGATAAAATTGTATCGGTACTCAACGGTTCTTTATTTGAATCTTCACCTTATCCTCCCAGTGAAATACTGAAGTTGATTTATCATTGGTCTTGTCAGACCAATTTAAAAGATATGGTTAAATTGTTAACTGTCGACAATTCTTATACGATGTTGGTAAATTCAAGGTTACGTGCGATCTGCACTGTTGCTATACAAACTCACGTTAGTCTCTTTGGTGGGCCAGGTAAGAAAGTAGAAGTTGGAGTGATAACATTATCGAACAGCAACAAAAGGGTGAAAGTGGAAGTGCTGGGTTTGTTAGAACCTGATACGAAACAAATTCGTTTACGTGCATTAGAACCAATTTCTGACGGTGATGGGCAACAAATGAGCAGCATTTTGGAACTTATATCAGATTGGATTCATCCCAAAAGTATCATAGCTATTGATGCTACAATTGATCAAGAGGCTTTGATTAAGCGGGGCTTCACTGACATCCATAAATCTATGTCGACTGATCAAAATCCCTTAAATGAATCTATAAAGAAATATTTGCGCGAAATTGTGCCGCGCATGTTTGCGTTGTTAACGTTGCACAACGTCTCGTTGTTAACCATTAACGTTATACAACAGTTTTTGGACGAATTGGTGTGGCGTGAACGGTATGGCACAACTGCAGCGGAATGCTTCAATAATATTATGCTTCACATTTCGCAACAAACACAGGGCGATACCATTATAAACAGTCATTTAGCCGACGTATCGGCGAACCCTTTCAAAAATTGGCGACCTGTAAAAGATATCACAGGTTAAAAGTAATAAGCTTAATTGAAATTATTCTTAGAGACAGGTAAACATAAAAATTTGCAGAATTTGTTCAAAGCCAATAATTATTATTGTTACATATAAATAAAATAATTATGAAAAATTGAAAAATATTAGTCAGTATCACTATTTGCCGACGTTTTAGCGGAGTTATCAATGCAGAAAATTTCCTATCCTTAGGTACGAACTGTGGTATACCTTTAACAAGATTACTTTACACATTTGAATCTTTTTTAATCCGATTAGGAAATGATGCCACTCTTGTATGCACATCACCATAAATATTGTAACGGTTTGAATTTTTCCGCTAAAATTTTTGGTTATTTGCAATTTTTAAGTGGGAGGTTATAACGGTGCAGCGAGGAACTATGCTGCGAGAGTCGCAAGCAGTCAGTTTTCTAGTGTGAAGGCGAAAGCATATTCGAGAAATTTTTGATGTGCGACAGTTAACGAGGTTAATAAACGTGAATTTGAGGTCAAACGTTAGATCATCGTTTAGGGCCTGAATGAGCTTTCATTATAGCCTATAGCAAGTAGGTCAGTGATGGGGCTGCCATCTTCAAGCTTCCGACCAAGCTCTCAGCCTATTATTATCCAGGCTAATGGACTTTGATTGAAACATAGCATATCCTCTAAGTTTGGTGTACGGTTATTCCGCCGATACTCGGTCGTCAGAGCCTCGTTTATGCGAGCAGGCGAGATTGATATTTGAATAGGAGAGGCTATCAGGGGTGCAGTCGTAAAAAAAGAGGTACCGGGGCGGTCAAAAAATGAATGGACATCTCCCCCCCACCCCGCTTACATAAACGATCATCCAGACGTGTCGATCTTACAATAAATTTTATTTATTATAATTTTTCTTTTCCCATTACTCACTCAGTATCAGTAGGTACTTAGAATAAAGCCCAAAGCTCGTTCTTAGTATCGGCTGCTGCTAATGCGATGTTGTGGTCAACGTGTCGCGACTGTGAGCTTTCTGCTGATCTGTGGTGAATCAGCCACGATTTTACGTATTCACAGGGTTGAAAAATGTTCAGTGGAGGTCCGTTTAACTTGATGAACATTAAGGCCCCGACATTTTTCAACAATAGCTTCGTACGTAGTGGTGACACTACCAGATTAATTGCACTGAATCCCCTTTCGCACTCGGCAGTGCTGCAGGGCAGAACGTCCATACATTGGGTCAAGGGAAGCATGGACGCAGGAACCCGACGTCCTTCGCTTTCGTAGAAATCGCGAAAACCAGCGAGAATTGTACGACTGTTGTCCAGGCGAAAACGCGCGCAAAGATTAAGAATGTTCGTTTCTCCGAAACGCACGTCCATTCTCTCTTCATCCTGTTCATCCCAAGTTTCCGGATTAAGGACATCCATATCAGCTAAAAGATTTACGTATTCAGATCGCTCAGTCTCGTTCCCCGCGAATTGACGATTTGACGCCGTTGTTGCAAAACATCGGGATTCCAAGTTATTCGCGAGACTGGTCAAGAATTGGAGCCTGTTGATTACAATCACCCTGGAATTGTTTTTCAACGATATTCCTTTAAACTTCATGGTGTGTTTTGCATTTTCGGATAGGATTTCGCATTCCCCAGGCGTATTCTTCATGGAAAGGAGCACCCTTATTGTGCGCCTTATTAGTTTATCAGCCTTTGGGATAGTGCACAGGCGATCTTGAATTTGAAGTGAGAGGGATGATAGTTCTTCCAACACATCATACATTAAAGCAAGGTCGCACAAAAATTCAACTGACTCCAAGCGCAAAAAAGGCCCCTAAATTTGGCGCGTTCTTTGTCGTTTCGTGACGTATCGTCCGCCGCGGCTTTAAAGTGAGTTACCAATGCTGGGTAACTCTTCCAAACCGACTTGAAAGTCACAAAGCTACTTGCTACCCAACGAACACCTAAAACACGACCTATTTTTGTGATGGCAACTTCCAAGTCTAGAGCAATTTTTTTTAGCTGATTTTTAAGTTCTTTGTAGACTGGCTGTACAGGGAGTACAAGGTATCCATGAACCCTCGAAAGTTGTTTATTGCATTGATGTCCGAAATTGTGTCATGAACAGCTAATTCTAGCCTGTGATTTAGACAATGCCAAATCAATATGTCCGGGCGTCCCAGTTTATTTTTAAGAAGAGTCGCCACACCTGAGCGCTTCCCTAACATAACACTCGCACCATCAGATGCAAAACACACGAGATTCTCTTTTAAGCCCGTCTTACATCAGGTCATTTCTGGCGCCATTTCTTGGGCCAGAAATGACGCCATTTCTTGATCCAAAAATAAAGCCTGTATTATATCAGGCCATTTCATCCGCCATTTCTAGCGCTGATCTTGCGCAGTAGGTAATTTTAGCAAATTACCTGAAACATTTTGTAGGCCAAATATATAGAACCCGTTCTATTTTGAGACAATTTTCAACGCCATTTGCCTGCGAGGGTGCGCAGTAAAATTAAACGAACGTCAAATTGTGCAAAGTTGTGCTACACATAAAAATTGAAATGGATAAAGAAAGCGATTTAATTGCAGAAAATGTGATTGCAGCAAACATAATAGTATTATTTTTTTTACAAACACAAAAAAATTTTTAAAAAGATTAAATTTTCAATGGTTATTAAATTTTCAAATTTGATTTTTTAATTTCAGTGAAAAACAAAAACATTTGCGATTATTTAAAAATACGTAACTTTTAGTGATAAAAGCAACTCATTCCTAGCCCTGCATTTGACAATTACTACCTGCCACAGAATCTACCTGCGCATTCGATCTGTACTGCGGCCGCTCACAGGCAAATTGTTCAAAAATAGAGCACGTGTCAGGACATTTCGAGCCAGGACATTTTCCAAGACATTTGCTGTTTTAAACTAGGCAATTTATTTGGTTCAAGAAATGGCGCCAGAAATAACCTGATGTAAGACGGGCTTTAGATATTCTTGGGACAAACCGTAAGATTCGAGACACTGTAAAAGTTCACCAACCACAGTCGCTGCTTTTTGATCACTCAGTGGCACTAAATCGAGAAATATCATTTCTTCTTTCAAATCAATTACTGTTTTGATATAGACAATTAAGGCCGACTCTTTTCCTAGAGTGGTTGATTCGTCAATCAGAATTGACAGTTTCTTTTCATCGAGTAACAATTTCGAAGTTAATTTTTTCCTGAACTCTTTGGCGATGTGTGTAATAATCTCACTGAAACTTGTTCGAGAATGAAGGGTGATCCCCAAGTCCAGGCCATTTTTTATTTGCAATGAAATCAAACTTTGGTGATCCGTAAATGGTTTGTTGCTTTTGGCAATATAATATGCAGTATTAAATATACACTCTGTTTTTTTCACGTGTGTCTCGTATTGTTTCAAAATAATGTTCTCAAAAGATCTGTTTTCGGCTTCAGCGAAGATAATCAAGGCACTTGCGTGGGCTGCTGACGCTTGATGAACTGATATTTTAGTCCTCAGAGATTTTAAATTCTGCTCCCTACTGGTCCCGTTATAACCAACTTCGCATTTTACCCATTCATGGCTAAGACTCAACCCTTGCGTTTTATTTGCGCCCAAATTCTTAACTTTTGCACACACTGCATCCTATTTTATTGTTTTTAGCCACGAGCCAGTTATGCTTCTGCTTCCGCTCCTCCCACTGCGCTTCTGACCACACGTCAGGAAACGAAATATCACGCACATTTTCTTCAACATCTTCGATTAATGTTTGAGTACTCGCACTCAAATCCCCGGCTGTATCAGTATCACTACTTGTACTAGGCACTTCCTGATCTGGCTTTGAAACTTTACTAGTAAAGAAACTAGTTAGCGTTCCCTATGTGCTTTTTCGTTTCATTATGCGCAAATTAAAATACAATCAACTAAGCGTCTGCACCCTGGAACTTTTCGCGATCGACTGACGAAAGAACGGCAATAATAGTCGTGTAGTGTTTGAGTTGTGGTTTGTTGAGTTGGTAGCTGTTATACTCAGAACACTATACGCTAGGATTTGATGTAAGCGATGGTTTTAGAAATTCACGGAATTTACGGAAGCCGCGTTTCCTGTCGGTTTTGTGCTGTCTGCAGCGAGAAAATAATACACTTTCGTCTAAAAGTTGCTTAGAGCTGTTATATTTAATCAGAACTCTATATTATGGGATTTGATCAACTAAAATGTAAGCAAATTGCTGGACCAAATATACCAATTCACATTGCTTTATCAAAATTGAAAATGTTAATGCATATTTTCTGTCGACGAGGCAGGGCGCGCGCCCTGCCTCGTCGACAGAAACTGGACAGGGCGCCGCTCCGGCTCCAAAAGAAGTACCGGGGCGCCGCCCTGCCCCCACTGCATGCCTGGAGGCTATATTTTGCGCTTCACTACCCCATAATACCCCACAGTATCAAATATTTGGGTGAATTTGGTGTCAAACATTTAGAGCACCGTTTGAGCCTGAATGAGCTTCCATTATTTTCGTTTGAGCTTTAAAGGTCGCGGAGTTATTCGCGAAAACCTACTGGGGGTGGGGAGGTAAATCGGTCGCTCAGAGGTGTGTCAGCCGGGTCGAGCTTAGGTTAGTGTTAGGAAACGATTTTTTCCCGCAAGTTGAACGTTAGAAGTTAGAACCACTAGAAATGTCAGGAATCTGGATGGCTCAACAAGAACACCGTATGCAAAGAAATCGTGCGTACGGTCCTGAGTTGTCAACGGTAATTACAAATTCTTGGTTTCATCCTGCGTGTAAACTCTTCTCATCCATTTTAACCTTCCAGGGCAGTTTACAGGTGAGCTTAAGTGTTGACCTTTTAACTCGGAGGGCAGTTTACATGCTTTTTGGAAATCTACCTGGCGGATGAGTGCAGTTTACATATACCCGTATAAATATAATATAATTGCTACAAAAAAACATCAAATTTTCATTACTTTACATTATATTAATATTTATTTAAAATTTTAATTTCAAAGTCCAACAATCTAGCCCGAACATTTATTAATTGAAATATTCAGAAATCATATTAATAAATAATAAGTAATACAGCTTTGATTTTATCATGTCATTGTTACGGCACTAAAACAACCTATATTTCGGGGTATACATACACTCTTAAAGTTAAAAAAAGTAGTCTTATTATCTAGTAAAAGTAACAAAAAAAAATTATAATTAAAAAGTTTTTTTATACAAAATATTATTTCTCCAGGATAGCACGAAATCATATCTTTCTTTAGTATTTATCACATCGAAAGTAAGAAATTCCGGTACAATCTTTGTTATGAATGTAACTTTGATATACCATATGCTTCGATAATAACGTTTTCGATTTTTGTTTATTGCAGAAATGAATTACGTTACAAATTACTATAATCTTTTTATTTAAATCTTACAATTTCACTTCATTACAAAATTATTTTGTAATATCCTTTCATTATTTTGGTACAGTTGGTACGTGAATTACGAATTCACTGTGGACGGTAATGGACCGTTTTTTGTAGCTTATACGTAAATAACTACGAGTATTAACAGCTTGTCACTATACTTTCTGTATTGTCTTGTTCACCTTGATCCGACTTTTTTAGCATTTCTAACAATTTATTCACAACATTCTTGTGTTTATTAGCTACAGCAACTTGCAATAAAGTATTTCCTTCATTATTACAAGCATTTGTAACAGATTTAAAGTCAGCAGGTGTTAATGGTCTTAGCTTGCCGATAATTTGAACATTACCATTTTTTGCATCTTCAAACAAATCTTCAACTAATTTCAGAAAACTGCACTCATGGTCTTTCGAGAGATCGAGTGGTGTTTTACCATTATTATTTTTGATGTTATAAATTGCACCTCGCTTCAATACGGATTTGATAATATGCAAAGAACCGTTATTAACTGCCAAGTGAAGTGATGTATCACCGTTAACAGTAGTTTTAGCATTAATAAACTCCTTTAATTTATCCCGACTTACATGTTGTAACAAAACGTCGACAATTTCTTTGCAATCTTTAGCAGTAGCAGTGTGTAACAGTGTAGTATTGACTTTATCAGTAGCTCGAGTAATATCAGCTCCATATTGTAGTAAAATGTTCAGAGCACTTAAGTGTCCATAGCTAACAGCGTAATTTAAAGGTGTTCTGCTATCAATGTCTTTTTCATTAGGATCGGCACCATTTTCTAATAGTCTCTGAACAGTTTGTATGTCACCATTTCTAGCAGCAATATTAATGTTGTTTTGTAGATTATCGAGGACTTTCGATGCGTCCAAGCCGTGAAGCTTAAACTTCACATTAATTTTTTCTATCATTTTTAAAACATCATCGAGAACGTCTTGATTGCTTGATTCAAGAACCCTTTCTTTCTTACAAAGAAGGATTTCTTTGTAAGCTTTATATGCACCTAAGAAATCACCTTGATCGTAAAGTACATATGCCATGTTCGAACGAGCGCTCAAGATGACAGGGTGATTTTCCGGAAACTTTTCTTGGTTATTTAAAACCTGTTCTATAGCTTTCAAAGCTTCATGAATTTTGCGTTGTTTTAGAACATTCCACCAATGTTATTTAAAGTTTTCAAGGTATCAATATGATCAACACCTAGAACTTTCTTCCTTTTCTTATAAATCTCTTTAAAAATTTTCAATGCTTCTTCAAATTTACGCAGATTAGCAAGTCTTATCGCTATTTCATTTTGAGCTTGTAAGGTGATTATATGGTCGTTACCCCATCTTGCTTTTGTTATTTGAAAAACTTCCTGATTTATATTGAACGCTTCTTCGTATTTTTCTAGACTACTCAATACTCCTGCTATGCCTTTCTGGGAAGCCAGAGTGCTCATATGATCTGGCCCTAGTATTTCCTTTTGCCTCTGATATACTAGGTACTTGATAAAGATTAAAAGCCCCTTCATTAAAACCTTCCCTATGCAGAATTAAAGCGCTTAAAGCTGTTGTCTTTAAAATGTCCTTGCCCACACCCAAAATTTTTTTCTGTTTGTGTACAATTTCTTGTAATATATTTATAGCTTTTAAGTAATCCCCTTGCTTGTATAATACCGTCGCTATGTGTGTCTGAATGTCTAACGTGCCCGGATTATCTGATCCCAATATTTCTTTTCTTTTCTCCCATGCGATTTCGAAAACACTTAAAGCTATGTGGTAATTGCCCTGGTGCATGAGCAGTAAAGCTACAGTAATGTGAATGGATAAATCGCCTTGTTATATTTCTTTCAACTGGTCGACTTGCCTATAGACAGATACATCCCTATCGCTTTTTTAACGAGAAGCAAATGTCTACTGATTGCTTCAATGCAATCAAATCTTGATTGCTTCATCAATGAAATCGCGTAGACTGCATTGAAATATCCGGTCAAATTGGCGATACTCCACTGTTGTCTGAAATTAAACAGTTCACCTGAACAAAGAACAGTGTAAAAGTCATATTTAGACGCAGGAAGTTCGCATGCAGACGAATATTGATAAAATACATTATCAATTCTCGTTCGCGTTATAAAACTTATTTCTTCCGCTGTTGATAAATATGGTTGATTAACAATCATCAATTATTATCGCAATAATAATTTATATCAAATTTTTATAATTAATTAGTGGTAATCTCGACCTTAAATCTTGATTAGATAGTAAGCATTTCCACTCCATTAACAACGTTTTTTAATAAGATTACCTACTTTATAAACTATAAATCATATAATTTCCTATAACATTTGTAAGTTAACCATGATACTGTTTCTTATATTACCTCTGCTTATTTTTGGCGTTGTTGGTAAGTTATATAATTTTACCATAATAATTATTACGGTTACAATTTTTCCCACAGCAATACCAATCGCAACTCCAAATAACAACCAACGCATTATTGGTGGTTTCGATGCGTATGCCGGTGTTATGTGAAACCAAGTTCACACACATAAAATGTTCCCAGGACTTCACCTGAAACCAGGGAAAGAAACTCGCTTGAACTTTCCATAGTTTAATAAAATAAGATCTGTTTACTAACATAAGCATTTTTTACTAAATATAAGTTGTAATAATTGTATTGTAAGTCAGTATTATTCTGTATGCTAAAATCGCTGCAAGTACTCAAATAAATTGTTAAGACTCAAATTGAAATTTTTTTTAAAGTCTTTTTGGGTAAATAACTTACTGGCGCAGTCGGGACGGATGTCAAAAAGGCATTAGATAAAATTTCTAAACCTTTTTCGTTTCAACGATTTACTGACAGAACTTAGTGATAAGTTAGTGTATAAGTGAAAATAAATAATTAAAAATTAAAATAAACGGGAACGCCGTTCAGTGAATAAAAACCAAATATAAATTTAAAGTGCATAAAAGAAAAACCTACTAAACCAAGGAGGAAGAAAGAAATTAAGAAGAAAATTCAATCAACCACGAGGAAAACTACCGGTGATGAAGAGATTTACAACGCTCTTGGTATTCATTGCGTAAGTTTTTGCTCAAAATTATTTAAAATTTCCCATGTCTGAATCCGAGATCACAGACCTATTATCACAATTATCCATAACTAACGAAGTAGTAGAAGAACAACGTCAAGCTTTAAATCAACATCTCCAAATTGATACTAATACAATGGCAAAATTAGAGAAATTCCACATCGACGCAGTACCTAAATATGATGGAAATGCAGCAACCTTGTCAATTTTTACAAACGCATGTGAGCATTTATTATAATAATAATAATATTAATAATATATATTCAATCCTGTTAAATTACAATATATAGGACAAGTCACGCAGTACAAAAGAAAAAATACATATACAAAATGCAATTACAGACATTTCAACAGATCACGAAACTCCTGAACCGAGTACACACAGTGCTCCATGAGAATGCCCCTTACGGCCGCTTTAAACGATAGTTCCGTTTTCAAATTTTTAATTTTTACAGGCAGTGCATTGAACAGGGCCGTTCCCACCGCCACAGGAGACCCCCTCGTCACACTGGAAAGGTGAAGTGCAGGACGGAAATCGTCCCTACCGCGAGTGTTGTGGTCATGAACATCGGAGTTCCGCTGATGAATACCTTTGGTTCTATAAACATAGACAAGGAGCTCGAAGATGTAAACAGAGGGAAGAGAAAGAATTTTAAGTTGTTTAAATAACGGTTTACACGAGTTTCTAGATGCCACCCCCGCGATACACCGAACAATTCTCTTTTGGGACACAAAGACCTTCCCAGCCATCGGAGAACCACCCCAAAAACAGACCCCATAGGATAGCCTAGAGTGCACATGCGCATAGTAAAACACCTCAGAATATGTACATCCACAACACTTCTGAGGCATCTAATCTGATAACAGATGGAACTGAGGCGCCCCATAATGTATCTACAGTGATCCCTCCAGTCAAGCACCTCATTCACATGCAGCCCCAAGAATTTTACGCTGGACTCCCGCGGAATCACACAATCATCCAGTCGGAGATCAAGGTCCAGATCCCGTCGACTCCGAATGTTGTGGAACATCATATATCCAGTCTTAGCCAAGTTAAGTCGAAGCCGATTATGACCAAACCACCCACTCAGCTGTGCGAGAAGATGATTAAGAGCACCACGAACCTCCCCCAGAGACCCATCCGACACCACAGACGATGTATCGTCAGCATACATAATGGTCATAAAGTCAACGAAAGATAACAGATCATTGACAAAAAGTAAGAAAAGAATTGGGCCCAAAACTGACCCCTGCGGCACACCAATGTTGATAGGAAGGAACGAAGATCTAAAATTGGACCGAACACCGTCCGAACGGGTGTAACCTATCTTCACAAACTGAGTTCTACCAGACAAGTAAGAACGAAACCACTCAGCAACCACTCCCCTGATTCCATACTTAGCCAGCTTCTCCATCAGTATAGAATGATCAACACAGTCAAAAGCTCTGCTCAAGTCACAGAACAAAGCCGCAGGATGCTCACCCCTATCAAAAGAATTCATAACCACCGTCATGAAAGAGTCGACAGCCGTCATAGTAGAGCGGCAGCTACGGAAACCATGCTGCTCTCCCGCAACAACATCATGCCTCTCCAAATGGGACAATAGTCTATTCAGCATCGCGTATTAAAAAATCTTCGACATGGCCGGCGGCAGACATATGGGGCGGTAATTCGAGGGAGATGTTATCTTGCCCCTCTTATGTATCGGAACCACCGCAGAAACCTTCAGGCAATCTGGAAATGCACCCAAAGAGAAAGACAAATTCACAAGATATGTGAGTGGCTCGATGACAAGATACAGGACAGCCTTCAAGACACTGCAAGGCAAACCATCAGGACCCGACGACGATACCCCACGCATTGCAGACAAGGCAGTCAACAACTCCGCCTCACCATACGGCAGAGCACATATGCTCTGTACAATTCCCGAGATCCGCGGGGGAGAATCCCGAGGCCGGGGAATACTCGCAACAGTCTCCTCAACCACATCGACAAAGTAAGAATTAAGCTTATTAGATACTTGCTCCGGATCATAAACCACAACATCTCCAAACTCTAAAAAAATATTACTATGTGACCTTAGCTTACCCGTAACCTGAGCAATGACAGACCAAGCCGCTGCACTCCTGTTTCCAGAGTTCAAAATCTGTTTATTATAATAATCGCGCTTGGCATTCCCAATCAAAGCACCATGCGCCCGCCTAGTCTCAAGGAAGACCTCTCTCAGAGCAGGAAAACGCTTCTGCAGACAAAACCAATTGCGAACCTCGGAACTAGACTTCTTAATTTCGTCACTAAGCCAACCTTTTGATGGTTGTAACTTCCTCTTAACAACAGGAAAACTACAATTAAAATAATACATAAAAACATCATAAAAACACTTGAAAGAAGCCTGCAGATCATCTCCACATAGATACAGCTCCGACCAGCTTTCGTTTTCAAGTAAACCCTTAAAATTATTATAATTATTCTCGTTGTATTTGCGAGATTCACAACTCCCGACAGAATTTAAAGTGCTGGCCGAACCGAAAACTACTATGTAGCGATGATCAGAAACGACACAGTCCGAGACCGTACATGACAACTTAAAATTAAGATTACATGAAACAAATACATTGTCAAGCACAGAGTTATGACGCGTAGGCATATCAACAATGTCAAACATCACATTGTAAGATGACAAAAGTTCTCTCAATGCAAAAACATTACGATTAGCATTACCATCCTGAAAGTGCACATTAAAATCACCCAGCAATACAAATTTCTGCCTACCGCCATTATAAAAATTCTCAAAAACATTAGACAAAACTTCAATAAACATATCCAGATCACCAGAAGGGGATCTATAACAGACTACAACAAAAACCGACTCCTCCGGAAGACACCACACAGCCCCACAGAGCTCAATCACAATCTCGCTACAATAGGCACTCAGATCAACAGGCACAATGTTCAAACCCGTCCGAGCAAACAACGCAACACCACCATGCACTCTCTCACCTCTACAGTAGGAAGAAACCATGCTAAAATCCTGGAAGCTGAAAGAGCCCACTGACTCACACGTAGCCCACGTCTCAGTTATACAAATAAAATTTGGTTGCATATCGCAAAAGTCAACACTCATTTGATCAATCTTTGCAGAAGTCAGTCCTTGAATATTTATTAAAATGAAATCACACTTCAGGCCATCAGAGATTACATCAGTTGACTCCAGCCTCTCACCTACCGCAGTCTCCGACCCCGACGAGCCAAGGGAGGAAGCCTGAAAAGTGATAGCAGGCCCTACCCCTGCTCCTTCACCTTCATACTTTGCGAAAAATCCTGCTGAATCTTCGGCCTCATGTGCACATAGCGCTTTATCAATGCTCCAACAGGCCATATGGTTGGGTCCATAATCTCTTCAAGATTCTTAAAATGCACCGTTACTTTAAAAGATGAATAGTGTTGGGGAAATTTAGGTGTTATGGTTTCACACTCAACTTCAGAGAATTGTTCCCTCAACACAGAGGTCAACGTCTCTGTCTTCACCCCCGGCAACAATCTCGAGACAAACACGAAGGCCTTCTTAGGTAGCGCCTGAATTTTCGATTCCATGTTACTGCCAATTACGACAACAGACTTTCCCCCAGATGTTCTGCGACCCCGCTTTGTTGTAACAGACTTCCACTCCACATCAGCCTCGCCATCAGAGGAGCCGACATCTACAGGTGGGTCACATGAGTTTCGCGGAGCAGGTGCAACCACACCCGACTTCTTATTTTTAGAAGAAGAGTCACTCCTGATAACAGCTCTTCCGTTTGCCGCACCAACGGTATCTGACCTGGTCTTAACTCTGTTCACAGGTCGTTTCGACTGACTTACTAGTTGCTTGATTTTTGGATCATCAGGCAGCGGCATACCATCACCAGCCACAGCAGAAATCAAAGAAGTTTTATCAACTCCAGAACCATCATTATCAGATTTATTAGGACCCTGATTAACAACCATATTATTCATTAAAGATTTCAAATCGGCCTTCAATTCCATAATCAAATTTCCCTGGTTCTTAATAATCCGCATACATTCATCAAACATATCACACACATTCGACCTCTTATCAAGCGCACCACTCAAAGCAAATTGACCCATATCAACACAGTCGCTACAAAACCATTTCAAATTGCTATTATGCAGCAAACAGTTCAATTCACTCTTTTTTACTAGAGCACAATTCATGTGAAAACACCTTCCACAACTTCCGGCACAACTCACATGCGCATTCTCCGCCAAAACAAACAAAACATTACAGGTACCACAAAGTAACTTATCAGCGGCCGCCATTGCATATTATCCATGTGTAGTACTCCGACACCATCAGATGTAAACACACAACTTATTCAAATAATTCTTAGCAAGTTAGAAGGTCGTGCATTAACCTTAATTGCCTCTAGACAAAATGCTACTACTCGGGGTAATATTAAAGATTTATTAATACAACATTTCGGGGATCAAAGAGATGAAAATTGTCTACTTAGGGATTTGATGAGTCTAAAACCATTTAAAAATGAGTCATCATACCAATTTGGGATGCGATGTCAAGATGTACGTTGTTTATTATTAACCAGGTTACAATTAAAGGAAACCGATCAAAACGTTAAGGTTATTAAAACAAAATTGTACGATGATTTAGCATTACAAACCTTTTTGCAAGGGTTAAACGGACAACTTGGCTTAGTAGTAAGGCTTAAAAACCCAGGAACGTTAGAAGAAGCTTTAGGACATTTGATTTCCGAGGAAAATTTTATGTACGCCCAGTCAAAAACCAACCTATTTAACAACGGTCAACGTCATTACAATCCGATTGAAATTAAACAACCGGCAATTACACACAAACCGGTAATGAATCAAATGATGTTCAAAAATAATTATTCAGGTCAAAATTTTCCAAATCAACATAAACCTAATTTTCAAAATTTCCAAAGACCGCAATTTATTAAACCAGCCACCTTTAATCCAAATAGAAATTTTACGCCACCTCAACAAAACGTCCGTACGTTTCAATAATTCAATAACCAAGCAACGAACTTAACAGGTCAACGTAATTTTCAACCTACTTTTAATCGACCTACAACTAGTCAACGAGTAAATGCTTATCAAACAAGCTCTAATTTCCGACAACATTCTCAACGACCTTACCAGGCAGTTGAACCAATGGATACATCGTCAGCACATACGAGAAGATCAAATCAACCTACACGCAATTGGACCTCAGAAGAATTATTCCATCAAAATATTGAAGAAAATTATAATAATTTTGATGAAAGTCAAATTCATAATAATACAAATTACGACTATTTCGAATCATATGACCAAAATCAAGATTGTGAAAACTATGAATTTCAGGAAAATGAAATCGATCAAGTTCCTGTTGATGAATTTGAAAATCCAGAGGCCGATAACCAAAATTTTCGCGAAGTTTCCATCAGAAACGATCAAAACTTAAACAATGTGACAAAAATTAACATTAATTTAATGGAACAGTCAAAATTAGCTTACATAGAAATACCAACATTAAATTTTAAACTAATGATTGATACAGGATCGACAAGATCATTACTGAATCGATGTCAAGCATTCAAATATTTTCCTTCTGAAATATTTTATGAACCATTTCAAATTCAGACAGCCCATCAAATTAGTAGACACGACTTGGTAACACTTGTTAATTTAAAAACTCTTTTTGGAACAAATTTCAAACATAAATTTTATATTTTTGATTTTAATAAAAAATATGATGGATTGATAGGGTTAGATTTACTCAAAATAATAGATGCAAAAATTGATTTTGAAAACAAAATTTTAATAACGAAGTATGGAAATATTCCCCTTAAGTTTGAAAATAACCAACAAGGACAACAGGAAGAAGTTTATCAAGTTACGATTGAACCACGTACAGAGAAGGTAGTTAAAGTTCCTGTTAACTTGAAGAATCAAGACGGAATAATTAGGTATCGAAAACTCAAAAATGGAATTGAAATTCCCGAAACATTGGTAAAATGTGTAAATAACTTTGCAATTACGACAATTACAAATTCTTCAGAGAAAATTCAACAAATCAACTTTACAACACCAATAAACGTCGAACCAATAATCAATGAACACATAGAAATAAATAATATTGAACAAATGGAAATTGATTACACCCAAAATTATGAAGAATTATTAAAAGAAAATTTGAAAAATATTAAATTGGACCATATGAATTCGGAAGAAAAACGTTTAATTAAACAACTATGTTTCGAATATAAAGATATTTTTCATCATGAAGATATTCCTTTAAGTTTCACCAATCAAATTAAACATCAAATCCATTTAACGGACGAAGTACCCATTTATTCAAAAGCTTATCGACAATCACCTAGCCAAACGCAGGAAATCGATAGACAAGTCAAAGACATGTTGAGACAAGACATAATTCAAGAATCCCATTCACCATTTAGTTCACCGGTACATTTAGTACAAAAGAAACCGGATGCTAATGGAAAGATAAAGTGGAGAATGGTAATTGATTATAGGAAATTAAATGATAAAACAATTGGTGATAAGTATCCTTTCCCGAATATTAATGATATTCTAGATAAATTGGGACGTAGTCAATACTTCACCACACTCGATCTAGCATCTGGTTACCACCAGGTAGAAATGGATCCACAGGACACAGCTAAGACAGCTTTCAGTACTCAGCGAGGACATTATGAATTCAAAAGGAAGGCGTTTGGATTAAAAAACGCACCGTCATCATTCCAACGTGTAATGGACAACATCATGAGAGGTATCCAAAATGAAAAATGCATGGTCTATCTAGATGACATCATCATATTTTCAACGTCTTTACAGCAACACCTTGAAAGATTAAAAAGTGTTTTTGACAGATTACGACAATCTAACTTCAAGGTTCAACTTGAAAAATGCTCGTTCTTACAAAAAGAAGTTGCATACCTAGGACAGGGTCCGTTACTTTGGCCCCCCCCGGTTAATATTTTTACACCAAAAGCTAGCACTGGGATCCTTAGAGCTAGCACCAGCTAGCACCCAAATATGAAAGCTAGCACCATTACAGTTTTTTCACAAATCGACTTTGAAACCGGGGGGGCCAAAGTAACGCTAGCCCCCCCCGGTTAATATTTTTACACCAAAAGCTAGCACTGGGATCCTTAGAGCTAGCACCAGCTAGCACCCAAATATGAAAGCTAGCACCATTACAGTTTTTTCACAAATCGACTTTGAAACCGGGGGGGGCCAAAGTAACGCTAGCCCCCCCCGGTTAATATTTTTACACCAAAAGCTAGCACTGGGATCCTTAGAGCTAGCACCAGCTAGCACCCAAATATGAAAGCTAGCACCATTACAGTTTTTTCACAAATTCATTTTATTTATTTGCACCTAAACGCCTCTTCTACTGCGCACGCGTTGCTGGTTTTCGCCGCCATTTTTCAAAATAACGATCGAAATATTGTAAACAAACTTTGCTTATCCGCGGTTTTTTATATTCTATAATTATTTTTGTTAATATAGCTGTACCAAATTTCAGATTGGTCTTCAGCACTGAAATATTCTTAACAAAATTTTGATCTATCATACGCCGTCAGTAAAACTTTTCTTTTAATAAATATTTTTCTCATTTTTTTTGTTTTGTTTTATTTATCTGATGATCTAAATTAAAGCGAATAAAACCGAATTTTTAAATTTGGAGTTGTATGGCATCTTGCACGGAGTACTTAAAAATTTCAATCATTTTAATTTAGGCGTTATTATCGGGCGGAGTGATAGAATTATGAAGGGGTACTTGCCTTGTACGTGTTTTATCGATATCAGTTAAAATAATTTTCACGTAATAATAGATAAAATATAAAGCATGTTACTCATGTAACCCCCCCCCCCACTCCTCAACCGATTTAATAATAAATAACTTTATGACGGTTAAGAAAACGCAAAATTAAAGTATAGTACATATTACTAAAATATGTGGGAATTTTTGTTTGTTATAAACTTTTTTCTTTTAGTAAATTTACCGGGTCCGTCAAGTCCTCCATTTTTGAATTTGATATTTTTTTTAATGTCAGTCGCCAATAATGCTAGCGAAATGCTGGCGAGTGCTGTAATTTTTGTTGTAAATGCTGGGCCCGTTGAATTTTTATTTAGTGTTGAAATATTGACTTTTGATATAAACGTCAACTTGGCCCCTCCTTATTCAATTTTTTTCGAAATTTCAATTTTTCTTTATATGATTTCAGAGTATTCGTGAAATGCTGGCGAATGCTGTAAATTATATAAAGAAGCTTAATACGATATGTTTTCCTTGCTAATAAATCATATTCTTGAAGGAAATGAAGCTCCGAGCAACATACGTTGAATTTCAAATTATCGTAAAAGGGTAAAAGATTTATTTTGTAAATGCAATAACGTGAAACAAAATAAATAATAATATATTTAATTTATTCACGAAAAACCAGTTTACATAATGTATTTTACAAAAAAAAAACTTAAATTTAGGTTTTTAACAATAATTTATTGTGTTTTGCTGCTAATATCTTAACTTGCAAAAAAAAAATAGTCCATTGAATGTGTTTATCCGGATTGCAGTAATTATCTACATTTCCTTTTAAGTCATTAAATATTTCACATTTTCCATGCAATCGCTTCGCGTATTCCATAAAATGACCAACTTTTGCGTTACCTCTGCATGTGTAAAATCGACAGTTTTTAAAAATTTGAAAATTCAAAATCATAAACGAAGATCATCGGTCAGGCCCGTACTCAAAGTCAAAGCTTTTTGGAACAATGGTAAGTTAAATTTATATTTTCATATACCAATGCGTATCTGATGAGGCGAGTATTATGGGTGAAATCTTAATTAACGCTGAAACTTGTAATACGATAAGGTTAGTTGATTTATATTTACTTTTTATTTGTCATTTTTTTTGACGATCAAGTCAGTTGATATTACCAACAGTTATGCTCTTTATTTGCATTATACCACTGCATTTTGTGAAACCCTTTCGGTTTGTTTTCGGAAGCGTGAGCGACGGAAGAAAACAAATTAAAAAAAAATAATTTGATGCTTTAATATGCAGTACCGCCAAAAGTCTTTTTAACAAGTGGAGGCAAAAGGTCGACAGAAGGAGGCCAAAGGCCGATCCGTAATCCCAAAATATCGAGAGGTCGAAGCCCGACAAGAGGAGACCGAAGGCCGACTCGTGTTCGGTCGGAGCCGAGAGGCCTCGCAGCATCTGAGAGCGGACAAAGAAAAAACGGCCTAAGTACGCTTTTTCATTGGCTATTAGTAAATTATTGTTAAAAATCTAAATTTTGGTTTTTTTTTGTAAAATACATTATGTAAACTGGTTTTTCGTGCATAAATTAAATATATTATTATTATTTATTTTGTTTTAAGTTATTGCATTTACAAAATAAAACTACCAATTAGTACAAGTAATTATTATAATAAGAATAGCCTAATGCCTTCTGCGTTATCTGTCGCAATACAAATAATGCACAAACCCCTTTTACGATAATTTGAAATTCAACGTATGTTGCTCGGAGCTTCATTTCCTTCAAGAATATGATTTATTAGCAAGGAAAACATATCGTATTAAGCTTCTTTATATATAATTTACAGCATTCGCCAGCATTTCACGAATACTCTGAAATCATATAAAGAAAAATTGAAATTTCGAAAAAAATTGAATAAGGAGGGGCCAAATTGACGTTTATGTCAAAAGTCAATATTTCAACACTAAATAAAAATTCAACGGGCCCAGAATTTTCAAAAAAAATTACAGCACTTGCTAGCATTATTGGCGACTGACATTAAAAAAAACATCAAATTCAAAAATGGAGGACTTGACGGACCCGGTAAATTTACTAAAAGAAAAAGGTTTATAACAAACAAAAATTCCCACATATTTTAGAAATATGTATACTTTAATTTTGCGTTTTCTCAACCGTCATAAAGTTATTTATTATTAAATCGGTTGAGGAGTGAGGGGGGGGGGGTAACATGCGTAACATGCTTTATATTTTATCTCCCACTTAGAATTATTACGTGAAAATTATTTTAACTGAAAGAAAAATTGAAATTTCGAAAAAAATTGAATAAGGAGGGGCCAAGTTGACGTTTATGTCAAAATTCAATATTTCAACACTAAATAAAAATTCAAAGGGCCCAGCATTTACAAAAAAAGTTACAGCACTCGCCAGCATTTCGCTAGCATTATTGGCGACTGACATTAAAAAAAATATCAAATTCAAAAATGGAGGACTTGACGGACCCGGTAAATTTACTAAAAGAAAAAAGTTTATAACAAACAAAAATTCCCACATATTTTAGTAATATGTATACTTTAATTTTGCGTTTTCTTAACCGTCATAAAGTTATTTATTATTAAATCGGTTGAGGAGTGGGGGGGGGGGGGGTTACATGAGTAACATGCTTTATATTTTATCTATTATTACGTGAAAATTATTTTAACTGATATCGATAAAACACGTACAAGGCAAGTACCCCTTCATAATTCTATCACTCCGCCCGATAATAACGCCTAAATTAAAATGATTGAAATTTTTAAGTACTCCGTGCAAGATGCCATACAACTCCAAATTTAAAAATTCGGTTTTATTAGTAGATAAAAATTTAATTTAGATCATCAGATAAATAAAACAAAACAAAAAAAAATGAGAAAAATATTTATTAAAAGAAAAGTTTTACTGACGGCGTATGATAGATCAAAATTTTGTTAAGAATATTTCAGTGCTGAAGACCAATCTGAAATTTGGTACAGCTATATTAACAAAAATAATTATAGAATATAAAAAACCGCGGATAAGCAAAGTTTATTTACAATATTTCGATCGTTATTTTGAAAAATGGCGGCGAAAACCAGCAACGCGTGCGCAGTAGAAGAGGCGTTTAGGTGCAAATAAATAAAATGAATTTGTGAAAAAACTGTAATGGTGCTAGCTTTCATATTTGGGTGCTAGCTGGTGCTAGCTCTAAGGATCCCAGTGCTAGGTTTTGGTGTAAAAATATTAACCGGGGGGGGCTAGCGTTACTTTGGCCCCCCCCGGTTTCAAAGTCGATTTGTGAAAAAACTGTAATGGTGCTAGCTTTCATATTTGGGTGCTAGCTGGTGCTAGCTCTAAGGATCCCAGTGCTAGCTTTTGGTGTAAAAATATTAACCGGGGGGGGCTAGCGTTACTTTGGCCCCCCCCCGGTTTCAAAGTCGATTTGTGAAAAAACTGTAATGGTGCTAGCTTTCATATTTGGGTGCTAGCTGGTGCTAGCTCTAAGGATCCCAGTGCTAGCTTTTGGTGTAAAAATATTAACCGGGGTGGGGCCAAAGTAACGGACCCCCTAGGACATGTGATTACACCAGAGGGAGTCAAGGCAAATCCTGACAAAATTAAGGCAGTAAAAAATTTCCCAATACCTAGAACTCAAAAGGAAATTAAAAGTTTTTTAGGATTATTAGGCTACTATAGAAAATTTATCAAAGACTTCGCGAAATTAACAAAACCTTTGACAAAATGTTTGAAGAAGGGAGCAAAAGTTGAACATACTCAAGAATTTATTGACTCATTTGAAAACAGCAAACAAATTTTAATGAACGATCCAATACTTCAGTATCCAGATTTTGATAAAGAATTTATATTAACCACCGATGCAAGTAACGTGGCACTCGGGGCCGTGGTTTCCCAAGGAAATGTGGGAAATGATCGACCAATCGCATACGCCTCGCGAACATTAAGCGAAACAGAACAGAAATATTCAACCATCGAAAAGGAGCTCTTAGCCATCGTTTGGGCGACTAAGTATTTTAGGCCATACCTATATGGTAGAACCTTCTCAATTTACACCGACCACCGACCCTTGGTCTGGTTAATGAATTTAAAGGAACCAAATTCGAAGTTGGCCAGATGGAAACTACGATTGGAAGAGTACGATTACAAAATCATTTATAAAAAGGGTAAATTGAACACTAACGCCGACGCATTATCACGAGTTCAAATCAATGCGATTGAAGAAAGTGAAGAGGATAGCGACAACGTATCTATGATTGTAAATATACCTGACCTTCACACAGAGCTCGAAGCATCCGAAGCACCCTCACCTACACCCGATAATATCTGGTCAATAATGCTAGAAGCAGCAAGCAAAAATCAGGTCAACCCAACTGATCTAACAGAAAATGTAATCGAAGACGACAATGAAACAATTCACTCTAGACTAAGCGACGAACCAAGTGAAGCTATACCAATTTTAAAGGAAGCGATAGATGACAAAAGGCAACAATTTATAATCAAAACCATTCACCAAGGCGAACTTACAGTAAAAATCAACAAATTGGACAACAAAATTATTAAATATGTAAATATTCCGAAATTAAACAATGAACGCGAAATTTTAAACTTACTACAAGAACACACTATTACTGGACAACGGTATTATTTATGGTTTGACAAAGAAGACACCTATAAAAGTTTTTGCAAAGTTTATACAAAATATTTCACCAATAACGGACCAAAATTGATCAGATGTACGGAACGATTACAAATAATTTTAGATAAAAATGAACAAATCGAAGTGATCAAATTACATCATCAAGGCAAGACAAATCATCGTGGAATCGCGCAGACAACAACAGCGATAAAACGAAATTATTATTGGGGTACTATGAGCCAAGATATACAAAATTTCATCAACCAATGTGAGATCTGTAAAAAAACTAAATACGAAAGACACCCAACCCAAATATCTATTATGGTTACAGAGACACCACAAAGACCATTCCAAAAGATTCATATTGACACGTTTTTTATCGAAGGACAAAATTTTTTGACTATTATCGACGCATTCTCGAAATTGGGACAAGCGATTCACATAGTCAGTAAAAATGCAACAGAGGTAGCTGACGCGTTGATAAAATATTTCACATTTTATGGGGTACCAGAATCCATTGTCACTGATAATGGCACGGAATTAAAAAACGACACGGTCCAGGAATTGTTGAAGTTACATAAAATTCAGGTTCATTTCATCACGCCACGAAACCCACCATCAAACGGCATGATCGAGAGAATGCATTCAACAATAATCGAACATTACGAATTTTAAGAACACAGGAAAAGAAAACGAACATCAAAAATTTAATGGGATATGCTCTTATTGCATACAACAATTCAATTCATGTATCCACAGGCTACAGCCCCCTCGAATTGACCTTAGGTCATACAAATTCTCGAGATCCATTCGACATATTTTTGGATACCAGATTTTACAAAGAATACGTAAATGACCACATGAATAAACTAAATTTAATCTACGAAACCGTAAAAGAAAAAATGCACACAACAAAAGAAAACATAGCAAGAAACCGAAATTCAACGGAGCCACACCCATTCAAATTGAGCAGACAGTTTATGTAAAAAGAACCAGTAACATAAGAGGAAAAACGAAAGAAAAGTTTGAAGGACCTTATGTGATACAAAGAATTTTTGATGACAACACCGTAGAAATTAAAAAAAAAAATCAAGTGCAAAAAGTTCATCTGAGATTATTAAGAAGACCTGTTGTTACAGATGCTGCACAGGAAGATGTACCACAACCATCGACATCAAAGAATTAATAGAAATATCAGTCACCTTCACAAACACGAAATTTCCAATACCTTTGAAAAATGAAAATTATCCAGAATTTCAAAAAATTGACCCACATAAAGATATTCATCCAAAATTCTAAAATACATTTAATCTTAGAAATCCCAACTGTCGAACTTATCGAATATAATTATTTCCATTTATACTCATGACCAATCCTAAAAAATTCCAGTTATTCAATAATAATTCCTCATGCAAAATTCCTCTTAATTAATGAGCAAAGCTATGCATTAAATAACCAAGAGTGCACCGAGATAGAAGTAAATAAATACATGTGCGAATTTGAGACCAATCAAATTAAAGAAGACTCACCTTGCGAAGTTCACCTAACACAATTTACTCAAAATTACAAAAATTGCCAATACGAATATTTGGATATCAAGGACACTAAGATTCATCCTATATCAAAAACCCAATGGCTTGTTATTACCAAAGGAGAAGAAATTGTACGCCAAGAATGCGACTCTAAAACTAAATCAATTTCACTAAATGGAACATACCTTATTTCAATGTTAGGCAAATGTAACATGAAAATTAACTCAAAATTTATCCAAAGTTATGAAACAAAGCAAATTACAAATGTCATTGAGGTCCTAAATTTATCGATGGAATACAACAGAAAAAACAGAAGAAATTCAGCTTCGACCAATTCAATTGGAAACAATTAATTTGGATGAATTGAAATTAGCAGATATCAAGTTACACCAAATCAAGGAAAAAATTGGCGAAACAAAGACAAGTGCAATTTATTTTCACCGAACAAGTGGATGGACAATTATAATATATGTATTAATAATAATTTTTATAGTGTATTATGTTCTAGCCAAATTTAGTTACAAATGGAAAAAGGTCCAGCTTTCGGCTCAGGAGAAGGGTTCACCAATCAGCTCAATCGATCAGGTCGGCTTACAAAATTAACGAACCGTAATTTTGATCTTCGGCAGGGAGGTGTTATGTGAAACCAAGTTCACACACATAAAATGTTCCCAGGACTTCACCTGAAACCAGGGAAAGAAACTCGCTTGAACTTTCCATAGTTTAATAAAATAAGATCTGTTTACTAACATAAGCATTTTTTACTAAATATAAGTTGTAATAATTGTATTGTAAGTCAGTATTATTCTGTATGCTAAAATCGCTGCAAGTACTCAAATAAATTGTTAAGACTCAAATTGAAATTTTTTTTAAAGTCTTTTTGGGTAAATAACTTAACTCCGGCCAATTTCCATATCAGGTGTCCATTAGATATGTCCCATATGCAAACCATTTTTGTAGTGGATCAATCATCAATAATCGATGGATTTTAACATCCGCTTATTGTGTAAATATGTAATTGATAAATGACCAAATTTATGAAACCACTAGATTACAAATATACCTATATTTATTGCAGATATCCTTCTTCTGAAATTAGTGCCGTGGTGGGATCACATTACCTAAGTAGTGGAGGGACAACGCATAAAATTCTGTTCAAAGTTGGACATCCAGATAGTGACGACGTTTTATTAAACAACGTAGGTTTACTACGAGTAAATGGTCAAATTTCTTACTCTGATTTGGTTAAAAATGTTCAACCTACCAGTGCATCCACATCGACTGATTTACCTTTTACTATATCTGGTTGGGGATCAGAGACGGAAAAGCCTCACTTCGATATATTGCAGTATGTCATTCATAAATCGATTCCTATAGACGTATGTGCACACGATTTCCCGGTTGAAATTCCTGTGTATGATGCACAACATATATGCACTAACTCAATTACGGGACAAGGCCTTGGTGTTTACGATTTGGGAAGTCCTTTGGTATATAATGGTGAACAATACGGTATTGCGTCAATCCCTGGATTTGGATTTCGCTCTGATATATATACAAAAGTGGCTTCGTTTAATGATTGGATTAAAGGAATTTCAAATACATAAAACAAATTACTTTCGTTTAAAATTAAAAGTTTAGAATAAAAACAGCTATATATTGTATGTACATCTCGCAATTTTTTTTATAGAACGAACAACACATAGACGTGATATTTATTAATCTACTCCGTTAATATTGTAATTATACGAGTACAACCAAACTTACACTTTATACTCTTGTCTCGATATAACTGTAGTGACGTACAGTTTCTCTCTTGAATTATCTGTCAAAGTCATAATGATGTGTTTTGCAATAAAAATGTTTATAAGGAACCCTTATTATAAACACCTTTTCATGAAATTACAATTTTCTAATTATTAAATAAAACTGAAAGATGTTAAAACAATGAAGAAATATTTTAAATAAATGAACTGATCATTTATTCAAGTGTTAACCTCAAAATTATACTTTTTGAATTGAATTTCAGTACGCGAGACAATAATTAAATTTGATGCTTCAATGTACAGTGCACGTTGCGACATAGTACTAATTTTACATTGTTGCCAATTATTAATGTACAATGTTGGTAACATACAACTTTTATTGATTTTTACCAAAAAGATGTATACTTAAATATGTAAACAATTTTCTTCGTATGGCGTAATAGACCCTACGGTCCAATATATTGACAGTAATTTTCCGTGAAAAAAATTGACCCTGGTATTCTGGTTAAGCCAACTCTCAGTGAGTCGGAGGCAGTTCGTGGTTCGTTAATCTTGAGGTTATCTCGTTTTAAAAATAAAAAGATGTTAAATTTAAAATCGTATAATTGTTGAGACTCGATACAGTAACGGATGGTATTGTTTACAGAATAATTGTGAAAATGTAATTTTGAATAACCCAGTATCCATGATACAATAAAGTTTTTAGTGTATCAAACTTTATTGTATCATGCCCAGTATCAAAGCATACACAATCACACCTTGCAACCACGGTTGGCAGCTGTTCGAAAAATAACTGCTCTTTTAAAACAATCTGCATGCAATTAAAAGAAACAAATATTAGCACAAACGTTTCGATCTCTCCAGATTTAAGTAGTACAATGCCACAAGTACACGCAAAACAAATAGCGTGTTCTTTCAATTGAATTAGCAGGCACCACCACTGAACGGAAGGTTGCGATTTTCAGCTCCAACTAGCTACAGATGACAAAAGGGCCCCTGATTCCACCCAACGAGACACCTTGGATTGAATATCCACTCAAAAGAGTTGTCATGCAACTGTCAAGGTGTACTGGGCATTAAAGTTGATCGTAGTGAAGTTCAGCGTCGTGGAATAGAGAGCCATCCAAGCTGGGGTGGCCAAACTGGAATGGCTTTCTAATGAAAGGGATTCCTGATTGTGCACAGCATTCGATGGTGGATTAAAAGAGTTTATTATTTTTTAAAAACAATTAATATTATAGATTTATTAAAATAAATTAAAACCAAAATATACTGAAATTTATCATAAAAATACAGGAGCGGCTCAGAAAAAATTAGTAAAACCTTCCAGATTCATCCTTATTAGGTTGCAGTGGAGTACTGGTTACGTCGGTTACTTCTGGAATCTCTGTAGAGTCTTCATCTGCTATAGGTTCGTCAATATAATTCGTGGCCGCTGTTACAACCGAACCATGGGAACCGATAGGTCCACAATTTTTGTGCGAAACAAATGTTAATGAACACGGATCCACGTTGTAGCTTGAAAATCGGGTTTGAATCTAAAATAAGACTTTTCAAACGCTGTGTGGTCAAATTTGATTAAAATTACCCTTTCCACATCTTCTATAGGCAAAGTTGGAGTCCTGGATAAAATTACGGCGGACCAGCTATGCACAAGTTTTAAATATTGCTTGCACGTAAGTATGCCCAAATAGTGGTCATGGTCTGTTATTACAACTGTTAATTTTGGAGTTCCGATTGCTGAAAAAAATTATTTAAACGATTTCTTTAATGGTTGGTTTTACTTACTAAAGGGAACGTGTACCTCCATAACTCCCGGTTCGTTACTGTTGGGTACAGTCAGTTTTTCAGTCCGTCGGTATTCATGATCATGACTCGAAAATAAATATGAGCGCTGTTCTGTTTTGGTGAGTAGATATTGGCCGTAATTTAGCTCGGTATCTTTGGTAATATTGTATACAAGGCAAGACCCCGATACGGAAGTTTTTTGGATAACGTACCAAATACCCAATAACTAAAAATTGAAACAGAATTAAATATAATAAAGAAGAAAGAAAAAAAATTTCGAGTTACTTTATTCATGGATACATCTGGATCACGTTCAATGGAAGGGCAACTGCCCACACTGATATCGGCCGTACATTTTTGAACTACCACGGCGGTGACAACACAAAAAACAATCAAATGAAGGTTTACGTTCATTTTGGATGATAAATGAACTGTTAATGAATAAAACAAACTATTTATATGTTAAGATAAGTGAAGAAAAGGTTATCACATTGAAATAATTAATCTTATTATTTAATATTCACGAAATTTAATAATAATCAATGCTATCACTGAATCACCAAATTTTAAAGAAATTACTGGTATCTTCTCTTCTCGTTTAGGTTATATATATCTAGTTCTGTTCTTATATCTTCATTTCTCACTCTATCCATTCTACTGCAACCTTTCACTCTTCGGAGAAATCTCATTTCCTGTGATTGGATCCGGCTTTCTTGTTTTTTTGTTGTTGTCCATACTTCGCTTCCATATGTAACCGCTGGCACTGCAATCGTTTTATAGAATTTCATTTGGGTGTCTCTTCTTGTTTTATTTCGCAGATTTCGACTTATCGTTCCACATATACTGCTAGATCTATTCAATTTTTGTTCGATATCGTTACTGTAGTCGTACGTCAGATCATATCCTAGATATTTGAAGTTTTTAACCTGTTCTACTATTTTTCCATCAATGACTATTTTGGTTCTTGTTGGTGATGTGCCTACAAAAGCCATTGTCTTTCTTTCTCGACTGATATCTTCATTTCATATTCTTGACAGATTGTTGCAAGTATATGTACACCCTTTTGCAGATTGTCTTCTGTTACGGCAACTATTGTTACATCGTCGGCGTATAAAATACAATTAAAGATTGTATTCTTATCTATAGGAATTCCTTTGTCGTACTTCTCTTTCCACTTGCGTATTACCTCGTCAATGTATATTATATTAAAGAGGATCGGAGATATACAGCAGCCTTGCCTTAAACCTTTGTTCGTTTCTATTTCATCTGTTATTTTTCCTCTTATGTGTAAAACTATTCGGGTATCCGTGTACAAGCTCTTAATTGCATTAATGAGGTGTTTCGGGAAGCCTCTTCTTTCCATTATCTTCCAGAGGAGGTTTCTATTCACGTTGTCACACATATTACTCTATTTTGCTTAATTTTCGAGTTATTTATGAAAACATAATTAGCAACTAATTTTTAGTCCTTAGTAATTTTTGAAACAAAATGAAGCCCATCTAGGTATTATTATTATTATTATTATTATTATCATCATTAACGTGTTGTGGTGTATGACACCCACTGCGCCGAAGCTTAAGCTTATTGTGCCCGTCGTTCCTTGTTTCACCTTGTTTCACTGCAACAAAGTCGAGTATGCAGCCGAAGGGCGCTTGTGCTATCTCCTCAGTTTCCGGATATGGGAGCCCAAAGTGACGCAGTCTTCCTTCTTCCAGGGCAGGGCATTCGCATAGTATGTGGTGTGGGGTTTTATCCTCCTCGCTACATTTCCAGCATGTAGGGTCTTCAGTTACCCTCATAATGTTGAGGTGCCATTTAAGACAGCAATGTCCTGTAAGAAATCCTACTATTTTTCTCAGCTGATTTCCACTCAGCTGGAGCATTTTGTTACGCCTGGACTCACCTGAAGGGCCCCGAGTGAACATCGGTGATTTCCTCAGTCCAGGAAGGCCCTCCCAGTAAGCGAGGTGTTGTTTACGAAGTGTGTCCCTGATCCCTTCCCTAGCGGTCATGTATGCGATCCCGCAAGAAGGATCAGGACCCATTAAGAGGTATTTACAGCTTCCTTATAGCCAGAAGGTCTGCCTTCTCGTTAACCTTTATGCACTGATGTCCTGGTACCCACCATAGCGTGAGACTATTGCGAGTCGTCAGACTCACCAGAGCGTCAAGGCATTGTTTCACGACCTTGGACTGTATTTCTACACCTTCCAAAGCCTTTAGTACTGGCTGGCTTTCAAAACTCCTTCTAATCATTTCTCCAGCACAGACCTGTATTGCATTTAGTTATGCCTTAAAGACAGTTTCAAGACAGCCCAGGTTAATGCTGAATGCATCACCCGTTCTTCTCCCGCATATACCTGATCCAGTACTTTTCTCTGTTTTGGATCCATCTGTGTACCAGACGGTATCAAATCGACTTCCCAGCTCTTGTGTGGTTTCCTCTTTCCCCCTCTCAGGTATTATAACCCTGAAAGGTTTACGGAAGTCCCCCACAATGCTAATTGCATGCTGAGCACGTTATTGCTCTTTAATGAGTCAAAGATCATGGTGTGGTACCCCTTTCTTCAGGCAGTTTTACCATGTCCATTAATTGTCTGCTGCTTGTGGGGCCTCTGCCTGCACTACTAAATGCAATGGACGCAGCCCCAGAAGAGACTCCATGGATGCGTTGGGCGTTGAAAGCATTTCCCCCGCAATACCTAAGCAAGCAAGTCTTTGCAGCTTATTTAGCCTGTTTGTGCTTTTCCTTTTCTTGGCTTTATGCCACCAAATTAAGGCTGAGTATGTTACCGTGGGTATCACCCCATTTTATTTTGTCTTAGTCCCCACGTTTTACCAATCATGCTTCCACAGGACCATAGGGCTCATATCGCTCTGGTTGTTGTATTTCGGATATGAGTTGTGAAGGTCAGCCTGTTGTTTAATGTTAGGCCCAAATACGTAACCTCTTTCACCAAATGAAGTTCTTCTCCACACATTTCTAGTGCCCTCACGTCTTGCAGGTTTCTGCGCCGCGTGAAGGCAACTACCGAGGTTTGCCTCGGATTAACCGATAGTATCTCTTGTATGCACTATCTCTCGACCGTTTTCGGGGCTTCTTGCATCAATAAAGACACAGTCCCCCCGTATTTTCCATTTACAAGAATCTTGATGTCATCAGCAAAACCCTGCAGGATCATCCACCACTAGGCACCACAGCAGATCTGAAAGTACCCCTACCTGCGGACACCCGTGCGCGGCAGAGACCTCCGCAGTTGTCCGTCCCAAACTAGCGCTGATTTTTCCTGTCTCTTAAGGTGGAACTGATCCAGACAGCTGTGACAGGGTTGTTGACAGCTCTCTCTATGGAGCCGAAGGACGTGTTATCAAACGCCCCCTCTATGTCTATAAGGGTTCCCACAGCAATTTCTTGATTGCCGAGAAAACCCCCTCTATCATTTGAGTTACTATAGCTTTCATATTTGTTCGCTACGTTGAATACGGCTACAGAAGTTGTTAATGCGATTTGATGTCTCTGAAAATTAAATATAGGTGGATCGGTGCTAACTTTAGCGAAATAAATCTTACCGTTTATTTGCTAACGCCCTGTATGTGGTAATAACAAAATTCCATTATTAATTACCCCAAGGTTAAGTCGAGATTAGTTTTTGACAAGCCCAAACGTAGATAAGAAATTTTGTGCTTTTAGGCTTCTATACACTGAAAAAAATGACGTTTTAAATCTAAACGAATATTCGTTTTAAAATGTTATCTTTTGGTTTAAAAATAATCGTTTTGTAATAAATAGTAATTTATTTAACTTAATAGTATCTGTTGTTTTAAAACAAAACTTTATTTCTTTTAATGTAGACGTTTTAAATCAAATCATTTTCTTATTTGTTGGTATGTAAGTTACAATGTGACTGATAGATGGCGCGACATATTTATGTAGCTAGTTATCTTTATACCAATGCTTAATATAAGAACACCTCGGTTGTATATTTAATCACTCAAGTACGAGTCCACAACCAGGTTAGTGATGTTATCCATTGGTTGTTTATAAACTTGTATTGCCAATGTGCTCTTATTAAATTGTTTATGTCGTGATTGTTGTATTTATTCTCTTGTCTACTGCCAACCTTCCCAATATATTTAAACTAAAATTTAAATAGTGGAATTACCGGAATTGTAAACCGAGTATATCCCGCCGTGGTCCACATGGGCCTATCAAAAATGAGAATTTCAGTTGAGTACAACAAGCTGCCGGCTATCTATCGAGTACAACAATAGAGTGAGACAGAGCATACAAGTTGTACTCGGCCGTTTCCAAAAAGACGCTCTCACAACGGAGTGGGAGCATACAGTTCCGGCGGATACAAGAGCCCCCCCACCAAAGAGTGCAAGTAAGTGTGGGAGGACACAAGTTGCATCCGGGCGGTCGGCAAAAATGCCGACTAAAAATGCTAATGTACCCCTATATATTACTCGATGACAAAAAGTTGACTTGCTAGTAGTAAACGTAACGCCATCTGGCGGAATGACCTACCCAAATTAGGACGAAAATAAATAAAACCAAAAATTTCAATGTAATAAACAAAAATTTATTCAAAGTAAAAAAAAGTACGTTTAATTTGACGTTTAAAAGTCACTAGGATGAATTTATGCGAGTAAATTGTGACAAAAAGTCACAATTTTTGATTGTTGGAAAACCGTGAGATGGCGCCACATTTAGCAAATTTAGTCAACTTTTCGTGCGAAGTAATGATAAGGATGAATATATGCGAAAATAAATTGAATTTATTTTTTTGGGAATACCGAAAGATGGCGCCACATTTAGCAAATTTAGTCAACTTTTCAGAGGCGAAGTAATGATAAGGATGAATTATATGCGAAAATAAATTGAATTTATTTTTTTGGGAATACCGAAAGATGGCGCCACATTTAGCAAATTTGGTCAACTTTTCGTGTGAAGTAATGATAAGGACCATCATTGCGAATTTTCGCCCCGCCTTCTTCGGCGGGATCTACTCTCCAAAACAGCAACTCGGGCTAAAATAGCATGATGTTCGTACAGTTTTATTTTGCGCGACAGCCCTCGCGCAAGCGCTCGTGCTGTCAAGGCAAAAAAAACTGTACTCGCATCATGCTAACAACTTTAGCCCTAGTGCTGTTACATACGAATACTGTCGAACGCTTCAGGCACGACTTAAACAATAGTTTAAAATAAAAACCATTGTGGTTTGAAATAAAACTAGACCGTTTTAATTCAAAAGATAAATCTTTAAAAGAAAAAAAGTTTTAATTGAAAAGTAATTATTTTTTCGCCATAGGTAATGCGTAAAACTGTTTGAAATAAAACGATTCGTTTTGAATCAAACGATTTTTTTTTTCAGTGTACAAAGTATAGAAAGAAGCCTTATGATCTGGCTCCCTGTCCGTCCGTTCGTCTGTTTATAGTTGATTGTCTACGAATTTTTGAGTTCCGTAACGATGACCGTCTTCGGTGCTTCGGAGGGCATGTAAAGACAGTGGTCCCCCTGTGTTAATGATTTGCCATCATAACAATAAAAAAAGGATGCAGGCACATCTAAAGGCAAGCCTAGCAAGCTACCTGAGGTATAAAACAAAAAATGCTCGTAGAACTAATAATACAAGAATTAGTAAAAGGACAGGTCCTAGATCTACTACTATATTAAGAAGAAGACTTCTTAATAAGACTGGAAGATTTAAATTGTACTCCTTTATTTTTTTTGTTATTAAGTTTTATTATAAAAAATTGCATTATTTTAAGTTACAGTTTTGCATTTTTTTCTTATTTTGGTGATGAGTTGGTTATTTCTGGGGGCTCTGTGACACCTACTATACCAGTAAGATTTGGATCTTTATCGTCGATTACATTGATGATTTGATCCTTAATATTACTAACTACATTTGTCGCCGCTTTTATAAGCGAACCTTGTGTACCGATAGGAAGACAATCTTTTTGAGAGACAAACGATAAAGAAAACGGATCCACGTTGTTGCTGGAAAGGCGGGTTCGAATCTAAAACATAATTTTTTTAAACCAAATTTATCATCAAATTTAAGGTAACGTACAATGTCCACATAATCCATGTTCAAAGTTGGAGTCCTGGATAAAATTTCAGCCGACCAACTATGCGCAACTCTTAAATATGGCTTGCACGTAAATATGCCCAAATAGTGATCGTAGTCTGTCAGAAAAACTGTTAATTTTGAAGTCCCGATTGCTGTAAAAAAATAATTTAGTGGACTTACTCACTTACTGCCACGGTCAGTTTTACTTACTGAAAGGAACGTGCACATCCATAATTCCTGGTTCGTTACTGTCAGGTACAGTCAATCTGGAAGTACTCCTGGATTCATGATAAAGTGCCGAAAACAAAGTCTTGTGCTGTTCTATTTCGGTGAGCAGATATTCACCACCAACGTGCTGGGTGTCTTTGGTAATATTATAAATAAGGCAAGACTCCGATTCGGAAGTTTTTTGGATCACGTACCAAATACCCAACAACTAAATATTGACTCAGAATTAAATATTATCACAAAAAATTATAAATTTTGACTTACATACCTTTTTCATGGATAAATCTGGAACTGGTTCAATATGTGGACAGCCGCTCAAACTTGGAAGACCAGCCGTACATTTTTGCACTAACACGGTAATAACGGCACAGAAAAGAAACGAAGTAAAAAATTGAAATTTTCCGTGCATTTTGGATGATATAATGACTATCAATTACCAAGACAAACTATTTATATGTTGTAAAGATGATTGCCAGAAGTAACGAAAGGGTTATCATATTAAAATAATTAACCTTATTATTTTTTTAATGCACATAAATATTTTTAATTAGTTACCGAATCAATGATCAAGGTCTAATTTTTTAAATTACTAGAAATAATCAAAATTATCAATGAATCACTAAATTTTGAAGCAAATATTTATTATACGAAACGTGATCGACAGACATTAAAACCAGACAAATCTTCTAAGAATGTGTTTTATGGCTAAAAAATTGATTACCGACGCGGGTAGCGTAGGTAAGACGGATTTGCGAAATAGCTACTTTAAGGGGTATTACTATCAAGAATTCTTGTTTTGATGATCTTTTCTAAGATTTTGCCAAACACTGGAAGAAAAAAATTTGGGTTTTTAAGTAGGAACCTGAGGATTCCACCCTGCCACAGTTTGGGGAAACAAGCAACTTTTAAGCACGAGTTGTAAATACCCATTATCACGTTTTTGATGACAACGTAAACGTTTTAAGGTAGGATCCCTGAATTTTGTCAAAATCCGGTGCCTTGTCTAATAGTTCGTTGCCCTCCACCTCCCTTACCTGCTCCATACCCGGGACCCCCCTCAGACTTTCGAAGTCCGACCGCATAGTTTGATGATCCACGGTTGCGTCGATGCACCGATCGTCGTCGGGGAGTGAATCGTTCATGAGGTAGGTAAGGGTTTTTTCCGGTGTAACCGTTACATTCCCATCCTCACTTCTGGAGGTGGCAAGGATTTTTTTGACTTATACTTTTTTGCCGCAATTTTATAGGTCCCCCCCCTAGGAATTTTGAACTAAGTCTTCTTCCACGAATTTTTTCCAGCTTGCTTCTTTAGACTTTTTAAGAGTTTCCAAAAGTTGCTCCTTAGACTCCATCATTACAATGTACAGGACTTGCGGTTTATTGGGTCTAAAGTGCCGTTCTGTACAATGAATTCCTCCAGAGATTGCGCTTTGAAGTCGGAATCTACGGTATATTTCCAGATGCGGAAACAACAGTTGAAGTCCCCGCATATGAATGCCTTGCCCCCTCCACACACACCCAGTGCTTTACGGAGGTCTGCCAGTGGCTGATGTATATCCTCTGAAGGAGAAAAATACGTGCCTATGAAAAAGTAGGTCACTTTGTTACTGAAGGTAATTGAAGCGATTGTGACGAACTTGCTGGAGACGTGCGGATGGAAGGAGAACGTGAATTCATTTCCACAATGAAATTGTGGACAGAAAACCAACGAAGCAAAAAATTGGAAGTTACCTTGCATTTTGGATTATATAAATTATGTCTATTAATTACGAAGACAAACTATTATTTGTATGTTGTAAAGATGATTGCCAAAAGTGACGAAAGGGTTATCATATTAAAATAATTAACCTTATTATATTTTAATGCAAAAATATTTTTAATTATAGTTACCGAATCAATGATCAAGGTCTAATTTTTAAATCACTAACTTTTGAAAAAATATTTATTATTGTAAACGTGATCGAGAGACATTAAAACTTTAAATCTTCTAAGAATGTGATTTCTGACTAAAAAATTGATTACGTAGTAGCGTAGGTAAAACGGAATTACGAAATTAAAAATATGTAAAATATAAGTTCCATTTTATTTGTTCATCAAATTTGGTCACAATTTCACCTTCGCGTGAAAGTCGATCGCGATTCCTAGAAGTCGCGATCAAGGTCTCCATCGACTTCAAACTCTCTTTGGTGAATCACGTCGCCATAATTCGAAACCGAACTTAGGGCACAAACAAATAGCGGATCGAATCGAAGTTCATAGGGGGGGGAGGTAGTTCATTGTAAAATTCATGGGGGTAGTACACAACCCTTACGCCCCCTCCTTCAATTGTACGCGCTGTTGACACAATACCAACAATCATCAAGGATGATTGGGACAGAGTTGCTGATGCCTTAACTGAGATCATCCCTACCAAGCTGGACGATGAGAAAGTCATCGAAGCAGCTCTGGGTTCTGGTCATGAAGACTAAGAAATATCCTTATTGACGACAAAGCGGAATAATAAGGATATGCCACAATAACGCAGGTTGACAGCTGAAGAAATACCGAGAGGTGAATCCGGCTGTCACCGGGGAGCGGGTTTTAGTGAGTAAGAATCTCACACTACCATCCCAGATTGGGGTGCTGCCTATGAAGGTTCCCCAAAAAGAAAAAAGACCTTTTAGGATTCTATAGTCGAGTGTCGGTGTACATATTCGACCTCAGGTTCCCTTGCTCGAGAGTCTCCTAGTTTGGAACCGAGTGGTCGTGGAAGAAGCTGGACGATGACAAGCTACGCTCATTTGTAGAAGAGAACCCTCTTGAACGCGAACACGATCGAGCCGCAGAATTCTTGCAAGGGGCGTGCAATGTTTGCATGCCGCAGAAATCTATAGGAAAAAGAGGGGTCTACTGGTGGACAGATGAGATAGCGGTCATCCGAAAAGAGTGTCAAGCATCCAAAAGGGCCTAACAGGCTCAGGAGAAGTGTCGGTCCTAGCCAGCCAGCCGAAGAACTACGAAAGAAGAAAACAAGAAAAAACTGCGCACAGCCATGAACCGAAGCTAAAGAAGATGCTGAAACGAGCTGATTTAAGAGGCTCAAAATGACATGTGGGGTACGGCGTACAAAATTGCCACAAAAAACTAGGGAAATAATCGACATTAGCCATGACCGGCGGAAAAATTAACAACATTGTAGCCACCCTTTTCCCAAACCACGAGTCAAGACCGTCCAGGTCTCACATCATAATCCCTGAGGCCGAAATTCCTCTTTTCGATATCAGCGAAGTCCAGCAGGCCTTGGCTAAGATGCAGAATAAGTAGGCCCCGGCCAATTTCCAGCAATGATCCTAAAGAAACTGTTCAAAATAGACGATGCGATATTGCCGGCCTCTTCAATTACCATCTCAAAAGGGGAGCTGGAAGAACGCGAGGCTTGTCCTGCTCAGAAAAACAAACAAGCCTCCGGAAGATCCCAGCGCATACAGACCCATCTGCTTACTCGACCACGTTGGGAAAGTGTATGAGAGGCTCCTGCACGGAAGGCTCCATGAAGAAATTTTACAGGTTGTATTAATATTTATTTTATTGTTTGTGATATCATATTTGAGTTTTCATGCATTAATAACGCTACAGTATGAAGTGGAAAATCCACGCCTTCAGCAGAATAAATAAGCAGAATTAATAAGAAGAGCATCTTCATGGTACTTCCCTCTATTCAATTTCTTTGGTGGCGCCCTTGTGACGTGCACGTTAATTTTGGGATTGAACTTTCCCTCCCGCTGCAGTTAATAGGCAAATATAAATCCTAGAATAATCATTCCATGTTGAGTTCCTCATCGGCCCAATATTCTCATTAAGAACGCTCAGTGCGAGTTTATTATTGTTAAACTTTATTTAAATTCAACTACACAAGAATAATCATATAATATTACTACGTTTAAAATATAATATACAATATCGACATATTAAAGATAAACAAATGAAGACAGAATGGCATCTATGGAGAATGTTATACATCAGTAATATCTCTAATCCAATCCCTATAGGGTGATACACGTGTGTGTATATCGGGACCTGCTGGATAAATGCAATATAGACTTTGCGATGCAACGGCGTGCAGTTTTCCATCAGACACTACGGGATTTCCGCGATCATAATGACAAAGGCCTTGCCCACCGTTAGGAAACTTGTAAGTGCACATAAATGCATCTGACAATTCAAGCAATTCGCATACATCTGTGGGTAAAGCTGTTACATTGATGTACTGTAGAGTATTACTTGGAGTAATGCTCCATATTGTTTTAGTGCCCCAGCCCGCTATGGTAACAGGCATCTCGCCTGGCGCGTCACCACTAAATAATTCAATAGGCCGTGTAAAATTATCATAACGAATTTCATCTTTTACTCGAATTAAACCAACATCGTGTATATATGGTAACGAAGGACTTCGGATACAATCTGGATGTTCGAGTGAGTTTTCAACATCATGAGTCCTTCCCCCGTCAAGATAAATTGAACCTACCACAACTTTCATTTTATCAGCTTTCATCAATCTGCAAAATAAAGAAGTTTAAAAAGTTTCATATAAGGATCCAATATTATAATAAATATTTTATTACCCTGCACAATAGCACGACGTTACAATCCAGTTGTTGCTAATAATCGCTCCAGCACAAAAATGATGCATTGACGCATTTTGGATAGAAACTTGGTAGGGAAATTGGCCGGGGACTGCATCAATTCCTCGGATAATTTTTTGGTTAATATTTGCAGTATTAATTGGTGTCGCTATAAAAAATAAAAACGTCTTTGTAAACTTTAAAAAATTGAAAATCGGTTTGTAGAATATAAAATAAAAATATCAAAGAAGGTAATAAAATATTGTCGAAAGCTCATGAAATAAATATAATTTTGTCATACGAAAAAAAATCGAATAAAATAATTTGTTTCTTCATTTTTAAAAAATATAAACTAAATACATAACTTACCGGCTACGCCGTAAACCACAAAAGTTAAAATAAAAAAATTCATGCTAGAATTATGTATGTACATAAGTCTGAACCTCTATGAATGAAATCTTAACGATAAACCATTTATATACTGTGGCAAAAAAGATTTTAAGTAGGTATCTTGATAACAAATTAATCTAATTACTGCAAATAATTATTAAGTAGTAATAATCTTATAATAATAAAAATGATCAGTTAGATAATAGGTATTGTAAAATTATACATCAGGAGACAAAATCACGATCAAGTGGGACTTGACCAGATCATGTTTATCGTTCATTCCAATGTGCATGAATAGACCAAGGTTGTAACCTATCAGAAGTTCTCGTTTAGTAATATCAGAAATAATCCAAAGAGGCAGTACAAAAATTTCTTGACCGTTTTCCGTGTTTCGGAGGGCATGTAAAGCCATCCGTCCCTCTGTGAAAATGATTTGCCACCATAACAATAAAATGCAGGATGCAGGCACATCGAAAGAGAAACCTAGCAAGCCTCCTGAGAAGTAAAAACCCAAAATGCTCATAGAGCGAATTACAAAAATTAATTGAAAAAACAGATCCTACACATAATATATAGGGTGTTTTTATATATAATAGGGTTGGTGTTTGACGTTGCTAAAATTTGTTATTTATACTGATTGATAATAAAAACCTGTCACGTAGTAATTTAAGTTTATTTTAGTTAAAGTTTTATTAATTACGTTAATTCAAAATCAAAAATAAATAATTTTTGCTAAAATTTGTTATTTATACTGATTGATAATAAAAACCTGTCACGTAGTAATTTAAGTTTATTTTAGTTCAAGTTTTATTAATTACGTTAATTCAAAATCAAAAATAAATAAATAGTGCAGTTCCAACATCATTATTTACTAAACCACAGTTATTTATAACAAGCTGTAACGAAATTTTTTCCCTTGAAATTCGTTCCCAATAATTATTTATTGGCACTTCTCGCTCCATCTAACGGTCGAACTGGAAAGAGACGCACTTGTGTCAAGTTTTGAAGCAAGAAGGCGGGTGTGAATTTTTCACACACCAATGTCGATTTGTATTTCTACTGTGGAGCGATCATGGACTCCTGGATTACGTAATTAGAGGGTATAGAGCGAGGATATGGCTACCGGGACAATTTTTGTTCGCGCAGACTCTATGGAGATCTGACATATCTTCGTTGTTGACGCTTCTTGGTGGGATCTGCTGTTCATACTGCTTCTGAAGGTTTTGGAATTCCGTCGGAGCGGTGAGTAACATTTTTGTTATAAGATTGTTTCACAGTGGTTTATGTTGATCGACTTTGCCCATTTTTTTCTCCGTCCACCTGGAGTTCGCTTTGTTTGAATTCACCCTTGGCTGATTCATGTTTTTTTATGTTTTAACATTTTGGGTTTCTCTTTTGTCTTGCATTTTTAATTGCAGAGTGTTTGCCAAGATTACTATTGAGTTGCAGGTTTTGTATTGCTGCATCGAAGTGATTAAAGGCAATCTAATCTCTTTTGCGTTCGCAAGTGTGGAAATGAATCAAATGTTTAAGTTTTGTGTTTGAAAACTTATTAATTATTAATTATATTATAATGTTTTATTTAATTAAATTTGAACGACGTATTATTTCCACTAGGTAACATCTAACAGCGTTTGGTGAAATGCATTGGCAAGGGAATTCCGAATTGGTCGACTTAAGTTCAAATCTTGTATTTGAAATTTTATGGTTGATATTTTTTTGTGTTTATTTTTGGTTTTATGTTTCTTTTCTTTGAAGGCAGCGATGTGCGACCAACGTATAGGGTGTTGCGTTTCGTCGGGGTCGCTTCCATTTGATTTTATTGTTGGAAGTTCGATTGTGGTTCCACCGTTTGTAGGATTTTTTTATATGACCACTTGAACGTTCTGTTGATTGATGGTGGGGGAGTGCTTCTTGGTGATAATGTCTTTGCCACTGTACTGAGTCTGGTCGGCTAATGCACTTTACATCCGACATCGCTTATCTTATCGCCTTCCGACAACGAACATCTTTTTGTTGATTTTATTTTTGTGCGTTAGCAAAGCTGTTTCCTTGATTTTCTCCGGGGCGTTCATTTGACACGACCCACGGCCTTGCCGCCGCTATTAACGAGCTGGTTTATACCTAACATCAGGGCCCCACGCAAATAAAAGTAGAATTTATTTTCTGCGTGGACATTATCTGTTCCGAGTTACCTTCTCATTAGAGATAGTGAGGACAGATTTTGTTTCAAAGCGATACCCGTGATTTACGAATTATGCAAACGGGTATGTAATTTAAACTTACTGAAAGGGGAGTCGATAAATATTTTTATTGTTTAACTATTTTATTTTTCAAAGTTTAATTTATTCAATTTTGTTTAACCAAAATCTTTTTATTAGATTTTCTCTTTTTTCCATTATAATTTCAAGCTGGAATAATGTCATGTTTTTTACGATTATTTTGGTAATTTTATTGGCGTCTATCGGGCAAACACACCCATATGGGTCATCTCTCTTATTTTTTAGTATATACCTAAACAATGTGCATCGAATAGGACATGTTTCATCCTGGCAGAAATCCTGTAAATTTCCTGTATCTTTTCCAAATTTGGTTCCGGAACCTGCAGTAACGCTACCAATATGGCCTGGCGAACGGGTGATTTTATATTGACAATCTTAAGGTAATTAAAATAAAAATAGTGACCCTTTGGAATAAAGTAAAGTGGTGGAATGTCTGATAGCTCTTGAACTATGAAGTTATTTAAATAGAACCTACAAAATGTATAATAAATTATAAAAATATTCAAGGGGAATTATAATATTGATAAGGCTTTGCAAAATTGCAACCACTTCAAGATATCAGTAAAATAATCGTACGTTTTCTTTTATTTAATTGTATGGTTTATCGTATGATCTTGGAGGCAAATGGATAGCACCATTTCTAGAAATAATGTTGTCACCAAAATGTCCTTTCAATAAATCGATGGTTTCGGTGGCTGTGTGGCACGTAGCACCATCCTGTTGGAACCATAAGTTGTCGATGTTTAACTCTTGTAAAAATGTATTGAGACTGTGTCGATATTTCACACCATTCGCCGTAACGGTAGCTCCTTCTTCATTTCGAAAGAAATATGGACCGATGATGTCGTTGGCGTGTATTCCACACCAAAAAGGCAAAAAGTCAATTTTAATGGATGAAATGGAGTCTCAAGATAATGTTCCGGATTGGTCTCAGTCGATATACGGCAATTTTGCTTGTTCGCATACCCATTCAACCATAAATGTGCCTCGTCACTGAACAAAATTTGGCGGTAAAAAAATGGATCCACTTCCAATTGGTTGTGAGCCCAATCTGCGAACGCACGACGCAATCGATAATCATTAGGCTTCAATTCTTGAACCAACTGGATCTTGCAAGGATGGAAACCAAGATCTTGATGTAAAATTTTCCGTGTAGTGGACGGACAAACTCCAAGATGTTGAGCACGATGGCGAATGGAAATGTTTGGGTTTTCTTGCACACTTTCACTCACAGAAGCGCTAGTTTCTTCGGTACCCACTTTTCTTTGTCTTGTTGGTAGTCTTACATCATGCAATGAAGAAGTGGTACGAAATTTATCCATCACCGCACCAAAAGCCGCTCAGAAGGTCGATTATGTCGACCATAAAATGGGCGAAGAGCTCTATAGGGATATGAGATTAAGATCGCAGCGCCGCTGTTTAAAAATGTGAACTACATTAAAAAATATTCGTGTGACAGCCGCGCTTGTGTTCGTTGTATTTTACGAGTTTTTCATTCCATTTTCCAAGTGAACTTGTTATTTTGTTTAAGACAAATTACGGTTAGTGTTGTTTAGTAGTTCAACTTCCTGCAGTTAAATAATATATACGGTTAGGTGAGTTTTAGATCGCTTATTTTCGACGTGGGGTTTTATGTTTAATTTTTAAAATTTGCAGATATGTCAGAATCTTACGAATTAAGATTAAGTCTTCTTGACTATCTCAAATATTTAGAGGGGCCTGAAACATCTAGATGTGTTTATTAAGGCGAAGCAGGGCACGTTGTTCTATGCGTGGTAAAACATTAATAGAAGCGAGGCAGAACAAAATAAATATTGTAGCATTGTGCATCCAATCTTCTGCAATAAATTTACTCCCAATTTATTTACCACGAGGGTCTTCAGCCGTGGGGAATAAATGAAAACTTAACTCCGGATTTTTCTTTGCCCAAGATAAGCATTGAGGCACTGAACAATATTGATTAGCGCTCATATCGAAGTATATAATATTATTAGAAAATTTTGTTAATCGTCGAAAACTTTTAAAATCACCACTAAAACATACGCAAAATTGCGTAAAAGAAACGATACTACTTATTTAACTAAGTTCGCCAAAATTCCGCTAAGTGCCGTGTTGCTTGTCACTAGTTCCCTATAAGTTTCGGGAACGAAACTCTGACTTTGAAAATAAATTCCCTCGATTTGGTAGCGTTGTTCAAGTTGTTACCTTACAAATCCCAAACAAGGCACCTTCCGAACAAAATTAATGGGGTGACTAGCTCTAGCCGCGAAGGGGTGGGTCGATTGAAGGAGCAAAAGGGCTTGTGACGAAACGTCGCGATTTGATGGTCTCTCATCAACGATTGGGCGGTCAACAATCGTGATTCTGGATATTGTCGCTAACAGGGGGGGGGTAAATTTACACACGGGGTATTTACATGGGCGCCACGTGGACTTAAACCGGAGTTTATTCGAAGGGGATGAAAAATCACCCTTCCAAGCTGGTACACGACAGCTTTCTGATTAATCGCGTTGCCTCTCACACTGGTGACATCTCTTTGGATTACATTACCTTTACAGCTGATAGGTTTTATCTTGACAAAAATAGCTAAACACAACATACACATAACGACAATAAAACACATAAATAAATAATAAAGCAGATATAATAAAAACGAAATATGCAAGGACATTATTTGACACTTTACAACAATTGTATAATCAAATTTACAACCACAAATGTTGAAAGACAAAATATTTACACTGACTTGAATAACAGAAAAGTTAACGAGAAAAATATTGATGCTGAAATTTAAACGGCTGTTCACCAAAATGGAACAGGCTAACTGGTTTGATTTATTAAACCTCAAATATGACATAAAACACAAATTCAGAATATGACGTGACTTCAATAAACAATTTTAAAACATTGACAACATATGCGTGATTACACCACGTCCAAATAAATACTAATACACAAAAACAAGGAATACAAAAGATTGCGAATTCGTCTTACACGGTAGGACTGAAGGTTCTTTGAAATATGGTGGTCAAACTGACCACAAGGTACAATAATACTTAATAATACTAAAAAGAATGCTTACGTAATATTTTACAGGTATGCTCCTATAGAGACGGTCGTCCAAGTAGATATGGTCCAGCGTGAGAATGCTATTTCGGTAGGCAAAAATCCTTTCCAAAACTCGAGATGACACAAAGATTCGGGAGATCGGGGATGCTTCGATAGTAGGTGTTCGTTAATAAACACGAAAGTGGAATGCTTCATAATTTTTTAAAACTTGACTCGAGACGGTCCTGTCTGTTCGACTTTAAATTCGCGCAAGCCGTACGTAATCTAGTTTCAATAGATTGTACCACGAAACAAACCAAAACGTAATTTACTCGAAAGTGTTCGATAAAATTTGTTTATGTTTAAACAATTCAAATTCAACTCGTTTATAATCGGCACGAAACATTTGGTTTAAAACCCGAAACTGATTTAAAATAAAGTCAATATACATGTGTTTAATTTATGCTGCGAAACTGATTTTTAAATTACGCCCGTAGTATTTGATTTAAACAACGGAACGTTAATAAAAGCGTAAATAGTTACAAATGACGTAACCAATAGTTAATTTAAATAACTGATAATTCATAATAGTGTCCATTAAATGTTTACTTTAGAAACCCGGCAATGATTTAGATTAATGGTCAGAAAATATTTAATTCGAAACAATCGACAATTCATAACATATTTAAAAAAGCGGCAGTACTTTAAGGTAATATTGAATTCGAAAATGATTTGAAATAATGTTCGTAAAATGTTTAAATTCTGAACAATCGACAATTTATAACAGCGTTCATTAATATTTAATTCAAAGCGACAAAAGTAATTTTAAAACAACGTCAAAATTAAACGACAAACTTGCCTGAAATAATTGCACCCACTAATTTTTAAACGGACATAAGACTCGATAAATTAATTTACTGTGGTAAATTTATTAACTCCGCTTTTAAAAGCGATTACCCGCTGGTCGGGCATAGTTTATTGTAGCACCTTTGGTGATCGTTGAATCTCTGATTTTTACATTCAGCTACCTCGCTTATATGTCATTTCTCCCGAAAAATGTGACCAAAAGATACATTTCAGGGGAACGTAAGGTTTCTCCTACCGCGGTATAATGACATGCTGATTGGTGGTAGTCTTCAAAAATTCGACAGAAAACAAAGGATAGCATAATGCGATCAAACTGCATTGGCTCTGAATAGCGTGGATACGATTGCCACTTTTTGATCGACAAACTACAATATTTGTATAGACTTGCAGAAACGTGTCTATTTTTTTGTTTGAAAATCAAGTCAATATCAGCCCATGCAGCTGCACTTTTTAATAGTTTTTGCTGATTTTTATCTAGTAAAATTTCAACATAAGTACGAAATAGCATAGGAATTAACACATGTAACCATGTGGATCGCGATAAAGTCGAGCAAACTAACAAGCCTGCACTAACACGTGCGGCCACCTGCAAAGATATATTCTATTCCACGTGAAAATGTCTATACGCGAATAGCTCATACGTTTGTTATTACATACAAATTAACGGCGTGAATATAAAATCAATCTATAATTTTAAAACACATTGTCAGCGTAAATTTTCGCCAAGAATCTTATGCTACGTTGAATAAATTTTACTTTTCCCTAATGTAGAAATTTCAATGGTACGTACTGCTGTGTCTCAAGCTACCAGGCCAGTGCAAATTATTGAATTTCTAACTCATATTAAAATTTCACACAAAATTTGACCTCATTAAAACTTTACTGATAAGAAAGATAAACCAATTTCGCAATTTCTCTATATTATGAGCATACAAAGATCTTTAAGGATTGATAAATATTATATAAAGCTGTAAAATAGATTCATGAAGATTATTGCCACTTCAAAATTTGGTAAAAAAGATTATTTAAGTCAAAAATGGTAAATTTGCTGTGAAGTGTTATCACAGAGAACATAACCAAAAATTGTACGTTACAAAAATGGAATTTATTCCATGAATAACAAATACTGTGTCAAACCAATTATATAGAAATTTGTTAAATGATCTACTCTCTCTAATGGTCATAATTTGCTACTGAAAGTCTATAAAAAGGTAAATAGAGTTCATTTTCGCTTCAAAATTGATAACGAGCTTCATGATAAGAAAAAGGTCAAGAGTCCAACTAAATCTTGCCTACAAACTGCTTCTGTATTCACGAGACGTCTGGGAACCACTCAATTAATCAAGTCATCATATATGGAAGCTCTCCTGAAAATATCAAAACATTTGGTTATTATAAAATTCAAAAAGGTAACAAACTTGACTTACTGATAAGAAAATTTGACCGATTTTCATGAACAGCGCATCAAAATCGGACAGTCTATTTTTAACGCTTGAAATGAACGGATGTGCAGCTCCGTAGAATAACAGTCTATTTTTAGCTCTTGAAACTACAAGACGTGTGTACCTCGAGGGTGAACAATTCAATTCAAACACCCAGATGTTCGACCAGCTCGATGTTAATTTGAATTAGATAGCAGGAATTATCTAAAATGGCTACCGAGTCAATGAAGACGCCTACAAACAAAATGTATTTAAATTCGAGTCACAATAAATATCATGGATGCAAATAATAATAAAACAACTTACCAGCATTCCAATTGATCAACTCAACGTGATCAACAATTTGATTTCATGTATTAACGCCGTATATTCACGAAACCAGGAGCAACCTTCACAACAACAATCATCAGCTGATCTGTGTAGTTCTTCGAATGTGCATTAGTGAAATGTTTAGTGCGCATGTCTTTTGATAAGACAGGATTATTCAAATTTTAAAAAGGTAATTTTAAACTTTTAATTATATTTTATGTATTATCATTGTAACTTTTTCTACGCCACAAGAAGAAATTTTGGACCTACATTTTTGATTTATTTGGTATTTAATATTGTCATTTTCTCAGATAAAAAATGTATCTGTAGTTTGTGTTCGCATGCGATTTAATTATTTTAGTAAATATAAAGCTATTTTTGATTTAATACAATCTTTTATTCATCGATTCAACTCAAAGACAGTAAGCATTTCAATTTATAAAGATCATCACAACAAAGGCGAATTAGTTTATCTTCGAATATTATTACATCAACAATTTTCAATTTACAAATATGTATTCAACTTCAATCAGCATCCCTTAATTGAGTTTAACATGAACCTACCACACCTTGAATGAATCTCCACGACTGAGCTATATAAGAGGGACAAGGATCGTGAATTTCTTGAGAAATTGCACCCCTGGAAATTTTATTTTTCAATTTTTATAAATTTGCTTTTATTCAAAAAAGCTGGCGCTCAACACAAACCCGGGGTGTGCAAATTTCGATAGAGATTACACAGCAGTACGTTGACATTCTTATACCTAGATCGGTAGTATCTTTTTGAACGATAAAATTTTAGCTAAGACTTGGATCGTATTTATTTTAATTTTAAAATAACTGACTTTATATTAACTTACGATATTTGATTTTTAAACGTTACAAAGACGGAAATAATTTCTATGTTTTTACCGAAACTATCCTACACAAAAATTTACATTGTACGCGAGCGTAAAGTCCAGGTAACAAAGTGTTAATTTATACATGATTAAATGGCAAACCTTTCTAAACACAAATGTCAAAGAACTTTGACAAACTTTATTCAAAAGTTATCCCTATTGAAAGATCTCATGCAGCTAAAAAAACACCCTATATGAACCTAAAAAATTTACAATAAATTAAGGAGATATTATGTATTGATAAGATTTTGGAAAATTAGCCCAATATTATCTTACCGCACGCGAAACATATCTCTAGATGTTCACAATTATCTTTACAAGTATGTTTTAACAACGTACTCAATATTCAAACAAAACTTACGCACAGCGATAATAAAAGGTGCTTCAAAATCTTTCCTTCTACTTATTCGATTTGAAGGAGCAAAATAATTGAATTTTCGACGCCTTGATAATCCAAGGGTGGTTTGGATTAATGTTAAATTCCTTCCAAAGAAAATGTAATGAAAAAGTAATCCCGATGAACGGTAATGGGATGTGTTGATCAAAAAAACTAACACGGTTCTCAAATTTGAATAACGCAAAAAGATTATTCTAAAATTGTTAAGGAATATCACTTTATTCCAACTCTTGCACGTTATTCTACCCAAAATCACACTTTTCAGATGGAAATTATTTAAATCACGAACTAAAATGTTGTTTGGTATGAACTGTTAAACGTAAATTACATTGTCAAAAATAAAAATTTTGACTTCGGAATTTTAAAATTACCCACAAAAAACTTTAGAACTAAATTATTGTAAACAATAATTAAGTGTAATATTTGGATGAGTGACCAAAGAAAACGTACGATTATTTTACTGATATCTTGAAGTGGTTGCAATTTTGCAAAGCCTTATCAATATTATAATTCGTAGTCTTCGATTCGTATACGAATTCGTATAATTCGTAGACTGTAGTCGCAATAGACTGTAGCTAACGGGAAAGGATGAATGTCGAGTCTTCGACGCCATAAAATCGGAGCCTTTCGGTTAAGGGAGATAACCCCTACAGAAAAACCTGGTCTTCCAAGTCGGGGGTTAAGGCAGTGGGTTAGCAGCCCGTAACTTGGAAAAAAAGTCACAGCTAAATATACCAATGACGAGCCTCGGAATTCGGACGGAAATAAATTAAGACAACGATTGGCAAAGAACAGGCCAATGAGAATAGGAACATGGAACATTCGCAGCTTAACAAACAAAACACCTGAAATACTTGTGGATGCACAAAGATACAATCTAGATATTATCATACTAACGAAAACAAAAAAGAAAGGTCATGGAAGTGAGAATGTGAGCGGATACCAGCATTTTTGGTCTGGACGAGATAAGTCACAGAGGGCACAAGCAGGAGAACCATCCATACTAATCAAGACTCAACACCAAAAATATATTAAGGACTATAACTTTGTATCAGAAAGAATTGTCACTCTGAATATAGAAATGTATGGACATGAGACTTTAATAGTGGGAGTTTTCGCACCAACGGATACCTCAGAGTCACAGGAAAAAGATTATTTCTACCGGGAATTAGCAAATGTATTAAATAATACTAAAGCAGGACAAGAGATAATAGTTGGAAGGGACTTAAATGCCAGAATTAAAGGATACTATAGGACAGTTTGCGGAAGAAGTGAAAAATGACAATGGTGAAAGAATGACAGACCTGTGTAGCCAATATCAGCTAAAATTAACCAATACGTTTTTCAACCACAAAGATATCCATCGATATACATGGGAGAGACCATCCTTAAACCAAAGAACTATTATTGATTATATAATAGTTAAGATAAATACGTTGAAATATGAAACTTGAAAAACAAACAAAAAGCAGATACCGGAAAAAAAAAGAATGAAATCGTACTGACGGAACGATATAAGATATATTTGTTACAACAAGATAGTATCAGAATGCTATATGAAAGAAGATTGACGGCAAAATTACAGGAAACAATAGAGAGTAACGATATTGAAGAGGAACACGAAGGAATAAAAACTACCGTACATAAAATAGCTGGGGAAGTTTTAGGAGAGTATGAAAAGAAATCAAAGAAGAGGCTACCGTTTTGGTTTAATGAAGACATCCAACAGCTCATAATACAAAAAAAAGCAATTGTATAATAATTATTTAACACTTAAGTCTTACGAAACATACCAAATTATAAAACAAGAAATCGGCAGTTGCGAAGAAAAATAAATGAAGAAAAAATCAGCAATGGGAACAACTGTGTTTAAGAGTGGATAGCTTATTTGGAGGCGCCCGATCAACAGAGGTATGGAGAACCATTAGAAATATGAAGACCAATAATGTAAATAAAAGTGATAATTTAATTTCGTTGGCTGAATGGAAGCAGATGGAAACAAGAGAGGAGTTTCAGGACGAGGAAAGTGAAATAGATAATGAGAACGAAGAATAATTAGAAGCAATAACAACTGAAGAAGTAACACTAGCAAAAGAGAAATGAAAACTGGAAGATCACCGGGACCAGGAAATTTACAGATAGAATTACTTAAGGGGGATGGATCAATATTGGTGAAAGCTATTAAACATTTAATAAATAAATGCCTTGAACAACAGAAGGTCCCAGCAGAATGGAAGATATCGTATGTCACATCACTGTATAAAAAGGGTGATAGAAAACATCCGCAAAACTATCGAGGCTTAAGTGTAAACAGTACTCTCAGCAGATTATACGGAAATATTTTACAAAAGAGACTAAGACAAAATGTTGGACATAAGATAGGAGAAGATAAAAGTGAGTTTACACCAGGACGGTCATGTGTGGATAATCTGTTTACAATACAACAACTTATAGAGAAGAAGATATCAATAGGAGATGAAGTACACATGGCATTTATCGACTTGCAAAATGCATATGACAGTGTACCTAGATGCAAATTATGGAGAGCCCTAAAAATAATGAACACCCATCCTAAATTATTAAGCATTATACAGGAGCTATATAAAGATAATATCGCGCATGTTAGGAATGGAAGGCATCTGTCGGAACCTATATTTACCAGTAAAGGTCTACGACAAGGACGTAGTTTATCTCCTTTGCTTTTTAATATACATATATGTAAAAACAGCACTAAAATCGTGGAAGCAGAGATGTGAGGGAATGGGAATTCCTGTAAATGACCGGGTGATGTTTACATTGAGAATCGCAGATGACCAAGTGGTTATATCGCAGGATGCGTATGACCTGGAATTTATGTTGAAAAGGTTATATACGCAATATAAAGAATGGGGTGTGCAGATTAGCCTACAGAAGACAGAGTATCTGGTGGTGAACTGAGAAGCTAGATTTGAAGTACTTCTAAACTATCTTGGAGCACTAGTGGATAAAAATGGAATAGGAGCCAGAGAAATTAAGCAAGGGATACGAAGTTCTAGAAAAGTGTTGGGCGCATTGAAAACAATGCGCCCAACTCACTATGGTGGGATCAGCGTATAAATAAAAAGAACAAAAAAAGAATAGGTCAGGTAATGGTGGAAACTGTATTGTGCTATGGAAGTGATGTGTGGCCACTGAAGGAGGAGGACAAGAGAAAAATAACTGCAGTTGAAATGGACTATCTACGAAGAAGAACTAGGGTGTCTAGAAAAGATAGAATAACCAACATTGAAATTAGAGAAAGAATGAAAGCAAATGAAACCGTTATAGACAGAATAGAGAAAAGAAATTTAAAATGGTTTGGTCACCTACTGAGAATACCAGATGATCGTTGGCCAAAACGCATTCTCTTGGACTCCATCTGGAAGAAAGAAGAGTGGCAGACCAAGAAGATCGTGGAACGAAGGGGTGAAATCTGCGATGGAGAAACGTGGACTGGAAGAGGATATGGCATACGATCGAGAGGCTTGGAAAAGGGGAGTGGGTAGGCAGCGACTTGCTGTATAATTATTTATAATGTAAATAAATTGTACTTAGTTAACCCAAACTAAACCAGAACTTCTGATAGGTTACAACCTTGATCTTTTCATGCACATCGGAATGAACGATAAACATGAACTGGCACTCGACTACCACCAAGTCCCACTTCATCGTGATTTTGTCTCCTGATGTATAATTATTATTATAAGATTATTACTACTTAATAATAATTTGCAGTAATTAGATTAGTTTTTTTATCAAAATACCTACTTAAAATCTTTTTTGCCGCAGTATATAAATGGTTTATCGTTAAGATTTCATTCATAGAGGTTCAGACTTATGTACATACATAATTCTAGCATGAATTTTTTTATTTTAACTTTTGTGGTTTACGGCGTAGCCGGTAAGTTTATATTTTTAAAACATGAAGAAACAAATTATTTTATTCGATTTATTTTTTTCGTATGACAAAATTATATTTAATTCATAAGCTTTCGGCAGTATTTTATTACCTTCTTTGATAGTTTTATTTTATATTCTACAAACCGATTTTCAAGTTTTTAAATTTCACAAAGACGTTTTTATTATTTATAGCAACACCAATTAATACTGCAAATATTAACCAAAGACTTATTGGAGGAATTAATGCAGTCCCCGGCCAATTTCCACACCAAGTTTCTATTCGAAATGCGTCAATGCATCATTTTTGTGCTGGAGCGATTATTAGCAACAACTGGATTGTAACGTCGTGCTATTGTGCAGGGTAATAAATAATTATAATATTGGACCCTTATTATATGTATGTAACTTTTTAAACTTCTTAATTTTGCAGATTGATGAAAGCTGATAAAATGAAAGTTGTGGTAGGTTCAATTTATCTTGACGGGGGAAGGACTCATGATGTTGAAAACTCACTAGAACATCCAGATTGTATCCGAAATCCTTTCTTACCATTTTCACATGATGTTGGTTTAATTCGAGTAAAAGATGAAATTCGTTTTGATAATTTTACACGGCCTATTGAATTATTTAACGGTGACGCGTCAGGCGATATGCCTGTTACCATAGTGGGCTGGGGTACTAAAACAATATGGAGCATTACTCCAACTAATACGCTACAGTACATCAATGTAACAGCTTTACCCACAGATATATGCGAATTGATATATAATTTGACACCTGAATTTATGTGCACTTACAAGTTTCCTAACGGTGGGCAAGGCATGTGTAATTATGACCGTGGAGATCCTGTACTGTCTGATGGAAAACTGCATGCTGTTGCATCTGTAAATATGTATTGCATTTATCCTGACATACATACACGAGTATCACCCTATCGGGATTGGATTAGAGATATTACTGATGTATAAAATTCTCTATAGATGCCATTTTGTCTTTATTTGTTTCTCTTTAATATGGCAATATTGTATATTATATTGTAAACGTAGTAATATTATATGATTATTCTTGTGTAGTTGAATTTAAATAAAGTTTAACAATAATAAACTCGCACTGAGCGTTCTTAATGAGAATATTGGGCCGATCAGGAACTCAACATGGAATCATTATTCTAGGAATTACATTTGCCTAGCTGCAGCGGGAGGGGTGGTTCCATCCCAAAATTAACGTGCACGTCACAAAGGGCGTCACCGAGGAAATTGAATAGAGGGAAGTACCATGAAGATGCTCTTCTTTGGTAAACTCATCATTCGGAAAAATTGTGGTAGGTACTTATTAATCCTGCTGAAGGCGTGGCTTTTACTCTTCACACTGTAGCGCTATTAATGCATGAAAACTCAAATATGAAATTTAAAAGAAATAATAAAATATAATTGATACCTCAAAACCATACATATGAGACGCCTATGACGTGACTTTATATTGTAATAAAGGTGTAAGATCGCCATGTGATAAAGGAGTAGTATTCCATTTTTAGTTAGATCATTTATTTGTTACACCTCGTACATATTCTTACATTCTAACAATACTTAATACTGATTAACAACTATTTTTACAACCTCTTTTATTACTAGTACTTAAACCTACTTATTTTGCCTAATTTGTATTTATTGAAGAATTGCTGCAAATGCAATGTGCGTAAGTCAGCAATTACAACACTAGCCTAATTTAACGTTACACATTATAATATATATAGTCGTATCCTCATTTACCCTAGGGTGTTGAGGTTTTCATTTTTCTTATATTCCCGCATTTACAAATCTTCGCCATAACTTCTTGTTTAATGCTTCTCTTTCTGCTTGTCTCCATGTAGATCCTCTTTCTTCCAACAGCTTTTGGATGTTATCGTTCCAAGTTTGTGCCGGTCTACCTCTTCTTCTTCTTCTACCCGTCGTTTTGGCCATCCACACCATTTTTACTGGCATATCCTCCTTCAGTCTATTAAGGTGTCCAAACCATCTAAGTTGTTGGATTTCTATTCTATCCTGTGCGGAGTTCACTTGTAGTCTTTCCCTTATCTCTGTGTTTCTAATTCTATCTCTTCTTGTAACTCCTTCAACCCTTCTTAAGTATTTCATCTCTGCTGCCTGTATTTTACTTAGCTCTCTGTTGTTTACTGTCCAGGTCTCGCATCCAAATGTCAGGATCGGCATATAAATTGTCTTGAACACTGTCAACTTCGTTCTTTTACTTATTTCTTTTTTGTTTATTATTATCTTGTTTAGCGCGTTGTATATATTTGCAGCTGAACACAGTCTGTTATTAATTTCTATTTTGTGACTCCCATTTCTATCTATTGCTACTCCCAGATATTTAAATTGATTTACCTGCTCCAACCTGTTGTTCCTGATCGAAATATTTATTGTTATGTCTTCTTTAGCCATCACCATAACCTTCGTCTTTGCTATATTTACTTTCATTTTCTTCTCTTCCAGCGCTGCTGTCCATATATTTACATTATGTTGCAGTTCCTTTTAATTTCTTGCAAATAAAACCAAGTCATCTGCGAACGCACATTCTGTTATTCCTATCTGTTTCATATTTCTATGTCCTATCATTAATTGTTTTGTTTTCTCTTTCGTGTCTTTACTTATTTGGTCCATTAGTGTTATAAACAAAGCTGGGCTTAACGTTCCACCCTGTCGCAGTCCTACTGTTATAAATTCTTCGGATTTGAGATTTCCTGTTCTTACGATGTTTCTCGTCTTTCTGTATATACTTTGAATAGCTCGTAACAATTTCCCATTGACTCTTCTTTCTTTTAGAATGTTCCAGATAATATTTCTAGGTGCTCTGTCAAATGCTTTTTCTAAATCAATAAAACACATGTACGTTGTTCTATCGCATTTTGCTTGTTTCTCTGCAATTTGTCTGATGGTAAATATGTGGTCCTGTACACTGTAGCGTCTTCTAAAACCACTTTGTGATTTTTCCAATGTTGGTTCAATTATTTCTCTAAGCCTTTGATCCAGAATGCTTTCATATAATTTGACTACTGTGCTTAGCAGAGAAATACCTCTATAGTTTGAGCATATTCGATTGTCACCCTTCTTAAATATTGGTAGTATCACTGCCATCTCCCAGTCCTTTGGAATTCTCCCCTGTTTCCACGCCAAGTTAAAAATGTTGTTCAGAATTATAACTCCTTTTTCTCCCATATATTTCAACATTTCCGGCTTGATTTCGTCGTTTCCCGCCGCTTTTCCCAATTTTAATTTTCTCAATGCATTTTTCGTTTCTACCATTGAAATTTCTTCTATGTTATTAAGTATTCGACAAGATACTCTATCTGTATTATTTACTTTATTATTTACAAAAATATACACTGACTTTTCAATATAAAATAACTATCCCACACTGGGTTCACACACCTAAACTCCCAACATGGTCAGGGGTATATTCCATTATTTAGGATTCCGTAGGTTGGTAGCTGGCTAACCAACCTACTGAATATTCAAATGGTTAATACCCGCCATGCAGGGACGGCTCCATACACTACATTTACTCCCCCTTTAAATGTTGAGACGATCAGGAGGTCGTGTTACTCGAGTAGACCTTCTAATCGGGATTTCTGTAGGTGCCCCTTGACTTGGCGGAATGCCTATACGCGGCGGTCGAGGTGACGACATATCTTGACTAGAATTACTATCCCCCACCACTCCGGTTTCTCCTTGTCGTGGACCATGGTCGACCTCCTTCGCCTCCCCCATGAAAACGTCTTTCTGCCCTACGTCCTCGTTCGGCTGACTTGTGATACTAACTTCCCTTTTATCTAACAACATTTACGTTCTTCCTACTGGTTGTTGAATCTGGGGATCCTGGACGCTGGGTTCTCCGGCAGGTGCACTTCTTAGCATATCCTTGTGAACATGCTTTATTGTCCCATTTACCGATACTAAGTATGTGTTGAAACTAATCACCCTCACGACTTTCCCTTTTACCCATTTGATTCCAGAGTGCTCATTTTTATTTTTCACGTACACCATTTCTCCATTACTGTACAATTTCGTATTGCGTACCGACCGCGCCGCCGTTTCCTTTTGACCAACCCTGATACTTTCTTGTACATTAACTGCTGGCTTGATCAAATCGAATCTTACTCTTGGTTTCATTCTTAGCACGCATTCTGATGGGCACATCCCCGTTACCGTGCTTGGCGTGTTCCGATATGAGAATAAGAAATGCGCCAAACGTTCTTTTATTTCGTTCTCTGTCAGTCGCTGTACTGTCCTTGGTATTGCTTTCTCCAGCGCCCTTTTGACCGTTTGTACCCCCCTTTCTGCTAGCCCATTTGACTGAGGATGATATGGTGGTGATTTTACTGGCCTTATGCCATTTGATTGACAAAATTTCACAAATTCTTGCCCGCTGAAGGGGGGGCCGTTGTCTGATACTAGCTCCACTGGTAAACCTACGACCGAAATGATCTCTTTTAGTGCCACTATTACCTCTTTTGCTGACGTTCCTTTGTTCATAAATTTCACATCTATCCACTTTGACTTGCTATCGACCCAAATCAAAAAATTGTAGCCGAATTTATGAAATAGGTCGATATGTACCCTTTGAAAATTGTTGGTTGCACTTGGCTATGGTTGTAGCGGCGCGTCCGCTCTATAATTTTGTACTTCTTGGCATCGGTCACACAATGTGATAAACTTTTCGATGTCCTCGTTCATCCCTGGCCACCAACAATATGAACGCATTAACATTTTGGATCTTACCACGCCAATGTGTTGGTCGTGAAATAGTTCTAGAACCGACTGACGTATCTTCTCCGGGATGACCACCTTATTGCCCCACATTAAACAATTGGATTCCACCGACAACTCCTGTCGCTTTGCAAAATAAGGCTTAAATCTTTCATCTTTGACTGCTCCCGACCAACCTTTCCATGTAAGTTCCAATACCTTTGATATTACCTCATCTGCCTTAGATGCCGCTGCTACGTCTATATGGCTCAGAGGTGCGCACTCGACTGTGTTACACGAGTACAATGCTTCTGGTATATCAGTAGTTTCTTTTAGCGGTAACCTTGACAGTGCATCCGCATTACCGATATTTTTCCCTTTTCTGTATTCTATTGTATAACTATAACCCGATAGAATAATTGCCCATCTTTGGAGGCGATTTGCCGATGTTATGGGGATTCTCGAATTACTGCCGAATATGTATTGCAGTGGCTGATGATCGGTGATTAACGTAAACTTTCGCCCAAATACAAACTTATAGAACTTCTTTACAGCGAACATTATTGCCAGTGCTTCCCGTTCGATCTGTGAATACCCTTTCTCCGCATCCGATAGCGTTGATGACGCGAACATTATCGGTCTATCTTGGCCCTCCATTCGGTGACTTAGTACTGCTCCTACTCCGTAAGAGCTGGCGTCGCTTGTTATGAATAGAGGCGCTTCGGGATCATAATGTACTAATACCTTATCCGTGATTAATAGTTCTTTACTTTCTTTAAAACACTTCTCGCACTCCGCTGACCATACGAATGGCACCTCCTTCTTGCACAATTCGTATAACGGTTTCAACTTGGATGACAGCATCGGAATGAACTGCCCGTAATAATTTAATAAGCCCAGGTATGATTTTACTTGCGATACGTTTCCTGGATTGGGTGTGCTTCTAATAGCTTCCAACTTGTCTTCGCATGGACTTATGCCTGCTTCACTCACTACATGCCCAAGAAATTTAAGCTTCGTCTTAAAGAATTCACACTTCTTGCCATTGACCTTGATATTGTATTTCTGTAACTGTTTCAGCACCTTAGAGACATTTTCATGGCATTCTTGCAACGAACTTCCCGAAATAACTACATCATCCAAATAACATCTGGTTCTTGGCAACCCCGCTGTTACAGAATCCATGAACGATTGGAAAATACCAGGCGCCGAGCTGACTCCGTACGTTAACCTTAGAAATCGAAACAAGCCCAAATGTGTATTTATGGTCAGCAGTTCCCTTGATGCCTCATCTACTTCTAACTGCTGATAGGCCCCCTTCAAGTCTAACACCTTGAAGTACTTACTTCCACTCAGAGTCGCGAAAATATCCGATGGTGTTGGTAGCGAACAGCAACTAGTTTCCAAATTTGGATTTAAGGTCCGCTTGAAGTCTACGCATATCCTTACTTCTTTGTCCTTTTTCGGTACCACCACGATGGGACTTGCCCACGCACTATGTTCTACTTTCACCAAAACCTTCGACTTGACTAACCTGTTTATTTCTTCTTCTACTTTTGCCTTCAGTGCGTAGGGCATCTCGTATGCCCTGTGGAATACTGGTTTTACGTTTTCTTTTAATCGAATGCTGGCTGTGAATTCTTTGATTGGTCGTACCATATCTTCGTCGAATACACTCTTAAACGTATCTGCCAAACGTTTTCTTAATTGTTCACTGTCGACCGTGATATTCCCCCTTTGAAGTATGTGGTTAATTCTATCTTCTTTCGTAATCTGTTCGCTTAGTAACTTCTGCCAACCTGGTTTCATCGCCGATAACCAGTTTCTTCCTAACAATGGCGTGAATTTGTTCCCACTATCTATTATTACCAACGGCAATTCTTTGTACCATTTATCGTTTATGCATACGTTCACATGCGTTTCACCTACGATCTTGACCGTTTCTCCTGTAACCACTCTGAGTTTGAATGGAACCGGCTTAATATCACATAAACCCCGTAACCGACTGAAATCTTTAATGTGTAGTACGGACTTGCATGCTCCTGTATCAATTTCGAATTCGAACTGGACCTTTCCTAATATCGCTTTGACCATCACCGGTGAATCACTACTTGACTTTCCTAGGTGATTCAGATGTGATAGGATTTTAACTTCTTCCTCGACATTGGCTACTCTTTTTGTGCTCCTGCATACGTATTTGGTGTGACCTTTCTTTTTACACATAAAACATTCCCAATTAATGGCTGGACACTTAGCTGGATCATGATACCTTCCACAACGAAAACAATCTTTACTAGGTCGAGCCTCTTTCGGCCCTCCCTGACCTTGATCCCTTCTTTGAAATGTCTTTCTTTGCAACTGGTTGACTTGCGCATCATCGTGAATTATCCGTCTTTGATTCTCTGCTGCTTCATCGTTAATCGCAATTTCGCTTGCCCTGCTAAATGTTAGCGTTTCCGATTCGCCAAATAGCTTCTTCTGTGTATCCGAGTTGACCAGTCCACACACCAATCGGTCTCTCAGCGCTTGATCTAAGAAACCTTCGAACTTGCAGTCACGAGCCAGATCTTTTAACGCCGAAATAAATGTCTCAATCTTCTCGTATTCATCTTGCTTCCGATTATAGAAGTTGAACCGCTTTACAAATATACTCGATACTGACCTGTATTTTTCTTTCAATACTGTTACTAATTCTACATACGTCTTTCCCTCAGTAGTTCCAGGATATAGTGCATTCTTTATTACCTTGTAACTTTTCGCGCCTATGCATAACAACAGATACGCCGCCTGCACGTCTGGATTGATCGCATTTGCTATAAAATAAAACCTTAACCTTTCTTCCCATGATTCGAAATCTTCCACTTCTTCGTTAAACTCTTGAATCTTTGCCATTACATCCCTTGACTGTTGAATTCGTTCCGTTTCCCGTCGCCAATATTAAGTATTCGACAAGATACTCTATCTGTATTATTTACTTTATTATTTACAAAAATATACACTGACTTTTCAATATAAAATAACTATCCCACACTGGGTTCACACACCTAAACTCCCAACATGGTCAGGGGTATATTCCATTATTTAGGATTCCGTAGGTTGGTAGCTGGCTAACCAACCTACTGAATATTCAAATGGTTAATACCCGCCATGCAGGGACGGCTCCATACACTACATATGTTACTTTCTTTCCTTGTTTCTTCGGTATTATAACTTGTCAGCACTTGTTCAGATTCCAGAAGGTCTTCAAAGTATTCTTTCCATCACTTGATTATTTCGTTCTTGTCACTTATTATTTTTCCTTTCTTGTCTTTAACTTGTACCAATGGCATTTGTTTGGCTTTTCTGGTATTTTTCAATATCTTGTAGAACAACTTTTGATTTTGATTCTTGTATTGTTCCATTACATTTCCAAACTCTTCCCACGATATTCTTTTAGCGTCGATAATCATTTGTTTAGTCTTTATCCTTTGTTCCTTATATTCCTTATAATTTTCTTCAGTTCTCATGGCTATATATCGTTGCCATTTCTTTTTCTTCTTTTTGATTTCTTCCTTTATTTCTTTACTCCACCACGATGTTTGTTTTCTATTTTTTATAACTTTGGAAGTTCCGCATATTTGTCTTGTCGCCATTATTAAAGATTCTTTAAACCATTTCCACTGTTTTTCGAGGTCTTCCTTACATTCTTCTTGATTCATTGACAGCATTTCTTCTAATAGCGATTGGTAGGCTAACCCTTTTGTTTTTTCTTTAAGTTTATAACTTCTAATAATTTCTTTACTGTTTGCTTTCTTATCTTCTTCGTTTTTACTTCTCTCTTGTGAGTTATATCTTATCTTTCCTACGAGCATAAAATGGTCACTTCCAATTTCGTAACCTCTACAAACTCTGACATCTAGTATCTACACATTATAAACTAAAGGTAAATACACACTACCCAACTAAATCCTACAATATAACTTACTTAGCTGATTGAACAACAAATTTGCTTAGCTAACACAAGCAAGGGTTTGTAGTACAATATTTAATCACAAGGAGTTGCATAAGATAACATGGAGGAAAGAATAATGGGGGAAGTCAGATCGACCATATAGCGACAAATATGAGAAAAGTAACCGTGATAAGAGAGGGGCAGATCGTACAGGGGGACAGAGATAGGTTCGGACAATTTTTTGGTGGGGATGAAAATAAGACAACAAGTGATAAGTTGTAAAGCAATGAAAGATGGGAAGAGGCAAAAGAGAGAAATAATAAAACATTGTTTGATAAAGAGCGCGAAGAAAAAATTATTCTGAAAAGAAATGGAAGAAATTTATGGTTAAAAACAGGTAATCCAAGTAATCTCTAACTGTATAGAGAGCGGAATAAAGAGGTCTTCAAAATTTGCAAGCAAAAGAAAAACAAATGGATGAAGGACGCAATGGAAGAACTCGAACAGAGTAGCAATATAAACAATACGAGAAAGTTTTACATGCAGATAAAAGAACAAAAAAAGAATCATGGACTAAGAACTGGAGCAATGAAGACCAAAGATGGAAAAATAGAAAGCGACGAGCGAGAGATTAAAGAAATATGGAAGAAGCATTTCCAATTGTTATTGAACAAAGAAGTTGGCGACAGTACCAACTTACCAGGAAGCGATTAATGTGATAAGAAAGGTTTAGAATGGAAAAACACCTGGATACGATAGAATGTGTAGAGAGATGGTAAAAAATTGAGGAGATATCCTAAAAAGAAGAATACATGAGCTAGTAGAAAGAGTTTGGAAGGATGAAAATATTCCGAAGGAGTGGGAAATAGGTCAAATAGTGCCGATATATAACAAAGGTAAAATTGAAGAATGCGACAATTATCGGGGAACAGCGCTGCTACCAATGATATATGTATAAGATACTGTCATCTTTGATACTGGAAAGACTGAAGGAACATATTGTGAAGGCGATTGGCGAGAACTAGTACGGGTTTAGAGCGAGAAAGTTCACAGTGGATGCGATACACATCGTGAAACAGATAACACATTAGTTCTATGAATACAACATGGAACTGCATCTGCTGTTCATTGACTTTAAACAGGCTTTTGACTCCGTAAACAACGGAAAGTTATACACGATAGATGGATGCTTGGAACATATACTTAGAAGAAGTAAAAGGGAAACAGAGTAAGAGCAGTAGTAGAGTGGAAACCATCTGGTGAGAGAAGAAGAGGAAGACCAAGAATTAGATGGTGGGATGGAGTGGAGGAGGATTTGGAAAGGATGGGAATACAGAATTGGAGGATGAAGTTAACAGGGTCGAATGAAGGGAGATCGTTAGCGATGTCAACATTTTCGCACCTTTTGTATTCCATTTACCTAAAATGTCATTATTTAATAACACCGTGCAACATTTTATTTCGAATGGAAAATCACGCGGGTAATTTGAATTTGAAACTCAATATTACAATATTTCTGTGCTTAAGGTTCTCTTTCTATCAGGTCCATAGAATTAAATTTTCAAAAAGATTATTCAAATTCCAAAATGTTTGTTGGGTTGCATTAAAATATAAGTTGTAAAAAATAACACATCCATTTCAATACCACTAAATACCACTTGATACTTAGGAAAATTAATTTAATTGATTTTATGAAAAAATTTCCGAGATTAATAGAAAAAGATTCATTTGTCTTACGTGGAAAACTTCATTCGTGTGTTGTAGTGCATTTTGTTCAGTAATTTTTTGTAAAACAGCTTCTGATTTTCATATCTGTTCTTTTCCATCCGCTCTCCGAACTCTTCCCATGTTTTCGTCTTTGCCTGGATTATCATTCGTTTAGTTTTGTCTCTTTGTTTTTTATATTCATCATACCTAGTTTCAGTTTTTTGTGTTAGATCCCATTGAGTTTTTTCTTCTTTATTTCTTCTTTGATCTCCTGGCTCCACCATGCTGTCTGTTTCCTGTTTTTTGTATCTTACTAATATCACATGATTCCTTTGCAGCTGACAATAGTATCTTTTCAAATTTCTCCCATCTGTATTCCAGACTTCTGTCTTCCCCATCGCTTTCTCTTCCCAAATCTTGTTCCACACTCCTTCTATATTCTATAATTCCTTATTTCTGTATCGCTCAACCTGTAGTCCTTTACCACCTCTCTATTATCTACGTTTTGTACCTTTTCATCTTTTGTTTTACTGGGTATGTTACTTTTTATTTTCGCCAGCAACAGATAATGGTCACTTCCAATCTCGAATCCTCTATGTACTCTAACGTCCATCACGTTTTTCCTATTTGCTTATTCGGTTATTATAGCATAGTCTATTATGGACTTTTCCTTCCTGCTCGGTTCTTCTCTTGTGTATTTGTGTATATCTTTGTGTTTAAATATCGAGTTTCCGATTACTAAATTATTTACTATGAAATAATCTATCAATCTTTCTCCATTTTTATTTAAAGTTCCTTCCCCGTATTATCCCATGGTTATATTCACTCCTTCTGTATTGTTTCCTATTCGGGCATTGAAGTCTCCTGCCAAATATATCACCCCTGTTGCATTTTCCAATGTCAGTTGTAGCATTTCCCAAAAGTTTTCCTTTTCAGATTTTTGTGCGTCCTCATTTGGTTCATACACTACCACTATTGTTGTTTGTTGTTCTTTCTGTAATGTAACCATTAATATTCTTTCCGAAACAAATTTCCAGTATTTTATTAATTTACGACATTCTCCCGTATAGACAGTCTCACAATAATTATTTTCTGAACTCTATTTGTTTTCCATCGCAGTTTTAGCTTTCTTACAATCTGACATATTAAATCGATTTAAAACTTGATTTACATAGTCTTCCTGATCCATATAAATAATATTATTTTCTCGATCTCTTGTGATTCTAACTCCTAAACATTGTCTAGCTTCACCTAAATCCTTAATTTTAAATTTCGAACTCAACTGTTCCTTTAAAGAATTAGTAGTCTCATTGTCATTAGAGAATATAAAAAAATCGTCTACGTATAAAGCTACTACTGTTAATAAATTGCCCTTCTTTTTAACATATAAACAAGGTTCATATTTAGATTTACAATAACCTAATCCTAACAAAACCTCATCTACTCGTTTTTTCCAGGCTCTGGATGACTGTTTAAGTCCATAAACCGCCCTTTTTAATTTATAAACCTTAGCTTCATTACCTTTTACAACAAAACCTTCAGGTTGTCTCATATAAACGTCTTCTTCTAATAAACCATTTAAAAAAGCTGTTTTCACATCTAAATGTGTGATTTCTAACTCTAATTTAACCGATAATGCTATTAATAACCTGAATGTAGAATGTCTTACCACTGGTGCAAAAGTTTCTCTATAATCTATGCCTTCTTTCTGTGTAAAGCCCTTAGCAACTAACCTAGCACGATAACTAGTTTTATTTTCACTGTCGCACTTTATTTTATACACCCACTTACATTCAACTACAGTTCCTTTTTTTGGAACATCTGCAAGCTCCCAAGTGTCGTTTTCTTTGAATGATTTAATTTCCTCCATCATGGCTGTTTTCCATTTCTGTCCATCTGGTCTTGACAAAGCTTCAGATATCGTTATCGGTACATTTTCCAAATTAGTTTCTGCACATAAGTATTGCTGTGACTCAAAATGTACCAACACAATGCAAATGATTCAAATTCTGAATTAATTATAATATTTAATAAACTTGACCTACTTTACAAATTTCAGATTGAAAAGATAAATTTATCTACCTTATTTCATGAAATTGCAAACTTATAAAGATCTCTAAAGATCAGAATACTACATTAAAACCTGTTAAATAGATTCATTAATGAGATGACCATATCAAAATCTCACAAAGAGACACTTTTAATCAGAAATAATGAAAATTATAAAAATTTGTTATCTACAAAACATAACCTGTACAATTTGTATACTTTAAATTGAAATTTCTTTGTAAATAACTTATTGTGTGAAGATCCATTTACAACAAAATGTATCTCATATTTAACTGTATGTGCAACTCATAATTTGATCTTCGAAATCGGTAAAAAGGTAAATAAAGCTCAAAATCCTTTGAAACGTGATAAAGTGTTAAATGATAACGAAAGTGTTCAAATTCACTGCGAAATATGCCTACATCAACAGCTACTGTATTAGAAAGCTCTTCAAAAGTTATGGAAAACTCATCTCTACAAATATGCGATTGATCCTGCAAATTATAGAAAATTTGGTTAACATAAAATTTACAAAAGGAATAATTTGACTTACAAGTACTTCAAAAATCAACGCAATTTGGAAATTTGCGCAACTTTAATCAGTTGACCTAGAACATTCAAAGTGAACGGATGTGCGATGTGATCCAAAGTTGAAATTCGATATTCGAACTGACCAGACCTGTAACGGATCCAATATTTGTTATCAAAATTTGATGTATAACCTCATCAAAATGGCTACCATTAGTTACAAAATCTGAAAATAAGAATGTGTTTATTTCAACTCAGAACGCAAATATCTGAGAATTAAATAACTCCAAACTACTTAGGGGCCGTTCATGTATTACGTAAGACGTTTTTTCCTACTTTTAGACTCCCCCCCTCCCCCTAGTAAGAAAATGTATAAGTAAATGTTAATGTTAATAAATGTAAAATAAGATGTCAGCTACCCCCCCCTCCCCCTAAACGTCTTACGTAATACATGAACGGCCCCTTACCAGTATTTAATCTAATTAATACAAATAATTAAAAAGTCAAATTTGGATAATCAACACCGCAACGACAACATTCAACAGGAGCGATATTTGGTATCAACACGACAACGGTATAACAACAGCTGATTGTGAGTTCAACAGTGTGCGCGCGTGAATCAAGATTGTGTTATCTCCGCAGGCTTTTTATACAAGTTGGATTATTTATTCAAAAAGGTATTTGAAATTATTATTTTATTAAACTTTTGGCCCTCAGCATTTTACATAAAGGACGCAAGGAAAGAGACCTTAAGTGGTGAGTTTCTAGCTATCCTATTTTCTACGATTTCAACAAACAAAACATTTTTTTATTATTTACATTTTCTACGCTACGAGCAAAATTTTATTACAAAAACATTTCATTCGTTATTGGACAACGAGAAGACTTGGATTACATTCAAGCATTTAGAAGAGAAAGAAGAATTGGATCGCCGTTTTTCGATATTTTGGTATTTTTGATAATTGTATACATTTTGCCAACAGGTAAATTATTTATCTGTGTTTATTTGTTATTATTGATACGAGGGGTCGTTTTTATATTCCCGGACTAGGCATGAAAACAAAAGACTAGAGCAACAACAAAATTTTATTTTTCAATATAGTTCCCCTGCTTTTGAATACAGGTATAACACCGTTTCAATAACATCTTTAATCCAGTATAAAAATATTCATTTGGTTTTTCCGCAAAATGGCCCTCAACAGCTGCTATAAGTTCGTCATTGTCTCTAAATTTTGTCCTCCTTAGTGTTTTTTTGAGATTCGGGAACAAAAAATAGTCACTGGGTTCTAGATCTGGACTATAAGGCACATGTTCAATTTCTTCGAAGCCACAATCAGCTACAGGAGCTTTTGAAAGTCTGGACTTGTGCATTGTCGTGGAGCAACAAGACACCTTGCGTCAGTTTTCCGCGTCTCTTCACTTTAATAGCATCTCTAAGGCATGCATCAGGTTTGCATAATACTCTCCCGTTATCGTACTACCCTTATTCATATAATCAATCAGCAAAATTCCCTGAGAGTCCCAAAAAATTGTTACCATTATTTTTCCTGCAGAAGGGGTGACTTTAAACTTCTTGGGATGGCTGGAACCCTTAACATGCCACTGCATCGACTCTTATTTGGATTCAGGATCATAATGATGAACCCAGGTTTCATCTCCAGTGACAAATCGATTGATAATTAAATCTGGTTCATCTCCACAGCGCGCCAAGAATTGTTCACAGGTCTCGATTTTATTCATTTCGATACATATTGCTGTGTGCCCCCTCGCTAATAGGGTTAAAGGTTCTTATCGTTAATGTTTTATATGGGTGTACGTAATTGTACCCCGTCAATGGAAAAGTATGTGAAAATTTGTAAACACAATTTAATGAAATAAGGTGCCTCAGCTTAGCTCTTTCGTAGTGCATGTATCTTACCTTGTACAGGGTGGATTCGTTCCGTTACCAATGCTGTAAATGAAATTATGGTGCGGAACAGGTCTAAATAATTATCCTTCGTTACAAAGTTATTAATGTTTTTATTAAGCACACAAATGAAAATAAATATTTGGTTATATCAAAAAGTTCTATTATTAAATCTATTATATAAAAATTCTGAACGTAAAATGATGCAAAACACGTGTCGTACGAAGTCCGGAGATTTCACTTAAGTTTATAAAGATTTTATTGCAATGTACACGGTACCTTATTAAATCCAGGAATATTTCTTTTACTTGAAATGGAGATGGTACAATTGCGCGTCAAAGGCACTCCAAGGGTTCATTTACCATCGGAAACTTCCAGATGCAGTTTGTTGACCTCGTTTTGTGTTGAAGTTTATTTTCTTCAAAAATATTTGCAATCCGTTACGATTTTCACCTTATTATTGGTTTTACGTAGGTAAGTAACTATTTTGTTGAATTATGCACTCGTATTTTGTAATTTCACTATTTATTTTTACTATAATTATCAATTTTATTAGGACGATTCTAAATTCGCCACTTTGCACGTGTGAATCTCAACACCCTCCTTTATCCATTCTTTTATTAATTAATTTTCGAAGTTCATCGCTATCCTGATCTTTTCATAGACGTATTTTATTGGTCGATCGAAAAATCAATATTATTTGAAGTTTCACAGTACAGGTATGGACTAAGCCCATTGTGGTTCGTTGAAATTTTATAAGTAAAATTTTCTTTTATTTTTAGATTGAATTGTCTTCTTCTCCAGTGCTTAGTGATTGAATAATAAAGATGCTGGACATGAAATTTCCATACGCAGTTCATTAAGTTGTGACATGTCGAACTCACGTAATAATTTTAACAAACTTATTTTAAATTTAACGCTAACATGGATTTTTACATTAATCAATTATTTAACAAATTTCTAACTTTTAAAATACCTTTCTTATTGCTAACAATCTTTCATTTACTATTAATTAACATTTTAACAAAGACAATTATTAAATGATGCATTTCAAATTTATTTTATTCACACCTGTTTTATGTCCCGTTTTCAACGAATCATTTGACTTTAAGTTAAATTTCTTGGTATCGGATGAAGTTTTCCTGATTACTTTGATAAGTTACATGCTTTTATTCATAACAAAATTTTGCTGAAATTTAAATAACGTGCTTCCATTGACGTGGTATCTCGATACCGCATTTACCCCCTTGTTAATTTGTAATTTAAAAGAAAAATACCTATTTTTGTGTTAAATTCCACAATTAACATTTATGTGCTTTTTATTCATAAACAATAAATTAAATTTTTTAATGTAACGTTTAATTACCAAATATAATTATTAACTCAAATCAAATGTTCAAAAACTAATCTACCTAAATTATATCACATAAAAATTAACTAAAGGAATTCAATGAAATTAACTAAATAAATTCAAACAAATTTAACTGATCATTTTCAAAATTAATTAACTAACTTATAATAATATTCAAAACTAACCTACTTATTTTTACGAACAAATCGACCAAGATTCATGATATCAATTAAAATTATTTAATTTCTAAAAAAAAAAATCTTTAAAATTGACTTTCTATTTTAAATTTCTATGTTTATTTCTTGCCTTTATATTTTCAACCTTACTACCTGTTCTCTTTTATCTAATCTATCTATCTCTGACTTATTCATATTTGGGTGATTTTTACATTCGTTGTTTTAATTCCCGATTATCTTTACATCTTGTGACTATTAGTTTTAAATTAATTCATTCCTTATTATTTATTGGTACTCTTTATCTCCTTTTAATCAATATTTTCCTATTTGTTTCCCCATTATTCATTTGGTAACCTCTTTTTTTGGTCCCATATAATTATATAATTAATTCATTACACTTACACCTGTGATCTATTCTTGTATCCTCAGGTATCTATCTTCCTCTAACTTCTTCTAGTTACTCCGTCTGAGTTAACCATTATTATTTACCCCCCATTTATTTCTTATCATTCAACATTGAATACCAATTTCTTTTTATTAAATACTTGCTGATCTTTTCAAATTACTCATCATTACCTGTCTTAAGTTCAATTTTCACCCAAATTCTAACTTAATTAAATTCTTCTTTAACTAATCAAATTCATTAAATCATTTTACTAAATTATCTTTAAATTGAAAATTCTTTTAATTAATTGACTTTTTAATAACATTTTCCTTTATAAATTTCTGACTGTCATAAAACGTATCATCTTTAATAAATTTTATCTTGGTCAATTTTCTCGTGTTTGTTTTAATAGCTTTAATCATATTTACATTGCTATTTTCAATTGGTCATTGTTCTATTCTTACTACTTCTTGAGCGGTTTAAATTTTAGTTTTAGTCGTTGTTTTTATTATATTAAGTTTCGCCATTGTTACGTAGTCATTCTTTTATATTGAAACGATCAATATTTATTTGATTTAATTTCTTTAAATATTCTCTTCCATTTTCTAAAATTTTGTTTAGTTTCTCCTCTTCTTTCTTTCTTTGTTCGGGTGTCTTTAACATTTCTTCCTCTCTCTCTCGTTCCATTAATAATAACATCTCTTGGGTTTTATCTTGCTCTTCTGTTAATCTTCTTCGATTTTCTCTAGCAATTTTCCGCTCTTCTCCTTTCTTTCGACCTTCCTCTTGAATTTTCTTTTTATTTTTTTCATATGATTTCTCATTTTCTTTATCATTTTCATTGTATATTACCCCTTTTTCTATTAATAAATTTTCATCCCCTGTTTCTACTAAATATTTATCTGGAACGTAAATGTATCCAACCATTTTATCAGTAAATGAAATTATCGTGCTATTGTCGTCTAAACCCCCCCCATCGTCTATATTGATAAACTCTTTAGGATGTTCATACGAGTTTATTTTTACATCTTTGATTACGCCGTTTATTGAAAATCCTGTGGAGAGTTTTCCTCTTCCACCACAGGTGTCCTATTCACCGTAACACTATTTATCGGTCGGTCATTTGTATTTTCTGACGTTCGGTTTGGATAACGTTCATTGCCTCCTTGTTGGTTGTCTCGATTGTTGTGATCATTGTCGTGGCTACGCCAGTTTGACTCATATCGACCCCCTCGTTGGAATCTTCCGCGATAACCCTGATTATAGTTTCGATTATTTCCGTAATAATTGCCATGACCAGAATTGTTTCTGTTCGAATTGTACCCCCGATTACGCTCATCTTGACTATCCCGATTATTTGAGTTAAAATTATTACTGTTGCCCCTATGATTTTCAAAATTGTGGTTCCCCGAATAATTATTGTGGTTATAATTTCCCGATCTTTCATACCGGTTATACCTATTATCCTGGCTATTACGATTATCGTTACCGTTGTTGTAGGTGCGTTGGTTATTTGAGTTGTTTTGCCCCCCTGAATAATTATTGTAGTTTCTATCCGTGTTGTTATAATTTTGCCTATTAGCTCTCTCTTCCAAGTTAACCGCGTCCGTTCTTCTTAATAATTTTGATAATTCGGATATTGTGTTGATATTTTCAAGAGCTACCCGGTTGATTATGTCTTGGCAGAAATGATTGGCTAAGTACTCAACAATGTCTTCTTCCAATACTTCCGGCTCGAGTTGGGTAACTTCATTAATGATGTTTTCCGCGTAATCATTGCGGCGACCGTATCCTTTAAATTTTCCGTTCATTAATTCACTGCGTATTCGCCCTTGAACTTGCTTGTCCCAATACCTGTCTAAAAATAGTCTTTCGAACCCTTCGAAGTCGTTGAATTTATCTTGCACGCATCCGAACCATTTTTTCGCGCTGCCCCCCATCATTGAACAAATACAATTTTTAAATTTATTTACGTCTTGGATGTGGCTTGTGCTGCGATTCGCGTATTTGATGAATTGTTTAGGGTTGAAGTTCCCTTTTTCGTAAAACTTTATTGCTTGCCCGTTGTTTGTCGGCCACGTAATGTCTTGGAGAGCCGATAAGTTTATTACACCATTAACACTTTCACTTTTTGTCTTTGCCATGTTTTCAACTAATTTTAATTTTGCCCCCTGTTCATTTACTTTGTCCTCTACCTGACTTATTAATGCACACACTTGTTGATTCATGACCGCTTTTGACGTTTCAATTTTACTTTCGATGTTTAATACCGTTTCATTTATCACTTCTACATCTTCGTTTACCATTCGTACCTTCTCATTAATTTTGTTTACCTCGTGAGAAAAGTCTCTTTCAATCTGTACTTTTACCTCCTTCATTCTGTTCTTCAATTCCTCCGTGTATTTATTAATTAATTCTTCCTGTTTTCTTCCTGCATCACACATCATACCTACTACTGCCTTCTTTAACCCCTCTTGATTCTCTTCATTTATTTTTAATTTTTCTTGTGTTACTATCACACCTTTGCACAACTCGGTTAGCATCTTTTGGTTTTCTTCCGTTTTCTTTTCTTGTCTTAAACTTCTTTCTTCCGTTGTCACCACCCTTTCGCACATCGCAGTTAGTATCTTCCTGTCTTCTTGTGCATTCATGTACAACGTAGTTATTTTATTTTCGTCTTTTTCTTCTTTTGTGGTTATATTTTTGCATAACATGGACACCATCTCTCGCAACTCTTGCATTTCTGATTTCTTTTCTTTTATAGGTGTCTCGTTCACCTCTAATTGTATTAATAAATCACCTTCGGTAACTTCTTCGGTTATTACAACTTTTTCTATTTTGTCTTCTTCCGTGTGTATTATTACTTCTTCTAATTTTTCTTCTGTTTCAGGATCGACGACTTCCGGATTCTTTCTTTCATATCGTTGCGTTCTTTCGGATTTTTCTGCCATCGTGTTGCTGTTTTTTATGCGTTTGATCAATTTACCGCAGGATATTATTATTAAATTGTAAATTTTCCGTACCTTTATTTTAGTTTTAAGAAAAATTTTGATGTTATTGTTAAACGTAATTGAATTGTAAATAGTTTTAATGAAATTTCTCGTTGTAACTAGCCTAACTGATATTTTTGATTATGATAACCTAATTGTATTCGTGGTACGAGGTTACTCGAGATGACTCGTGCTCCCACGTTGTGACGCCAAAAAGTGCTGTGTGCCCCCTCGCTAATAGGGTTAAAGGTTCTTATCGTTAATGTTTTATATGGGTGTACGTAATTGTACCCCGTCAATGGAAAAGTATGTGAAAATTTGTAAACACAATTTAATGAAATAAGGTGCCTCAGCTTAGCTCTTTCGTAGTGCATGTATCTTACCTTGTACAGGGTGGATTCGTTCCGTTACCAATGCTGTAAATGAAATTATGGTGCGGAACAGGTCTAAATAATTATCCTTCGTTACAAAGTTATTAATGTTTTTATTAAGCACACAAATGAAAATAAATATTTGGTTATATCAAAAAGTTCTATTATTAAATCTATTATATAAAAATTCTGAACGTAAAATGATGCAAAACACGTGTCGTACGAAGTCCGGAGATTTCACTTAAGTTTATAAAGATTTTATTGCAATGTACACGGTACCTTATTAAATCCAGGAATATTTCTTTTACTTGAAATGGAGATGGTACAATTGCGCGTCAAAGACACTCCAAGGGTTCATTTACCATCGGAAACTTCCAGATGCAGTTTGTTGACCTCGTTTTGTGTTGAAGTTTATTTTCTTCAAAAATATTTGCAATCCGTTACGATTTTCACCTTATTATTGGTTTTACGTAGGTAAGTAACTATTTTGTTGAATTATGCACTCGTATTTTGTAATTTCACTATTTATTTTTACTATAATTATCAATTTTATTAGGACGATTCTAAATTCGCCACTTTGCACGTGTGAATCTCAACACCCTCCTTTATCCATTCTTTTATTAATTAATTTTCGAAGTTCATCGCTATCCTGATCTTTTCATAGACGTATTTTATTGGTCGATCGAAAAATCAATATTATTTGAAGTTTCACAGTACAGGTATGGACTAAGCCCATTGTGGTTCGTTGAAATTTTATAAGTAAAATTTTCTTTTATTTTTAGATTGAATTGTCTTCTTCTCCAGTGCTTAGTGATTGAATAATAAAGATGCTGGACATGAAATTTCCATACGCAGTTCATTAAGTTGTGACATGTCGAACTCACGTAATAATTTTAACAAACTTATTTTAAATTTAACGCTAACATGGATTTTTACATTAATCAATTATTTAACAAATTTCTAACTTTTAAAATACCTTTCTTATTGCTAACAATCTTTCATTTACTATTAATTAACATTTTAACAAAGACAATTATTAAATGATGCATTTCAAATTTATTTTATTCACACCTGTTTTATGTCCCGTTTTCAACGAATCATTTGACTTTAAGTTAAATTTCTTGGTATCGGATGAAGTTTTCCTGATTACTTTGATAAGTTACATGCTTTTATTCATAACAAAATTTTGCTGAAATTTAAATAACGTGCTTCCATTGACGTGGTATCTCGATACCGCAATATACAACGCGCGACGACACAAACTGACAGATAATAAAATTAATAATGATGCAATTGTTTTGTAAATTGCCACACAGGTTACCAAGGCATATGTGATTAAAAAACAGCATAATGAAAAATTGCATCAAAACAGCCCAGTCCGGGAAATTAAAAACGACCCCTCGTATATTGCGCTTTGCGAATTTATTTATCTAAATATAAAATTATTTCTGATTTCAAACAATCTTATTATTAATTCAACGATTACAAGACCGTATTCTGAATTTTTGCGATCAAGATCAAAAACAAAGGTGGATCATTTTATCTATTCAAACATTTTAAGCAACTCTTTATTAAATCAATTTACATTTTGTCATTACAAAACAAATTTATTTCAACTCAATAAGCTGCATCCCTTAATTAAACTAATAACCTGCAATACTCTGAGAGAGACTCAGGCTGAGCTATATAAGAGGGTCAAGTTGGTGAACTTTTTCAATTAAAATTTAGCACGCAAAATTTCACATTTAATTTTTTATAATTTCTTTAAATAAAGAATGGCGCCCAAAACATAAAGACGTGTCTAGGTTTTATTTTGACAAAAGGTCATAGCAGTATGTTACATAATCTTCAAATTTCTTTGGAATTCTTTGTCTTTCTGACTTTAGAGGAATTTCAATTTTGCTTTCACTCAGGTTGTCATTTTCTGCATCACTGAAATTGAGCTCATTGTTTTCTTGATTTTTATCGCCCACTGAATCTAATAACTCAATTTCCTCTGGATTATTGCTTATGACGACTTGACCTCTTTCAATGTTTTCGTTAGCTACTATGTCTCTACTAGTGATAACATCTCTTTTGATTTCATCGTACAACCTATATCCTTTAACATTTTCGCTGTAGCCTACTAAACGCATTTTTATTGCCTTCTTGTCCCATTTTCTTCTTTTTTCTTTAGGTACGTGTACCATCACTTCGCTACCGAAAATACGTAAATTGCTTACATCTGGTTTTCTTGATGACCATACTTCAAAAGGAGTTATATCTAGTCCTGTTATATGCGCTCTTGATGCATCATCTTGTTCATTTCTGATTTTTGCTGATAGATGGTGTCCAAGCGATCCATAATTTCTTTTGCGCTTGTACAATTTTCCACCAACGTAATCTGCGCAAGCTCCATCGCTGTCGTCAGAGTATACATAGCTATGGCGTCTGTTCTATTCCAAAGTCCAAGTTCCTTTGTTTCCTCAGGTTCTGGCTTTGTAGACTCTCCAGTTGTGACTTCGTAGAACCCTTTTGCACGTAATGCACACTTTATCTGGAATTTCCATTGCTGGTAATTCTTCCCATCGAACTTGTTTAACGAACCAATGTCAATCTTGTCAGCCATCTTTACCACGCCCGAAACTGATTCACAACTCTCTATCTTGATGAGTTTTACACGTTCACTGGGCCCATAACCTATTGTGTTAATTAGATGCAGTGGTAAACTCAAAGAGAACTATTGTGGATAAGATATATTGATTAAGATTACACTGTATGCAACTTATGTACTAATTTATTATTGGTTGATAAACATTTACTATATCGACTTACGCACACGGAATCTACTATACGACTCACTTGTGTATATAATCGCATGCGCACATTAACTTACAATTCATAATGTTCATAACTTAATACTATACTATGTATAGAGGCCTAAAACTGAGTGAAAAAACAATGGCTATTCCAGAACTCGTCTATAACGATTATCTTTCTATAACTTTTACAGTATTATTTGAAGCAAATGAAAACAGATTTTGAGCAAATCTAAACAGATTTGGTGCAAGTGAAAACAGATTTGGAGCATATGAAAACAGATTAGAATACATGAAAAACAAATTTGCTACAAATTAAATATTATGAACTTAAATATTTATTTTTATTTTTATGAAATTTCAACAATGTCTTCATGCCGTAATTATTCACCATAATACCGTTCCACATGGTTTGCATATCCAAGAAGATGTACCTATCACATTTCTTGAAATGCTATTGCATTTCAAGAGATGTTGAATATTATGTCGATTTCTAAGATGTCTTCCAAAATGCGCATTCTATATTCTGAAACGGGTGGTTCTCGGTTGTTATTACGCACGTAATTCAATACTTCAGGCATTTTGTCTTGCAATTGACGTTTTATTGAAGATTTAAAGGACTCCATAGCAAATCGATCGGATTCAATAGGTACGAGTAAGGAGCCAAACACGCTATTTCGATGTCTTCCTCTGATATAAGTACACTCTCAAGATTCGAATGCACAGGGGTGTTATCAATGATGAATGTGAGATGTTGAATTCCTTCAGTAGCGCATGTTTCGATTAAATGCCGCAACCCCACTTTGCAATCCTCCGCTCTGTAAGAACGTATGGTAAGAACCACGTCGGTGCTCAAATGCTACAGTTCGGGTGGAAGTCATTGCTCCAATGCAGTGCAAATTGCTTCCTTTACTTGATGGCATGATTATTCTCGCTCTTTCGCCAATTTTTGATCTAATACCTTCCTTTCGGCGACAATAAAGATTAAAATTTGTTTCATCAATCCAAATTAATGTACGGACATTTACTCCGCTTTGTAAAATTTTGTCGAGATAAACTTTTCGCTTTCTCTTGTTTTCATGGTTGTTCATATTCCCAATATGCGTTCTAAGAGCTATAACTGAAAATAATTATAAAAAATAAAGTTTTACTGAGCCCGCAGTCGAACCAGGCATGCAGCATTAGCAGCAACGCACATAACCGCCTTAGCTAACGACCGCCTCCTCATTACAAACAATATAAAATACCAATATGGGATTAAGATGATCCCAGCTCGTTGTAAACAATAGATAATTTCTTGGGGAAGAAATTACAATTCAAGATATTATAAGCATTCTGATAAAAAGCTTAAATTTGGATCTATCAATTAAAATTTAAATTTAGTTGATTATTAACCAATAGGTTAAATTCCTAATGCACGACCAGATCGAGTTGGGACACTACTATCCTGTTTTCTTCGCAAATGAAGCAGGTTGCTTAGAACGTCTCTGGCCTAATGACGTTATCAAATTGGAAGTAAAAATAACTCGTAATCGTCTGGTGCATTTTTTATGGGCCAAGTGAGACAGGATCGACATAGTTTATCTACAAATTTTCAGTCTTTGATCACTATGCCGGATGCTATGAAAGAATTAAAATAATTAAGAAAATCTTGAGTGCGAATGTTTTATAGTTTTATTTTATTTAAATTCAACTCCATAAGTATAACAATTATAATAGAACTACTTCTTGTTCAATCTATACAATAGATTGAGAAGAAATGAAGTAAATTGGCATTTATGGAGAAATTTATACATCAGTGATCTCTCTAATCCAATCTCGATAGGGGGATATTCGTGTATGTATGTCGGGACCTCGATTAATGCAATACCTATTTGCCGATGCAACAGCATGCAGTTTTCCATCAGACACTACAGGATTTCCGTAGTCATAAAGACAAAGGCCACGGAGAAACTTGTAAGTGCACATAAATTCATCTGACAATTCATATATCGATTCGCATTCATCTGTAGGTAAAGCTGTCACATTGATGTACTGTAGAGTTTTTGATGGACTAATGGGCCATATTGATTTAGTGCCCCAACCTGATATGGTAACAGCCATCGCGCCTGGCGCATTACCACTAAATAATTCAATAGGCTGTGTAAAATTATCATAACGAATTTCATCTTTTACTCGAATTAAACCAACATCGTGTAAGTATGGTAACGAAGGAGATCGGACACAATCTGGATGTACGAGTGAGTTTTCAACATCATGAATTGTTCCTCTGTTAAGATAAATTGAACCTACCACAACTTGCATTTTATCAGGTTTCAGCAATCTGTAAAATTAAGATGTTGAAAAAGTTACATATAAGGCTCCAATATTATAATTATTTATTACCCTGCACAATAGCAAGACGTTACAATCCAGTTTTTGCTAATAATTGCTCCAGCACAAACATGTATAGTTGACTCATTTCGAATAGAAACTTGGTATGGAAATTGGCCGGGGACTGCATCAGTTCCTCGGATAATCTTTTGGTTAATATTTGTTGTACCAATTGGTGTTGCTATAAGATATAAAAAGATCTTTGATAATTTTATAGATGATTTTAAATGAAAATGTACTATGGGTATTTTAACGTAAAAGCCTTTGTGATATTTTTCAGAATATTCTGTGAAGTCGTTCAAACTATCAGGTCGATGCATAAGTTCGTAGCGTTTTTGGTTTGGTTGCTATAGAAACAAATTTGTTTGAGATATATCAATGTCATTTTAGTATTGTTTTATTGAATACTTGTTGAATTTTTCAATTTGCATAAAGTTAGGAGTAATTGTTGGCTAAAGAAAATGGAGTGTCCAGTACAGAAACATGAACATTTCCGACATATCCTTTTGTTTGAGTTTAACCGAGGAGTTAAGGCATCGGAGGCCGCTAGAACCATTTGTGCCGTTTACGGAGAGAACGCCATCGTGGAAAGCACTGCACGTTTCAAAAAGGGGGATTTTGATATGAACGATTTCCCATATTCAGCGAGACCATCCGGCTTTGATGAAGACCGATTAAATGCTTCAATTCGTGATGATCCACGACAATCAACTCAAAAATTGGGCAATATGATGAATTGTGACCAATCAACTATCGTACGATATTGGCATTCCATGAGCAAAGTTCAAAAGTTGGGTGTATGGGTACCATACGTTTTGAGCAAGGACAGCAAAAATCAGCGTGTTACCATTTGTGCTTCTTTGATTGCTTGTCATTGTTTAGCTCGTCAACAACATCGGCCGTTTTTATCCCAAATTGTTATTGGTGACGAAAAATGGTACTATTACAACAACATCAAGAACAGAAAGGAATGGCTGAGCCCTAACAAACGAGCAAATCCTCGTGCAAAAGCTGGTGATAAAGAAGGTCTCATCTACTATGAATTGCGTTCGAGGAATGTAACCATCACTTCTGTGGTTTATTGTCTACAACTGCGTCGCCTGGAGGCTACAATTCAAGAAAAACGACCGGCAAGACGGCAACAAGTGGTTTTGGAACATGATAATGCCCGTCCGCATACTGATAACTTTACAAAAGCAGCTATTCAAGACCTCGGTTCGGAGGCTATTCCACAGCAGGTTTAAAGATTTCATTTAACGCGATTTATACGTATATGAATTGTGTTACGCAATAAGGATCCAACCCACACCAACTTCAAACTGAGAAAATGGCGTCTAACAGATGGAGCTACTACCCATAGACTCAAAACCAGAGCTAACTCAATTTTTTTAGTTTTGAGGCTTAGATCCTTATTGCGTAACACCATCCATATAAGAAACCATAAAAAAATTAACAAAATAAAATAATTACTTTTGTGGTTATTTGAAACTGTCGATTACATCACTTGACCAGAATTTAAAATAAAACTATCAAAAGATGCAATAAAATATTGTCGAAAGTTCATGAAATAAATTGAATTTTATTATAATATGTACGGAAAAAGTAAATAGAACAAAACAATTTATTTCCTTATTTTTTAAAAATATAAAATTAATACAAAACTTACCGGCTACGCCATAGACAACAAGAGATATAATAAGAAAATTCATTCTAGAATCACGAAAGACTGAACCTCTGTGAATGAAAATTTAAACAATCCAATATTTATACTTGAGCAAAAATAGATTTCAAGTAATTTGATAAAACATTAATCTACTTTCTTCAAAATATTATTACGCAATAATATGTAATAATAATTAAAATTTTTATTTAACTATTACATTATTTTTATGGAAAATTATATGAGAAAATAAAATCACGATCAAGTGGTACTTGATGGTATCGGGAAAGGTGTGCTATTATCTTCAATTTAGATTTCTTTATACTATCTATCATTTGAACTAGTATCTTTATGAAAATTTAATTGTATGGACGTGACGATTGGACCAAATTTGCTTTACTTATGCTTTGCGACGCTATGCCGTCGCCGAGGTGAAAAGAAGTCATTTGCGGTTAACTGTGGAGATTTTAAATTTATTTTAAAGTGAAGTAAATTATTATATAGTACCTATTTTTAGTATTATGATATACTTGTGTAAATTTACCCTGCGGCTAACGCCTCGGGCAAAAAATGTACATACGAGATTAAAAGTACGACTTCAATCTCGAATTATACGCACAGCGCCGAAGCAAGCTCTTATGGCGCCTGAGGCAAATTTGAATATCGTGGGCATACTGAAAAAAGTGACCAAGTCAGTTTTCTCAGTCACGACAAACTGTGTTGATTAAGTTCGTTCAGTATTTTTAAAAAATTTAAAAATTAGCAGAAGCCCTAATAAGAAGTATTGTTAAAGTTTCATTTTCCTAAAACAAAAATTAAAACTTTCAAAAAAAGCTGATTTTTCACAAAATATTAAACATTCAATTTCAGTTATCTAGAAAATCTGTTACTTGACTTGGTCACTTTTTCCAGTATGCCCACGATATATGCGTCCCCATCCCAAAAGATTCTTACCATTTTGAAAATCTGTCAAGGTTAAGCGTCCCTATTGCGATGACGTCTGAGGCAATGGCCTCAGACCTAGAACTACTAGAACTACTACTGAGTCCTAGAACTACTAGGACGGAATTCTAGATTAGGGGCCGTTCATGTATTACGTAAGACGTTTAGGGGGAGGGGGGGTAGCTGACATCTTATTTTTTCTTACTCGGGGGTAGGGGGGTTAAAACAATTTCTTACGTAATATTTTTTTTTTTTTTGTTAAATTTCAAAATTTCAAAATTATTTAATCTAATTTAGGTGCTGTTGGTATTAATGTTAATGTGAAACACAATACTGTTTTTATCTGTTATATCTGTTTATAATCAAAAGTTACAATTAAAGTTTTATTATAAAATTTTATAATAAAATTAATAGTTTTAGAAGAAGAACAAAATGTAACCTAACCTATGGGAATTTTTTTTGGGATTTCAAACCCACTCACAATATGAGGCTGTTTCATTTATATAGTAAAAATTTATTACCAACTTAAAATGTTGCGATAATCCAAAAAATTTCAAATGGAGTGAAATTTTTTCTCTCCGATTTGAATTTTTCTTTGAAATTCGGATAGATGGGGGTGTGATTAGTAGATATTAGTAATAAATATAATCAAAAAAAATGGAAAATAACTCGTGTATTGCCAAAAAAGTGAAAAAATTAAATTTTTTTTGCCTTCCAATTTTAGGGGTGTGCATTCGAAAAGGAGGGTAATCCATCGTCAAATCCTACCCTTACGGGGCGCCGCTGCGCTCCGCTCCGCTCTGCACCCCTCCAGGGCGGATTTGACTCTGGTTACTAGGTTAAACATACTTGAAGCGCGACAGATCAAGAAAACCGGGATAAATGCAACCGGGATGTGAGAGAACCTCGAAATTAACGACGGCGAAATGGGCGACGGCGAAACGGCGACGGCGAAATGGGCGACGGCGAAATGGGCGACGGCGAAACGTCCCATTCCGGAACGGTTTTGCCAGGCAACCAGCGAATTAATATCTGGCTTCTCATTGGGTAATAATTTACCTTACGTAAGATTAGTGTGGGGGGGAGGGGTTATACATTTTCTTATTTTTTCTTACTAGGGGGTGGGGGGGGGAGTCTAAAAGTAGGAAAAAACGTCTTACGTAATATACATGAACGGCCCCTTACTATAAATCTGCAGTTCCGACAAGTTTAGAATCAGTAATATTATCGGCCAAACGAGTTCAAAAGATTCTTGCTCTAGAGCAAGAACCAAGCGTTCTTAAAGTGGATACGCGTGCGCGAATTCGCAAACGAGTTTAAACTTTGTTTACAGATCGTGTTCATTTGTTGCAACAGCAACTGTTTCATTTTAAATTTTAGATTTAAGAATAATTCCATTATTTTCACTTCAAAAAATACATTTTTTTTATATAGTACTTATTATTAATCTGGAATCTTTCTGGAACATGTTAGTGAAAGAATTTTGTAAAAAATTTAAAAAATGAGGAAATGTAGAAAATTTAATTTTTTTTTTAAAACGCTGCCATTTCCTATGCAATTTTTTTTTCTTATGATTGTAGTTGGGACGATAGCAACAACTCTGTTGAATATTTATTGCTCGTGAACAATAACAGAACTGCTTGTTGGAACGTAGCTAATATGTAAATAATAGTTTTATAAAATTTTCCTCGTGCCCAATTGTATTTGCGCCCAACAGTCTTTGCGCCCAATAGTCTTTGCGCCCAATTGTCTTTGCTCCCGGTTGTCTCCGCGCCCAATCGGCAGCGCCCAATCGGTCGCGCCCAATTGTCCGTTACCGTTATTTACGTATGTAACAGAAAACTCGCCTAAACGGCTCGTTCTCATAAGCAATCTCATTTGTAATGGATCGTTTCTGTACGCATCACGTATGCTATTTTTTCTCCAGGATAAATTCCTACAGCCATAAAAAAAGAAATCTGTACCAAAATAATCAGAGGAATACCACAAAATAACTTTGTAATGAAATGAAATGCCAAGATTCAAATAAAAACATTATATTGTTAAATGCAAAAAATAAAATAGTTATTATTACAAATTAAAAATTCAAAACAAAATGATTATTCAAACGAATTGCTGTGACTCAAAATGTACCAACACGATGCAAAAGATTCAAATTCTGAGTTAATTATGATATTTTACAAACTTGACCTACTTTACCAATTTCAGATTGAAAAGATAAAAGCATTCACATTATTTCATGATATTACAAACTTACAAAGATCTCTAAAGATCGGAATACTATATTAAAACCTGTTAAATAAACTCATTAACGAGATGGCCATATCAAAATCTCACAAAGAGGCGTTTTAAAACAGAAATAATGAAATTTATTGCAATTTGTTATCTGCTAAACATAACCTGTACAATTTGTGTACTTTAAATTGAAATTTCTTTGTAAATAACATTGTATGAAAATCCATTTACAACAAAATGTATCTAAAATTCAACTGTATGTGTAAATCATAATTTGATCTTCGAAATCGACAAAAAGGTAAATAAAGCTCAAAATCCTTCGAAACGTGATAAAAGTGTTAAGTGATAACAAAGTGTTCAAATTCTCTGCGAAATATGCCTACATCAACAGCTTCTGTATTGGAAAACTCTTGGAAAGTTATGGAAAATTCATCCCTACAAATATGTGATTGACCCTGAAAATTATAGAAAATTTGGTTAACATAAAAATTTGCAAAGTAATAATTTGACTTACAAGTACTTCGAAATGGACACAAATTTGGAAATTTGCGCAACTTTAATCAGTTGAAATTTACCACTCGAAATGGACGGATGTGTGGTGTGAAGAGTTGAAATTGGATGTTCAAATTGAACGGACGTGTAACGCAGCCAATATTTGTTATTAAAATTTGATGTACAACCTCATCAAAATGGCCACCATTAGTTACGAAATCTAAAGATAAGAATGTGTTTATTTCAACTCAGAACGCAAATATCTGAGAATTAAATAACTCCAAACAACTTACAAGTATTCAATCTAATTAAAACAAATAATGAGCAAGTCAAATTTGTGCAATCAACACCGCATTCACCACGTTCAACAGAAGCGATATTTGATATCAACACGATAAAATTACGTCAACAGCTGAGTGCAAGTTCAACACTGTGCGCGAGTGAATCAAGATTGTGATCTGCGCATGCTTTTTATACAAGCTGGATTATTTGAATAAAAAGGTATTTGAATATTATTTTTATTAAACATTTGGCCTTCAGCATTTAAAATAAAGGACGCAAGAGAAGAGACCTTAAGTGGTGAGTTCTTAGCTATCCTATTTTGCTAATATTTTCAACAAACAAAACATTTTTATAATTTACATTTTCTTCGCTACGAGCAAAAATTTAAATATAAAAACATTTAATTCGTTATTGGAAAACGAAAAGATTTGGGTTACATTCAAGCATTTAGAAGAGAGAAGGATTGGATCGTCATCATTTTCGATATTTTGGTATTTTTGATAATTGTATAATTTTTGCCAGCAGATATATTATCTGTGTTTATTTGTTATTATAATTGCGCTTGCGAATTTATTTATTTAATATAAACAATATTTCTGACTTCAAATAATCTCTTTTATTAATTCAACGACAACAGAAACGTATTCCGAATTTTTCGATCAAAGTCAAACACAAAAGTGGATCATTTTATCTCTTCAAACATTTTTAAGCAATTCTTTATTAAATCAATTTACATTTTTTACATTCCTAAAATAAATTTATTTCAACTCAATAAGCTGCATCCCTTAATTAAATCATAATCCGCAATACTCTGAGAGAGACTCAAGGCTGAGCTATACAAGAGGGACGAGGTGGTGAGCTTTCTTATAAAATTGGACACCCGTAAATTTAAATATTTGCAGTTTTATAAATTTTCTTTCATTTGAAAGTGGCGCTCAAAGGCAAACCGAGGCGTACAATTTTATATAGAAAAGTTCATAGCAGAATGTATAAATAAACCCACACGTGTAGGCGCGAAAGAAATGCAACTGCTTTGTAAAAAGATAACAAGTAGAAGTTATTGCAGACGGGGTTTCCCCGGAGCGCATCAAAGCAACTATTAATCTAACATAACATGGACCGAAAATATGAAACGTGATATACATGAATCGAAAACGATATTTTCGGTTCATGTATAACAAGTTACAATAGATTGCACCAGAATTGCTTATTTTCGAAGAGATAAATCCTTTCGAAAGTAATGATTTCGCGCTATCCTGGAGAAAAAATATATTTTAAATGGAATACAACGTCAAATTACAATGTAAACAAATTTAATTTTTAAGATAGGTACATTGCAAAATTTATATTGCTATGTTATGTGTCAAAACTTTTTTTCTTTAAACTTGGCGTATAAATGCCAAAAATGTAAAAACTGCTAATTCTTATTGAGACTACATATAATAACAAAATTATAAGAAACCTTTTTTTTTACATTACGTAGAATAGACATGTGTCATTCTGAGTGTTATCAATAATACATGGATGAAATTTTCCACGTAAGGCAAATGAATCTTTTTCTATTAATTTCGGAAATTTTTTCATAGAATCAAATAAATTAATTTTCCTAAGTATCAAGTGGTATTTAGTGGTATTGAGATGGATGTGTTATTTTTTACAATTTATATTGTAATGCAACCCATTACATACTACTCCGGCTGCAGCTCTTACTGTTGTTTTGACCCCGCTGTATAGCATTATCAATCCTTCGTCAATCCATTATCAATCTTTCTCCTTGCCGTTTCTTCCTCTAACATTCCACGTTCCCATCCTCCATTGTGTATTTTCGTTTATCCGTTTACTTGCCGTTTTCGTTTCATTTCTTAATCTGGAATCATTATTAGTGCATTGTCCTTTTTTTCGCATTTTTGTCATGTTACTTTTCCGTCCGGCATCTTTAATATTTAGTTTTTTTGGTTCAGGGTGTTCAACATTTTTCACTATTTCTTCTTTTTGTTGGTCCCAGTCCCAGTCCCAACGTTTACGATTTATGTATATCTTCCCATATCCTACCTTGGTATCTTTACCATTTCCTCTTTCCTTTTTAGCATATTCTCTCAAATTAGCTTGCATCTTCTGTTCTTGTTGAGTCAGGTCGTCATCACTAAATCTATTCGTGCCCTTCAGTTTGTTCTTTGTTGTCATGACAGCCATTTCATCCTGTTATGTACCCATTTTTGCCAATACAAATGCCTGGGAGAATTTGGGTTTTACTATTTCAGCAGTGCTAGCCGTTACCTCAACATCCAGCTCGGTGTTGATGAAAGTTTCTATCTCCCTTTTGACGTATTTTCCATCCAATTTCACTCCCTTCAGAATTATGTTGTTTTTTCTGTCTCTTTTTTCTATATGATTCAGCCTGCCCTCGAGTGTACCTAACTTTTCTTTTAACATTTTATTTTCCTCTTTCAGGGTTTTGATCTCGTTTTCATATATTTGTTGTCCTGTTTTTATATTTTTTATCTCGATTAGCACATGCTTCATCATTTCTTTTAACTCCTCCATTTCGCCTCCGACCCTTATTGCTTTCTTTGTTGGAGATCTAGCTATCTTTTTACTTCTGCTAAAAACCTCAAATGTAGTCTGACGTTTTTTAGAATTTTTTTCCGTTGTTGATTCCTCGCTATCGTAATGTCTTCCTCCTGATAACATATTTTTCAGGGAACGCGTAAAATTTGCTGCCCGAGTCGACCCCTAGGAAGCAACAAACCCTTTTAATGATGTATTTACGCCTTACACTATGCAACCCAACTAACCTTAGTTTCATATCAGTCCTAACCTGTCTGATAATTTCACAATTTGTAACCAAGAAATACGCTATTTCTCCTTCGAAACCACGAAATTTGTTCAAAATTCAGTTTTAATACGAATGTCCACCTCTGTGCACCACTCTTTTACTTATAATCACCACTTCTTCGCTATAAATTCACCACTAATCTTTACTAACGTGACGTAGCCGTATTCACGGTATTTACATCGACGCTCGCTTGACATATACTTAGAAGAAGTAAAAAGGAAACAGTAAGAGCAGTATAGTAGAGTAGAAACCATCTGGTGAGAGAAGAAGAGGAAGACCAAGAATTAGATGGTTGAATGGAGTGGAGGAGGATTGCAAAAGGATGGGAATATAGAATTGGAGGATGAAGTTAACAGGGTCGAGTGAAGGGAGATCGTTAGCGATGTCAGGTCCTTTCTATCAGGCCCATAGAATTAAATTTTCAGAATTTTTTCTCATCTCTTCAAATCTCATTTGTAATGGATCATTTTCTGTTACATACGTAAATAACTATTACATATAGAAATGTAAATTTCCAGAAGTAAAACCTTACCAAATTTTTAAATCTTTTATTCAATTTATTAATTATTTTTATTATTCAATTAATTATTATACAATTATTTATTCAAACAGTTCATATGAAAAATATAATATAAATTTCTAAATGCGATTATAAAATAATATGTATACAGCGCCGTAGCAAGGGTGAGGCGACTGAGGCCATTGCCTCAGACGTCATCGCAATAGGGACGCTTAACCTTGACAGATTTTCAAAATGGTAAGAATCTTTGGGATGGGGACGCATATATTCAAATTTGCCTCAGGCGCCAGAAGAGCTTGCTACGGCGCTGTGCCTATAATTCGAGATTGAAGTCGTACTTTTAATCTCGTATGTACATTTTTTGCCCGAGGCGTTAGCCGCAGGGTAAATTTACACAAGTATATCATAATACTAAAAATACTATATAATAATTTACTTCACTTTAAAATAAATTTAAAATCTCCACAGTTAATCGCAAATGACTTCTTTTCACCTCGGCGACGGCATAGCGTCGCAAAGCATAAGTAAAGCAAATTTGGTCCGATCGTCACGTCCATACAATTAAATTTTCAGAAAGATAGTTCAAATGTCAAAATGTTTGTGGGTTGTATAAAGATATCTAAATTGCAGATAATAGCACACCTTTCCCGATACCATCAAGTACCACTTGATCATGATTTTATCACCTCATATAATTTATTGTATATTGTATATTGTAATCTATTGTATAGATTGAACAAGAAGTAGTTCTATTATAATTGTTATACTTATGGAGTTGAATTTAAATAAAATAAAACTATAAACATTCGCACTCAAGATTTTCTTAATTATTTGAATTCTTTCATAGCGTCCGGCATAGTGATCAAAGAATGAAAATTTGTAGATAAACTATGTCGATCCTGTCTCACTTGGCCCATAAAAAATGCACCAGACGATTACGAGTTATTTTTACTTCCAATTTGATAACGTCATTAGGCCAGAGACGTTCTAAGCAACCTGCTTCATTTGCGAAGAAAACAGGATAGTAATGTCCCAACTCGATCTGGTCGTGCATTAGGAATTTAACCTATTGGTTAATAATCAACTGAATTTAAATTTTAATTGATAGATCCAAATTTAAGCTTTTTATCAGAATGCTTATAATATCTTGAATTGTAATTTCTTCCCCTAGAAATTATCTATTGTTGACACCGAGCTGGGATCATCTTAATCCCATATTGTTATTTTATATTGTTTGTAATGAGGAGGCGGTCGTTAGCTAAGGCGGTTATGTGCGTTGCTGCTAATGCTGCATGCCTGGTTCGACTCCGGGCTCAGTAAAACTTTATTTTTTATAATTATTTTCAGTGAAAGCTCTTAGAACGCATATTGGGAATATGAACAACCATGAAAACAACAGAAAGCGAAAAGTTTATCTCGACAAAATTTTACAAAGCGGAGCAAATGGCCGTACATTAATTTGGATTGATGAAACAAATTTTAATCTTTATTGTCGCCGAAAGGAAGGTATTAGATCAAAAATTGGCGAAAGAGCGAGAATAATCATGCCATCAAGTAAAGGAAGCAATTTGCACTGCATTGGAGCAATGAGTTCCACCCGAATTGTAGCATTTGAGCACCGACGTGGTTCTTAAGTGCACATTACACGGGGCCTTCGGCTGCAGCAACTTCTGTGCAGAACGGTATACGCAAAGCGCAAATACATGAACTCGTCTCTACGCAGAAATTGCATGCAGCCGAACGCCCCGTGTAATGTGCACTTTACAGAGCGGAGGATTGCAAAGTGGGGTTGCGGCATTTAATCGAAACATGCGCTACTGAAGGAATTCAACATCTCACATTCATCATTGATAACGCCCCTGTGCATTCGAATCTTGAGAGTGTACTTATATCAGAAGAAGACATCGAAATAGTGTGTTTGGCTCCTTACTCTTACCTATTGAATCCGATCGATTTGCTATGGAGTTCCTTTAAATCTTCAGTAAAACGTCAATTGCAAGACAAAATGCCTGAAGTATTGAATTACGTGCGTAATAACAACCGAGAACCAACCGTTTCAGAATATAGAATGCGTATTTTGGAAGACATCTTCGAAATCGACATATTCAACATCTCTTGAAATGCAATAGCATTTAAAGAAATGTGATAGGTACATCTTCTTGGATATGCAAACCATGTGGAACGGTATTATGGTGAATAATTACGGCATGAAGACATTGTTGAAATTTCATAAAAATAAAAATAAATATTTAAGTTCATAATATTTAATTTGTAGCAAATTTGTTTTTCATGTATTCTAATCTGTTTTCATATGCTCCAAATCTGTTTTCACTTGCACCAAATCTGTTTAGATTTGCTCAAAATCTGTTTTCATTTGCTTCAAATAATACTGTAAAAGTTATAGAAAGATAATCGTTATAGACGAGTTCTGGAATAGCCATTGTTTTTTCACTCAGTTTTAGGCCTCTATACATAGCATAGTATTAAGTTATGAACATTATGAATTGTAAGTTAATGTGCGCATGCGATTATATACACAAGTGAGTCGTATAGTAGATTCCGTGTGCGTAAGTCGATATAGTAAATGTTTATCAACCAATAATTAGTACATAAGTTGCATACAGTGTAATCTTCATCAATATATATCTTATCCACAATAGTTCTCTTTGAGTTTACCACTGTATCTAATTAAGACAATATATAGAAAGAAGCCTTATTATGATCTGGCCCCGTGTCTGTCCGTCCGTCCACATGTTTAAGAGCTAATCAGAACGCTCCAAATCATTTTCTATTAAGTTGCTAATGATTCAATTCTTATTACTTCTATTTTAACCACAGCAGTGGCTTGATGTGGTTAGTGAAGTTAAGTTGTAAATAAAAGAGAAAGATTAGGATTGATCCACCTTAAAAAATGGACCGTACATTACAGAGAAGTAAAGTTACGAATAGAATGGAAAAGTTTGATTATTATTACTTATGTAGTAATAATTGATAAATTAATACCAACCGCAAAAATTTAATTAGTGCAGATTATCTGATTATATGATATTACATTACATATATATGACGACTAAAAATAATTAGCTAATAACAACTTTTCACATCAGAAAGATAGCTATATAAGATAGAAGCCTGGCAACTGCCGCTAAAGCGAGTTCCACCATGTTGGCAGAGCCGTATCTAGGCGGTGGCGAGATGGGCGCCCGCCAAGGGCGCAGCTACCGGGGGGGGGCGCAAAATCGGCCATGAAAAATAATTTTTGTTTAGATTAGTGCATTTTGTTAAGGACAAAAATTTCACGTTATTGAAACTTGGAGCTCTCAAAACAACCCTGAAGAGACATTGCGATACACGATGGTCCTCCAGGCGTCAAGCTGTGACAGCTCTTAAGAACAACTTATTATCAGTACACAACATTTTACAGAGCATGGCTGATAGAGATAACGACTGGAACGCCGACACAGTATCTGGGGCTATAAAACTTCTGAAACATATTGACTACGAATTTGTCTGCTTGCTAGAGATGTGGTCTGATGTTTTAATTAGCTTGGATTGCACGAACAAGTCACTACAAGGAAAATTGACCACTCTCGATGCTGCATCAAGTTTGCTTACAGGTTTGGCTAAAATAGTTGAAGACCTACGTAAAGAAGGAATTAAGAAATACATAGAAAAAGCCAAAGCTACATGTGGTTTCTTGGAAATTACAAGTTGTTTTCCTGTTAAGAGACTGAAAAAAGTCAAAAGAATGGCTGGTGAAATGGCTGAAGATGAATCCCACTTGCTGAGTGCTGAAAAATCATTTGAGAGAGAGTGTTTCGTTGTGTTTGATAGGATTAGAAGCGAAATGGACAAGAGGGCAAACATCTACCGTTCGGTTTCATCTGACTTTAATTTTTTATCCGGAAAGTCTTTTAGCGAGTATTCTGATTCTCTTCTTGAAAAGTGTGCAGCTAATCTTGGTGCGATGTATGCCAAAGATATAGTATACGTTAGAGCTTGTGAACGAAGTAGTTACTTTCAAGTATCATGCAAAAGAGCTGATAAAGGACATCAATAAGGCCTCCCATTTGGATGTTCTGAACGTTATTTCTAATTATGAATAAAGAGACGCCTATCCGAACATTGAAATTGCGTTGAGGATATTTTTAACAATGCCTGTAAGTGTGGCGTCTTGTGAGCGTTCGTTCAGCAAGTTAAAAATGATCAAGAACTATTTAAGATCAAGTATGTCTGAAAACAGATTGACAAACTTAGCAATTCTGAATATAGAATACGATATTGCGTGTCAGATTGATTTTAACTATATCATCGACGATTTTGCACTGGTAAAAGCAAGAAAAGTACAGTTTTGACTCATGATTGATTGAGTAGAAATTGTAAAATTTCCGCGGAAGGACCCCCATTTTCGTTGGGGGGTATTCCATACCCCACAAACCCCCCGGTGTGGGAGCGCAAATGTTAAGTCCCGCCAAGGGCGCGGCCGTACCTAGATACGGCTCTGCATGTTGGTTTTTAAGTCGGTATGTAAACTGCCTTCGGACTGTATAATCCCTACTTATACTACATACATAAGTACGAGATTATAACAATTAGAATTTAAGAACAGCTTATTAAATAGACAGGGCCGATTTAGACGGGGGGTTGTAGGGGGTAGTGACCGAGTGAAAATCGCTAATTTCACCTCAGAACTTCATCGTTTATTTTACGTGTGATACGTTATAAGTACATTATAATTTAAATTAAACTACCTGCTGCACGAAAAGGTAAATCGTCCGCTCAGAGGTACATCAGCCGGGTGGAGCTTAGGTTAGTGTTAGGAAACGATTTCATTATTTTGGTACAGTTTTCCTTTTTTTCGGAAGGGACTAGACTTATCCTGGAGAAAAAAATCGCATCCATGATGCGCACAGAAACGATCCATTACGAATTCAATGTGGATGGTAATGAACTGTTTTCTGTAGCTTATATGTAAATAACTATTAACATCTTGTCACTATATTTTCTGTATTGTCTTGTTCACCTTGATCTGACATTTTTAGCATTTCTAATAAATCCTTCGCAATGTTCTTGTGCTCATTAGCTACAGCAACTTGCAATAAAGTATTTCCTTCATTATTACAAACATTTGTAACAGCTTTAAAATCATCAGGTGTTAATGGTCTTAGCTTGCCGATAATTTGAACATTACCATTTTTTGCATCTTCAAATAAATCTTCAACTAATTTCAGAAAACTGCATTCATGGTCTTTCGAGAGATCGAGTGGTGTTTCACCATCATTATTTTTGATGTTATAAATTGCACCTCGCTTCAATACGGATTTGATAATATGCAAAGAACCGTTATTAACTGCCAAGTGAAGTGATGTATCACCGTTAACAGTAGTTTTAGCATTAATAAACTCCTTTAATTTGTCCCGACTTACATGTTGTAACAAAACGTCGACAATTTCTTTGCAATCTTTAGCAGTAGCATTGTGTAACAGTGTAGTATTGACTTTATCAGTAGCTCGAGTAATATCAGCTCCATATTGTAGTGTCAATAGTAGTTGTAGGACACTTAAGTGTCCATAGCTAACAGCGTAATTTAAAGGTGTTCTGCTATCAATGTCTTTTTCATTAGGATCGGCACCATTTTCTAATAGTCTCTGAACGGTTTGTATGTCACCATTTCTAGCAGCAATATTAATGTTGTTTTGTAGATTATCGAGGACTTTCGATGCGTCCAAGCCGTGATGCTTAAAAAAGTTCACATCAATTTTTTCTATCATTTTTAAAACATTGAGAACGTCCTGATTGCTTGATTCAAGAACCCTTTCCATTTGAACGAGAATTTCTTTGTACGCTTTATATGCACCTAAGATATCACCTTGATCGTAAAGTACATATGCCATGTTCGAACGAGCGCTCAAGATGACAGGGTGATTTTCCGGAAACTTTTCTTGGTTATTTAGAACCTGTTCTATAGCTTTCAAAGCTTCATGAGTATTGCCTTGTTCGATGAACATTCCACCAATGTTATGCAAAGTTTCCAAGGTATCAATATGATCAACACCTAGAACTTCCTTCCTTTTCTTATAAATCTCTTTAAACATTTTCAATGCTTCTTCAAATTTACGCAGATTAGCAAGTCTTATCGCTATTTCATTTTGAGCTTGTAAGGTGATTATATGGTCGTTACCCCATCTTTTTTTTGTTATTTGAAAAACTTCCTGATTTATATTTAACGCTTCTTCGTATTTTTCTATACTACTCAATACTCCTGCCATGCCTTTCTGGGAAGCCAGAGTGCTCATGTGATATGGCCCTAGTATTTCCTTTTGCCTCTGATATACTGCTTGATAAAGATTAAAAGCCGATTCATGAACACCTTCCTTATGCATAATTAAAGCGACAAAAGCTGCTGTCGATAAAGTGTCCTCATAATCCACACCCAAAATTTTTGTCTGTTTGTGTAAAATTTCTTCTAATATATTTATAGCTTTTGAGTAATCCCCTTGCATGTATAATACCGTCGCTATGTATGTCTGAATGTCTAACGTGCCCGGATTATCTGATCCCAGTATTTCTTTTCTTTTCTCCCATGCGCTTTCGAAAACACTTAAAGCTATTTGGTAATTGCCCTGGTGCATGAGCAGGAGAGCTTCAGTAATGTGAATGGATAAATCGCCTTGTGATATTTCTTTCAACTGGTCGACTTGAGAAAAGTTACTTTGCATTGCAGCAACTACTAACGTTCTGTTTTCTCTATCACAAGCACACATCACTGCTTTCAGTGTGCCTATTTCCGTTATCTTGTTTAGGTCGTCGATAACTTGAGAGTTACCATTTTTAATATCTTCAAATGCGCCATTCACCAATTTAAATAAGTTAGTTATATCTTCATCTGCAGTAAGATCTAATGGTGTTTTACCATCTTCAGAAACGGCGTTATATACTGCATAGTTAGATAAAAGGGCTTTTATATTTTTTAAATGAGAGAATTTCGCAGCATGGTGCAAAGGAGTATACCCCTTGTTACCAACTACATTAGGATTAGCGTTATATTTTAATAGTACATTAACGACTTCATGATAACCTTTCCATGCAGCATAATATAGTGGTGTTTCACATTCAACATTTTTGGCGTTAAGAAACGCCCCTGCTTTAATGTAATCCTCAACTTCCAAGGAGTTGTTACGTTCTGCTGCTTCGAATAATTTATCGGTTGATTCGAATAGATTGATAACGTCTGTATTTTTGGCCATGCTTGACGATGTTCTGTGCGACTCGTCAACGGCGTTATAAATGGCGCCATATTGTAATAGAACTTCAATAACGGCTTTACAACCAAACTTAGCAGCAATATGCATAGCAGTTAAGCCTTGAGCAGTTTTAGCATTAACGTCAGCACCTTGCGCAATTAAATACTTCACAACTTCCAAATGGCCGTTACTTGCAGCACAGTGTAGTAATGACTGGCCAATTGCATCAGTATCGTTAATACTTAATCCCTCACTAAAAAAATACTCTACAGTATCTTCATAACCTTCTGTAGCTGCAATATGTATGGGTTTTGAACCAAGAGCATTTTTAGCCTTTATATCGAAGCCTTCGGCTACTAGACATTTTATTAACTCCAAGTTACTTCCTTTTGATGCAATATGCAATAAGGTGAAATCATCTTTACCTTTAGCGTTCATTATTATTTCCTTGTTAAATTTTAGTAACATTTTAACCACTTCTAAATGGCCGTTTTCAACTGCGTATTCTATCGGTATTCTATCCTCATTATCTTTAACATTAATCCTAATAGCTGGATTATCTAGTAAAACTTGTACAACATTAATGTGACCATGCCCTGCTGCCAAATGTAATGGTGTCATATTGAAAGCACATCTAACATTTACGTTAGCTCCACGTTTTATTAACGACGTAACAACAACTTCGTGGTTTCCTTGTACTGCAAGGAATAATGGTGTTACGTTATTAGTACTTACGGATTCAACATCAGCTCTACTATTTATGAGAGCGTTCACTATCTTTATATGACCCCTTTTTGCAGCAATATGTAATAGTGTCTCATTGTTATCATTTCTCACATTAACGCATGCTTTACGTTTAACCAACAACCCTTTACGTTTAACCAACAACATATTTACGATATCTGTGTTTCCATTTAAAACTGCTAGTAACAAAGCTTCGTCCACTTCTTCATTAACATTAGCTCCTTTTTCTATAAGAAGTTCAACGATATCGATACGATTTATAATAACAGCATAACGCAATGGATTACAGTTTTTAAACTCGATATGAATATTAGCTCCATGTGTTAGGAGAATCTCGGCAACTTCTTTATGGCCTTCTATAAGGGCTCTACTTAAGGGTGTCCAATTATTGGCATCAGTGGCATCGACTACGGCGCCATACTCTATTAAAAGGCGAACAACATCTTCATGGTTTCCTAAAACAGCTACATGTAACGGTGCGATTTTATCATTATCTACAGTGTTAACTTCTCCTTCATTGTTTATTAGAAAATTAACAGCATCCCTGTGGCCGTTTCTAGCAACTATATGCAATGGCGTTGTACCATCATTGGTTTTGGCATTAACTTCAGCGTTATATTTTATCACAAGTTCAATCATATCTTGATTGCCGTTGCTAGCAGCTGCATGTAAAGCTGTATAACCGTCAACGTCCCGAGCGTTAACTTCAGCATTATTTTCTATTAAGAGGGCCACAACATCTTTGTGACCATTCATAGCAGCTGTATGTATCGTTGTTAAATAATTATTATTGGCGTTAAGTTTTCCTATTTTTGTTATTAAAAGGTCGGCAATTTCCTTATGACCACATGCTGCAGCGCACTGTAGTGGTGTGTAATTACATTTATTTTTAGCGTGAATGTCAACACCGTGTTCGAGAAGAGCAGCGACAATGTCCAAATGACCACCCACTACTGCATCGTGTAGTGCAGTTGTGCCTTCAACGGTGGTAGCATAGGCGTTGGCTTTATTTGTCAGTAGAGTCTTAACAATACCCAAATACCCTGATCTTGCTGCACTGTGTAAAGGTGTGCTACGACAATGTTCTTCCGTAGCATCAACATTAGCTCCATATAGTAATAGAATTTTGGCTACATTCTTGTGACCGTTTTGTACCGCATAATACAATGCGGAACAACCATGCATGGACCTAGCGTTAACATCAGCTCCTTTTAGAATTAAAGCGTTAACTATTTCCTCGTGACCGAACTGCGCTGCTACATGTAATGGTGTACAATCAAGGTCAATTCTAGAGTTAACCTCGGCCTTATAGCTGAGTAAGAAATTGACCAATTTGAGATTATCACGCAGTACAGCTTCATGCAGCTGGGTAATATATTTTTTATTAATAGTTTTATTAATATCTACGCTTACATCTTTTTCCAAGAGAATCTTAGCAATATCGATATGATCATTACCTATTGCATAATGTAAAGGTAAACGTCCTTCTACATCATAGGTAACGGTATTAGCTTCATTTTTAAATAGAACTTGGACAATATTTTTGCGACCATTTTGAGCAGCGACATGTAAAGGTGTTCTATCGATATCATTTCGAACGTTAACACATACACGTGCTTCTTTTATAAAATACTCGACAATATCCTTCCATCCATATGCAGCAGCTATATGCAGTGGGGTTTGACCTCTATTATCTGTAAGGTTGACGTTAACGTTTTGAGCATGAATAAATTTTACAACTTCGAGACTTCCTCCTTTAGCAGCAAAATGTAACGTGGTCCACAAATTAAAACTTCTAGCATTAATGTCCGCTCCGGTTTTGAGACAATTCTCTAAGCTGTTCGGGTTTTCTTCTTCTGCAGCAACAAACATTTTTTCCTGATTAGTAAAGGTAAGTAGGCATTTCTCGTATTTCGCTTCTAATTTTGATATATCGTCGCTTATTACCTTTCCAATCTTTATCGTACTCCTATTTAAATTTTCTTCAGTAAGGTTTTCAGCATTTAAAATAACCGCTATTAAAGGATCCGGTGATAATACATTAAATAATGCATTATCGTGTGCTAAATGGTTACGTAAAGATCTTCCAATTAATAAAGGAGTGTGGTCGTCTAAAAGTAGCAGATTATTTTCCAGTTTGGAGCTGTCTAAAATTGACATTATATCCAAAACCAGCATTTCTACCACTGCTTGAATTTTACTATCCTTCTTATAGCAAAGTAGTTTTTCAATTATTAGTGAACCATTTACTGTGTAATTACTTAAAATAGTTTCCAGTTTAGATAACTTTAGTTTAAGCTGGTCATTAGTATATTTTCCATCTGTAACACTGACAGTTTTCCGTTGCTTATTCAACTTTTCTGTTAGTTCTTCAATCCATTTGATGTCACCTGTTTCAAAAGCAATATCATCGATTTTACTAAGTAATCTTAGTGTATCATCAAGTTGGTCCTCCTCCATTCTTGACTCAACACTAAAATAAATTTCTTGCAATAAGTTGGAAATTTTTTTAAGGTTTTTAGGATCTACTTCTGACATCTTTGTTGTAAATCTTTGTAATATTTCAGTAATTTGGGATTTGTTATTTTTGAAACACCTGTTGTCGTCGGTCAAGATCAAAGTTAAACTCTGCAATAATCCAAATCCTTTGTAATAGATATTTCTATTATTTTCTGCTCGAGTTACTACAGAATTGATTATGCTATCTATTTCATCCAACAATCCCTTTTCATATTCAGTCTTTTCAGTTATATTATTGTTTAATTCCTTCAATAAATGTTCAAGCCTTTCGTGTTCCAACATTTTATAAGTGGACATTTTATCGGATTCGACAGTGCGAAGCACTTCCCTAACGTCTATTATATCATCTAAATTTTCATCATTAAGAAATATTTTGGAAATTGTTTCGAAAATTGTTCTGGCTGTTTCGATTTTCTTCTTAAAAAGAATATCATTAATCACATCGCCAACTTTCTTAATATCATTTTGAATATTAATAAAACAATTGATATCTGGATTTTCCTCAATCGCCATTCGCTTAGAGAGCGATTCACTATGTGATAGTGAATCACGTAAACCTGAAATGATTTGTCTTGTGTTTTTTGGCAAGGATAGTAGAAAAATGGAACCGGTAGCGTTAGATAAGTTAGGCGATCCCAGAGTGTTTTTTACATTTTCACCGATTACCTGTAAAACCCTTGTAATAATTAACCGTCCATCCGGTTCGTTAGGATCAGCCGATAATGCCAACTTTACAGAAGCATTGATTTTCTCCAAAGAATAGACATCTCTTATTTGGTCATAATCCTTATACAACTCTTCAAATGGAGGATGATTTTTGATAATCTCTGCGACAACTACCGCACGTTGTGATCCTGTAAAGTTAAACGGTTTACTAGTCGTGTCTAAAATAATTAAATTATTAGCTTGTGATAAAATTAAGAAGCTAAGTAAACACTAAAAATCAAAATGTTTTACAGTAGAACTCCTCTATAACGGGTCCCGGTTATAACGAAAAATTGGCTATAACGAGTAAATGGTTTGGTCCCTTGCCGTTTTGTATACTACTCCATGTAAAATTTCCTTTCCATAGCGAATATATTTTTGACATTGAGTTGGATATAACAAGATTTTTATTTCGTCCCAGATCGGTAATAGCGAGAAATTTCGGAGGTACATAGATCGGATATAATAAAAGTTCATGGATTAAATAAAGACATGTGTGTGTCTCAATTACTAGAATTTTATCAGAAATGTATTTTGCGTGCTAATTGTTACGTCTGCATATTTTATCCAGTCGTTAGAAACTTTCAAAGTAGAGAACACTACCTGAAATATTCTGTGCCATTATGTCGTCCTCGCGAACAAGAAAATTATTTTCTATCAAAAAAAAATCAATAATAAAAGAGTTTGAAAGTGGTAAAAGGCAAGTTGTAATCTGCAAAGAAAGACATTTGGCGAGAGCTACATTGGCAACAATTTTAAAAAACATGGACAAGATTATAAGTGCAATTAGTGAATTCTCGTCGGAAGAAAAAGAAATTGCGTTGTGCAAAAAATGACGTAGAAAAAGCTGACCTCGCTTGGTTTATAGTGTATCGCGAATCCAATGTTCCCCAAGTAGGGCCATGTTCAATGAAAAAGCAGAACAACTTTCGTAAAAAATTGGGAATTTTCCACAGTAGGTAAATGCTCAAATGGGTGGCTGAATTGTTTTAAAAGTAGACATAACATCAATTGCGATAAAATATGCAGTGGATCAAAAAGTGTTTAAATACTCAATTCTTCTTCTTAGTCGTATTGTTCGTTTCCGAACGTCGTGACCCATCTCTTTCTATGCATGTGATGTGCGTTCCAAGTGTTTTCACATACATAGAGGACCTACTTGTTTAACGTGGGCTCCGAACCACGGGAAGTGTAATGGAAGTAGAGATGGTCATAGCTTTGGCAGTTAAGTGCGTCTACTGCTAATGCGAAACGCTCGGATCGAATCCGAGCAGGGTAAGAACTTTATTCTGGCCGTCTCTTCTCGGAACCACCGAGGTAATTTGCCAAGAGCGCCCATCAAATACTCAATACTGGAGTATTAAAATACTCCATTACAGCAAACAAACAAAAATTACAAATTTTTTCCACTAAATCTTGTTAAACGTTGGTTGTATATATAGGTATATATATTTAACTTTCTTATTTAATAAATTTATTTCATAATACATATCTATAAACATTTATTGTCCATGACTGTTTATAACGAAAATGGGTTATAACGAGTAAATATGTTGGTCCCTCGAGTTCTCGTTATAGAGGGGTTCTACTGTATAAGCTTTCGACAAGAATTAGGTAACTGTAAATAAGCAGTCAGTACATGAAAACCGGTATACAGATTAGTAACTATTATCATTCGATACGATACCAGCTCAACTTCAAATAGGGACTAATCAACATGAAGTTGAAAAGGTATAGATAATCTTCAGATTAATTTTTATTTTTTATGTCATGATTATATGATAATACGTGAATTTTATTGATTACTTAGCTTGTTAATTTGAAATACCTTTTATAATATTATTTCGTTCTTGAAGTTTTTCTGCAAAATTTTCCAAATACTTTAGTATTTTGCTTTTATTCAATGTGGCTCGAAAGAAAAAATTAATTTCGTGTTTTTTTATGTGAGAAAAAACAAAACTAACTAAACAAAACTCCATTTTTTCCCATGGTAATGTATTATATGTTGATTTTAACTGCTGCTTTAATATATGCATATTTTGTGCAATGAACTTTACTATAAATAAAAACCTTCTATCCACTTTCTCTTGCTTTGAGTAATCCTTCTTTAGCAATGTAATGTTTTCGATCATCAAATTAATCCTTCCTTGGGTATTATTAACATCACCCGCAACATTGTCATCGTTGGAGAAGAAACGCAGGTTTATTAATTTCTGTTCAACAAATATTTCTATTTCGTTTGACAATGGAACGTTCTTTAACTGTAATTCTTCATAGGCTCTTGAAAGAATTTCATCCAATTTTTCTAAATGACCAGCGAAATAATTATCGGGCCATTTATTCATGAGCGTACCGAGAACTTCACTGTTACTCCAACGTATAGCATAATAAAACGCATTATGGTGTTCTTCATCTTCATCGTCTGGTAATATAGTTCTTATTATAGATAAATTATTTAGAATTATGGTATCAGGGTCAAACAAATACTCTAGAATGTTTACTCTATTATATTTACTAGCTAGGATGACCAAATTGGTTTTTCTAATAGGATTTCTAGCATCACCACGAAAATCTTCCCAAGTTATTTGATTTTTCTCACCACATGTGTACTGAATTAACTTCGTAGTTACTTGTTTTAAACCAGCAATATTATCCTCTAATATTGCATTTTTAAGGTCGGTTAAAATCCGGAAATAGTTCTCCATTGTAGAGCCGGTTCAACCCACAATAGTTGTTTTTAATTGCTAAAAATAATTGTATTGCTTAAGTTAACTAGTGTACGTAAACACACTAGTAATTAATGTTCTTAAAATTAGTAAATTTAAAAAAAGAATTTTAAAATTTTTATTTATTAAAAACATGAGTAATCTACACCTTTTCCAGTTTTATTTCAGAAACGGTCACATGTATTTGAGAAAGCGATAATTGAATTTCAGATTTGTCAATTGTATTTGAGAAAGCATCAATTGTAATTAAGATTTGTCAATTGTATTTGAGAAAGCATCAATTGAAATTCAGATTTGTCAATTGTATTTGAGAAAGCATCAATTGTAATTCAGATTTGTCAATTGTATTTGAGAAAGCATCAATTGTAATTCAGATTTGTCAATTGTATTTGAGAAAGCATCAATTGTAATTCAGATTTGTCAATTGTATTTGAGAAAGCATCAATTGTAATTCAGATTTGTCAATTGTATTTGAGAAAGCGATAATTGTAATTCAGATTTGTCAATTGTATTTGAGAAAGCATCAATTGTAATTCAGATTTGTCAATTGTATTTGAGAAAGCATCAATTGTAATTAAGATTTGTCAATTGTATTTGAGAAAGCATCAATTGTAATACAGATTTGTCAATTGTATTTGAGAAAGCATCAATTGTAATTCAGATTTGTCAATTGTATTTGAGAAAGCATCAATTGTAATTCAGATTTGTCAATTGTATTTGAGAAAGCATCAATTGTAAATCAGATATGTCAATTGTATTTGAGAAAGCATCTATTGTAATTAAGATTTGTCAATTGTATTTGAGAAAGCATCAATTGTAATTCAGATTTTTCAATTGTATTTGAGAAAGCATCAATTGTAATTCAGATTTGTCAATTGTATTTGAGAAAGCGATAATTGTAATTCAGATTTGTCAATTGTATTTGAGAAAGCATCAATTGTAATTCAGATTTGTCAATTGTATTTGAGAAAGCATCGATTGTAATTCAGATTTGTCAATTGTATTTGAGAAAGCATCAATTGTAATTAAGATTTGTCAATTGTATTTGAGAAAGCATCAATTGTAATTCAGATTTGTCAATTGTATTTGAGAAAGCATCAATTGTAATTCAGATTTGTCAATTGTATTTGAGAAAGCATCAATTGTAATTCAGATTTGTCAATTGTATTTGAGAAAGCGATAATTGAAATTCAGATTTGTCAATTGTATTTGAGAAAGCATAAATTGTAATTAAGATTTGTCAATTGTATTTGAGATAGCATCAATTGTAATTCAGATTTGTCAATTGTATTTGAGAAAGCATCAATTGTAATTAAGATTTGTCAATTGTATTTGAGAAAGCATCAATTGTAATTCAGATTTGTCAATTGTATTTGAGAAAGCATCAATTGTAATTCAGATTTGTCAATTGTATTTGAGAAAGCATCAATTGTAATTCAGATTTGTCAATTGTATTTGAGAAAGCATCAATTGTAATTCAGATTTGTCAATTGTATTTGAGAAAGCATCAATTGTAATTCAGATTTGTCAATTGTATTTGAGAAAGCGATAATTGTAATTCAGATTTGTCAATTGTATTTGAGAAAGCATCAATTGTAATTCAGATTTGTCAATTGTATTTGAGAAAGCATCAATTGAAATTCAGATTTGTCAATTGTATTTGAGAAAGCATCAATTGTAATTCAGATTTGTCAATTGTACTTGAGAAAGCATCAATTGAAATTCAGATTTGACAATTGTATTTGAGAAAGCATCAATTGTAATTCAGATTTGTCAATTGTATTTGAGAAAGCATCAATTGTAATTAAGATTTGTCAATTGTATTTGAGAAAGCATCAATTGTAATTCAGATTTGTCAATTGTATTTGAGAAAGCATCAATTGTAATTCAGATTTTGTCAGTTGTATTTGAGAAAGCATCAATTGAAATTCAGATTTGTCAATTGTATTTGAGAAAGCATCAATTGTAATTCAGATTTGTCAATTGTATTTGAGAAAGTATCAATTGTAATTCAGATTTGTCAATTGTATTTGAGAAAGCATCAATTGTAATTCAGATTTGTCAATTGTATTTGAGAAAGCATCAATTGTAATTCAGATTTGTCAATTGTATTTGAGAAAGCATCAATTGTAATTCAGATTTGTCAACTGTATTTGAGAAAGCATCAATTGAAATTCAGATTTGTCAATTGTATTTGAGAAAGCATCAATTGTAATTCAGATTTGTCAATTGTATTTGAGAAAGCATCAATTGTAATTCAGATTTGTCAATTGTATTTGTGAAAGCGATAATTGAAATTCAGATTTGTCAATTGTATTTGAGAAAGCATCAATTGTAATTCAGATTTGTCAATTGTATTTGAGAAAGCATAAATTGTAATTCAGATTTGTCAATTGTATTTGAGAAAGCGATAATTGAAATTCAGATTTGTCAATTGTATTTAAGAAAGCATCAATTGTAATTCAGATTTGTCAATTGTATTTGAGAAAGCATCAATTGTAATTCAGATTTGTCAATTGTATTTGAGAAAGCATCAATTGAAATTCAGATTTTACAATTGTATTTGAGAAAGCATCAATTGTAATTCAGATTTGTCAATTGTATTTGAGAAAGCATCAATTGTAATTCAGATTTGTCAACTGTATTTGAGAAAGCATCAATTGAAATTCAGATTTGTCAATTGTATTTGAGAAAGCATCAATTGTAATTCAGATTTGTCAATTGTATTTGAGAAAGCATCAATTGTAATTCAGATTTGTCAATTGTATTTGTGAAAGCGATAATTGAAATTCAGATTTGTCAATTGTATTTGAGAAAGCATCAATTGTAATTCAGATTTGTCAATTGTATTTGAGAAAGCATAAATTGTAATTCAGATTTGTCAATTGTATTTGAGAAAGCGATAATTGAAATTCAGATTTGTCAATTGTATTTAAGAAAGCATCAATTGTAATTCAGATTTGTCAATTGTATTTGAGAAAGCATCAATTGTAATTCAGATTTGTCAATTGTATTTGAGAAAGCATCAATTGAAATTCAGATTTGACAATTGTATTTGAGAAAGCATCAATTGTAATTCAGATTTGTCAATTGTATTTGAGAAAGCATCAATTGTAATTAAGATTTGTCAATTGTATTTGAGAAAGCATCAATTGTAATTCAGATTTGTCAATTGTATTTGAGAAAGCATCAATTGTAATTCAGATTTTGTCAGTTGTATTTGAGAAAGCATCAATTGAAATTCAGATTTGTCAATTGTATTTGAGAAAGCATCAATTGTAATTCAGATTTGTCAATTGTATTTGAGAAAGTATCAATTGTAATTCAGATTTGTCAATTGTATTTGAGAAAGCATCAATTGTAATTCAGATTTGTCAATTGTATTTGAGAAAGCATCAATTGTAATTCAGATTTGTCAATTGTATTTGAGAAAGCATCAATTGTAATTCAGATTTGTCAACTGTATTTGAGAAAGCATCAATTGAAATTCAGATTTGTCAATTGTATTTGAGAAAGCATCAATTGTAATTCAGATTTGTCAATTGTATTTGAGAAAGCATCAATTGTAATTCAGATTTGTCAATTGTATTTGTGAAAGCGATAATTGAAATTCAGATTTGTCAATTGTATTTGAGAAAGCATCAATTGTAATTCAGATTTGTCAATTGTATTTGAGAAAGCATAAATTGTAATTCAGATTTGTCAATTGTATTTGAGAAAGCGATAATTGAAATTCAGATTTGTCAATTGTATTTAAGAAAGCATCAATTGTAATTCAGATTTGTCAATTGTATTTCAGAAAGCATCACTTGTAATTCAGATTTGTCAATTGTATTTGAGAAAGCATCAATTGAAATTCAGATTTGTCAATTGTATTTGAGAAAGCATCAATTATAATTCAGATCCACAAATTGTATTACTTCTTGTTTTTACCTGAGTACAGATTCATCGAACAACCACACATTAGGTTGTTAAAAGCGAGTGGATTATAAGTTAATCGCTTTGTCCTGGAATTATTATCGGGTAATCGAATTTAAATTTTGTTATATTATAATTATTGCAATTCTATACATAATTTTGTTTTTGTTTTATTGAACTCCTATGAGATACAAGCAATCTATACAAGTATAATAAGCTTTTATACAATCCTTGCGTGTTTATCATGGATTTATAACTACTTTTGCGGTTCGTAATGACCTTCTTCAGTCCCACGTTAAAATTTAGTCCCTTGGGATGTCATTTAATCCCAAGGAAACATAGTATGACATAATTATTGACTCAACAAAAGTCTACATGCTATATTTTATCTTACGTTAGAATTATTTATCGCTTCCTTGAAAGGAATGCGTTATCACATTGCAATGAGATATTCTTTCGACGTGTAGGCGTTTTATGCCGCCAAAGCTTCGTATACGAAAGCGCTCTTTCTTTTAATCATAAAACCACTGTTATCATTTGTAATGGGATACATTAATAGACAATTTTATAAATTGCATAATTACAAAGTAATTTTGCATACACTGTTATTTTTAATATTTTAATATTTTTACAGATCAATATAAATGATTACATGGATTGAAGAAAATAGTGGTTAGTATACATTAAATCAGTTGAAAGAAAAAGTGCTAGATACTTTTCAAGTAGTGGTATCTTTACCAACTGTTAGAAATTATCTTGAAAGCAAACTTTTCACTGTAAAGCAGATTCATGCTGAACCAGTTACAATGAATTCAGAAGAAAATAAAAGGAAACGAGCAGAATATGTTCGGACTCTTAATGAATATATAAAGCTGGGCAAACAAATCGTGTGGATAGACGAAACCAATTTTAATTTATTTTGCCGTAGAACAAGAGGTCGCTCTTTAGCTGGGACCAGATCAGTACAAATCCTTCCCGCAGCAAGAGGTCCAAATGTTCATTGGATAGGAGCAATTTCGGTAACAGGTGTTGTTGCAATGGAACGTCGGAGAGGTTCATTCACATCAATTTTAGCCAATGTTTGGGTTACAAGATTATTAGAAACGTGGCAGGACATGGGGAATGAACTATCAGATTTAGTTATTGTCTGTGATAGTGCACCTTGCTATTCAAGACTTGAACTGCTATGGATGGGACGGCAGCAACATTATTAAGGTTGGGACCTTACTCTCCAATGTTAAATCCCATTAAAATTATTTGGTCAAAAATCAAGATTTGGGCTGAAGTTAATATGCGAATTCCACATGTTAGAGTTCCTGGTGTTATAGAGCAAAGATTAGTCTATTTACAAGAGATTATTGATGAAGCAAAAAGCACTGTAAGCGGAGGTGATTGTTCTCGTGCAGCGCAACACACCACCATAGTACATCATGTTGCCGCTTTATCAATGGGCGATATGGAAATTGGACGTTAAACACATTTTAATATAAGTTTAATTTTTTTCAATAAATGCTTTTAACATCAAATAACCCATATAATTATTATGTAAAGCCAGTAGTACACTCTGTGACCATAAGCCAAATATTAGACTTATTTTTCAAATAATTTTTCTGAATTACAAGTACCCCTTTCCGAATTGCAATTAACACATTCTGAAATAAACTTAACTAAACTGAATTACAATTGACGTTTTCTGAAGTAGAATTGATAAATCTGAATTTCAATTGAAACTGTTCTGAGAGGAAGTCATGTTATTGTAAGTAAACGTTATAAGAAGCATACTCATGAAAATCATAAACGAATAGTGTCTGTATAATCGCCGTAACTCATCTGGGATTGGTTCATTCGTTTATTCCAAACTAAAAATATTCACAATTTTGAATAATCTTTACGCGTGCTGAAATTATAGTCAACTAATCTGAATTACTATTGACTAATCTGAATTTCAAATGACGGTTTCTCAAATAAAAGTGGAAAAGGCGTAGACTATTATACATCAAGTCAATGTTATTATAATAAAAAAAATTATATAAATTCTAATGGATTAAATAAACTATAACCATCTACTCTAAAAATAATTATTAAGTACTAATAACTTGGACTTACCTATTCTGAACGCAAGTCGAAAAATGGGGATTGATTTCAAACACTTAATATTTATCCATAGTTCTTAATGTAATAATATAAGATATGCACCACAGTTTAATATACTATAAGTAAAAGTTATAATATTTACTTTCCTGTTTTTTGTACAATCAAGTAACTTGTAATCTTATCATAATTGTTGGTTACGCCTCGAAATTGTATCATTTATTGTAGATTAAATAAAACGTTCCTCAAGATACAACTTTTTATTTTATTATCAATAATTGCGAACCAATTTTATTAAAAATTTTTTAATTTGAGGAAAATGTTATTTATTTAATCTACAATAATTGTAATCTTATAATTTATAGATAATCCCTTTTTTTTCTTTTCTATGCAGAAATCTAATAAGTTTATTTTGTTTTGCAAAGTAATTATTTCTATTGAAAACTCCCTGACGCCGAAATTCCTCTTTTCGATATCAGCGAAGTCCAGCAGGCCTTGGCTAAGATGCAGAATAAGAAGGCCCCGGCCTAGTTCCGGCAATAATCCTAAAGAAGCTGTTCAAAATAAACGATGCGATATTGCCGGGCCTCTTCAATTACCATCTCAAAAGGGGAGCTGAAAAAACGCGAGGCTTCTGGAGGCACAAGCCTCCGGAAGATCCCAACGCATACAGACCGATCTGTTTACTCGACCACGTTGGGAAAGTGTATGAGAGGCTCCTGCACGGAAGGCTCTATGAAGAAATTTTACAGGTTGTATTAATATTTATTTTATTGTTTGTGATTTCATCTTTGAGTTTTCATGCATTAATAACGCTACAGTGTGAAGTGGAAAATCCACGCCTTCAGCAGGATTAATAAGAATCAGGATTTTTTCGAATGATGAGTTTACCAAAGAAGAGCATCTTCATGGTACTTCCCTCTATTCAATTTCTTTGGTGACGCCCTTGTGACGTGCACGTTAATTTTGGGATCGAACTACCCCTCCCGCTGCAGCTAGGCAAATATAATTCCTAGAATAATTATTCCATGTTGAGTTCCTGGTCGGCCCAAAATTCTCATTAAGAACGCTCAGTGCGAGTTTATTATTTTTAAATTTTATTTAAATTCAACTACACAAGAATAAACATGTAATATTACTACGTTTACAATATAATATACAATATTGACATATTAAAGAGAAACAAATAAAGACAAAATGGCATCTATATAGAGAATTTTATACATCAGTAATATCTCTAATCCAATCCCGATAGGGTGATACTCGTGTACGTATGTCAGGACCTGGATAAATCCAATACATATTTAGCGATGCAACAGCATGCAGTTTACCATCAGACACTATAGGATTTCCACTTGTGAGTGCACATAAATTCAGGTGTCAATTCATATAACAATTCGCATAATATATCTGTGGGTAAAGCTGTTACATCGATATTCTGTAGAGCAGTGATTCTCAACCTTTTTTTTGTTGCGGCACACTTTTAACGATTTCAAAATTTGGCGGCACACAATGAAAAAGATAAGTTTAAAAATTATATATCTTTTATACAGTACTGTGCAAAAGTCTTAGACCACTTAGCAATTAATTAATTAATTATTAACAAATAAATTATTAATCATTACTTTATAGCAAAAAATGTTTAAATAGATACATAATTTAGTGTAGAAACATAATTTTCTAAAAAATATGTACTTCAATTTTGTCTTTATACTTTGAAATAAACAAAAATTTTATGATACTCGACCCTTTCAATGGGTAATAAAATTAGTCACGGGCATCATAAAATTAAAATTTTTTCGTATTTCGAGGTATTTTCTTGCGGATATTATTTGTAATATTTGGTAACCATTCTTAGTTGTTGTTATAGTATTTTGTATAGTAAACGTTATTTTGTGTCCTGTGAGTTAAAGTCTGTGTATTTTTCAAATTTTGTTAAAAAGTATTTAAAAAATTTTTTTTTCTAAATTTAAAGTTGAAATAATAAAATTATTTAAAAATGGGTAAAATAAGTGAATTTCCTAACATAGCATAGTTTTGCTTCATGAAGAAGGCCATAGTCAACGTCAGATAGCGAAAAAAACGAAAACATCAAAGACCGGAGTTCGCCATACTATCAAGAAATATCTTGAAAGTGGCATTGTGCATGATGGGCCAAGGTCTGGTAGATCTAAAAAGCTTAAGGAAGCTGATGAAAAATATTTGAAAGTTCAATCTCTACGAAATCGAAGCCGAATTTCCAGAGAGTTGACCGAAGATCTTCGTAGTGCTACAGGAGTGTCTGTTTATTCTTCGACAGTTCGTCGAAGTTTAGGTAGAATGGGTCTGAGAGGATGTGTAGCGGTGTACCCAATAACACTTTTGTTTATTTCCAAGTATAAAGACAAAATTGAAGTATTTTTAGAAAATTATGTTTCTACACTAAATTATGTATCTATTTAAACATTTTTTGCTATAAAGTAATGATTAATAATTAATTAATTAATTGCTAAGTGGTCTAAGACTTTTGCACAGTACTGTATATACATAATTATATATCTAAAATTTGGCGGCACACTTTTAGAATTTCACGGCACATAAAAGTGCCGCGGCACAGTGGTTGAGAATCACTGCTGTAGAGTATTAGTTGGAGTAATTCTCCATATTGTTTTAGTGCCCCAGCCCGCTATGGTAATAGGCATCTCGCCTGGCGCGTCACCACTAAATAATTCAATAGGCCGTGTAAAATTATCATAACTAATTTCATCTTTTACTAGAATTAAACCAACTTCATGTGAAAGAAAACTTCGAGTGAGTTTTCAACATCATGAGTCCTTCCTCCGTCAAGATAAATTGAAGCTACCACAACTTTCATTTTATCAGCTTTCATCAATCTGCAAAATTAAGAAGTTTAAAAAGTTACATACGTATAAGGGTCCAATATTATAATTATTTATTGCCCTGCATAATAGCACGACGTTACAATCCAGTTGTTTCTAATAATCGCTCCAGCACAAAAATGATGCATTGACGCATTTCGAATAGAAACTTGGTGTGGAAATTGGCCGGACTGCATTAATTCCTCCAATACGTCTTTGGTTAATATTTGCAGTATTAATTGGTGTTGCTATAAATAATAAAAACGTCTTTGTGAACTTTAAAAAATTGAGAATCGGTTAGTAGAATATAAAATAAAACTATCAAAGAAGGTAATAAAATATTGTCGAAAGCTCATGAAATAAATATAATTTTGTCATACGAAAAAAATAAATCGAATAAAATAATTTGTTTCTTCATTTTTTAAAAATATAAACTAAATACATAACATAGCCGTAAACCACAAAAGTTAAAATAAACAAATTCATGCTAGAATTATGTATGTACATAAGTCTGAACCTCTAGAATGAAATCTTAACGATAAATCATTTATATAATGTGGCAAAAAAGATTTTAAGTAGGTATCTTGATAACAAATTAATCTAATTACTGCAAATAATTATTAAGTAGTAATAATCTTATAATAATAAAAATTATAACTTAGATAATAGGTATTGTAAAATTATACATCATGAGACATAATCACGATCAAGTGGGACTTGGTGGTAGTTTTGAGTGTCAGATCATGTTTATCGTTCATTCCGATGTGTATGAAAAGGTCAAGGTTGCAACCTATCAGAAGTTCTCGATTAGTAATATCAGAAATAATCCAAAGAGGCAGTACAAAAATTTTGGGGTGCGGCGTAGTAGTTAGGAGGTGAAATTCAATTTTCAGACTCCGGGTACAGTCTAAAAATTTCTTGACCGTCTTCCGTGCTTCGGAGGGCACGTAAAGCCATCCGTCCCTCTGTGTTAATGATATAAAAAATAGGTTCGAACCATTGTTTGGTGGGGATGAAAATGAGACAACAAGCGACAAGTTGTAAAGCAATAAAAGATGGGAGAAGAGGCAGTAATGTTGATGATGAAGAGTGGGATAACATAAGAGAGTGATTGAAGACAGCAGCAGAAAGAACTACTGGACGTAAACAAACTAGAAAAAATTAATCATGGTTTGACAAAGAGCGCGAAGAGAAAATTGATTTGAAAAGAAATGGAAGAAAATTATGGTTAAAAACAGGTAATCCAAGAAATCTCGAAGTATTATATAGAGAAAGAAGTAAAGAGGTCTTCAATATTTGCAAGCAAAAGAAAAACAAGTTGCTAAAAGACCCAATGGAAGAACTCGAACAGAGTAGCAATATAAACAATACGAGAAAGTTTTACATGCAGATAAAAGAACAAAAAAAAAAGAATCATGGACTAAGAACTAGAGCAATGAAGACCAGAGATGGAAAAATAGAAAGCGACGAGCGAGAGATTCAAGAAATATGGAAGAAGCATTTCCAATAGTTATTGAACAAAGAATTGATGGCGACAGTACCAACTTACCAGGAAGCGATTAATGTGATAAGGAAGGTTAAGAATAGAAAAACACCTGGATACGATGGAATGTGTATGGAGATGTTAAAAAATATATGAGATATCCTAAAAAGAAGAATACATGAGCTCATAGAAAGAGTTTGGAAGGATGAAAATATTCCGAAGGAGTGGGAAATAGGTCAAATAGTGCCGGTATATAAGAAAGGCAAAATAGAAGAATGCGACAACTATCGGGGATCAGCGCTGCTACCAATGATATATAAGGTACTGTCATCTTTGATACTGGAAAGACTGAAGGAACATATTGTGAAGGCGATTGGAGAAAACTAGTCCATGTTTAGAGCGAGGAAGTCCACAGTGGATGCGATACACATCATGAAACAGATAACACATTAGTTCTATGAATACAACATGGAACTGCATCTGCTATTCATTGACTTTAAACAGGCTTTTGACTCCGTAAACAGAGGAAAGTTATACACGATAGATGGATGCATGAGACATATACTTAGAAGAAGTAAAAGGGAAACGGAGTAAGAGCAGTAGTAGAGTGGAAACCATCTGGCGAGAGAAGAAGAGGAAGACCAAGAATTAGATGGTGGGATGGAGTGGAGGAGGATTTGAAAAGGATGGGAATACAGAATTGGAGGATGAAGTTAACAGGGTCGAATGAAAGGAGATCGTTAGCGATGTTAACATTTTCGCACCTTTTGTATTCCATTTACCTAAAATGTCATTATTTAATAACACCGTGCAACATTTTATTTCGAATGGAAAATCACGCGGGTAATTTGAATTTGAAACTCAATATTACAATATTTCTGTGCTTAAGGTTTTCTTTCTATCAGGTCCATAGAATTAAATTTTCAGAAAGATTATTCAAATTCCAAAATGTTTATTGGGTTGCATTAAAATATAAGTTGTAAAAATAACACATCCATTTCAATACGACTAAATAACACTTGATACTTAGGAAAATTAATTTAATTCATTCTCTGAAAAAATTTCCGAGATTAATAGAAAAAGATTCATTTGTCTTACGTGGAAAATTTCATTCATGTATAAAGGTATTGATAACACTCAGAATGACACATGTCTATTCTGCGTAATGTGAAAAAAGGTTTCTTATAATTTTGTTATTACCTATATTCTCAATAAGAATTAAGTGGTTGTTCCAAACCTCGAAATTGGTACTTAACGTAAAATTAAAAGTAGTACGTAACGCAGAACCTTGAAAGCTCCAAGCTTTTTACGTAAATTAGTCGCCAAGTCGCTACTACGCATGCTTCAAAATCATTCAACAAGGGAAAACGTTCATTTGCGGGGACTTCAACTGTCGTTCCCGTGTCTGGCACGACACAGTAGACTCAAACTCCAGAGCTGAATCTCTGGAGGAATTCATTGTACAGAATGAACTTTTCGTATTCAATAGACCTAATAAACCGCCTTCATTTGAGGACTCGCTTGGAAGGAAGAGCAACGTAGATTTAACCTTGGGAACACGCAATACGGTTAATGAAACCCACTCATGGGACATTGCAGAACATATAATAATTACAGATCATAAAGCAATCACCTTCGAAATAGGAGGACCTCTTAATCCCATCAGGATCATTGGGAACAGGAACCCGGATACCATTCAAGCGGAAACCATCGAGGAGGAGTTACATCAGTGGACAGAGGAAGCCGGCCCTAGGTCGGCAAATCTAGCCACCGAAAACGAGGTCGATGACATGGTCTCCGAATTGCACGAAAAGATCCAGGATTTAATAGTCAGACATGCAAAACTCAAGAAAATCTACGTTGGCCGTCCCGACTAGTGGACCGATAATCTGGAGAAAGCGCGGAAGAGGTACGTATCTCTCGCGGAAAACGGACTTATACAGGAATCGAATTGAAAACGAAAAGGAAAGACTGTACATCGCAATGATGGAGTCGAAAGAGAAATTCTTAGAAACCCTGAAGAAAGCTAAGCAAGCGAGCTGGCAAAAGTTCGTTGAAGATGATCTCGTTCCAAATCCTTGGAGGATAACCTACAAAATTGCGACAAAGCGAAAAATATCCTCACCACCTTCAGAGGTGAGGACGGGGAAATCACGGAAACGCCGGAGAAAACTCTTACCTTCCTCATGAACGGATTCCTCCCCGACGACGATCGAAACTCCGACGCAGCCGTGGATCACCAAACGATGCGGTCGGATTTCGAAAGTCTGAGGGGCGTCCGGGAATGGAGCAGGTAAGGGAGGTGGAAGAAGACGAACTCGATTTATTAGTCAAAAATACGCAAGCCAGAAAGGCACCGGGTTTTGACAACATCCAGGGATCCTTTCTTAAAAAGGTCTACGTTGTCATCAAAAACGTGCTAATGGGCATTTACAATTCGTGTTTAAAAATTGCTTATTTCCCCAAACTGTGGCAAGTAGGCGTCCTTAAGATCCTGCCTAAAAACTCAGATGGGGAAACAAGCAATATCAAGAACTACAGGCCGATCATTCTTCTTCCGGTTTTCGGCAAAATATTGGAAAAAATCATCAAAGTTAAAATTTTGGAAAGTAATACCCCTTACCACGACCGGTGCCAGTACGGCTTCGTCGAAGGAAAAATCACAACCTTAGCCTTGAAACATTTTTATGAAAAAATAGATACCACCGAAATGAAGAAGAGAAAGGCTAAGGGCTTCCTCGCCGTCGCGTCGTCTTCTAAAAAGTTACTTGGCAGCGAGAGAGGTAACTCTTACCTCTGGAGTTGCAACGGTGGGAAAGAGATCGACAAAGAGGATCTTGTGGAACTCCCTTTTAGACAACTATCTTAAAAGGCACAAGCAAGAGGGCACGTGGGAATTTGCGTATGCCGACGACATCGCGACTGTCGTCACGGAGGGGTCAAGGATCGAGCTAGCGGAAAAATTGCAAAAGTGCGTAAACGACCTTAAAGAATGGTGCAAGGACATGAAACTCAAGCTATCGGAAACGAAGACGAGGATCATGTACTTCTACCCGAAACGAGTACATAACTACGACTTAAATATCATGTTAAACGGGCAAAAAATAAAGGTGGTAAGGGAATACAAGTACCTTGGGGTTCTTATAGATGAGAACCTATCGATGTAGCCACATGTTAACTATGTATGTGGCAAGGCCACTAAGCTTGTACATGCGCTGCATCGAATGGCAAAAAGCGGATGGAACCTGGACACCTCAGACTCTATGCGAAGGATCTACCAGGGGACGGTCGTCCCCATTGTGGCTTGGAATCCATAGAATCAAAGATAAGCACACGTTGGCCCGGCTGACATCGTGCTATGGATTTTGCTGTCGAGTGATAGCAAAATGTTATAGGACTGTGTCGGCACTAGCCGCGGGTGTTTTGGCAGGTATTCACCCGATCTCACACCTTTATGGGTGTGAGAATAAACCCGGAAGACTACAGATACAGGGCGGAAATAAGAAAACTCATGGACCAAATGATAATGGACGAATAGCAGAAACGATGGTACAATGGGGAGGTAGTGAGGATAACCTATCAATTCATCCCCCAGGTAAGCAATGAACATACGATAAGAACACTTTCCAAATGACACAACTGTTAACCGGGCACGGCGAGTTCGGCCGGCACCTTAAGAGATTAGGGAAGTTTGAAGACGGACTATGCCCGGCCTGCGAAATACTCGATGAACCCGTACATCGGATACGGGAGTGCAAATTATACAGGGAAGAACAGGCAGAGTTGGAGGCCTATCATGGCATCCTACTCCTGTATAAGGAACCCTAGAACTGTATAAGGAAACACCACCCGACCTGATGTGCAAGTTCATCGAGGCCAAAACCTTATCCTTGACAGAAGAAAACGGGGACTAGTAAAACCCCTACCAAACAAGATATAACCCAAAGCACCAAAAGAAAATGATCAAAGGGATAGGCATAACCACAGAATACTCAGATCCAAACATTTTACACAAGTATATCATAATACTAAAATACTATATAATAATTTACTTCACTTTAAAATAAATTTAAAATCTCCACAGTTAACCGCAAATGACTTCTTTTCACCTCGTCGACGGCATAGCGTCGCAAAGCATAAGTAAAGCAAATTTGATCCGATCGTCACGTCCATACAATTAAATTTTCAGAAAGATAGTTCAAATGTCAAAATGTTTGTGGGTTGTATAATGATATCTAAATTGAAGATAATAGCACACCTTTCCCGATACCATCAAGTACCACTTGATCGTGATTTTATCTCCTCATATAATTTTCTATTAGAAATAATGTAACAAATAAAAATTTTAATTATTATTAGATATTATTGCGTAATAATATTTTGAAGAAAGTAGATTAATTTTTTATCAAAATACTTGAAATCTATTTTTGCTCAAGTATAAATATTGGATTGTTTAAGTTTTCATTCATAGAGTTTCAGTCTTTCGTGCTTCTAGAATGAATTTTCTTATTATATTTCTTGTTGTCTATGGCGTAGCCGGTAAGTTTTGTATTAATTTTATATTTTTAAAAAATAAGGAAATAAATTGTTTTGTTCTATTTACTTTTTCCGTACATATTATAATAAAATTCAATTTATTTCATGAACTTTCGACAATATTTTATTGCCTCTTTTGATAGTTTTATTTTATATTCTGGTCAAGTGATGTAATCGACAGTTTCAAATAACCAGAAAAGTAATTATTTTATTTTGTTAATTTTTTTATCGTTTCTTATATGGATGGTGTTACGCAATACGGATCTAAGCCTCAAAACTAAAAAAATTGAGTTAGCCCTGGTTTTGAGTCATGGATAGTAGCTCCATCTGTTGTATGCCATTTTCTCAGTTTGAAGTTGGTGTGGGTTGGATCCTTATTGCGTAACACAATTCATATACGTATAAATCGCGTTAAATGAAATCTTTAAACCAGGGAATAACCTCCCAACCGAGCTGCTTTTGTAATGTTAGCAGTATGCGGACGGGCATAATCATGCTGCAAAACCACTAGTTGCCGTCTTGCGGGTCGTTCTTCTTGAATTGCAGCCTCCAGGCGACGCAGTTGTTGACAATAATCCTCAGAAGTGATGGTTACAGTCCTCGGAAGCAATTCATAGTAGATGAGACCTTCTTTATCACCAGGTTTTGCACGAGAATTTTCTCGTTTGTTAGGGCTCGGCCATTCTTTTCCCTGATGTTGTTGCCAAGGCACCATTTGTCGTCACCAGTAAAGCAAAGAAGCACAAATGGTAACACGCTGATTTTTGTTGTTTTCGTTCAAAACGTATGGTACCCAAACACTCAACTTTTGAACTTTGCCCACGGAATTCAAATATCGTACGATAGTCAATTGGTCACAATTCGTCATATTGCCCAATTCCCGAGTTGCTTGACTTAGATCATCACCAATTGAAGCATTTAATCGATCTTCATCAAAGCCGGATGGTCTCCCATAACGTGGGAAATCATTTATATCAAAATGTCGCTTTTTGAAACGAGAAAACCATTTTCGTGCAGTACTTTCCACGATGGCGTTCTCCCCGTAAACGGCACAAATGGTTCTAGCGGCCTCCGATGCCTTAACTCCTCGGTTAAACTCAAACAAAAGGATATGTCGGAAATGTTCACTTTTTTGTACTTGACACTCCATTTTCTTTAGCCAACAATTACCCCTAACTTTGTACAAATTGAAAAATTCAACAAGTATTCAATAAAACAATGCTATGGCACTAAAATGACATTGCTATTTCTCAAACAAATTTGTTTCCAAAGCACTCTTACCTTGGAAACCAAAAACGCTACGAACTTATGCATCGACCTGATAGTTTGAACGACTTCACCAAATATTCTGAAAAATATCACAAAGGCTTTTACGTTAAAATACCCATAGTACGTTTTCATTTAAAATCCTCTATAAAATTATCAAAGATCTTTTTATATCTTATAGCAACACCAATTGGTACAACAAATATTAACCAAAAGATTATCCGAGGAACTGATGCAGTCCCCGGCCAATTTCCATACCAAGTTTCTATTCGAAATGAGTCAACTATACATGTTTGTGCTGGAGCAATTATTAGCAAAAACTGGATTGTAACGTCTTGCTATTGTGCAGGGTAATAAATAATTATAATATTGGAGCCTTATATGTAACTTTTTCAACATCTTAATTTTACAGATTGCTGAAACCTGATAAAATGCAAGTTGTGGTAGGTTCAATTTATCTTAACAGAGGAACAATTCATGATGTTGAAAACTCACTCGAACATCCAGATTGTATCCGAGGTCCTTCGTTACCATATATACACGATGTTGGTTTAATTCGAGTAAAAGATGAAATTCGTTATGATGATTTTACACAGCCTATTGAATTATTTAGTGGTAACGCGCCGGGCGCGATGGCTGTTACCATATCAGGTTGGGGCACTAAAGCAATATGGCCCGTTGCTCCAACAAATACTCTACAGTACATCAATGTAACAGCTTTACCCACAGAAGTATGCGAATTGTTGGAATTGTCAGATGCATTTATGTGCACTTACAAGTTTCCTAACGGTGGGCAAGGCCTTTGTTTTTATGACCGCGGAAATCCCGTAGTGTCTGATGGAAAACTGCATGCTATTACATCGGCAAATGTGTATTGCATTATTAAAGATGGTCCCGACGTACATACACGAATATCCCCCTATCGAGATTGGATTAGAGAGGTCACTGATGTATAAATTTCTCCATAAATGCCATTTTACTTCATTTCTTCTCTTTATAGTATGTCACTATTGTATAATATACAATATATTGTACAAGAAGTAGTTCTATTATAATTGTTATACTTATGGAGTTGAATTTAAATAAAATAAAACTATAAAACATTCGCACTCAAAATTTTCTTAACTATTTGAATTCTTTCATAGCGTCCGGCATAGTGATCAAAGAATTAAAATTTGTAGATACACTATGTCTATCCTGTCCCACTTGGCCCAAAAAAATGCAACAGACGATTTCGAGTTATTTTTACTTCCAATTTACTACATTAAACATAGAGGAACCAAGGATCCACTGCCGATGATCTTCATTGATTTAAAAGCTAATGATAACAATAAAGATGTCTACAAGATAAAATTAATTGGAAACTACACAGTAAAGTTTGAGCCTCCCCACACTAAGCGTGTAATCCCACAGTGCTCGAGATGCCAAGAATATGGTCACACCAAAAATTACTGTAAAAAATCACCTCGTTGTGTGAAATGTGCAGGAACATATGAAACTACAAATTGCCCCCGAAAAATTCGTGACAATAAGGTTAGATGTGCCAATTGTACGGGTAAACATCCCGCCAACTATCGAGGTTGTATGGTGCATAAACAATTGCAACAAAAAATGTATCCTAAACTAAGAGATAAAAGAAGTGAACTGCAAACAGATGACACTCTAAACCAACAACCACAACAAACGATGACATTCTTTCCAACTAACAAAAGCTATAATCCTGCCAATCAACAAAGGCAACCAACATCTTATGCACAGGTCAGTAATTATAATCACAATTTCCCCAGACTTCCTACTCAAGTAGATGGAATATACGCCCAAACATCGAACAACATCGCGCAACCAAATTATTCAAACTGGGAAACAAATGAATCTACAAACTCGAACAATAACCAACCTACAAATAATGAAACAAGCGAATTAAAAAGCCTGATGCGAGAACTTATCGAACAAAATAAGGAAAATTCCCGCAATATAAGCATAATGTTAAACCTTTTGACTGTACTTGTCAACAAAATTAATGGAAGTACACTGTAAATATAAAATAGCTGTTTGGAATGCAAACGGGCTAAATTAGCATCTACTGGAAGTCAAAACATTCTTAATAAACCAAAACATTGATAATAATTATTATTATGTTGATTTCAGAATCTCACATAACAGACAAACATTATAACGGGTGCGCCATCTTTTACTTCGGTATGTAAACATTGAATAACTTTGACAAATGACAACCGATTTGCTTAGTCAGACATGTTTTGGAAACGTCAATCCAGTACAATTTTAACCATGAATCGCTACACACCAAAACAACGCGCCTAAATAGTGACGATTTACATTGAAAATAATCGTTCAATTGTGTTAACTCAACGTGCATATCGTCGAAAATATAGTGGGCAACAGGTACCTTCTGACAATACTATTCGTCATTTGGCTGCGAATTTTGCGGAGTATGGTACTGTGGGAGACCGTCCACATCCTATTCATCAACGTACGAGACGCTCCAATGAATTGATTGAAGCTGTGCGAGCGAGTGTTGCCGAGAACCCAGAGGAGTCGTATCGTCACCGAGCTCAGCATTTAAATGTTAGTGCAACCACTTTGCGACGCATTTTGAAGGACGATTTGCAATTGTTTCCGTATAAGGTGCAATTAACACAAAGAATATTGCCCACTGACCATTCACGTCGCTTGGAATACGGCCAAACAGTCGCTCGAATGGCTGACACTGACCCAGATTTTTGGAAGCAAATTTTGATGACCGATGAGGCTCATTTCATACTGTCTGGCGGCGTTAATAAGCAAAATTGTCGCATTTGGGGTGCCGAAAATCCACACGTGATCCATGAACAACCATTGCATGACCAAAAAGTGACTGTTTGGGCTGGCGTTAGCGCCAAAACCATCATTGGGCCTTATTTCTTCAACATCAACGAAAAGATCGACGGAAATCGATATCGGTGGGTGTTGGCGCATTATGTCTTGCCGCAAATGCGTGAAAAAGGTATAGAAGGCTTCTGGTTTCAACAAGACGGGGCCCCATGCCACACTGCAATTCAAACAATGCGGTATTTGCAACGAAATTTCCCCGGACGTTTGATGTCGAAAAATGGCGATATTGACTGGCCACCGAGATATCCAGATTTAACGCCTCCAGACTTCTTTTTGTGGGGATATTTGAAAAGTGTATAAAAATCCCAAAATATAAAATCTACCACACTAGGAATCCAAAGGAAGGAAAAGCTCATGGAGGAACGGCCTTGATTATCCGTGACGAAATAAAGCACCACGAAGCACAAGGGTACAAAAAGGAACACATACAGGCCACTAGCATTGTTTTGGAAGATAACTTGGGCGACTGTACTATCTATCACGCCTATATATTGTCCACCAAATCATCAAATAAAAAAAGAAGATTATGAAGAATTTTTCAATTCACTTGGGAATCGATTCATAGTTGGTGGCGATTTCAACGCAAAGCATTATATGTGGGGTTCACGACTAAACACGACAAAAGGCAGAGAATTATATAAAGCTGCACAAATCAATTAACTTAAATTCATATCCACTGGCGAACCAACTTATTGGCCTACTGACAGGGAGAAAACACCAGACCTAATTGACTTCTGCGTTACGAAAGGAATCGATACTAGGAAAGTCAAGGCAAAATCCTGCCTAGATCTCTCTTCAGATCACTCGCCAATAATTGTTAGTGTGTTCGCACAGATAAAACATAAAGCAAAGAATCCATCTTTATATATAGCAAGCGAACCAATTGGGACACATACCGAGAGAATCTTGACGAATTAATCATACTGAGGAGATCTCTGAAAACAAAACACGAACTAGAAGAAGCAGTTAGTGACCTTACTAGCAACATACAACAGTCTGCGTGGCACACTACTCCAGATGCTTACAATTGTGAAATCAAAGAATCGGTACCAATTGCATTTAAACAAAAAATATCTGAAAAGCGAAGGCTAAGAAAACGGTGGCAGCAAACAAGATACACTGCTGATAAATCCAAGCTCAACAAAGCTACTAGGGAACTACAAGAAATGATGACGGATATAAAAAATCAAGGCCTACAAAATGACTTGGAAAACCTAACTGCGACGCCGGCCACCGACTATTCATTGTGGAAAGCTACAAGAAGATTCAAAAAACCACAACAACATATGCCACCGATTAGAGACGAAAATAACTTTGCAAAACATCTAGCTAATATCTTCCAACCTAATCCATCGAGCATCACAGTAGAGGAAGAAGCTGAAATAACAGAATATCTTAAAGCTCCTATTCAAATGGGCCATTGTATTAAAAAATTTGAGCTGCAAGAAGTGAAGAGAACAATAATTAAAGAAATCAACCAAATGAAGGCTCCGGGATATGATCTGATCACCGGAAGACTTTTGCAAGAGGCAACAGAAAAATGCTTTAGAGCAATTCTGCAGATATTCAATGCCATCCTCAGACTTCATCACTTCCCGAATCAGTGGAAAGTGGCACAAATTATAATGATCCTTAAACCAGGCAAAAAACCTGAAGAGGTAAAATCGTACAGACCCATCAGCCTACTTCCCATACTATCTAAAGTCTTCGAAAAATTGCTCCTAAATCGTCTAAGGCCTATAATAGAGCAACGAAAACTAATCCCAGACCACCAATTTGGATTCCGCAACCAGCATGGAACGATTGAACAGGTGCACCGGATAGTAAAACAAATCAATGGAGATCTGGAAGGCAAATGGTACTGTTCAGCAGCCTTCCTTGACATCAGCCAGGCCTTCGATAGAGTGTGGCATGATGGCCTGTTATACAAATTAAAGAAAACTATTCCACAACATTTCTATCTAATACTAAATTCCTACTTAAGTAATAGAAGTTTTTTCGTTAAATATCAAAACGAGTACACCGTTCTACATGATATCCGCTACAGGGTAGCGTTTTGGGTCCAGTCCTGTACTTATTGTATACCCATGACCTGCCAACAACAAAACTGACAACAGCTGCCACCTTCGCCGATGACACTGCGATTCTCTCTTCTCATAATGAGCCAGCAACTGCATCCAAGAACTTGCAAACCAACTTAACTAAAATCAAAAATTGGCTCAAAAAGTGGCGAATTAAAGCCAATGAAACTAAATCAGTACATGTAACATTCACCATGAGAAGGGACACTTGCCCACCAGTCAAGCTCAATGATTGTCAACGCATTTGCACATTTTCACAAAGCGGAAGCAATTATTGGGCTTGAAACTGATGCAAATGTACTGGATAATTTTATAGAAAATTAAAATTTTATAAAAAAGAATATTTCCATAGAAAACAAGGTATTACTCTACAAAGCCATCCTGAAGCCAATATGGACTTACGGTATTCAACTCTGGGGCTCCGCAGCAAACTCAAATCTCGAAATATTGCAGAGATTCCAGAATAAGGTACTTCGAGTGATTGTGGACGTACCAAGATACGTGCCTAATAGAGTTATCCTACGTGACATACAGCTACATTCCATCAAGGAAGAGATCGAAAGATATAGTGTTAAATATCGAGAAAGACTCACACTTCATCCTAATGTTCTTCCAACTGAACTATTCGCCAACGACTACTTTGAAGTGCGTAGACTGAACAGATACATACCGGATGATCTAGTGAAAAGATTCCAATCCTAAATACTTGTATCATTATAACATATAAATTTAATAATTTTGTAATTATAGAGATTGCTTTCTGAAGTAGCGATCTACTTGTTTTTGCTAGTTTGTCATAGAATAAGCTTGTTATCTTATAGATAGATCGCTTGTACCTGAGGAGTTAAATAAAAAAAAATTGATAACGTTATTAGGCCAGAGACGTTCTAAGCAACCTGCTTGATTTCCGAAGAAAACAGGGTAGTAGTGTCCCAACTCGATCTTATGGTGCATTAGGAATTTGACTTGTTGGTTAATACTAATCAACTGAATAAAAATTTTAATTAATAGATCCAAATTTAAGCATTTTATCAGAATGCTTATAATATCTTGAATTGTAATTTCTTCCCCTAGAAATTATCTATATTTGACACCGAGCTGGGATCATCTTAATCCCTGTAACAAGCTAAATTGCAACAGCGACACCCTTCATACAAATATTCCTACGGCGACTAGCTCGAGCCGCGAAGGGGTGGGTTGATCTAAACGAGCGCATGACGCGCGGTCGCAATTTAGCCGGCTCTACTACACGATTGGGCTGTCTACAACCGGAGTAACTGCTTTTGTTAATATGGGGGGGGGTAAATTTAGAACATATGTAGACTGCGCCGATGTCGGTTGGACTATGAATTGTGTTGGAACCTAAAACAAAAATCTGATGTGACAACACAATACTTTCCCATTTAGTAAATTCCACTTCGTTTTATATTGAATATTAATAAAAAAGATGTTAATTCAAAAAAATTTTTAACTTGTTAAAATACACAAATTATTTTGTGATATCAATGTTGCGAAATTTAAGTAATTTGTAATTTAACATGGTAACTCATATTTTTTTTAAAAGCACTTATTTTATATTTTCATTTTAACAATAAAATAACATGTTTGCATTGAAAAATGTTTAAAATTGTCATATTCCAAAGAAAATTAAAAATTTGCGGGATGCCGTGCCGTCTATATGCAATCAAATTTTAACTATGGTCGTAATGGCGTCACAATTAATTTTTTATAAGTAATTAAAAAATTCGTTTGATATTAATTTATACAAGTAAATTAGTTAAAATATTAAATTATAGTAATGAACAATACAAATCACTTTGACAGATCAAAATTATCCAAGGCAACCCATATTCATTTAATAGCGCTTATTTTTTTTTGCATTTTAACAATAATTTAAGAGGAAAATATCAAGTGTGGGGTATCATAAGATGCAGAAAAATAATCTGGTTCGATTGATATGATTTTTAATCTCATATGTTCCACCGGAAAGCGGCAATGCCCTTTAGCAATTTTCATTCTTCTAAAAAATGGGTTAAAAATGGACGGTTTTCAACCAAAATCTAACCAGCCCTTTAGACAGCTGCTTCAAACTAGTGTATAAAATTTCAACTCAATCGGTGCACGCGTTTGTCTGAAAACGTTGACGTTAGAATGACCCACATCACACATACATCCGAACATCATTTCAAAATTGGTCTTAAACAATTCGTATGAGCTCATAGACCATGGGAAAATGCTAACTTAAATTTTTTTTAACTCCATAACAATACTTTCCTTTACTACGTAAATGGGAAAGTAATAAACGCTAACGATTTCGGGTTGGGGTCAAGTAATTGTGGGAATTACGATAGATTTCGACCTCAGGTGATTTAGGTGGTCGTCCGGTTAGTATTGGCCGAGTTTTTGAATAAGGGGATTTTCTGAAAAACGAACATTTTTATAAAATTTAACTGCTAACGTACGGCTCCCCGGTTTGACTACGGGTATAGTCTAAAATTTCTTGACCGTCTTCCGTGCTTTCGGAGGGCACGTAAAGCCGTCGGTCCCCCTGTGTTAATGATTTGCCATCATGACAATAAAAAATAGGGTGCAGGCACATCGAAAGGCAACCCTAGCAAGCTACCTGAGATGTAAAATGGTCATAGAACTAATTACAAAAATTAGTAAAAGAAGTTTCTTACCACTATTCCGGATGTAATCAATTTACGTAAAGTATAGATAAATTTCAAGATTATATTTATGAAAGGATTAAAATTTAATCCTTTCTACTTTTAATTTAGTCTCTCTTTCTACCTGCGATTGACCGCACCAAAGTTGTGCCTTTTTCTAAGCGAATACCTCACACACAGATCTCCAACCACACGAGAAACACCCGCTTGTTCGCGCAAGGACAGCTCGAAAATCGCAACCCCAAACTGTATCATCACCACAAAAACTGCTATATTCACCAAGTGCCTTCCGATGGATAAATATGTCATAGCTTTTTAATTTAAATTTGAAGTGTACGATTTTTTTTTAATGTTCAAGACAATTAATTTGAAGCCAGGATGGGGCCCCCGCACCTTAAAGACGCCCCTGAGTTCAAAGAATATAAACATGATGCTATTATAAACTGAAAAATTATCTAAATCGTCGGAAAGAATTTTATTAAATGACACCAATAAAAAATTGTGACTACCAGAGTGATTACCATACATAATTTATATAATTTGACAATATTTATTACGCACAACTTTTTTGACAATTTAAATTGATTAGAGTATCCACTTGGTCCTCGTAGATAACAAACAAAAAGTTTAAGCATTGTTAAAGGAAATTAACTAAATGATCAACTATTAGGTAATTCCCGTTAATACATTAAACCACCGCGTCCATCGTTTTGATTGGACAAGCTATTAACGTAAAAATCAGTTCATCGTACGTTCCTTAATTCTATTGTGTTGTTTGTTCGGTGTGATTGTGTTAAAATGTTCAAGAAAATATTTTGCTTCTTCTTCGCCGTATTCTTTCTCGACGAAATCGATGGCCACGCCTCCAATTTGGGCAAGTGCCCAACCGTTTGGCCAATGATAAATTTCGATATTAATAAGGTAAATATAGTTTTGAATTGATTAAAACGTAAATCGCACTGATTATTCCGTTCAGATGTTGGGGTCATGGTATGTCCTTCAAAGGACATCTACCGTAAGCACTTGCGTCCGGTACAACTTCACCAAAACGGAAGAACCTAACCATTACAACTTCGAACAAGTGAACTATGATTTCACTCCAATAAAACGCGAGTATCGCCATAACGCAGAATTAATCATGTCGAATCCGTCCGTACCATCAAGATTGAAAATTAAATTTCCATTAAGTAAGCGTTTAGCGTTTACGTTTGTTTCTTATTTTTCACCACGTCGTTCTTTTAGATGAAACCGAAAATGGGTCATTCATCGTCTTTGCGACCGATTATTTGAACTACGCCGGAATATTTACTTGCCAAGAAATTGGACAGAAATTTTCCATCGCCATTTTATCAAGAACGATAATGCTGTCAACTTTTTACGTCAAAGAGGTAAGGCCTCATTCTCAAATCTTTTAATCCTTTCATGTTGTTTTATTTTTAGGTTCTCGAGCGTTTGGCAAAGGATATGAAAGATCCACCCGAACTCTCCATAATTTCGCATTCGTATTGCACAAAAGATTATAATGGACCTGACGAAATTGACATTTACTCCGACGATTATACCTTGGCATCCCATAAGATGCTGAGTGGTTATAGGAACGTTCGGAAAGCCGAAGAACGAGACGAAGATGAAGATGAGGTCGATTCTGCAGAGGGATTAAAAAAATTTTCGATGGCTTCGAAGACAATGACAGAAACTCTTAACAAAGAGGTTCAAGATGTGAAGATGCACCAAAATGCACATGAGCATCCAACAACCGTCCCCATTCATACGTTACATTTCGTCACGAAAACTCCAAGCACTGAGAGTAGTCGCACGATATATACAAGTTTTGCTAACGATAATGAATAATAATTGATTAAGTATCGTGAAGAACAAGAAGTCACCTACCTAATTTTATTTAAATATTAAAATAATAGTTATAAGTATTTTTAAAAAATTTTTTATCGTTTAAAAATTAGGTACTCAAACTTCAGTTAATCTTACTAGTTTAATTAACTATTGATTAGTCGTAGTATACTTCAATATTATATATAAAAATAATAATAAACTTTTTTTATTTAAAAATAAACAAATTACAAAAAATTAAATTATAATTTTTTTAATTCCATATGCTTTTAGGGAACTCTTAAAAAAGTTCGTAACAGGAACTAAACGAATAAAGCGCCGAAAAACCAGTTTGAACAAGCGCAATACAACAAGCGATCAAAGATGAGACGACGAGATTGATGCATAAGTTTGTAGCGTTTTTGGTTTCCGAGGTAAGAGTGCTTTGGAAACAAATGAGTTTGAGAAATATCGATGTCAGTTTAATGTCATAGTATTGTTTTATTGAATACTTGTTGAATTTTTCAATTTGTAAAAAGTTAGGGGTAATTGTTGGCTAAAGAAAATGGAGTGTCAAGTACAAAAAAATGAACATTTCCGACATATCCTTTTGTTTGAATTTAACTGAAGAGTTAAGGCATCGGAGGCCGCTAGAACCATTTGTGCCGTTTACGGAGAGAATACTGCACGAAAATTGTTTTCTCGTTTAAAAATGGGGCATTTTGATATGAATGATTTCCCACGTTATGGGAGACCATCCGGCTTTGATGAAGACCGATTAAATGCTTCAATTCGGGATGATCCATGTCAATCAACTCGGGAATTGGGCAATGTGATGAATTGTGACCAATCAACTATCGTACGACATTTGCATTCCATGGGCAAAGTTCAAAAGTTGGGTGTTTGGGTACCATACGTTTTGAGCAAAAACAACAAATATCAGCGTGTTACCATTTGTGCTTCTTTGCTTGCTCGTCATCGTTTAGCTCGTCAGCAACATCGGCCGTTTTCATCCCAAATTATTGCTGGTGACGAAAAATGGTGCCTTTACATCAACAAAAAAAAAGAAAGAAAGAAAGCGTCGCACAAATCCTTTAAGGTGACTCGTTGTTCACTGGACTATGGTAGATTCTGTGACTATAGAGAGCAGGCCAAGCAACTGAGTCATAAGCTTTATCGTGACTATATAGTCAAAACTGAGGAGGCCATAATTGCCGATACAAGGGTATTCTGGAAATTTGTCGACGACCACAAAAAAGTTAGAGGTTACCCTACACGTATGTTTTTGGGCGATGTAATTGGTGGTTCGAGGCAGGAGTGCGTTGATCTTTTTGCTGAGCAATTCTCTGAGAGCTATTGTAGTGATGGTGGTGCTAAATATGACTATGAAGCATCTGAAATCATCGATTGTAGTTCGTTTTTGATATCCAGTGGTGATGTCTTTGATTCCATTAAGAGACTTCCGGACAGTTTATGTTGTGGTCCTGATGGCATTCCTCCCTACTTCATTAAAAGGTGCCAGTTTTCTCTGTCGCTTCCTATCTGGTATATTTTTAAGCTCTCACTATCGAGTGGTAAATTTCCCAACATTTGGAAGATTAGTTTTATTACACCAATTTTTAAAAAAGGTGATCGTCATGACATTGCTAATTATAGAGGGGTCTCGATCCAGTCAACTTTAGCTAAGATGTTGGATAAATTGGTTGCAACTCAACTTATACATGCTAGTAGGAATTGTATAGTCAGCAATCAGCACGGCTTTCTTCCTGGCCGATCTCGACAACCACTAATCTTCTGTCATTTGTTACTCATATTATAGAGTCATTTGAAGATCATAAGCATGTTGATGCCGTTTATACGGACTTCTCCAAAGCTTTTGACCGCGTTTCACACTCTACTCTGCTGTCCAAAATCGCTGCGTTGAGGTTTGGATCAATTGTGGTTAACTGGCTAGCCAGTTATCTAACAAATAGGACACAGAAGGTTCGCATTCATAATAATAAATCGAGGGATATTATGGTTTCTTCAGGGGTTCCCCAGGGGTCTCATTGTGGTCCTATCCTCTTCCTGTTGTTTATAAATGATAATGGTCAATACATAGAGCATTGCTCATTTCTGTTGTTTGCTGATGATTTAAAGATTTTTAAATCGATTGGTTCTGAGGAGGACTGTAGATTACTTCAGTGTGATCTTGACGGTCTCCACAACTGGTGTGTTGTTAATGATTTGGCTTTGAATTTCGAGAAGTGTTCAGTAATTTCTTATGCTAAACACGCGGTGGTGCCGGTCAGCTATTACATGGGTGGTGTCAAGTTGGCGCGAGTTGACGTGATTGATGACTTGGGTGTGCGACTTGATAAATGTCTAACCTTCAAGCATCACATCAAAAAAATATCCAACGGTGCACTTCGTGCTATTGGCTTTATCCGTCGACTAGGTGGTCTTTTTTCGGCTAACACTGTAAAGTTTTTATATTTTTCGCTTGTTAGATCTAAACTTGAGTACGCTTCGCCTGTGTGGTCGCCTTTATACCGGGTCCATGTTGCTAGATTGGAATCGGTGGAACGCAAGTTTCTGCGATTCTTTAGTTTTAAGCTTGGACATAAGTATGGGGACTTTTCTTATGCTTCCAGTCTTCTTCAAGCCAACTGCAGATCGTTGTAGCATAGAAGAATGGTTGCCGATCTGTGTTTTGTCCAACGCTTGGTGAATGGCGAGATTGATTGCGAATTTATGTTGTCACTGATTCAGTTTTATGTTCCAGTCCATCCTATTAGGAACCCAAAGTTACTATGGGTGAAGTTTCATGGTTCGAACTATGGATTAAATGGCCCAATATCGAGAATGTGTCGGATGGTCAACGTTTCAAACGAGAGTGACCATCAGTTTGACCTATTTCACCCGTCTTACATCGGATTCAAGAGGACTGTTATGTGGGAATTGAGTTAGTGTGGAATTTTGATTTGTTGTGTGTGCTTTTGTGTTGTATTATTTCAATTGGTATATCCGTAAATAAATAAATAAATAAACATCAAGAACAGAAATTAATGGCTGAGGAATGGGCAAAAACTGGTGCCCATCCACGCAAGGTAATGTTGTACATTTGGTGGAATAAATAAGGCGTCATCTACTATGAATTACTTCTAAGGAGTGTAACCATCACTTCTGAGGTTTATTGTCAACAACTGCGTCGCCTGGAGGCTGCAATTTAAGAAAAACGACCGGCAAGATGGCATCAAGTGGTTTTGCAGCACGATAATGCCCGTCCGCATACTGCTAACATTACAAAAGCAGCTATTCAAGACCTCGGTTGGTAGGTTATTCCACATCCGCACTATTCTCCTGATCTTGCTCCATCAGATTTTCTTCTTTTCCGCTCTCTATCCAACAATCTCCGCGGAATTTCATTTAATAACGATGTTGCTCTTCAAAAGTGACTCGACGACTTCTTCACCTCCAAACCACCGGATTTCTTCAGACGTGGAATCGAAAAACTGCCAGAACGTTGGGAGTCAATCATAAACAATGCAGGGGAATATATTATTGATTAGTTTATGTATTTGTTATAATTTATATTATAAAATAATAAGGAATTTTAGAAAAAGCGTCATAAAAACGTGCGTTGACGCGTTGGTTTCGGACCGCTTTTTGCGCGCTACATGTTAAAATGACCGGTTCGACGGGCCCGAGATGGTGGCGTAAAAATAATTGGAGGGGGGTCGGAGGCGGCGTGGAGGAGCGCAAAAGAGGCGATTTTACACCGAAATTCCTATCCGAGATCCCCAGAAGAACCCACCGGCGCGATTTTTGCACACTTGGTGGCGATTGACGCCGGAAGGTCCGAAATTATACACAAACTTATTGCCTTTTCTCGGAAATGAACCGGCGCTTCACGGTGAATTTTCAAAAATGAACAACTTTTAACGTGAAAATGCCTCTAAAGCGTAAACCCGACGTGATAAATTAGCCCGCAAAGTCTTAAAATGTTGACGCCGACAAGGTCCATCCGATGACGGCGAAAAGTTTGTAATGGCGGTTACGGGGGCGGCGGAGAGAGCGAAAAAGCCTTCTCCGCGCGGTAACGCAAGTACTTCCGAGCCGCGTGACGGATTTCGACCGGACCGGCGCCGATCGACGGCCAAAGGTCCAAACTCGCATTTAGGTTTGGTGCAGAATTTTTAAAATACCGTGGGACGCCGTACCGCTTTCCCAAAAACGAAGAATTTTAAAATTGCGTTTTTTTTTCTTAAAATATTGGTCCAAACTAGATGAAATTGTAAACGACTTGGAAATTTTACCGTCTAAAGACGTAAAGCGTGAAATTGTGATAGTTAAATTTGGAGGCGATAAATAAATTAGCTCAATATGGGACGTGGTAAAGAAGAGAAACGTTTTCTAAAATTTTCAAAATTAGACAAATTAAATTGTTTTTTTTCGTTTAATACGCCGAGGGGACAAATATAAATCGAAAATGTCTAATGTAATTGTCCTAATTGAAATGTCTAAAAAAAATGTCCGACCAAAGGCGGAGAAGGATCCGTATTAAAATGGCCAATAAATCACAATTTATTTTTGTTTTTAATTTAAAATTTCATATTTTTGAAATTTGAATTATTTTCTTTATGCCCTTGCTTTTGAACCTACGAGGAAATGTGTAAGAACCAATTTTATAGAGGACCGACGTGTGCTTGAGCCGAATTTTTTAAATTTTAAATTCGTTAATAGATAACGACGTCGTTGACGTTGGAGGTAGTATTTTCACAAAAGTTCCAAAAATTGTCCACTTTGAGTTCAAGTTTTGGGTCGCGGAAAGATAATTTTACTAAACTTTTTTCGTTGAAAATTAATTGCCTGAAGGCTGACAAGCCTACAAAAAAAATTTGAAAATTTAGTTTTTCATTTTACAGCTTTGCGGTGCGAGATACGAAAAAAGGCTATCGAGATAAAATTGTTTAGTCCCGGGGTCTACTTCCAATACCGGTGGAAAATTAAAAATCCGTTGGTAAATAAGGACGCTACGGCCGTTTGAAAAATTTTCAAAATTTCGACATTAAAGCCGTTGTGGCGCGACGACTATGAAAACTTTTTTATTTTAAAAACGGTTACGGATGGCATTTTCCACGCGCTACTTTTTCGAAAAGTATACTTTTTTTGTGGGACGTCAATTAAGGTGGCAAATTGCAAAAACGCAAATTTTGAAAAATTTCGATTTGAAATCGGACACATTTTGCATATCAATATTTGCGCGCAATTTTAAGCGAAACGAGTTGGTTTTGCGAAAAATGTTATTGAACACTTTCCATTTTATTAGGCAAACTTAAGCGGTACGTGAAGTAAAAATTTCATTTTTCCAAATTTTTTTTCAACGTCCCCACATGATGTGGGGATACTTGCAACAAAGTATTGGGATAATTTTTGAAAATTTTACTTCGCATTAAGGTGGCAAATTGCAAAAATATTCTCGGTATATTTCAAATGTGCTCCCCGTGTACCAGCGGCGGTTTGTCAATGGAGGCAAGGGAGGCTTAGCCTCCTCTCAAATTGTTGGACGGACTTGCTATTTATATTTCGTTTTAAGTTAATAGTTTTTCCAATTTTTAATTTTTTTTGAATTTGTTTAAAACAAAATTTAATTTAATAATGAAATTAGCTTATAAGAACTTGACTTACGCCTGAAATAAATTCGCAATAGTACATATCCAGCGGCTAGCCTTTCTTTATCTTATTAGTTAATTAGCACAGAGTTAGGCAACCCAGAATACGGTATTAAATCTTCAATTTTTTATCACGAATTCAGAAAAATTATGCATTTCAAGCCAATTAAAAATATAAATTACTTCAATAGCTTTTTGAATAACAAAATAATTAAATTGCATGCTTTTCATAGTTAAAAATGAATGTGGAATAATTTATTATAAGTAAACTTATTTTTTTTAAGTTTTATTTTATAAGGTAGTTAAGCTGTAAAATTAGCCTCCTCAAATGGAAAAGTCACGAGCCGCCGCTGCCGTGTACAGCACTCAAAGAAAGTAAAACTAAATGTAATCTGTCATCTGGCTCCTCCTAGTTAAATAATAAAATTTTAAATCTAAATAAAAACGCCTCGAACTTAGGGAATTTGTCAAATCCGTGGACCGATTTGTGCTACTCCCCTTCACAAGCTCAAAATTTTCATATGCCCCGTACATCAAAAGTTTAGAAAGCACTGTTATTTTGACACTTCGAAGCGCCATCTGTGCAAATTTACGAAAATTCAGTTGTAAACAAATAATAATAATAACAGCTGGTATTAAAAACTGACCAATTTGTGAACCTGTTGAAACGTAAACATTTTTAAATTTTATTATGTAACTGCATTGTGATGATTTCAATTTTGTACCTACAAAGCTCAATAAAAATCCGAATCAATTTATTACAATGTTTAACTTAATTTATCAGGTTGGTAAATCATTATTAAATTTGGTGCCCCTTAACTTATTATAAAGACTTCAATTTTCAGTTTTTAAGATTAAGCAACATTTGAAATGGCACCGACAACTTCAAGAACCTCCACCGACTTGGACACAACCGACAAAACAAAGAAGGATGCAATTTGTAAAAGCAAAGAAGGATTTGATATTGTTTCCAACTTGCCTGTCGAAATAGCCCAACTTATTTTAATGAATTTATCACCTGACGATGCCATCAGTGCTTGGCGGTGCAATAGACGTTGGAAAAATGTCATGAATAATAATCACTTTTGGTCGATGAAATGCGCAGTAGATAAATACTACGAACTTAAAGAAGAAAAAAAGTCACAGGTGTACAACAGTTTTATCGATAAGTTCATGTACTGGCAGGTAAATAAGTTACAAATTTTGTCATTATTTCGGATCTTAAATTGTGAAATTATATTTACAGGGTGTCTACATGTACAATCACAGGTTGGAACGTAATTGGAAGAATAATGCTTACAAGGAGTTACATGTTCCTCACGTAAATCATTATCACAGAATCCATTACTTTGACGACAACATGTTGATTGCAAGTACCACTCGAAATTTAATAAGAATTATCGATTCTTCTAGTGGCAAGGTAAAAAACCAATTTGGTTTTAAATTTTTCTGATCATAATTTTGTAGATTAATTCATGGTTTACTTGCTGGGTCGATGGGAAATTCGTTAAGGTTGTTCGGAGAGGAAATTTTTTGTTGGCTTATAGTACAAATAATTGTCTGAAGGTGTGGGACACTGTAAACAAAATGTGTGTTTTGGATATGGAATTGGTTACGAAAATGCTTGCAGCGGATATCCACCAAAATTTGTAAGATTTTGTCTTGTTTTTAATTTGCATGATTTAACTTAATTTTTAATTTGGTAGATTGGTATTAGGATACGAAAATGGCAAATTAAGTATTCTAAATGTTGAAAGCGGATTGGTTGTTTATGAACAGGATGGTAGTCCTATTAGATGTATATCGTTTTATAAGGAGTTTGTTTTTACTGGAAGGGTTAATGGTGTTCTTCATGCCGTAAACCTTGGTGTAGATTCTGAAATGGAGTTTTCATTTGTCTGTTGCCACAATGTACCTATTATCAAAATAGTAGTAGTAAGTATTACCATTAGGGGGGGAGGGGTACTTATGTTTGATTATTTAAAATTTGTTTTAATAATGATAGAAAGTTTGGGGATGTAGGCCTAAGTGTGGCCACCCCAAATAAATTGAAAATTTCCTATTGCAAAGAGGAAGGTTTATAGAGTATACTGTAAAATTTTCACTCGAGATGATATACATAAAATTTCGAGAAAAATCGATTTGAAAGTACGTAAATTTAGAGAAGTTTCCTTCGATTTTTGGGGTGTGCATTCGATAGGGAGGTTTATCCATCGTCAAAACCTACCCTTTCGGGGCGCCGCTGCGCTCCGCTCCGCTCTGCACCCCTCCAGGGCGGTTTTGACTCTGGTTACTATGCTAAACATACGAGAAGGCGTCTCCTATCAAAAAAAACCGGGATAAATGAAACCTGGAGCTTAGAGACCCTTGAAATAGCATTAAAAAGTACTATAGTTGCGGTATGAGGCAGTAAACTATTACGTTCCACCCCCAAAAAATCGCGTAAAAACAAAAAATAATCGATGTTACATGTACGAGAGACGAGCTGCATCTGCCGGTGCGAAATACTCGAAGTGTTAGGGTCATTCATATTGCACGTACCGTCAACAGAATGAGCGACGCGCGGGAATCTCGTTAATTTTACATGTAAATTTGCAAACTTCAAATTCGATTTACTCAAAATTTTGATAATACCTTCTCAAGTTTAAATTATATCAGTAAACTATATAAACCTTCCTCTTTGCAATAGGAAATTTTCAATTTATTTGGAGCGGCCACACTTAGGCCTCCGTACCCGAAAGTTTCCTTATGGTCTGTGTTTGCAAATAGGGAAAATATGCCTATTTTGCCCTCTTTAACAAATAAGGGGTCGTCCATAAATTACGTCACGCTCCTAGGGGGGGGTTGCGACCCTTGTGACGATGGGGGGTTCAAAAATTGTGACGTCACAAAATATATACAGGGTGTTGAATGAGTTAGCCGTTCATAGTATATTTACATGTAAAAACTTATTTATGCAAATTCCTGCTTCCCTAATTATTTTAGAAAAAAAATGAAAGACACAAAAATCATGCAGAAAAATAAACTACAAATGATAAAAGAATTATTTTCATCTAGCTTTTACTTAAAGTGGCAAAAAATGCTTTTGAAATTGTTCAAATTTTCATTTATCAGACTAGCCATGAAAGTTTCCAAGGTAATTATTTTTGATAAGTATTAAAAAACAATTGCACTTTGTTTACAGTTTTGCACTTTATTAAATTTTAATTTCATAAAATGGAAGCAAAGTACACAATTAGTGAAAAAAATCAATTTTTAAAACTATATTACTCTGGAAACAGTATACCTATGGTACGAGATCTCTTTGCTGGTTTATACCCAGAAAGACCAATCCCTACTTATTCGACAATTAAAAATGTAATTGATAATCAAAATCAATATGGATCTGTATTTAAGCCGTCATGCAAGACCTGCAGAAATAAAAGAATAAATTTAGAAGAAATCAATATTGGTGAAGCTCCAGGTACCGATATCAAAACAAATGTAATTGCTGCCGTAGTGAATAATCCTTGTATCAGTACAAGAACAATTGGTGCGGAGTTAAATATTCATCACACTACGGCGTTCAAAATTATAAAAAAACATAAATTTATATCTTATAAGTTCCAAAACCATCAAGAAATTTTTGAAGAGGATATGTACAAAAGAATGATTTTCTGTGAAAGCATTATCGAAAAGGCCAATTTGGATAGAAATTTTATTAAAAATATTTGTTTTACCGATGAGACAACGTTTAGTATTAACGGGGAACCAAATGTTCAAAATTATCGGTTTTGGTCCACCGAAAATCCTCATTTAATGATCAACAATCGTTCACAGTATCGCCAAACTGTAAATGTTTGGGCAGGGATATTAGGAGCAAACATCATCGGACCATTTTTTATTGATGGAAATTTGAATGGACTAAAATATCTAGAAATGTTACAAAACGAAATTGGACCGGCAATTGATATTGTGGCAGGAGAAAATAACGTAATCTACTATCAACAAGACGGATGTCCGGCACATTATACTAGAGATGTAACCAATTATTTAAATGAATGTTATCCCAATTCTTGGATAGGACGCAATGGACCAATAAACTGGCCAGCTCGGTCACCAGACTTGGCTCCAAATGACTTTTTTTTGTGGGGTCATTTAAAATCTAAAATTTATGGTGAACGATACCAAAGCATTGATTCATTAAAAAATAAAATTGTGGAGGAGTGTGGCAATATTACCGAAAGACAACTTGCGAATGTACGATGTAACTTTTATGATAGACTTGGTTTTTGTTTAGCTGAATACGGAAACCTGTTTGAACATTTGCTGTAAATTTAATTATTTCTTAATGTTTGTAATTGTTTATTATTAATAATTTATGTAATAAATAAATTAAATTGAATTTATTTCATGGCTAGTCTGATAAATGAAAATTGGAACAATTTCAAAAGCATTTTTTGCCACTTTAAGTAAAAGCTAGATGGAAATAATTCTTTTATCATTTGTAATTTATTTTTCTGCATGATTTTTGTGTCTTTCATTTTTTTTCTAAAATAATTAGGGAAGCAGGAATTTGCATAAATAAGTTTTTACATGTAAATATCCTATGAACGGCTAACTCATTCAACACCCGGTAGATTCAATATTTTATTATAAGTATTTAAAAAAAGTATTTTTTGAGCTTCTAAACTTAAATTTTTTTTTTAATTAATTTATTGTAGTTGGTATTCTGTAGGTGTATGTATAAATATACAGAAGCCAGTGGCGTAGCTAGAGGGGGCGGAGCGCCCCGGGTGCCACCCGATGACCCTTCATAGATGCTTCCTCTTGGGTGCTACCCCTAAAACAAAAGGTCATCAGCCGAAGTGGGGATGACACCCATGAAATCCTCCCCGGGTTTCTTTCTATTATATAAATTTGAAAAATTTGGGGGGGTTTCAAGAATATGACGTAATACTTGGAGGGGGGTTTAGGTTTGTGTGACGATGGGAGGGGATTAAAAATTGCGCGACGTAATTTATGGACGACCCCTAAGCTGTAACTTGCTATATTCAGTGCATGAACTTGGAAGATTAGGACCGGCAACTCCCTATCTAAATGCTTAAAATTTGCGAGCGCTTATGCGAATCACGAAAAACTATATCACAAGGTGGCGCTGTTCTTAATGTACATATTATGTTAAATGCATAGGTTAAATGTCATTTAAATTCAAATTTTACACGACTTTTATGCGTATTTTAGGTTAATATAAAAATAAAGTCATTTTGCACCATACATTACTATGAGGTTGAGGCAGTATACATATCATATTAATTCTGAAATAAAGTAAAGTAGAGCTGAAAAAAAAGTATTCTAAATTATTAAAAACTTAGTTATAATTAATTGAGTTTTATTCTATCATTTTTTATATTTAGTATTAATAAATGTACATTTATTTCTTGTTAGATATTTATTTTATTGTATAAAAAGTTTTGTATGTATGCAAAAATACGTTTTATAGTGAAAATATTGAAATAACGCTATAAAACTTTCGTCATTTAATTGCATAGTGTAATACCAGCATTATAGCACTAAAGTCCGCGCCATCTATTATAATAGTTTTGCGCGATTCGGTTAAGCGCTCGCATTTATAACCATAGTTGCCGGTCCTAATCTTCTAAGTTCATGATTCAGTGTTAGGAATTCTTTATACCTTTTTTAGATTCCTGCCTTCTCCTTCCACTATCATGTACTCAGTCTTGGAATAATTTATTTGTAAGCCTATTGCTTGTATTCTTCAGTTAGTTTTCTTAACATGTAGTGAACATCTTCCTCATCCTCTGCGAATATCACTTTATTATCTGCAAAATGCAACTTAAATATATTTTGAACATTGTAGGAACTATACAACAACCTTGTTTTCTTGGCCCATCTTTGTTCATTCGTCCTGAGTATATTTGCTATATCCTCCATTCTTGATATTTTAGAGCTTCATCTCAATCCATCTCTAAAGCTTGAATTTTTTTCTCATATCTTCCTTAACCGGTTTACCCAAAATTTGTGGGTAAAAAATGAAGAAAATATATTCAGATACCCCCAAATTTGTGGGTAAAATATGAAGAAAATATTTTCAGAAACCCACACATTTGTGGGTAAAAACTGAAGAAAATATTTTCAGAACCCCCACAAAATTGTGGGTAAAAACTGAAGAAAATATTTTCAGAACCCCCACAAAATTGTGGGTAAAAAATGAAAAAAATATTTTCAGAACACCCACAAATTTGGGGGTAAAAAATGAAGAAATTATTTTCAGAAACCCACATATTTGTGGGTAAAAAATTAAGAAAATATTTTCAGAAACCCACAAATTGTGGGTAAAAAATGAAGAAAATATTTTCAGAACCCCACAAATTTGTGGGTAAAAAATGAAGAAAATATTTTCAGAAACCCACAAATTTGTGAGTAAAAAATGAAGAAAATATTTTCAGAAACCCCACAAAATTGCGGGTAAACAATGAAGAAAATATTTTCAGAACCCCACAAATTTGTGGGTAAAAAATTAAGAAAATATTTTCAGAAACCCACAAATTTGTGGGTAAAAAATGAAAAAATTATTTTCAGAAACCCCACAAAATTGTGGGTAAACAATGAAGAAAATATTTTCAGAACCCCACAAATTTGTGGGTAAACAATGAAGAAAATATTTTCAGAACCCCACAAATTTGTGGGTAAAAAATGAAGAAAATATTTTCAGAAACCCACAAATTTGTGGGTAAAAAATGAAGAAAATATTTTCAGAACCCCACAAATTTGTGGGTAAAAAATGAAGAAAGAAATGCAAAAAATTTGTCAATAACAATCACATAAATTTATATTATAATAATAATAATAATTTATTGTTAGTAATATTTACAGAATAGAAATAAATACATAAGCAATGGGTCAAATACATAGAAATAATTTCATGATACAAATTTAACCTAATTAAAATTTTGAGTAATCAATGAGTGGGTCTAAGGCTCCACTCAAGACATCCTCCTTGAATTTCTTCTTAAAAGCCAAAGTTGATAGATTCCAGTAATTAGAAGGAATGTTATTTAGCAGATAGGCCGATAGATATAAAAATGAACTTTCATATTTGGCAGTCCTATGCTGTTGAATATTGTAAGTTTCCTTCACAAAACGAAGATCTTTGCCATGAACTTTATTCCTTGGTAGTAATTTATTGTAAAGATAGCTGGGTTGTAAGGTTTTCTTCACTTTACGTAATGCAGAACAAAAATGCAAACTTCTTCTTTCATTAATCTTTAAGAGACCCAGTTTACGAATGGTTGGCGTTATATGATCCTTGAAGTTGACATTAGTGACGAAGCGAATGGCAGAGTTTTGAACTTTTGAAGCTTATATTTATTTTCCAAGGTGATGCAGGGACCATAGACATAATCTCCAGAGTTCAAGTGGCTCATAACAAGTGCCTCGATCAACAGAAGTTTAACGTCAAGTGGAAGGAGTTTTTTAAAAGAGTTTAATTGCCTGAGCGAGCTATAGGCCTTTCTGATAGTGAAGGACACATGACTATCGAATTTCAACGCCTTGTCCATTAATAGGCCAAGATTATATTTATCAAGATTATAATATTATATATCGTCCCCCTTATGCCAAAACGCCAATGTGCATTGTTTGGTGCAATAAAATAAGCTAAATTTTGATTTTTTTTATTTTAAGAGTATGTACCTATATAATATTAAACAGTATATTATGCAAACAAAAACCAAAATTATTCCGGTTCTTCCTCGGATTCATTGGACTCTGGTAACGCGTCTCGGACACTTTTATCGCTCTTTAAAAGTTTGTAATAAGCATGGTGTTCCCTTGGTATAATTAACTTTTCGCACATTGTTAAGAGATCCTTCAGTTTTGGTGCTGAGATTGGTACAGTTTCAAAGTATGCCTTGGGAATAGATACGGTGGTAGAAGGTCGCCCAGATTTCCTTTTTATAGCAACTTCTGTAAAAGGCTCGTCAAATTTCGTTTTGTAAAATAATGATAGCGGTTTTTCCTTTTCATAATGCAACCAACACATTATATTTCGCATAGGAATTTTTGGCACTTTCTTGTGGTCAGCTTTAAAGTCCATAAAATCATCATGGAGCATAGTTCGGACCACAAAGACGAGGCTGACTTCTAGATCCACGAATTATTAATTTGTGCCCATCCCTCTGGTATATATACCGGGACATTCTTCATTTTGGCATAACAGAAGAAGTAACATTTTCACATTGGTCATTAAAGACCTTCAAATATTTCGTATACGGATACAGCTACGCATTTGTGGTTCTGGTATAACATAGATAATGCCTTCCTAACTACCGCTGGGCACTTAGGTCAAAATGTCAAATTTTGCACATTGGCGGTTTTGGCATAAGGGGGATCTTATTCTTAGTATTCCATAAAAAAATACTTAGGAAAATTTGCATTTCACCAACATAACAGTGAGAGAACTGGTAAAATTCGACTAATATTTTGTGGATTTCTTCACGCTCTTAAGGAACTCTTAGCACTTGGTGAAAACCAAATGTGTCATAAGTTTCTTAACTCCAAGTTAGGTAACTCTTAACGTTAGGAATTTGTTGGTGAAAACGGGCATTACTCCACCATTGTTTTCCCTATGTGTTTTTTGTTTTTAGTGAGATGTATCTATTCCACCAAACTGAGTTTCGTGCTCCTATCACCTTCCTGCTGCTTTCTATTTTGGATCTTATGTCCTCATTACTGATACCATCTGTTGTTATGATTGTTCCTAGATATTTAAACCAGCGCCGTAGCAAGCTCTTCTGGCGCAAATTTGAATATATGCGCCCCTCCACTCCCAAAAGATTCTTATCATTTTGGAAATTTTAAACTATTATTTATTGGGTTTTGTCGAGGTTTAGCGCACCCATTGCGATCACCCTTGCTATGGTGCCGGCTTAGAGTAATGAAAACAAATGGATGCTTATCAGGAACTCATTTAGGCTGCCAGAACCAGGGCATTACAGGGCAGGGCAAAAATTAATTTATTGCGAAAGAAAAACTTTCACTTTTACATCCCTCGATATTAAGAAGAACGGTAGTAGGATAGTTATGAAAAATATCACCTGCTGCCCCCCTCCCGGATTTCAGATGAAAATCGCAAAAGATTCAACGAAAAATAATAAATTTTGATGGTTCTGAATAATGGCAAGTGTACCAGGGTAATGTAAACTGCCCTGCAAATGAACCTTTTTTTATTTTCTTCAATTTTGGTTTTTAAGTCGGCATGTAAACTGCCCTCGGACTGTATAATCCCTACTTATTCGTAAGTAGGAGATTATAACAATTAGAATTTAAGAACGGCTTATTAAATAGACGGGGTGTTGTAGGGGGTAGTGAAAATCGCTAATTTCCCTCAGAACTTCATCGTTCACTTTACGTGATACATTAATACTTTATAGGGACATTATAATTTAAATTAAACTACCCGCTGCGCAAAAAGATAAATCGGTCGTTCAGAAGTGCATCAGCAGCCGGGTCGAGCTTAGGTTAGTGTTAGGTAACGAATTTTTTTTCGCAAGTTGAACGTTAGAGGCACCAGAAAAATCTCCATCCGTTTTTCATCAATGCTGCGCAAAAAGGTAAATTGGCCGCTCAGAGGTGTATCGGCCGGGTCGAGCTTAGGTTAGTGTTAGAAAATGATATTTTTTTCGTTAAGTTGAACGTTAAAAGTTAGAAGCACCAGAAATGTCAAATGTCATGAATATGGATGGCTCAACAAAAACACAATCCTCAAAGAAATTCTGCGTTCAGTCCTGAATTGTCAATGGTAATTACAATTTCTTGGTTTGATCCTGCATGTAAACTCCCCTCAACCATTTTAACATTGGAGAGCAGTTTACAGGTGAGCTTAAGTGTTGACCTTTTGGCTCGGAGGGCAGTTTACATACTTTTTGGAAATCTACCTGGCAAATGATGTCAATTTACATATACCCAGTGTACCTGGGGGGTATTCCATACCCCCGGTCATGTAATATCGATTATCATTGGGAACTTCTGAAGATCTTATATAAAATACGCTTAGTATGTCAGATTCACCGCTTCCATGGTAACGTAACGCAATACTCCCCCCCTCCCTGAATTTGGAGATTATTTTTATCTGTAGGAATTTTTCTTTTCAATTTAAATATATGTATTTGAATAACTGTCGCGATGATAACGTGATATTTTTACCGGTTACCCAGTAAGTTAAAGGGAATTGAAAAAGAACGCCAACTTTCCTAAAATCCCCTGTGTTATCATTGGACCAAAATTGAAGAGGAGAAAATTCCCTACAAATCAAAGTTTCAGGATTTCCTTTAGATCTGAAGTAAGTCCTGAAACCTCGTTTCGTTTACCATCGATGGTGAAGTTTAAATGTATGAAATTTTTATTCAAAATAAGAATTATTATTCAAAACCTTTTTCAATTGTTTCCTCTGGATTTTCTTTTTATTTCATAAATACTTAGTATGAGAAGTTTTATAGAGAATTTTGTACTCTTCAATTTTGATTTGATGATAATTTTCACTAAAAATGAAAGTAAGCTAGTTATAGACGAAAAACTACTGTAGAGAACTAAAATCCCCACTTGCGGTAAAAAAGGCCGATGGGGAATTTTAGGCGATGTTGCAAATATAATTGTGGTCAAATTTGAATATATGCGCAGCCCCCAAAACATTCTTATCTTTTTGAAAATTTTAAACTATTGTTTATTGAGTTTTGTCAAGGTTTAGCGCCCCCATTGCAATGGCACCTGAGGCAAATGCCTTAGTTGACTCACCGTTGGTACGGCTCTGATTTAAACCATTGTATTTGATTTATCTGATCCATATCATTAATCAATATTTTAATATAAAAAAATTCGGTTTTTGCAGTATTTGTTGTCAGACCCCTCTTGATAGCTATCGCTTAGTCTTCTCATCATAAATTCTAGATTGTACACATCCTGTGCTATCACTACCTGGTCATCGGCAAAATTTAGTGTGAGAAGGTGTTCTTCTTTTCCATTCATCTAATATACATTTGTCCTTATTCATTTTTTGGATAATATCAATCAGTTGTGGGTTGATGTTAAGCTTCTTCAGTGCTTTCCAGAGTCTGTTCCTAGGAATCAAATTGTAAGCCTTCTGTAGGTCTATAAATAGTCCACTGCATTTAGGATTTTGATACGGAATAATTCATACAAAATGTTTTAGTGTGTTTTTGGCTTTAATAGGGTGTTCTAAATAGTTTCTCAAAAGTCCCCAAAGATTGGGTGTCCGCTAAAGTTTTCAGGGCCTGAAAACGGCTGAAATTTCAGTTCCAAAATTAATTTTTGTGAATATCTCAATTTCTATAGGATTTAGGTAAAAAATACATCAGATAAAAAAGTAAGCTGAAGAAATTTTCTAGAAATTACTAAGATAGACATTTTTTCATATAAGCAACCGTGTCCATGATACACGCGAGTGAAATGTCATCTGAAAGCAGGTAAGTATAGTAATATAATATAATTTTGAAGGCAATGGAAGGGTTTTAGAAAAAAATGTTATTCTACATTTCGCTTTAGATTTGCTCACTTTATCGATTGAAAGAAAAAAAAATTTGAAATTGGAAAATTTCTTCAAAAAACGTAACATATTTTTCGATTTGAGCTCTTCGAAAGGACCGTTATGTTGTGGATGGATTTTTAACAATCACGCTCGTCGATTGCCGACGAATACACGTTGGACATATTAAATTTTCCTTTCGTTGTGAACCTTTTTTCTCGCCAAAATATTACCATGAATAATAAAAATAATAAAACAATAAACATGCATGAATTTGTAATGTTTTGGCGAAAAAAAAGGTTCACAACGAAAGGAAAATTTAATATGTCCAACGTGTATTCGTCGGCAATCGACGAGCGTGATTGTTAAAAATCCATCCACAACATAACGGTCCTTTCGAAGAGCTCAAATCGAAAAATATGTTACGTTTTTTGAAGAAATTTTCCAATTTCAAATTTTTTTTTCTTTCAATCGATAAAGTGAGCAAATCTAAAGCGAAATGTAGAATAACATTTTTTTCTAAAACCCTTCCCTTGCCTTCAAAATTATATTATATTACTATACTTACCTGCTTTCAGATGACATTTCACTCGCGTGTATCATGGACACGGTTGCTTATATGAAAAAATGTCTATCTTAGTAATTTCTAGAAAATTTCTTCAGCTTACTTTTTTATCTGATGTATTTTTTACCTAAATCCTATAGAAATTGAGATATTCACAAAAATTAATTTTGGAACTGAAATTTCAGCCGTTTTCAGGCGCTGAAAACTTTAGCGGACACCCAATCTTTGGGGACTTTTGAGAAACTATTTAGAACACCCTATTGAAGCCAAAAACACACTAAAACGTTTTGTATGAATTATTCCGTAGTTTGCTTGATTTTTTGACTAAAAGCAGTGGACTAAAAGGCTAAATGGGTTTCCTGTCCTACCGATATTATTTTTTCTATTAGTTGTTGCACCACAAAGATGTTATCCATATAAAATTTTCCCCGCCTGAAACCACCCTGTTCTTCACCGATTTTATTGTCCAGTTCTTCCACTAGCAAGGCCGATAGGATTTTACCGGAGAGTCTGCTAAAGGTTTTTTTTTTGTTTTAGACTGAGTAAGGATGAGGAAATCTTGTTGGTGTACTTATAAATTTCCTTGTACTGGAAAAATCCATTCCATATCTTGAGGTCACATACTTCTTTAAATCTTCCTCTGTTATTATTCACATGTTCTTCTCCAAACCATCCTACAATCCCTTTGTTTTCTGTTACGGCTTCTTCCTTAAGCCAAAATGTACCAGTTTTAAGGCGCCCCAAACTCCCTCGTTGCTCTCTTCCGATTGCATTACCCAGGAATTACCACGTAGAGGTGGAAGTAGAACTTGCTAACAGAGCTGAAAAGTATTAGGCTCTTCCTAAGGTTTTGTCGTTGCATCTTCCTCGGCATAGTGTATGACCCTAAGGCCCCTTTGATTCCCTATACCTTTTAAATAATATTAATACATACTTTGTTTTAGGTAGATAAGGGAAATAGAGGATACCTCGTTAGTTTTGCTATAGACGGTACCATTTCCATGTTTAAATTAAGTAACATGATGAATAAATTGCACACAATTTTTGCCCATCCAAGTATACCATTCTTTTTAACATATGAAGATCAATTCTTCTGCATAGGACAAGATGGAATGTCCATTGAAGTATGGAATTTTGTTACAGGACTTCGGTTATTGCGTATAAGTAAGGCAATTTCAACCTTACGGGTCTCATGAAATTTAATATTATATTTTATAGATAATGAGGTACCCATTACGTTTCTAAGAACAAATGGTAGTCACGTAATTACGTGTGCAATGAACGATAACTCGATAAAAATGTGGTGTTTAAATACGGGAAGATTTATATCACAAATCAAAGTTAAACTAGATGTAAGGAATATAAGAGGTATGTTTTTTACAAAGACGAAATTGGTTTATTTTGGCTGGTCTTCTGTTAGGAAAAATTATAGTAATGTTATGTGTATACGAAATTATGAATTGTAATGAAATGTTTTTATATATTTTTAAATTACTTGAAGATTAATTATTTTGTTCCTATTGATTGGGGAGATATTTTAATTTGTTTGGAAGTTTTATTATTATTATTACCTATAAGTCTAATCATCAACATTATTGTTCAACCAATACTTCTCGAGATATTAACAATTGAAGCAAAAGTGTGGTATTGAGAGTGTTAAGTTTTACCGTGCTATGGGAGGTGAAAATCAGTTGTTGAATAAATAGAAATTATAATATGGTGTTCTAATAAGCCATGAAGTTTTTCACATTTTTAACTTCGAATGGCTCATGCCTAAACTACTTAGATATGTGTTGTTGGGAACTTTTTGTTTTAAATAATTTTATGCTCTACAAAAATTCCTTTTCATAGTTTTGCTATCTCCGTTGATTCAGATTCCATTGCCGATTTCAAAATTGAAAATTTTATTTTGAATCTCCTACCCACAGAAAACACAAACTGAATTGACTAATAAAATTTATTAGACAATGATTTGATTAAGTGAGACTTCATGGATATAAAAAACAAAAATTAGACTATTTTAATCTATATTCTAAAGTAAACTGTACATTTTTATTGATACAAATGTTGACAAATTTTTAGTCATTTAAAAAAATATAAAAAATTTATTTAAACCAACTCATTTTCCGCTTTCATCTGACACACTTAAATTATAATTAAAAAACAAATAAAGAAACTTTTACGAAAAAACGCGCACCTCGATCAAACACAACGAACCAAATTTATTTAAACGCATAAATAGCAATTTACAAGCAAAGAATAATTACCCTAAATAACGAGACAACTCCGATAAAGATAATTTCATTAAATTAAATACTTTAACCCGATTCGGGAAACTTAGGTTTAATGGAACGATCCAAATTGTGGAAATATGGATGAGATACAACTTTTTTAGCGGAAATTCGTTTTGCCGGATCGTAAACCAACATTTGTGTTAGAAGAGAGAGCCCATCTTCGTTTAAGTGTTTGACTTGGGATGGTAAGTTGTAGTTTGTCCAATTTGGGAAGGTCGCCTTATAATCTGGCAGGGTGGAAACGCCAGGCCAATTCTCTTCGGTGGGCGTCTTCAACACTCGGAAGATCCTAAACAATTGGTCAATTTCGGAATCGCCTTGGAATAAGGGGCGTTTCATGGCCATTTCGGAAAATATACATCCCATAGACCAAATGTCGATGGGGCACGAATAACGAGACGAACCTAGCAAGACTTCCGGGGCTCGGTACCACAAAGTGACCACTTCGTGGGTGTAAACTCGTACGGGGACGCCAAATGCACGTCCTAATCCAAAGTCGGCCACCTGAAAGTTAGGACCTAAGTTTTTGTTTTGTAAGGTTTGGTTAATTTTACCTTAATGAGACCATCGGCGCTGATCAACAAATTTTGAGGCTTTAAATCGCGATGTAATACCCTACGTTGGTGGCAGAATAGTATCGCTTGGTTCATTTGGTACAGATAGCTCTTGACCAATTTTGGATCCATGTAAGATCCATTTTCAATTGTATCGATGTATTTCTTTAGGTCCATCGAAAGGTATTCAAAAATTAGGTATAACCTGAAAAATCATTGCCCAATTAGTTAATAATCCAACCTATATTTTTTGAGAGCGACTGCTGTACGGTCCTACCATGCAATAATAACCTTCGATAACGGTCTGACCTCATTGCATGCAGTTATTTAACGAGGGGCTAATTTCTGAAAAAATTGTGTACACAAGATTCGGAATTTCAAAGGAATTCCAAATTAATACCCAAGTGACAACGTTTTTGCGATATTTACCCCTCGCTTAATTTTGGGATTATAAAAGTTATAATGTGACAAATAATGTGAAAGAAAATCATTTTTAATTTTTAAAATATCGCAAAAACATTAAAAATCGAAAAATTCATTTTTATCCTATAATTGAAAACTGTAAGGCTTCCCACAGACTGATCAAGCAAAAACGTTGTGCGACAAAACGTTGTTGTTTAATCCAATCAAATTTGATTTTGTTTGATTTGAACCAATCAAATTTGATTTTGTTTCATTTGAACCAATCAAACAACAACGTTTTGTCGCACAACGTTTTTGCTTGATCAGTCTGTAGGAAGCCTTAAAATAAGCCGGTTATGTTGGATTAATTTAAGGAATTAAAAAAATTTTGAACCAGATTACATCGAAAACGAAAATTTATTGAAATGCAATTTTAGCAGAAATTTGCAATGAGTTGCCACTCGACTATAAAAATTTGTGGAAGTCTTGAAAAAAGTGTGGCAGTCTTTAAAAATTTGTGGTAGTCTTTAGAAATTTGTAGCAGTCTTAAAAAATGTATGTATGGCAGTCTTGAAAAATGTGTGACAGTCTTTAAAAATATTTTGGCATTCTGTGGGAGTCTTTACATTTGACAGTCTAGTTTGATGAATTTCGCTTGTAATTAACCCCTCTGTAATAACTAATTCTTAATTTAACAATTTCCTGGATAATTACTATTGTTTTACTGAGGGTATGGAGTTAGGCAAATTTCTTTAAAAAAATTATGGTTAGAAGTTTAGGACTTGGGTAAAAAGGTCAGATTTTGCAATTTTATTTCTCTATTTTAAGAATGAGAATACTAAGTTTGGTTAGTTTGTTTACTAATAAGTAAATTTGAAAACGATGGAGTTGCAAAATCTCCAGAGCAAGTATACGAAATTCTACTCTTAACCATCGACGATGGCCAACAGATTTAAATTGTGAAAATTCTAAAAATGAAGATTTATTGCTTGAAATTACTGACGAGAAAATCTCGGAACTAATAACAATTTGTGAAGATATGCCTATTTTGGGGACGGTCTCCTAACTTTACTCCAAAAATATTGAAAATTTCCTATAGCAAAGAGGAAGGTTTATAGAGTATACTGTAAAAATTTCACTTGCGAATGTATTATCAAAATTTAGAGAAAAATCAATTTGAAAGTACGTAAATTTAGCGCATTTTTCTTCGATTTTTGGGGTGTGCATTCGATAGGGAGGTTTATCCATCGTCAAAACCTACCCTTTCGGGGCGCCGCTGCGCTCTGCACCCCTCCAGGGCGGTTTTGACTCTGGTTACTATGCTAAACATACGAGAAGGCGCCTCCCATCAAAAAAAAACCGGGAGCTTAGAGACCCTTGAAATAGCATTAAAAAGTATAGTTGCGGTATGGGGCAGTAAACTATCACGTTTCACCCCTAAAAAATCGCGTAAAAACAAAAAATAATCGATGTTACATGTACGAGAGACGAGCTGCACGGTGCGAAATACTGTAAGTATTAGGGTCATTCATATTGCACGTACCGTCAACAGAATGAGCGACGCGCGGGAATCTCGTTAATTTTACATGTAAATTTGCAAACTTCAAATTCGATTTACTCAAAATTTTGATAATACATTTGCAGGTTTAAATTATATCAGTATACTATATAAACCTTCCTCTTTGCAATAGGAAATTTTCAATTTATTTGGAGTGGTCAAAGATAGGGGACCGTACCCCCTATTTTTTCAGGCGATTTACCTGAAGAAGTTCTTAATTTGTTCAAAAACCAACTTGCAGTACGGGTGTGGCTTTCAACTTAAAGACAGATGCAAATATAATAGAGAAACTGTTATGAAGTGTAAAGAAGTTTCAAATAAGGAAAGAACTAAACTATTTCAAAAATTGTGGAGTCTTTCATGGACTGAAATGCAAGAAAACAGAAGAAATAGAAAAATTGAGAACCGGTCAAGAAGAGAAACTATCCGGATGTACCAAAGCAGAGGGTAAAAGTATACAAGAGGATGTTCTGCAATACTTTTACAGGATACCCAGCGACCTGGAAAAGTCAGGAAATTTTTTTGAGTCAGTGAAGTCGGGGAAAACGGGAAAATCTAGAATTTTATAAAACCCAAGTTGGCTGGGTTTTAGCACTTAAGAAAGTCAGTTTGTCGGCTTCCTGCAAAACTCACCAAGTCATTTTACCTACAAACCGCATAAATGATATTTTTCTATTTTGCGTCTAAAATAAAGTCATTTCGATACGCGAATGGGTATCGAAATGGACTCATTACGATACGCAATTTTTTGTTTTAAGAGGTTGGCAGCATAAACGTCATTGAAAATAATATTAATTATTGAAACGAATGTCATTTTAAATCACATTAAAAATCTCCAAATTTGTGTTAAACATTTTAATTAACTATAAATTAAAGATATAATAATAAATAAAGAAAATTATTAACGGCAGGTATAATTTCGTTACTATGAACAAATCTACAATTTGACACAAACTTCAAAAGTTTTTCAAATTTCAATTGTTTGTAAAAATGTCAAAGTATTACCAACAAACATTAAATAAAACGAAATTTTTAAAATGACAATCATTTAATATTGTCCTTTTTCTTTAATTTTAAACCATAAAAAAAGCAAAATAGAAAAAATTGTATAAAGTACTCGTTTTATAATTGTTTTTATCGCACTTATCCTTTAGAAAACTCCCCGCTACGCGGGTCGTTTTCTAAACAGATTTCGTGCGATAAAAACATCAATTATAAAACTCGTTCTTTAATATACTATTTCTTACTTTATTTAATTCTTCTCTTGCATTCTGACCTGATTCGAATAAAAATTAGTTTTAAAATTGATTTTTCATTCCAAAATGATTTTAGTTGAAATTTGACTACTTTTTGATATACAGTCAACTCTCTCTTTGTGGGCACCCCTTATAAGCTGACACTTTTTAGGACAACCATATCAACTCAACCAATTTTTTGCGATTATATCCATGTGCCTCTTCGATTTTGCTCAAATTTGGTATACTTCTAAGTTATTCTAAATAAAGGGACCCATATTTTTTTGTTTGGCCCTAAAGTGGTCCATTTACATTGTACGCCCCTCCAAAATAATTCAAATTTGGCTTGTAGAGCTTCGATAAATATTTTGATAAATTAAAAACAAATTGTTTTGTGAAGTGAAGATATTGAATAGGTCTTTTTAGTGAGTTTTTTTGTGTAAATAATTAAAGTCACAAATTAAGGCTCTGATCAAATTTTGACTTTGAGTGCCCCTACCCCAAAAGTGGGGTAATTACAATTCTCAAAAAATATAGTACTAATCTTTATAATACGTTTGGCTACTTGCATACCAAATTTGAGAGAGGGAACGCTTTTGGTGTTTTCGGTACTTTTGGTAAAGTGTTTCGATTTATGACCACGATCGTTCATTTCGATGTCACTCCTAAATCAAAAGCGTACCCACTCTCAAATTTGGTATGCAAGTAGCCAAAAGTATAATAAAGATAATTTTTTTTTTGAGAATTTTAAATTACTTCGTTTTTGCAGGAGAGGCACTCAAAATCAAAATTTGATCAGGGCCCCCATTTTGTGACCTTAATTATATCCACAAAAGAGGCCTCTCTTCAATATCTTTATTTCACAAAAAAAAATTGTGCCTGTAAGTGGTACGGTAGAAATTATTTATCGAAGCTCTACAAACCAAATTTGAATAATTTTAGGACCAAACAAAAAGTTATGGGTCCGTTTATCTATATATATAAAATTCAATGTATGTATGTATGTTTTCTATACAATTCTACACCGTTTGACCAATCTCTACCAAATTTGGTGTAGAAGCTATTTACAATGCTACGAAAAACATAGGCTACTTTAGAATCTTGCCGCGAACTTTGGTCAAGCGCTGTATTAGCTTGACCAACGTTAGTGCGGATCAACGGATCAACGTATTAACGAACGATATCTATATATATAAAATTCAATGTATGTATGTATGTATGTTTTCTATACAATTCTACACCGTTTGACCAATCTCTACCAAATTTGGTGTAGAAGCTATTTACAATGCTACGAAAAACATAGGCTACTTTAGAATCTTGCCGCGAACTTTGGTCAAGCGCTGTATTAGCTTGACCAACGTTAGTGCGGATCAACGTTTCAACGGATCAACGTATTAACGAACGATATCTATATATATAAAATTCAATGTATGTATGGATGTATGTAAGAAGAACAGGAATTGGCAATATCGCTGCGTGCTTTCGAAAATTCCTTATTAGAAGACGAAGGGGAGGAGGAAAAGGAAGAACACAAAGAACAAGAGTAATTGGCAAAAATAAAATTAAGTAAAATTAGAAATTATTGTGGTTTTTGTGAATACTTAACAGTTTTGTTAAACTTTTTTTTATTAAACCTTGATTTGTATTTTTTATTAATTTATTTATTTAATCCTTTTTTAATAAGTTTGGTATTTGCGATGACCAAATAAGTCGCAAGGTCATTATGTGGATTGGATCTAAAAAATACATGTAGACAAATATTGAAATTTGGGCAGGACAACGTCTGCCGGGTCAGCTAGTTTGAAATAACTTAGAAGTATACTAAATTTGAGCAAAATCGAAGAGGGTCATGAAAATACATTGATTGATTTGACATGGAATGACCCTATAGGGTGCAAATAATAATTTCCCTCTTAAGCAGACACCCTATTAACCGGATACGGACACTAAATTTTGCCGTCAAGAACGTTAAACCTCTCTTATTTAATAGCTTTATTTGTTTATTAAAAAGTATACCAAGTTCTAAAAATAATTTGCAATGCAAACTTTTATACTTGTGACTCTGAAAGATTACATAATTATTAATGACTTGCACCTACTAATTAATTCTAGACCGAGCAACAATTCAATTTCCTCACAAAACATTCAGAAATTATTACTGTTTAGTTCAATTACATAATATCGTCCCCCTTATGCCAAAACCACGAATGTGCAAAAATTGCCATTTTGACACTTGAAAGAAAGTGCACTTTCTTTCTAAAGACTTTTCCATTTGAGGCTAATTTTACAGCTTAACTACCTTATAAAATAAAACTTTAAAAAAAATAAATTTAATAAAATATTATTCAATCTGCGGTAGACACGTGTTTCGGGCTCGTTGGCTATCTTCAGTACTGTGTACAATGGAAAAAATTGTTCGATGAGTGCAGAGTGTTTTTTGGAAAAATGCTGTACAATATACAGATTAATATTATTTTAAGTCATTCGAAATTTATGAAGCTTTAAACGTAAGAGGTATACGGCGATTTTTAGTATTCGCGAAGTGATCGATGATATTCTCGTAGAATTCATTATTTCAAGACAATAAGGTAACGAATTCCTTTTCAATAGACATTACCGCGACGTAACTTAACCGATTTTGGTTCATCGTAATCTGGTAAATCAAATGTCGTTTTTCTTTTTTTCTGAGCCGGCTCGCAATTTAATTCTAAACTGTTAAATATGTTGTCAAAATACAAATCATCACTACGGTATCTATGCAGAGTTTTTTATTAATTTGGCGAAATTAATATCGGTAAGTTTACTTTGTAAAATTGAAAATAATACGTCTGTCTGTTCAAAGTTTCTAATAAAAAAGCAAAATTTTGATTCATTTAAATATTGTCTTAAACCTACCGCTTCTCCAATAGTTTGAGTCGTTTTTAAAATCATCGCTGTCGATTATAAAATTAAATACGTCAATTAATTGTTGTTTTCTTAATTGCACTGTAAATACTGCACTTCACTTTTATACGTGTACAATACAAGTGATTATATTTTTAGAACATATCGTCAGGTTGTTGGTAAAAGTGACCAACTACATGAACATAATTTTACAGTAGAGCCATTACAACATTAAATAATATCGAGCATTATTACAAAATCATCTTGATTGAAAATTATTCATTAAAATACTTCAAATTTTTTATTGAATAATTTTCAATCAAGATGATATAATGCTCGATATTATTTAATGTTGTAATGGCTCTACTGTAAAATTATGTTTATGTTGGTTGGTAACTTTTACCAACAACCCGACGATATGCATGAATAATGCAAAGATTTGCAGGTGTCTCTTTGATAAGACGCTCACGCATATGAGCCCAGCCTCAAACGTGTGTAAAATTACTATCTTCGTACATTTAGTAAAATAACACAGAATAGTACGCGTTTATCTTACAAGCTTATTACTTACAATTCATCTGTTAATCGCTCACGTTGATTATGAAATTTACTAACCAGTAGCCTCTATGACGTTCTCGGACGTAGAACATGCGAGTTAAGATTTAATACCGTATTCTGGGTTGCCTAACTCTGTGCTAATAAACTAAGATAAGCCTTTAGGCTAGCCGCTGGATATGTACTATTTCGAATTTATTTCAGGCGTAAGTCAAGTTCTTAAGCTAATTTTATTATTAAATTAAATTTTGTTTTAAACAAATTCAAAAAAAATTAAAAATTGGAAAAACTATTAACTTAAAACGAAATATAAATAGCAAGTCCGTCCAACAATTTGAGAGGAGGCTAAGCCTCCCTTGCCTCCATTGACAAACCGCCGCTGCTCGTCTTACATCAGGACATTTCTGGCGTCATTTCTTGCGCCATTTCTTGAGCAATATAAATTGCCTAGTTTAAAAAGCAAATGTCCTGGCTCAGATTGTAGGCAATATATTTAGCGCGTGCTCTATTCTTGAACAATTTGCCTGTGAGCGTGCGCAGTACAGATTGAATGCGCTGGTAGTAATTATTGTCAACTAAACTAGCAAACAAATTTATATTCTATGTAGCCACTTTTCCTGCCAATTCTTTCGCACCCTCGGTTTTGGTTTGTTTTTCAAACGTCTTTTCAGTAATTTTTTTAATACTATTATGTTTGCTGCAATTACATTTTCTGCAATTAAATAGCTTTCTTTATCCATTTCAATTTTTTTATGTGTAGCACAATTTTCACAATTTACAACACTAAATTATCCTTTGTTTAATCTTACTGCGCACGCTCGCAGGCAAATTGCGTTGAAAATTGCCTCAAAATAGAACAGGTTCTATATATTTGGCCTACAAAATGTTTCACGTAATTTTACTTCATAATTTAGTTCAAAATACACTTGACTGAAAACTAGAAAATGCACATTCGTGGTTTTGGCATAAGGAGAACGATATCTTCTTCTTAAAGTACCGTATCCGCTCTAGACCAGTGCCGATAATTTTTGAAACCGAAAAAAATAGCAGTAGGATGAAACCCATTGTAAAAGGAAGAGAATATAACAAAACTGAAAGGAAAAATAATTTACGGGCGATCTGAGGTCGGGAAGTGGAAGGGGGTGAGTTTTAAGGGTAGAAAACTGTTTTTCTCGATTTCCGGCAAAACCACAAGTCCTATGGAAAAAAGTTAAATGGCAAAGTTGTAGGTAATACAAAGATCTACAACTTTTGTATTTACACTTTTTTCACATAACCTCAAAATTTATGTGAAAAATTCAAATAACCAAGTTTTTGGTTTTTAATTTTTATCTTTTACAAAAAAAAATTTTTTTTCACGAAATTTGGTGAAAACTTACCTTTTTATGTCCCAAACACACTGTAATTTTTTTGGTTTAAAATATTTATTTTTCACCTTATTTTGACTTAATATCGAAAAAGCACCCTAATTTTCAATCGAAAATTCTCGCGTCAAAATATCTGCTTTTTTAAAAAATTCGGTGGGCTTTTTGTTCGTTGATATCTCTACTTTTCGATGGCGTAACAAAATATATACATTACTATGGTAAATATTCTCAAAAATGCAAAGAAACGAAAAAAACTCGAATCCGAAAATTTTATTTATTAAATATATTTAAAAAATTAATTTTTATAGATGAAATCGTAAAGAAAGTGAAAAAAAGTGATTTTTCTTCAAAAAAGTGAAGAAAAGTGTATGATTTTTAAAAAAGTGAAAAAGGTGAAAAAAGTGACACTGTGGCAACCCTAAAATTATTTATGAAATATATTAAAAACTTAAATTTTTATAGGTGAAATCGTAAAGAAAGTGAATTAAATAAGTGAAGAAAAGTGTATGATTTTCAAAAAAATGAAAAAGGTGAAAAAAGCGACTGTGGCAACCCTGAAATTATTTATTAAATATATTAAAAAAATTTAATTTTTATAGGTGAAATCGTAAAGAAAGTGAAAAAAGTGAATTTCCTTCAAAAAAGTGAAAAAGGTGAAAAAAGTGACACTGTGGCAACCCTGAATTATGCACTGTGTACACTTTTAGCATTCGGCGAGAAAAATAATTGAGGTTCCTTGCTTAATATTTTAAATAAATTAACAATTTGTAAAAATATATTTTAACCTCTTCAAGGAAAAATTAATTTTTTAAACAATATAAATTTGTCTTTTAGGCTCCAAAAATAAACGAGGCATCAAATCAAGTCAAAACGTACACAAATGTGATTGTGCCCCTAAAGAGGGTTAAATTACTATTTCCTACTCTTAGGTATTCTTTTATATGATAATAATCATTAATCAGATTAGGGAGCGTTTCAAGTATTACGTAACGAATTTGGGGGGTGGGGGGGTCTTGTAAAACGTTACGATGCGTTACAGGGGCGGGAGGGGGGGTTTGAACTACGCGTTACGTAACATTGTTTTTTTTAATAACAAAGGTATTTTAGCGACTTTCCGGTACTTTACGCCACATAATTGTGACTTTTAGGTAAAAATAGTCACTTGGTGGTTACGTAACGTTTTACTAGGGGGGGGGTACAGAAAAACGTTACGGCGCGTAACATGGGGGGGGGGGTCAAAAATCTCCAAAAATTGCGTTACGTAATACTTGAACGCTCCCTTACATGAACTCCAAAAATATTTGTACACCAGACTTTCTCTGTGATTTTTAACATCAATTTTTAAATTATTATTTGTTTTGTCAATTTGTTTTCCGATTTACTGAAAAAGTGAGGGAAATTTTAGTCAGGGAATAGCTTTGAACAATTCATTGGGCCCCTATAAAATATATTAAGCTATTGCTGCCATGCCCTCAAGAACATTTAAGTTTTTATCAATATCGAATGTTTCAAACATTTTTTTCTACAGGCATTAATAAATTTAAATATCAACAATCAGATTCCCAATATTTGGAGTTAATTTCAAGAACAAAATAATAAAAAAATGTAGCTCTTTATTAAAATGTTTAACCCTTTCACCGATTTTACCAAAATTTGGGGGTCCAAAATATTTATGCTTAAAGGCATTCAAAATGTTGGGTCAAGGGGTTATTTTATTCTTAAATTTTGGAAAGTTTATGGATTTATTTAGAATCAAGAAAAATAAATTTATGATTTCGAAATTTTAATAATAAAAAAAATAATCATTATTTAAAAATTTTTAAAAGGGAAAATAAATTGATAAATCTTTAATTACGAGGACCATTGTGATATTCTTCCAAGAAAATTATATCTTATATATAGAAATTTATGTGTTTGTTATTGACAAATTTTTTGCATTTCTTTTTTCATTTTTTACCCACAAATTTGTGGTTTTTTACCCACAAATGGTAAACCGGTGAAAGGGTTAAGCAAATGAAAATCGTATTTATGAGATATTTCCACAAAAAACTTCAGGATCACACCGTGCTCAAATAAAATATTATTTATGCCGTTCCCGTTGAACCATTCCCAAACAAAAAATTATTGCACAGCCGGACCGTGCACTAATCACTCCCTTATTTTATTGCAAGAATAAAATTTTCGCTTACCCAACCAAAGCTGGCTGCGAAGAGGAAAAAATTTAAGAAAGTGATTCCAACCACCAACTTATAACATCAACAAAAATTGCAAATTTATGTACTCAAACCGTTACCCTCAATATACAGGGTGTTCCCATGACCGTGGAGAACTTTTTTAAAGATCATTCGCTTGTCTACAAATTAGGTTATAACCCCTTATCGTCTAGAATCAACGGATTTCGAGTTATAAATTAAATTAAGGGAAAAAATGTTTAAAAAATTCAGGGTTTTTTTTTTTAATTTTCTTGCGAACCCCATATCTCTTAAACGAAACGTCTAAGAGAAAAACTAACGGCCCAAACCGGATAGGGAATTTAACGGGCTACAACTTTCGTCAAATAAATTTTTTTGGGCAACCAACCGTTTTCACAGAAACTCTGAAAATAATGAACAAGATGTAGGTAAAAAAAATAAATTCACAAAATTAATTTAATAAATGCTCAAAATGGCCTCCCTCATTTTCAGCACAGGCGTGCTCTTTTCAAAAGGTGTTGCACGGTATTATTTAATACGTTTTAACAATGTTTAAACATTAAAACAAATGCTATAAATCGAATTGAGATTTTTAGTAATTATGTGAATTTATATTTTTTACCTACACCTTGTTCATTATTTTCAGAGTTTCTGTGAAAACGGTTGGTTGCCCAAAAAAATTTATTTGACGAAAGTTGTAGCCCGTTAAATTCCCTATCCGGTTTGGGCCGTTAGTTTTTCTCTTAGACGTTTCGTTTAAGAGATACGGGGTTCGCATGAAAATTTAAAAAAAAAACCTGAATTTTTTAAACATTTTTTCCCTTAATTTAATTTATAACTCGAAATCCGTTGATTCTAGACGACAAGGGGTTATAACCTAATTTGTAGACAAGCGAATGATCTTTAAAAAAGTTCTAATCCATTAACCTTAAAAAATCAATAATATCGGAGCTATGGCCGTTTGAAATCAGAAATTCAAAAAATTGCTTTAAAGGGAGGTACCCCCCAAGGGTTTGGACTTGGGCAAAAATTTTATTTGAAAATTTGTCTTAGAAAAGTGTCCTTTATCACCACCTCAAAGATTCTCCACGGTCAAGGGGACACCTTGTATATTATAAAATTTGTAATTTTTGTTGAAACCCGCAGTTACATAAACCACCACCAACTCGACTAAATAATGAAAACTATTACCACCTCGACTCTTCCATGAGAATATCCTCAAGCGTGACGATATTGGGATGACGAAGTTCCTTGAGCAGAGAAATTTCACGAATGGCAGTGGAAGGTACGCCTTCGTCTTGTGATTCAAGTCTAAATCATAAAATTATGAAACCGCGTAAACCAAAAAACAAGATAACCTTACCTGATTTTCTTCATGGCCACTAACTGACCAGTTTTTTTGTTTCGACCCTTATAAACCACACCGTAGGTGCCTTCACCGATCTTTTCCATTTTTGTGAAATCCTCCATGATCTCGACGTTGTTATTTCACTAAAATTTTAATTCATTATTTTAAATTTTAACGGTCAAAACCGTCATTTTGCGATAACACACAAAGTGGTGTAAAAAAAAACGACATCGTTAGAAGGTCCATTTCGCCGCGTTGAAGTAAAATTTGGGGCGGTTTTAACCCCTAATATGAAACGGAAGTACTTAACCGGCAAATAACCGCAATTTCGCGGGCGAGTCGTTAATTTTGTTTTGTTAAAGTTTAACCTTATTTACAAAGCTTAATTAACGTATAAATTGTACTTACATAATTCTAAAATACACAAATAATTCAAATTAAGTTCATAAACCCTAACGAACACCCACTCGACAAAATGGAGGGATAAATTTCGTTGACACAGGATTTAAAATTGAAATACGACCAATCGTGCCTTGTTTGTTTATTTTTCGAACAAGTGTAAGTACAAAATGTGTTTCTGTCGTTGTTTCGTTCAGGTGATTTTCACTTGCTTTCTCTCTCTTTTTAATTTTATCGCAGATATAATGGGGAAACTGACATGTGCAGGTTCATTGATTATAATAAACAAAAAGATATGCAGTGTAAAAAAAGTTCGTATTAAATTACATTAGAATTAATTGACAACGATTAGAAATTTTAAAAAAATATTTTTTTAAAATGAAACCCAAAATTGGCTTGAGCTTGCAAAATATTCGGGCTAGCTAAAATTTGGCAGCCTTGTATATATATTGAAGTGTCGTAATGAATTCCACAAAAATCTCATACCAGCGTCACCCAAAATTGGGGGTTTTGGTCCCTCTGATACGGTTTTTTGCCTATAGCTCGCTTATTTTTACCTTTACGAAAAATTATCATCAGACCAAGTTTGAAGACTATAAAATTCTCTACAAAATAAAATTTTTCCAAGTTTTCATACGGTATAATATTCCTGAAATAACTTACCGAAAACACGACCCACCTTTAAAATGGTACAATATTTTTATTCATTGAATGAAGATTAATGTTTTAAGACAGGCAAAATGCGTTTAAAAATAAAGGAACTAAATCGGAACAAAGGTTTAAATTTAAAGAACAAAATAGATTTTTTTAAATTATAATTTAAAGGGTTTTGGCCCCACAACGCGATTTTTTGTCTATAGCTAGCTTATTTTCATTTTTATAAAAAATTATCAAGACACCAAATTAAAGAGCATGAAGTTCTCTACAAATTATATTTTTTCCAAATTTTTCTATGGAAAAATTTCTATTCCTGTAATAACCTCAACCACCATTTTAAAAAAATGGCGACCAAATCCGCATTTTAACATTTATTTCATGCTATCAAAAAATACTACATACAAAAAATGTTTTACATAGTAATATTATCTACAGCTTTTGTTATTTTTATTTTTTCGTTAGAGCTCTCGTTTACGATATTTGGGTAGGGGGTCGACCATAAATTATGTCACGCTCCTGGGGGGGGTCCGACCCTTGTGACGTTGTTTGACGATGGGGGGCGGGGGGTTTTTAAAAATTGTGACGTTACAAAATATATCTCTTATTATAAAAGGCCAAGTCCTTCCTTCCTTCCTTCCTTCATTCTGTCTGTCCCACGGAAATACCCGAAGCAAACCGAACCGAACCGAACGCATAACGGATAATACGTATCATCGGATCAACGTATCATCGGATGAACGTATCATCGTATCAACGTATCATCGTATCAACGTATCATCGGATCAACGTATCATCGTATCATTTTGTCTATATAGGACAGCTATTTCCAAAAAAGCATTATGTGAACTTCCATAATGGATAATGAAAATTTTGAAAATCCTGCTGCAAAGCGACGGCGATTGAATCGTGAGAGAAAAGCACGTACAAGAGCTAATAACACAAAAGAACAGCTTCGATCACAGCGACAAGCTGACGCTCGGTCTCATGCGATACGTCGACAACGTGAAACTTTGGAACAAACTCAAGCGCGGCAAGCTGCTGACGCTCGGTCCCATGCGATACGTCAACAACGTGAAACATTAGAAGAAACTCAAGCGCGGCAAGCTGCTAACGCTCTATCCCATGCGACACGTCAACAACGTGAAACATTAGAAGAAACTCAAGCGCGGCAAGCTGCTAACGCTCTATCCCATGCGACACGTCAACAACGTGAAACTTTAGAAGAAACTCAAGCGCGCCAAACTGCTGACGCTCGATCCCATGCGATACATCGACAGAAAGAAAATCGATACCAAAGTCAAGCAATTCAACTCCAAATAAGAGCATTGAGATTTGATGAATCTCACGTTACTCGACACGATTGTGGAGAAATGAATTCCATCTGTCAGTTCTGCGGCTCCAAGAATTTCGCCAAGGAGCGTCCAGTTGATAAACAATTTAACAACTGCTGTCATAAAGGAAAAGTGAAGATTCCGCAACCGCTCGATCAACATGGGAATCTATTGTTATATCCCGAATTTCTTCGCTCTATGCTTTCAGATTCAGAAAATCCTTACTACAAGAACTTTCGTCAGCACATCCGCTCTTACAATTCCTCGGTTTCTTTCGCTTCAATGGGAGCAGAGATTGTTTCAATGCCGGGTAACGGACCATACGTTTTCAAAATTCATGGACAGACGTACCACAGAACCACAAACCTGTATCCACCTGAAGGACAAACAAGAAAGTTTGCACAACTGTATGTAATGGACACGACAGAAGCGGTCAATGAACGAGTAAATCTGCCTGAGAATAGAGGTTGTCTACCTGAAGTGATTGAGAAAATCGATCGTTTCTTCCGCGTCAACAATCGTATCGCAGCTTCATATTGCCTGATGAAAGAAATTGAGCAACAAGAGCGTGTACGAGCCGAAGAAGAAGGACAACCAGTTCCGGTCGTCAATATGGTGATGCGGCGCGATCGGCAGTCTGATCAAAGACGTTACAATGCTCCAGCGTCCAATGAAATTGCAATGGTGTTCGTAAATGATGACGGCGAACCTCCATTTGAACGTGATATCCGTATCTATCCTCGAAATCCCGTCGACAATGCACAACAATTCATTCGTATCAATATTCTCAGTCCAAATCTTGACCCTATGACTTATGGCATTCTTTATCCGTTTGGCGAACCGGGGTGGCAACCCAATTGGAGTTGCGAAGAATATCGGCAATCCCGTAATAAAATCAACATGTTACAATTTAAAGTTGCGCAAACAGCAATTAGAAACGATTTCAATCCGATCATGAGTGCGGGAAAACTTACGCAACAGTGGATTGTCGACTCATATTTGCAAGTGGAAGCCAATAATTTGAACGTCCGTCCGCATAATTCAAAATCATACAGAGCGTTTCAAATCGTGTTGGAAATACCCTGTGTGTATAGAAGTCTAAGAACTGGGTAGGCAGTGCGCTACTTTTAGGCTTCTGTACAAAGTATAACAAGAAGCCTTATTTAGGCTTCTATGCAAGGTATAGAAAGAAGCCTTATGGTCTGGCTTCGTGTCCGTCCGCATGTTTCAGAGCCAATCATAACGTTGATCAACTGAAACGTTGTTATATTGTAAACTAGATGATAAGCTACCCAAGGTAACTTAAGTTGAATGAAGATTAAGGAAAGCTCTCAGTGCAATCCAAAAGCCATATGACCTTGACTGCCTGCCCGTCCTTCTAGCTGCCCGTCCTCGGACGGGGTATCATCTAGTAATAATTATAACAAACAGATTATCCGATAATAATTCCAGGACAAAGAGATTAACTTATAATTCAACCGCTTTTACCAACTTAATGCGTGATTGTTCGCTGAATTTGTACTCAGGTAAAACTAGGAAGCAATACAATTTGTGGATCTGAATTACATTTGATGCTTTCTCAAATATAATTGACAAATCTGCATTTCAATTATCGCTTTCTCACATGTGACCGTTTCTGAAATAAAACAGGAAGGTGTAGATCATGGGTAGCCAAACTTTTTTGATCGTTGACCACTTAAAATTTTCAAATTCTCTTATCGACCCCCCTCTATAAAAATTGCGAAAAAACCAATTAAAGTAGGCTATGTTCGGGGACATGGCCGTATGGTTTAACGTGAATACGTCGTCGCAGGATACCCATTTTCGTTCCAAGCTTTTGCTTAATAATGACAATTCGAAATTTATCATTTCTACACTTTTCGTACACACACACAATTTTCGTTTTTAAAAAAATAATCAAATCTGCTGATCGAACAAAATTCCACTTAGACGCTTATCGATCTACTAAGAACATTTATTGATTAAGCTGCCACCACCGTTCAACCGATTACGCCCACCGTAGAATTCTGTTCTCAAAAAAACACACTATCAATTTGGTACGTGACTTTCTGGTAATAAGCCCCAGACACTCCCCGGTTTGGCGTTACGTACCCCGGCTAAATATTGAAGTTGAAACTTCGGTGCGGGCAAAACGACACTAAGCTCGACACTGAAAAAAAAGAACGTTCTTTTCCTCAACAGGAAAAACGAAAACACTGAATTTTCAAAAACAATATTTATTAATAATGATTAAATTTAAAAAACACATGTACACTTTACATAAAATATCTCTTACAATTTAGGATGGCCCTTTTAAAAACATATTTATACAATCCAAAATAATCAAACATGGTACTTACATACATCTTTTGCAGACCCAGACCACGGAACAGGGCAAAGACCTTTCCTTGTCTATTCCCCAAAATCAAGATAAACTCAATAAACAAAACTATTTGACAACCACTTAAAACACAAACTCAACAAAGACACTCCCTTAACTATTGTCCAATACAAAATCACAATTACCAAACTCCTAAAAATGTTCCGCACAAGAGAATTTACAATACTCAATTCAACTACATATTAACATTAATCCCGAAAACCCCATGGCCCCCGGCCGCGTCTCTACGGGTGCACCCCGACTTCTGACTCTACGGGCGCACCCCCGACTTCTCCCTCCCGACTAATTAATTCAACCATATTTATACCTTTCAGAAATCACGAGGGTTGACCTTCCATAGCGTGAGAATTTGCACCACTGACAAATTTCACATATAGACAGATACATCCCTATCGCTTTTTAACGAGAAGCAATGTCTACTGATTGCTTCAATGCAATCAAATCCTGATTGCTTCATCAATGCAATCGCGTAGACTGCATTGAAATATCCGGTCAAATTAGCGATACTCCACTGTTGTCTGAAATCAAACAGTTCACCTGAACAAAGAACAGTGTAAAAGTCATCTTCAGACGCAGGAAGTTCGCATGCAGCTGAAAATTGATAAAATCCATTATCAATTCTCGTTCGCGCTATAAAACTTATCTCTTCCGCTGTTGATAAATATGGTTGATTAACAATCATCAGTTATTATCTCAATAATAATTTATAACCCAATTGGTTCGCCTGCTATATTTTAAAGATGGATTCTTTTCTTTATGTTTTATCTGTGCGAACACACTAACAATTATTGGCAAGTGATCTGAAGAGAGATCTAGGCAGGATTTTGCCTTGACTTTCCTAGTATCGATTCCTTTTGTAACGCAGAAGTCAATTAGGTCTGGTGTTTTCTCCCTGTGAGTAGGCCAATAAGTTGGTTCGCCTACTACTACTACTACTACTAATAATAATAAACTAAATGAATTTAAGTTTATTGACTTATGCAGCTTTATATAATTCTCTGCCTTTTGTCGTGTTTAGTCGTGAACCCCACATATAATGCTTTGCGTTGAAATCGCCACCAACTATGAATCGATTCCCAAGTGAATTGAAAAATTCTTCATAATTTTCTTTTTTTATTTGATATTTTGGTGGACAATATATAGCCGTGATAGTACAGTCGCCCAAGTTATCTTCCAAAACAATGCTAGTGGCCTGTATGTGTTCCTTTTTGTACCCTTGTGCTTCGTGGTGCTTTATTTCGTCACGGATAATCAAGGCCGTTCCTCCATGAGCTTTTCCTTCCTTTGGATTCCTAGTGTGGTAGATTTTATATTTTGGGATTTTTATATAATGTTTGTCTGTTATGTGAGATTCTGAAATCAACATAATAATTATCAATGTTTTGGTTTATTAAGAATGTTTTGACTTCCAGTAGATGCTGATTTAGCCCGTTTGCATTCCAAACAGCTATTTTATATTTACAGTGTACTTCCATTAATTTTGTTGACAAGTACAGTCAAAATGTTTAACATTATGCTCATATTGCGGGAATTGTCCTTATTTTGTTCGATAAGTTCTCGCATCAGGGTTTTTAATTCGCTTGTTTCATTATTTGTAGGTTGGTTATTGTTAGAGTTTGTAGATACATTTGTTTCCCAGTTTGAATAATTTGGTTGCGCGATGTTGTTCGATGTTTGGGCGTATATTCCATCTACTTGAGTAGGAAGTCTGGGGAAATTGGGGAAGTCTGGGGATTTTTTACAGTAATTTTTGGTATGACCATATTCTTGGCATCTCGAGAACTGTGGGATTACACGCTTAGGCCCAGTTGTTCAGTTTCGGGTTATCTTTTAACCTGGGTTATTTTCCATAGAAATGATTGTTTCAAGAATTGTATCCATGGAAAATAATTCAGGTTAAAAGATAACCTAATACTGAACAACTGGGCTTTAGTGTGGGGAGGCTCAAACTTTACTGTGTAGTTTCCAATTAATTTTATCTTGTAGACATCTTTATTGCTATCATTAGCTTTTAAATCAATGAAGATCATCGGCAGTGGATTCTTGGTTCCTCTATGTTTAATGTAGTAAATTGGAAGTAAAAATAACTCGAAATCGTCTGTTGCATTTTTTTGGGCCAAGTGGGACAGGATCGACATAGTGTATCTACAAAATTTAATTCTTTGATCACTATGCCGGACGCTATGAAAGAATTCAAATAGTTAAGAAAATTTTGAGTGCGAATGTTTTATAGTTTTATTTTATTTAAATTCACCTCCATAAGTAGATATAACAATAATTATAATAGAACTACTTCTTGTACAATATATACAATAGTGACATACTACAGAGAAGAAATGAAGTAAAATGGCATTTATGGAGAAATTTATACATCAGTGATCTCTCTAATCCAATCTCGATAGGGGGATATTCGTGTATGTATGTCGGGAACTTCTTTACTAATGCAATACACATTTACCGATGTAACAGCATGCAGTTTTCCATCAGACACTACGGGATTTCCGTCGTCATAAAAACAAAGGCCTTGCCCACCGTCAGGAAGCTTGTAAGTGCACATAAATGCATCTGTCAATTCTAACAGTTTGCATAATATTGTGGGTAAAGCTGTTACATTGATGTACTGTAGAGTATTTGTTGGAGCAATGGGCCATATTGCTTTAGTGCCCCAACCTGATATGGTAACAGCCATCACGCCCGGCGCGTTACCACTAAATAATTCAATAGGCTGTGTAAAATTATCATAACGAATTTCATCTTTTACTCTAATTACACCAACATCGTGTAAATATGGGTACGAAGGAAATCGGACACAATCTGGATGTTCGAGTGAGTTTTCAACATCATGAGTTGTTCCTCCGTTAAGATAAATTGAACCTACCACAACTTTCATTTTATCAGGTTTCAGCAATCTGTAAAATTAAGAAGTTGAAAAAGTTACATATATAAGGCTCCAATATTATAATTATTTATTACCCTGCACAATAGCAAGACGTTACAATCCAGTTGTTGCTAATAATTGCTCCAGCACAAACATGTTGATTTGACTCATTTCGAATAGAAACTTGGTATGGAAATTGGCCGGGGACTGCATCAGTTCCTCGGATAATCTTTTGGTTAATATTTGTTGTACCAATTGGTGTTGCTATAAGATATAAAAAGATCTTTGATAATGTTATAGAGGATTTTAAATGAAAATGTACTATGGGTATTTTAACGTAAAAGCCTTTGTGATATTTTTCAGAATATTTTTGGTTTCCAAGGTAAGAGTGCTTTGGAAACAAATTTGTTTGAGAAATAGCAATGTCATTTTAGTGCCATAGCATTGTTTTATTGAATACTTGTTGAATTTTTCAATTTGTACAAAGTTAGGGGTAATTGTTGGCTAAAGAAAATGGAGTGTCAAGTACAAAAAAATGAACATTTCCGACATATTCTTTTGTTTGAGTTTAACCGGGGAGTTAAGGCATCGGAGGCCGCTTGAACCATTTGTGCCGTTTACGGGGAGAACGCCATCGTGGAAAGTACTGCACGAAAATGGTTTTCTCGTTTCAAAAAGCGACATTTTGATATAAATGATTTCCCACGTTATGGGAGACCATCCGGCTTTGATGAAGATCGATTAAATGCTTCAATTGGTGATGATCCAAGTCAAGCAACTCGGGAATTGGGCAATATGACGAATTGTGACCAATTGACTATCGTACGATATTTGAATTCCATGGGCAAAGTTCAAAAGTTGAGTGTTTGGGTACCATACGTTTTGAGCGAAAACAACAAAAATCAGCGTGTTACCATTTGTGCTTCTTTGCTTTACTGGTGACGACAAATGGTGCCTTGGCAACAACATCAGGGAAAAGAATGGCTGAGCCCTAACAAACGAGCAAATCCTCGTGCAAAACCTGGTGATAAAGAAGGTCTCATCTACTATGAATTGCTTCCGAGGACTGTAACCATCACTTCTGAGGATTATTGTCAACAACTGCGTCGCCTGGAGGCTGCAATTCAAGAAAAACGACCCGGAAGACTGCAACTAGTGGTTTTGCAGCATTGCCCCTCCGCATACTGCTAACATTACAAAAGCAGCTATTCAACATCTCGGTTGGGAGGTTATTCCCTGGTTTAAAGATTTAATTTAACGCGATTTATACGTATATAAATTGTGTTATGCAATAAGGATCCAACCCACACCAACTTCAAAGTGAGGAAATGACATACAACAGATGGAGCTACTATCCATGACTCAAAACCAGGGCTAACTCAATTTTTTTAGTTTTGAGGCTTAGATCCGTATTCCGTAACACCATCCATATAAGAAACGATAAAAAAATTAACAAAATAAAATAATTACTTTTCTGGTTATTTGAAACTGTCGATTACATCACTTGACCAGAATATAAAATAAAACTATCAAAAGAGGCAATAAAATATTGTCGAAAGTTCATGAAATAAATTGAATTTTATTATAATATGTACGGAAAAAGTAAATAGAACAAAACAATTTATTTCCTTATTTTTTAAAAATATAAAATTAATACAAAACTTACCGGCTACGCCATAGACAACAAGAAATATAGTAAGAAAATTCATTCTAGAAGCACGAAAGACTGAACCTCTATGAATGAAAACTTAAACAATCCAATATTTATACTTGAGCAAAAATAGATTTCAAGTATTTTGACAAAAAATTAATCTACTTTCTTCAAAATATTATTACGCAATAATATCTAATAATAATTAAAATTTTTATTTGTTACATTATTTCTAATAGAAAATTTATGAGGAGATAAAATCACGATCAAATGGTACTTGATGGTATCTGGAAAGGTGTGCTATTATCTTCAATTTAGATATCATTATACAACTCACAAACATTTTGACATTTGAACTATATCTTAATACTATCTTTCTGAAAATTTAATTGTATGGACCTGACGATCGGATCAAATTTGCTTTAAGCCCGAGATACACATGCTACTTACTGGTACGAAAAGTATGCTATTATGACGTAAATGTCGTAAAATTACGTCTATTATGACGTAATTGTCGTAATTGTAATTGTCGTAAGAGACTTGGTTCTGGGTCGGATTCGTCCGATTCACGCTCTCTTTTGTTTTTCCTGTCCACGCTGGTACTTGTACTTCTCAGCACTTTCCCAGGTTCTTCATTTTTGGTATCACTCGCATTTTCGGTCAATTTAACTGTGCGATTTTCGAGTATTTTAATTTTTGCTGATGAGACTACCATATTGCTAATTTTCGACTTCCACTTGCTACTATATACGTACATACAGCGCCGTAGCAAGCTCTTATCTGGCGCCTGAGGTAAATTTGAATATACGTATGCGTCCCCATTCCAAAAGATTCTTACCATTTTGAAAATCTGTCAAGCTTAGGCGTCCCCTTTGCGATGACGTCTGAGGCAATAGCCTCAGTCGCCTCACCCTTGCTACGGCGCTGTATTCATATTATATTATAATCGCATTTAGAAATTTATATGTTTTTCATATGAACTGTTTGAATAAATAATTGTATACCTAATAATTAATTAAATAATAAAAATAATTCATAAATTGAATAAAAGATTTAAAAATTTGGTAAGGTTTACTTCTGGAAATTTACATTTCTATATGTAAAACTAGCTGACCCGGCAGACGTTGTCCTGCCCAAATTTCAATATTTGCCTACATGTATTTTTTAGATCCAATCCGCATAATGACCAAATTAATAAAAAATACAAATCAAGGTTTAATAAAAAAAAGTTTAACAAAACTGTTAAGTATTCACAAAAACCACAATAATTTCTAATTTTACTTTATTTTATTTTTGCCAATTACTCTTGTTCTTTGTGTTCTTCCTTTTCCTCCTCCCCTTCGTCTTCTAATAAGGAATTTTCGAAAGCACGCAGCGATATTGCCAATTCCTGTTCTTCTTACATACATACATTGAATTTTATATATATATATTTATCAAGTGTATCATGTCACTTCCAAAGTAGATACATTTGCAACGGAGTCACTTCATATATATCGTCGTGACTTCCGATTTTGGAAGTCACTACGAATCTCCATGTTTTTAGTGTTTAACGGGTAGTGTATGGGATCAGGCGTTAAAATCCGAAATTTTTACTGGAAGTGACTCCGGTGCACTCGTACTTGCAAAAAAATGTTTTAGTTCCACTGTATATGTCTGGCGCTTGCGTCGCATATATGATAATATATATGAAATAGCATCAACTGGACCGTGCAACTTCCGTTAATACGACTGCACGTTCTCACTTCTTTTTATCGGCAACATTGCATTAGACATTTCTTGGAAATCAGTTTCTATATTTAATTTTGATTAGAATTATTAATTTAATACTCTTTAGATTTAATAATGTTATACCATTAAAAATCTGTGCAAATTTCTGTAGATTATACATTATAATAATTAAAAATAATTAAAATCAATTCTGTTTAAAATTTTTTGAACTATTATAATTACGGCTTATTCTCTAGTAGAATGCGCCGAGACGCGCGCGGCGCACAGTAGTTGAAAGTAGGCATCTGAGTGAAAAATAACTTTAAATTTATTCAAAATATTTATAGGTCATTGAAACTAGCTAGGGGACACAGCATATCATATCGGCAATCAAGTTCCCATTTTATTTGATGACGTATCCCATGACGTACCAATTTCTGTTTTAGATAACTACCTACTTTTAAAAATGATGACATTTATTACTTTTTTTTCTCTTATATAGCGTTTGTAACAACAAGGTCATTACGCTTTTTGTTGGTATGGGTTTATTTGTAAGGGTTACTTTTGGTAGGGTTTGTTTTTTGTATGTTATTTGAATTAATTATGTTTTAACATTTTATTCTGCTTTTCTTAATATATTTCAAAACATTTTATTAGTTACGCATTTTTAAAAGTTTCTACTTCTTAAATCAACTAAAATTTTGGTGATAAAAAAATGCTCCAAATTATAGATTTATCTCACTCAAATGTCCTTTTTTAACTATTGTGGCGCGGCGTTCCGCACCCACTGTTTTGAACAATTGCAAAGATAGTCGAAATTTAATTTAATATAATTTTTTGTAATAAAAAATATAACATGGTTTGAGTTTCGGCATCTTTTTTTCACAAACTAAGCACTATTAATAATAATTATAATAACATATAATAATTAAACTAGCGTATAAAAATTATATTCGGTATTTTTGGAATAAACGTCTATTACTCGTATTCTCACCTTAAGGTCTTATTATTTTTTAAACAAAGGAGAAGGAAACCAATTATTTCCATTTTACATGTTACATTTTTGTAGAGCTCTGAACAACATACGAATATAACAAACTTAAATTGTTTTCTTAAACTTGTTATTGTGAAATACCTTTTCTCAACAAAAATGGTGTAAAAATAGTAATTTTTTTTAAGTGTGATAAAAATTTACTTATTTAAAAAATGAGGCTAAATAAACGCCCATCATTATCACGTTACAGTCTTATTTTTTAAAAGAAAGAGTAGGAAATCAATTTCCACTTTACTTTCGTTACATTTTTGTAGAGCTCTGAATAACATACGAAATATACCAATCATAGTCCGGTCAAATTAGACCAAAAAATAGAAGTGAGGTTGCAATAATTCGCACCCAGCTGAAAATTAGTAGGATTGTTCAAAACACCATCGTAAATAAAATCTAAAAATTCCTCATCGATTCGACACCTGGAAAAAAATTTATTCGGGGTCAAAGGTCACTAAAACGGGTTTTTCGCGATTTTCAGCAAAACGGTAAGTTTTATCATAAAATTATCCCATTCAAAAATTGTAGATCAGATAATTATCTATAAAAAATGTCTAAATACTTTTTTTCCTAAGAGTCACCGTTTTTGAGATATAACGATTCGAAAAGTTGAAAGAGTTGTAATCGTCGTTTAGGTGCAAATAAATAAAATGAATTTGTGGAAAAACTATAATGGTGCCAGCTTTCATATTTGGGTGTTAGCTGGTGCTAGCTCTAAGTATCCCAGTGCTAGGTTTATGGGTAAAAATATTAACCGGGGGGGCTAGCGTTACTTTGGCCCCCCCCCGGTTTCAAAGTCGATTTGTGAAAATACTGTAATGGTGCTAGCTTTCATATATGGGTGCTAGCTGGTGCTAGCTCTAAGGATCCCAGAGCTAGGTTTTTGGGTAAAAATATTAACCGGGGGTGGCTAGCGTTACTTTGCCCCCCCCCGGTTTCAAAGTCGATTTGTGATAAAACTGTAATGGTGCTAGCTTTCATATTTGTGTGCTAGCTGGTGCTAGCTCTAAGGATCTCAGTGCTTGCTTTTGTTGTAAAAATATTAACCGGGGGGGGGGGGGCAAAGTAACGGACCTTCTAAATACTTTTTTTCCTAAGAGTCACCGTTTTTGAGATATAACGATTCGAAAAGTTGAAAGAGTTGTAATCGTCATTTAGGTGCAAATAAATAAAATGAATTTGTGGAAAAACTATAATGGTGCCAGCTTTCATATTTGGGTGCTAGCTGGTGCTAGCTCTAAGTATCCCAGTGCTAGGTTTATGGGTAAAAATATTAACCGGGGGGGGGCTAGCGTTACTTTGCCCCCCCCTCCGGTTTCAAAGTCGATTTGTGAAAATACTGTAATGGTGCTAGCTTTCATATTTGGGTGCTAGCTCTAAGGATCCCAGTGCTAGGTTTTTGGGTAAAAATATTAACCGGGGGTGGCTAGCGTTACTTTGGCCCCCCCCCCCCGGTTTCAAAGTCGATTTGTGAAAAAACTGTAATGGTGCTAGCTTTCATATTTGGGTGCTAGCTGGTGCTACCTCTAAGGATCTCAGTGCTTGCTTTTGGTGTAAAAATATTAACCGGGGGGTGGGCCAAAGTAACGGACCCGTATTTAGACATTTTTTATAGATAATTATCTGATCTACAATTTTTGAATGGGATAATTTTATGATAAAACTTACCGTTTTGCTGAAAATCGCGAAAAACCCGTTTTAGTGACCTTTGACCCCGAATAAATTTTTTTCCAGGTGTCGGATCGATGAGGACTTTTTAGATTTTATTTATGATGGTGTTTTGAACAATCCTACCAATATTCAGCTACAGCGAATTATTGCAACCTCACTCCTATTTTTTGGTCTCATTTGACCGGACTATAAAGAGTTATTTTTAAACTTAAGTTAGTAAAAAATTATCAATCACTAATAAGTATCATAAAATAAGCTATGCAAATTTAATATTCGTTTGTGTCTTTGTAAATTGCATAAATGTTGAGGAATTTGTTATGGAAATATCGTACACTAGGCTTAATAGGATCTGTGTTTACTATGGTACTTGTTCGGAGTTAACACGTCAAAACATTGAAAAAATTACGTTGTTAATTATGGGGGAATCTTATAATCCTAACGAAATCAATTTGTTTAGACGAGATTTCAAAACTTTATCAATCACAAAGGATGCTTTATAAATATTAGACCCATCTCTACCCATTTATTGTAAGATTTTGGCAACCCCTTCACTTTTTCATACGTAAGAATTTTTTTTTAAGTTTTCAACTGTACCTTCTAAGGGCTTTTTTTGATTTGTTTTATTAATTTTTATTATGAAAAAGTAAAAAATTTCATTAAAAAGTATTAATTATTAAATAATAATGTAAGCAAAAGATAAAAAATTGCGTTCAGTACATTATTAAAACGAAGCATATTTCCGGGAATTCCCCGCATCTAGTAATGCGAGCGGTCAACGTCCTTGGTCCTTTTAAATCAAAGTTTGATCATAATTTACTTTTTTAATAAAATCAACTCTGAAGTTGTCTTACTTTAAATTCTTAATTATGCACTTATACCGTTTTTGCACCAAGCCCTTCAAATATTATAAATAAATTTCAAAATTTTTCATTCCAATGAAAAAAAATATTCGATTTGTTGTGTTGTTACGTTATTGAAGGTCACAGTCGAAATAATGCTGTATTTAATTAAAAGAAAAAAAGATTTTAATTCAATTTTTATTGTTACCTATAGCATATTATTATTATACCCCTTTAATGTTATTAATTTAATTTTGTAACATTTATAAACATCTAAAATGAATAATTAATTTTTTAAATTTGCACTTGAACATTTTAATGAGAAGTGTAAGTACTCGTATCATGATGTAAGTATGATTGGAATGTCGCGACGTGGCAGCGCTGCTGGAAGTTTGTACGCGTTCTGTTTATCTGCAAATTCAGAGATTGACTGCATATATGCTCGGAAGTGCCTTCGTCACTTTTATACTCTTGAAAAATAATTTAAAAAATGTCTTCCCCTCTGTTGCAAACCTCGTTAAGAAAGTTCCCCTCATGCATAAGTAGGAATCTATATATCAATTAAATGCTTGGTAGGGATGGAAGTCAGGTCGCCATTTCTATGCATCGGAAGTCACTCCTTAACAGAGATACATATATATATATATATATCGTTCGTTAATACGTTGATCCGTTGAAACGTTGATCCTTTGATCCGCACTAACGTTGGTCAAGCTAATACAGCGCTTGACCAAAGTTCGCGGCAAGATTCTAAAGTAGCCTGTGTTTTTCGTAGCATTGTAAATAGCTTTTACACCAAATTTGGTAGAGATTGGTCAAACGGTGTAGAATTGTATAGAAAACATACATACTGCTGTGTCTCAAGCTACCAGGTCGAGGCAAAACATTGAATTTCTTACTTGTACTTAAATTGCACATAAATTTGACCTCATTAAAATACAAAAGATAAGAAAGATAAACAAATTTAGCTATTTCTCAGTATAATGAACGAATAGAAATCTTTAAGCATTAGTAAATGACATGAAAAGCTGTAATATTATTTCACAGAGGGTTTTATCACCTCAAAATTTCATAATAAAGGATTGTTTGACTCAAATATAGTAAAATTACTGTGAACTGTTATCACAAATGAACATAACCTCAATGGTACTGTACAAAAATGGAATTTATTCCATGAATAACAATTATTGTGTAAAACTGATTATATGAAAATTTGTTAAATAATTTACTCTTTCTAATGATAATAATTTGCAACTATAAATCTCCAAAAGTGTATATAAAGGTCATTTTCGCTTCAATTTGATAACAAGCTTCATGATAAGAAAAAGGTTGGAAACTTCGCTAAATCTTGCCTACAAAAGTGCTACCGTATTCACGAGACGTCGGGGAACCACATGGACAGTCGACTCGTCATGAATGAAAGCGCTCCTGTAAATATAAAGTCGATCAGTGAACATAAAATGCATAAAGGTGCAAAACTCGACTTACTGATAACCAAATTTGACCAATTTTCACGAACGGCGCAGGCAGAAAGACAGTCTTCTTTGAACGCTTGAAATGACAAGACGTGCGGCTCCACAAAAGTGAAAGTTTTCCAAAAGTGATCAAAATGGATGGACAGGTGTCTCCATAAAATAAAAAGTCTATTTTTAGCTCTTGAACTTGCAAGACGTGTGTACCTCCAAGGTAGAAAATTTAATCCAAAGTTACCCAGATGTTCGACCAATTTGATGTTTGTCTAAATTAGATAACAATTTTTACAACAATGGCTACCTTACATTAAACATCCACAATCAACGAGTTAAAAGTATGACTCACCTTTTAAATAACTGGTAGACGAATAACAACAACAATTCACTGGTACTTCAAGAACACGATTCTAACAATCAACAAGTGTCAACTGGCAATTCAACGTCGTCAACAATCACAAAACAGGAGTTCAAAATTTCGTCAACGCCATCAACGAACGAGCAACAAGTTGAGTGCAACGCAGTGAAGTACGCGCAAGTTAAATTGTGTTAGTGCGCAGGTCTTTTTCTCATGAAGTTGGATATTTTAAACACCAGGTATTTGAAAAAACTTTATTATTTGAAAATTTATATTTTTGTCTTCAACATTTATAATAGGACGTGACTAACTAGTAGCACTATCCTCGTCAACTACGTTCAATAAACATTTTGCGATTATTTAATTTTTATCAACAACATTTTATTAACAAACAATTTGAAACTGCTACTGGAAAGCAGAAGGTTTTGAATTTATTCAAACCGCCCAGAAAGAAGAAGAAAGTTTGGATACATTTATTTGATTTATTTGGTATTTAACATTGTCATTATTTTTCAGATAAAAATTTATCTGACATTTATGTGTTCGCTTGCGATTGAATTAATTTATTTACATTAATACACAACTATTTTCGATTCAAGACAATCTTTTATTTATCGACTCTACTTCATTAACAGTAAGCATTTCAAAACTTAAAGATTACATCATCGAAAGCAAATTTGTTCATCTCAATTATCATAACTTCGACGATACAAGTCAACAAAATTAACTTAAACTCAATAAGCATCTCAATAATTCAACGAATCCACCACACCTTGAGTGAATCTCAACGATTGAGCTAGATAAATGGGACAAGAGTAGTGAATTTCTGAGTAAATTTACACCACCTGAAGACTTCATTTTATTTTATAAATTTTGTTCTCACTTTGAGAACTGGCGCCTAACAAAACCAGGGTGGTGCAGTTTACGAAAGGGATTACACAGCAATACATACAATGAATTTTATATATATAGATATCGTTCGTTAATACGTTGATCCGTTGAAACGTTGATCCGCACTAACGTTGGTCAAGCTAATACAGCGCTTGACCAAAGTTCGCGGCAAGATTCTAAAGTAGCCGATGTTTTTCGTAGCATTGTAAATAGCTTCTACACCAAATTTGGTAGAGATTGGTCAAACGGTGTAGAATTGTATAGAAAACATACATACATACATTGAATTTTATATATTGCTGTGCAGCCCCGGAGCTTTATTAGGCTTGCACTCTGAATTCTTAAAACCTTGTACGAGTGTACGTAAAAGTACCTCGTCAATAGAAATATAAGCAAATTATTCTTGACAAATACAAATAATATAAATTGATGCCTCGGCTTGACTAGTTCGGATAGCACAGACCTACCTTTTCCCAAGCTGGGTTCCTTCCTTAGCCAAATCTCAAATCTGAAATGCAATATGGTGGCTTTTGGAATGATCATACACAAATTATGCTCCGTTGATACAGCAAATCGTTTTTTATTATGAAATTCAAATTGTAAATAATTATGGTTAATAAAATTCTTATCTCTAATAACAAAGATCTTAATTCTATAATAAGCCTAAACGTTTTTCCCGCACGTGTGAAATTAATCGTCAATTTGCACAAAATTTTCATGTTTTTAATAATTTTGAATGGGACGGTACCTTTTAATCTGGTGTAATTCTGTTTGTTTGGTTCATATACCATGAAATTATGCAGTGGTATTCGTTCGATGACCTTCAAGGGTGCGATCTCTCTGGATTGAATTTCCTCGTGGTAGTTTATGGTTGTATCGTGACCAAAGTTTTCGTTCAATATAATAGTGAATCTTTTCAATTTTGCACAGATTTTCACTTTTTAAAATACGTAAGTATAATGTTCTTTCAATTACTAACTTTTTATTCACTTTCTTAATCAAATTTTATTATATTTTTAACTTTTTAGCTGGACCTACAAAATTTGCCACCATTTATTTTTTATTAAGCAATCAACAACCTATTAATCAACAATCCATTGTTTTTACCATAGTTACTTGTATTTTCAAGGCACTTCTGATTTTCCATTTATCGAAAATAAAGTCGATTTATTTGACGTAAAATTTCCAGGTTCGTACTTAGCCCAAAATGATTTGTAAAATTTTTAATGAATTTTTATGTTTCAGATTTATTTTGAAGTATTAACATCTCCTGTGGTCTTCCAGTAAACTTTTGAAGAAAATGTTTTTCGCATTCGTGGTACATTGAGTTTACGGCGCACTTCGACACGTAAAAATTTTGTTATTTTAAAAGTTCTACGTTTCAACACATTTTTATAACTAATACTTTTAACAAATTGTTTTTGATTTCAAATTACATTTTTTTTTTTTTATATCACTACTTAAATTAATTTACAATTTTAACAAACCTTTATTTTTAAAACAGAATTAAAATGTTGCATTTGAATTTACCTTGTTTTCTCATTCCGTGACCTTTTTCTCCATTAGATTTATGACGTTAAAACAATTCTTTGGTGTCGGATAAAACCCTTTCGTTTGAACAAATAAGTCTCGTGCTACCTTTGTTAATAAATTAAAACTTTGAATCAAAACGTGATCATTTCTATTGACGTGGTGTTGGTACACCGCAATATATAGATATATTTTAAATGGAATACAACGTCAAATTACAATGTAAACAAATTAAAGTTATGTGATTTTAAAGATACATTGCAAAATTTATATTGCTATGTTATGTGTTGTTACGAAAAATTTTCCTTTTCGCAACAACGTTAAATTATTTAAATTCAACGTATTTCATTTAGCGACAAATTTCGTAGCGCCCTGTATGGCGAACGTATTTGACAGGAGATTAGACTCGCGCATGCAATGATATAAAGGTCTTGGGTTAGCGCTCGTACGGAGCGGTCGACGTTGTGTGTTTTAAGGTGAAGTGATAAAATATTTTGGTTCCAATTTGACAAAATATGGTGGCGATTTTTGTGAGGGTTTCCTTTCAGCATCATGAATTGTTTTGGATGGTTTGCGCTCCAACCCATAAAGGGGATTTTACATTCGTGTTTGCAGAATTGTGGATGTATTCCAGATCGTTATCTTTTTGTCGGACCACCTTCTCCATATTTTTCTGGAAGGATATATTTTTTTGCTCAGTTCGGTAAGTTCTTTAATTTGAGCTGATTGCTTCACAGGGAAATGCATTACTCGACTTGGCCAATTTTTTCCTCCGAACATCAGGAGTTCGATTACGTTTCAATTAACCCTTGGCTGTCTTATTTTTTTATGTGATATTTTTATTACAGAGGTTTTCATTGTCTTGCATATTTTTTTATTCGAATGTTGGCCGAGATAGTTGATACGCCGTATTTTTCGTTTTCTGCACGATGAGATATTATATCTTATCACACGTTCGCATACGTGGGATGGAGTACCAAGTGTTTGAACTTTATTTTTGATAATTATTTTAATTAATTATAATATTTAATTATATATTATTAATTGAGTTTTATTTGTGCATTTAAATTTCACTAGGTAACATCGAGCGGCGTTTGGTCAAATGCAATGACTCTGGAAGTCCTAAGCGTTTGACATGGGTTCGAATTTCGTATTTGAAATTCTATGTTGAACATTTTTTTTGTGTGTTTATTTTGCTTTATGTTTATTTTTTTATGAAAGGCTGCGATGTCCGACCCATATACAGGGTGCGGCATTTCATCGAGGTTGCTACCATTTGTTTTATCGTAGGGAGTTCGATATGGTTCCACCTTTTTGTGGGAATTTTATTATGACCAATCGAACGTGCCTTTGGTTTATTTTTGGGGGTGATCCTCGGTGGCAATGTCGTTGCCACTGTACCAATTCTGTTCGGCTAACACCTATTTAGATCCGATATCGCTTATATCTTTTTTGCCTTCTGACAATTAACAACTCATTGTTCATTTTATTTTTGTGCGTGTTAGCAAAGCTGTTTCCTTGATTTCTCCGGGGCGTTTCTTTCACACGACCCACGGCTCTCGCCGCCGCAATAAACGAGCTAGTTTATATCGACCACCAGGGCCCCACGCAAAGTTAAAGTAGATGGTTTATCCTTCTGCTTGGACATTTTCTGTTCCAAACTGCTTCTCATTAGAGTAGTAAGGATAGATTTGGTTTCAGTGTCAAAACTTTTTTCTTTAAACTTTGCGTATAAACGCCAAACATGAAAAAACTGTAAAGCACAACCTTTAAATTAACCGTAGAATTAGTACATAAATTAGTACTCAAAATTTGAACGTAAATAATTAATGTTTTGGCAGCATTCACAATGCCTAAATTAACGTGCAAATTAGTGTGACTCCATGTACTGTCAATGTTTCTAGTGTATCTATGTCGGACATAGAAATAACCATAGATGAAATAACCCAATACTACAGCTAATAATTGTCCCAACAAAAATCGTCGATCCATTGCGTTGTAGTTTGAATATTAAATGTAATTTAGGCTTAATTTAGGTCACAAAAGTTAATAGATTTTAGGTTAAAAATCACATATGACAGTTGAATGATTTTGAAGCATGCGTAGTAGCGACTTGGCGACTAATTTACGTAAAAGGCTTGGAGCTTGCAAGGTTCTGCGTTACGTACTATAGTCCATCCGTTTTAAGAATGCAGAACTAGATTGTACTAAAATTGTTAACTCGGAACGTGATTGGTTAAAATTTATTCCCGTTTACAGTGTCGAAATTTCGTTTGTGATTGATGACTCGCGAATATTGTTTCTAAAAGTTTCTGGCAAATTTAAAAAATTTGTACAAAATAAATTGCTATTTGATAAAAAAATACATTTAACTCGATTTTTTCAAGTATCAAATAAGTGGCATTTGTTTTTTGTTGCTCATACACTTTAATTATTTGACGTTTCCCAGTGTAAATCTGACCTGCCGTTCAAGGCGACCTCAACTGCAATCCAAAACCAGATAGACTATAATTTTAATTTTACGTTAAGTACTAATTTCGAGGTTGTGAACAACCACTTAATTCTTATTGAGAATATAATAACAAAATTATAAGAAACCTTTTTTTCACATTACGCAGAATAGACATGTGTCATTCTGAGTGTTATCAATACCTTTATACATGAATGAAATTTTCCACGTAAGACAAATGAATCTTTTTTTATTAATCTCGGAAATTTTTTCAGAGAATCAATTAAATTAATTTTTCTATTTTGCGTCTAAAATAAAGTCATTTCGATACGCGAATGGGTATCGAAATGGACTCATTACGATACGCAATTTTTTGTTTTAAGAGGTTGGCACCATAAACGTCATTGAAAATAATATTAATTATTGAAACGAATGTCATTTTAAATCACATTAAAAATCTCCAAATTTGTGTTAAACATTTTAATTAACTATAAATTAAAGATATAATAATAAATAAGGAAAATTATTAACGGCAGGTATAATTTCGTTACTATGAACAAATCTACAATTTGACACAAACTTCAAAGGTTTTTCAAATTTCAATTGTTTGTAAAAATGTCAAAGTATTACCAACAAACATTAAATAAAACGAAATTTTTAAAATGACAATCATTTAATATTGTCCTTTTTTTTTAATTTTAAACCATAGAAAAAGCAAAATAGAAAAAATTGTATAAAGTACTCGTTTTATAATTGTTTTTATCGCACTTATCCTTTAGAAAACTCCCCGCTACGCGGGTCGTTTTCTAAACAGATTTCGTGCGATAAAAACATCAATTATAAAACTCGTTCTTTAATATACTATTTCGTAAGTATCAAGTGCTATTTAGTGGTATTGAAATGGATGTGTTATTTTTTACAACTTATATTTTAATGCAACCCAACAAACATTTTGGAATTTGAATAATCTTTCTGAAAATGTAATTCTATGGACCTGATAGAAAGAGAACCTTAAGCACAGAAATATTGTAATATTGAGTTTCAAATTCAAATTACCCGCGTGATTTTCCATTCGAAATAAAATGTTGCACGGTGTTATTAAATAATGACATTTTAGGTAAATGGAATACAAAAGGTGCGAAAATGTTGACATCGCTAACGATCTCCCTTCATTTGACCCTGTTAACTTCATCCTCCAATTCTGTATTCCCCTCCTTTTCAAATCCTACTCCACTCCATCCCACCATCTAATTCTTGGTCTTCCTCTTCTTCTCTCACCAGATGGTTTCCACTCTACTACTGCTCTTACTCCGTTTCCCTTTTACTTCTTCTAAGTATATGTCTCATGCATCCATCTATCGTTTATAACTTTCCTCTGTTTACGGAGTCAAAAGCCTGCTTAAAGTCAATGAATAGCAGATGCAGTTCCATGTTGTATTCATAGAACTAATGTGTTATCTGTTTCATGATGTGTATCGCATCCACTGTGGACTTCCTCGCTCTAAACCCGTACTAGTTCTCGCCAATCGCCTTTACAATATTTTCCTTCAGTCTTTCCAGTATCAAAGATGACAGTATCTTATATATCATTGGTAGCAGCGCTGATCCCCGATAGTTGTCGCATTCTTCTATTTTGCCTTTCTTATATACCGGCACTATTTGACCTATTTCCCACTCCTTCGGAATATTTTCATCCTTCCAAACTCTTTCTATGAGCTCATGTATTCTTCTTTTTAGGATATCTCATATATTTTTTAACATCTCCATACACATTCCATCGTATCCAGGTGTTTTTCTATTCTTAACCTTTCTTATCACATTAATCGCTTCCTGGTAAGTTGGTACTGTCGCCAACTTCTTTGTTCAATAACAATTGGAAATGCTTCTTCCATATTTCTTGAATCTCTCGCTCGTCGCTTTCTATTTTTCCATCTCTGGTCTTCATTGCTCTAGTTCTTAGTCCATGATTCTTTTTTTTTGTTCTTTTATCTGCATGTAAAACTTTCTCGTATTGTTTATATTGCTACTCTGTTCGAGTTCTTCCATTGCGTCTTTTAGCAACTTGTTTTTCTTTTGCTTGCAAATATTGAAAACCTCTTTACTTCTTTCTCTATATAATACTTCGAGATTTCTTGGATTACCTGTTTTTAACCATAATTTTCTTCCATTTCTTTTCAAATCAATTTTCTCTTCGCGCTCTTTGTCAAACCATAATTTTATTTTTTATAGTTGGTTTACGTCCAGTAGTTCTTTCTGCTGCTGTCTTCAATCACTCTCTTATGTTATCCCACTCTTCATCATCAACATTACTGCCTCTTCTCCCATCTTTTATTGCTTTACAACTTGTCGCTTGTTGTCTCATTTTCATCCCCACCAAACAATGGTTCGAACCTATTTTTTATATCATTAACACAGAGGGACGGATGGCTTTTCGTGTCCTCCGAAGCACGGAAGACGGTCAAGAAATTTTTAGACTGTACCCGGAGTCTGAAAATTGAATTTCACCTCCTAACTACTACGCCGCACCCCAAAATTTTTGTACTGCCTCTTTGGATTATTTCTGATATTACTAAATGAGAACTTCTGATAGGTTGCAACCTTGACCTTTTCATGTACATCGGAATGAACGATAAACATGATCTGACACTCGACTACCACCAAGTCCCACTTGATCGTGATTATGTCTCATGATGTATAATTTTACAATACCTATTATCTAACTGATAATTATTATTATTATAAGATTATTACTACTTAATAATTATTTGCAGTAATTAGATCAATTTGTTATCAAGATACCTACTTAAAATCTTTTTTGCCACATTATATAAATGGTTTATCGTTAAGATCTCATTCATAGAGGTTCAGACTTATGTACATACATAATTCTAGCATGAATTTTTTTATTTTAACTTTCGTGGTTTACGGCGTAGCCGGTAAGTTATGTTATTTAGTTTATATTTTTTAAAAATTAAGAAACAAATTATTTTATTCGATTTTTTTTTCGTATGACAAAATTATATTTATTTCATGAGCTTTCGACAATATTTTATTACCTTCTTTGATATTTTTATTTTATATTCTACAAACCGATTTTCAATTTTTTAAAGTTTACAAAGACGTTTTTATTTTTTATAGCGACACCAATTAATACTGCAAATATTAACCAAAAGATTATCCGAGGAATTGATGCAGTCCCCGGCCAATTTCCCTACCAAGTTTCTATCCAAAATGCGTCAATGCATCATTTTTGTGCTGGAGCGATTATTAGCAACAACTGGATTGTAACGTCGTGCTATTGTGCAGGGTAATAAAATATTTATTATAATATTGGATCCTTATATGAAACTTTTTAAACTTCTTTATTTTGCAGATTGATGAAAGCTGATAAAATGAAAGTTGTGGTAGGTTCAATTTATCTTGACGGGGGAAGGACTCATGATGTTGAAAACTCACTCGAACATCCAGATTGTATCCGAAGTCCTTCGTTACCATATATACACGATGTTGGTTTAATTCGAGTAAAAGATGAAATTCGTTATGATAATTTTACACGGCCTATTGAATTATTTAGTGGTGACGCGCCAGGCGAGATGCCTGTTACCATAGCGGGCTGGGGCACTAAAACAATATGGAGCATTACTCCAAGTAATACTCTACAGTACATCAATGTAACAGCTTTACCCACAGATGTATGCGAATTGCTTGAATTGTCAGATGCATTTATGTGCACTTACAAGTTTCCTAACGGTGGGCAAGGCCTTTGTCATTATGATCGCGGAAATCCCGTAGTGTCTGATGGAAAACTGCACGCCGTTGCATCGCAAAGTCTATATTGCATTTATCCAGCAGGTCCCGATATACACACACGTGTATCACCCTATAGGGATTGGATTAGAGATATTACTGATGTATAAAATTCTCATTTGTTTATCTTTAATATGTCGATATTGTATATTATATTTTAAACGTAGTAATATTATATGATTATTCTTGTGTAGTTGAATTTAAATAAAGTTTAACAATAATAAACTCGCACTGAGCGTTCTTAATGAGAATATTGGGCCGATGAGGAACTCAACATGGAATGATTATTCTAGGATTTATATTTGCCTAACTGCAGCGGGAGGGAAAGTTCAATCCCAAAATTAACGTGCACGTCACAAGGGCGCCACCAAAGAAATTGAATAGAGGGAAGTACCATGAAGATGCTCTTCTTATTAATTCTGCTTATTTATTCTGCTGAAGGCGTGGATTTTCCACTTCATACTGTAGCGTTATTAATGCATGAAAACTCAAATATGATATCACAAACAATAAAATAAATATTAATACAACCTGTAAAATTTCTTCATGGAGCCTTCCGTGCAGGAGCCTCTCATACACTTTCCCAACGTGGTCGAGTAAGCAGATGGGTCTGTATGCGCTGGGATCTTCCGGAGGCTTGTTTGTTTTTCTGAGCAGGACAAGCCTCGCGTTCTTCCAGCTCCCCTTTTGAGATGGTAATTGAAGAGGCCGGCAATATCGCATCGTCTATTTTGAACAGTTTCTTTAGGATCATTGCTGGAAATTGGCCGGGGCCTTCTTATTCTGCATCTTAGCCAAGGCCTGCTGGACTTCGCTGATATCGAAAAGAGGAATTTCGGCCTCAGGGATTATGATGTGAGACCTGGACGGTCTTGACTCGTGGTTTGGGAAAAGGGTGGCTACAATGTTGTTAATTTTTCCGCCGGTCATGGCTAATGTCGATTATTTCCCTAGTTTTTTGTGGCAATTTTGTACGCCGTACCCCACGTGTCATTTTGAGCCTCTTAAATCAGCTCGTTTCAGCATCTTCTTTAACACTTAAAACTTTTTATTTTATTTATTTAATAAACTTGTTACAACTTGATTTTTCTTTATTGAATTCTAACATTAAAACTACAAACTACTCGAACGAAGGTTCTTAATCTACTGTTGTTTTACTACTACTACTAACAATTCATTTTCTTTAGTTGAACTTTAACAGACATTAAAGAATTTGCAAATATTGCAATTCCCATGGAAATGCAAGTTCGTTGGCACTAGACAAAGGAAGTATCTTTTATCTAATGTCAAGCACTTCATAGAATATAACTCCTCCCGTCTAAGTTGGAAAAATTTGGGACTTCAGTTTCTAATTTTTCTGAATCAATTGAATTTGGAATTGTATTTGTTTGTCCCTTTTTAGCCTTAGACTTTCTATATTTAATTATAATTTTACAAACTTTATAAATTATTATTAATACAAAAATTAAGAGGTATACAAAAATTGTCCAAATACTTGTCGAATTGAAGCGGATCACTGCACTTTTATTTAATTGCCCTTTGTTATCACTGAGTTCACTTTGAATATTTTTTAAATTCACTTAAGTCCAATTTTGACAGTTCAATTGGTTTGGTGTAGAAACTATTGTGTTGATCTTCTTTAAATGCTGAAATGTTGATGTCGGGAATCGTGATGATTTTTAATAATTCGTTGTTATTTTTTTTTTTTTAGGTTTTTTAATTTAAAATTTCCGATTTTTAATTCACAATAATTTGACAGTTCGATAGCATGTACCGTTTTAGAAAAACAATTTTTTTCGTAGCACTTTGATGGGCCACTATTTGTTCTGTAGTTACAATTGTCCATTTTCCGGGTGTTAACTTTTGAACTTTTAAACCAACGAGTGTTGCAATTTGTTGTTTACAATTGGAGAATTTCTCGGAGTATCACAAGAGTTGAACTTCGCATGGAGAATCGTGTTTCCAGTTATTCTTTTACATTTTTCTCCAAAATTTGAATAATAGTGCTCATTAGGATAAGAAATTTGGAATTAGGAAGGATTAATTTGTAATGGTCATTGGTGAAAATTGGTAAAGGATACAATTGAAAATAATCGTAACTTTTAATTTATAAAATTTTCGTGATTTTTGAATTTAAAACATTTTGATTTTTAACAATAGTTCTAATGTTATTTTGATTTTGAGTTTGTTAAATATTCGACTAATTGGTGGGAGTTATAAAATTCTATTTTATGTTCATTATTATAGAATGTTGAATTGAAATTTGAATTTTTGCTGTTAATTGTGTTTTTAGTATTTACTTTAAATACTTGTGCCAATTTGGTAAATGCATCTATAATCGTTGATTATGATTGTTAGTATAATTGAACAGGTCGATATTTAAAATTTGAAAATTTAGAATTTGAAAAATTTGGAATTATTAAGTTTATATTAGTTATTTAAAATCGTTAACAATAATATATTTTTTCGGCGGTAACAGTAATGAGTAACAATCGATGAAATGGTTATTTAATTTTTTCCTCTTTCGATTATAGATTTTCAAAATTAGTAGTGATTTATTTATAAAAAGGTGACAATTTCTGAAATGTTTCCTTTTATAATTATTTGTCGATTTTTTATTTGCGCGTTTGTGGTTTTTATTTAGATTTTGTCTTTTGAATTTTGCCGTTTCTAAATAAGGTGATGGTTTAATTATTTCTGATGATTTTAAAATTTGAACTTCCGATGGAATTATTGATTGTTGACTCTTGTAATGGTTGTTAAATTTTTTCCTTTTTCGGTTATTTATTTTTAAAATTTGTTTTGATTTATTTATAAACTAGATGATACCCCGTCCGAGGACGGGCAGCTAGAAGGACGGGCAGCTACCCAAGGTCATATGGCTTTTGGATTGCACTGAGAGCTTTCCTTAATCTTCATTCAACTTAAGTTACCTTGGGTAGCAGCCCGTCCTTCTAGCTGCCCGTCCTCGGACGGGGTATCATCTAGTTTAAAATAAGTAAAAAAATTTTAAATATTGATTAAGTTTAATTTAATTTAAAAAAATATATGTAAGTTTTTTGTTTATTTATTTAATGTTGTTCTCATCTCTTATTATAAAAGGCCAAGTCCTTCCTTCCTTCTGTCTGTCCCACGGAAATACCCGAAGCAAACCGAACGCATAACGGATAATTTCATAACCAATCGGATAAACGTATCATCGTATCATCGGATCAACGTATTTAAATTTCCTATATAGGTGAAAAATCTCTTATTATAAAAGGCCAAGTCCTTCCTTCCTTCCTTCCTTCTGTCTGTCCCACGGAAATACCCGAAGCAAACCGAACCGAACGCATAATTTCATAACCAATCGGATGAACGTATCATCGTATCAACGTATCATCGGATCAACGTATCATCGGATCAACGTATCGCATGGGACCGAGCGTCAGCAGCTTGCCGCGCTTGAGTTTCTTCTAAAGTTTCACGTTGTTGACGTATCGCATGGGACCGAGCGTCAGCAGCTTGCCGCGCTTGAGTTTGTTCCAAAGTTTCACGTTGTCGACGTATCGCATGAGACCGAGCGTTAGCTTGTCGCTGTGATCGAAGCTGTTCTTCTGTGTTATTAGCTCTTGTACGTGCTTTTCTCTCACGATTCAATCGTCGTCGCTTTGCAGCAGGATTTTCAAAATTTTCATTATCCATTATGGAAGTTCACATAATGCTTTTTTGGAAATAGACTTACCTATATAGACAAAATGATACGATGATACGTTGATCCGATGATACGTTGATACGATGATACGTTGATACGATGATACGTTGATCCAATGATACGATGATACGTTGATACGATGATACGTTGATACGATGATACGTTGATACGATGATACGTTGATACGATGATACGTTGATCCGATGATACGTTGATCCGATGATACGTTGTGCGTTCGGTTCGGTTCGGTTTGCTTCGGGTATTTCCGTGGGACGGACAGAAAGAAAGAAAGACTTGGCCTTTTATAATAAGAGATAATTTGAAATTTTTAAAATGATTTCCCTTATTGTTATTAATCAAAATTTTATTTACGTATTTGAGTTTTTTAACTAGATTTCGTTTTTTGAAAATTTGTTGGGATTTATTTGAAAATAATTTGAAATTTCTAAAATGTTTTCTTTTGTAATTATTGGTCGAAATTTTATTTATGTATTTGAAATTTCTAGCCGTTTTTTGCTTTTGGAAATTTATTAGTTTTAAATAATGTAAATTCGTTAATTCGGGTGATATTAAATTTTGATTTTCTGATTGAATTAATAATTTTTGTTCTAATTGAACTGGTAAATTCTGTTCTTCCAATTGAACAGGTGATTCTTGTTCTTTTAATTTAATTGGTAAATTCCGTTCTTCTAATTGAATAGGTAATTTTTGTTCTTCTAATTGAATTGTTGATTTTTGATTTTCTGATATTGATTTTTGCAGCAGTATTAATTTTTTATCATTTTGATTAATCATAGTTTCGATCAAATTTTTTGAATTATTTAGTTTCAACAATAATTTATTTGTTTGAATCTCATTAATATTTAATTTTAGTTGTTCAAGATTATTGATATTATTTTTATTTGAATTTTCAATTTCCAATTTTATTAACTCTAAATTTTGTTTAATTAATTGTTTGGGTTTTGAAACTTGGTTTTGCAACGTTTTCAATTCATTAATACTGTCAACTATTTCTTGATTTTTAGAATGATTTCGTTTAAAGTTTTTATTGGTTGGGGATTTTAAAATTTGTTTGCTCATAAAATCAATATTTAAATTACCCTTTTTGAAGATTCTGTTTTTTCTAAAAATTTTGGGTTTTAAACAAGTTATTAAATCATGCGGGTGTGATGGCAATTGGTAATTTTCGATTATGTTTAAATTTTTTGTTACGTTAACTGGTTTTAAGTGAAAATTTCCGATTGTTTCTTTATTTGGGTGTGGCAAATGATGATTTTTGGTTATGTTTAAATTTTTCACGTTAGAAGTTTTAGTGGGCTGAATTATAAAAAGTGGTAATTTTGCTTGGGGCAAAATTACGTCCCACGGAAATACCCGAAGCAAACCGAACCGAACCGAACGCACAACGTATCATCGGATCAACGTATCATCGTATCAACGTATCATCGGATCAACGTATCATCGTATCATTTTGTCTATATAGGACAGCTATTTCCAAAAAAGCATTATGTGAACTTCCATAATGGATAATGAAAATTTTGAAAATCCTGCTGCAAAGCGACGGCGATTGAATCGTGAGAGAAAAGCACGTACAAGAGCTAATAACACAGAAGAACAGCTTCGATCACAGCGACAAGCTGACGCTCGGTCTCATGCGATACGTCGACAACGTGAAACTTTGGAACAAACTCAAGCGCGGCAAGCTGCTGACGCTCGGTCCCATGCGATACGTCAACAACGTGAAACTTTAGAAGAAACTCAAGCGCGGCAAGCTGCTGACGCTCGGTCCCATGCGATACGTCAACAACGTGAAACTTTAGAAGAAACTCAAGCGCGCCAAACTGCTGACGCTCGGTCCCATGCGATACATCGACAGAAAGAAAATCGATACCAAAGTCAAGCAATTCAACTCCAAATAAGAGCATTGAGATTTGATGAATCTCACGTTACTCGACACGATTGTGGAGAAATGAATTCCATCTGTCAGTTCTGCGGCTCCAAGAATTTCGCCAAGGAGCGTCCAGTTGATAAACAATTTAACAACTGCTGTCATAAAGGAAAAGTGAAGATTCCGCAACCGCTCGATCAACATGGGAATCTATTGTTATATCCCGAATTTCTTCGCTCTATGCTTTCAGATTCAGAAAATCCTTACTACAAGAACTTTCGTCAGCACATCCGCTCTTACAATTCCTCGGTTTCTTTCGCTTCAATGGGAGCAGAGATTGTTTCAATGCCGGGTAACGGACCATACGTTTTCAAAATTCATGGACAGACGTACCACAGAACCACAAACCTGTATCCACCTGAAGGACAAACAAGAAAGTTTGCACAACTGTATGTAATGGACACGACAGAAGCGGTCAATGAACGAGTAAATCTGCCTGAGAATAGAGGTTGTCTACCTGAAGTGATTGAGAAAATCGATCGTTTCTTCCGCGTCAACAATCGTATCGCAGCTTCATATTGCCTGATGAAAGAAATTGAGCAACAAGAGCGTGTACGAGCCGAAGAAGAAGGACAACCAGTTCCGGTCGTCAATATGGTGATGCGGCGCGATCGGCAGTCTGATCAAAGACGTTACAATGCTCCAACGTCCAATGAAATTGCAATGGTGTTCGTAAATGATGACGGCGAACCTCCATTTGAACGTGATATCCGTATCTATCCTCGAAATCCCGTCGACAATGCACAACAATTCATTCGTATCAATATTCTCAGTCCAAATCTTGACCCTATGACTTATGGCATTCTTTATCCGTTTGGCGAACCGGGGTGGCAACCCAATTGGAGTTGCGAAGAATATCGGCAATCCCGTAATAAAATCAACATGTTACAATTTAAAGTTGCGCAAACAGCAATTAGAAACGATTTCAATCCGATCATGAGTGCGGGAAAACTTACGCAACAGTGGATTGTCGACTCATATTTGCAAGTGGAAGCCAATAATTTGAACTACATACGATATCAACAAAGTAAATTGCGTACTGAATTGTATCAAGGTCTATCCGATCATATTCAAAATGCAGCTCACGATGCTGGAGTGCAAGCTGGTTTGTCGGTTATTCTTCCTTCCTCTTTCGAAGGCTCTCCGAGAAACATGCGGCAAAGACTTCAAGATGCAATGTCAATTTTTGGAAAATACGGCCCACCTTTTCATCACATTCACTGCAAAACCAAAGTGGCCAGAAATAACAACTAATTTAAGACGGGGAGAATCGGCATCAGATCGTCCTGACTTAGTTGCCAGAGTCTTTAAGCTAAAGTTGAAGGCCTTAATGGAAGATTTAACTATTCTTCATGTTTTAGGGCGATGCAAAGCATTTGCCTATACCATTGAATTCCAAAAACGAGGTCTTCCTCATGCTCATATCCTGATTGTGCTCCATGATGATGATAAATTCAAAACGGTACCAGGATGGTCGTTCGAAATATGCATCGGCGTTCCATTACGTGCGAGATAATTTCAGAGTCGCACAGAGGGCAAATTGTTATCCTTCCTCGAATTGACATTGCACCTACAGACAGTAATTTGCCCTTTACTCTTAAAAGACGCCAGTTTCCAATAATTCCCGCTTTCGCCGTAACGATAAACAAGTCGCAGGGGCAAACATACGAACATGTCGGAATTAGTTTGACTGAACCGGTATTTTCACACGGACAACTCTATGTAGATCTCTCGCGATCTCGACTTCGACAAAATATAAAAATCCTAATTAAAGACAATTCTAGACAAGGACAACTTAGAGCTACAGACTGGTTTACACAAAATGTAGTGTTCCGGGAAGTTTTTGAAAGACTTTAAAATTAAGCATTAATTAACCATACGTTTTCAAAATTCATGGACAGACGTACCACAGAACCACAAACCTGTATCCACCTGAAGGACAAACAAGAAAGTTTGCACAACTGTATGTAACTAGATGATAGCCCGTCCGAGGACGGGTAGCTAGAAGGACGGGCAGGCAGCCAAGGTCATATGGCTTTTGGATTGCACTGAGAGCTTTCCTTAATCTTCATTCAACTTAAGTTACCTTGGGTAACTGCCCGTCCTTCTAGCTACCCGTCCTCGGACGGGCTATCATCTAGTAGATTAAATATTTTATTATAAGTATTTTAAAAAAACTATTTTTTGAGTGGCTACGCCACTGAAGCCACTGGAGTAGCCAGAGGGGGGCGAACCGCCCTTCATAGATGTTTCCTCTGGGGTGCTACCCCTAAAAAAAAAAGGTCATCAGCCGAGGTGGGGATGACACCCATGAAATCCGCCCCGGGTTTCTTTTTATTATATAAATTTTAAAAATTTGTGGGTGGGGGATTCAAGAATATGTGACGTAATACTTGGAGGGGGGTCTAGGTTTGTGTGACGATCGGGGGGGGGATGAGGTTAAAAATTGCTTAAAATTGCGAGACGTAATTTATGGACGACCCCTAGATTAAAAAATCTGATGTGGCCATCGCATGACTTTCCGAACAGACGTAAATTTTTATATTATATTTTTTAATAAAATGGTTACATAATTTCAACAGTATATCGACGAAAAAATTTATATTTTGCTAAAATAGGAAGAAAAAAACTTTTGAATGCCTATATCTTGCAAACGAAGCATTTCTGGACCCATATTATTAGAAACTTTTCATGTTATTTTCATGAGTAGAATACATTAGAAAAATTTGGCGAAATTTTTTGAAACGCCCTGTATAGTTTAGAGAAAAACTTGTAGGACAAAAAATGTAGAAAATTCCATAGCGGTAATTTTTGGTTCTTAATATTTTTACATATTTAGTTTCGTTTCGAAGTTATGACGCATAATGTCATAATAGCTCCAGGTAAACCCCCTTTCCCGATAGATGATTTAATTTATTTTCATCTGGCTTCGCCCTACGACAGGAGAAAGCTTATATTCAAAATTTGGAATGATTTGCTTGCTTCGTTTAAACGCTATCGTGTTCACAGAAGTACACACACACACACATAGTACATACAGACATCCTTCCAAAAATGATAAAAATGGATTCAGGGGACCTCAAAACTTGAACACCTGTCAAAAAATTGGGGGGTCAAATTTTGCTTGATAACAATACTTTCCTTAGGGGTTCGGAAAGTAAAAAAGGCCCACGCGTTAGCTCATATTTTAATACAATAAATTGAATCTATGAATAAATTAATGATAAGTTTTATCAAAAAACCGTTAAGAACAAAAGATGTAGATAACATTATGTAAAATATTTTTTTATAACATAGATTTTAGTTGACATTTTCACAGATGGCGGCCAAAATAAAGTAAGTTATACAAAAAATTGCTGAAAACAAAAGATGTACTTAGATAATATTATACAAAATATTATGTTTTGTTGGAAACATTTTTTGATAACGTGGATGGTTTCCAAAACAAATGTTAAAATGCGAATTTAGTGGGCATTTTCTAATATGCCAGCGAAGGCAATTTCAGGAATAATTCTCTAAAATATCTTTTAGAGAATTTTATGCTTTTCAATTTAGTTTCATAATAATTTTTCATAAAAATGACAATAAGCGAGTTATAGGAGAAAAACCATACATATTATGAAGGGGGGGGGGGGCAAACTCAAACTAAACCGGGGAAGGTAAACTGTACTCCAAAACCACCTTTTTTTTTTACTTACCTTCTTCCTTACCTGTCCTCCCGGGTGTCCGCCGTCAGGCATTGCTTCCGGGATGATGTGTCCTAGAATCGCACCACGTTCTTCTCCTTTGATAGTGTCGTCCTAGTTTGTCGGCCGGGTAGGGGGCAATGCGATGGAACTCGCGTGTGGCGTGTGCTCTTCCGCATGCCTCTCTTCTACCTGTCCTGGTTTCGCGTCGAATTGTTAGTCCTCCATTTGTGTGTCGTCCTCCGTTTGTGTATCCTCCTCTGTTAGAGTAGCGGCGGCGGCTGCCTGTTAATCGGCTCTCTCGGCTGCCTCCTTACATCTTAATATGGTGGTGACGAGGGTAGTTATCCGCTGCCACTGTGTCTCGTCGACGAGCATTGCTTCGATTAGGTCCTCGGGAGTCATCGTGTACCCCAGTGCTAGGGAGACCATTGTCCTCTCGCGTTCCCATCTCCAACAGTGGAAAAGGGAGTGTTCCGAGGTGTCAATTTCCTCGCAATACCTGCAACGGGGGCTTGCCAACTTTCCGAATCTGTGTAGGTAGTGGGCAAAGCAACCGTGCCCTGACAGCATTTGTGTGAGGTGGAAGCTTACTTGTCCTTGCCGTCTTTCGATCCATCTTTTGATGTTGGGGATTAGTCGTCGGGTCCACAAGCCGCAAGTTGCCATCTCCCATCTGGCCTGCCAAATCTCGGCCATCTCCTTCCCGGCATCCTCTGCTCCTTCGTATGTTCTGCCTCTTGCCAAGGCGAGAAGGTCGATTGGGGGTATCGACGCCAAGACGAGGGCCGCGTCGAGCGAGACCGTCCTATAGGCGCATGAAACTCGAAGCGCCATTCTTCGCTGGATGCTTAGCAATCTCTGTGCGTTCCTGTTTACTCGGAGTGCTTCGTGCCATATCGGTGCCGCATATAATATGATTGATTGCGTCACCAGTCCGAGGGTTCTTCTTTTGTCCTGTTTTGGGCCACCCATGTTGGGCAATAGGCGGGCAAGCGACGTCGTGACCGCTCCTGCCTTTGCTGCCGCTTCCCTGATGTGCTCTGCTAAGTTTAGATTTTTGTCTATCTTCACGTCGAGGACGGTTACCGAATCCTAGCATGGGATTGGAACTCCGTTTAGTCGAATGAAAACCGCGGGCACTTTCCTTCTTCCGCTTAGTAGTACTCCCTCCGACTTTTCGGGGACTAGGGTGAGTCCTCTTTCGCGTACCCAGGCGGAAATTTTTTCCAGGGCCTGCGTCGCGGATCTCTCGATCTCCGCCACGTCCTTGCCCACGATTACCACGTTGAGATCGTCCGCGAAACCCACAGTGGTGCAACCTTGTGGGAGCTGCAGACGTAGCACCCCGTCGTATATTAGATTCCATAGCGTCGGTCCAAGCACCGAGCCCTGAGGGACTCCGCTGGAGACCTCGATTTCGTCCTGTTCTCCGTCGCCTATTATCAGGCGTCTCTCCTCTAGGTAACTGACCACTAGGTTGAATATGTCATTGTCGATCGTCGCCAGGTTCCTCAGTGCCCCAAGGATGTGCTTCCACCCCGCGTTGTTGAATGCATTCCGAACGTCGAGGGTAACGAGTAGACAGAGCCTTCTGGTGCGCCAAGTTCCCGTCTTTGCCTCCACCGCGATCTCCATGATCCTCTTTAGGGCGTCCACGGTTGATCTTCCCCTCCTGAATCCGTATTAGTTGTCGGATAGACCGCCGCTGTTTTCGATGTTTTTCTCGAGGCGATTTAGAATGAGCCTTTCGAGTAGCTTGCCCGCGTTATCGAGCAGACAGATGGGCCGGTACGAAGTGGGGTTCTCCGGGGGCTTTGTTCCTTTTCTGATTAGGACGAGCTTCGCTAACTTCTAATGTTTGGGGAAAATTCCGGTTTCCAGGCATTTATTGTAGGTGTCCAGGAATGTCCGTCCTGCTAGGGTAACCGCTTCCTTAACGACCCGGCCGGGTATGCAGTCCGGTTCGGGTGCCTTGTCGGGCGCCATTTTTGATGCAGCCTCGACTAGTTCCTCTTGGGTGAACATTGACCTCTCCTCTGATGGGGGTCTTCTTGGTTCTATTGTTCTCGGATGGGTGGGGAACAGTGCCGCCGCCACCTCTCGGACTCTGTCTGGATTTAGTCTGGTGGTTTTGCTGGGAGCCTTGAGTTTCCCTCGCACTATCTTGTAAGCGAGTCCCCATGGGTCTTCCTCCAGCAGGCCTATCAGTTCTGTCCAGCATCGGCGCTTGCTTGCGGCGATGGAGCGTACGAGTCTCTTCTTTGCGATTCTGTAGTCCCGGTCGGCTTCCTCTCTCTCTCTGGTTCCTCTCCTCTTCCGTCTTGCCGCTCTTCTTTGGCGTAAGGCGTCTCGTCGGTTCTGAGCGATCTCCCCGTTCCACCAGTGGACCGGCCTTCGTTGGTACTCCAAAACCACCTGAAAATGCTAAACTGCACTCCAGGTAAACTGCACTAAATTTTGCAAACTGGTAACTGCACTCCGAACATTTATTACCATTTTTTACCTTTTTACCTTTTTTTATTTTCTTAAATTTTGGTTTTTAAGTAGGCTTGTCAACTGCCCTCGGACTGTATGATCAATTATAACAATTAGAATTTAATAACGGCTTATTAAATAGACAGGGTCGGTTTAGACGGGGAATTGTAGGGGGTAGTGACCGAATGAAAATTGCTAATTTCACCTCAGAACTCCATCGTTCACTTTACGTGTGATACATCGTCCGCTCAGAGGTGCATCAGTCGGGTCGAGCTTAGCTTTTTTTCGTAAGTTGAAGGTTAAAGTTAAAAGTTAGAAGCATTAGAAATGTCATGAATTTGGATGGCTCAACAAATACACCGTCCCCAAAGAAATTCTGCGTTCAGTCCTGAGTTGTCAACGGTAATTACAATTTTTTGCTTTGATTCTGTATGTCAGTGCCCCCCCCCCATTTCGAATTGTTTATAAATGTGGTGTCAAACGTTAGAGCATCGTTTGAGCCTGACTGAACTTCCATTATTTTGGTTTGAGCTGCAAAGATCGCGGAGTTATTCACAAGAAAACTTTTGAGGAGCCGGGCCGTAGACATAATGCCCCCCCCCCCCCCAGTATCGAAATTTCGCGTGAATTTGGGGTCAAACGTTAGATAATCGTTTATGGCCTGAATGAGCTTTCATTATTTTCGTTTGAGTCTTAAGGTCGCGGAGTTATTAGCGAAAAACTACTGGGGGGGGGGGAGGTCAATCGGCCGCTCAAAGGTGTATCAGCCGGATTGAGCTTAGGTTAGTGTTTGGAAACGATTTTTTTTTTCGCAAGTTGAACGTTAAAAGTTAGAAGCACTATAAATGTCAGGAATCTGGATGGCTCAAAAAAACACCGTCTGCAAAGGAATCCTGCGCACGGTCCTGAGTTGTCAACGGTAATTACAATTTCTTGGTTTGATCCTGCATGTAAACTCCCCTCATCCATTTTAACCTAGGAGGGCAGTTTACAGGTGAGCTTAAGACCGCGTTCGATTTGGAGCTATTTTCGCTTCGTGGCGCCAACAAACACTTTTTGCCCGTTCGGTTTGGGACTTTTACTCGCCATGAAACGCTATAGCTCCGCCCATTTCAGAAGCTTTCAACGCTTTCTTGAAATAGGTCGGGCAGCAATAGCGCGGCGCTGCGGTGGTAAAATTTAAAATTAATTTTTGAATTTAAATTTTTGTTTTGTTAATATGTAATAATAATAAATTATTTGTTTTTACGCACCAGTCGTTTTTCGATCACAACTTTTGTATTAAACACTAATAAATAAAGTTCAAAATACAAATCAAAGTTCGCACAATCTCGAATCAAACACGCTCAACACGCTATAACAAATAAGTTAGGTTAAAATACAACCTCAAGTTTAAATTTTAAACACCATAGCGCTAACCCCCGTTCGGTTTGGAACGCCTTCAAAGCTCGGATTTTCCAAACCGAACGCAAATTTTGCACGCTTTTAGCGTCAAGGCGAAAATAGTTCCAAACCGAACGCGGTCTAAGTGTACACCTTTTGGCTCGGAGGGCAGTTTACATGCATTTTACAAATCTACCTGGCGGGTGAGGGCAGTTTACATATACTCTCAAAACTACCTGCTAATGGTAAACTGCACTCCAAGTTCGTGCAGTTTACTGTAGGGGTTAGTCTTGACCTTTTTGCTCGGAGTGCAATTTACTACTTTTTTTTCGGCTACCTGCAGCCGTTCGTGCAATTTACCGTCACCCAACTAAACAGCCTTTAACGTTCGAAAAAATAACTATTTGAGTTAGAGAACCCTTAATTATGGCTTGCCTTAGGAGATTTTAATAATATCGAAATAATTATTGCATAAGTTTACGTTTTTCTAATGGGGTACCGACAAAATAAATTTAGTAGCGGTTTTTACGTAAATGCGATCCTTGGGATAATAAATTTGAATTATGTATTCAATCTGTGACGTCATCTCGCATATTAGTTAGTAAATTTTCCGTGCAAAGCGCTATTGGTATACGCACAACTTGGCATGAATGGCGCTTTGCACGAATAATTTACTAACTAATGTCATGTGAGATGACGTCACAGATTGAATAAATAATTCTAATTTCATTATTTAATTACATCGAAATGAATCACTTCTAGAAAAATCTAACCACATTACATGGCAAAGGACATCCTAAGGATCGCATTTATGTAAAAAAACGTTGTTATACACAGCAGTGAAATGCCCCTATAATTTGCACAGACTCTGTTGTCTCCCTTCTTAAATATCGGCAAAATAACAGCTACCTCCCAATCTTTTGGTATTCTTCCCTGGCACCACGACAAGTTGCAAATTCTGTGTAGTTCCGACAAACCTTGATCACCCATATATTTTATCATTTCAGCTCTAATGCCGTCATGTCCAGCTGCCTTGCCCATTTTCATTCTTCTAATAGCGTTCTTTATTTCATCTACTGTGATTTCGTTGTTTTTCATTTCTGTTTTTTCCACATTCTGCTCTGGCACATACTCTTCACTTGCTTTCAGTAGATCCACGAAATATTCCTTCTACCTTTTCATTATGCTTCTTTCTTCAGTTAGTACCAAACCATTGCTGTCTTTTATATGTTTCAGTGGGCTTTGTTTATTTTGTCTCAAATTTTTCAATATTTTGTACATTTTTTTGGTTTTGGTTCTTGTTATTTTCCATATCTCTACCGAATTCTTCCCACGATAACTTTTTATTGTTAAGTACTAATTGTTTGGTTTTTAATCTTTATACTCCTGGTAAGATTCATCAGTCTTTTGTGTCAAAAATTTCTTCCATTTTATTTTCTTCTTTTTAACTTCTTCCTTTAGCTCATGATTCCACCATGGTGTTAGTTTTTTGTTTCTTGCAATTTTTGTTGTGCCACATATTTCTTTTGCTGCTTTCAGAATTGCTTCTTTAAATAGCACCCAATTACTTTCAATGTTCTCACTATCCTTCCCAAACCCGTCGTTTAATTCTTCCTCCACCCTCTTTTGATATTGCAGTGCTAATGTATTTTCTTTTAATTTGTATGCCCTGATTATTTCCTTGAGATTTACTTCTGCACTGCTGTTTATTTCTATTACCTTCTGGGTTCGGCATTTGATTCTTCCCACCAACAACAAATGATCGCTGCCAATTTCATGTCCTCTACGCAGTCTTATGTCCTTCACAGACCTTTGTTCTTCTTCTCTACCAATATGTAATCTATTACTGATTTTTCGTTCCTACTTCTTTCTATGCGTGTATATTTATGGATCTCCTTGTGTTTGAAGCAAGAATTGCCAATCATTAAGTCATTTATCAAGCAAAAATCAATTATTCTCTCTCCGTTTTTGTTCAGGGTTGGTTCGCCAAATCTTCCCATCACTTGTTCGCAACCCAGATTTTCATTTCCTATTCTCGCATTGAAATCACCCGCAATATACACTTGACCTGTTGCATTTTCTAGCGTCAATTGTAGGTAGTTCTTCCCAGAAACGATCCTTTTCTGCTACTGCTGCATCTTCATTTGGACCATAAACACCGATTATTGTTGTAATTTGCTCCATTTGTATTGTTACTGTAATTATTCTCTCTGATATACACAACCAGCTCTTAATATGGTTCTTAAATCTCTTCCCTATCAGACAACCCACACCTCCCGCCGCTCTTTCCTGTATTCTTACTCTGCTATATATCAAAATCAAACCATCTCTAATCTCAATTATTCCATCTCCTTTCTTTTTAGTTTCAGTTATTGTTAATACTTCCAGTCCACAGTTCAAGAATTCCTCTGCCAATTCATGTTCTTTACCATTTAGCCCTCTAACGTTCCAAGTTCCTATTTTCCAATCACAAATTTCTTCTTCGTTTGTCCTTTTCCTCGCCATTGTCGTCAAAATATTGTTCCGTCCATTTTGTTCTGTTAGTTTTTTGTTCTGCTGTTACCTTTTAGGGATTTCACAATTTTTTCCTCTTGGCTGTCCCAATCCCAACGCTCACGATTTATAAATATCTTTCTATATCCCACCTTTGTGAGATTTCCCTTCTCTCTCTCTGCCCTTGCAATACTTCTTAAGCCAGCCTGAACTTTTCTTTCTTCCGCTGATAGGTCATCTTCAATGTACTTTCTTGTACCTTTCAACTTGTTTTTATTTTTCATAATCTCCATTTTCTCTTGCCATGAATTCATTTTGACCAGTATAAACGGGTTAGCAACTCCTGCACCAATCCTTGTTCGTTCATATTAGGTATTCCTTTTATCACTATGTTATTTTTTCTTTCCCTAACCTCTAGTTGTTGAACTCGATTTTCCAGGGTCCCCAGTCGTACCTTAAGATTTTTATTTTCTTCCTTCAGCTTATTGACTTCTTGTTCGTAAGTTTTTTGACCATTTTTTATTTCACTCACATCAGCCATCAGCTGTTTCATCATTCGAGTCAGCTCTTCCATTTCTATTTCTGCTACTGTTTTATGTGAACGTGATGATCTTGATGTCTTTTTACTTTTATTGAATATGTCGTAACCTGTCGGTCTTTTCTTACCTGTAAGAAATATATTAAGTATGTAATAAGTAAAGAAAGTAAGTTAAATATTAAGAACCAGAAATTACCGCCATGGAATTTCCTACATTTTTTGTCCTATAAGTTTTTTTCTAAAATATACAGGGCGCTTCAAAAAATTTCGCCAAATTTTTCTAACGTATTCTACTAATGAAAATAAGATGAAAAGTTTCTAATAACATGGGTCCAGAAATGCTTCGTTTGCAAGATATAGGCATTCAAAAGTTTTTTCTTCCTATTTTGGCAAAATATAAATTTTTTCATCGATTTACTGTTGAAATTATGTAACCATTTTTTTGAATTACAGAGGATAAAGGTGGGGGGTGTTAGTTACCTCTTCTAAGAACTTGAAAAAACGGTTAAATGGGTTAAATTTGCTACAAATTAAAAAAAACACTTTCATTTTACGTTATTGCAAAATCGCGTTATTAAATTATGGTCAGTCTCGACCACATCAATGTGTTATATAATCAATGGTATGTAAAAATTGACAATTACCACAAGTAGCGACAGATGTCCGATTGCGTGTAATTTTAGCGGGAAACTAATATGCAGGGAATATAAAATTATGCAAGAAAAATAATTAATCATTTATTTTAATTTATATTTTTGCAATAATCAGCATCAGACATACATGTACACATTTATATTCAAACAAAAGGTGCATTCGAACTATAAGTAATTTAATAAGTCAAAAGAAAACTAAATAAGCAATAAACTAAAAAAAAGGAATAATTTCCATTTCGTAAAATTAAAATCCCCCTTTTTGGTTAAAATTTTAAGACTGAATCAGATTTTGCATGCAGCCCTGACGTGTAAGACGTGCTTATATGTAAGCATTCCACAATGCTATGGGGTTTTTATAAATCGATTTACCAAAAAATGAACTCAGAAACCTGAAAAAGTAGTTACCAAGTTTCAAAGAATTTTCCCGACTTTCTATGTGCAAATTTGAACATTTCTAAATTACTTGACTTTTTCAGGTATTTTTCAATTATACGGTAAAGTGACACAACACAAATCTTAGGAATAATATAAATAATCCATCTTCTTCTAAGTCTTTATTAATTTGTATCGAATTGGTTACAAAATTAAGTATTAAGTAGTAATTAATAAATTTGGATTAGTAAAATCTTAACTAGTTATTAAATTAAGTGGGAACTGGGAAAACAGCACAAAAGTTAAAAAAGCAAATACAAAAGGCCAAACTAAGTTTTCATTTTTTTAACCTTTCAAACTGCTCATTCCTGCTCTCATAATTTCATCCACCAACAGTAAATTACTGGCGATAACGGAACAGGAATTAATAATTTGCTTTTTCACTACATAGTTATCATAAATTCCTGCAGTAACAGGATTAATGGGGTCACCTGTAACCAAATCTAAACCAACAGGTTCGGGACTCAATCGAGACTGCTCTTGAAGCTTTACAAGCGTATCTTGTGCGTCATAACCAGAATTTGTCGCCAAAACTTTAGGTATGATTAACAAAGCTTCGGCATAAGCCGCAATACCCAATCGTGCTTTTCCTTTCACGGTGTCTTTATATGCCATTAATTCCTTGTGAGCAGTGATTTCAAATGCTCCTGCACCTGGAACCAAAGCTTTGTCTTCAATTGCGTTGTTGATAGCTCTGAGACCGTCACGAATTGCATCCTTAATTTGAGCTAAAGTATGCTTATTGGGTGCCTTCATTAAGATGGTAACCGACTGAGGAACTTTGCAATCTTCCACAAAAGTAAACTTGTTTTCGCCTAAAACGTGTTCGTAAACAAGTCCGGCATAACCCAAATGAGATTCATGTAAATCTTCCAAGTGATTCATTGCTACCCCTCCACAGGCCAACGCTAAACGTTCCATGTTACGCCTTTTCGCACGCCTCAACGCGATTATACCTTCTTTAGCCAACATATCCAGACTCATCGGGTCGATTCCTTTCTGATTGATAATCACAAACGACTTATCGGTTCCATCGCAGAGTTTCTTCTTGAGTGCGATCACCTTTTTGATACGGTCTTCGATAAACATCCGCTCGGCAGCCACGAGTTTCTCGCGCTCCTCGGAAGTTTTGTAGAAGAAACTAGAATTTACTTCGCTCTTCTCGTATTCCATGCTGATGTTGCACGTTAGAATGTAACAATTCTTCAGGCATTTGGGCATGTCCGGGTGACGGGAACCATGATCCATCACTATACCCTTAACTAGTTGAGTGTCGATTGCAGTTTTGTGTTGCATTTCCATCAATTCAACCATGTGTAAGTCAACCGGCTTGTCTTCTTGTTTAATAGTCAAAATTGCGTCCACACAAACGTTGGTCAAAACTTCAGCGAGATCGGGGTGAACCTTAAAAAAAGAAAAAACAGATTAAACCAGGAACTAAAGGTCATAACCAGACAATAATGTTAAAATATCTCTCGTATGTAAGGAGTTGAATTTTGCTGTGAAAGTTTCTATCAAGATGTTTTAGTCTAGTCTAAAAGACGACGAACTTCGCTACCGGACAAATAAATTTAACTGGAATTTTAACTTGAGATTGATAAATTAGCCCTTAATGCGATAAATTAAAATCAACAAAATATTATATACGAGTCCATTCGATATCAAATCAACCAATTTTTCTGCTTTATTTTCATGACTTTCTTCAATTTTGCGTAATTCTAAGTTATAAGAAATAAATATACACGTATTCTTTTGTTTGCCTTTCAAGTGACTCGTCCACGTTGTAAAAAATTAATAGAGGTTCAGAAATCAGCCAACGTGAACTTCGTTTTTTTGTTCACGTTTGTACGGTTCAATAACCACGTTATAAAATTTATAAACGTGAAAGCGTAGGTAAGATTGCGCAATTTAAAGTTTTCAAAAGAATGTATTGGCGATTTACATTACCGTTGGTGGCGCCACCAGCAACAACAACATGGATTCCGAAATTCATAGTCATAGGCCCAGTTTCGGGTTATTTTTTAACCTGAGTTATTTTCCATATAAATGATTGTTTCAAGAATTGTTTCCATGGAAAATATTCAGGTTAAAAGATAACCTAATACTGAACAACTGGGCCTTAGTCTGGTGAAAATTTGCAAATTTTTCAGTATGGTGTTAAATTTATTGTACTATGTTTTGTTAATTAGTTGATTTTGTTATGTTTTGAGTCTGAAGAACGAATTTATTTTCATGTAATACGTCATTTATTAATTTTAAAGTCTCCCGCATGGTGGCGTTTGCTTAATGTAAATTGAGAATTTGAATTATTTAAAATACTACAATATTTATCTCTTTACATACCAAACTATTCCATAAGCTACAACATTTCTTGTATAACTTTCTAATTTTCCCTCATTTCATTCATCAGGATTTAATGGAAAGTCACCCCTAAATTTCATGTTGATGACTGATTTTACTGTGTATGTAACTCACTCATTTTTAGGTAACTCCCAAACCAAAAGGTTCGCCACTCAAATTTGGTATGCAAGTAGATAATACTGACAATATTTTTTTTTACAATTGCTTCCTTTCTTCTGAAGGGGAGGGGACTTTTACATCAAAGTCAAAATTTGGCCTGGAATCTCATTTTTTACCATAATTATTTACGCCAAAAGACTCGCCGAAAGGTGTTCATAAATTCGGTCAAAAGACACCATATCAGATAGTGAACCACTTTGAAATCCATGTAGAATACCAAAATAGCCGTTATTGGTATCTTTAAATTTCAATGGAAGCCGAAAAATTGGCTCAAGCTTGCAAAAAATCCGGGCAAGCTGAATTTTGGCAGAGATGTACATTGGGGTGTTCTAATGAACCCCCCAAAAGTCCCATAACATCCCACGCCGGCGTCCCCCACAATCGGGGGTTTTAGCTCCCCCAACGCGATTTTTTGCCGATAACTCGCTTATTTATGCTTGTATGAAAAATTATGATCAGACCATAATTGAAGAGCATAAAATTCTCTATAAAATAGTTTTTTTCATATTTTTCCATGGTACACTAATACTTAAATTATTGACCGAAAACACGACCCACCCTTAAAATGGCACAATATTAATTTGTTTCAGGGAGAGAAATGTTTTCGGGCACGGGAATTGCTTTTAATAATAAATTAATTCAAATTGTGGCCAAGGTTGGAAAATGAGTAAAATAGATTTTTTCAAAATTTGCCCAAGTTATAGTATCTTCCAAGTAACGAAACCGAAATTTTGGTTTGAGCTTACAGAAGGTCCGGGCAAGCTGAAATTTGGCAAAGATGTATATTGAAGTGTTCTAATAAACCCCCAAAATATCTAATAAAAATCCCAAGCCGGCGCGCGGCGTTCCCCCAAATGAGGATTTTAGCCCCCTAGGTGCGGTTTTCGCCTATAGCTCAAGTATTTTTACTTTTACGAAAAATTACCATTAAACAAAGTTAATTTGCCTATTACAGTATGTATTGTAGTACTACCTACTGCAGCGCCACAAGTTATAGAGAATTTTATGTTTTTCAACTTTGCTTAATGGTAATTTTTCGTAAAAGTAAAAATACGTGAGCTATTAGGCGAAACACCGCACTTAGGGGGCTAAAATCCTCATTTGAGGGAACGCCAGCTTGGGATTTTTAGGAGACATTTTGGGGGTTTATTAGAACCCTTCAATATACATCTTTGCCAAATTTCAGCTTGCCCGGACCTTCTGTAAGCTCAAACCAAAATTTCGGTTTCGTTACTTGGAAAATAATATAACTTGGGCAAATTTTGAAAAAATTTACTTTTCTCTTCATTTTCCAACCTTGGACACAATTTCAATTAATTTATTATTAAAAGCATTTCCCGTGCCCGAAAAATTTCTCTCCCCGCAACGAATCAATATTATGCCATTTTAAGGGTGGGTCGTGTTTTCGGTCAATAAATAATAATTTAAGTATTAGTGTGCCATGGAAAAATATGAAAAAAAACTATTTTATAGAGAATTTTATGCTCTTCAATTATGGTCTGATCATAATTTTTCATACAAGCATAAATAAGCGAGTTATCGGCAAAAAATCGCGTTGGGGGAGCTAAAACCCCCGATTGTGGGGGGCGCCGGCGTGTTCATTAGAACACTCCAATGTACATCTCTGCCAAAATTCAGCTCGCCCGGATTTTTTGCAAACTAAAAACCTTCCTTGCCTGGACTACATTCCAAAATTGTGAATAAAATTCAAATTCTTTTTATTTCTTTCATGATCTTCATTGATAAATAATTTTTTTTCCTATGACTTTTATGATAGTATCCTAAAATTGGTTGTATCTCAGTTTCCCGTGGTCTGATTTTGATTATGATTTTATTTTTTGTTTATTCGGAAGCTTTGTTCAAAAGAAACTTAACTGTTATTATAATATATTCAATTCTAAACCATAATGGACCAGACGCAAAGTTGAAATAATTTACGTTATGCGGAAAAAATAATAACTGGATTTTAGAGTGTAATTAAGTAAACCTGAAGTTTTCCCCCTTCAATAAAATCGAAGTCACTTACCAAAATCAGTTTTCTCACCTTTCTATCAAATTAACGACAAAAATTGTTATAAACAAAATTAAAGTTTATTAAATTCTCTACCAAAAATGTCTACACACATTTTTCATCAGATTCTTACTTCACGTAGTAATAAATGATCGTCTAAAGTTGAGCTAAGTTGCGTAAACTCCATTCTTTATTTAAAGTGGTCTGGATTGATTTTTAATTCAATATATCGAATTTTAGTTAAATTATTTTTTATCCAAGTACAAATTAACAATGTCGTCGTGTTTTGGGCATTCTGAAAGAGTTAGGAAAATCACCGTCATTTTTTGTGGCAAAATGTTGAAGCGCAACTCAATTTATGGCTAAATGGAAAGTTTTATAATAAAAAAAAATGCCAAGAACAAAAGATGTAGATAATACTGTGTAAAATATTTCGTGTTTGAAAAATTAAAATGCAATTTTGACCTGGCTGAAATTTGACTCAAACTCATACTCTTAAACATTACAGTCGACCAATTAAATCAAGGTAAAAATATTAATATTTTTATTTAAGTAAAAATTACGTTAATAGACACTGGGAAACGTCAAATAATTAAAGTGTATGAGTGACAAAAACCAAATGGCACTTATTTGATACTTGAAAGTATTTTTTTATCAAATAGCAATTAATCTTGTACAATTATTTAAATTTGCCAGAAACTTTTAGAAAAAAATATTCGAGTCATCAATCGCAAATAAAATTTTGGCAGTGTAAACCTGTAAAAATTTTAACCAATCACGTTCCGAGTTCACAATTTTAGTACAATCTAGTTCTGCATTCTTAAAACGGATGGACTATAGATTTGACTAAAATTAGCAATGCATTTTGTAGTGGGGAAGATCGTGGTTGTGTGTATCAGCTGATTGAAGGATTACCAACATTCAATTTGATGTTATAATTAACCCAACAATTAACCTTAAAGCTCGTCTTACATCAGGACATTTCTAGCGTAATTTCTTGCGCCATTTCTTGAGCCAAATAAATTGCCCAGTTTAAAACAGCAAATGTCTTGGAAAATGTCCTGGCTCGGATTGTAGGCAATATATTTGGCGCGTGCTCTATTCTTTAACAATTTTGGCATTTATTAGTCGATGTTTGTTGATTCTGTTTTCTAATTGTAACTGACAATTACTCCACACAAATTAAAGGTATTATATTTAATATAATTGAATTAATTATAGTGATTTCGTGTTTGTATTTGTTATAGTGTTCGTAATACCAAAAGAAGTATCAAGTCATCATTAGGAAGATGGCGGACCAGCCGGAAGATTCGTCTAGCAAAAAGGATGGGTCAGATAATGATGATGGTACACCGAAGAAAACCATTACTGTAACTGTAAAGACCCCCAAAGAAAAAGAAAATATCGAAGTTTCCGAAAATGCAACTATTAAAGAGGTATGTTGACAACATATCCTATATTTTGGTCCATTGATATACGTGTCGTTTAGCTGTTCAAAATTAAAATTTTTTCATATAATTTGAACAAAACACCTATTTAAGTTCATTTTGCGATAGTATAATTATGTTGAAATGTTTTGTTTCGATTTATAAGGACTTCGTGCAAGGAAACTTTCCGATGCTATTCAATTACACAGCAATGCTTTTTGTTTACATTCAGTGCTATTCCCATCACCTTAGTTATAACCAATTGTTGGCAAATTGTTGGCAATTTGACGTATAAATGACATTTGACAGCTACGGGTTATTCAAGATGCACCTTAGTTAATGTCAATTATTGGCTAAATTACATTTTCACTACCAACTTTTAGTGAAATTCTTAAGTTATGTCAATTAACCTCGAAAATAGCCAATCTTGACAAATTTTGCGATTAAAAACAGCAAGTAAGTTCTTACTTATAAGTAAGAACTTGGCATTAGCCAATTGGCTGCAGGCAACACCTATACATCACTTGCTGGGATTGACATTAGATATAAAATCAAGTTTTAATCCGTAAAATTGTAAATTATCGCACTAATTTTAAATTTTTAATTTAATTAAATTAAAATTTAATTTTTAATTAAATTAAAATTTAATTTTTGATTAAATTAAAATTTAATTTTTATTTAAACTAAAAAAATTTAAATTACAATAAAAAATTTTAATTGAATTAAAATTAAATAGAATGTAATAGGTAACTTCAAGTTGTAATTTTTTTATATCGTTGGTTGCTGTTGCAAACAGGGCATATGAAAGATAGTCAACAGTATTCTCACATTCCGAAAAGCATCAGAGTATAAAATTTTATATTTAGAAAAAGGTGAATTATTTATATAGGTTTGAACATTTTAGGTATTTGCAGCTTTACAGTTTATGGCACAAGGTTCATATCAAAAAGGTGTGGGGCAGGATTTTTTATAGTTACAGCATGTCGCAAAGTTCGGTGAGTCGATGTATCGCAGAGGTTATTACTCGATAAACATTATCGTGGAGCATTTCGGGTACATTATTCATTTACAGCATATTTTTTAATCCTTGACTTCATCTTCACTCCTGATATTTCACCATCGAGTGTGGGATATAGAGTAATTTATTTTCATGCTATTTTTAATTATAGAGGAAGAGAATAAACGACAATGAGCAAATAGGTGTTAGCGATGATGCTAACGGTCGCACTGTTAGAAATGCAGTTAACCAAAATCATTTTTGATTAATCGTTTATTGTATCAATCACTACATTAAATAAAATTTGTATTTTAGTTTTTCAATTTATTTAGCGCCTCTTTTACCATATTCATAGCATCAGCAATTTTTTGTAATAAATTGATAATAAATAAATTTTTTTCTTGAATTTCTTCAAATGTTGGGTCTAAAATTTTACGAAAAATGGAAGATAACAAATTATAAGAAACTTACTAAATAAATGTACTTACTCAGTAGAATTGATGTAATGTTTTTGAAACGATGTTTTATAACGTACGTGGGAAATCCTGTTGAGGTCTTTTTTGGTAAATGCAAGCTCAATTATACTAGGGTTAATTTTGAATTAAATTTTGATAAGAAAAACACTTCTGTATTCTGTAATGACGCTGCAAGATGAAAGTTTAGTTATTATTCTAACCAAATTCTAACAGCTGTCAAATTAAAATTATGCGCAGATGCTAGTAACATTTCTTTAAATATGAACAAAATGTTGGTAACAAAATATTGAAATCGGAATTGACAACTTAGCCAATTGGCTAAGAACTTGGTAAATTACCAATGTGATGTGAATAGCACTGATTGATTAAATATGATTAAATTATTATTTGTTTAAGTTTAAAGAACTCGTTGCGAAAAAATTCAACGCTGAAATTGACCAATTATGTCTCATTTTTGCTGGAAAAATAATGAAAGATCAAGACACATTACAAACTCATAATATTAAAGATGGCTTAACTGTTCACCTGGTGATTAAAACTGCTCCTCGTGCGACGGATTCTGGACCTTCACGACCACCAGGTATAATTTGAATTGTTTATAAAATTGCTTGCTAATGAGGAACCCAAAAAATTTACCTTTAAATTCCTACTCGTTGATTGTTTAAAATACCTACTTATTTGTTAATCATAATATGAATAATGCATTCCTATTAATTGATTATTTGTTCAGGTGATCATATTGCAAAATCAATTTTCATTCATGACGTTTCTAACACATAAAACTTTAAAATTCCAATCATATGATGTTTTAATTAAAATAATTCTTAAAATTATTTTAAAACTATATCAAACTGTTTCCTTAATTTAACTTTCATTTTGTGACACAGCATAATTTTGATATTTTTAATTTTCCCTTTAAAATAGTTTGTTTTATAATTAGCAATGTTTTGCAAAATAAAATATTTGGTTATATTATTTAGCTGACGTAAGTGCTACTCCATACAATTTGGGTAGTCTAGGAGGTTTGGCTGGATTAGAATCTTTACGATTGGGATCTGTTAATTTTATGGAATTGCAGAATAGAATGCAATCCGAATTACTGGGTAGTCCTGAACTACTTCGGCAAGTATTAGATAATCCTCTAGTACAACGCTTAATGAACGATCCAGAGAATATGCGTACTCTTATAAGCAGTAATCCTCAAATGCAGGAGCTAATTGAACGTAATCCTGAAATAAATCATATGTTAAATAATCCCGAATTGTTACGTCAGACAATGGAACTGGCTCGCAATCCGTCGATGTTACAAGAGTTTATGCGAAGTCACGACCGTACTATTAGTAACCTTGAAAGCATTCCAGGCGGATATAATGCTTTGCAAACGATGTATCGTGATATACAGGTTAAAATTATAATTATTGAGATTTTTATTTTTATAACTTGATTTAATTTGCAGGAACCTATGTTGAATGCTGCAACAGAACAGTTTGGACGCAACCCATTTTCAGGATTAGTTGACAGTACATCAGCAGCAAATCCACAACAAGGAACAGAAAACCGCGATCCATTACCAAATCCATGGTCTGCGGGCGACGGACAACCAACTCCCGATTCTACAAATCCCACACCCCAACAACGCCCTTCTGGGTTAAACAATCCATCGATGTCCAGTTTGCTGCAGCAAATGTCGGAAAATCCTCAACTCGTACAGAACATGCTGTCAGCGCCTTACACGCAAAGTATGATGCAAGCCTTAGCTGCGGATCCTAATATGGCCAATGCTATTATAAACCACAATCCAATTTTGCAAGGAAATCCTGCACTTCAGCAACAAATGAGATCTGTTATGCCACAACTTTTCCAACAAATGCAAAATCCAGAATTACAAAATATAATGGGCAACCCTCAAGCTCTTAATGCACTCATGCAAATTCAACAAGGGATGGAAACTTGGCGTCAAACAGCTCCTAATGTAATGCATACCTTAGGCATGAGCCAACCTGGATTTTTACCGACGCCCACAACCGCCACAACTACTACAACAGATTCCACCACAACCACCAATACATCTACTAGTATTTCATCATCGACAACCACTTTAGGATCCGCAGCAGCAGATGCTGCATCCACGCAACCAAGGTTGCAAAGTAACGACTCGTTTTCAGAAGTAAGAATTTTTCCCTAATGTTTGAGTAATTTATTATTAATACAAAACTTTTTAGTTTATGGCTCGTATGGTTGCTTGTCTTGCAGTGCAACAAGATGCTACATTACCTGCAGAACAACGCTATCGTGATCAATTAGAACAATTGGTTGCTATGGGCTTTACAAATCGTGAAGCCAATATACAAGCCTTAACAGCAACATTTGGGGATGTAAATGCAGCTGCTGAAAGGTTATTGCAGACAGGCAATATGTATAGTTAACCTATATCAAATTAAAATCTAAATTGCAAATGATATGGTCTGTTACATTTTAATTATGACCAAAATTTTCATTAATTTCAATATTTAAATGTATAAATATTTGCATAATATTTATACATTTACATATTTCATTTCAATTTCATTCTTGTTGCTTTTTACTATAAAGTACACATTTTAAATATTAATTTATAGTGGGATATAAAAAAAATTATTTTAATTAAACTCCAATTAAATTTTTTTTTAATAAAAAATTTATTTGAATTAAATTCCAATTTTACTTTTTATTAATTGTAATAAAAAATTTATTTTAATTAAATTGCAATTTTACTTTTTATTAATTGTAAAAAAAAATTTATTTTAATTAAATTGCAATCTTTAAATTTTTTTTACTTTTTCTTAATTGAGGAAGTAAAAGTGAACCTGAAATGATCTAAAGGCGGTGTGACACTTGTGTAAATTTGCGTGTAGATTTACGTGTAAATTTACATGTAAATCTACACAAGTGTCAAACACGTAAATTTGCTTGTAAATTTTGTTGTAAATATTTTGTAGGAATATTTCTATATTTTCTCGAAAGTTATACGTGTAAAATTGCGCAGAAGAATATTCGAAGGTGTGGCCTATTTTTTCTTGTGTTGTGTTTTTGTCAGTTGGTAAAAGTTTGAATTGGCATTAATTGCCAATTCGAATCCATTATCACGTTTCTTTTAGTATAGTTTGTTTCAGAATAATTGAAATTAAAAAAAGTCATAGAATCAAATAACGTTGATATAAAAGCGTAGGAACTATGTGATAAGATATGCTGTCGACCAAGCATATGCATTGCTAAAGGCTGGCGCGAGATTAAAATAATTAACCTTATCTCTATATATTATGTTTCGTTTATAGTTTATACGTTTTTATATCAACGTAATTTGATACTATGACTTTTTTAATTTCAATTATTCAGAAACAAACTATACTAAATAACACAAGGCGACCAGACATACAAACTTCTTATAGCCAGTTACCGTTCGAATTTTCGATTGACCAAAATGCGCGTGTGCAAATTGTAAATTTACGTGTAAATTTTTACACAAGTGGCTAACACACTCGCAAAAAAATTTGCTAGCAGATTTGCAACAAAATTTACAAGCAAATTTACGTGTTTGACACGGTGTAAAAATTTACACGTAAATCTACACGCAAATTTACACAAGTGTCACACCGCCTTAAGTGCAGAATATCATACCTAATGGGTATCTTAACTTAAGCCCGTCTTACATCAGGTCATTTCTTGCGCCATTTCTTGAGCCAAATAAATTGCCTAGTTTAAAACAGCAAATGTCTTGGAAAATGTCCTACCTCGGATTGTAGGTAATATATTTGGCGCGTGCTCTATTCTTGAACAATTTGCCTGTGAGCGTGCGCAGTACAGATTGAATGCGCAGGTAGTAAGGTAGTAATTGTCAAATGCAGGGCTAGGAATGAGTTACTTTTATTACTAAAAGTTACTTTTTTTTTAAATAATCGCAAATGTTTTTGTTTTTTTACTGAAATTAAAAAATCGAATTTGAAAATTTGGTGGCAGTCGACTATTACTGACCACTCCAAATAATTGGAAAATTTCCTATTGCAAAGAGGAAGGTTTATATAGTATACTGTTAAAATTTTATGTGAGAATTTATTATCAAAATTTTGAAATAATCGATTTTGAAGTTAGCAAATTTACATGTAATATCCTAACGAGATTCCGCGCGTCGTCATTTTATTGACGGTACGTGTAGAATGAATGACCCTAACACTTAGAAAATTTCGCATCGGCAGATGTAGCACGTCTCTCGTACTTGTAACATCGATTACTTTCTGTTTTTACGCGATTTTTTGGGGGTTAAACGTAAATGTGAACTGCCGCATACCGCGACTATACTTTTTAATGCTATTTCAAGGGTCTCTAAGCTCCCGGTTTCCTTAATCCCGATTTTTTTTATGGTAGGCGCTTCTCGTATGTTTAGCCTAGTAACCAGAGTCAAAACCGCTCTGGAGGAGTGCAGAGCGGAGCGGCGCCCCGAAAGGGTGAGTTTTGACGATGGATAAACCTCCTAATCGAATGCACACCCCAAAAATCGAATAAAAAAATTTAATTTTTTCACTTTTTCGGCAATACACGGGTTATTTTCCATTTTTTTGCTAATATTTATTAATCACACCCCCACCTAGCCGAATTTCAAAGAAAAAATCAAATCCGAAGCATTTGTTTCGAAGCATTTCATCATAGCTGCCTGGGAGGCGTGGCCTATTCGAACGTTTTCTTCGCTAAATTTACGTACTTTCAAATTGACTTTTCTCAAAATTTTGACTATACATTCTCACATAAAATTTTTACAGTATACTCTATTAACCTTCCTATTTGCTATAGAAAAATTTTCAATCGATTTCGGGTGGTCAGTAATAGCTAACTGGCCCCGAAAATTTAATAAAGTCATTGCCATGAAAGAAGACGTCTCGTCATAGATTGACTGAATATAGCAACGACGTATTGCTTATGAGCATTACCAGTCATTTTGTATTGATATGACAAAGCACGAAAATATATTGCACGTGTTTCCAGTAACGACATACGCTGTTGCGTTTGTTAGACGATAGTAAAAGACAGATATACTCATAGCATGTCGTAACTAGTACCGGAAAAAGAATTTGATTCGCGTAGTAATTTATATAAAATTTCTGTCACTTTTAGTATTTTTGAAGTTTGGAGTTTTCGTGGTTTAAGTTTTCGGTTTGTGGATTTAAGCTTGTCAAAATTAGTCAAAATACAAAATTAGTTCTTTTCAGAACTCTCGAAATGTCTAGTTCTGTACGTGGAAGAACATTAAAATCTCAATCGCAACAGTTGATTTTAAATTTATTAAATTATTTTGAACTTGAAAAACAGCACGGGGGCAGTTTAATTCCATTACAGTGTGTTCAAGAGGTGAATATAAAAAGATTACTTTACATTAATTTTATATTTATAAAATATTTTATAAATTGCAGCGTGTTGCCAATGCTTTAGGAATCAGTGTATCTTCTGTTGCCCGGATTAGAAACCGTAGTTCACTAAATCCAGAATTATCAAGTCCCGGTAAAAACCGAAAACGTAGGAAAGTTAAAACTAGCGATTTACCAGAATCATCGAAAATAAACATTAGAAACACAATTTATAACATGTACAGTCAAAGTAAGTTTCGTTGTCATTTATAATTAACACAAAATGTAATTTGTGTATTTTTTGCAGAAAGACATTTAACCGTTGCTTTGTTAAACAAGGAGATTGAACAGCTGCATATTTTACTAAGCAACAGGAGCTTAAATCGTGTTTTGCACGAAATTGGTTTTAAATTTGCTAAAGAAAATAATCGAAGAGCATTGGTCGAAAAAAGCAGTATTGCAATAGATCGAATTCATTTTTTTCAGAATTATAGAAATAATTTAAATTCTCAGTTTCAACGTGATGTCGTGTTTTTAGATGAAACATGGATTTTTTCTAAAGGTAATCCTGGAATGTCGTGGCAAGATGGCTCTACAAAAAGCGTTAGGAAACCAGAAGGTTATGATGGAAAACGTTTCATTGTACTTCACGCTGGGTCAAAATCTGGATTTATTAATAATACCTCATTAGTGTTTGCTTCAAAATCGCAAAAAGAGGATTACCACGGTGAAATGAATGGTGAACTGTTTAAAAAATGGGTTGCTGAAAAATTAATATGCAATTTAGAAGAACCATCTCTCATAATTATGGACAACGCATCGTATCATTCTACTGTAGTAGAAAAAATGCCTACTTCGGCATGGACAAAACCAAATATTGCAGCATGGTTAACTGCAAACAATATTGAATTTGAACCGTCCTGCTTTAAACCAGAATTGCTAGCTCTAGCTAAACTACATAAAAAGAAAAACGCTACGAAATGGACGAATTATTAAGAAGCCACGGACATGAAGTTTTACGGTTACCACCATACCATTGTGAATTCAATGCAATTGAATTAGTATGGGCTCATTGTAAAACTTACTACAACAAGCACATTGGAAGAGATGGTTATGGTAATGAAAACGTAATTGATATGTGGAATGAAGCATTAGAAAATTGTTCTCCTGAAGTATGGAAAAACTGTGTTTGTCACACCGAAAAGGTAATACAAGATTGGTATGAGCGAGAAAAGGCTTTAGATATAACGGTCGATGAACTTATCATCCATGCTAATGGCTCCAGTGATTCTGAAGAAAGTGATTACGACTGATTGTTTCCGGAATTTTGGATTTTTGTTTTTATTTTTGTTTTGTAATTTGCAGGAGTATTTTGCATTTCTCGCTAAAAATGGTGAGAACCAAATTTGTAGAGAATTAAATTCTCCACCTTTTTTATACGAGAAATTTTGTTGTAAAATTATTATTTATTGCTAATTAATGCTAATTAATATGTACAATTTTTATGTCCAAAACATTAATTATTTTTGTTTGATAATTAATAAATAATTAAATTAGAGCGATTCTTTTTTTTTATTGTTGAAATAATTAAGACGTTGTTTAATCTTAATCATCCTACGACTTCCGAAATTCGATCATGGTCAGCGCTACGTATTCCCAAATTGAGTGTTCATCGTAAAGCTCAGGTTTCAGGTAAAGTATCCAAAAATTTTCGATGTGGTGGCAGTTAATCCGAAAAATTTCAATTAATTCAACTCTTTAACGCCGTGGGGTGTTACACAATTTTGTTTTTCTTCAGGTCTGTGTGAAAAGGGAAAACAATGTAATTGCCAAAAGTTAGTTTTGAGTAAAGCTCTGAACAGATTGACAAAGAAATTATCAACGCAACGGTACAAAAATCTCAAAATCGCAATTTTTGCCATTCATTGTTTTGCTTTTGCATTGCACAGGTGCTGTATACCTATACTTATGCTGTGTCTTATTTTGAATTTGTTCATAACTATTGCTTAATAAATAAATAAATTTGGTAAGCGACAATAAAAACATAAAAGTTTCCTTTCAGCATAACCTATATTTGGTTTGACAGGTGACAAGTTCAAATTTGTTAAACTAAAAGGAAAGTGAGAAAGAAAATTAAAAAAAAAAGATAACCAATATATTCTTATTTTAAAATACACTTCATTTGACTAGGGAGTATTGGCTTAGTTCAGACGATTATGCTTTTATGACGATATGTCAACTTTCGTGGCAATGACTATAACCATTTGAAAATTTGAATTTTTTAAAAATTTTTTTGTGTTTTTGTAATTTTTTTAATACTACTATTATGTTTGCTGCAATCACATTTTCTGCAATTAAATCGCGTTCTTTATCCATTTCAATTTTTATGTGTAGCACAGTTTTCACAATTTACATTAACACTAAATTATCGTTAGTTTAATCTTACTGCGCACGCTCGCAGGCAAATTGCGTTGAAAATTGCCTCAAAATAGAACACGTTCTATATATTTGGCCTACAAAATGTTTCACGTAAGTTGCTAAAATTACCTACTGCGCAAAATCAGCGCAAGAAATGGCCTGATATAATACAGGCTTTATTTTTGGAGCAAGAAATGGCGTCAGAAATAACGCCAGAAATGTCTCAGGAAATGGTGCAAAAAATGACGCCAGAAATGTCGTGATGTAAGACGAGCTTAACCTTACACCCTCGCGACCTTCGATAACAGCGGCATTTTTATTTTGTGAGCCCACACTTCGCATCAAGAGGTATCATGGACAACCGGGCCTCACCCGGCGGTCTGAGGATATTTATTCTTTCTTTCATTTATTCTATTAATATCATGCCTCTCGGGGCATAATGCGACTGGCTTCTACGCCTTTTCAGGGTTTTAACCCATATTACATCTTCAACGAGAGTTTTTATTCAATTTTTGAGCGTTGGAGGAGACAAAGCTGGGCTCCGCTTCGCGAACCATGCTTGCTGGCTCCAAGAAATACAGGAAAAACTGGTAGCAAACAATTTCATACGATAATTATTAGGATAACCACCTTTCTTTCAGCTTCTGGGACAGGTGCATACGTCCCCTCGACGATACTAAGGGTAGGTGTTTTCACCCTGAATTTCTGGGAGCAGGTGCTTTCGCTCCACCCCCCTCGCGACCTTCGATAACAGCGGCATTTTTATTTTGTGAGCCCACACTTCGCATCAAGAGGGATCATGGACAACCGGGCCTCACCTGGCGGTCTGAGGATATTTATTCTTTCTTTCATTTATTCTATTAATATCATGCCTCTCGGGGCATAATGCGACTGGCTTCTACGCCTTTTCAGGGTTTTAACCCATATTACATCTTCAACGAGAGCTTTTGTTCAATTTTTGAGCGTTGGAGGAGACAAAGCTGGGCTCTGCCCAGCACGTGCTCCGCTTCGCGACCCTTGCTTGCTTAAAGTCGCTTTACATCTCTATGTTTTCACACAGGACTTCTCATATGAGAAAACATACGATTTATCTCGGGGTTGGCTAAACTGTATGTTTTTCAAGATTTGCGTTCACATCTTTATGAGTTTGTAAAAGAGTTTACGTAAGAGTTTGTTTGGTTTTGAGTGAAGTTAACCCTACTTTTTAAAAAATTTATTATTTATAACAAATAAGGTTATATTAAATTTATTGTGCGTAGGAAGAAAAAGAGATTTAAAAAAATTATTAACTTAACAATAAAATTTATTTATTACATTAAATAGATTTTTTTCTTATCAAATCATTATTTTATAAAATAAATTAATATGAAATTAATAAATTTATATGAATGTTTACACATTTATTTTTTCTAACCTTCCTTTTTTCAACTTTGACAACTATCTTCGTGTATGTTCGCCACCTTTCGTTCGTATGTTCTGTGTTTTCTCATAGCTGAATAGACGGCGTTCTATTCTGAAAAAGTCCTATGTTTTGCTATGTTTTTACGTATGTTTTTTCTTATGAGTGGTCAGCTATGAGAAAACATATAGTGTAAACACCGAAATATTTCTCATATGAGAAGTCCTGTGTGAAAACATAGAGATGTAAAGCGACTTTTAACCTTACAATACGCAATGACTTTGGATTGCAGTAGAGGTCGCCTTGAACGGCAAGTCAGATTTACACAGGGATACGTCAAATAATTAAAGTGTATGAGCGACAAAAATCAAATGTCACTTATTTGATGCTTGAAAAAATCGAGTTAATAGTATTTTTTATCAAATAGCAATTTATCTTGTACACATTTTTTTAATTTGCCAGAAACTTTTAGAAAAAAATATTCGTGAGTCATCAATGGCAAGTAAAATTTCGGCAGTGTAAACGTGTAGAAATTTTATCCAATCACGCTCGAAGGTCACAGTTTTAGTACAATTTAGTCCTGCATTTTTAAAACGGATAGACTATAGTTTAAAACTTGTATAAAAAAATAGGTCCGGATCTACTTTTGCAAACTATGCCGTTTTTAGTATGAAAGTTGAATGAAAAATTTCTGATTTGCACTACTTTACCTAAAATTACACTTTTTACCTAAAAAACACCAATGCGAGCTTTGGGAAAGATACAGGAACTGTAATGATGAAGAAAAAGGCCACACTGCAAGAAAAATATGATATTCACATAAAAACTAAGAAACTGTCTCGGGCTGAAAATAAAGGCTTAGAAAATTGCAACTCAGAATTTAGCTGTTTTTTGCTAGATTTATTTAGCGATCCGGACAATTAGGCGCGGATACAATTAGGTGCAAAGCCAGTTAGGCGCCGGCCATAAACAAATTAAATTGTTAATCTGTTATAAGTCTTTATTTATTTTTAAAAATAACAAAAGTCCATTAATAATTGAAGGGCCTAGTGGAAAAAGTCACTAAGTCATGTTTTAGAGTTTCTCTAGAAATTGGATTTAAAATTTTGGAATTGCGTTTATAATACTTTTTATTCGGAATTTTTTAAATTCAATGCAGGGCATGGATAGATATGAGCTTAAAGAATGGAATTCAAGAGTAAAAAAATACATTTGGTGAAAAATAATGTAGATAAGCGGAAAAAATTATAAATGACTTACCTACTTTTTCCACTACACCTCAGTAAAGTAGGTAAATTGAAGGACTTAGTGGAAGAAGTCATTAAGTCATATAATGGAATTTTAAAAAAAATTGATTTTAAAGTTTTGGAATTGCGTTAATTTATTTTAATAAAAATAATAATACTAAAATCAAATATAAAAACAATAAATTAATACTATTCGTACTCTTCTTCATCTTCATCCACGGCATTTATTGCACTATTCAGAGTTGAGAAGAACGTTGTGCCTTCGTTCAGGGTTACATATTTAAGTAGTTCCTTGACAGCTATCAATTTTGCTGGTTTTATTGCTACAAAATCTTCCAATTTCTTTGCAGTTGTCATCGCTGCAACAACATGAGAATGTTGTTTACCTCGTTTCAACAAGCTGAATGTAGACGTTCCACCAATCGTCGACATCGTTTGACGCCATATCGGATTGCTACCACGCACAAAACAACACCCACGAGCACTGATTCCCGGAATGTTTGGCTTGATTACTTTTTCCAAGCTAGCTTTATAATCTTTTACGTCGACCACTGGCGTTCCGTCGTCTTGAAGATTATTTGTTAATGGGTATTTTACATAGACAACTTGGAAGGGTTTGGCACATCGCATTTTCCATCTATTTTCGAAAACGACTGAGAAGTCTTCACGATATCCACGATTTCTGACGGTTGGCTAATCTTGTCATGAGTCTTTCGCTTTGTTTCAATTTTTGCAAAATTTCGATCTATTGGCATAAAACTGTGCCCTGGAATGGGAAAGTACAGATGAACTTCTTTAAACCTATTCTGTGCAATGTAGTTCCAAAACGCAAACATGTATCGATTCTTGCCCTGCCCACAGCAGTTGTCCATGAAGACATGTAATTTGTCAACTTCGTCTGGAATAACGTTGGTCAAATACCATTCCAAACAAGAAATCACTTCGTTAGCACTTTTGTTGGAGAAATGCTCGGAATACATAAACATTGTAGCCTTTCGCGTCTTCATATTTTGCACCCCAAGATTTTGTACCCATAACTGACGCATATAGTATTCTTTACCTACGTTTGTTACAGGAATAGGGAAATTTTTTTCGTAATCGAAACAAATTACGCTATTAGTAGGATCACGTTCACACAGTTCTATTACCTCAGTTTGTTGGCCGTAGAACATGTCTGCTTTAGAAACATGGTCAGTTTTTTGTTCTTTTAGTGTCTCTTTCTCGTGCGGATCTTGGGAAATTCGATAACGATTTTCTAGAATCTCGCATTCATCGCAGATGTCGGATCTTGGCTGTCCAAAGCTGATATTAAATTCAAAATTAAATATCTGCTTATACACCCAGTACTTCACATATGCAATGTCGGGATTCTGCTCGATAAAATTTCCGTGTAGAGCAGCTATGCTTAGGTTCGAAGAGAGATATTTCTTATGCGTGTTACTTGCCCTGCTGTAATGACTTTCTCTCGCAGGAAAATTATTTATGTGGTCCTTGATTCGGTCGAGAATGGCATCAGGGATTTTGTGTGGGTTGGCGGATTTTCCTCTATGGTCTGAAATGTCTTCATCAAAATGTCGAACCTTCCGTTCAAGTCGGCTGGCTTTAATACCATGTAATAAAAGAAACGCCTTTTTGCAAACTTTCGTAGAAATGCCGATTTTTAAAACAGTGTATTTGTAGCAAACGGCCCTTGGATTTCCAATGTCTTCGTGCCGCATTCGACGCTGCTTTATATTGATCCCCTCCATACATCCTCAAAGGTAAATGTTTTGCTCCGTATGTGTAGCTAACTTGCGAAAATTTTCCATCAATGTTCGTTTTTCGCCATCACTGAACTTCACTGAGCATTTACATCGGCACTCCCAATTATGGATAACACACTCAGGGATTACCTTTCCAGATTTCGTGGTGCACTGTTTTCCCTCTACCCTTCTTTTCTTCAACACCTCTTTCTTCCATGTACTAGGATTACAACGCCTTTTCTTGGCCTTCATTCCATCAACGTTTTCTGCCAAAATAACTTCCTCACCAGTTTCGTTGTGCACGATTGTTTCGATTTCTGCCTGGTGCTGGGTAATATTTTCCATATCTTCTTTCCGCATCATTTTTTGTAATAAAACCTTCTATCTTATTGCATTATATTATATAGTGTTATTATTTTACCAATCGCAAACAATAAATTGACTTACCGCTTTTTTTCACTGGAAGTTGGTTTTTCATTCGGGTAAAAAGTAGTTAAGTCTGACTTGCCTACTTTTGTACTCCGAACGCGATGTTAGCAGGGCCGGCTGGTGCGATATGACCGACTTACCAACACTTTTAAGATGTAATTTTTATACTAATTTGTAGAGAATAAATGCCGCAATGTGAAAATGTGCTCAACTACAAATTGAAAAAAAAGTGACTTAACTACTTTTTCCACTAGGCCCTTCAATTATAAATTTATATAATAAATCTTCGCAAATAAATCTTCGCAAAAAGTTAAATCGGCCGCAAAGAGGTGGAAGAGGTGAAATAAATACAGACTTATAACAGATTAACAATTTAATTTGTTTATGGCAGGCGCCTAAATGGCTTGGCGCCTAAACGGTCTGCGCCTAATTGTACCCGCGGCTAATCGGCCGCGCCTAATTGTCTTAGACCCATTTATTTAGTTGCTAGAAGTTTACAAATTCAAAAATAGTGACGTCACGCGCTTCTTAAACGGCTTTATTAAGACCGCGTTCGATTTGGAGCTATTTTCGCTTCGTGGCGCCAACAAACACTTTTTGCCCGTTCGGTTTGGGACTTTTACTCGCCATGAAACGCTATAGCTCCGCCCATTTCAGAAGCTTTCAACGCTTTCTTGAAATAGGTCGGGCAGCAATAGCGCGGCGCTGCGGTGGTAAAATTTAAAATTAATTTTTGAATTTGAATTTTTGAATTTAAATTTTTGTAATAATAAATTATTTGTTTTTACGCACCAGTCGTTTTTCGATCACAACTTTTGTATTAAACACTAATAAAGTTCAAAATACAAATCAAAGTTCGCACAATCTCGAATCAAACACGCTCAACACGCTATAACAAATAAGTTAGGTTAAAATACAACCTCAAGTTTAAATTTTAAAAACCATAGCGCTAACCCCCGTTCGGTTTGGAACGCCTTCAAAGCTCGGATTTTCCAAACCGAACGCAAATTTTGCACGCTTTTAGCGTCAAGGCGTGAAGGCGAAAATAGTTCCAAACCGAACGCGGTCTTAATTACATGGAAATGTGTTGCGCAAGAAACTCCCTACTCCCTTCCGTTTTGTCACATACTGAGGCAACGCCCTGTGCATAGCTAAATCACAATATTGCCTAATTTCTTTTTAACCGGTTTATTAAACTGTTTAAAAGAAAAACATTTTTAGGACATTTTACTTTTTAAATTATCATTTCTGGTTCATTTATTCTAAGAATCCAGAATTAAAATCATGACCTCGTAGCGCGATTGGTAAAAATTTAAATAAAGTAAAATTTATTTAGTGCTCAAAATTAAATTTTTATGTTGGTAACATCAGATTTCTTTTAAATCATTCTAACACTCATCTTCAACATTTCGTTTTGTCAAAATAATTCATCAAGTCACTCAAAAACGATGAATTTCTCAAAAATTGTAAAATTATTATTGATTACCGGTAACATGTACCGGTTATGTGTAAGTCATATCGATAGTAACTTACATAAAAAATCCAACCTGGTAGACAAAGAGACAAATTTAACGCAATGAAAACTTACCTTGGTCTTTAAACTCGTCCTAGCAACATGGATCAAAATTTCACGATTAATTTCAATCGGAATTTTCACTTGGTCCAAAATTTCCAAAGTTTTCATTCTTGCCTTATCGAAACCTTCGGTCACCACCCTGGGATGCAAACCCTCCGTAATATACCTATCGGCTTGTTTCAATAACTCCCCAATCACAAGTACAGTTGAAGTCGTTCCATCACCAGTAATATCATCTTGCGCCGTGGAAGCTCTCGCAATCAAAGAGGACGTAGGATGTTTAATCTGCATCTCGTGTAACAAAACATTACCATCTTTGGTGATCTTGATATCGCCGGAGCCCGAAACCAACCTACACAAAATAAAACATTTTAACGTGGATAAACTCAAATATTATACAATAAAGCCAAAACTGAGACGAATTAACCGAAAAATTTGTGTAATAAAAAACATGTGCTTACATCTTCAATGTGCCTTTCGGCCCCAAATTTGTTTTCATCACATCTTGAACACCTTTTGCTGCGGAAATATTAATCGCCAAAGCTTGGGCTGCTCTTGCAACTTCGGCTTTTGGATTTAATAAACTAATTGCAGACATAATTAACTTTTTTAAGATTCACCTGCGGTTCGATTAAATTTGACAGTCAAAGAATCGCATGTAATTAGTTTACTTAACCCTCGCAAGATGTCACTTCGCGCCTCAAGGTGTGATGAATTTTAACATAGGCGACTCGTACAGAATATTTAAATATTTATAATAATTTATTTTTAGCGGCTCGGGAAAAATTAAGTAACTTCATTTTATCTTTATTTAATATTAAATTAAGAGCGGTTCGTAACACAAACGAAGTAATCCAGTCAAATAGGAACAAATTTCGTCGTTTGATGATGAAATTTAGCAAATATGTATATTTCTTGTTGTTGAAATATGAAGGGAACCGTAGAAACATCTGCCGGTCGACCCCTCCATTGTAGAGTCATTTTTTCAAGATGGCGACTTGAACGCAAAATTTTAGTTTAAGAATTTTTAACCTAACTGTGGTCTTTGGGGTCTTCCACACTTGTGGGATTGGGGGGGGGGGTTACAAAATGTGACCAAGTGTTACCAGACGGGGGGGGTTGGACAAATATGACTGTTTAAATGTTTTCTTATGTAATATTTTGTCACAAGAAATTTATTTAATCCTTAAATTGCAAATGTCGTGTCAAGTTCGATTTTAGACAAATGAGGGGGAGGGTTGATTTGTGACCATAGAACGATCCTGGGGGGTCCGAAGATTGTGACAAGGGGGGTTTAAGTCGGAAAAAATTGCGGATGTCCTTTATAGACGATCCCTTTACAACTGTTGTAAAAATTCATTTTGTTTGTAATTTTTGAATTGGTTATGCAATCTTAATAATTAAAATAGATACGAAAAAAATTTATAAACCTTTTTTGTAGAAAATACTATAAACTTTCTTTCTTATGTGGAACTTATTTCGATATCGTTAATGGTTAGCGAGCTATAAGCAAACAACTGAATGGGGTCGCCATTTTTCCAAGATGGCGGATAGAGCACAACAGATTTCATTCAGGACTTTTAGTATCTAATACATATATAAATAAAAGCCTTAATTTGTGTATGTACAGCGCCGTAGCGAGCTCTTCTGGCGCCTGAGGCAAATTTGAATATATGCGTCCCCCTACCAAAAGATTCCTATCATTTTGAAAATTTTAAACTATTATTTATTGGGTTTTGTCGAGGTTTAGTGCCTCCATTGCGATGGCGCCTGGGGCAAAGCCTCGGTCTTCTCACCCTTGCTACGGCGCTCACTTAGAGTAATGAAAACAAATGGATGCTTATCAGGAACTCATTTAGGCTGCCGGGACCGGGGGATCTGGGGGGTATTCCATACCACCCAGGTACACTTAATTTATTGCGAAAGAAAAACTTTCACTTTTATGTTCCTCGGTATTAAGAAGAACGGTACTGAGATTTATTGTACTGAGTAGTTATGTAAAATATCACCAAAAATATCCCCCCTCCTGGATTACAAACAAAAATTGTAAAAGATTCAACGAAAAATAATAAATTTTGATGGTTCTGAATAATGGCAAGTGTACATGGGGGGTATTCCATACCCCCCAGACCCCCCGGTCATGTATTTTCGATTTTTATCGTTGGGAACTTCTGAAGATCTTATATAAAACTAGCTGGAAAGCCCGTCCACGGACGGGTAGCTAGACGGTGCTGGTGGGTCTCTATTTTAATGATCTAAATAAAAACAACATTGTTTCCTAATAATGTCAATTTTAATTGTTCATCCTCGCGTTGAAACGTTAATTTTAATTTTTTTAGTTTGTTAATTAAGAAACAATTATTGTAGCAAATAAAATCTTAAGCACTGCCTACTGCGTTAGTACTTCCTTGTACACAATATTTTTCGTGTACACTGCCTGTGAACCTTCAATCAATTTCCCTTGTTCTTTTCCATCAACTATTTTTATCTTCAGATCTCCGTACTCTTGACATTGCTACATAGAGATGACCGTGGCTAAACATCACGGTTGATCGTCATGGAAAAGGCAAGTTTAATTGGAAACTGTCGCCGTCTTAAAACAAATGGCAAGTCTGTACTTGTTGGGACTAAATCTATGCGGGGAATAAAAACAGTTTCCTTTTTAGCAGTTCCTGTCAAGACTTCAGCGACGATTAGATTGGGCTTTAACGATTGAACAGTTAAGCGCGTCCCATTACAAAGACCACGTTTAGTATTCAAATTCCTTAGCAACATAATCACACTTCCAACCTTCAAGTGCATTCTGTGTACTGGCATCCCTGAGGGCGTTTGTTTATTCAAGAATTCCATCGGATAGTTTTCCCTATCGTTATCATCACTGTCGTCAATGGAATCACTACTTAGATAAGTTAAAATGCTGCCGTCTAAAAGGTCCAAAACTTGCTCGTTTATAGCGTCAACGTCAGTATTTTTTGGGCAAAGGATTGCCATTTTGGAATATTTTTTTACATCAGCAGCATTAAAGCTTTCTCCAAAATATTCTTGGATAAGGGAAGTTTCGCATATACAATTATGCGGAATCTCAATTATCTCTTCAGACAGACCTTTGTCATTTGTAAGCTCCCCGTTGCCCAACTTTATCAGCCAATCACTGAATGCGGAATCAACGGACCGGACATTTTGACTTAATTTCAATACTATAAATTTACTCCACATATCATTAAATTTAATGCTTGAATGAATAATTGCTGACCTCATTTCATGAGGTACGACAGGAAGAGTTTGTCTGAAATCACCACCAAGAATTAAAACTTTACCTCCAAAAGCTTTGGTGTTTTATATCAACGTATCAATGTATCAACGTATCAACGTATCAACGTATCAACGTATCAACGGATCAACGTATCATCGGATCAACGGATTAAATGTTTATATAGGTTGTCGTCGATAATACAAACGGTATATTAAATCTTCAAGCTTATCAACGGATCAACGTATCAACGTATCAACGGATCAACTTATCAAGTTGTTTTGATTTGAACGACAATGGATCAGTAAGTCCCTTTCGAGAGGAGGTTCGCCGTCGGCATTTTGAAAAATGACAGCTACTTCATTTCTTGTTGGAGCATTGCATCGTCTAATATCGGATTTACGGTCTTGGATAATTGCCATGGTAACTGTTGCTGGCTCAACGCCATGTAGAGCGGCGTCCTTGATGCTTTCTTGTTCCACTTAATAAAGCATTTTGCATGCGGCAGAAAAAGGATTATTCTGAGACATGAAAGTGCTTAACTCTCGCATCAGACTTGGATCGCACCGATCGTTTCCCTTAATTGTCATCCTTTGATCAGCAGCCTCATCCGGGTCCAATATATATAGTTGAGCAAACTTGCGTTGGTTTCCATCTGCCGGGTGCAAAGCTCCTGCTCGATGGTAAATTTGTCCGTTAATTCGGAAACAATAGGGTCCGTATCCAGGAGGCGGAATAATGTTAGCTCCCATTGACGCAAACGCTAAAGCACTATTTATCGATCTAATATTGTCTATGAAATTTTTCGAATATTGATGCAGTCCTTTCAATAACTGTTCAATAACAGGGGCTGATCTTATAGCTTCTAAGGTGACTTTGCCTTTCTGACTGCATGTCGTAAAAAGTTTGTCAGACGGCCGCTTTGCTGAAAAATGCTTTGCACGGCAAAATTCGCAAATATTGTCCATAAAACCACAGTTATGAACGTCGACATTTGGTTCTACAACGTTACCTACTTCAAGAACAGCTGCGTTTTTACTTCGTGGATTTTGTCGGCGAATTGCATGACTACGTGAACGATGTAATATTTGCGAAGGGGTCATGTTGGCAATTTGATTTCTTTCGCGATGTTGAGTAATTTGTACTGACGTCATATTGGCAATTTGCTTACGATTGCGATTTTGTTCAATTTGCCCAGGAGTCATATTTTCCACACGATTACGATTCCGACAACATTCTTTTTGGACATCACTCATATTTTTACGACGGGTTTTTTCTCGCTCCGCCTTCCGTCGTTTTACTGTTTCCTGCTGGGCGGCTACTTCCTCATCAGATTTTCTTTTAACACATTTTCTAGCAGCAGTAGGAACATGTGGGGAACAAAGAGTAACTACTTGAATATCCTCCATTTCGGACATTTTCGCTTTAGAAGTTTCTGAAGTTGTGAAGTTATTTTCAATGAAGGTAACTCTCACACCACGTACCTATATAGCGCACAGTGATACGTTGATCCGTTGATAAGTTGATCCGTTAATACGTTGATCCGTTGATACGTTGATATGTTGATATGTTGATACGTTGATCCGTTGATAGGCTTGAAGATTTAATATACCATTTGTATTATCGACGACAACCTATTTTTGTGTCCTCAACCGAGTGACTTCTCGCCCTCTAGTTGGGTGCCACGTTTTGTGTCCTCTTCCGCTCTCAGGTCGCTTATTTTTGTAGATCCTTCAGACGTGATACACAATCAAATAAGAAGCAGGATACATCAAACATAATTTATTAAAAAACATTCTTCTTTTATAACACACAACAACAATTAAATCTCTACCTCAATCAACATATAACTAAACTACTTAACATCCCTATTCGTTAATGATAGTGTAAAGCTTTACCTGTTTGTGTTCTTTTTGTCGACCGACCGTTATTCCGTCGCACGTTATCTATCGCACTGACGAACTGACTACACTTTCTTCTTTTATCTATCTTCTTCACGTACTAGCTTTTCGCGTTCCGGTACTCAACTCTGACCCCAATTCGCTCCACGTACTAGCTCTACACGTTCCGTTATCCACTTCTCCTACCTCAAATTGGTCCAATTATCCAACACTCCTATACTCTTATACTGCACCACACTTCACTCTTCTTTTATCTTACACCAATCAACTTCTTCGAATATATCCAGTTTGCGTATCGTTCATCAATTACAATATTTCTGTACACAACGATTTTCCATGTCGTTTTCTATTCGACTAGAGACTCTTCTAAACACGCCCGTCCACGTATTATTTATTTATTAATTGCCTCTAAACACAACTGTACAAGTAGGGTAAGTGCTACAGTTGTTGGCCATCATACAGTTATTGGCCACCTAAAATTTAACTGAAAATAATAAGAGTTGCATTCCCCTGTTCAAAGTGTTCTGCTTGTTGCCGGATATTAGCAACAGTGCTTATATTGTATTTAAAATTTCATGTTTCTAAGTTGGCATTTAAACGTGTACGATCAGTTGACACACACGCGTGTAAGGTTGGCGCTAAAATACGGTGAGTCTTAAAAAATTTGCTAAGAAATGCATGAGGTTTTTCTTTTGTTATTTTGTGATGTATCGTAGTCAAGTCAAACTGCAAGTATTTTCGTTTACTTACATACTTATGTATATACGTTTTTGAAGCCTAAAAGCTTCTAGGTTATGAATAAAACCGTTATTTGAGTATGCCAATAACTGTGACAAAAAAATCATATCAAAACATTTATTGGCCCCTCTGGCCAATTACTGCAACCGATACAAAAAAATTATTTATTGTAAAATTTTGGTATTTAGGCACAGAAAGAAATTAATTGAGCTAATTTTGAAAAAATTTGTAATTCTTAACAGGATAGACAGTTGTTGGCCAGGGGCCAATAATTATCACTTAAAGCGGCTAATAACTATAAAATTCTTTTCAGTAACAAACATACAAAAGACATGCCGAAAATAGTGAAAGGCGATTCGTATAAAAAAATATATAAAGAAAAAGATATTTCAAAGGCTCTCGAGTCTATTGAAAATGGCATGAGTAAAAGAGAAGCTTCAAAAATCTACCATATTCCCAGAGCTACTCTTCAGTTTAGAGTAAGCGAAAAATTCAAAAACAAAACTTCTCATGGACCAAATCCCATACTGACAGCTGACGAAGAAACATTGTTAGTGAACTGGATTTTAGTTTCTCACGCAAAGGGTTTTCCACGGAGGATCGATGACGTGCAAGCTTCGGTGAAATATTTCTTAGACTCTATACCTAGACCAAATCCGTTCAAGGATAACCTTCCAGGAAGAGGATGGTACGCAGCGTTCTTGAAACGGCACCCACACATTACCCTAAGGACGTCTGAAGGAATTACCTCAGCCAGCTCAGTAGTATCTGAGCCGGACATCAGAAAATGGTTTTCTTCTATCGAATCGTATTTTAGAGAGAAACAACTTATGGGCGTATTAGATGATCCAACTAGAGTTTACAATGGTGATGAAACCTGTTTCTGGCTATGTCCAAACAACAAAAAAGTTCTTGCACCTAAAGGAACGAGAAATGTGTATGAAGTACAGCATCATCCCAAAAACAACCTTACTGTTATGTTCACTTTTTCTGCTGAAGGTGATACAACTCCCCCAATGGTGATATATGCATACAAAAGGCTACCAGCCGATATTCTTAAATCGGTTCCTAACGATTGGGGAATAGGTTGTAGCGACAACGGCTGGATGAAAAATGAACTGTTCTACGAATACATTGGAAATGTATTTTATCCTCATCTAAAAGCAAAAGGAATCAAATTTCCAATTATACTGTTTGTTGATGGACATTGTACACATTTGACCTATGAAATCAGCGAATTGTGCTCTAAACTCGAAATAATTTTGATATCGTTATACCCCAATTCTACTAGAATAATGCAACCGGCAGATGTGGCCGTATTTAAACCGCTTAAGGAAGGCTGGAAAAAAGCCGTTTTGGATTTTCGTAGAAAGCACCCCACCGAAGTGGTTACAAAAGAAAAGTTTGCTCCTGTTCTCAAGACGGTGGTTGAAAATTTAAAGCGTGACACAATTAGACATGGGTTTCGTGCATGTGGACTGTATCCTTGGAATCCATCAGCAATTGACTACAGCAAATGCACCGGTAAAAACAATGAACAAGTTCGTAATATGCCTAATAAAAATACGATGTCATTTGAAACTTTCAAAACAATTGTTGGTGAAGAAAAAATCGAAAAGTTGAAATAGTTTAATAAAGATGAAGAGTGCGATGAAGATTTTCTAACACTATTTAATCTGTTTGAAGAATTTTGTAGAGAACATAAAGTCGATGAAACCAATACAGAAACTCACAACGGAACTCAATACAACAATGATTTAGGACACAATGGTAACACAAACTTTGATGTAATTGAAGAAGTCGAATATATAACTAATAATAGTGTGTTAGATATTGAAAATAGGTACCACAAACTTTGATAAATTAAAGATATTTACAATAAATTACTTACTAATCAATATTATTTGTACAGTGGCCAATAACTCGAACATGCCATGTTAATAACTGTCGTATTCCGGCCAATAACTGTATTTTAAGCTCTTTTTTTTTCGTTGTTGTATTTTTAATTAAAATATTACTGTAGTGTCATATTGTTTTACATCAAAAGATAGTTTATAGTTTTTCCTACCAATTGCCAAAGTGACAAATTCAATAATCTATAGTAGCAACTATTCACAAGCAGAACGGCGCAGAGAATTTCTTAAGTGGCCAATAACTGTAGCAGTTACCCTATTCTCTAATTACTGAGCTCTCTAAACACAACTGATCTGTGCTTCATCTAATTTGGAACTGTTCTAAACACGACTGGTTCGCGTATTATTTATTTAGGAACTCTCCTAAACACAACCGATCTGCGGGTAATCTAATTTGGAACTTTTCTAAACACGACTGGTTCGCGTATTATTTATTTAGGAACCCTTCTAAACACAACCGGACTGCGGGTCATCTAATTTTGAACTGCCCTACGACCCTTTATTATCTATTGGCCTGGTTACCCTTGCATCTTCATGCTTCTGTTTTTCGTTTGTTCTTCTAACGATACCGCTTTGTCCTACGTGGTTCCTTTTATTAGCAGCATCAACAAAACTTAAATCTAGTAACATTTTATTTTTAATTCACATTCATACTGTACAAATTTTATAATCACAAACAAAACTTAAATCTAGTAACATTTTATTTATAATTCACATTCATACTGAACAAAACTTTATCAATAAATTAGACATATCCTCCCTCTTATTTCGATTGTGTATCCCGTACACATTTATGAGGGAGCTTGTAGTGGACACAACACTATATAAACATTTAATCCGTTGATACGCTGATACATTGATACGTTGATACTTTGATACTTTGATACGTTGATACGTTGATACATTGATAAGTTGATCCGTTGATACGTTGATACGTTGATCCGTTGATAGGTTGATCCGTTGATACGTTGATCCGAACCAAAAAAATGACACGCTGGAGCAGCGAGCTGGCATTTTATATGTATGACTAGATGATACCCCGTCCGAGGACGGGCAGCTAGAAGGACGGGCAGCTACCCAAGGTAACTTTAGTTGAATGAAGATTAAGGAAAGCTCTCAGTGCAATCCAAAAGCCATATGACCTTGGCTGCCTGCCCGTCCTTCTAGCTGCCCGTCCTCGGACGGGGTATCATCTAGTATAACAATAGATTCCCATGTTGATCGAGCGGTTGCGGAATCTTCACTTTTCCTTTATGACAGCAGTTGTTAAATTGTTTATCAACTGGACGCTCCTTGGCGAAATTCTTGGAGCCGCAGAACTGACAGATGGAATTCATTTCTCCACAATCGTGTCGAGTAACGTGAGATTCATCAAATCTCAATGCTCTTATTTGGAGTTGAATTGCTTGACTTTGGTATCGATTTTCTTTCTGTCGATGTATCGCATGGGATCGAGCGTTAGCAGCTTGCCGCGCTTGAGTTTCTTCTAATGTTTCACGTTGTTGACGTGTCGCATGGGATAGAGCGTTAGCAGCTTGCCGCGCTTGAGTTTCTTCTAATGTTTCACGTTGTTGACGTATCGCATGGGACCGAGCGTCAGCAGCTTGCCGCGCTTGAGTTTCTTCTAAAGTTTCACGTTGTTGACGTATCGCATGGGACCGAGCGTCAGCAGCTTGCCGCGCTTGAGTTTGTTCCAAAGTTTCACGTTGTCGACGTATCGCATGAGACCGAGCGTCAGCTTGTCGCTGTGATCGAAGCTGTTCTTCTGTGTTATTAGCTCTTGTACGTGCTTTTCTCTCACGATTCAATCGCCGTCGCTTTGCAGCAGGATTTTCAAAATTTTCATTATCCATTATGGAAGTTCACATAATGCTTTTTTGGAAATAGCTGTCATAATTTTTCACCGATATAGGAAATTTAAATACGTTGATACGTTGATCTGTTTTTTCAATGCAGACCAAATATCTATATATATAAAAGAGCTTGTCTGTTTGTTTGTTTGTTTGTTCGCTATACGTTCCTACACCCTTTGACCGATCTCAACCAAATTTTGCACAGTTATTCTGTAGGTCCAGGTGCAACTATTCGTGCATAAATGGAGAAGAAATTCCCGCGGGGAGCAAAGTTATTCGCGTTTTTCGATTTTTTATTGATACACTGTATACTTTACCCTTAGGTTAAGTACCCAGTTACCTGGGTACTTAACCCAGTTAATTAACCCTTACTTACTTACAGGGCCGGGCTGGCCTGAACGTTCCTACACCCTTGGACCGATCTCAACCAAATTTTGCACAGTTATTCTGTAGGTCCAGGCGCAACTATTCGTGCATAAATGGAAAAAAAATTTGCGCGGGGAGCAAAGTTATTCGCGTGTTTCGATTTTTTATTGATTCACCCTATACTACGGTGAATCACCCTATACTACGCTTTCGCTAGATGGTGAACAAAACACGTGTTTGCCAATATTATAGTATAGTATAGGGTATACCCTTGGACCGATCTCAACCAAATTTTGCACAGTTATTTTGTAGGTCCAGGTGCAACTATTCGTGCATAAATGGAGAAAAAATTCGAGCGGGGAAAAATGTTATTCGCTTTTTTCGATAAATCAAATCACAAGTCTTGCAAACAAAAAATTTAATTTGTCAAAAATCGAAATATTCTGACATACTGTCAGTGATTCAAAATACTGTCAACAGATGGCGGGATGGCGGCTTTAATTCGAAAAATGAAAACCACTAACAAATTAATATATTAGAATTTAGTAATTTCAACGCTCAAAATAATACAAATAATTACAAAATCCGTTGACGGCGAAATATTTGAGATGGTGGTTCGGGGGCGACGGAGAGAGAGCAAAAACCATCTCTTCCGACTTCCCAAAAACGAAGAATTTTAAAATTGCCTTTTTTTGAAAATCTGCAGCAATCTTTCGAAACTTGAAAATAATAGTGAACAACTATGGCCTTCACGGATCTATTATGGTCCGCCCTGTGAGGCCGATGGCCGAACAACTATGGCCTTCACGGATCTATTATGGTCCGCCCTGTGAGGCCCAAGGCCGAACAACTATGGTCTTCACGGATCTATTATTGTCCTCCCCCCTGTGAGGCCGAAGGCCGAACAACCATGGCCTTCACGGATTTATTATGGTCCGCCCTGTGAGGCCGAATGCCGAACAACTATGGCCTTCACGGATCTATTATGGTCCGCCCTGTGAGGCCAACGGCCGAACAACTATGGCCTTCACGGATCTATTATGGTCCGCCCTGTGAGGCCGAAGGCCGAAAAACTATGGCCTTCGCGGATCTATTATTGTCCGCCCTGTGAGGCCGAAGGCCGAACAACTATGGCCTTCACGGATCTATTATGGTCCGCCCTGTGAGGCCGAAGGCCGAACAACTATGGCCTTCGCGGATCTATTATGGTCCGCCCTGTGAGGCCGAAGGCCGAACAACTATGGCCTTCATTGATCTATTATGTTCCGCCCTGTGAGGCCGAAGGCCGAACAACTATGGCCTTCACGGGTCTATTATGGTCCGCCCTGTGAGGCCCACGGCCGAACAACTATGGCCTTCACGAATCTATTATTGTCCTCCCCCTGTGAGGCCGAAGGCCGAACAACCATGACCTTCACGGATCTATTATGGTCCGCCCTGTGAGGCCGAATGCCTAACAACTATGGCCTTCACGGATCTATTATGGTCCGCCCTGTGAGGCCGAAGGCCGAACAACTATGGCCCTCACGGATCTATTATGGTTCGCTCTGTGAGGCCGAAGGCCGAACAACTATGGCCATCACGTATCTATTATGGTCCGCCCTGTGAGGCCGAAGGCCGAACAACTATGGCCTTCACGGATCTATTATTGTCCTCCCCTGTGAGGCCGAATGCCGAACAACTATGGCCTTCACGGATCTATTATGCTCCGCCCTGTGAGGCCGAAGGCCGAACAACTATGGCCTTCTCGGATCTATTCTGGGTTTAGATGGCTAAGGGCGGCGAATGCCGCCCGTGCCAGCTAGTAAGTTATATTTTATTTACATAATTTTTCACCTATATAGGAAATTTAAATACGATGATCCCTTGATACGTTGATCCGATGATACGTTGATCCGATGATACGTTGATACGATGATACGTTGATACGATGATACGTTGATACGATGATACGTTGATCCGATGATACGTTGATCCGATGATACGTTGTGCGTTCGGTTCGGTTCGGTTTGCTTCGGGTATTTCCGTGGGACAGACAGAAAGAAAGAAAGACTTGGCCTTTTATAATAAGAGATCAATACGCATCGTATGCCAGAATCACCGTTTCCAACGTAACGAAATACCCCCCCCCACTGCCTAGTAAATCCTGAAACCACGTTCTGTTTTGTTCACCATCGATGGTGAAGTTTAAATGTACGAAATTTTTATTTAGAATAAGAATTATTCAAAACCTTTTTTAATTGTTTTCTCTTTATTTCATAAATACTTAATACTATGAGGTAAGCAAATTTTATTAATCTGTTTTATAAAGAATTTTGTATTCTTTAATTATGATTTGATGATAATTTTCACTAAAAATGAAAATAAGCGAGTTATAAACGAAAAACAACCGTAGAGGATTAAAACCCCACTTGCGGAAAAGGCCGACAGGAAATTTTAGGTGATGTTGCAAATAAAATCGTGGTCAAATTTTCGAATTCAGTCAAATTTGAATATATTCCCCCTTCCAAAAAAAGATTCTTATCTTTTTGAATATTTTAAACTATTATTTATTGGGTTTTGTCAAGTTTTAGCGCCCCCATTGCGATGACGCCTGAGGCAAAATGCCTCAGTCGCCTCACCCTTGCTACGGCTCTGTGTATGTACCTTATGTATGTATCCGTCAGATTCTTAGATATATTTTGTTGATTTTTGTACAATTAGGGATATAGGGAACCTAAGCCTTTTCTACCATATTTAATTAAGTAATGTTGGCATGTAACAAGCAAGCATGGTTCGCGAAGCGGAGCACGTGCTGGGCGGAGCCCAGCTTTGTCTCCTCCAACGCTCAAAAAAACATTGAATAAAAACTCTCGTTGAAGATGTAATATGGGTTAAAACCCTGAAAAGGCGTAGAAGCCAGTCGCATTATGCCCCGAATAATTTTCACTAAAAATGAAAATAAGCGAGTTATAAACGAAAAACAACCGTAGAGGATTAAAACCCCACTTGCGGAAAAGGCCGACAGGGAATTTTAGGTGATGTTGCAAATAAAATCGTGGTCAAATTTTCGAATTCAGTCAAATTTGAATATATTCCCCCCTCCAAAAAAAGATTCTTATCTTTTTGAATATTTTAAACTATTATTTATTGGGTTTTGTCAAGTTTTAGCGCCCCCATTGCGATGACGCCTGAGGCAAAAAGCCTCAGTCGCCTCACCCTTGCTACGGCTCTGTGTATGTATGTATGTATCCGTCAGATTCTTAGATACATTTTGTTGATTTTTGTACAATTATGGATATAGGGAACCTAAGCCTTTTCTACCATATTTAATTAAGTAATGTTGGCATGTAACAAGCAAGCATGGTTCGCGAAACGGAGCACGTGCTGGGCGGAGCCCAGCTTTGTCTCCTCCAACGCTCAAAAAAAAATTGAATAAAAACTCTCGTTGAAGATGTAATATGGGTTAAAACCCTGAAAAGGCGTAGAAGCCAGTCGCATTATGCCCCGAGAGGCATGATATTAATAGAATAAATGAAAGAAAGAATAAAAATCCTCAGACCGCCGGGTGAGGCCCGGTTGTCCATGATCCATGCTTGATGCGAAGTGTGGGCTCACAAAATAAAAATGCCGCTGTTATCGAAGGTCGCGAGGAGGGTGGAGCGAAAGCACCTGCTCCCAGAAATTCAGGGTGAAAACACCTACCCTTAGTATCGTCGAGGGGACGTATGCACCTGTCCCAGAAGCTGAAATAAACGTGGTTATCCTAATAATTATCGCATGAAATTGTTTGCTACCAGTTTATCCTGTATTTCTTAGAGCCAAGATGCTTTTCGTTCTCTTAAACCTGTGGAAATCGAACATTTCGTATTTCCCTAGTTGGTTTACTAGAGAGTTTTCGCTGTCGTGACTCCGGTCGTACAGTTTTTCTGTTAGTTTGTATATCATCTTACTTACCTGTTCCGTCTTTGTGTCCTGATGGATTTGACGGTTGGTGACAAACCATGGCGCGTCCAGTGCCCTGCGTAGGCAGGTGTTCTGAATTGTTTGTAGCCTCTCTAACTGACGTTCACTCGCGAAGGCCCACGCGGCGGCGGCGTATGTAAAGGTAGGGAGGATGATCGCCTTGTAGACTCTTACCTTGAGATCTTTCGACATCGCCCCTTTGCGACCTATCAGAGGGCCAATGAAGACATTAGACCCCTTGCTAGAGTCACTCGTTGGTCGATGTATTTCACCCAAGTTAATCGACTATTGAGGGTCTTTGACGGAGCTGGTCCATGGTATCTCTTCATGGAATATTTGAACTCTCTTGTCCAGTCTCGGTCGACGCCAGGTGAACATGATTGCCTCATTTTTGTCCGAGTTTACCTCGATACGCCAAGTGCGGAACCATGTTTCCAAGGCGTCCATCGATTCCTGCAAGTATTTGATTGCCATGACCGGATTAAGGGAGGGGGCAAGGATCGCGGTGTCGTCTGCATATAGCGCGATCTTCGTTCTTGCAGTTCTCGGGATGTCACTGACATAGATGCTAAATAGCGTCGGAGAAAGTAGGGAGCATTGGGGCACTCCAGCCTCGGCTACTCTTTCTTGAGATCTAATGCCGTCGATGATTGTCCTGAACCGTCTGTTTAAAGGTAGGATGCTACCAGTTTTACAAGTCCCGGCTGGACGCCAGCCTGTAGCATTTTGAAAATTAGACCGTTGTGCCACACCTTGTCGAACGCTTTCGCGACGTCTAAGAAGATCGCCCCTACGACGCGACGTTCTTACGATTCCACGCACCGGTAATCTCTTCTGTCACTCGCAGTATCTGTTGTGTGGTGGAGTGCCCCCCCCACGGAAGCCGAATTGTTCTTCTTGGATTATGTTCTTGTCGCTCACCTCCTTGTTCAATCTGGTGAGGATGATCTTTTCCGCTATCTTGCCTATCGTTGGCATCAGACTGATCGGTCAATAACTTTGCGCTAAGGCTTTGGGTTTTCCGGGCTTATGGATGACGACCACACCGGCCAACTTCCATTTGTCCGGAAAATACCTCAATCTTAGTGCTGCGTTAATAATCCCCGTCAGCGCTGTGACGGCTTTCTTTGGAAGCTTCTTTAGGGCTTGGTTTTTAATACCATCCGGCCCCGGTGCTTTCTTCGGTGCTTTAAAATTTACAATAATTTTAGTTTATCTAACAGGGTTTTTTTAATTTTTGAAAATACATGGATGGGTAACTACCCCCCCCCCTTTGACACACGATTCCAATATAGATATTTTAGCGCTCTCAAAGCAGTTTTTCGTCTATAACTCGCTTAATTTAATTTTTACGGAAAATTATGAGCAGATCAAAATTGTAGAGCAATTATTTCTCTACAAAATAGATTTTTTCTAATTTTTCGTACGTTGTACTATTCCTGAAATATAAAATTAAACATAAACACAGAAAAACGAAATGCGCTATTAAAACAATTGAAGTTAAAGCAAACTAGCGTGGTAATAGCCGTATACGCTTTGGCGCACCTTTTTCTATACAAAATTTATTTGTGTAGAATTTTATGCTCTTTAATTTTGGTTTGATGATAATTTTTCGTCAAAATAAAATTAAGCGAGTTATAGGCGAAATAATTTTAAAATTATAATTTTCTAAAATAATGTCAATTAAAATCGGCAAACATGGAAATTTTTACGTAACATTTAATTTAAATAATTAATTGTAATTTACATGAAATTGAAATAAAATAAACGCAAACAATTTAAATATAGATAAAGTTTGAGAAATTATACAAGGTCTCTACCAAGCCGAATCTGACGCGTAATATAAGGTTTGAAATGTTGAAGAGAAGCAAGCACTGGGTTGCCCTACTTATATAAGCGGAGAAACAAAATGTTTTAATCAGGAAGTTCAAATAGATTAAATCGCTACTTTTTGAATTAATTTAGGACTGATTGCACCAATTTCAATTAAATAAAGCTTAACAGAATGTTACATTAAAGCCCTTTTTTTTAACTATTAGCCTGTTAAAATTAATCTCAATATAATTTTAATATCGGTGTCCCTATTTTATTTTATAACCATTTTATAGTGAGAGTTTGCATAAGTTTTAGTGTGTATTAAATTTAAATTTAATACGTCACTTAATAATTTGAAATTTTCCCGCATGGTGGTGTTTTTCTTAATGTTAATCGTGAATCCAAAATGTCTCCACAAATCTTCTTTTTGCCTTAACATTTACCTTAAATAAAATGCGTATAATTAATCTTTATACACTGAGCTCGTAAAGTTTGCAACAAATTCGATGAAAATTTTAAGAGGCAATATTTCAGAAAATCCTCAGAGACGTCAATCTTATTTCTTTAAATGTCACTTTTTTTGCCGTTGACATATTTTTATTGTGTTTTGTTTTTGAGATGCGACGTCATCCTAAACTTTTTTAAATGGTAAGCCTTATTTTTATTTAGGAATTTGGAAATAGCACAATTTTCTGAGTGCGAAAATATAAAAAACCCTGTCCTTAAAGAGAAAAGTACCAAACTTACCAAAAAGGCATTTATTTAAATACTTCAATAAATTTTACGAAAACAATAGGGGAAAAATATTAACGATGGTGCGCTGTAAGCAACAACAAACGTGACGTCACGATAATGCATGCTAATGATATAACTTCACTTGACCTCGCTCAGAAATACTTTGATTTGCTTTTGAACGATAATAATACATTACAACTAAGGGGCCGTCCATTAATTACGTAAGGATGATTTTTGTAATTTTGGACCCCCTCCCCCCGCCACGTAAGGGTACGTAAGATTGTGGCACCCCCCCCCCACATCTTACGTAAGGATTATTTAAAAGAAAATTAATTTTGACCCCCCTCTCCGCCCCTTATATTTATAAAATATGAATAATAATATATTATACTAGCTGGCACAGTCGGCCTACCAGCCGCCTTTAGCCGTCTAGACCGTGTGGGATGTGGTTGTTCGGCCTTCGGCCTCACTCAAGAGTATCGCAGGCATACGTGTAGACCGTGGTTTTTCGGCTTTCGGCCTCACTCCAAGGTACTAAAGTAGCTTATGTTTTTCGTAGCATTGTAAATAACTTCTACACCAAATTTGGTTAAGATTGGTCAAATAGAAACGTAAAGCACGTGCACGCGTATTTGCATTGTCGATCGGTTGACAGCTTGACAGCATTCATTATTGTTTTTTAAGTTGATTTTGAGTAGCCTGCCTTCCTTTAAGGATTCTCGATAATCCATTCATGCGCGTCCCATAGGGACGCGCATGAATGGATTATCGAGATTCCTTAAAGGAAGGCAGGCTACTCAAAATCAACTTTCTTCTCCTTTGCGAATTTTTGCACAATTTCAATACAAAAACATGCACAAGGACCTACATAATAACTGTGCCAAATTTGGTTCCGATCGGTCAAACGGTTTAGGAGTCTATAGGGAACATACATACACACATACATCCATTTATAAGAAGAAGATCCTCTATAAGAAAATCAAATTAAATGTTCGAAGTGATCCCTGACTGATTTATAATTTAGTGCGTATATCTACGAGAAAATTGTCCATTTATCGAAAGTGGTCCCAAAATTTGAAAGTTCACTTTGGAGAGTTGAAATTTTTCAGGCAGGTCTTGGCGACGCGACGGTCGAGGTGGCGAAACAATTTTTGTTTGTTTTCGAAATTTTTTCCGAGCGCCCGACAAAGCGGCTCCGAGCGGTTTTTTGTGTTTTTGCATCTTCTTCGACATCAAATTGGGAAGAGGGGTAGAGGGCACGAAAACGGACAATCGGTAGCTCGGAACAGGAACGGGGGACGTTGAAAGATTTAATAGTTTTGTGCGCCTGGCTCCTTTATTTTCAGATTAAAATTTCGATTTTTTGGTCTCATTTGGATCTTCTAGAATTTAGATTTGCATTTCTGTAAAAAATACGTGTGTCGAAGATCGTTTTCGACCGGTAAGCGAGTCGCCGATTTTAATTACATTTCCGTCAACTTTTTTGGGCTGCATTAGGCGCTGTCGACAGAATCGCAAAAAAATGCAAGGTCGTCGAGCCAAATATATTACGAATAATTTTCGTACCAATTCGTACCAATTTTTGCGATAAAAATTTGCTTTGCAATGAAAATACACTATCTATGGAAAATACACATTTTCAATTTTGCCTAAAAATGCCTTACATGTTCATTGTAAATTTTGACCAAGGTATTAATTTGCAAATGCTGCCGTTATTTGTCGTTTTTTGTCAACCGTCGTCAGATACTAAATCGAAGTCCGTTAATAGGTTTTTCAAAATTATCGACAGTTCTCGCGCTCGGGACGAATTAAGGCGAAAATTGTGGAAAAACTTTGGACGTCTGTGGCGCCCTCATTTTCAGACCGATGTTTAATTTTTAAGATGCATCGAAAGCGTATCACGACGGTCCATGATAGTCGTTATATAACATACCTTCGTATTTTTAACACCAAAGTTGGAAAAATTCTTTTCCAAAGGGTTAAAAAAATTTACATTCGAAAAATTGGAAATTAACGCCGGAAATGGACGGGCCACCGACGCTCTTCGATAATTTATTAAAACGCAAAACTGACCATCGACTTTTTTTTTTCTAATTATAAAATTTTTAGTCGTATATTATAGGTCTGAAGTATTTTTAAAATATTTTCCAACGTTTTGGGTCTTTTACATTTGGCCCATTTTCAAGGCAGCTTTGTTAAGTGACCTCGGCGACGTAATAGATTTTTTTTGTCCTTCCGAAATTTACCCCAAAACTAGGCGAACTTGAAATGAATGATATCTTACAGCTCTTATGCAGTTATTAAATGTCTGTCCATTATTTTAACATTGAAAACTTTTTTGAAGGCATAGTTATGGATTTTAAAGCGAATTTTATATATTTGACAAAAACTCCAAAATTCAAGTTCTCAATGAATACCATAGTTAGCTTTAAATTGTTCTAAAACACACGACCTTGTAAATTATTTTAAAGCCCAAAATTTTTCGCCGAATCGAATTTTGAATTCGTATGAAGGATATGCAATAGGATGTCAGACCCGCACTCTTTAAAATGAAATGGGAGGCCGAAGGCCGCCCTGTATTGTCAAAATTAATTTGGAGGCCGAAGGCCGACTCGTGTTCACTACACCATTGAGAAGCCAAAACCGGACCTAAGAAATCTAAGGTCTAATATGCACACCGACACTCGACTATAGAATCCTTAAATTGTCCAAGAACCAGTTGGTAAGCCCATAAACAATTTGGATGCCGATAGGCCGACATCGAGGCCGTAGGCCGCGCACCTCGTAAAGCAAATGGGAGGCCGAAGGCCGACTCGTGTTCACTACACCATTGAGAGGCCAAAACTGGACCAAAGAAACATTTTTTTTGTAATGCAGGGAAGGGGGAAACCTTCATAGGCACCACGCCAATCTGGGATGGTAGTATGAAATTTTTACTCACTAAAACCCCCTCCCCGACTACAGCGGGATTTACCTTCTCGGCATCACTTCCGCTGTCGTCTGCGATGGTCTGCGGCTTGGTCGTTTTTCTACAACCTCCCGTCATCACCGGATTAGCTGGCTCCCGCTGGACACCAACGGAGTACGTGGCCCGGGCTGATTGCAATGACCCCCCGGCATCACCCGAATCGCTGTGTATTGATGCGTGTTGGGAGACACTAGGTAGTGGCCCGCGAGGTTCGTCTCTCTGCACCCTGATGTGCAGAGTCTTGACCCGGTCTGCCCGGTCTGCACCGCTGTCGGGTCGACTTCCCTCAGCTTGGCGTTGGGGAAAACTAGTGTTCGTCTCCTTGATGTTACCTCTCACGTCAGCCTTGCGGATTTCCCCCATCCACCGGGGTTCGCGCCCGATCTCTGAGGGTCCTCCGCAAGTTACCAGGGACCACCCCGAGGCGGTGTGAGAGGATTTCGATCCCCGGACCAAAGAAACCTAAGGTCTAATATGCACACCGACACTATAAGGAATCCTTGAAAGGTCCAAGAACCAGTCGGCAGCTCCATAAACAATCAGGAGGCCGATAGGCCGACAACGAAGCCGTAGACTACGTGCGTTGTAAAGCAAATGGGAAGCCGTATTCCCAATAACAAGTGGGATGCCGAAAGCCGACCCGTATTCTTAAAAGCGATAGGGAGGCCGAACGCCGACTCGTATTCATTACACCATTGAGAGGCCAAAACCGGACCTAAGAAACCTACGGTTTTTAATGTGCAAACCGACACTCGCCTACGCAATCCTTAAATGGTCCAAAACCCAGTCGGTAAACCCATAAACAAATAGGAGGCCGTAGGTCACACGCCTCGTAAATTAAACGGTAGATGGAAGGCCGACCTATATTCCCAATAACAAGCGGGAGGTCGAAGGCCGATTCGTGTTTACTACAGCATTGAGAGGTCAAAATCGGGCCAAAGAAACCTAAGGTCTAATATGCACACCGATACTCGACTATGAGGAATCTTTGCAAGGTCCAAGAACCAGTCGGTAAGGCCATAAACAATCGGGGGGCCGATAGACCGACAGCGACGCCGTAGACCGCGTGCCTCGCAGAGCTAGCCACGAAAATCGGCCATTTGGTCGATTTTCACGCGGCTAATTAACAAATAAGGCTTGACGTATCCGATGTTTTTCTGAGCGAATCCCTCTAAAATATTTTATAGAATTTGTTTCAAACTTCGCTTTAGTGTATATGTCACCGATAATGTGGATTGTTAGGAAATATATACAATTTCTAGTGAAGGTATACTCTCACTAATATGGGCAGTGAAAGTTTACAATAACATAAAAAAACACTTTCACTAGCGAATGTATACAGTCACTGATACCGTTTAGGAAATGTGGAATAATATGTAAACCTAATCCCATAATGTGATATTTTTACTGCCCCATACCGCAACTATACTTTTTAATGCTATTTCGAGGGTCTCTCGCATTCCGGTTGCATAGATCCCGGTGTTCTTGATGGATGGCGCCTTCTCGTATGTTTAGCCTAGTAACCAGAGTCAAATCCGCTCCGTAGGGGTGCAGAGCGGAGCGGAGCGCAGCGGCGCCCCGTAGGAGTAGGATTTGACGATGGATTACCCTCCTTTTCGAATGCACACCCCTAAAATTCTACTAAAACCCCTAAAATCTACTATTCCTGACCTCTTGTAGGAATAGTATACATTCGCTAGGTGTTGTAGACTCTCACTAGTAAGAGTTGATCTTTTTTGTGAATCAAAAGTAAATTATCTACTTTTCCTAAGTAGTCCAGTAAATGTCTGCAGTCCCTAGTAATTATTTACTTTTACTGCATTATCCACATTATCGGTAACATATATATAATTTATGTAACTAACAACGTACAAACATTTAGTTAAGCTTTTTCTAGACAATTGAAGTTAATTTATTTATAAAATAAAAAAAACATTTTGAGGTTGTTGCCAACCTCATCATAAAATGGACCCTGCAAATTGGCGGGGAGTTCATGTTTTCATCACAATTATAAAATCATTCTTAGAGTTTTTATCAAGTTCTGGTCGTTTTTTTATGAATTTTTTAATCGGGTTTCAAACCGCGTGTCATTTGGTATATTGTTACATACATATAATCTGCCTATTTTTGATATGTTGGTTTCTGTTTTGTTTGTTTCAGGTCTAACAATGGATTGCGTGGGCGTTTTTATTTCATCAATGTTTGGTAAGTATCGGTTTTCATGTCTTGATTTGTAATCTATTTTTCATTTTCGATAGTTATTTGACTTTTTTTGGGTACACTCAAACCTTATTTCTTATCACGGTTATTAGTTTTTAGGATTAGATCTTATTGGTCACGGTTATTTCTTTCGTTGTCAATAGTGGTTGCTATGGATTGTGCAAGGGCCATAAGACGGTCCTTATATACATTACACAGGGTTGATCCTGTGGAGTGCTTATTGTCACTGAGCTTCGCTCTGACACAGTTGGCGCATACATGCATAGCAGGTTCCTTTTGTACTACACAGTCACGTGAAGCGTGTTCTGTTGAGGTGCAAAAGGCGCATGTTTCATTTCCTTTGCAAAATTTGGCTGTGTGGCCAAAACGTTGGCATTTATAACATCGGGCAATTCCGATGTGGTTCCGCACTCGGTAGCTTTTCCAAGCCACTATGAATTTACCTTCCTTGATTGTTGCTTCATGGATCAGAGGGTGAAGCTCTAGGATCCATTTGTTGTGTGTTCTTATTCTGGTATGTACGGGATTGGCTCTTTTGAGCCACGAACTCCCGGCCATATTGACCGCCTCGGGAAAACTTCTTTCTATTTCCGCTATGATTTGATTCTTAGAGACGGATTTGTCTACCATCTGTATAGCAATTGATGGCCAGGTAGCTGAAGGCTCCCGTGCCATCAATTGGTTCTTAGCTAGTAGAGTGCTGCCTACTAGTTTCTTGACCGAAGGGTGGGAGGATTCCACCACGACACTTTTGTTTTTTTGTCAGATAGAGCCTATCTGCTTTTATTCCAAGATCTTCCGCTCTGATGCTAGTCAGGGCGGCCCTTGTGTTTTCCGCTGACAGGAATGAGCTACCCTCTCTATTTCGTTTTTTTTCATTTTCTTCGATTTTTGCTGATGAGGCCATATTAGACGATTTCGACTTTCTCTTTCTTTTTCTAGACAAGCTAGAGAGTTGACCGAAATCTCAAAAGTTAGGACTTGACGCTTGACCTGTAGGTGTGCCGAAAAATAGTGGTATGCTCAAAAAATGTCGGCGTGTAGTAGCGAAACAAACGAAAGCATTTCAAGAGATCAACGGATCAAGAAATCTCCGGTTTAAAAAGTTTATGCGGGGCGTTCACGTACGAAGAAAAAAAACCTGATGTGACAACACATTACTTTCCCATGCACTAGATTCTACGTCTTTTTATATTAAATATTAATTTAAAAAAATGTTAACTCAAATTTTTTTTATCTCAATCATCTATATGCAATAAAATCAACAATACCAATCATTTTGACAGATCCACGACAACCACGACATTATCCGACATTATCCACGACAACCCAAATTCTTTTAAATGCTCTTATTTTATTTTTGCTTTTTAACAATAAGTTAAGATAAAAATATTGGCGTTTTTTAAATATTCAACATTTTTAGTTTTAGTATTTTAAAAGTTTTCACGTCAGTGCGGCCGTCAGGCCGCCTAATCTACTAGTTAATTAATTTAATTCCTTCGGCGGATATTCGTCTAGAAGTTTCCAATACATATTAACTCTTTTAAGTACCATTAAGTTTATTTTGATCCAAAATATGTTCTCATTTTGGTATGGTGCTCTAAAAATCATATTAATATAATATAACGATTCTTGAATCACACTTTTGATGAAAGTTGATATTTGTATTTATTTTAATTGAAAGTTGATAAACGTTACTTGTTATTGTAGTATAATAGTGATAACTTTCCAAAGGTCAATAAACGTAATTCGAAGAAAAGTAATGTAATCGGGAAATTAAAACGCCATTAGTCCTAGGAAATTATCAAAATACTCGGAACAAAATTTATTAAAGGGGTCCAATAAAAACAATGCCGAAACTGTTAGCGTGATTAACATAAATGATTCACATAATTCGATAACATCTATTACAAATAACCTTTTTTGCAATTTAAATTGATTAGTGTGTCCAGTTAGTCACTTAATATATTAAACACAAAGTCATTGAGTTTAAAGATTGTTAAGAAAATTTAACTGAACGATCAACTAATTAGATTATTCCAGTTAGTACATTAGACCACCACGTTTATCTACTTGATTAGGCAAGCTATTGACGAACGAGTCACTTGGAATGTTTTATCGTTCTTCGTAAGAAACCTTTGGTCCAATAAGCGTATATAAAGATAAACCAGTCTTTCGTCGTACGTTACTTAATTCAATACTGTTGTATGGTGTTATTGTGCTAAAATGTTCAAAAAAATATTTTGTTTCGTCTTCCTAGCGTTCCTTCTCAACGAGATCAATGGACACACATACAGTTTGGGCAGTTGCCCGGTCATCGAACCGATGTCCGAATTTAACATCAATGGGGTAAATTAACTTTTGATATTATATTATTACGTACGTCAATCTTATACTTTTTGTTCGGTTCAGATGTTGGGCATTTGGTATGTGATCCAAAAAACTTCCACTGCAAGTACTTGCATCACTTACAACTTTACCAAACAGGAAGAACCGTACCATTACAACTTGGAACAAGTGAGCCAACACTTCATCCTTGGTTTGACTCCATTGAAACACGAGTATCATTACACCGGAGAATTATCCGTCCCTGACACGGGGGTACCGGCAAGGATGCAAGTTAAATTTCCATTAAGTAATTATTAAACGTTTAATAAGTTAATTTCTTATTTTTCACCACGTCCTTCTTTCAGATGTTGTCGGAAAGGCGTCATTTACCGTCTTCATGACCGACTATGATAACTTCGCTGGAATATTTACTTGCCAAGGTTTGGGCATTGGACATAGACAATCGGCCAGCATTTTATCAAGGACGCGAACTTTGGATAGAGTTTACCTCGATAAGGTAATAAGTCTTCACTCGCAAATCTCTTATAATTCTTTCACGTGGTTTTATTTTTAGCTCCGAACGAGATTAGCAAGCTACAACATCGATCCGTTCGATCTCTCCATAATCTCCCAAACCGAATGTCCCAAAAATAAGAACGGGCCCGAAGGAGTCAATATAAACATCGACGATGACACCTTCTCATCCCATAACATCGCAGGTGTCGTGAGGAAGGCTGGAGAAAAACTTGGAGATGGTGTTGAATTTTTGGCAGGAGGTGCGAAGAAAATTTACAATAGTGTCACAAATGAGGAAAACACTTCAGAAGGTGGTTCGAAAATTCAAGATGCTGCGGAATACATCTATGGATCAAACCGTAACGGCGTGCAAATGAGCGTTCCAAGAAGGTCATCAGACAAAATGCAAGATGAAGGAACTGTGCGTATCGATACTCGGTTTTCCCAAAACGATGATGCGGAATGGTTACCATGAAAGAGAAGTAAAAACGCAATTTTTTTAAAATATGTTAAAAACGTGCCATTTAATTTTAATTTGTTAATGTTTAACTTAACGTAAATATTAAATATTTATAAGTTTTTTCAACTTTATTGCGTTGACCTTAGTATATTATCAACGTAAGATAACCAACTGGAAATTCTGAAAATTGAGCCATATGAAGCTATAAAATTAATAACATCAAAACATTAATTTATTCTGGAAAAACTATAATTTTTTTGTCGTTGCCCAAGGACATATTTTATGTAGAAATATTCGTGGAACGGTGGGTAATTTGGTTTTGCAAATTCTTGGGATGGGTAAAACATATTATCGATCTTGACATACATTTTCCAAAAATGGGCAATTTTTGAATTGCAACTTGACCAAATTTGGTTATTTCCACTCGTGTGTAACGCTATGCTAAAACGAACAAGAATGAAGTAATATAAATGAACAAAATTTCAAGTGTCGCGAGGTTCGTTATTTTTGAGTTCTACTGTATTTTAAATTTTAAAAACTATGATCTGCCAGGAATGCATTGCATTGTTTTATCAAAAAATTTGATTGTGGCCATACGTGAATGCCATAGTTGTTCAACTTTCGGCCATATCCGAGGGAATTGCGGAAATAAGTAAAGGCAACAGGAAAATAAATTACTAAATTTTTTCTTCAATATTTGAAGTAAATCAAATCTGACATGGGCAATCTACGATCTAACAGCCTTTTTAGGAAATTATATGACAAACTACAATATTGTTATTAATTTGACATTGTCAAATAATTTCAAAAAAAGCGCTGCAATTTATATTTTAATAATTTAACTAATGTAATTAATTTTTAACCTTGAAAATGGACCAAAATAAACGGCCCGAAACGTTGGTTTAATAATTGAAACTTTAAATAAGACCTATACCCGACGAGTAATATCTTATAATCAAATCTGACATCTATAGGTTCTATTTTTATTATTTTTTATTGTTTATATAACGCATAGTTAAATAATGATATAAAATTTTGCAAAATCCACTTCAATTAGTAATCTCTATTATCGATAAATCAATAAGATTAATCTCACTTATCAAGAATGCGGAAATATTTACGTGAAAGAATGCAGTAGCGAGAATTTCTCCGTAGAAGTGGTTAAACGTAAAAAATTAGTCCCAAAAGGCTCGGCACGCCACTGTGAATATCCTATAATATACTATACTAGCTGGCACAGTCGGCCTACCGGCCGCCTTTAGCCATCTAGACCGTGTCGGATGTGGTTGTTCGGCCTTCGGCCTCACTCCAAGGTTCTAAAGTAGCCTATGTTTTTCGTAGCGTTGTAAATAACTTCTACACCAAATTTGGTTAAAATTGGCCAAATAGAAACGTAAAGCACGTGCACGCGTATTTGCATTGTCGATCGGTTGACAGCTTGACAGCATTCATTTATTGTTGTCTTGTGTGACACACAAAAGTGGCCTGTGGGACGCGAATGAATGGATTATCGAGATTCCTTAAAGGAAGGCAGGCTACTCAAAATCAATTTTCCTTTCCTTTGCGAATTTTTGCACTATTTCAATACAAAAACGATTAAGAACGCCCACCATTTCATTGAAAATGCTAGAAAGAAGATACATTTTTCAAATTGGTAGAACTTTTAGTCCAAAATTCAAAAATGGTTTTTCTGAAAGTCAGGATGGTAATCCCCCCCCCGCCCCCCAACAAGGATCAGTACTTGGGGGTTGATAGGTTCACGACGTGCTCCTCTACTAATTTTCCGTTTGTATAACCGCCGGTCGTCGTTCCATATTCAATTCTGGGTCGAGTAACCTAAAGTTGACCACCCCAAATAAAATTAAAAATTTCCTATTGCAAAGAGGAAGGTTTATATAGTATACTGTTAAAATTTTACATGCGAATGTATTATCAAAATTTTGAATACATCGATTTTGAAGTTAGCAAATTTTAGCCAATTTTTACATGTGAGATTCTACGCGTCGCATTCTATTGACGGTACGTGTGCATTCATACTCGTATACCCTAACACTTAGAAAATTTCGCTCCGTCAGATGCTGCTCGGTCCTCGAACAGGTTAGATGTTATTTTTTTGTATTTTTTTAGGGTGTTTGGGGGTGGTACGTAATAGTTAACTACTGCATACCTAGAAAATGATTTTAAATGCTATAAACCAGGTTTTTTAAGATCCACGTTTTCTCGAATCCCGGTTTTCTTGATGGATGGCGCCTTCAAGTATGTTTAACTTTTGCCGCGAAGCGGCGGCCGACATGAAAAACCGGCTGGAGCTGCGGAGCAGCGGAGGCTCAGGCTTTTCGATGGCGACAGCTGCGACAAGTCTCGAATCCACCCCAAACATTTAATAGAGACCTCATTCTTACAATATTTGTGGTTCTGAAAAGAACCGGCTGTGGGCGTGGCCTATTCATGCAATTTACACGTAAAATTTAGCTAAGTTCAAATTGGTTTTTTTCAAAATTTTGACTATACATTCGCATATAAAATTTTTACAGTATATACTATATAAACCTTCCTCTTTGCTATAGGAAATTTTTAATTTTTTTTTGGGTGGTCAACCTTAAGGTACCGCGTCCTCAATTCCTCTATGAACGGCTCGAGTTACTTTAAAAAACAAACCAAGATCGAACAAAATTCAACTTTGACGTTTATCGATCTACTAAGAACATTTTTGATTAAGCTGTCACCACCGTTCGATCGATTCCGTCCAAATGTAGAATTCTGTTCTATAAAAAAAAGGATATTTGGTAATGTGACTTCCTGGTATGAGCCCCCACATATACTCACTTTTTGGCGCTAAGTCCCCGGCTTAATGTTGAAGTTAAAAGGGGGGTTAACAAGACAAAAAAAATTTGATTAGTTAATTACGAAAAAACAAAGAAGTACCAAAACTTTTAATCGGGCTACCAAACCTTACCTACCGATTACTAATCGGTTGTCATTAAAAAAAGTTAATAAACGGTTTAAATTGGGCCAAATTGGCAATAAACAATTATTGTTCTATACACGTGGAGTTTAGCGCATACGCATAAGTAAACTTCCAACTTAATTAATTATCTACGATCAAATTAGGGACTACCAAAACTTTTTATAGGACTACCAAACCTCTACAGATTATAATCGATCAAATGAGCTAGAAAAAATAGTTAAAAAATCGATTTAAAGTTAAAAAAAACTTTTAATCGGACTACCAAACCTTACCTAACGATTACCAAACGTTTACCATAAGAAAAAGTTAAAAATTCGATTAAAAGGGGGTTAACTTGATGGAGGTCGCTCACCTGAGAACAGCCCCTGGTGACAGCACCTTTACTATTTATGTCTCTGAAACCCATCTCTACTTCAGTGCAAAACTGATCCATTTTATGTCCAAGGTGTCTAAGAAGCTTCGGCATCAATCGAAGCCCGAAACTATTCTTCTATCTAGAAAGTGTGTTTGAAGCAATATTTCGGGAGTCTACGAGAGGATTTCCATGTAGCAGCCATCCTCTCGGCGTAACTCTCTGGTTATTATTATTATTATCGTAAATCGGGTGTGGTGCTTACCACCACTACACTGAAGCAGAAAAGCTTATTGTACCCCGTTCGCCCCCAGACTGCGCAACGCCAGCAACTCAGCAGCGCCTTGTGCTGAGCCGCTTGGCCGGCCTTACGTCACCATAACCCCCCCAACCAGCGGTCACGACCCCGGTTTCTCAATGAGTCCCGGTACAGGCACCCCCGGTTCTTCCAGAGCCCCGCGGGGCGCCACCATCGTGTAGGTCCAGCCTGGCGTACGACGAAGGTCCGATAAAGCGTTGCGCAGTCGATGAGGGTGGGGGCGAATTTTTGTAACCCTAACTTGGTCTCGTTAACAAATCAGGGGGACCGTCGGCTTAACGTGTCCTCCGAAACACGGCCGACCGCAGTTCATTGCAACCATCGGGTTGGTCACCCACACAAGTGCTTACCCGAACAAGTGTTGCTTGCATGCGAATATCGAATAACTCGATTTCGAGCAGCATTATTATCTGATGCGGTCGACTAGGCTCTCTGGTTACTGATGTGGATCTTTCGCAATGATCCGATTTAGTCTTGCTGCAGCTGCGTTTGTTTCAACGCCGCTACAGAAGATTCTCCATGACTCTCGTTATTTTTGGCGTATTAGAGACTCCTGTACTTCGACCAGCGCAGTCTGCGCAACTTTTAGAGTTGTGCGCCTTACTATTATAAAGCTTCCCTGTCGATCTTTTCAGCACCACCAAGGTGTTGCTCTACGCCGTCATTGGCGTACGCTTCGATCTCCTCAGTAGTTGTTATATTATATTCTTTTGCGGAAGCTGTTTGCAATATTCCAGGATAAAGACGGGTGATCTATGAGTTTGTCGTCATTTGGGCAAACTTTGCAATTAAATAACAAATTAAGGAAACATTTTAGCAAAATATCGGTTGCCACGGCAACTGCACGCTGCTAGTAAATTAGAAGAAATAATTTAAAACTTAAAAATTTTAGCACAAAGAAGAAATAACGCTAACTATTTTTTAAATAAATTTTGCACGAAGTTTGCATATCTTTCGCAAATAGCATGTAAATTTAATCAATGAATTTTCGTTAAAATTCGAGAAATAAAGGAGAAATTTTTTCGATTGTTACTTTTTATGATCATCTATTTTTTGAATGAATTTTGCACAAATTTTTCAACACAATTGCATATCTTTGGCAAATATTCGTAATTTACATTAAGCAAACGCCGCCAAGTGGGAAAATTTCAAATTAGTAAATGACGTATTAAATGAAAATAAAACTTCGTTCTTCAGGCTCAAAACATAACAAAATCATTACAATAAATTTAACACCATACTGAAATGTTTGCAAATTTTCACCAGACTATGACCTTGAATTTCGAAATATACGTCTAAACACAGCCATGTTGCTGTTGTTGGTGGCGCCACCAACGGTAATGTAAATCGCCAATACAATCAATGCATTTAAATTTTTAAAAAAATTATTATAATATCAATGGAGAAACAAAGGACAAAGTATATGAAAATGGCAACCATACTGCCAGTAAAGCAGAATAAATAATTCAAGCGCTCGATAATTTTGATGTAACGAAGGTATAGCGCCATCTATATTTCGGAATAAATTTTGCACGAAATTTCTCACATAGTTGCGTCTTTCGTGAATATGTAATCAATGAATTCGTATTAAAATAAGAATATATCAATGGAGAAATTAAGAACAAATTAAATCAAAATATCCCTTGCCATGGCAACGCGCGATAATATCGGATCCATCAAAGCAGGGAAAATCATCGAATATTTGCCAAGGAGAGGAGGGGCATAAATCAAAGACTCTTCCCCTCATTAATTTTTTAAAGTAAATAAATTTCTTTACAAAATATTACATAAGGTCAAAAAATTTGCTTAGAAATCCCAAAAATGGGATTTTTATGCCGACGTCACATTTGTCCAAACCTCCCCCCCCTTTCCCTAGGCGCGGACGTTCCCACAGGGTCGGGTTTGATCCCGCATATCGACAAGCTAAAAATGGAGCGTTTTCAATGAACCTCACTAAACCAGAATTTATGAACCGGAATGAAATAAAGTTCTAAATTCTTGTTTGGGAGGGGCGCGGCTTCGATAGTGACCATAGGGCGATCCGGGGGGGGGGTTTCCCAAGATTGATTAAGGGGGGAAATTGTCGGAAAAAATTGAGGACGTCCTCTAAAAATTTGTTGGTTTTTGATTTTGATTAAATTTTGAACAAAATTTCGAACGCACTTGTATATATTTCATAAATATAATCAATGTACTATTTAGGTTAGAATTAAAAAAAAACACCAATAGAAAAATTAAGGGCAAAATACCGCGGTTGCTGTTAATTAAAGATAAGATTAACTTCACCGACAAACAGAGATTCAACTTACTCCGAAAACATCTCCTTCGCAGATAAAGCAAAAACCACTAACATTTTCCCATCTAAAGAACAAGCAATAATTATCCAAGCTGAAAATCAAATCCAATTGAAATCATACGTTACAGCAGTCGGACAAATAATCTCCCCTAAAAGCATACTATTTGCGTCTCGACTATCAAATGGACGAATTTGCATTTACCTAACAAACAATAAACTGGTCACCAACTTCGTAAACAATCATCCCATCTTGAAAGTAGAAAATACTCTTGCACAAGTACGACGATTAATTACTCCAACCAAAAGAATTGTTATCTCCAATGTATGCCCTTCAATCCCCCACAGTATCATTGCAGAAGCACATAACAAACACAACCTTAAGACAATATCACCAATTAATTTCCTAAGAGCAGGGATGTATGAAACGGAGTATTCACACATTTATAGCTTCAGACGCCAAGTTTACATAGTGCAATGTGAAGACAGTCAAATCCCATCCTCCATAATCATTAATGATGATAACATTGAATACAGAATATTTCTAGCTACTGATACGCAATCCTGTTATAAATGCAAAAAAGATGGGCACCTGGCACAGAACTGCCAAAACATCACTCATGAACTCCCCCTAACAGCTCCTGAAATAGTGTCCAACCTAGAAACCACAGTAATACATCATCAAATGACAAACCTGAACAGCTTGAACTCAATGACTCGTGCACAAAATTCTGAAACCATCATCAAACAAAAAGCACTACCAAACCAACAAATTGCAAATCCCAATGATAAAACCACTAAAATGTCCATTGCAGAAGACGGTGAAACAGCTTCCGCCAACTCAATCCAAAAACAGGAAACTGACAAATCCAAAAAAGCCATAAAACGGCCACTGTCTCTCTCTTCTCCCGAAACAACCCCGGATGCAATCAAATCAACATCTATGACAAAAGAACCACTTGCAGTAGCAATAGCACAGAACAGCCTAGCTCCTCAAAAAGAATCTAACGCCGACTCAGAAAGCAAATCCAAAACAGAAGAGAGTTTTAAAAAACCAAAAGCAAAAAAACCAAAAAACACCAAAACTGAAACCCAATGCACAACAGAAATTTTACTAAAACCGATAGAAAATCTATTATTATCAAATCCCATAAATTATCCATTGAACTTCAGAGAATTCAAACAATTCTTTGAAGCAATAGCAAAAAGTTCAACTCCATTAGAAGAAGCAAAAAAATTAAACAAGGACATAGAATCATTATCAGATATTCTAATAGACTTTAAACCATTAGTCCATAGATCAATAAAATATAGACTTACAAAAATTATAAGCCTAATTGAGAAATCTATAGAACAAAATATAGAAAATGACTCGTCGCACGAATCAAACCTTGACACCGAATAAATAAATAAACCCCTGTAAACAACTACTAACCATTCCAAAAACAACCCAATGAATAATTGTTTCATTCTACAATGGAATATTAATGGCCTAATAACACGACTCCCAGAAAGTAAACAACTAATATCCCCCAAACAACCAAGAATCTTATGCTTCCAAGAAACCTGTACAACTCCACAAAAGATGAACTAAAAAACAATTAAATAATAAAATCAAATAATATGTATGTTACTAAGCGTAATGACCTTAGTAGTTAAAAACGCAACTCTAAAATAAAAAATAAAAAAAAAAAAAGATAAGATTGTGCGAATTGATTTTTTGAATAAAATTGGTGTCTAACGTTTGAGCCTCATTGGTTCGAAGCAAATAGAAGCTCATTAAGGCTCGAATGTGCTCTAACGTTTGACACCAATTTCACTCAAAAATTCAACTTGGTCCCCCCCCCCAAAGATTTTGCGAATAACTCGGCAACGGTTGAGGCTAAACGAAAAACTCGGCAAAAATTCAAAGTGGGAAGAAAATAGAAAACATGTGTTCAGTCCCCCCCCCCAAGAATTTGAGAATAATTTATGTTGAAAATAATGGAAGTTCATCGAGGCTTAAAAATGATGCTCTAACCTTTCACACTATAATTTCGACAGAAAATTCAACTTGGGGGCCATAATATCTACAGACCCCCCAAGATTCACGTGAAAAAAATGGAAGCTCATTGAAACTTAAAATGATTGACACCAATTTTATTTTAATAATAATTTTCGAATAAAACTAAATTTTAATCTTTCAATTTTTACTAAAAAGACCAACTCCCCCCCCCCCCCCCCCCAAGGATTTAGCGAATAACTCGGCAACAGTTGAGGCTAAACGAAAAGAATGTAAGCTTAAACGATGCTCTATCCATTGACATCAATTTTACACAAAAATTCAAAGTGGGAAGAAAAATAAAAAACATGTGTTCAGCCCCCCCCCCCCCCAATTAATGTTGAAAATAATGGAAGTTCATCGAGGCTTAAAAATGATGCTCTAACCTTTCACACTATAATTTCGACAGAAAATTCAACTTGGGGGCCATAATATCTACAGACCCCCCAAGATTCACGTGAAAAAAATGGAAGCTCATTGAAACTTAAAATGATTGACACCAATTTTATTTTAATAATAATTTTCGAATAAAACTAAATTTTAATCTTTCAATTTTTACTAAAAAGACCAACTTCCCCCCCCCCCCCAAGGATTTAGCGAATAACTCGGCAACAGTTGAGGCTAAACGAAAAGAATGTAAGCTTAAACGATGCTCTATCCATTGACATCAATTTTACACAAAAATTCAAAGTGGGAAGAAAAATAAAAAACATGTGTTCAGCCCCCCCCCCCCCAATTTATGTTGAAAATAATGGAAGTTCATCGAGGCTTAAAAATGATGCTCTAACCTTTCACACTATAATTTCGACAGAAAATTCAACTTGGGGGCCATAATATCTACAGACCCCCCAAGATTCACGTTAAAAAATTGGAAGCTCATTGAAACTTAAAATGATTGACACCAATTTTATTTTAATAATAATTTTCGAATAAAACTAAATTTTAATCTTTCAATTTTTACTAAAAAGACCAACTTCCCCCCCCCCCAAGGATTTAGCGAATAACTCAGCAACGGTTGAGGCTAAACGTAAAGAATGTAATCTTAAACGATGCTCTATCCATTGACATCAATTTTACACAAAAATTCAAAGTGGGAAGAAAAATAGAAAACATGTGTTCAGTCCCCCCCCCCCAAGAATTTACCAATAATTTATGTTGAAAATAATGGAAGTTCGTCGAGGCTTAAAAATGATGCTCTAACTTCACACTAATTTCGTCAGAAAATTCAACTTGGGGGCCATAATATCTTCAGACCCCCCAAGATTTACGCGGATAATCCCGCCACCTATAACGCTAAAACGAAAAAAATGGAAGCTCATTGAAACTTAAAATGATTGACCCCAATTTTATTTTAATAATTTTCGAATAAAACTAATTTTTTTAATCTTTCAATTTTTACTAAAAAGACCAACTTGCCCCCCCCCCCCAAAGGATTTAGCGAATAACTCGGCAACAGTTGAGGCTAAACGAAAAGAATGTAAGCTTAAACGATGCTCTATCCATTGACATCAATTTTACACAAAAATTCAAAGTGGGAAGAAAAATAGAAAACATGTGTTCAGTCCCCCCTCCCAAAAATTTGAGAATAATTTATGTTGAAAATAATGGAAGTTCGTCTAGGCTTAAAAATGATTCTCTAACCTTTCACACTAATTTCGTCAGAAAATTCAACTTGGGGGGCCATAATATCTACAGACCCCCCCAAGATTAACGCGGATAACCCCGCCACCTTTAACGCTAAAACGAAAAAATAGAAGCTCATTAAAACTTAAATGATCGACACCAATTTTATTTTAATAATTTTCGAATAAAAGTAATTTTTTAGGACCAGTTTATCAATCTCTTGTTACAGTTAAACCTATCTGACAGGTGAGTGAGGTTTGGTGTCCTCTCATTTTGTCACTCTCCAGTAACATCAAGTTTACACAAAAATTCAAAGAGGGAAGGAAAATAGAAAACATGTGTTATCTATTCGCCCCCCCCCCCTCTAAAAAATTTGCGAATAATTTATGTTGAAAATAATGGAAGTTCATTGAGGCTTAAAAATGATGCTCTAACCTTTCACATTAATTACGTCAGAAAATTCAACTTGGGGGGCCATAATATCTACAGACCCCCTACGACTTATGCGGATAACCCCGTCACCTTTAACGCTAAAACGAAAAAAATGGAAGCTTATATTATTGACACCAATTTTACTTTAATAATTTTCGAATAAAACTAATTTTTTTAGGGCCAATTTATCAATCTCTAGTTAAAGTTTCAATTAAACCTATCTGACAGGTAAGTGAGGTTTGGTGTCCTCTCATTGGACTAAAAGACATCACGTGGTCGATTTATCTGATAGGTAAATTTGGTAACCGGACAGAACAGAACATGAAAGAACAGAACATGAAAAAACAGAACACGAAAGAACAGAAAATGAAAAAACAGAACAGTGAAAAAACAGAACAGTGAAAAAACAGAACAGTGAAAAAACAGAACAATGAAAAAACAGAACAATGAAAAAAGAAAACACTGAAATAAAAGAACATTGACAAAACAGAACATTGAAAATTCAGAACAACGGGAAAATTTAAAACGCGAAATTAATTATTGTTGTATTTTGGATTAACTCTGTATTAATCCGTGGAATTGGTAATGGTTTGAGCGAATATATTTGTATATAAGTGAAACAGTTTTAATATAGTTTTGAATAATAAATGACCTTAAAAGTATATAATAATTATGTCATCAGTATAATAAATAAGGTAAGGTCGGAAACTCCTATCCACCTTGCATTTAACCATCGCATGTTCACAATTTTGAAAGAATTGGTGCCCAACATCGCACCCCAGAAGATTTTAATTGATTTTGAGAAAGAATGCATTTCTGCTGCTAGGACTGCATTCCCGGAAGCGGAAATTAAGGGTTGCTACTTCCATCTGTGTCAAAGTTTGCTAAGAAGGATTAACAGTGCTGGTTTGAAAATCGAATATGAATCTGACATTGACGTTAAATTAAAACTTAAATCATTGGCTGCTCTATCGTTTGTAACAGGACGTGCGCTCCGTATTTGACGACCTAGCTGAAACATTTCCCAATGATGATCGCTACAATGACGTGTTGACGTATTTCTTCTCCACATATTGCTGTGTAATCTCTATCAAATTTGCACACCCCGGGTTTATGTTGAGCGCCAGCTTTTTTGAATAAAAGCAAATTTATAAAATTGAAAAATGAAGTTTCCAGGGGTGAAATTTCTCAAGAAATTCACGATCCTTGTCCCTTTTATCTAGCTCAATCTTGGAGATTCACTCAAGGTGTGGTGGATTCAGGTCAAACTCAATTAAGGGATGCTGATTGAAATTCAAATAAATATTTTGTGGATTAAAAATTGTTGATGTTATGATATTGGAGATAAACTAATTCGCTTTCGTTGTGATGATCTTTAAACCTTGAAATGCTTACTGTTACTAAATAGAATCGATGAATAAAAGATTGTTTTGTATCGAAAAATGGTTTTATATTTATCAAAATAATTAAATCCCATGCGAACACAATGTTCAGATAAATTTTTATCTGAGAGAAATGACAATATTTAATACCAAATAAATCAAAATGAGTACATCCAAATTTCCTTCCTTCTCTTCTTGATGGTTTGAATAAATTCAAAACCTTCTGCTTTCCAGTAGCAGTTTAAATTGTTCGTAAATAAAATGTTGTTATAAAAATTAAATAATTGCAAAAATGTTTATTGAAGTTCGTTGACGAGGATAGTGCTATAAGTTAGTCACGTCCTATTATAAAATGCTGAATGCCAAAATACAAATTATAAATAATAAAGTTTTTCAAATACCTGATATTTAAATATCCAACCTTATAATAAAAGGCTTGCGCACTAACACAATTTAACTGCGCGGTCACTTTACTGCGTTTCACTCAACTTGCTTCTCGTTGATGGTGTGTTGATAAATTTTGAGCTCCCGTTTTGTGATCTCTGACGACGTTGATTTGCCAGTTGACACCTGTTGATTGTTTGGATCGTATTCGTGGAGTACCAGTGAATTACTGTGGATATCCGTTTACCAGTTATAAGAAAGGTGAGTCGTATTTTTAACACTTTGTTCCTGATGATATTTAACTGAAGGTAGCCATTGTTGTAAACTGTTATCTAGTTTAGATAAACATTGAATTTGTCAAACATCTGGGTGTTGTTGGATTGAATTTCTACCCTGGAGGTACACACGTCTTGCAAGTTCAAGAGCTAAAAATAGACTGTTCGATTTTGCTGCGCCGTGTTTCAAAATCGTCCAAATTTGCTTATCAGTAAGTCGAGTTCGTTACCTTTTTAAATTTTATGATCACCAATTGTTTTTATATTTACAGGAGCGCTTCCATATTTGATGACTCAATCAATTGTGTGGTTCCCAGACGTCTCGTGAATACAGAAGCAGATTGTAGGCAAGATTTAGTTGGGTTCTCCACCTTTTCTTTATCATGAAGCTCGTTATCAATTTTGAAGCGAAAATGTCCTTTATTTACACTTTTGGAGATTTACAGTAGCAAATTACGACCATTAGAAAGAGTAGATTATTTAACAAATTTTTATATAATCGGTTTCACACAATATTTGTTATTCATGGAATAAATTCCATTTTTGTAACTCACAGTGTTAGGTTATGTAGTTTGTGATAACAATTCACAGTAAATTTACCATTTTTGACCTAAACAATCTTTTTTATCAAATTTTGAGGTGGCAAAAACCTTTATGAATTTATTTTACAGCTATATGTATCATTTACCAATGCTTAAAGATCTTTGTCTGTTCATAATATTGAGAAATTGCGAAATTTGTTTATCTTTCTTATCGGTAATGTTTTAATGAGGTCAAATTTTATGTGAAATTTAAATATGAGTAAGAAATTCAGTAATTTGCATTGACCTGGTAGCTTGGAACACAGCAATATGTAGCAGGCGTTGCAGGACGATCACCACAATTTCCTATCGCGCTGTGGAACCATTTCGAAGCCGCTGCGGAGAAAAGTCCAAAAACAACAAATTGTTGTGAAGGTTTCCACAACGCTTTAAACTCAATCTTCCACTGCAGCCACCCTAGCGTATGGAATTTGCTGGACGGATTAAGGCGAGACATTGCTTGCCAACGTTTGTTACTAGCCAATGCACAAACTGGTCGCCCAGAAGTACAGAAAAAGAAGTATGAGAACCTCAACAATCAAGTGGCAGCCGTTGTACAAGAATACGGAAATTATAAGGATAAGCTGAGGTTTTTGCGGCGAATGGCAAATCTGCAGTAATTTAATATAATAATAATAAACTAATTTAAAATTAATAAATCGTGTTGCATTAATTTAAGCAATTTTTTTTTAATTGCAAAATTTTACAAATGTAGTAATATTATTATGTAGTAGGTATATTAATTATTTATTATACTGATGACATAATTAATTTCGAGTTTTAAATTTTCCCGTTGTTCTGAATTTTCAATGTTCTGTTTTGTCAATGTTCTTTTATTTCAGTGTTCTCTTTTTTCATTGTTCTGTTTTTTCATTGTTCTGTTTTTTCACTGTTCTGTTTTTTCACTGTTCTGTTTTTTCATGTTCTGTTCTTTCGTGTTCTGTTTTTTCATGTTCTGTTCTTTCATGTTCTGTTCTGTCATGGAATCGTAAATTTGACTGGAGATGGATAAACTGGCCCATGATCTTTCAATTTTTACCTCCAACTCAGTGGCGTAACTACCAGTGTTCCGGGTGTTCGATGGAACAAGGGCCTGAGACTTTACAGGGCCCGAGACTTCACTGGCGCCACGCTTAAAAACAAGTTTATTATTTTCTACAAAATATTTTTAACAAACGCGGCTTTTTTTCTTAGAAACAGAATGAGCCCTACAAAATATTATATTTGGTCAATAAATTGTCCCTACAAAAAAAATACAATAAATTCTTTAGTTGTAAAACTGTTACTTCTCCAAATGAAAAGATAAACAGATGGTGATAACTAACAATATATACCTACTCCGGGTACCACGATTGATACCTACTGTTTCCAACTATTGTAAATAGTTTTAATCCCTTTTACTTTTACAAAATTGCAAGCAAATTTTATGCAAATACCCTTTTTGTTCTGTTACCGTTTCCGGTGGTAAATGCTATAATCTCACATTTTCAAAAATTTGCAATTTGCCCTACGCATTTCTTGATAACAAGAGTACAAGTAAAGACGGATTGACCTATTTGTTTCGTTAAATTTTTTCAATTTTCAGTGAAAGTGTAGTTTTATAGTGTTTTTGTTTTGCTAATTGTTTCGGCTTAATTAAAACTTTTAAGTAAGTATTATATTACAATTCAATTTTAGTAGGTATATAAAAGACTTTACTGAACTTATTGTAGCATGAATTCTTATAAACATAATTCGGGTGCACAAAAGCGCAAAGACCGGGAAGACGTGGAGGAAAAAAGAAGGAAAATGCCAAAAATTACCGGATTTTTCAGTTCGCAGCCAAAAAGTAAATTAATTTAATTCACATAATAATTTTTTTATTCCACTTTGATTTCTATTTCAGTTGAAAATAATAATAAGGCATTAAATCCGCCAAACGAACAAGATCCTTTGCCTTCCACTTCAAGTTGTTACAGCATTAATCCTCCCGAAGACTGTGAAATCGTAGATTCCGGTGTAAAAACTACCGAAATAATTATAGATAGTGACATTAGTAATAAAAGTGACATTATAACAAACGATAAAGGACATTATACAAGTGATTTAACGTTTGACCAAAAAAGGTTTTTAGTTGAATATAAACCAAGTCGACCTATGGGACCCTTTCCTTCTGACGATCAAGGTAGAAGTTTTTCCAGTTTTTATTACAATAAAACAAACAAGTCGGGATTAAAAATGGAGCGTTTGTGGCTATCCCAATAAACATTTTAGCCTGCAAATAGCCTGTAAACAGCCTGTCAGGTACAGCCTGTCCCTGTGCCTGTACCTGCGGCAGCCTCAATAACACCCTGACACAGGTACGAAACAGCTTAAGTGGCGCAAGAAATAGCCGGTGTTAAACTTGATTACAGGTACCAAATAGCCTGCGGTTAGCTCATCGCAGGTAAAAAATTACCCTAATGGCAGCCTCATGGCAGCCCTGACACAGGCCTGCGGTTAGCCTGCGGTTAGCCTGCGGTTACCTTTATCGCAGGCAAAAAAAAGCCTGCATTAAACTTTATCTCAGGCTCGAGGCAGCGCCTGGCACAAAAATAATTTATATAGATTAAATTTCGTTTAATAAATTTAATTTACTATAATCAATTTTGAAAATCAAAATAAAAAAATTTAATTTTTTTAATTTACCATTTATTTTATTTCTTCGTTTCAGCTGCTAATTTTACAATTTTAACTCTACAACATATAATTTTTTATTTTACCCGTTTTTTTAAATATTTGTAGGACCTTGTAATATTTCTAATATCTAATATTTATTGGTTGATGATGTTGTCGTCCTTCTTTGTTCTTGGAGTCTGAAAAATCTGAAATTAAATGTTGAATTTTTGAAATAAAATCCTTACCCTTACCGAGGATCGAACCCTGGACCTTTGCCTTCCATGTACCACCGCGTTGACGTCTTAGCTACATAGAACTGTTTATTTTAGTTGTGATAAAATTATAAGTCGAGGGAATAACTTTTATAAGAAAAAAAATTCTAATCGGATCAAATTTCGTAGATGTCTCATTGTAACGTTTGATGGTTCGATATATAAAAGTTTTATTGATTTTTAATTTTTTCAACAAATTTAATTTTTTTTTATTTATTTATAAAATTTAAATTTTTTAAATTTTTTCAACAAATTTAAAATCTCGGTAACACTTTTATCACACTTATGTAGTGCAATTTCTAAAATTACCGTTAAAAGTTCTAATCCCTTAAGCCGCAATTGGTAATAACATTTATCTATATAATATGAACATAATATGACAGACTAGGTAAACGATTTTCAGTGAGTCAGTCAATTTGAATTTGCGCACGAAACGAAAATGGAAAATTGCTATTTAAAAAGTACTGGTATTAAAAAATCTAAATGGTTGGATTCGAATGTAATAGACGCCATGCAAAGATTTAAAAGAAGTGGTACATACAGAAGACGTGTTATTAAAAATTTACAACATAAACGTGTCGAATCAAGAAAAACTACTGGTTTTGTTGAAAATCCACAATCTCAATCAACAGAAAATAAGATTGCATCGTCCGATGAAAATGATCCTAATTTATCAAGCAATAGTAGCACCGATGATATTGATGGTAACGAAAGCTGTGATAGTAGGAGTGATATTGACGACGACGTTGATTCTCAATTAAATTTGATTGCAGAGTTGAAAATTTATTTAGGGATATGGGCAACAAAGCACTTAATTACTCAAGTTGCTGTTCAAGATCTTTTGGCACTTTTAAATAAAACTTTACAGTTAAATTTGCCAAAAGATGCAAGAACATTAAAGAGTAGATACCCCAAAAAATCTCACTATAACGAAGTACGACAATAATGGTCAATATTGGCATAATGGAGTAGACGTATGTCTGCAGAATTGTTTTGAAGGTATGATTAGCGATACAATTCCTGCAGAAATTTCATTAAATTTTAATATTGATGGGTTACCTCTTTTTAATAGTTCTAAATGTGAATTTTGGCCTATTTTGATGAATATTTATGAAATTCCTTATGTGAAACCGATGGTCGTCGGCATTTTTTGTGGACCAAACAAGCCCAGTTCCATTGATCATCTTGTGTCCCAATTTTGTGAAGAAATGCAACATATTTTAGAAAATGGGGTGAAAATAAAGGAACGGAACGTTAAAGTACGTGTTAGATGTTTTACGTGTGACTCTCCAGCTCGTGCATTTGTGAAGGGTGTCGTAAATTTTAATGGGCAACATGGTTGTATAAAATGTACTGTCGTTGGAGAATATTCTTACTTATCGCATTGCAACATATTCCCCCGATTTGATTTACCATTACGAACAGATGCTAGTTTTCGCAATCGGCATGATGAAGAACATCATAAATGCACTTCACCAATTGAAAACCTTCCAATTAATATGGTAGATGACTTTCCGGTTTCTGACATATTGCATTTGATATACTTAGGTGTGATGAAGAGACAATTAAGTGGTTGGAAAACTGGTTATTTTAAAAATTTTGCTTTAAAATGGTCTTCGAAAGACATTATTGCCATAAGTGATCGACTGAAAAATTGTAAAATGCCAAAAGAAATACATCGCAAAGTTAGAGGACTCGATTGTATTGCATATTGGAAGGGTACGGAGTATGCAACTTTCTTTCACTATATAAGTATCGTCATACTTCAAGATTTTCTGCCAAGTGATGTATATCAGCACTTTTTGAAATTATATTGTGCTATAACAATTTGTTGTTCGAATTCGTACAAGGGTTACTTGCATATCGCAAAAGAAATTCTTGAGGATTATCTCGAGGAATATATAGAATTATATGGAAAACATTATGTCACAAGTAACGTCCATAATTTATGCCATATAGTTGACGAAGTAGAAAAATTTGGCAATTTACTGACGTTCAGTGCCTATCCTTTCGAAAGCAAACTCAGTCAAATTAAGGGTTACGTTAAATCAGGAAATAATCCACTGCAGCAAGCTGCTAATCGAATAATTGAATTAAGTTATTTAGGAACCTTTTACGAAATTCATAAGCACTATCCAATTCTCGGGAAAGAAGTTAACCAAGAGGTAGTAGAATTGTTGCCAAATTTTAATCATTTCTATCGTAGCGTTGAATTAGCTGATGGATTTATATTGCAAATTGATGAAACGAACAAATGGTTTTTAACTAAATCTAATAAAATCGTTGCTGTTAAGTACATCACTACCACGATTAAAAACGAGGTGTTGATATATGGTTCGAGTTTAAAAAAATTAGAAAACTTTTTTGATGTTCCACTAAAATCTTCTCGCTTAAATATTTTTGTTTGTAATAATTGTGAAGAAAATAATATGTTAAAATCATATTCCATAGCTGATATTAAATGTAAAATGGTTGCTATGGACTATAAAAATAAAATTGTTTTCTTGCCATTAACGCATACTTTGGATTTGTGTGCTGCGAAGTAAAATAAAATTTAATTCGTGTAACTTTAATAAAAACTTTTTTTTTCAAAATAAAAATTGATATGTTTTGTAAAAGTATATTTTTAATTAAAAAAATAAATAAATTAAATCAATACATTAAATTTAAAATAAAAAAATACAAAACAATTTATTTACTACATACACACTACAATTATATACACTAATCAAATGATTCGTCCAGTTTTGCCTTCTTCACATTTTCATTTTTCAACCTGTAAAGTAAATTGAAGTGATGTCAATAATGTTTAATTAAAATTAAAAAAGAACTTACCGATTTGTGCTGTTATGCAGAATAACCGAACAGGTCTTCTTCATATCACTTCTTTCAAAGTGGCAATCTGCTAATTTAATAATTCGAAATAAATTTTCGAGAATATTGACAAACCGAGAAAAATTGATTTTTTTCGGATTGTCAACATCACCTCGCCCAACGCCGGTCCATGAACAATCCGCTATTAATTTTCGATCAAATAAATGATCAAAAATTTTATAGCGGCAACTGTTCACGTTCTTTTTGCCACTTTTTCCACATATTCGGGACATATATTCCACAAATGATGTAGAAAAAGCGGCGTCCTCCAGCTTCTGCTCCAAGGCTTCAAGAGCTACCTCGCTATCCACTTTCAGGATAGCTTTAATGTCCGCAAATTCAGTTGCGGACACTATGACATCGCTTTGATCTACATCCAATTGGGCAGATTTCATCGACAACAATTGTCGATTCAGAACCGTCAACTCACTTATCGCTTTGTGAAGAGATTGAAATTGACTCATCACATTATCTTGAAATTCAAAAAATGAACACTTGAGTGAATTCAATTCATTCTGCAAAGCGATAAGCGATGCAGGTTCTGGATTGCTTGCTGGATATGGCTCCACATATAAAACACTCACATTACCGCTCTCAATGTTGTCTTGTGCCTAAAAGATTTAAGTAAGTAATATTATTATTAATCTTGCAGGACGAGTGAAGAAAGTACGAATGTCGCTGAAGCATGTGCCAGTTTGAAACTTCAATTGAAAATATTAAATTTTATAAATTTGATTAATAAAAATTTCGTAATGTAATGTAAATCAACATAGACGGCAGGTTGCGTTGCTATGGTTTGCATAAACAAACATTAACAACAAATGGACAAAAAAAAGTGGACGACCATCAGGATCGCTTCTGGCATTACCTCGGTATTGTTACAAACATCCTAAAAGATTTATTATTAACTTCGTTATCTTAAATATGATATACTACTAATTTACCTCATTCGAATCACACAAATATTCGTAGCTTTTACCCACATTTGCTGGTTTGGTTTGAACCTTATTTCTTTTCTAAAAGATTTAATTCAATATAATATTTTAATTGCTTACATGCTGCACCACTGCTTACAATATCTTGCAAGTTTGCCAAATTCATGACGATTGTAAGTTATAAACTATAAAGAATAAAACGCAATTTCTCGACAATTCACTATTGTCTTAGCAATGGTGCAATACATTATTATTATTATTAACTTCTTAACTTACCTCGGTTGATTTAGGTGTATCACTTAATTTAATTTTTTTGCTAATTTGGATATCGCTGATGGTATCGTCCTCTGTCTCAGATAACCCAGACATGTCCACCTCACATTGTAGGGCTTCCCTAAAAGAAACAATGCCTTTACGTTTTACAACGCACTGCATTGTTTTCCACGTCCGCTTATCTGGCACAGATTTAGGGTCCTCTTGTAACGTAGACAACGATTCACAACGTACTGGCCACCATAACGTACCACCTTCTTCCCATGCTTCAGGAACTGTGGAAATAACCTGCTTCCCTCGTTCAAATGTTTCCAAAATTTTGAAAGACATCTATAAAATTGTTAGGTTATGGAACTTGCAAACTTTCAAAAGTTTAAAATTATTTTTACTTACCTTTTCTTACGTTTAATAATTAGAGCCCGGATTGAATAATGTAAATAACAACGCAACTGTTATCAGAGACTACTTTAATTTTGAACACAAATTTATATATTTCAACATGAACTATTAGTGACTATAGTCTATCTAGTTTTGGATTGCAGTAGAGGTCAAATTGTAGAGGTCGCCTTGAATGGCAAGTCAGGTTTACACTGGGAAACGTCAAATAATTAAAGTAATTTATTTGATACTTGAAATAATCGAGTTAAAAGTATTTTTTTATCAAATAGCAATTTATCTTGTACAAATTATTTAAATTTTCCAGAAACTTTTATAAAAAAATATTCGTGAGTCATCAATCGCAAATAAAATTTTGGCAGTGTAAACCTGTAAAAATTTTAACAAAACTATTGGTACTGAGAGGCCCCGGGTTCAAATCTCAGAAACCCACAATTTTTTTTACACTTTTGTGTATTAAGTTTTATATGTAATTTATTAAAAATTTTTATTTATTAAAATACACTTTCCACTGTATGTGTGAACAGAATTTTTCCTAACAGCATTCGGAAAAAGAACAAACGCCGATAATTATTAAATGTTTAAAAATCGAGCTCCGAGCAACACGTGTACACACTTATACCACGTTATTATAATGAATATGCATTTTTCAATTTCTGAAAATATATATTCCAAGATACCGTTAATTTACCTTGATAAATTTTTACAATTAAAAATTATTTAAATTTTCCAGAAACTTTTAGAAAAAAATATTCGTGAGTCATCAATCGCAAATAAAATTTTGGCAGTGTAAACCTGTAAAAATTTTAACCAAACTATTGGTACTGAGAGGCCCCGGGTTCAAATCTCAGAAACCCACAATTTTTTTTTACACTTTTATGTATTAAGTTTTATATGTAATTTATTAAAAATTTTTATTTATTAAAATACACTTTCCACTGTATGTGTGAACAGAATTTTTCCTAACAGCATTCGGAAAAAGAACAAACGCCGCTAATTATTAAATGTTTAAAAATGCAGCTCCGAGCAACACGTGTACACACTTATATACCAGGTTATTATAATGAATCTGCATTTTTCAATTTCTGAAAATATATATTCCAAGATACCGTTAATTTACCTTGATTAATTTTTACAATTAAATTTTTTTTCAAAAAAATGTTATGTTGTTTTATGCCGATAAATTACCTAACGGCAGGGGCTGTCGCAGGTTAAATTATTAGCTAAATTGCAGGCACAGATAAATAACCTAACGACAGGGCTGCCGCAGGTTAAATTATTAGCTAAATTGCAGGCACAGATAAATAACATAGCCGCAGGGCTGCCGCAGGTTAAATTATTAGCTAATTACAGGCCCAGATAAATAACCCAACGGCAGGCCTGACGCAGGGCTGCCGCAGGTTAAATTATTAGCTAATTACAGGCCCAGATAAATAACCCAACGGCAGGCCTGACGCAGGCTAAATTACCGGTTAAATGCAGGCACAGACAAATTGCAGGCCTGACACAGGCCTGTATCAGGTGCAGGCTATTTACAGGCTATTTACAGGCTAAAAATGTTACTTGGGATGCTATTCGCCAATATTAAATAAATGCTATTGTCAACCTTGCTGGTTGTTTGCTGATTCTAAAGACACTATGGCCAATGGGTTTAATGATTGGATACATTTAAATCAGGCAGTTAATAGACACGAGCAAAAACTCAGTCATAATGAGTCTTGTGCTACTTTTGATCGATGCAGACTTAATAAAACCATTGATCATGAACATGAGTCCAGAATTCGCCATGAAATATCTGTATGGAGGCAAATTTTGGAGCGTGTTATTGAAGTTACTCTAACATTGGCTTCCTGTAACATGCCATTTAGGGGACATAATGAAAGTTCGACTTCTGCAAATCCTGGAATGTTTTATCGGTAATTAATTTGCTTTCTAAGTATGACTTAGTATTAAAAAATTTATTAGAAAATAAGAAAAAAAATACAGTAACATATTTAAGTCCTGCTATTCAAAACGAAATAAATGGACTATTAGGTACTGCTGTAAAAAATGAAATAATCAAGCAAATTAAAAATGCGCCATCATTTTATTCAATAATAATAGATACCACTCAGGATGTTTCAAAAATTGATCAGCTGAGTACTATTGGCGGAATATATAAAGGTGTTCAAGCCGAAATATTAAAAGTTGCACCTAATGCACCATATTGCAATGTCCGACACTGACCACCACGTCAATAGAAATGATAACGTCACGATTTAAAATTTTGTTTATTAATAAAGAGAGCACATGACTTATTTGTTCGAACGTAAAAGTTTTATCTGAAACCAAAAATTTAGTTTAACGTCATCAATTTATATGAAGAAAGGGTCACGGAACGAGATAACAAAATAAATTCAAAAATGCAACGTTTTAATTCTGTTAATAATAAAAAAAAAGTTTGTTAAAAAATTATAAATTAAATTAATTAATAATAAGAAATGTAATTTGAAATCAAAATAATTGTTCAATGTTAGTTTATAAAAATGTGTTAAAACGTAAAACTTAAATAAGAATAATCTTTACACGTATCGGAGTGTCTCGCAATTCAATGTATCACAAATGGGAAAGACATTTTCTTCAAAAGTTTACTGGAAGATCACAGGAGATGCAAGTACTTTAATTTAATCTGAAACATAAAAACTTTATTAAAATTTTACAAATCACATTGGGCTTGAGACGAACCTGCAAATTATAACGTCAATAAAATTGATTTATATCGGCGAATAGAGTAAAATCACATTTGCCTTGGAAAAACACAGGTAACGATGGTAAAACAATTGGAAGAAAGAAGGTTGTTGAATTAATTCGATCAATGGTGTGTGAATTTGTGCGTGCTCCGCTAAAATTATATAAGTTAGAGAAAATTACAAAGAAATTCAACAAAAAAAAGAATAGTAATAATTAAAAGTATTGTACTTACATATTTGGAAAGTTAAATTGTTAGAAGATTGTGAAAAATCACGATTATTTTGGAAAAACTTGGTTACACCACGAGGTAAACGAATCCACAAGAAAATTTTGCAGCTTGAATTATCATACACACCGAAGGTCATCCATCGAGTGCAAGTGAACAGTTTAATGGTACACGAACCCAGTAAATAGAAATACCCCAGATCATTAAAGGTACCGTCCCATTAAGAATTATTTTAAACTTAAAAAAAAAATTAGTGAAAATTTTGCGATTAACTTTACACGTGCATTAATACGTTCCGATTTTATTAAAATAAGATATTTGTCATTTAGCATAAGAACTTTATTACATTTAAATCATTTACTATTTGAAATTATAATAAATTACAATTTGCATTCTAAAACGGAGCATAATTTTTGTGATATCATTCCGAAGACCATACTATTCTATTTCAGCTTCACGATTTGGTCAAGGAAGGAACCCAACTTGAGAAAAGGTAGGTCTGTGCTCACCGAAATTGTTAAGCCGAGGTATAAATTTCTTTTATTTGTATTTATCAATAAAAATTTTGCATACATTTCTATTGACGGGGTACATTTACGTACACCTGTACAATACATTAATACTAAAACGTGCAGCCCTAGTAAGGCTCCGAAATCACATAGCAATATGTACATTGTGCTGCTCATAATTTAAATTTAATACTTAACGACTTGGTTAAAAATGTTGAGGAAATTCGTAATTTTTATAATTTAGTAGAGAGCGTTTATGTATTTTTTGGGCACAGCATAAAGAGGTGGGCTCTTTTACAAGCAATTTTGAATATAGCGCAAAGCAAAATAACGCTTAAAAAATTAACACCTACCCGGTGGTCATCAAGACACGATGCCCTAGAGGCTCTTCGGTTTAGATATGTTGATGTCTTAAGAGCGATTTCAAAAATCATGTTAACATCTAGCAATAAAGCTGAAATCGATGAAGCCAAATCGTTAAAAAACCAATTAGAAAAGTTCGAGACGGTTTTTTTAATTGTTCTTGAAACAAAAATTTTAAAAAATATTGATACTGTTTCTAAATTATTGCAAAGTAAAGAACAAAATATTGAGCAATCAACAAAAATTTTTAGTACCTCATATGAAAATATGAGGAAAGTGAGGGACGATTTTCAATTGATGAAAACCGAAGCAATTAATTTAGCTGAAAAATGGGGAACTACTGTCGAATTTTCTAAAAAAAGAATTTCTAGGCCTAAACGGTTTTTTGATGAAGCTAGTAATCATTTTAGAATAGAAACAAGCGAAGACTGGTTCAAAATAAATGTATTTTTCAAAACATTGGATATTATGATAGTTCAATTGAAAAATCGAAGTTCTGGACTGAATGAACTTTACACAGTTTTTCAAGTTTTATCTCCAAATATTTTATGTAATACTTCTGTGTCTGACGAAAACTTATATAAAATGGGTCGGGAGCTTTACTTAAAATATTCGGAAGATATTTCAGACACGATTTCTTCGCAATTGCTATCATTTAGACAATGTTTTAAAAATGATTTATCCAAAATTAATTCAATCATGGAATTAACTGAATTCATATTGATAACGAATTTTTCTTCGTGCAGCAGTTTTAGTGAAATTTTAACTGCATGCTATATATTTATAACTATTCCTGTATCGGTAGCTTCGGCAGAAAGGTCATTTTCTAAATTAAAAATAATTAAAAATTTTTTAAGAAGCACCATCAGTGAACAAAGATTGTCTGCGTTATCAATCATATCGATAGAAAACCAAATTGCGAGGACAATAGATATTTCTAGCATTATATCTAGTTTTGCTCATCTTAAAGCAAGGAAAAAAAATTTTAAATAAATTTATTATAATTATTTATAAGTTTATATATTTATAATAGTAATTTATTTATGTATAAAGTTTATTGTGCGTCTTTTCTTTCTCTTTTTGTATAAACATGTAAGTCTACAGTATTTGGTGTAAGTGTTAAAAAATATTCGTTTTGTTTTTGTTTTCGTTTTTTTATTTATTATTTTTTATATAATTGTTTTTAATTTTTTAATTAAATCTATTTTATATTATTTGTTTTTTTTTGTTTAAAACAACCAATAAATTGCCAAAATATTAATTGCGAATTTGATTTTGTTTTGAAAATATAATGCCCAGCTTATACCCATTAAAAAATTTTAGAGTTATTTTTAAAACTACTTTGGGGCCCGGTTTGTTACCAGGACACAGGCCCGTGGCTACCTTGTTACGCCCCTGCTCCAACTTATAAACAGATCCACTAAATTAAATCCTTTTAACGTGGATTTTTTCCCTTTAAAACGATGTATCGCAAGGTAGGCGTGCTATTTCAAAGTAGTGGGTCAAATAGGCATGTTTTTTGTTTCTGTCAAAAAAAGTTATATAAACTGGCTACTTTTGCAATGAGAACACCTTGTAAAATGAATTAAGCAGATGTTATTGTTTTTCTTGCACATCCTGTATCTCTTAATGAAACTGGTGAAAAATAAAGATTAGCCATTCTGCGTTACAAATTTAACGGGGTACAATTTTAATCTTGTGAACTTTTTTATCCAATCAATTAATTTACGAGGAAAATTGAAATTAATAAGGAAAAATAAAAGTACACTGCTGATAAGCACAAATAAATCAATAGATAATAACATTAACAGTTTTTAATAATTATGTGAACTAAAATCAGTAATTTTTAATTTGTTTTGTTAGATTTAAGTTCCGATCTTATCAATAGAATAGAAAGAAATTAGGTTAGACAGTACTGCACAAAATAATACTGATTAACCTTAAAATAGTTAATCCTCCCATGTATAAGCAAAGGCAAATTTAGTCACTTCCTGGCATTTTCCTCTTATTCACTACTGATAAGATCAAAATGCGTATGTTGTTGAATTTCTAGTTATGACTTTATAGGAGAGTTAATTGAGATTATGTGGATGAAAACTCGGATAAATAAATCAACACACATAATTATATACATTTTAATAGAAAATCTTAAAACATTAAGTTATGGCAATTTTTTAAATTACTCATCGTCTTCCTCATCCTCTTCGTCCTCGTTTTTCTCCTCTTCAGAACTCTTAGCTTTGTCCTCCTTCTTGGATCTGCCGCGTCGACCTAGTAAAAAAAAATTAAAACACAAAGAAAATCACAACGATATTACCCTTACCACCAGATGCACTCTTAGCCTTGGGGGCAGCGGCCTTCTTCTTCGAAGCACTTTTAGGTCTGCCCTTTCCACGCTTTGGTGGCTCAACACCGTCTTCATCACCACTATCGGCCGGCTTAATTTCCTAAACAAAACAACCGTTGAGCAAAAACCAAAAGAAAAACTTATCGGAAACGTACTTTACGGGGTCTCTTCTTAGCTTCCACTTTCTCGGTCGCAGGAGCGGGCGCCTTGCGTCCACCACGCTTCGTTGCGGGAGCTGAACCTTCGTCAGACATCTTACCGATTTCTAATTACTTTGGGATTTACGAAACAAAAATCTGAATCTGAAAGCATTAAATAAATTAAAATTTATAGGCGGATCAACGACCGAAAGTCGAAGGAAAACTAAATAACTTTAAATTATGAAGCGACGCGCGCGCGCCATTCTTAAATATATAACATTAAAATTCAAAGTCTACACCCAAATATTTTTCTATTTCAAGGCAGAGAAATTTAAAGGTCACCTAATTTTTTCCGATAGAAATAAAAATCAGCTTCAATTTGGTGCAAAAAAATAAATTCCACGATGGAGTTTCATGGAGAAAATTAATTTAACAAATCGATGGTAATCACACGGTTTTCGGTATACGAAATACAGCGGCCATGCCTACGAGTATATACAATATAAAATGAAAGCTATAAATTTAATTCCAGGTCAAGTAAACTACGTACAATTACGTTGCATACGTGAGAAATTTTGCGGGAAAAACTATTATTTTATTTGATATTTTCGAAAGTGCAAAGAAATTTACTTTAATTACAATAAAATATTACAAATTTAATAAATCGACTCACCTCAGATCAACAACACACAGGTTTTAAGTTGAACGGCGTGCCGGTCGCGGCGCTACAATGCGCGCCAAAATTCACCGCCAATCACACGCGAATGCGATTACATCTTCCCCATTTCATTCATTTAAATGTTTGAGCGGTCAATTATTGCCAACGAATTCATAATTTTATGGTATTAATCAAAAATTTTGATAATTAAAATTTTTTTTACGTCAGTTCCAACTGACATACGCATTTTTGTTTGATGTTCAAACAAAATGTGGGCAGGTTGAAAACTATTTTTGTTCAAATTGTGCTAATTTTAGTGAAAAATTTTACATTTCCATGTTCTTGTTGGTGTAACAGCTGAAAGAGAGCAATAAATTTTATGTCCGGCAGGTGGAAACCTTTTACATTATAAAACAAATTTATTTATTAATTTTATTACACGCCACGACAGGTCCGTATCTAGAATTTATTTTAGGTGGGCTAAATATTTTTTGCCCCTATGGCCTAAATAGTATTTTCTGATTTATAAAACTGCACCGGAGTGTCGGGACAGTCGAATTAGGATTTTAAATGGAACTATAAATCAGAAATCGAACAAACCTGAACCATTCGTTAGAAACACCATTTTGAAATAATTAAATAAAAGTTGTTATATAAAGAAAAATTATAGATATGTATAAACAAAAAAATCCAATTATTTGAAAAAAAATCCCCCCCCTCGACCTTGCGTTTAAAACGATGCGACAACGGTAAGGATTTTCACAATTTCAATAGGAACAATTTTGCGGGTAATTAAATTACCTATAAAAAAAACTTCCACGTAGCATATATTTATTTTTGATAGTTGAGGCGTGGGAGGCATTCAAAATCAGTTTTTTAACTAATCACTTTGACCAGCGAATAATTGCAAAATTTAATATTGGTACTTATGCGCTGTATATACAAAATTTTCTAAACAATTCATGATGAAACTAGGAAGTACGGAAAACGTTAAAAAAATTTTTGACGTTGAGTCGGGTTGGTGTTTTCAGTAAGGAACTCGGCTGGGCGGCACATCCGGCGGGTGGCTTTTGGAGTTTTTGAAGTGACGAGAAACCATAACATAAGTGAAAATCACAGAAGAAAGAAACCAACAGTAAAATATTTCTGCAGCAGTGAGAAACCATAAAATACGTAGCATCAGAAAAAAAGAAGGAAAGACGTAGTTTTTGTTGAATATTGGGAGAGGCCTACCAGGTGAATAAAGTTGTAGTCTAGACCAACGGTGGGCAACCTCCGGCCCGCGGGCCAACTCCGGTCCGCTTAAAGTTCTAATCCGGCCCGCGAGATCTTTAGAAGAAATAATAAATAAATATTTTCAAAAACAAAAATTTTAAAGAAAAGGATTAGGTTAGTACCTAACATAAGGAAAAAGGAGAGATCTACAGTTTAATTTTCGATATAATTCGTCTCATTTAAATTAAATTAAAAAGTATTGTAAAACGTAAATTGAAAAGTACACTAGACCCTCCATGTACGCGAGTTCGATGTACGCGAATTCAGAATAACGCGAATTAGATTTTGATACCTGAATTTTTTATACGCGAAGCAAAATTCCCTTTAACGCGAATTAAGTTTTCGCGTATTATTAAAATAACTAGGTGGCACAGTCGGCCTAGCGGCCGCCTTTAGCCATCTAGACCGTGTCGAATGTGGTTGTTCGGCCTTCGGCCTCACTACAAGGTTCTAAAGTAGCCTATGTTTTTAGTAGCGTTGTAAATATCGTAACTTCTACACCAAATTTGGTTAAGATTGGTCAAATAGAAACGTAAAGCACGTGCACGCGTATTTGCATTGTCGATCGGTTGACAGCTTGACAGCAATCATTATTGTTTTTTAAGTTGATTTTGAGTAGCCTGCCTTCCTTTAAGGAATCTCGATAATCCATTCATGCGCGTCCCCATGGGACGCGCATGAATGGATTATCGAGATTCCTTAAAGGAAGGCAGGCTACTCAAAATCAACTTTCATTTCCTTTGCGAATTTTTGCACTATTTCAATAGAAAAACATGCGCAGGGACCTACATAATAACTGTGCCAAATTTGGTTCCGATCGGTCAAACGGTTTAGGAGTCTATAGAGAACATATTTTCAGAAAAAAATACAAGTAACAAAAATGTGTCCATTAACTATACTAAGGCCCGCGGACGAAACGTAAATATTATTCTGGCCCCTGTTATACAAAAGGTTCCCAACCCCTGGTCTAGACGAGTATAGCCCTACCTTGTATAAAAAAAATCCTGTGGGAATAGAAAATAGAACTACATTACTATCTGATCAATCTACACCAAACCATTACCAAACTGAACCTTGAAAATCGTGCTTTGCCTTCCGAAGGGTCGACCTGAGGAAAAGTACGAGCCGCGTAATATACGAGGTATAAGAATAAAAGTACAGATGCAAGAAACTGAAATTGGAGAAATAAGAGGTAGATCAAATAGCGCTATAACACCGGGGGAGTACTCAAAAAGAAGGAGACACGACAGAGAAGAAGAAGAAAGGCAGGCGGAGCTTTTCAAGAATAACAAAAAGATAACAAGAACGCCGCCCGCAAAAGGAGATAACAAAGCGGATAATAAGAACGAGAGAGAAAATATGGAGGAAATAAAAAGCTTGATAAAAGAGATGAGCAGAGAACTCAAGCAGGAAATGAAGGAAAACAAAGTAGAACTGATGAGAAACGGCGAGGAGCTAGAAAAGATGAGAGAGGAAGTAAGAGAGACCAATAACGAGATAAGAAAGATGAAGGAGGGAATGATCCGCAGAGAAAAGAAATGGATAGAAGAAAAAGACCGCCTGACAGAAAGAATAATAGCGTTAGAGGAAAAAAATGAAAAGTACGAAAACGAAAAAAGAAGGAACAATATAATTGTCAAGGGTCTAAAAGTGAAAGGTGAAGATATCAGGAAGGAGGTGGAGAACTTTATGCAAGCGAGGCTGGGTTTAGGGACAAATATAGGTAGTGCATACAAGATTGGAAAAAACCAGATGCTGCTGGTTTAGTTGGGGCAGTGGAGTGATAAGAAGCGAATAATGGAAAATAAGAAGAAGCTAAAGGGTACAGACAACTGTATCGAAAACGACTTGACCGTCCCAAGTAACATTTTCAACCTGGCAGACCCCTGGTAAATCCCTAGCAGACAAATCTCACAGGGACCTGACCCTGTCTAGAACCCTGTTTGGGATACTACCAGGGGTCTGTGCCAGGGGTAAATGGACCACATTTTGCGCCCCTGCCAGGTGCCTCTAACAGAGATCTACTAGGTATCCTTACCAGGGATCTACCAGGGAGTTGTTACAGAGTTGTAAATAATTAATGCAATGCGTAAATTTAAAAGAAGTGGCACGTACAAACGGCGTCTTAATAATATGCTAAAAAGTAGTAATAATCATTCTACACAAATTGTTGAATTATTAGCATCCGACCAATCAAGCAATGATACAATAACGTCATCATCAAATGCTGAAAATGTGTTACAACCTCATGAAGAAAATATTACGACAAGAAAGAACGACCTTGACAGTAACGAATTTAATTTATCCGATGACGATGAAGCTAATAATGGTGGCGTCTACGTTAACAACTGTGACAAAAATTATTGTGATAGCAGCGATGATTATAATATTAATAACGACATGGAATCTCGTTTGAATTCCATTTCCGAGTTGAAATCTAATTTACGACAATGGTCAGTTAAACACGTGGTTACACAAGTGGCCGTGGAAGAACTTTTGGAACTTTATTTGGTACTTTACAATTGAGTCCAATTGTTATATTGGTGTATATTATAATACATAAATTGTTTGATTAACTTTTTTTTAATATAAAATAAACATAATATTTTCATTAATTTCACTTTTAATGTTTAATAGATACCGAAAATTCTTTTGAAACTTATTTTAAAGTTTTAATTTTATTACTAATAAGATCAACAAATGTTTTCTATTGGTTGCTAAAATTGCCGCAGGCATTTCACGCGGTCTAACAAAAAGAAGCTGTTAACAGACCCCTGGCAAATCCCTACCACAGGCACTTTACAGGGCCCTACAAAGTACCTGTAACAGACCCCTGGCAAATCCCTACCACAGGCATTTCACAGGTCCCTACAAAGTACCTGTAACAAACCCCTGGCAAATCCCTACCAGAGGCATTTCACAGGGCTCTACAAAGAACCCCTAACAGACCCCTGGCAAATCCCTACCAGAGGCATTTCACAGGGCCCTACAAAGAACCCCTAACAGACCCCTGGCAAATCCCTACCACAGGCATTTCACAGAGCCCTACAATGAATCTCTAACAGACCTCTGGCAATTCCCTACCACAGGCATTTCAAAGGCAAAGCCAAAACCCTGTTATAATTACCTACCAGGTTTTTGCCAGGTACCTACCAGGGTCACATGGAATTAACCACAGGGAAAATGTTACTTGGGCGTGATTGATAGAGGAATACAGAAGAAAATCAGAGAGAGAGCAAGAATGGAAAAAGAGAACGGCTGTAATGTCAGAATTGGATACAAAAAGCTGCAGGTGGACAATAAAATGTTAGTCTGGGATTGTAATAAGGAAAACTTAGCGCTCCAAAAAAACTAAGAGAGTATGGCCGGATGGAAACAAAGTTAACGACCGCAAAGAAATGGACAACTAAAGGGGTAATAGATATAAACATGAAAGAACAGGTAAAACGTAAGAGATAGGTACAACCGAAGGAATAACAAAAAGATGGATGAGTGGAAGGTGGGGACCTGGAATGTGAGAACCATGCTGAAGCCGGGGAAGGTAAACGAAATAACTGAGGAACTGAAAAGATACAAAATAGATGTGGCGGCGATACAAGAGACAAGATGGAGCGGACAAGGAGAGATACATGTCAGCGACAGTGTGGTAATGTACAGCGGAGAGGAGAAAAGTGGAAGAAATGGAACAGCCTTTATAGTAGGCAACAATATTAAAAATAAAGTGATACAGTTTAAATAGTAACCGGACGAATATCACTGTTAAGAATAAGAGGGAAGATAAGAAACGTCACACTAATAAATGCATATGCCCCAACTGAGGAGGAGGAGGAAGAAAAGAAAGAGATCTTCTACGAAGAGCTACAAACAATAAGCGAGAATGTACAGAAGTATGATACCACAATAGTGTTGGGAGATTTTAATGCGAAGATAGGAAGAGAGGAATATAATAAGGAAGTGGCAGGAAGAGAAACTTTACACGATAATACAAACAGAAATGGAAGTAAACTGTGTAACTTTGCGACCGCGATGGAAATGAAGATTAGCAGCACATATTATAAACATAAGAGAAAGCATAAAGAGACATGGATACACCCAGGTACAAAGAGGGGTAACTAGATAGACTACGTATTGGTAAAGAAGAGTAAATTTAGAGAGGTGAAGGATGTGCGTAGCTATCGAGGCGCGAATGTGGACTCGGATCACTACCTGGTGGTGGCCACAGTAAAACAAAGACTATCAATAGAAAAGCAAAAAAGAGTAGAGAAGACAAAGAATTGGGACAGAGAGAAAACAATACACAGAAAGAACTAGAAGAAGAGACGAACATAAAAATCCAAGAAGTCCAAGAGGTGGAAGATATAAACCAGGAATGGATAAATATAAGGAATACAGTAAACAATGTAACGAAAGAAATAATTGGTTATAAGACAAATAAAAAGAAGAAGAAGTGGTATGACGAGAAGTGTCAGGAAGCGATGAAAAATAAGAACATAGCTACAAACAAATGGCTGCAATCCGAGAAACAAGAGGACTACAATCAATATAGCGACCTGAGGAAAGAAGCAAATAAGATATGCAAGAGAAAGAAACGAGAATGGATGGGAAGACAGATGCAAGAGATTGAGAATAATAACAGAAACCACAACGCTAAAAACCTCTACAGACTGATAATGGAACAAAAAAAAACAAAGTGAACTTAAGGCCAGAGGTCTCAAGAATGAAGAAGGAAATATTATATACGACAGCGAAAAGATGAAAAACATATGGAGCGGTTATTTTGGTAAACTACTAGGAGAAGAGAATACAAATAGTAGAGAAACTAAAATAGAAAACCATGAAGATAGTGAAGAAATAACAGAACCAACAACCACAGAAGTACGAAAAATAATTGAGAGGATGAAGAATGGAAAGGCGCCGGGATGCGACGGAATAGTGGGGGAGGTGCTCAAGTATGGAGGAGCTAAAGTGCACCAAAGATTAGGCCAAATGATAGTAAACGTATGGAAAATGGAAGATATGCCCGAGGAGTGGAGTAAAGGGGTGATTGTACCCATACATAAAAAGGGCGATAGGACAGAAACTAGCAATTACAGAGGAATCACTCTCCTGAACGTTGCATATAAAATAGTATCGATACTCATTTATCAGAGATTGGAAACATAATATGCTGAAAAGGAAATAGGAGATTACCAAAATGGATTTAGACCTGGTAGATCAACGATCGACGCCTTGCACACGATGAGCCAAATTTTAGAGAAGAGCTATGAGTTCGATATGCACATACTTTTTGTGGACTTCAAGCAAGCGTTTGACAGTGTCATAAGAGGAAAAATGTACGAAAGACCAGAAATGCTGGAAATCCCAAGAAAATTAATCAGATTGATAACAATAACCCTCAAAAGCACACGCGCGACGGTCCAGACGTCAGAGGGCCTTACGGAGATCTTCGATATAGGTAAAGGAGTGCGACAGGGAGACGCCTTGTCGGCGATGCTATTCAGCCTAGTCCTGGAAACAGTAACCAGAAAGATAGAAGATCAAGGAAACTTGAACACGAAACCGATTCAAGTTATAGCATATGCAGACGACATGGCGATTATAAGCAGGACAAGAAAGGATCTCATAATAGTAGCAACAAGAGAATTAAGAGAGGCAGCAGCAGAGGTGGGACTGCAGATTAATGAGAAGAAGACGAAATACTTAAAGTATGCAAGAGTTAACAAGAACATCAAACAAGGCCTGCATGTAGATGAACAAAATTACGAAGAAATAGACAGATTTTGCTATCTGGGAAAAACAATAGGAGTGACAGTGAACAGCGAAGAAGAGATAAAAATCAGAATACAAGCGGGGTACAGGACATACCATGCAAACAAGAACATGCTGAGAAGCCCGCAAATAAGCAGAAGCACAAAAGTACGAATGTATCAGACTTTAATAAGACCGGTGACAACGTATGGCCTGGAAAATAGTAGTATGAGACAGAGCGACGAAGAGAATTTTTGAACGAAGGATTCTGAGAGTGATCTGGGGCCCGGTAAAGAGCGGAACGAATGATTACAGGAGATTGATGGACTTTGAAATCCTTGATAAGATGAACGGCAGAGACATCGTGAAACATGTTAAAGCGCAGAGAATAGCATGGATGGGACATGTAATGAGAAGTCCGCAAGAAAGAGCAATTAAAGTGGTTATGGACTGGAGACCGATGGGAAGGAGAGTTAGAGGAAGTCCTAGAGCAACATGGTTGGAGGATGTGCGCAGAGACCTTCAACTGTAGGCGCAAAAGAATGAAAGAAGACAGCAAAGAGTAGAGAAGAGTGGAGAGAAATTGTGGAAAGGGCAAAAGCTCATAGGTTATTATAGTGAAAGAGAACCAAAGTAAATCAGGGGATTAATCCGCCCCGCGAAAATGATTTGGAAGGTTCCTACGAACGGTCAAAACCCACAAAGGGTTGTCGAGCCATTGAAGAAGAAGAATTAGGATTTTAAATAGAACTATAAATCAGAAATCGATCAAACCTGAACCAATCGATAGAAACACCATTTTGAAATTATTAAATAAAAGTTGTTATATAAAGAAAAATTATATGAATAAGCAAAAATATCCAAACATTTGAAAAAATTCCCCCCCGCGACCTTACGTTTAAAACGATGCGACAACGGTAAGGATTTTCACAATTTCAATAGGAACAATTTTGCGGGTAATTAAATTACCTATAAAAAATTTCCTCATAGCATATATTTATTTTTTATAGTTGAGGCGTGGGAGGCATTTAAAATCAGTTTTTTAACTACTTTGACCAGCGTATAGTTGCAAAATTTAATATTAGTACTTATGCGCTGTACAAAATTTTCTAAAATATTCGTGATGAAATTAGGAAGTACGGAAAACGTTAAAAAAAATTTTTGGTCGCCCGCATTTGGGAGTTTTAGCCCCCCCCCCAAATACGGTTTTTTGCCTATAGCTCGCTTATTTTCTCTATTACAAAAAATTATCATCACGTTAAATTAGAGACCATAAATTTATATGGCATACTATTCTTGAAATAACTTACTGAAAACACGATCCACCTTATTGAAAATTTCACGAAGAGAAATATATTGAGAAAAGCGCAACGCATTTAAAAATAAATATTCTAAATTAGAAAGAAAGTTTAAAATTAAAGAACAAAATAGATTTTTCAAAATTTGCTGGAGCTTACAAGAAATTCGGGCAAGCTGAAATTTGGCAGAAAAGTATATAGGAGTGTTTTAATGAATTCCCCAAAGTGACCTAAAATCCCATGCCGGCGTCTTCCCCAATTGAGGGTTTTAACCACCCCTATGTGATTTTTCACCTATAACTCGCTTATTTTCACTTTTATGAAAAATTATCATCAAACCAAAATTAAAGAGCATAAAATTTTCTACAAAATATATTTTTTCCAAATTTTTCTTTTCAATTTCTTCAATTTCACTTTGAAGAAACTGACCAATGACCAATCGGAAAATAGTCACCTGGGGGAAGAATGAAATGAGATAGGCGGAGGAAAAACGCAACCTTTCAAAATCGGAAAACGGAGAAGAGCCGAAAAATTTTATAACAATAAAAATAAAAACTAAAGTAAACACGAAAGGAAAAAATCAGGAAAGAAAATATGGCCCTAGCACAGCAAGAAACCATAAGCAAAGAGGACACCAAAATAAACGAAATTAATGAAACTCCAGATGAATTGAAAAAAGCCCAATCTATTGAAACCGAAGTAATAAATGAAGAAGACTTGGAAGAAGAAAAAGGGATAAACAAGAGACCACAAAAGAGGTAAGTATAGAAATTATAGAAAAACTCTCAACCAATACGTCGAATTCGGCGAATAAGATAAAAAAATAACTATTTCTCATACGGAGCAAAGAAGCCATCCACTATATAAGGATGAGGCATTGGAAGGTCTAAAAGACATAGAAGATAACATAAATGCCTACAGTAGATGACTTCTAATTAGGCAAAAAGGACGATGAACGGGTGAGCCTTCAGCCTCCTCTCCACCGTCCAAAAAAATCATAGAAGAGGTGGTCAAGGCACTTGCCCCCACCCTTAAACCCCGGACCTTTCTGAAACTCAATATTCAACAACCTGAATCTTCTCAAAATAAGGAAGTCGAATCCCAAAAACAAAACTCCCACTGAGACTTGACACGAAATCCGATCACCCTGTCTCTAATGAGAAGACAAACCTGGTCAAATCTTCCACGTGAGCGTGAGCAAAGCCCTGATTGTCAGTTCAACTAACTCGCCTGTAGCGGTGAACGGATGGCCGCAGGTTCTTACGGTAAGAATGCTCAACCTGTAAAGGAACGACTACACTCTCAGCTCATCAACATCTAACCACTTTTGCGCATGCTTTTAAAGGTTTCCACAAAATGGCTAATCATGGAGTAAGTGAGCAACATTCATTGTGAATGTCGATACAGAATACCGATCTAACTAAGCGACCTTTGGCAATTCAAATTATCACTAGCGATTGTATTTTCACTTCCAAATAAAAAAAATGGAATCAAATACCTCCACCCAAACTCCATCCAGGAAAGGATTAGGGAGTTCGAGGATAACTACGAGTTGGTCCTGAAGACCCGACTTGAGGAACAAGCACCAGCAAATGAACAGCTAACTCCAAAGGAAGAAGTTGCATGCAGAGGTCCAAAGGGAAAGCGCCCAGAAAGAAGTCGAACAAGTTCCCCAAATCGAGAACGACGGAAAGGGTCCCTTCCAAGTAGTCAGCAGGACTAAGAGGAAAGCAGACAAACTCCGAACTCAAGTGGAACTCCAAAAACCCACAACGAAGTCAAAGATAGGGAAAAAATCGAAAGCTGCAGTCGCAGCATTGGTCCCCACACAGGCCCAAACCCAGGAGGCCAACAGGAAGAGGAGATGCTCAACTTCCTCAGAAGCATCTTGTGAAGACGGTACGCGACAACCGAAACCGAAGGTAAGAGCCACCTCTCCCCAAGTCACCGAGGGAAGCACGGAGGAAACTGACGCAGACACGGAAGACACTCGGCCTATGACTATGAGCAGGTTCAGCTCCACAGCGAGTTAGGGTACGTTTATGTTGGAGCTGCGATAAACGATAAGAGCGACGATACTAGCGAAGCAAAGAAAATGATGTCATTATTTTATATGCAGGTGTTTATATCAACGCAACGCTACAATATAAACACCTGCATATAAAATAATGTCATCATTTTCTTTGCTCCGCTAGTATCGTCGCTCTTATCGTTTATCGCAGCTCCAACATAAACGTACCCTAACAGGAGCACTCGCAGCAACGAAGGCACCACCCCGACAACCCCCGAGAGGTTGTCGGGGTGCACAATCACACCCATTGTGCCCCGCAAAGCGACAAGATGGCAATTTGGACAGGCTTAACATCAATTACACCAATGTGCGGAACACCGCAGGAGAACTATCAATCATCCCGGCCTCTATACAAGATTACAGAAATCTCGACCTTTGAAAATGGCGACTAAAATTCTATTTTATACATACATCTCGAAAACTATCCATGTTATCAAAAAATATTACAAACAAAAATTAATTGTTTTACATAATATTAACAGTGGCGGCTAGTACGCGAAGGGCGACGGGCCGCCGCCCTCCCAACACAAAATAGCAGCTCAGAATAAAGAAAATATATTATAATGATCGCATCACGGCAGTTATCCACTGAATACTGGACAATCCGACGTCCCCTAGACCGTAAACGGTAAATTTATATTTTCCCTGTCTCTCTCTAAGTTTTGTGCCTTCTCACTGAAAAAAGTCACAAGTCGCTAGTGTAAATAAAGTTCCAAAAAATTGCAGTAGCGGCTCCTGACTAGTTTCTATGGGAGGGCACGAAATTTAAATAAAAAATAAAATATAACTTCTTTTGTTATTTTAAGAATATAAATGCTCTTTATTTCCAAATGAATTACTCAAGTCAACAATAAAAAGTGTAAATAGAATCCGAGGAGGTGGTACATAGTTGCCAGCATTTCCTGGTGTAGTCTTCCTTACATAGTTTTAGTTCATGTAAACGGATAACTTTGCTTTGACCCAACCATATATGGGGTCAGCGCCGTAGCAACCTCTTCTGGCGCCTGAGGCAAATTTCAATATATGTGCCCCCCTTTCCCAAAATATTCTTATCATTTTTAAAATTTTAAACTATTATTTATTGGGTTTTGTCAAGGTTTAGCGCCCCCATTGCGATGGCGCTTGAGGCAAAAGCCTCTGTCGCCTCACCCTTGCTGAGTGAGGGATAACCTTCGACTCACACCGAGACTTCCCAAATGAAAACCTTTATACGAAAAATTGGAATTAGCGTTTTTATTGTACAGCAATAATGTACTTTTAGTTTATATTGGTGTTCAAACCATTTATTCCGCCTTCCAATTTAGTAACCCCATCTGTTGGTAACTTTTTGAACTTTATCAGGTATTTCCAAAACTCTCAGACGATAGCACCCCTGTAACGCCAAAAGCCTGAATCAGCATCATTATCGACATATACAGGTTGTAGCGTCGTTTGCTGACACCTTTGTCTCTTAAGTCCGCTGGACAGCTAGTCAAACAGTCGGAGAGCGAACTGGGCGTGAACTCGTTTCGTTTTTGCACGACACGACAGTGCTAGAATGCAATCCACTTAGCTGAAAGAGAAAATTAAGGTGGTGATGCTTGGGCGCCGTGGAGGCAATAAAACGTACAAGGGAGTAAAGATTATTTTATTAACCTCCGAAAGATGAACAGGAAACTCCTGACTCAAATTCACAATTTTTAGGTATAAAAATGGTTTACAAATTCCGGACCAGTGGTCCCAAACAGAAATCTGCCTGAGGGGCCTAGTATCTGAAGGGGAAAAAACTACAATCCGTTCTCGAGATTGCTGCTCGCAGCTACACCGGAAGGCACGACAATGTGGTGAATACGCCAATGGCGTGATAAAAAAAAACTGGACGCAAATGGAATGTGGTCCGGCAGGCAAAAAATACAGTTCTGTACTGCTCCAGAAAAGGTGGTTTGAACAAAAAAGGATATTTGCATACGCAGGTCAGCGTACCCTGCTAAATCACAAGAGCGCTCCTGACGATTCGGCCTGGCTGTCTTGCCCGCTATATCCAAGCTTGAGGTAAAATGGCTAAAAAATACAAAGCTGCATATGTTATCGTACACAAACCAACTCCCCTGTGTGTCTGTTCTATTAAATGAAATTGCTGCCACAATTATTGTGCTCCCAATACAGCCATGTCAACACGTCGAGCAAAAAAGTGTAGGCGATGGTCTTCCCCAGTACCTCCACGTGCTGGAAATCGACCCTGCGTATTCCAACTGACTTCCAGATTCGTAGGGGCTCTCAAAATAATATTTCCAAAGTTTTACCCGTGACTAGGAATTGACTTGCCGGAACCAGATGTAGTCGGCCACACAAAAGGAATATTGTCTACGACTATCCTTAAATATATTTAAAATTGGAGGTCTCAGTTTTGATCTCCAAAACGGTGAGCAACTTGCTATCCAATTAGTCATAAAATCGTACTAAATATTGTTTGGTAACCAAATTAAATTTCGTTAAAATTAAAATTATTTTGCGAGTATTTAGTAAAAATCGACCATTTCTATCTATCGTATCACGGCTTATCCTTTTACTTTTTGATAACTATTCAAGTTATCGCGCGGAACAGCTATATAGGGTATGTCGCAACTAACGTTCACTTTTGAACGTTACAAGGTATAATAACTTAAATTTATTTGTGTGTACGTCTGCTCTCGGTCTGCTCTCTAACGTTAAATTGACCCCAAGATTAGTTCTAAAGTACCCACTTCATTTGTTCATAATTCATCTCTCATTAGTTAATTTTTGTGCGACCTATTAAAGACTGCTTAAACAACATTATTTCGAATTCATATTCTGGTTTGGGAGGGCGGCGCCCCGTCATCCTCCCCGTACCAGCCGCCACTGATAAATTGGAAGCTGCAGTGACCGGGGGTATGGATTAACCCCCCCCCCCCCCGAATATTACTTAATAGGATAGTCGTGAAAATGAAGAGTAACAATATTTTCGCATCGGAAGAAGTTGGCTGGTTTTTCGGGATTTTTGATCGTATATGATCAGCACTTTCTTGGAACACTGCATTTCGTTAAAGTTTCCATTGAAGATTATTGATTAAGCTTCTTTGGAAATAATATAGTTCGGAAAAAATAAGTAAATTTCTAATTGAAACAAGTCACGAGCCGCCACTGAATATTATCGAAAGATTTACATGTTTGCTTATTTTTTAACAGTTTTTTTGCGCCAGCAATTGAAGTTAATCTTATATATAAAAATGGATGTATGTATGTATGTGGGTATGTGTGTATGTTCCGCATAGACGCCTAAACCCCGTAACTGTGGGCGTTGAAACTTTCACGAGATCTGGCGACATTCAAGAGTAAGTTTTTCGTCGTCTTTGATTTTAGTAATTCGTCGCCATAAGACGGTCATCAGCAGTTAAACACTTCAGGTCACAGTCGTTGTCATAGTTACGATGCGATTTTGACACTAAAAGATTAATTCAATGACATTGACATATTATAGTCAGTAGCGGCTCGAAAAATAGGGGGCACAACTTTGACTAACCTTAAAAATGACATTGACATATTATAGTCAGTAGCGTTGCACAATATTTTTAAAATTATCAAAAATCATTTTGCATATACAGGGTAAAACATAAATAGTGCGCGTTTTAGCAAGACCCTTTTCATAACCTAGAGAGTGACCCTGATAGTGTTGAATAGCCCCCATGGGCCCCCCGATAGTGTCAAAGTGACGGCATTAACTACATAACCTAAAAATCATTTTGCACATACAGATTATGTGAAGATCTTCACTTTACGTGAAGATTATGTATGTATGTGTGTGTGTATGTATGTATGTGTGTATGTATGTATGTATGTATGTATGACAGATGACAGATGACGGATGACAGATGACGGATGACAGATGACAGATGACAGATGACGGATGACAGATGACAGATGACGGATGACAGATGACGGATGACAGATGACGGATGACAGATGACGGATGACAGATGACAGCTGACAGATGACGGATGACAGATGACAGCTGACAGATGACGGATGACAGATGACAGATGACGGATGACAGATGAGATGACGGATGACAGATGAGATGACAGATGACGGATGACAGATGAAGGCCGAACAACTTTGGCCTTCACGGATCTATTATTGTCCGCCCTGTGAGGCCGAAGGCCGAACAACTTTGGCCTTCACGGATCTATTATGGTCCGGTCTGTGAGGCCGAAGGCCGAACAACTATGGCCTTCACGGATCTATTATGGTCCGGTCTGTGAGGCCGAAGGCCGAACAACTGTGGCCTTCACGGATCTATTATGGTCCGGTCTGTGAGGCCGAAGGCCGAACAACTATGGCCTTCACGGATCTATTATGGTTTCACCCTGTGAGGCCGAAGGCCGAACAACTATGGCCTTCACCGATCTATTATGGTCTTCCCCCTGTGAGGAAGACTTTATATAGGTCGCAGAACTCGCTGGAATTGTGCAAGAAGACGCAAATCCACCTCTTCGTGGAAGATCCACCTCTTTGCGGAAGATTTAACTTTACCTGAAGATTAATTTGTTTTTAATTGGTTTTCTAAAGAAAAACTCGCCGGAATTGTGCAAGAAGACGCAGACCCACCTCTTCGTGGAAGATCCACCTCTTTGCGGAAGATTTAACTTTACCTGAAGATTAATTGAAAAGTGAAAATTGTGTAAAAACTTTGGACGTATGTAGCGCTCTTATTTACGCCAGAAATGGACGGGCAAACCGTTTTTGGGATTAGTTCCATCAAGACAAAAATTGAATTTAACATTGGAAGCATTTAATTACGACAAAAACTACGATTACATGAATCACGAGGATGTAGCAATAGGTGTTATGAACAAACTTTGCTTGCATTGTCGTGTTTCGAAGTTCGCTAAGGAATCACCAGGAATGTGTTGTTCGAACGGCAAAGTTGTTTTGCCACCGCTGATTGATCCACCTGAGCCGCTTCTAAGTTATCTTACTGGCACCACTGCAATTTCAAAACACTTCCTGCTAAACATTCGCAAGTACAACTTATGCTTTCAAATGACTTCATTCGGAGCAACAAACATTTTCTCCAACGTCGGTTACATGCCCACAGTCATTTTAAAGTTGAAATAATAAAAAAATTGTTCATAATGTGTTGGTTCTGTTTACTATACGTATGTCTAGCGCCGCAGGCGCTAGTTTATTTATAAAATAAAAAACATTTTGAGGTTGTTGCCAACCTCATCATAAAATGGACCCTGCAAATTGGCGGGGAGTTCATGTTTTCATCACAATTATAAAATCATTCTTAGAGTTTTATCAAGTTCTGGTCGTTTTTTAAAAGCTTTTACTTAACTCGTACAAAATTGACCTCGCGCATAGGTGATCCGCGCAACTTTAAAAAAATGGCTTCGCGAAGATCAGCTGTTGTTATAATAATTTGGTGTATTGTCTTATAATTTCGTGTATTGTGATAATTTCGTGTATTGAGATAATTTGGTGTATTGTAATAATTTTTTTGTGTTAAAATCAGATAATCAAATATTAAAGTTTTAATAATTTTTTTTCTTTTGAGAACTTGCCGAAATAATGCTCTTATATTCAAGCAACGACCATACCACATTGAGAATTACCCGTTCTCGTCCTACGCGATGAACAGGTTATATGTGGAAGGGCTTACAAGAACGCCGCCGCCACGAGGTAATAGAAGATATCACCCACTGCCTATCCCGGTGCAAGTAGCAATTGCGAATAAATATTCGGTGCTCGCAACCGAAAAGGATACGCAAGATACCGCAGAAAACAATACGCAAAACGTGGATGAGGAACAAAACCTCGAAAACAGGGCAGTCCCGGCTCAAGGGGTGCCCAAAACCAAGAAACCAGCAAATCAAAAACCTCCGCCAATCATAATCGACATGGCTATAGACAATCAGAACGAATTCAGAGAACTTATAAAAAAATTCGCGACCAAGGGTTTCCAGTTAACATACCGAAAAACGAACGTGGCTGTACATTGTAACGACAAAGACGATTATGTTTTACTGCTGGCAAACTTGAACAAGAAGAAAGTCGAACATCACACCTATACTCCGCGAGATGAAAAGACCCACGCCTTCGTTTTAAGAGGATTGACAAACGATGCTACGGAAGAAGACATAGAGAAAGAGTTAGAGGAAAAGACCATAAAAGCAATTAAGGTCTACAGAATGAACGGGACCAATACGGCAGCGTTCTTGGTCGTGACCAACAGCGAAGTCACGGAAAAACATTTGAAAGCGACGGTCACAACCCTATTGGACGCAAGAGTGGGATGGTCCAAACACTACAACAACAAAGTAATAATACAATGCCACAGGTGCCAAATATGGGGGCACGCAACCGCAAATTGCAGAAGAGCTCCACGATGTCTAAAATGCGCCAGGGAGCACTCCACAAAAGAGTGCACCTTGGCAAGAACAGAAAAGCCGACATGCGCCAACTGCAACGATGCCCATCCGGCAAACAGCATAATATGCCAGGTCTACCTTAGGAAGATTCAACAACTGGAGGCCAATAAACAAGACAGAGCCCTCACAAGATTTACGAACGCCCCCCGATACATACCGGCACCCCCTCCCGCCACGTCTGCATGGCAGAGGGCAGGAATAGAAAGGGTAACTACAACGCAGGCGCAACCACCAATCAATTCAACTAGGGCATTCCCGCCACTCCGCACCCCCAGGGGAGTACAACCGACACCGTACAATATCCAAACCCAACAGATTCCACCACCGCAACAACAACCGCAACAACAACCGCAACAACAACAGCAACAACGACAACACCAACCCAACATAGGTGGCGCCTTCGCAGAATTCGCACAAGTGTGCGAAGAGATCAACGAGCAGACCGACTTCGAAGAAATGTTAAGGGCACTAAAGGATTACAATAATCTACTCAAGAACTGTAATTCGAAAATAGAAAGAATCCAAGCTTCGATAAAATTCTTTTCCAATTTAACCGCTTATGGCTGCTAAGAAGCTTAAAGTTAATTTATGGAACGCTAACGGGTTAAGCAACAAAATACACGAACTTAAAAATCATCTCTTTAAAAAAAAAATATTGATATTTGTCTTATTTCAGAAACCAAACTCACAGCAACTAGAAATCTCAAGGTCCAGGGATACTCCGTCCACCGACAAGACCGGGGAGGTCACGGAGCCGGAGGCGTAGCGGCCATCATACGCAACAATATTCCACACCGACGCATAAACATCACACAAGGTAATAGTATGGAAGTCTTGGGGATAAAACTCCAAAACAATTTTACACTTGTAATCGTTTATAATAGACCCTCAAACCAATTCAGCCAATCAGATTTAGACACGCTGTTTGGATTGGACGGTAAGGTACTAGTGGCTGGCGATTTCAACGCCAAGCATCCGCACTGGAACTGCCACCAGTCCAACCCAAACGGTCACACACTACTCAATTTCTGCCTACATAAACATATTCAAATATTACACACAGACACACACACGCACATTCCAATGAACAACATGACCCCGACCACGATCGATCTCGTACTCAATAAAAATATAAATTTCATCACGACACCTACAGTAAAACATAAACTCAATTCAGATCACAACATAGTTCAATTTTTCCTATCAGACATTCAGCGCAATAATTCAACCCGCAAAATCACCAGTTTTAAAAACACAGATTGGTCCAAATTCCGTCGAAGGCTCGATCAACTCATTACTATCAATAACAATATAATAGATTCACAAACAATAGACCAGGAAATACAAATACTCACGCAACACATTAACACTGCCAAAGCCGAAAATTCCAAAACGTTCACCCCGAAAAACAACAGGGACGTCTTCCCAGAAGATATCCAGTTGTTGATCGGGGAACGGAACAGGAACCGTAAGCTTTGGCAGCGCACATCCGACATCCACTACAAACACGTCATGATTGACCTGAACAGGCAAGTACAAACGAAAATCACACAACACAAAAATAAAACCTGGGAGGACCTTCTGACCTCCCTGCGTCCTTCAGACAATTCGATTTGGAAACTCACCAAATCATTACGCAAATCGTACGAACCGATCCCGGCTCTGCGAGAAAACACCTTCACCGCCATGAGCGACGCCCAAAAAGCGGAGCTCTTGGCTACCACATTCCAGAACATTCACACTCTTCAAGACACAGACACTCCAGAACAAACAGTCATAAAACAAAATGTACTTGCCTTTTCTGGTCAATCATACGACATCCCAAAACGCCTTACACAAACACTCCTAACCAATCCCACCGAAATTCATAACACTATCAAAACACTGCCCGGTGGCAAGGCTCCAGGACCGGACAAGATTGAGAACAAGGTTCTCAAAAACTTGTCACGGAAAGCTATTGTACAGTTAAATTATATCATCAATGCAATCATAAAGGTACAATACTTTCCGACGGCCTGGAAACTTGGCATCACAATCCCCATACACAAACCTAATAAAGACCCAACACTTCCGATCAGCTACAGACCCATCACACTCCTCAACACCATGTCCAAACTCACTGAAAAACTCATTTTAACACGACTAACTCGAGAACAAGCGACACTGAAGACCACAAACCCTTACCAATTCGGGTTCACGGCTGGCCTTAATACAACCATGCAGGTGACACGAATTGTTAAGGACGTGATCGAACAATTTAACAGCGATAAAGTCACGGTGATGACTTTACTCGACATAGAGAAAGCCTTCGACAGAACTTGGACCGATGGACTAATTTACAAAATGATCCAACACAACTTCAGCAATCATCTAACCAAACTCATACATTCATATCTAACAAACAGATCGATCGCGGTCAGGGTCAACGACACCATATCACAACACAAATCCATACAAGTCGGAGTTCCCCAAGGCTCCGTGCTTGCCCCGAAACTCTTTAACTTTTACATACACGACATTCCAACATTCGCACAAACACGCATGGCTCTGTACGCTGACGACACCGCCATCTACGCGCATTCGTTCAGCGCACAGGTCGCCACCAAACAAACACAAATACACCTAAACATGATCCGAGAGTACTTCGAGAAATGGAAGATTCGACTGAACGCCGGTAAGACGGAGACAATAGTCTTCGCCAGAAAGCGTACTAATCATCGAGTCTTCCAACATCTCAAGCTCGACGGTCAAACGATAACACCCCAGCCTAAGGTGAAATACCTGGGAGTCACCATGGACTCCCGGTTAAATTTCGAAGAACACCTTAAGCTAAGGAGGCAACTTGCCTATGGCGCAAATCGCAAGATCTACTGCCTGATGAAAGGGGGACAGATGAGTTCAGAAAACAAGCGCACGTTATACAAAACCGTGCTAAGACCGATCCTAACGTACGCTTGTCCTGCATGGGCCGGAGTGTCCAAGACACGCCTCAGACCATTGCAGGTATTCCAGAACCGCTGCCTCCGACTCATCACGGGAGCAGATCGCTACACACGCATCACAACACTACACGACGACACACAAGTAGAATTTCTCAGAGACCACGTAACTCGGTTATCTGAGAAATTCTACTCTACACAAATACACAAAAGCACACTAACGACAAATATGACACAAGACAATACCACACGCAAATACAGACTCCCTTTCCAAACACTACCTAAATTCATTAATACTCCACCATCCAACTCCGACGAAGAAGAACAAGATCTCTGACCACGGCAACCGCTGCGCCAATGGACGAAGTATCACTGAACCTTGAGAAAGTATGAAACTTAAACCCGTTAGCGTCCCAAATACGAAAATATGTGAACAACGCTATTATTGATGTTGTTATTTTGTTGTTATTGTCATTGTCAATTTTATGTTTTTATGTTTTCTTTTATGTTTTCTTTATTTATTTTTGTTTTGTCCTGTCTTATATTGTTTTGTTATGTTATGTGTCCGTAGCTTATTTTATTGTTTTATTGTTCCCCCTGTACAAACGCATTTCTGTAAGTTGGTTTTTTTAATTAATTTTCCAACAAACCCAAGGTAAAATTGTAATTACGAAAACGAAATGAAAAACAAGGAACACGATGAAGTGCTACAAGGCCGGAAAGGTCGCAACGATGAGAAGTGGAGTTATGCCAAGGCGAGGTACTCCTATATGTAATATAATTTGTAAGGTGAGATAAAGGGACACTAAATTGTGGTGCCCCCTATCGAACTTGTGGATATATATATTTGTAAATTTATTAATAAAATCTTTAAATCTAAAAAAAATCCGTTCTCGTCCGATCACGGAAGTCAAGCAATGTTGGGCGCGGTTAGTACTTGGATGGGTGACCGCTTGGGAACACCGTGTGCCGTTGCCCACTTTTTGCTTTTTTCAAAAAATTTTTTTGAAGACTAAAAAGAAATAAATAAAAAATAAATAAAAAAAATTTTTAAAAAAAAGCTTTTATAAAAACATGCACTAAAAAGTTAAAAATAATTTTTCGTCACAAAAAGGATCAACAAAATAAAATCAACCCATATAAAACCTCCAAAACATTTATAAAAGCGTGCGGCTCTTTAGCAATTACTTAAATTAAAATTAACATCCGCACGCTTTTATAAATGTTTTGGAGGTTTTATATGGGTTGATTTTATTTTGTTGATCCTTTTTGTGACGAAAAATTATTTTTAACTTTTTAGTGCATGTTTTTATAAAAGCTTTTTTATGAATTTTTTTTTAATCGGGTTTCAAACCGCGTGTCATTTGGTATATTGTTACATACATATAATCTGCCTATTTTTGATATGTTGGTTTCTGATTTGTTTGTTTCAGGTTTCCACAATGGATTGCGTGGGCGTTTTTATTTCATCAATGTTTGGTAAGTATCGGTTTTCATGTCTTGATTTGTAATCTATTTTTCATTTTCGATAGTTATTTGACTTTTTTGGGTACACTCAAACCTTATTTCTTATCACGGTTATTAGTTTTTAGGATTAGATCTTATTGGTCACGGTTATTTCTTTCGTTGTCAATAGTGGTTGCTATGGATTGTGCAAGGGCCATAAGACGGTCCTTATATACTTTACACAGGGTTGATCCTGTGGAGTGCTTATTGTCACTGAGCTTCGCTCTGACACAGTTGGCGCATACATGCATAGCAAGTTCCTTTTGCACTACACAGTCACGTGAAGCGTGTTCTGTTGAGGTGCAAAAGGCGCATGTTTCATTTCCTTTGCAAAATTTGGCTGTGTGGCCAAAACGTTGGCATTTATAACATCGGGCAATTCCGATGTGGTTCCGCACTCGGTAGCTTTTCCAAGCCACTATGAATTTACCTTCCTTGATTGTTGCTTCATGGATCAGAGGGTGAAGCTCTAGGATCCATTTGTTGTGTGTTCTTATTCTGGTATGTACGGGATTGGCTCTTTTGAGCCACGAACTCCCGGCCATATTGACCGCCTCGGGAAAACTTCTTTCTATTTCCGCTATGATTTGATTCTTAGAGACGGATTTGTCTACCATCTGTATAGCAATTGATGGCCAGGTAGCTGAAGGCTCCCGTGCCATCAATTGGTTCTCCGCTAGTAGAGTGCTGCCTACTAGTTTCTTGACCGAGGGGTGGGAGGATTCCACCACGACACTTTTGTTTTTCGTCAGATAGAGCCTATCTGCTTTTATTCCAAGATCTTCCGCTCTGATGCTAGTCAGGGCGGCCCTTGTGCTTTCCGCTGACAGGAATGAGCTACCCTCTCCAGGGTAGACAATCACTTTATATTTCTTGCGCGTGCTCCGGGGGCTGCTGATGGCAGCCCTCTTCATTGCTGTTTGGTACCTCCTGGGTGGGCTGTACTTCGTGGGTTCTTCCTTAGGGGAAGAATCTGTTTCCTTGGGTTCCCGGACCTTGAAGAGGTTCGGGGGGTTGGACTCTGCCAATTCTTTCTTAGGTGGGTCCTGCTTTTTGGGCTCTTCCTGAGGGGAAGAAATTGTTTCTTTGGGTACCCGGACCTTGAGGAGGTTCGCGGGGGTGGCAGGGGCAGGGACCGCCTCTGCTGTGTTTACTTTGGACGGGGGAGGGGTGGCTGAAGGCTCACCCGTCCCTCGTATGTTGTTATTGCCCTTCAGTATAAATTCTACAAGTTTCAAGGTGCTTTCTTTCATGTCTTCAACATTTTTTTGTGCGTTTTCCTTATCTTCGAGTTTTTCTTTGCTTTGGTTGATGAATTTCATTACTTTATGTGATGCGTTCGATACATTGGAAAGTATTTCTTTCGCCCATTTTGTTGCTTCCGTATGGCTTTTACTTGGTATTTCTTCTATTCCAAGTTCTTCTTTTTCTTGTATTGCCTGTCTGATTTCGGACAATGCTTCGAGCAGATTTGTGCCTATTTCCATTTTTTGTTCACTTTGTGTTTTTTCAGTTTCATAATTTTTTTCCTTTGTTTCGTTACTGTTTTCACTTAGCGTTTTCGTTACTTGTCTTTCATGTTTTTCTTTTTCTTGTTTCGCCAATCTGGCACGTTTCCTTTGGTTTTTGTTTGGATTCTTTTTTGCTTCCTTTCGAATTTCTTCTTGTTTTTCGTTGTCCGAGCTATTACTTTCTTCATCTTCAAATGTGGGCCATTCTTCGGGCCACTCGTGGGGACTTTCTTCTTCGTCTGTCTCAGGATTGTTTCTACGTTTCTTTTCATTTTCTTCGATTTTTGCTGATGAGGCCATATTAGACGATTTCGACTTTCTCTGTTTTGGGTTTTTTTGCGCCAGCAGCGCGAAATAGGGATCTTGTGCTCTTCCCATACCATTTACGGTGAAATGTGATTCATCATTCAAAAAATTAGCTTGGTTCTTGGCGAGCACAATTATTCATACCTGGCTTAACCTTTTCTTTTGGGGGGGGGGCGATGACGCTACTACTGAGAGCTTCTATTGTTTTCAAAATTGCTCTCTTCTAAATTGTTTTAAAAATTAAGAACAATAATAAGGATTTTTTAAATCCTATATTGTGAAGGCAATGTGGCTCATACTGCGCTTCTAGCACCTATTATTCTGCGGTCTCTACCAAATTAGTTTATGTAATTGTTATAATGTTGTCTTGATTTAAAATAGTATTTAATGCCTTCTATAATATATGGTTATATCAAATTTCTGCTACATGAAATGAAAATCCATTATAAACGCAGTTTGCTCCCGAAAAATAATTTGTCAGTTAGGACGTTTTAACTAAGGACGGCCTCTCTTGCTAATCCAGAAGGGGACGATTGCGAAAATAGTGCCGTCAAATATAAAGACGAGTGGACTGGCACTTTGCCAGCGACCACAAGTTTTTCAAGATGACCCGGTCGCATCGCGCTCTGGGATTTAATATGATTTGCAGAGTCGCTTGGGGGCTCCGGTATTGATGACGGTCGACTCGGCCTTAACTTTGTCGCCGGAATCTTCGCCTATTAAGTTAATGACGAGTGGACTTTCACCTATGCTGACGATCACGGACCACTAGGTGGCCCGGTGAGACGTGTTGGATCGCGGCGAGCGGTGCATCCGGTTCAATTGAAAAAGTAGAATCAAGTGCTAGCGCCTGACCTCTCGGACACAAACTTCCGTGCTAAACCGGAAGGTCATCGGGAGCCTGCATCATTGATGCAGCATTGAAGATCGCAGACGACAGCGGAAGTAATGCCGAGAAGGTAAATCCCGCTGTCGTCGGGGAGGGGGTTTTAGTCAGTAAGAATCTGACACTACCATCCCTGATGGGGTGATGCCTATGAAGGTTTCCCCCTTCCCTGCAGGAAAAAAAACTAAGCACGGCAGCGTTATCCTCAGATACTATCCCAAGGTACTCAGAATATTGAGGTATAATGCTGAGTCACAGCATATGTGGCCGAGTCGACTTGGAAACAGGAAGCCCTGAAGTAACTGCTGGAATCAGAACCTTTTGACTTGATGAAATTATTTTTCAATTTCTTTACGAAATCTATTAAAAAAATTGCGAATCGCGCATGATCGTTTAATTATAACGACGAGAGTTCGAGTATGACTTAATACAGGGCTCTACCCACGGGCTTACAATGGAAAATAATTATGGCATTGAAAACATGAAAATTGACGTAAATTTCGTTACGGAGAAGCACAGATTAAAATGGAAATAGTGAATATAGTCAATTACTAATTTTATTCTTTTTACGTAATATTATTGCCAATTAATTTCGGGGGGGATTGAACCTTCTAATACCTTTCTTTACATAACGCTCTGACTTACCCCACGTTTTCTCTAATTATTCGAAAACGTTTACCGATATCAAAGATGCCCGCCCAAAGTGTTTGTTTGAAATACTTCCGATAAATTAGTTAAAAAAAGCAGGTCATAGGCCTATAATAAGAGGAAGCAGTAGAAATACTTTTGTGAGCTAGCACCGTTTTGGGTACTACTCCGAGTTCCACGAGTAAACCCCACGGTGCAACCAAAAACATTAAAAACCAAGGATTTTCCATCTTTAAAATTCAGTTATGCAAGATAAATCATGCGGAGTTTCTTTTGCGGATTTCGAAAATGTAATTGAAATTGATTCAGGCAGCAAACTAAATCAGAAATTCAAAGAAGTTCCTAATTACTACAAAAATAAAACACAGCAATTCCAACACAAGAATCACATTAATTTGAGAGCGTCCATTAATTTCAAAGGGTTTTTGGGGACTCCAAGGTGGTCCTTACGTAAGTTGCGTTTTAAATGTCAATTTGGACAAGTTTATATTTGACTTCCAAAGCTACCTTTTCATATAAAAGATTAATATTACATCGATTTAAGCGGTGGGGGGGGGATCGAAAACTTCCAAAATAGTTCTTACCTTCTTAAGAGAAATGTAATAAAATTATGAATCCAACAAGCTGCGATTTTCATATAAGATCGACAAACCTTATGAAAGTTTTGGAAACACCTGGTGGAGTTCAGAAGGTAATCAACAGATCACGCTACTAAATTGGAAAGTGAAATAAATTGCTTGATCACCAATCACGAACCTCTCAAAGATCCGCGGCACCAATGCAAATGAAGGATTACAGTAATAAAGCAATTAATTTATTATGACTTCGAATGAAATAACGCCATCTATTGTTGTGATAGAGCGTAACAATTATTGTCAGGATGACAGATGGAGAAAACTTATCCTATTAGGTATTACAACGGCAGATCCAGTCAAAGTGCATGGGGCGGGGAGGAATTCAGCGAATAATGGCGCAGAAAAGATTAATTTTTAATAGAAATTTTAGTGGATTTTTCAAAGTTTGAAAATTCATAGAGGGAGGGGGCTACTTACCCTTCTTAATGTATTAGTAAACTCGACATTTAAATAATTGAATTAACATTTTTTGATGATGCAGAATCACAGCAATAATTCATATTTACGATATTAGGAAATACATCACGTTGTAGAAGGATTAGGTACTATTCGGCGCAGCCGATTCGACGCGACTTTTTCGGCGCGACTTATTAGGCGCGAGCGATTCGACCAAGATTTTTCGGCGCGGAGCCGATTCAATGCGAGTCCGATTCGGCGCATGACTATTCGGCGCACGTCTTTTACGCGCCATGCCACTTTCGGCGCAAGCCGTTCCGGCGCTATGCCGTTTCGGCACAAAGGCCCAAGTCATTTCGATGCAAATATTTTTGACAGATCCACCTCTTCGCGGAAGATTCACCTCTTTGCGGAAGATTTAACTTTACGTGGAGATTTATTTGTTTTTAATTAGTTTTCTAAAGAAATATCAAAAACTAATACTAACCTAACGGCAGATCCACCTCTTTGCGGAAGGTTTAACTTTACCTGAAGATTAATTTGTTTAAATTGGTTTTCTAAAGAAATATCAAAAACTAACACTAACCTAACGGCAGATCCGCCTCTTCGCGGAAGATCCACCTCTTTGCGGAAGATTTAACTTCACGTGGGAATTTATTAATATCAATAACAGATCTAGCACCAAATCTGCTCTGAAGAAACCTCACACCGAATAAGAATCACGCCGAATGATCCTCGCGCCGAATAAACCGCCGCCGAAACAGATGTCGCCGAAAGGGCTTCGCGCCGAAAGGGATTGCGCCGAATAGGGTTGGCGTCGAAACGGCTGCGCCGAAACGGCTGCGCCGAAACGGCTGCGCCGAAAAAGTCGCGCCGAAAAGTCCTATTCCCTTGTAGAATACCCTTATTAGGGGTGACAAAATAAAATTGACACCCTGACGGTAACTAATACCCTATGCACTGCACTGATGATACATGAATAGGTAGGTATATAATTTTCGAGGGGGAAAATAATTTAGTTTTGAAAAACTCTGGGGTGGATAAATTCAAAAATTAAGTTCATCTTCAAGATCAAAAACGTGAATGAGAAGGTTTTTCAAATCCATGCTGATAACGATATTTTCAATGACGCTTGACGAATATGATTTAAATATTTGATTTTTTTAACTATTGAGAATTAATATAAAATTCAACTTGATAAAATTATGTGGTTAATTAAACAAATAAAATTATATTTTTATATTAATATGTGTACAGTGTGATGCATTTTTTACGGTTTAATGTGGGAAAAACAATTAGATGGAGTTATTTATAGTATACATTTTGATTTCCTATATTGTATCAGATTGGCAAACCTTATGGGAGTTTTGCAAACACATAAATTAGTTGAAAACGAGATCAACAGATGGCGCCACTTAATTTGAAGTCATAATAAATTTCTTTATTATCGCAATTCTTCATTTGAATTGATACCACGGATCTTAAAGAGGTAAAAAAAATTAACCCATTTAGGGGTTGAAAAAAAAATGTGGTCGATTATTTTAATAGAATGTTTATTTACCTTTACAGGACATTCTTTATTTTTAAATTTAGACCACTGTGGATGAAATTGAAGGACCAAAGCAAAGAAACAAATGCCCTTTGGGACAAATCCTTAAATTTGCATTTTTTATTTATTACTATGATGGTGTGTACCAAATTTCATCAAATTTGGCGTGGGTTAAGTTAATTCTTCAATTGAGTTGAGACCGAACTCGGTAGTAAAGTGTAAAATAATACAAAGTAGAAATCAGATTTTCTGTGTCTCCAAATACCTGACAATTTTGTAAAAAAATTAAAAACCGAAGAATTATTGAAAAATTGGTACATGCATGTTTATCTCTTACTGATTATGCTTTAAAAACTAAGCGAAATGGCGAAAAATTCAAAAAGAATTTTCGGTAGAGCATAAAATTATCTAAAAACAAGGTGGAACTCGCTTTACCGGCAGTTCCTAGGCTTCTACACAGCTACCTTTATGGTAGCCATATAATGTAATATCAGATTATTTGCAGTGGCGTACCTAGACCACTTGGGGCCCGGGGCGGATTTATTTTGTAGGCCCCCCCTCACCCTCAAAAAAGGTCATTTATCACTTTTTAATGTGGCTAGCCTTTTTTTTGCCTTAATCTAACCGTCTTCCATAAGCTATTATTGCCCTGTGCAGAGAAATAATAGATATAATAAGGGAACAAACTCGTGCAGTCCGAGGTCATCAATTATCATTACTGTTAAAAATGTTAAACTGATAAAAAGTTTTATCGTAAGAGCCCGAATTCGAACAATTGAATCTACGACGTTCAGCACGACGCAACGCAGCTCCGAAACCGACGCTCTCTGAACGACTGAGCCACGAACGAGCTCGCTCACTTGAGAAACATGGAATTATTTATTTTTGGGTGGGGCCCCCTTAGTAAAGGGGCCCGGGGCGGACCCCCCGCCCCCCCCCCTAGGTACGCCACTGATTATTTGCACTAAATAAATTTATCATTTACAATATAATTAATAATAATCAAACTTTTCCATTCCGTCCGGAACTTTACTTCCCTGCAATGCACGGTCCATTTTTTGAGGTGGATCAATCCTCTTCTTTCTCTTTTATTTACAACTTAACTTCACCAATCACATCAAGCCACTGCTGTAGTTAAAATAAAAGTAATAACAATTGAATCATTAGCAACTTCATAGAAAATAATTTGGAGCGTATTCTGATTGGCTCTGAGGTAGAACTAACCTCTTCTTTAATTTTTATTTTTTGAAGTTCCGCGCTGTAAATCAAACTATTGCTATGATTGAAATTAAAATAATGAAACGAATTCATTAGCAATTTAATAAAATAAAAATTGGACCTTTCTGATCGACTCTGAAACATGCAGACGGACAGACTGACTAGTCCGGACGGTAAGGAACAAATTTACTATAGAACCTTGCACTTAGTGATAGAAGCATGAAATTTGGCACAAGTGTAGATACAAACCTCCTTTACAAAACAAGATTTTACGAACTTTACGAAACAAGAAAAGGCCACGTCGACCCACGCCCCCTTCAACCCCTAGACGCAAAAACACCTCCAAATTTTAGTTTATCCTATTTATTTCGTAAACGGTTCATCATATGATAAAAATACATCAGAGCAAATAAATTTATAATTAAATTCTAAACAAAAAAGGATCTTAGGATGTTTTTGATACGACTTACGGTTTCCATAGAATCATCCCGTAAATGTAGATCAAATATGGCGCGCACTACAGAATTCGCAGATTTTCTCCAAATTCCCCATGTTGCGCCACTCGTACACAAAGATCAAAAATTAATGTTTTAAAACCGCCAGAATTTTCTTGGAAAACATACTGCTTAATTTTTTTAATTCTTGCTAGTTCCTGGTTTTATACAACTATCCAAAACCAAAATTTTTCATAGATGGAAACTTTAATTTTCGCTTTTTGAAGCAAACACGAGCAGAGTACGATCAACCAAGGGATTCAAATTGGGGGAAGCATCCGTTTCTAAGTATAATCAAAAGATATAAGTTCTTATATTATCTTTGGTATAATGGTTATTAATCGTTACATATGATTGTCGTATTGTCTACATGGATCGCCAAATTTGTTCTTCAGAATATCGTCGAAGGTCGAAAAAGATGAAGGGTCGAGTTTAGCAGTGAATCCTCACTCGTGGAGTTTGACCGCGTGATTCAATTGGAGGTACCAATTTAAATTTGAAATTAAACACATTGGTTTTTTATAATTTCGCATTTTTGATTAAATCTAAATTTGATCACATCTCGTCCCTTAACTCTGGAATCATTTCGAGGTCATTGGTATACACGTTTCGTTCCAGATTGTGTTTTCTTTCAAATTTAATTTGTTACCTCCAATTGAATCACCCTTTATATTGTTTTGTAATAAAATATGGTAATATCAGTATTAATAATGCTTTGAAGGTATAAAAAGTTAGGCTCATGTCGCTATGGATCAGTCCCCAAAAACGAAGTTTTGGGTAATATTGGTGTCAAATAGCCCTCAAACGTTTGAACCTCAATAGTGCCCAATTTTCATGATTTAAGCCGCATGTGTCATAGAGTTTTTACTTAAAATTTTGGAGTACTCTGCCCCCTCCATATCAAAGTTTTCGAGAAAAGTGCAACGTTTGAGCCTCAATGAACTTCCATCATTTCAGTCTTGACTGTTGCTAAATTATTCGTGAAAGGGTTTTACTATTTACATTCTTTTGAATTTTTATGTGAAACCGATGTCAATTGATAGTTTTGTTTGAGCTTCAATTACAATAATTTTATATTAATAAAGCTAGAGGCAGTGACGGCTTGTGGATTTTTTAAATATGAGGAGGCTAAATTATATAGTGTCATCCCAAACCACTTTAAAAAATTTTGAAATGTTTAATATGATTTCAATGTAATTGTGCGGCCTGAAGGCCGCACTAAAACTTTTAACAAATTAATAGATACACAGAACCGGTAATTCATTTTATTAACTGGAATTCTAAAAAGCTTCCAGTGGGTGTTTGACATGGTTGCGCAGCCTAAAGGCCGCTCTGTGACTTTTTAAGTTGGTTACTAAAAATTTTGCATTAGGAAATAACATAATTGTGATTTATACTTTAAGAAAGAAAAGGTAAAAGATAATAAAATATTCACTGAAAATGTGCAGAGTTAAATACAGAAGCACAAAATGCTCTTTGGTATTTTTTCGATAAATCAGATCAATTTATGTGTGATTATACCAACGGTGATACTAACGAACTTGAAACAAAAGTTAATAAGTACATATTATGTTGCTTTTTGAACAAACTTAAAATTATTCGATTTTATCAAATTAAAAGAAACTAAAATAGAATTTCATTTTGATAGTATTGATCTTTATAATTCATTTTAAATAAAACTGAATATTATAGTCGTTATAAGGTGTAAGTTAGAGATAGCATAATTATAATAAATTGGCTTGCAGATACATAACAAAATAAAATAAAAATGAATTGCAAATCATTAAAATTTGAATAAATAATCACAAAAGAAGCACAAATATTTCAGACGCCTACAATTTATTCATTATAAACAAGATTTTCTAAGGTGACAAAATAACCAAAGCTTGTTATTTAACTTTAACTGAAAATAATTACCTACCTGAAATGTGAAGTAGTAGTGCATAAAGTTATCTTTTTCACAAAGAAGTGAAATAAATTAAAAGTAAACGAAAAATGCATAGTTAAAATCAGCACATACGTAAGTTAAGAGTTTTTCATAGATTCTAAGAATTCGTATGAGCAACTCAAAACTTCTATTTGAGGGGAGGCAACGATAAATTCAGTATGTTGAAGTTGTTAGAGAGATCAATCCACTACATACAAACACAAGTGCAGAATAAACGCCCATCATTTTTAGTTTTTGAAATGGTAGCACATGAATCACAGAGGTACATTTCACCTCCCCCCCCCTATCGTGAATTATTGCAAGGTATTAGTGTCAAACTATTGGGTTGATGCATAAATTCGTAGCGTTTTTTTTAATTTAAAATTTAATTTTTTAAATATAAAAATGCATAAACTAATCAATAATATATTTTCTTGCATTGTTTATGATTGACTCCCAACGTTCTGACAGTTTTTAGATTCTACGCCTGAACAAATCCGGTGGTTTGAATGTGTAGAAGTCGTCGAGCCAGTTTTGAAGAGCAACATCGTTATTAAATGAGAGAGCGGAAAATATGAAAATCTGATGGAGCAAGATCAGGAGCATAGGGCGGATGTGGAATAACCTCCCAACCGAGGACTTGAATAGCTGCTTTTGTAATGTTAGCAGTATGGGGACGGGCACTATCATGCTGCAAAACACGACATATTTGGGATAAATTGGTGAGTTCTGTAGTGCGCGCCATATTTGATCTACATTTACGTGACGATTCTATGGAAACCGTAAGTCGTATCAAAAACAACCTAAGAACCTTTTTTGTTTTGAATTTAATTATAAATTTGTTTGCTCTGATGTATTTTTATCATATGATGAACCGTTTACGAAATAAATAGGATAAACTAAAATTTGGGGGGGTGTTTTTGCGTTTGTTTTGTGTAGGGGTTGAAGGGGGCGGGGGTCGACGTGGCGTCACATCTTGTTTTGTAAAGGAGGTTTATATCTACACTTGTGCCAAATTTCATGCTTCTATCACAAAATGCAAGGTTGTGTTCCATAACGTCCGGACTCATGAGGCTTTTCTGAAAATTTTCCAACTTATTATTTTAATATGAAATTGTGAATTTTTGCCAATGCGTCAATTTTACTTAAGATCGATAGAAACAACGTAAACATGAAATTAAAAATCTGAAAAAATTCATAACTTATTTTTGCTCGTAAATTCAGCCGTTCGACAGTTATGGTTAAAATGTGTTCTTCCAGAATGGAACAAAGTGGAAATATCGGAAAAATATACAAATTTTGAAGAATTCCAGGGACACTCGCTTTATTTGAATTATTGCACAGCATTTAATTTGAATGGAAAATATGTAGGAATTACATTATGGTGTTCTGTTCGGCCTTCGGTCTCACAGGGGGAGGACCATAATAGATCCGTGAAGACCATAGTTGTTCGACCTTCGGCCTTTTTGTGAAAAATTTTTAAAATTTTTTCGACGTTTTTTGCCGACCCACGAAAAGGGGGGGAATTTTTTTAGTTTTTTCAAAAAACTATTTTCCCTAAAAACCGGTTGGAGGCGGCGTTTGAGGCAGCGGGGACGGTTGCCACCTCCGCCCCCCATCCATATCCACCACTCCCAGGGTCCTAGCCCTCTCGGTTCCGGAGTTATATGGTGTTTGAAGGGAAGTTAACTGCCCTTGCGATGGTCGAAATTTGTGTGACGAATTTGCGTTAACAAATTTGCGTTAACAATTTGTGTGACGAACGATTTTTTTCAGTTAACTGCCCGAGCAACACCCGCGCGATAAGAAGCTTAGCTTCAAAAATAAATTACTTAATTAATATTACGACTTGAAAAAGGTGGCCATAGAACGTAACGATCATCTTGGTTCAACGCTGATGCAGCGTTTGGAAAATGCCGTTGATTTGGTTACAGAGAAAGCAGTTTATCATCGTGATTGCCATAAAAACTTTTTAATAATACCGTCCTGCCAAAAAAATGATTGTAGTACGGGAAAATCACCGTCAACTTTAAATAGAAAGATATTGCGTTCAAAGGAATATTCGTTTTCTTTTCGCACGAAGTGCTTGTTTTGTGGTACAACTATAGACAAAGAAGCAGAATTGAAAAAGGAAATGAATTATCGTCGCCATATATATCAAGTAGAGACTGTCACATTTATAGAAAATTTGAAGCTGGTAAGAATTACTATATATTGTTGTGATACGCGCTATCCAGATTGAGGATAGGTTAGTACCAACAAGGAAAGAACTACGGTTGGATACCGGAGGTTCAAACACATTGTTCGCATGTGTTTGTTTTTTTTTGTCGTTTGAATTAATTTTAAGGTGTTCGTGTTACATGTTGTATGTAAACGTTATATACAACATGAAAAAAATAATCAAACGTGCAGAGAACCGTCGGCCATATACAAACAAACCGAGAATATAAGAAGCTCCGGTTTTAAAACAAAATTATATAGTAACGCAAGTTACCTAAAGTAAATAGACAGTATCATCGAGATCACGAAACGTGACGGTCGCAAATTAGTATTGTGAGACACAGTCGCGAAATCAATTGAGATTCACCTAAATATAACTGAGATAAATTATATTCGTGAATTAAACGGTGGTGCTACAAGAGGAAAATAATTCCTCTAAGAAATTAAGATTCCTTGAAATAGCGGAATACGGAAGGTGTCGGCAACAGAGATTTGTGGTCGAGATCGTATCATACGGATACGTAGGTGAGATCCGGATACCAGATTATCCGATCTATGAGAAGAGGTCATAGTGGAAATAGTGAAACGATCAAATCCGCACGAGAGTTGGATCGTGAGGAGATTGGAAGTTAGAAGAGAGAAGAAAGAAAATTGTGCGCACGATACGATTAGCAGGTTAGCTACCATTTATTATTCAGTGCGTAGAAAATTAGTTCATATAAAGATTGTTTGCGTTATATGTTGTATGTTGGAATTTGTTCATTTTATTAAAAACTTGTTAACGGAATCCAACTGTGTTTTATCTTTGTTGGAATCAAGAATTCGTTCGACATAAGCTCGTATAATAAAGTGTTGCTGGTTGAATCAGATCCCGACGCATATTAACCTGAGAAGTAAGAGTCAAAATAAAGGTAGGTGACCGAAAACCAATTGTGTGTGTACTCGTGCTTCTTCAAGGCACCAGACGCTACAATATATAACTATATCATGGTACATCAGTATATTATAATAAATTTAATATATTTATATATTTTATCACTTAACAAAGGTGGCCACAGAACGCAACGATCATTTTATTAGTTGAACTCTGGGGCAACGTTTGTAGAATGCCGTTGATTTGGTTGCTGCGAAATCTGTTTATCATCGTGATTGCCATAAAAACTTCTTGTTAATGCCATCTTACCAAGAAAAAGGTCGTCCTCTTTTGGGAAACATAAATGATGCTATGAATGTAATTTATTCGATTTTAGAGCACCTGAAGAGTTGCTAAAAATTATATTTTGCAGTTGCAGAAAAGGGTGTGGTAAAGCTTGCGGCTGTCGCAAGGCAGGTTTGTTCTGCAGTGACGTATGTACATCGTGTCAGAGTATAGTATATTTCACTTTAAATGAAATTAAAAAAAGTCATAGCATCAAATTACGTTGATATAAAAACGTACAAACTATAAATGAAACATAATATATAGAGATAAGGTTAATTATTTTAATCTCGCGCCAGCCTTTAGCAATGCATATGCTTGGTCGACAGCATACCTTATCTCTATATTATTATGTTTCATCCATAGTTCGTACGCTTTTATATCAACGTAATTTGATGCTAAGACTTTTTTTAATTTCATTTAAAGTGAAATATACTATACATTCTGTTCCAACTTGAAAAGAGAAAGCTTTACTTCAGATGATGATGTAAAATAAAAAATTTTATTTGTAGAAAATTATTCCAAACTTTTGATACAGTTTTAATTTATTTATTTTTATATTTATGTATGTATTTTGCCTTTCTGAAAACATTTCTCTGCGTGTAACTACTAGTAAATAATTTTCCTTACTCGCTTGAATAATGGCATTTAAACCTTTTCAACCGACATTATAGGCAATTCGCCTATAATAGGCAAATTTTGAAAAATTCTATTTTGATCATAGATAATTTTAAAAAATATATATATTATAGAGAATTATATGCTCTTCAATTTAGTTTCATGATAATTTTTCGTAAAAGTGAAAATACGCGAGCTATAGCCGAAAAACCACACTTGGGAGGCTAAAATCCTCATTTTGGAGAAACGCCGGCTTGGGATTTTTATGAGACAATTTGGGGGTTTGTTAGGACACTTCAATATACATCTTTGCCAAATTTCAGCTTGCCCGGACATACTGTAAGCTCAAGCCAAAATTTCGGTTTCGTTATTTGGAAGATACTATAACTTGGGCAAATTTTGAAAAAATTTGTTTTTCTCTTCAGTTTCCAACCTTTGCTCAAATTGTAATTAATTTACTTTAAAATCACTTCCCGTGCCTGAAAACATTTCTCTCCCTGCGAGGAATCAATATTATGCCACTTTAAGGGTGAGTCGTGTTTTGGGTCAATTATTTCAATATTAGTGTGCTATGGAAAAATTTGAAAAAATGTATTTAATAGAGATTTTGTGCTCTTCCATTATGGTCTGATAATAATTTTTCATACAAGCGTAAATAAGCGAGTTATCGGCTAAAAATTGCGTTGGAGGAGCTAAAACCCCCGATTGCGGCGGACGCCGGAGTGGAATTTTATGGGACTTTTAGGAGGTTCATTAGAACACTCAGGCCCGTAGCCAGGAGGGGGCACCTGCCCCCCCCCCCCCCGAAATGTTCAAAAGAATCAAAAATTTTGAAAGTAAAACATTTGAATTTCGAAAATAAAATAGGTATACTTTGGAAAAAGTTTTTTTCTAAATTTATTTGGCGTAATTCATTCCTTCGGCCTCACTCCAAGGTTCTAAAGTAGCCTATGTTTTTCGTAGCGTTGTAAATAACTTCTACACCAAATTTGGTTAAGATTGGTCAAATAGAAACGTAAAGCACGTGCACGCGTATTTGCATTGTCGATCGGTTGACAGCTTGACAGCATTCATGATTGTTTTTGAAGTTGATTTTGAGTAGCCTGCCTTCCTTTAAGGAATCTCGATAATCCATTCATGCGCGTCCCATAGGGACGCGCATGAATGGATTATCGAGATTCCTTAAAGGAAGGCAGGCTACTCAAAATCAACTTTCCTTTCCTTTGCGAATTTTTGCACTATTTCAATACAAAAACATGCGCAGGGACCTACATAATAACTGTGCCAAATTTGGTTCCGATCGGTCAAACGGTTTAGGAGTCTATAGGGAACATACACATACATCCATTTTTATATAGATAATACGATATAGATTATGTGTTATCCAAATAGCATAAACAAATTTGGAGGTATAGGTGTATATAAATCTTACGTCGAAGCTAAAGATATTCATTGACAGTTGTTTACATAATAAATAGAGATGTATGTACTATATTTATACAAAGTAATTTCTACTCCGTTCACAGGCGCTGAAACGTAGCACTTGAATGATACAAATACGGTGTCAACGATTTATAGTTTTTTTATGCATTATATTTAATTTTTTTATCAATTAGGTATATTTTAGTTTTTGTATGCATTATATTTTACCTATTTCGTAAATAAACCTTAGTTTTAAACTTTTGTTTTTAGTCTTGAATAAATTTTGGAACCTAACCCCCTTTTTTCTATTGCTTCTTTGGTTCCATTTACGCGAGGTTTTTGGCGAACGGAATGCGCGCGTACATGGAGGGTCTAGTGTATTTGATAGAGAATTTTATGCTCTTCAATTATGGTCTGATCATAATTTTTAATACAAGCATAAATAAGCGAGTTATCAGCACAAAATCGCGTTGGGGGAGCTAAAACCCCCGATTGTGGGGGACGCCGGCGTGGGATTTTATAAGACTTTTGGGGGGGTTCATTAGAACACTCCAATGTACATCTCTGCCAAAATTCAGCTTGCCCGGATTTTTTGCAAACTAAGAACCATCCTTGCCTGGACTATAATGTTTGTTTTAAATAAAAATAAATTAAGAAAAAGAAAATATTGAAAAAATTTGTAATAAAAATTCCCGGAAGGGGAACCCCCGAAAATTTTACTTTTAAAATATTTGTAATAAAGTAGTTTAATATACAAATAAATAAAACTTTAAAAAAATTGTAATAAAAAGGGGAATCCCCTTTACAAGTGCCCCCCCCAAATGAAATCCTGGCTACGGGCCTGAGAACACTCCAATGTACATCTCTACCAAAATTCAGCTTGCCCGGATTTTTTGCAAGCTAAAAACCTTCCTTGCCTGGACTAAAAGTGCTTTTAACGAAATATATTGGTTTACTTACTGTATTCATATAAGAAAATATCTACATTCTGCTTCACTAATAAGTAATAGGGTCCAGATTACTAAAATTTGATTTGGGTAAATTAAATTGACGACCTTAGAACCACTTCATTCTTAATTTAATTTCCTAATCCCTCCCAATTTCGGGACGAATATAATTAATTGTGAGTGCAGCATTGAAAACTGGTTGTAAAAATAAAATGCGAAGAAAGTTTGCTAGTCCAGCCTACATAATATAAAAATTTTTGGTAATATTTTTTTTGGATTGCCAGGAAATGAACAAGGAGTTGGATTTGTACTACATTTTAATATCTTGTAATTGATAATTTTGCAATTTTAAATTTTTAAGAAAATATAAAAAAATACTGCAAAATAACCAAGTGACAAATTTCCGGTTTCAAAAAGTGATACATCGAACCTGTTAATTTAAATATTTTAATACAAATAATTCATTTGTGATAAAACAAAATAAATAAAATTGTGCAACATAATAAAAGGCAAAAACTGCCAAAATGTAGACAATAATTATATAAAAAAAAAAATTATAAATAAAATACACAATAAAAATAAATTTGTCAGGCCACAAAAAATTTACCAAGTAAATTCTTTTGGCTACAAAATTTTGTTAAAATACTTTTCACACTTGTCCGAAAAACGTTTCATAAAAATATAGAATACTATGTTGCAAAACATGTAAAAGTAAAGAATTTTTTTTCATAAACTTACGGTTTTATTTTATTTCTACGTATTGATAGGTGAAAATATATTCACTGCCCCTTCAATTAAAAATTAAATCTATCTAAAAAAATCACAAACACATAATCTATCTAATCAGCCTGTTATTTACATTATGTGTACATAAGGGCAACACAAATATCTGTACAATTTAAATTTTATAATTAAATTCGACGACGTGTAAAGAGTCGTCATGCACTTTATAATTTTAGTTTAGCTTTCAGCGTCGTTGTTCACTAAACATAAATAATTTAATTAAAAACACAAAAATATAAAAGTATAAACAATTAACATAATTAACAAAAAAATTTTAACAATGTGAGGGGGGTGCAGCCTTTTCAAGCTTAGCAGACTCAATTACAACTAAAGCTTCTAATAAAAAAAATTTTTGTGTATATTGTGACGAGATCGTAGGTTGCACACTCCCAATTTAAATGATATGATGTAAAGCTGGGCGCCCCCGGTGTTCCCGTATGCAATATGTCGATTCATATTTTAAAACATCACAAATGCTTGAAGTTAAGTCAGCATTTCTTTGGTAAACGAAGATGAATTCAAAATATCGCCTATGTTATTAAGCAAATCATGATGCAAACGATAAATTTAAGTAAAAGGGCGGGGATTTACCAAACAACACTCAAAAATTGTTCTTTAAAAATCAAAGTCAGCCGTGAAAAAACAAACAAAGTAAACAAAGACATTAATTTTATCGTAATCTCTCTGGGAATTCTGGTACCGCAAAAAATAAACATCATTAAGTGATTTGCTAAACTTGCGTTTGTCTGATATCCACTAATTTTATATCTCGCACTTGTAAGTTGTGTTCACTTTTCGCGGCAAATTTAATTAGAGATTGCGTGGCCACTTGACTGCAATGCCTCATGTCGAGCCTGGTTAGATTCTCACATTTAGACAGATGTTCCAAACTTAATTCGGTAACCAATTTACTATTGCTCAAGTCTAAACTACACAAATTTGCGACCGTACTTGCCGGTTTCGTGCAAAGTTGAGCGATGCCTGCGTCGGTGATGCGCGCACAACAACTTAAACTCAGATGTTTCAAATTGGGCAAATACTGCGTGACGTACCGCATCGCTATGTCGGTAATTTCGGTGCCCGCTAATTTCAAATGCCTTAAATTACGAAAACGAACCCGCTCGTCGGTCAGTCCGCGCCGAGAATCATTATTTGGTCCTAAAAGTTCGCGCAACGCCGAATCGTTTAAACCGGAAACAAAACTAACGTTTAGAGACTGCAATTGCGCACAATAGCACGTGCGCAATGCAATCACCGATTTGACGTTAACACTCACTAAGCAGAGTTCGCGTAAACTATTCAGTCTCTGTATAAGCCACGGCAGTTGATATTTATTTACATGAACCCAATCTAAAATTAAATGTTCAGGTTGTCGTCTCACGATACCTTTCAGATGCTCGGACGACATCCGTTTATGTGTAAAGTCCATTTTCTTCCAAAGAAAAGGATCGATACTGTACTGGGCCCAAGTTTTGCACACTAACGAACACTTGAACAAATCTTTAGGGCACAAAAATTTAAAAACGTTCAAAACACATCGTTTATCCAACGCTATGTTACTGGAAGGCAGAGGCGTCATAATTGTGGGCGCAGGCCTGACGACAAACATCGGTTTTTTAAGTACTTTAGTCGAATTGCTGGTCAGTTGCTGCGCTAATTGCATCCTCAAGGCTTGCTTTCGTGGCGCTTCACTGGGTTGACTTTTAGTTTCGGTTTCGCAGTCGCTGCTTCGTCGCTTCTTTATCGGAACCGGATCTTTCATTTCTTTTTCGTTATCACTTCCGGAATCGCCGCTCAGACGGTCGTGTTGCACTTTAGTTTCAAAAGCACTCGAAGCGTCCGAACTTATCGACATCCTACGCAAATCCGACGATTTTTGACGTGCTCTAAAGTGGCGTGGTTTATAATCGGCATTTTTGCCCGACTTGCAACACATCGGACATTCCCACGAATTGGGCATATCTTCGTTCATGTAACCGGTGAATTGGGGACACAGTCTTTGCACGCAAGCCGGATGGGCTATTTCGTAACACACCTAAAAAAGCCAGTTTTAGAAACGAAATTATGGCTTTAGGGTCATTCCATCTCAAATCAACTGAAGAATTTACTCGACGAAACTTGACGAAACTTGGTACACAACATCTTTTTTTTAAAAACAGATTTTTACAAAAAGGCATTTGTTTCCTTGTTTTGGTTCTTCAAAAAGTCGAAAAGTTAAGTGTGTAGACTTGTACAAAAACGACTGTAACTTCATCCAAAGTAGTCTAAATTTAAAAATAAAAAATGTTGTGGAAGGGTAAATGAACGCTCTATTCAAATATTCGGCCATATTTTATTTTTTCAACCCCTAACTGGATTAATTTTCTAATATTAACCCTATTTCATCCCCTATTTCTAAAAGGGTATTTTTGTTTTGTTAATTTTTTACTGTTGTTTTGTACAATTGTGCTGAGCATGCGTACAAAATTTGATCATGGGATGAGTATGGGTTTGGTTAGTAACATTTAATTAATTATAGCGAGAAACGAACAATAATCAGTTTTTCGCCGATATCTCAAGTTTCTTTGTACTTTATGGCAAAACAGTTTAATATAAAATTAGAGCTAATTAAATTCTCTACAAAAAAACTTCTGTACATATTTTTCGTCAGATTCGTATTCACATAGTAATAACCGTTCAAAGTGGAGCTAAGTTGCGCAACCACGGTTATATTTATTTAAAATGGTCAGAATCGATTTTCAATTAATTGTATAGATTTTCATCATAAATATTTATTTTCTAAATATAAATTTACTACACCATCTATAATTTTGACAAAAATTTTAGCATACTACCACAGAGCAGTTAAATCAAAAATACATTATTTTTTTTAAAACTTAATTTGTTTGCATGAAGGCCAGATAAATGAGACACTCTTCAGTTTATACCCTCAAACAACGGCGGATCTGGTCAAAGATTATGAAGGGGGTAAATACATGTTTTGTAATAAAATTAAGGTATATTTTTAAAATTTGTATTGCAATATTAGTTTATTTAACCAATTTTGTTGGTTAAATTGAAGATTCATGGGGGGGGGGTAGTTTTCTTGATGGATGACCCTTCAAGTATGTTTAGCCCAAGTGAGCGTTTAAAAAAACCGTCCGTCCTCTGTATCGAACCCAAGCAAATAATAGATACTCAATTCGAAAAAATTTGTGGTTCTGAAAAGAACCTATTTAAGGCCGTGTGACACTTGTGTAAATTTTCGTGTAGATTTCTACACCGTGTAAAACACGTAAATTTGCGTGTAGATTTTGTTGCAAATCTGCTAGCAAATAGTGTGTTTGCCACTTGTGTAAAAATTTACACGTAAATTTACAATTTGCACACGCGCATTCTGGTCAATTGAAAATTCGAACGGTAAGTTGCTATAAGAAGTTTGTATGTCTGGTCGCCTTGTGTTGTTTAATACCACGTTTAATACTAAAAGAAACGTGATAATGGATTCAAATTGGCAATTAACCCATTAATACCCAAGGGTCGAAAATAAAACTAATTTTATGTTTTTACTGCATTTTATTCCTTATCATGTACTCAATAAGAAATTTATAAAGTTAAAAAAAATTAGACATTTGTAGTATTTTTACAAAATAATGTTGCATAAAAATATTTATAATTGGTAAAGCACGGATTTGTCAACCCGAATTTCAAAATTACCTAGAGATTCTGAAAGCTGACGGTTTATATAATATAATAAAAAAAAAATTTGCCGTAAATTCGGAAGTTTTTGCTAATTCAAACTTTTACCAACTGACAAAAGCACAACACAAGAAAAATAGACCACACCTTCGAATATTCTTCTGCGCAATTTTACACGCACAACTTGCGAAAAAATATAGAAATATTTCTATAAAATATTTACACGTAAATCTACACGCAAATTTACACAAGTGTCACACGGCCTTTAATATGCTCCAACATGTTCAAGAGCACGATTAGCACGTGTTACCGTGTCGACTGCGTGTGGTGTACTGCCGCACCTCCCGCCGATCACCAATATTTATATCCTCGGTTATGGGCGGAGCCTATTTTCCTCGATTTATTAGGCCGTAGCCAATCCAACCTACGCATTCAGTTTACCCTTAAATTAGGGTTGTTTTTTCAATTAAAACTTTGTGATCCTTAGTTTATATTAAAGCTAATGACTTTTTTGATCGAAATATTAAGCCATTTCTATAGGAAAATTTGAATTTCCGAGTACTTGTTAGGGTACTATCCCCCACCAAATTTCATTTTAGGCCGACAATTATAGGGGAAAAATATTAATTGTACGCACCCTGGTGCCTGTAATATCAACTAAATATTTGACGTCTTAATTAATTAAAATTATTTTAAAAGTTAAATAAAATACGTTAAATTTATTATTTTTTATTAAATTATTTATTTATTACTTATTAGTTGTAATGTATTATTATCGTTCAAAACCAAATCAAAGTATTTCTGAGCGAGGTCAAGCGAGGTTATATCATTAGCGTGCATTAACGTGACGTCACGTTGATGTTGCTTACAGCGCACCATCGTTAATATTTCTCCCCTATAGGTTCAGAAAAAAATTATATAACTTATCAAATAATAAGTACATGTAACTTATCAAATGATAAGTTATATATATTTTTTTTTCTGAATCCGCAATTGTGGGCCCAAAATAGAATTTGGTGCACATGTTGACTATGTTAGTCCTAATAATATATATTAATTTTTAGGGGAAAAAAGAGATCCGTTTGGAGAGGGGGTGCAAAACTCACAATTAAAAAAATATTTGTTCCAGCAATCTAAATTAATAAATTTGTTGAAAATAAATCGGCCCACTATGTTCATTAGTTCCAAAGTTATACACCCTGATAGTTGAGGGTATAAACTGAAATGTGTCACATTTATCTGGCCTTAACATGCAAACAAATTAAGTACACAAAAAAAATCAAATAATGTGATGATGTGGTAAATTTACATTCAGATAATAAATATTTCTGATGAAAAACTATTCAATTAATTGAAAATCGATTCCGACCATTTTAAACATATATAACGGTGGTCGCGCAACTTAGCTCTACTTTGAACGGTTATTACTATGTGACCACGAATCTGACGTAAAATATGTATAGAAGTTTTTTTGTAGAGAGTTTAATTAGCTTTAATTTTATACTAGGGGGTCATCCATTAATTACGTAAGGGTTTTTTTTGGGGGGGGGGGGTATTGGATATCTTACGGGCCCTTACGTAGGGGGGGGTCCGACGTATTCCTTACGTAAGTTTCTTAAAATATTTTTTTAAATTAAATTTAAAAATCAAATATAATTTTTCCTTTTTATGTTGGTAATTATATCCAGGTATAATGGAAATACCATAATATATTGAAATATTAGTACTTAAAAATCATTAAACATAGTGGCATAATAGTGTGAATTTTAGAAAATGGCATCAAACTTTGGCGATCTTTATGAACGGTTTTTCATCTATGTAAATAAAAATGTAATTAAAATATTTGTATTTATTATTATCTATATAATATATTATTATTCATATTTTATAAATATAAGGGGTGGAGAGGGAGGTCAAAATTAATTTTCTTTTAAATAATCCTTACGTAAGATGTGGGGGGGGGGGGGGGGTCCAAAATTACAAAAATCATCCTTACGTAATTAATGGACGCCCCCTAGCCACTTGAAAATCGGCCGACTCAACCGATTTTAATCGGCAGACTCAGCCGATTTTCGTGGTTAGCTCTGCGAGGCGCGCGGCCTGTGGCCTCGCTGTCAGCCTCCCGATAGTTTATGAGCTTACCGACCGGTTTTTGGAACTTTTTAGGATTCCATGGTCGAGTGTTGGTTTGCATGCGAGATCTCGGGTTTCTTTGGTCCGGATTTGGCATCTCAATGGTGAAGCGAACCCGAGTCGGCCTTCGGCCTCCCGATTGCTTTTAATAATACGGGTCAGCTTGCGGCCTCGAATATTGCGGATCCGACATCCCATTGCATACCCGCGAAACAAATTCAAAATTCAATTTGTCGACAAATTTCGGCCTTAATAATAATTTTCAAGGTCACGTGTCTTGGAACAATTTAAAGCCAACGACGGTGTCTATCGAGAACTTTAATTTGGGAAATTTTGTAAAATTTCTAAAATTCGCTTTAAAGCCCGTAACTGCGCCCTCGAAAAAGATTTCAAGGACAAAATGAAAACGCATTTAATAACTGAGCAAGGGCAATAAGAAATTGCACATTTCAAGTTCTCCCAGATCCGGGATAACCGTCGGAAGGACACGTAAGTGTCGCGGCGCTGTCGCACGAAAAACATCCAATGACTTAATCGGGGTCGCCTAACAAATCTGCACACGATTACGCAATATCGTCATTTGACCTTGTGGACTTAAAAAAAAAACGACAACTTACTTACTGGTCAAATGCGATCTACCACCTAAGTATTTTTTTGCGGAAACACGAATCCAAATTTGAGGCCGTCGCGATGCGACCCAAAAATCGAAAATTTAATCTCCACCAAAAAGGTCGAGGTTTGCAATCGAAATTTTTCAAAATTTGCATTTCTGCAATTTGCCCGCTTATCGGACGTCCCACGAAAAAAAGTGTTACTTTCGAAATGGCGGGGCTCGAAAGATGTCGCCCGAAACCGTTTTCAAAATTAAAAATTTTTTCGTGGTCGTCGCGCCAGGACGGCATTAAGTAGAAATTTTGAGAATCCTTCAAACGGCCACAGGATCCTTATTTACGGGAAGATTTTTAATTTTTTACCGGCAAGCGAGGTAGATTCCGGGGATGCACAAAATTGCATTTATAGCTTTTTTTCGTATCTCGCACCGTACGGGTATAAAATGAAAAAGTAATTTTCGAAAATAATTTCCAAGGGTTGTTAATCGCAAAATTTTTTTTTTTATATTAAAATTTTGACGTCGAAATGGGATTTCGCGAGCAATTTTAATAATTTTTGTTGCAAAACTTGTTAGGAAATTATTCTTCCTCGACCAAAAAAAAATCACTTCAAAGTTGTCGGCGTACATGCAGGACTTTGGTTTGTTTGGTCTGGCTTCTCGACAACGGTGAAACGAACACGAGTCGGCCTTCGGCCTCCCAATTGCTTGTCAGAATACGGATCGGCCTTCGGCCTCCCACCGGTATTTAAGAATACGGGTCGGCCTTCGGCCTCCCGCTCTCCTTTATGAATACGGGTCGGCCTACGGCCTCCCACTTGCTTTTAGGAACACGGTCGGCCTGCGGCCTCCACAGTTTTGCTCCATCAAAATTTCATTAGCACGGACCAATTGATTTTACCGAAATTATGTGAGACGTCAAAATGTAAACCGGTCCATTTTTCGAGAAAAAATGTACCTACAAATTTTGTCGGGCATACGGTCGGCTCGACGACCGTGTATTTTATTTCGCGATTCGTTCGACGCCGCCCGGCGTGGCGTAAAAAACGGCGACAAAAATGCAATTAAAATCGTCGGTTCGCTTAGCGGTCGTAAACGATCTACGACCTACGTATTTTTTTGCAGAAATGCAAATCTAAATTCGAGCGGATCCAAATGAGATCAAAAAATCGAAACTTTAATCTGAAAATAAGCGAGCCAAGCGCAAAAAACTATTAACCCCCCCTCAAAAGGAAACGGGACAAAATTGCGAAAATTTAGCGCTACCGATTGTCAGGTTTCGCCGCCACCCCCTCTCGAAAATTTGAGTTCGATCGGACGAAAAACCCGGAGGGAGATACATAAATACGAAAAACCGCGCGGAGCCGTTTTGCCGAGCGCTCGGAAAAAATTTCTAAAATAAAAAATTGTTTCGCCCCTTCCGACCGTCGCTCGGGGCTGCCTGCAAAATTTCAGCTCTCTAAAATTAATTTTCAGATTTTGGGACCACTTTGAACAGCCATTTCACCACCTCCCTAATGTCCCATCTAAAAACGGACAATTTTCCCGTTCAATCCTCGTAAAATCACACGGATATGCAAAATTTCAACTTCAACGACGTCCGTAGATATGCCCTGTAAATGGTAAGTCAGTGAGTGAGTGTCACGGTCAGCTTTATGTTTTTTAGAATCAAACTATTTTGTCAAAAAGTTAAAAGAAACTTGAGAAATCGGCAAAAAAGTGATTTTTGTCCATTTCTGGCTATACTTAACTTATTTTTAGTGACCGAACCAATGCTCATCCCATGATTAAATTTGGTATGCATGCTCAGAACAATTGCAGAAAACAATAGTAAAAAAATTAACAAAATAAAAATACCCCTTTAGAAGTAGGGGTAGAAATAGGGTTAATATTAGAAAATTAATCCAGTTAAGGGTTGAAAAAATAAAATGTGGTTGAATATTTGAATAGAGCGTTCATTTACCTTTACAGAACATTTTTTATTTTTAAATTTAGACCACTGTGGATGAAGTTACAGTCGTTTTCCTACAAGTCTACATACTACCAACTTTTTGACTTTTTGAAGGACCAAAACAAGGAAACAAATGCCTTTTTGGACAAATCCTAAATTTTGTATTTTTTATTTCTTACCAAGATGGTGTGTACCAAGTTTCGTCAAATTTTGAGGGGGTCGAATCAATTTTGCCCATTTTGCAGTTGATTTGAGATGGAATGACCCTTTAGTCGTCATACTTACCGAACATTCCATCAGACTACTGGCACTTTCGTTACGTTGTGGACCTTTTTGGAGCGGAACGACGGGAGTTTGTCCCCATCCGTCCAATCCACAGTGGGCACAAGCGGCGGTTACCGGCAACATCGGCTGCAAACATTGGCGCATGTTACAGGTCTGTTTTGCTCGTCCAGGCCCGCCAAATTTAACCATATCGAGGCAAAAACTGCATTCGCCACAATCACTTCGTTGACAGGCTTCACACTTTTTACATCTAAAATCACCAAATTTAGTTTCATCACAATTTTAAAAACAAAACAACATCGCACCTGGTGCGTCGCCTCCTAGGCCCATTTTTATCACCACCATGTTGTCCGGCCGAATGTTTTGATCCCTTGTGGCCGTTCCCTTTACCCGGCCCACGCACACCCGGAACGCGTGGATATGCCATTCGATTCACCCTATTTTCTTGATCTTCTGAAACTAAAAATAAACTTAACAACGACTTCGCCTGGGTTAAACAAAAACCTACCCATTAAAATTGCCCGGCCGGTAATCGCCAACTCCCTGCTGTCCTGACAGTGCTGTCCTATCAAAGTTCTAACATCTTGTATAAGTGGAATTGGATCCTTTATTAAATCCGGAACGTTCTTTTTATTCGGAGGTAACATATGCAGATACATAACAATTTCCTGAAACGATTTCACCATTAGAGGTCTCGTCGAGACAAAATCGAGAAAGTTACCTTAAGGCCGTGCAATTCAGCGTAAGTCAAATGAACGTGCGGTCGGTCGGGAGAAATCGGCATGTCGGAACTCGAAGTCAAATGCGATTTTCCCAAAAGGCAATAAACGAACCTTTCCAGCACGTACCACAACATTTCGGTAAAAAACGGATATCTAAATTTTTGGGGCACCTAAAACTTCACCATCAGACAAAGTCCTACCAAAACTTTCTACTTACTTTTGTGGTATCTTCGACTTGGGCTATTTTAAGTTGCTTATCGACGCCGAAGGAATGTAAAAAGTTTCCACCGAAAACTAACGAATCTAATGGGGTATAAACTGCGTGGATCCATCCCGTCGGAATAAAAAATGTGTTGCCTTCGTTGAGATGTATTCTCGCACACTTTTCGACCGTATCGCCAAAAAATATGTCGCCCTGTTTGCCGGAAAGCACCCACCGTTCGTACAAATCGAGATTGTGTTCGGTGGGCGGAATTAACCAAAAAACTTTGCCGCCTGCATAAAATACACGAGTTAAAATATTTTGGAAGGAAATTTTTGGCGGGACGAATAAAACTCACCTTTTAAGATGTGATACCAGACGGACGTTCCACCAAAGTCGACATGAAAATCCGTATAACAACCTTTCACCGACATCAAGCAATACTTTTGTACTTTAGGATATTTCATATCTTCCAACAAGTTGGTCGCTTCGGTCTGACTTTCTTTTAGATGCCTCGGCCACACACAGTCGACCCAATCAATTTGTCTAACTACTGTTGGAGTTTGTATATAATTTTCTAATTTGGTGTGTGAAAATTCTAACGAAATGACATTGAGTAATTTATCTTTATTAGTGTCTTCGTAATACTTTTGCCACTCTTTCATCGACATTTCGCTATTTTTTTGTGTGTTGACGTCCATAACGTCCAAAACACGACGCGAGCCCACGCACATTCGTACATCGTTAATCGAAAAATTGGATGTGGGAACGCGAAGACCTGCACATTTAAGACATTATTAATTTATGGGCATCACGAACGGGAATTTTTTATTGTTGTAAGGTAAAAGTAAATATTTAACTTAAAAAGATTGATCCGGGAAATTTATTGATTCGACTTTTTGATTTAAAATAAACCTTGAAAATTTGTTCGTAAAAAAAATATGTTTGTCGATTTGGATTCGAACCCTGGCATACCAGCTAATACGTGCGTTAACAACGCGATTGGTTTTGTATTATTGTATATTATTTAGTATTAATTCATTCTAGGTTTTTAGAATAGCCACATCGTGATCTCCTTAGCAACCATATCGGTTCCGAAAACAATACCAGAGTAGCCATGAAGATAAGGAGAGCAAGCGGGCTTAATCCCGTGTCCCAGTCTCCATAACTTTTTATGTAACCGTAGCGATTAAAATGGGGAGGGGGGCTAGGAGGCGTATTTCCAAGGAAAGACGACGAGTCATGGCCTGAATGTTGGCGAGCAGAGCATAAAAGCGTTGGGGAGTATTTTGCCAGCGTAGCTCGCTTAACCTCTCGTCTGACGATTGAGTTATGAGCTGACGTAGAAATTGAAAAATTAAGTTTTGGCGCGGCCCAGATTACAGAGCTGTGCGGTTTTGAATTGAAATGTCAGCGAGATCAACTGCTAATGCAAGTTTCCTCGGTTCGACTTCGGGTACAGCCTAAAAATTTCTTGATCGTCTTCCGTGCTTTAGAGGGCACGTCGTCGGGCCCTCTGTGTTCATGATTTGCCATTATAACAATAAAAAACAGGGTGTAAGCACGTCAAAAGGCAAGCCTAACAATCTAGAGATAGTTTCAAAGGTCAAGAACCCTAAAAATCGACGCATAAGGCTCAAATTCGTATATGTATGTATTTCGCCCCCTTGGCTCCTCTCCGCGCAAATTAGGGTTCTTGACCTTTGAAACTATCTCTACCAAAAATGTAAAAACCATATGCTAAAGCCGCACTGAGTGAATTGCGATAGCTATTATATCCATCTTCTATATTAATATATTGGTATTTTTCACGAATATTGATTTACACGACAGATGGCGTGACATTCGTTGCTCCCTTGTTATGTTTCTATGAGATTAAACCAATGACATGCGTTCCTGAGCGTGACGGACACAAACATACACACAACACACAAATTAAGGCTTTTATTTATATGTAGATAAATAAAGGAAGAAGGAAATAGTTTATTAGAAAGTAAAGTTTGAAAAAACGAAAAAATCCTATAGCGCATCAGTGGTAAATATGCGCTGCTAAACCAGCGATTGGTTTTATGTTACATGGAGAATTTCCATGTTACTAATTTTAGGATCACCACATGATCGGCGTGTATACTGTGTATGAATGATTCAGTAGCTTTCTGTAGATTCAGAGATAAAGGTAAATCCAGAGAAGAGGATAATTGGTGCTCTATGTATGCTTCTACAATATTTACTATGAATTTTGTACAAAAAAAATTAAGAGCTTGTAATACAATCCCTCTTTCTAAGTATTTCTTTTTAATTATTTCCCAAAAACAAAGTTTGAATTGACGAAAAATTCGTCTTCTAAAATGGAAATTCATGGATTTACAAATTATGTCATTAATTTTAGGACCCCCCCCCCCCCTGTTGCAACCAAAAAGGCATGCGAAAATATGAACAACAGCTTGTTGTGCCTATTTAAGAGGAAAACAATTCAATTCTATATAATTATGCAACTGCTTGCTAAAAGCTGGTTAGGATATCGGTGACCAGAAGCTACTTGACATTTTATTGGGGTCACCAATTCTCTTTTTTATTTGTGTCGAATTTGACTATTTCTTGGAAATTCTATGTAACAGTTTGAAACCGAATGGCAAAGAACAGCAGAAGCAATCCCAATGGGATAAGATCACTGCCTATTTTAGTATCCCAACCAGGATCATGTCAGATTTATAACGATCTGGTTAGGCTGGACAGGAAGGAAATTTGTCGTTTTATAATACACAAAACAAACAAAAACTCCGAATTTCCGATGAATGTGCAAGTTGATGCAAAATCTTGAAAAAGTGCGATCGTGCGTACTGTTTCCGAACTTCTGACGAGTAATTTAAAATTTTTCGAGGCTAAGCAGGTTTAGATAACCGAAAAAGCACTTTTTACTTTTGAAACTGTAAATCAAGAACTGATATTCTTTGTGAATTTAATTATTTTTGAATGAAACAATGGATATATAAGAAACCTATGCTTGCTTTCTGGATAAGGACTCGGAGCTAATAGATAAAGGCAGTGGCGTGCCCAGGGCGGAGCTAGAGGGGACACACGCCCCCCCCTTTGCTGATTACTACCGCCCTAAGTAAAAAATAATGCAAATAAAATAAAAGAAACAGACTCTGCACGCCACTGCCTAAAGACGAATTGGCACAACTATTTTTTTAAACTTTAATAATAAAAGCGTCGTGGGCGATTTCTGGGCAAGTTTTAGACAAGTGTATGAACACGCCAGAAACATTTTTAGCTTTCGATAAATCCGGACAAGCTGAAATTTGGCAGGCACGTATTTTAGCGTTCGGTTCCCCACCCCGAAGTGCCCTAAAATCCCTCGGCGGCTTCTCCCCTAATTCGTACTTTTAGGTCCTCAACGTAGTGTTTTGGTCGATAACTCGCTTAATTTCATTTTTAGGGAAAATTATCATCGGACCAAAATTAAAGAGCACAAAATTCTCTACAAAATAGATTTTCCGGAATTTACTTCAGATGACATGTGAGAAAAATATGTATTATTAAAGAACTTTGTTCTAATTTTAATTTTTTGAAATAAAACGCATTTCGCCTTTCCGGAATTGATTTTTATTTCAGGAACAGTATAACGACGGCAAATTTTGAAAAACTTTATTTTGTAGGGAATTTTATGCTCTCCAATTTCGATATGAGAATTTTCCGGAAAACTGGCATTAAACAAGAAATTTTGGAGAAAAACTGCGCTAGCGGGGCTAAAAATATCAATAGAGCAAAAAACCGACAGGAGATTTGATATACATTTGGAATGGGTGGGAGGGGGGGGGGGAGCGTGAAAACACATTTACATGTTTGTAAATTCTTTGAAACTCTACCCATTTTTTTGAACTACATTGGAGGAACCAAAGTTTCTGAATGCCTGAAATTTTTTTAAATTTAAACTAAAAGATCCTGAGACTTAAAAGTGTTTACACGACCCAAGTCTACAGCGTAACCGCAAAACTAACTTTATTATGTTTCAAATTTAAACCGGAAACGTTCTAATACAAATTTAATATTATCAGATCACAAACTAATGAATAATGGCATTAAGTATAAATTTGGTCAAGATACGCAGCTTTTTGGAAAATTTCAAAGTATGACCAATTGCAGACAAGATCTAATCAGAATGAAGCTATGTGCGTGTTGAAAATTTATTTGCCAGAAACATATTTAACTTTTTTTTCAAGTTTTGTGCAATTTATTTTTAAAACTTGATCGGACATCGTAATTTATTTCGAAAAATAGATGGCGTAAGGTTACACTCGAAGTATTAATGAGACAGTGAAATGCAACACGTAGCCTCTCCTGTTCAAATATGTCAACATGCTGCTGTTGTGGTTCGGAACTCACGTAAAATCAGGTTTCCGGTAGGTAGCGCTCATGGCGAAATGCTCCCCCCCCCCACTTTCATAACCGCAGCGGTGCGATGTGATGACTTTGCGCATCCCCGGCAAAAAACAGTCGGAAGTGCTCCTATAACCTGGAGCCGCGGTTAGAAGAGAAGTTGCACGCCTGAAGAACGGCAAATTATTTTAAGGTTCCATTATTTAACAAAAGAAATCGCAATCTTCGTTTAGAATATGCTTGACAAAACATATTAATTGGAATCAAAACTAATGGAAAAATATGTTATTTTCAGATTAAGAGATAAATCGAATGTGTTCCGTTCCGATGGAAAAGGCGTCTCCATAAAGCCGAATTTGACCAAAAGGTTTACACGACGAACAATCAAACATGGAGGTGGGGGTGTAATGGTCTGGGGATGCTATTCCTGGAGGGGTGTTGGACCAATTTATCGTATTGAAGGGATCATGGATCCGTACCGATATTTTAGTATCTTAAAAAACGTTCTTGAACCTTACGATGAGCATTTACCCATAACGTGGAAGTTTGTGCAGGACAACGATCCTAAACGATCTGTCAAGAATTGTTTTCAAGAAAATTCAATTTCGGTTGTAGATTGGCCTTCTGCAGTCCCGATATCAATCCAATTAAAAACCTTCGGTTGTTGTTCGTATACAAATTTAGACGAACTTTATGAAGCAATAGAATAGAAGTGGCACGGTATTCCATTCCTGTTGAGTATTGTCAGAAGCCGATAAATTCTATGAATTCTAGATGCTCAAAAATAATTAAAAATAAAGGATATTCAACACGATATTAATTTAAAAAAAGTTGAAAGAATGTTTTAATCGTCGTTGTTAATTATGTGTCAGTTGCCCTTATTTTATTTGTAATAAAATTTTGTATAAATTATCAACATACAATTTTTTTTAAATTCCAAATAATTGCTTAAATTTTAAGCCATTCCATCACTGCAACAAGAAAGTTTTAAAAAGTTTATCCCTAAATTAAATGATGGGGTATTGGGGAACCGACAAAAAAAATTTAGTAGTGTTTTTTATAACGCAAATACGATCCTTGGGATGTCCTTTGCCGTGTAATGTGGTTAGATTTTTCTAAAAGCGGCTTTCGCGAATTTCGAATAAATTCGAATTATTTATTCAATCTGTGACGTCGTCACCAAAGTTAGTTAGCAGATCTTGCTTAGAGATGGCGTGCAAAGCGGCATTGTTTGTATTGTGATTAAAAATGTCGGATACATTTACAAAGTACGGTGGCGGAAGTCATGGTGTGGGGCTGCTTTTCCCGTGATTGGCGTTGGTCCCTACACATAATCGAAGGTATTATGGGATCGGTTTATGTACGCTGACATTTTGAAGGATCGTATCCTAACACATGGGAAGAGTAATACACCACGCGGCTGGATATTTCAGCATGACAATGACCCGAAACATCAGTGTAAAAAAAGCAAGTAAAAATACATATTGTGTATTATTCCATTGATAATAATGTAATTTCACACTATTATTAATGGAATAATACACAATATGTATTTTTACTATAATTTTGAATGTAAAAAATTACACGTATTTGAATGAGTGCTTTTTTACAGTGATGTTTCAAATCACGTCAAAGGCTACATGAATAAAGCTAAAATTATAGAGAATTTGTAGGAAATAAGAAGTGGTACATACCGAAATAGGACTCAATTGTGGGAAACTTTACAGTGAAAATGGCTAAAAATTCCATTGCAGCATTTAGTAAACCTGGTCGACTCTATTATTCCACCACGATACAGAGCAGTTAGAGCTTCAAAAGGATTTGCAACGAAGTACTGAATATATGTTTTTATCAATTTCATTAATACGGCGGTCATTGGCCTAGTAGTTAGAGCAATCAACTACTAATGCTAAAGGTATTGGTTCGAATCCAACAAGACTCAATCTTCTTTAGAACTTTCTTTCCTTCGATGAATGTCGCCGTGCTTCGGAGGGCAGGTAAATGATCTAATATGTCAAATAGGGTAATAAAATCACCCCTACCCTCCCATCGGCTGCGTAATGCTTGGCTTTGTTAGGGCTTCGGGCCAGTCCGCCCTTGTTGGAGAGTTACGGTCAGGTGGTGAGGCCGAGAGACCGCCTAACAGCTGCGATCATACCTAGCACTGACAGCACTGTGGCTCAGTCTAGGGGTGAGCAACAAAAATAGAGGTAATACAATGAACTCCCCTGAAAATACTGAATACAATTTGATCAATTTACCTTTTAAAATCTCCTAGAAAATTTTATATTCTCTGTGAAATTTTTACCTTGAAAAATAAATTACCTAACCTATTATCAAAATGTAGCTAAAACTATATCGTTTCTGGTGCCATTAAGGTAATTGTGATAAAGTTAATGAATCATTAATAAAATGCTTACATTAATCTTTTCAAATGAACAATTACTTTGGATTTTCAAACAATCGCTTAATAATCAATCAAATGTTTTATTTATTTATTTTACGTACAATGAGTCAGTGGCTGCAATAATAATTTGAAAAGTATTAATCATGGGTTTCAATTCCAGATTATTTAAAGAATGAATGTTGAAATTTGATAAAGTTACAGCAAGAAACTATTCGTCCATGTATGATTTCACTTGAACTTTTACATAATTGAACAATTTTAATATATTTTTCTCATAACAACAAATTTTTAAAAATATTTCTACTTTTATAATTTTGCAAATAAATTATTCTAATTGTCCAAGAAGATTTTTAGCTCTCCTGGTTCTATTGAAATCACTTAGGAGGTATTGCCTGGCCACCAGCGATATGGCGAAAAAATATTAAAAATGCTATATGTCCGGGAGGGGGTGGGTTAATTTACCCCCCCCCCCCCGCGTTTCTTTCGCTTTCTACACCTTTTCCACTTTTATTTGAGGAAGCGTTAATTGTAATTCAGATTAATAAGTTGTATTTGAGAAACCGTCAATTGAAATTCAGATTAGTCAAACAACCTAATGCGTGGTTGTTCGATGAATTTGTACTCAGGCAAAACTAAGAAGCAATACAATTTGTGGATCTGAATTACAATTTACTGATGCTTTCTCAAATACAATTGACAAATCTGAATTTCAATTATCGCTTTCTCAAATACATGTTACCGTTTCTGAAATAAAACTGGAAAAGGTGTAGTGTTGACTTGAGTATTTAATTTAGCAATAAAGTTGTTCAATTTTCTCTACCATGGAAATAAGTCACGCGCCGCCACTGCATTTAAAGGCGTAAGCCAATCCATTAGGCGGGCTGGGAGTACCTTCAAAATGAAAAAAAAACCTTTTCAAACTTATCTAATTCTAATACACCAGGTACTAAAGGTACTCACAGAAGGTCGTGCCAGAAATTATTCAAGAGCGAATTCAGCCAAAGTTCATTAGGATGGGGGGGGGGGGTAGTTACGCCAAACTAAGGTACATTTTTAAAATTTGTAGTAATATTAGTTGTTCATATAATATTTTTCTCATTAAAAAAATATATCAGGGAAGGTAATCATGGAGGGTTAGATTGCTCCATTAACCCTACCTGATCAGTTCAGGCATGATCGTGTGTAGGCACCTTACGATACTGCCAAAAGTTTTTTAGATACTTTCTGGATACTTCGAAGTTAGAACTATATTTTTATATTATGGAATATATTATTTCGGTCCTATTCCACAGATCTGCAACTTTTCACTTTGCATTTTTCAAATTTTATTAAGTGTAAAACAAATTCGTTCCTTTAAATTTTGTAAATTGTGGGGTTTGAAGTTTATTTTATACTTTTAAATATTCAATATACATAATTATATTAAATGTTTTTAAATAAAATATAACTTTTAAAAATATTACAAGTCACAGCATATGAAAGTATGATTCTATTTTATTATAAAAATTTTAAAATGATGTTAATTTAGATTTTATTGTTAATTAAATTTTATATTACACCAGTAGATATTGTACATAGAACATTCCTGTGGTTAGTTAAACGTTTCTTTAAAAATATTAAATTCGAGAATTTAACGAAAAACGACAGTTTCCACAGAAATAAAAACCAAAAAAATTTGATCCCTAATAATTTGTGAAAATAATGTTGTGTTTTTGGTTAAAATAATTAATTAGCATTTCTTGGTTATTCTAAATCATTTAATAACAACATTTTTCTTTAAAATAGTCGCTAAGTTATCAAAAAATGTCATTTTGTTCATTATTAACCAGTGGTTAATAATGGAAAAATTGTTCACCACTAGTCGAAAACGTGTCACTTCTTGAGCAACTAACCTAAGTAAAAATGATAGCCTATATCAGGGGTGGGCAACCTTTTGTATAACAGGGGGCCAGAATAATATTTACGTTTCGTCCGCGGGCCTTAGTATAGTTCAATGAATATCTTTAGCTTCGACGTAAGATTTATATACACCTACACCTCCAAATTTGTTTATGCTATTTGGATAACACATAATCTATATATATAAAAATGGATGTATGTTTGTATGTTCCCTATAGACTCCTAAACCGTTTGACTGATCGGAACCAAATTTGGCACAGTTATTATGTAGGTCCCTGCGTATGTTTTTGTATTGAAATAGTGCAAAAATTCGCAAAGGAAAGTTGATTTTGAGTAGCCTGCCTTCCTTTAAGGAATCTCGATAATCCATTCATGATTATGCGCATGAATGGATTATCGAGATTCCTTAAAGGAAGGCAGGCTACTCAAAATCAACTTAAAAAACAATAATGAATGCTGTCAAGCTGTCAGCCGATTGACAATGCAAATACGCGTGCACGTGCTTTACGTTTCTATTTCACCAATCTTAACCAAATTTGGTGTAGAAGTTACGATATTTACAACGCTACGAAAAACATAGGCTACTTTAGAACCTTGTAGTGAGGCCGAAGGCCGAACAACCACATCTGACACGGTTTAGATGGCTAAAGGCGGCCGGTAGGCCGACTGTGCCACCTAGTTATTTTAATAATACGCGAAAACTTAATTCGCGTTAAAGGGAATTTTGCTTCGCGTATAAAAAATTCAGGTATCAAAATCTAATTCGCGTTATTCTGAATTCGCGTACATCGAACTCGCGTACATGGAGGGTCTAGTGTACTTTTCAATTTACGTTTTACAATACTTTTTAATTTAATTTAAATAAGACGAATTATATCGAAAATTAAACTGTAGATCTCTCCTTTTTCCTTATGTTAGGTACTAACCTAATCCGTTTCTTTAAAATGTTTGTTTTTGAAAATATTTATTTATTATTTCTTCTAAAGATCTCGCGGGCCGGATTAGAACTTTACGCGGACCGGAGTTGGCCCGCGGGCCGGAGGTTGCCCACCGTTGGCCTATATGACTAGTAGTGGAAAATAGTACATTATGCACCAAGGTAGCAAAGTGACACTTTTTTGGCCCGAGGGTAAAGGATTGTTTACACGAGGCGCCAGCCGAGTGAAACAATTACCCATGGGCCAAAAGTCACTTTACTACCGTCGTGCATATACTGTTTTTTGCCATTCCGAGAGGTAAAGTAGGAACTTCGCCAGTTTAGAAACTTAAAGCAAAAATTTAACGCTTTTTTTTTATAATACCTACACGTGGTCGATAAATCGCAAAATAGCACTAGTAATATTACCAACTATACTACTAAAAATTACTAAGAAATAGCAGTTGGCACCCCTGATTCTACCAATGCCATTGATTCCAATGCTTCATTTCATTTAAATTTGTGCCTTTGAAAGAGCAACACGTACCATGAGCGAGAACGTAGAAATTGCCGAAGCAGCGAAGATGGCGTTGGTGGAACTGTTGCCGGCAAAATCAAGAAAAGTTTACCAAAAACAGTACGACGCTTTTGTGCAGTGGTGCCAGAATAAAGAATTGCCAGATTATTTTAGTGAAGACGTGTTTTTGGCATTTTTTTACGAGAAGGCTAAAACGTTGAAGTCATCGACCTTGTGGTCGCACTATTCCATGGTTAAGGCCGTTACTAAACTAAAGTCACCAGTCATCTGGTGACTTTATTTCCCGCTCACCCCCCTATTTTTTAACTTTACTTCCGCTCACCCCCCTATTTTTGAACTTTACTCCCGCAGGGTAAAAAAGTGCCCCTTTACGCCCGCAAACCGGGGTAAAAAGTGAGTACTTTACCCCCGGAATGGCAAAAAATATATTATGATAAAATGTATCTCAAAGCAGTGGCGGCTGGTACCGGGAAGGCGACGGGGCGCCGCCCTCCCAAAAACAATTTTATTTGTAGCCCCCCCCTCAAGCAAACACTGTATAACCTACTGATCTGCAGTAACATTATGCATTTTAGGGTTTTCCTTTGAAATTATTTGAGTTTATATCTTTGATGTAACCCCCCCTTCCCTACTGTTGACAGTTACCCAGGGTAATTTCGGTTTAAATTTTCGATATGAAAAATTTTGCATGAACAATACGAACAAAATACTATGATCAACCCCTGCTTAACCCCATATGTAGTAGTTTACGACATAATTAAATGTTTATTTCGGAGGACGCCTACGTACAATTGCTAATGAATAGATGGATCACAAAAAGCATTACGGGTTCAATAAATGTAAATGTAATAGTCTACCCTAATAATATTAAGCAAGTTTCGCCTTATCTGTATCACAAATATGTTACAATCACTCGGTGCGATTAATTTCTGTAATTTCTGTTTACATGAGATCAAATCCAGAACTGCGCAAAAGTGGAAATTAATTTCAAAACTTTCAAAAAAAAAGGGATGTTTTGTTTTGAAATGGATCATGAGCCTGAGCTGTCCAATTGTTAAAATTTTCAAAATTAGCCGCCATTTTGTATCAAAAAGGAAATCTTGTACTATGCGTTCTCAGTAATTACATTATATATGGACTAACCGGGAAAACTCTTAATTTAAATAAAAATTAATTTCAATATTAAAAACGTTAAACTAATAAGCTAGGGTTCCCGAAGATATTTTAACCCTGGAGCTGTAATTACGTCCCGACCTCGGCACATAATAATATTATGTACAGATATTTATTGGGACGCTAATTTTTTTTATACAATCAATTTATTGTTCCATCCGACTTTTCAAAATTTTGACGACGGCTTGCGGAATTTCTTAGCGTGATCAATTGATGAGATTCTGAAAAGTCTTCAAAATCTAAACTACTTCGGAAAACGCAATCGTGATAATAGGCTGCACCAAAAGTTTGCGCGTTATTTCACAGTAATTTAATATTGGCGTAAAATGTAGCAAACTCGACATAGTATACGATCGTATCCTACTTATTTTAAAAAACTTACCCAAACCCGTTTTTTCTTTGAACAGTAAAGGTGTGTTAAAACCGTATCTTTGAAAATATGCAACGTTAAGTTCTGCACCGTGCATTTCCTTAATTATATTGTGAGACGAAAATTTAGGATCCTCTAATTTATCCTGTAAGGAAAACGACCTTCTTCCTTCGATATCTTCATCTCCTAGCGCCCAATCTTCGGAATATAATTTTTTTTGTTTTCTCTCCCTCTGCAAATAAAAAACACTTGTGTAAGTTTTTCAATCGAAAATCGTCCGCACTAAATTTAATAAATGTTTAATTATTGAAAAATAAAATTGCAGTGTCGACACAAAATATTTATGTAAATCGGGAAATTTAACTGGCGGAAAATTTATTATTTTTTGTATCATCAAAATTTTGTATAATATTGACTCACAATAAATTTAGAAGCAAAATAAATCAATACAATCCATGAGGGTGTACGTAGGACAAATTTAATCAAGTTTATCTAAATACACAACGTTATGCGACAAAAATGAGTAAAAAAATGTTAATACAATATAACGTACCATACGAGATACGTAATTTTCTCGGGAGGACAAAGGGAAAATGCTTCTACCTCCGTGCGCCATGTTAAACCACTGCTTTTTGTTTAGATTTTCCGGAGAATGAAAGCTCACGGAGTTTGCGCTCAGAGCGCGACAACCTTTTTAACTATAATCGACCACAAAAAAATATCAAAATTACAATAATTAATTTCGATTGTTCGTAATAATATATTAAGAAAATTCGATTTTCCATACCGTCTCCTCGATCGACCAAAGAGCCGTCGTGATCCCGGTCGTTCCCGTTTCCCGGAGTAAATAATTTAATATCGATAAATTTTAAATGAGCCATAGGCAAAATGTTTGCAAAAATTCATAAACTACATCGTAAACTGGAATTTGTGGAAAATCAAACAAGCCGAAATAAACACCAATTTTGCGATTTAGTTTTGCTTGTATGTAATGCCGTTATCGACATGATAATAATTATTTAAACTAACCACAGACATAAACATTTGAAGGAGCTTGTGGATGGTCGATACAAAAACCACATTTTGACAAACCTAAATATCGAAATTTATTATACGACACCGTCAGTTTGTCAGTGCAAGAGCCCAATAATGAATATCGAGCCAAAACCTTCACGATTATGTGGGATTATAGTCAATACTTGAAGAGATGTTTTTCCGAATACTTATTTACATACTAGTTCCACTTTCCGCCTTTTTTAATCACGTAGTTTAAAAAGCGAAGGGGGGGGGACATCTATAATGTCGTGCATTAGAGAAATTGCGAGTGGATTTACGTAACTTTTTAATGTTTTAATTTCAATTCCATGTGTTGGCAAAGTAACTTTCAGGATAATCACTTTAACAAATGAATAGTAAAACTAAAAATTTTCGTAATGGTAAACTCCGCACTAAATAATTCCGCATAGGCGGGCGTCTATGTTAATTCTACGCTAAACGCGCGCGTTTTCCGCACTACAAGGTTCAATTCCGTTTTAGTAGAATGTTTTCTTATTTGGTGTCTCTAAACTTTTTACGTTCTCTCGGTAACTCTAAGAGCTGTTTTACATTACACTAAATTTTTCAGGACTGAAATTTTTAGTCCTAAAAATGCAATGCGCGCGCCGAATTAGGACGCTGACAGCAAGAATTTAGAACATGTTCTAATTTATTGTTGTTAGCGTCCTGATTCGGCGCGCGCATGATGTAAAATTAGTTTCATAATTTAAAATTCAAAATTCAAAATTCTTGGTAATGGCAAAAGGTTGGTAATGCATCTTTTCATATACCTACTATATAAGTAGGTATTGTTAACAGTTGTTTTATTATCCCAACCCTCACACCCGAGATTTTATTTTATAAGAGTACAAGCTTCTTATAATTTTACAAAAAAAATAACAAACGCGAACAAATCATTGGAAGTTTAGTCCATAATCGCTTTTTTTTTAAAGTTTGATTTTTTGGTTTTGCAAGTAACATTGTAATAATTATGCAGCACATAATTTTTTTCTTTTGCTAATTTGCATTTTTATTTAATTATTTTAAATCACTTTTAAACACTTACAAACCAATCGACATTATTTGACAATTTACCTAATGCGCGCGGCGCATATTCAGTCGCTGAAAAAGTTAAAATTGTCAGGTTGTAGTTGCAAACAGGAAAGTATTACAACAAGTTTTCTATCATCCTAATTCGGCGCGCGCATTGCATTTTTAGGACTAAAAATTTCAGTCCTGAAAAATTTAGTGTAATGTAAAACAGCTCTAATATATTTAAATTTTATATTGTTTTCCTACTGATGGGTTAGGCTTGAGGCACAACTACTTAAAACGTTACCAAGTACTAACTATAATATTGTTAATGTAAACTGAAGCATTTGTTTGCTTTGTTTAATTTAGAAATGTATTTACCGACCTGTAAAAAATGACTGACAGGGATAGACAACTCTATAGAATTATTATGTATCTTGAGCGTTACTACTATATTTACATTGATACAGACGGTATTAAATTAAATTTATTTATTACTTTCGAGTAAAAGTAAAAACAAGGTTGACAGTGCGTCGAATCACGTGTCATATTTGACTGCTTCAGGTGCCACCTATGATTTACTTCACTTCAAACGGCCAACCCTTACAAGCACTAGTGTTTTGGTGTGGTGATAGGGAGTCGAATTGCGGGCCCAAAGTTCGATACAGTTTCTTAAATTATACGCGATTCGGATGGGCCTATATAAAGATGATCACGTATAGAACGTACCTAAGTAAAAACCCCTGTCTTGTAATTCAACCTCTGCGGTTCACCCCGACTTGCACGTCGGAATCTGACACACTATGATATATTATGTCATATAGTCTTTGGTGTAAAAGCCACGAGCTAATTTACCATTTTGGATCTCGTTTGCACTAAAATGTTAATAGTGCTGATGTGATCCATTTAAATCAGGTTAAATAGTGGGTGGTTTAGAAGTTCAAGGGTCAGAAAATTTTTTGTTACTTTTGCAGAATATGTGGACGCTATTCTTTATTAACAGCTTATCGATTTTAACGTGACACTTAAAATATAGCTGCGTAGTCGTCTTATATTATAACATATCTTTCGCCTCTATTATCTTATTGTTCTATGTTCCTATTAATTGTTATGATTAGTTCTTCGCTGAGATTCCTCATTTGATGGCCACTCCATAACAAGGGGATGGATGGATGGGTCAGGTCAAAAACGGAATGGGATAATAGTAAAAGTGTTCATAATATTATATATTACTATCTTATTGTTTTAATAATGCTATATAATGAAACACATTAACCACAATAATAACAAGCATAAAAGCATTTCGATTATGTTGAAATGTTAAATTAATCTAATATAATAAATTTAACTATATTTTAGTAATATCACTTATAAATATTTTCATGGAATATTACATTACCTATTTAATTCTCACAAATTATCACAAATACTCTGAAAGAATATTTAAATGCATTAATAAAAAAACATTTAAATAATATATGAGAATGTTGTGATGATTATATTTTGGTCAGTTCACATCATAAATCACAAAAAATGACAGTTGTCACCCAAAGTATTAAATAGAATTGTTAGATAGCAGTCAAGACACAAATTCAAGATTTCCATAATAAATAGCGCGTTTCGACCTTATCCAAGTAATGCGAAATTCATCTCTTCAGATTCATATTATCGTGAGTTAAGCAGAAATTAATTTAGCATCCCCAAGAAATACATTCCATTCGCGCCCCAGTAGTACCGTTCAAACCTGTTTTCCTTACTCCTCATAATAATAAAAGCCAGCTATTTAATCTTGCGTGCGAAGGGGATTCACGCAGGGGAAGCGCTAGTCAAGGGAATCCCATTCGCAACAGAGATTAAGAGGCGCTTTTGTCTCGAGTTGTGTATACTATTTTATGCAATCCTTATAACATCCGAAAAGGAAAATTGGAATAAACAGATACAAATTAAGAGTATATAAATTGGATAGGCTATTACAGTAGCGCATTACAAACGATAAGAGCACATGCGCATAAGCGCTCCGGTGACATTCAACGCCTACACGCCGATAAGAATATCTGAATGCAAACCAATAAGGGGCCGTCCATTAATTACGTAAGGATGATTTTTGTAATTTTGGACCCCCCCGCCACGTAAGGGTACGTAAGATTGTGGCAACCCCCCCACATCTTACGTAAGGATTATTTAAAAGGAAATTAATTTTGACCCCCCTCTCCGCCCCTTATATTTATAAAATATGAATAATAATATATTATACTAGCTGGCACAGTCGGCCTACCAGCCGCCTTTAGCCGTCTAGACCGTGTGGGATGTGGTTGTTCGGCCTTCGGCCTCACTCAAGAGTATCGCAGGCATACGTGTAGACCGTGGTTTTACGGCCTTCGGCCTCACTCCAAGGTACTAAAGTAGCCTATGTTTTTCGTAGCATTGTAAATAACTTCTACACCAAATTTGGTTAAGATTGGTCAAATAGAAACGTAAAGCACGTGCACGCGTATTTGCATTGTCGATCGGTTGACAGTTTGACAGCATTCATTATTGTTTTTTAAGTTGATTTTGAGTAGCCTGCCTTCCTTTAAGGAATCTCGATAAACCATTCATGCGCGTCCCTATGGGACGCGCATGAATGGATTATCGAGATTCCTTAAAGGAAGGCAGGCTGCTCAAAATCAACTTTCCTCTCCTTTGCGAATTTTTGCACTATTTCAATACAAAAACATGCGCAGGGACCTACATAATAACTGTGCCAAATTTGGTTCCGATCGGTCAAACGGTTTAGGAGTCTATTAGGGAACATACATACACACATACATCCATTTTTATATATTTAGATACCTAATAATAAATACAAAAATTTAAATTAAATTTTTATTTACATAGATGAAAAACCGTTCGTAAAGATCACCAAAGTTTGATGCCATTTTCTATAATTCACACTATTATGCCACTATGTTTAATGATTTTTAAGTACTATATATTTCAATATATGATATTTCCATTATACCTGGATATAATTACCAACATAAAAAGAAAAAATTATATTAGATTGTTAAATTTAATTTAAAAAAATATTTTAAGAAACTTACGTAAGGAATACGTCGGACCCCTCCCCCCTACGTAAGGGTCCGTAAGATATCCAATACCCCTCCCCCCAAAAAACCCTTACGTAATTAATGGTGACCCCTAACGCAATTTCTTACAAGGAAACGATAAAAAAATCCTAACGGAAGATAAAACATAGCACGTGAATTCATATCATGAGGTCTTGGGTTTAATGACACTGTGGGATTAAATTTACTAATAAACGCAACTTTGGACTGAACAAGGTCATTACGAACCGCAAAAGTCGTCATAAAACGATAATTTCCGGCATAGGATTGCATAAAACATTTTTTATTTCTCATTTCGAAAGTTAATTTAAAATTTTATTAAAAATAAAAATTATGTCCAATGATTGAATTATGACAAACGAACAATACGAGGACGCGTTAGCCAAATGTAAACCCCCCGTCCTTAGGAAGATGGCTTCGAGCTCAAAAGAGAAATCCTCGACGAGAAAAAAGAGCTCATGATGCTATGAGAGTGTTTAATGATTGGAAACTTCGAACTTCCAAAATCGAAGGGAAGAAAAAGAGGCCGTAATATCATCCACGGCCCTACTAATCTCAACGACGAACTCGTAAGGGTAAATAAATTTGCAAACCTCGCACAAACCGATGATGAAGACGATTACCTTGGAGTAGCGCCTTCGAAGACGAATAAAACCCGCCACACCAACCCAAGCATCCCTTCCACATCTAAATCCCTAACAAACTCTCCTCCCGAAGCCTCAACAAATAAACCACGCCGCGCCGCTCATCTTGAAAGATGGCTCGCACAAGTCGACCAACTGCACCAGTCCAAAATCAAATACAGAAATGTTACCACGAGAGCATCTCCATCACGTTCTCCACCGCGAGCGACTACAGGGCGGTGTAAAAATTTGAAATTTGGACAGCGCAGCCGGTCGCTTCATCACACACAAACTCCACGCTGAAAATCCCCTAAACGTGGTCATTAAAGGCATCCACCAAGACCTGGACATCAGCCATGTAAGGGAAGACCCGGTCGGCCAAGGTTTTCCGACCGAATCAATCGCGAGGATGCACCGACGACGAGATAAGAAGCCACTTCTTCTACTAATGGCAACCAAAGAAGACTGAGAACAACAGTGCGATTTTCGAACTATTGTGCAAATCGAAAAATCGTGGGTCACAACCTTGTGACATCACGTCCATATTTATTAACAATAAAAATATTTGGTCATAAATTTTTATTAATTCTCAGCAGTAATCTTTTGCACAATATTATGCATTATGGGACTCGTGGGGGGGGGTTAAAAATTAAAAATTTGTGACATCATTTCGGGGGGGTTCTTACATTATGTGACCAAATGGGACAGGGGGGAGGGGGGTTTAGTTTGGTCCTAAATTGTGTGACATCATTAATGGACAGCCCCTAATAATACGGTGGATGCCGATGCCGTCACAAAAAAACACGAATAGTGGTGCCGTTATGTTTTAACAGTGCGGTACTAACTTCATAATTAGTTAGGTTAATAATCAATTTGTCTCATTAATTCGACGTTGGGAACATGCCCACAATATTATAATATTGTAAAATTACAGATCAGGTAAAGAAGGATAATTCTTTTTGCGTAAGATTTTTCATAAAATATCTGTATTAATTTTTAAAGATTTTGCTCGATAATACAATAATTATTGTACGGCACTGTTTTGTTTTCATGTTATCCATAACCTCCAAACGTTTAAATTGACACTAAACAAATTTGTTCCGTCAAAAATAATTATTTATGGCACTGCATTGTTTTTAAGCCTACTGAATTTACACTCGTTCGACGTTTTAATATGCCTTCAACACTACCATTAGCAAGCTGAAAAACTCCGACCGCGATGACCTTCTAGCAGGTCCGGACTGGTAATAATTTAGTTACCTAGCAACTCCCTTGGGCGGCCCCACTGGAACTTTTACAATAAATTCAAAATATAGAAAATGCGGACCTTTCCCAGCATTTTCCCGCCACTCATGCGCATGAAAGGATTAACAATAAGATTCCCACTGTAAATACAGTGTGACTCGACTGTGACTATAAGTCAAGTTTTTTATTTTAAAATAAAATTTTTTGTTAAGAAATAAATTGACGCGTTTCCGCAGTGCGGCCTTTAGGCCGCACAACCTATGGACTCGCGTACTAGCAATAATATAAATTCAAATTAACATTATACCTTAAAAAAAAACATTCCAGAAGCAAACAAATCAATATTGTAATTAAAAGGCTTGCCAAAGAATTGCAGGGATTTCCACTAAATGAATATATTAAAAAGAAAACAATTCAAAGGATTTCCAAGGAATTCCAAATTAATGTGTCCAACTTTTTCGGAATATTTACCCCTAGGTCGGAACTATTCCTGCTACGTCCTCAAGAATGTTTAATCTTTTAAACTGGAAACAAAAAAGGTCCTCATTTCCAAAACAATTTTATAATGCAAAAGCGGTTTGGGGTTATCCATAATAACAAAATAAAAATCTTGTGTGCTGCGGCAACTGAAGATACAACCAAGACCGGTTTTGCATTAAAGAATTTTTTTGAAAAAAAGACGTTTTATTGACATTACGTTATGTAGTTTTTGTTATGGACACCATATTGGATTCCTACAATTTTGACCATTCACTTCGAGTAATTTTAAACCAATGAAAACGCCCTATTTGACATCTGTCCATATTCGCAATTACCTCGTTCCCGGGGCTGTAACCGCGGTGACAAGTACCTCAGTGCTGTTTTCGAACAACACCAGGAAAGGAAATTTTTTTGAATATTTCCCGAAAGAAGTTCAAAACACTTCAGATGAAGTCTGCAATATTTCGAAATTTGCCCCCAAAGCAAATACCGCAAAATAATTTTTGTTTTCTCAATTTACGGCTTTCGTATTTGGAATTTTAAAGCAGTCGGCAAATAATGACGCTATACGCGTACAGAAATTTTTTATGCTAAAATGCTACCCTGAAAATTACGGTGCCAGATCTCTATCTCATACTTTCTTCTTTTGTTAGGCCTAGGACCAGTGGCGTACCTAGGGGGGGGCGGTCCGCCCCGGGCCCCTTTACTAAGGGGGCCCCACCCAAAAATAAATAATTCCATGTTTCTCAAGTGAGCGAGCTCGTTCGTGGCTCAGTTGTTCAGAGAGCGTCGGTTTCGGAGCTGCGTTGCGTCGTGCTGAACGTCGTAGATTCAATTGTTCGAATTCGGGCTTTTACGATAAAACTTTTTATCAGTTTAACATTTTTAACAGTAATGATAATTGATGACCTCGGACTGCACGAGTTTGTTCCCTTATTCTATCTATTATTTCTCTGCACAGGGCAATAGCTTATGGAAGACGGTTAGATTAAGGCAAAAAAAGGCTAGCCACATTAAAAAGTTTTTTTTTTGAGGGTGAGGGGGGCCTCCAAAATAAATCCGCCCCGGGCCCCAAGTGGTCTAGGTACGCCACTGCCTAGGACCTGTGTTTACCAAGTTATTTTTACATCATACATAGGCAGTTTACTAGGCTGGCCTTCGATGTGCCTATACCCTTTTTTTTATTGTTAAGATGGCAAATCGTTAAAACAGGGGGATCGACGGCTTAACGTGTCTTCCGGACCACGGTATCTCATATCATTTACTAGATTCTTATGCAGTGCATTCTTATACCAAACACACTGTACATAAGTTTTCAAGTTCAAATAAACACGATGAATATGTTTAAAAATCATTACTACGAGTACTAAAGTTTTAAAGATTTTTATACAATAATTACATTCGCATTTAAACTAATAGACGCCCCTTTGAATTTCACCGCCCGGGTGCTGGGCACCCTTTGCTTGGCCCAATAATATGAGAGAAACCCACCACTTCGGCTATTCTAATTTAAGTTTTTCATACGTGCCAATTCTCATTATAGCTAAAAACCAGAGGTAACATAAATACAACTGTCTACTAAATCAACCCTTAAAAAGATAATAAAGCATAAATGTTCACTTGAGGAATTAATTATCTTGAACTTAAATTAGTATAATAAATCAACAAGGTTGATCTATGGTTACTTCTTTATAGTCTGCATTTACGCATCAATAGTTCCGTGACAGATGCTTCTCTTATGGATCGAACTACATAATAATTTTTTCTTTTTTATTAAGTACAATATCTCCGTGATGAACAGCAATTTGTAACGAATCACCGGAAATAACCAGTGGTGTAGTCGTAAAAAGTGACCTCTCCATAGAATACGCGAGAAAATTGTTTCTCAGTTTATGCCTGGTGGCGTAGAACACAAACGTTGACATGCGCAGAACGCGAGTGTCGACGTGCGCACTCACAGCACGAGATAAAACCGTCGAACACGTTATGATTTTATTGTTTATAAAATTTGCTTTATTAAATTTTTAACACCCCACCTCGCGTCGGGAGTTTGGCAGCGTTGCGCATAAACCCACCTCAAAATGTTTTTTTTTTGACAAGACACTAATCCCTATGCGAATCGTCCGTGATGTGAAAGCTGCTTTTCTCTCGCAAAAAAAGGCTATGTTTACACCGTAAACTGCTTGGTTCGGTCCGATCGGACTAAGAGGGAGGGGATAGTTCGATGCGACAAATTATAGTTCGCAAGTGGTTCGCAAGTGTTTACACCGTACACTAGAACCGAGGACCAAAATGTGTCATATAACACATAATAATAATTGTAATTAACCAACGGTTAATTTATAATCTACTTACTTGAAAGTAAATGACACTTTACACTTTACTTTTATAACCTATAAAAATTAAAAATGGGCGCATTCGGAATTAAAAATACTCGAGTGATGTCGAAAGTAGTCGAACACGTCGAACCATTGGTCGTATTTAGTTCAGTACTCATATTTTAGAGGACTGCACTAAAGCAGGACCAACTTAGTTCTATACGTTTACACCACGCGGACTAAAAATATAGTTCGGTACGGCTTTAGTCCGCGTACCAAGTGTACGGTGTAAACCAGGCCCAAAGATTCGTGATTTACGAGGCAGGTAGCAGCACTGGTACCTTACCAAATAATACCGGTACGATTTGAACTCTCAAGTAATAAAACAGTGGCGGAACATCACGGAAGAAATGGAATGTAACCTGTCCAACTAAATTTTATGGAATTTGTTATTGCTCCTAAATTTTTGTTAATAATAAATAGTTAATAAATTTAAATAAGTACCACTAACTTTTTTCATTTTTGGAAATCTTGGATGTATCTACGTATTTATAAATTATTTATCTTTTTTTGATAGATTTTTATTGTATGCGCCAGCAGATTCAAACCAAAACGATTGGGCCTCCTACGGGAGAGTTGATCGGAAAAGCTCTTGTTCCTAGGGCAAGAACAAATTCTACAAAAATGTATAATGGACATGAATATGTATTTTAAAAATTTTCAATTTCATACGACTGATTTACACAAAGCATAGGTAGATAAAGTTATGGTTAAGTAACTGTTGTATATGTACTAGAACCGCCAGAGCCTTTCACTTTTAATCAAAATTTGCCTAAGACCGGTGAAGGGGGATTTTCGAGAAGATTGCTTAAAAATTGATAATCTAACGGGTGTATTGAGAGATTTTTTTTTCCCTATTGAACTTGATGAAATTTTGTCAACCAAAATTATCTATAACCCATGTACACAGTACATACAATAGTTTGGTTTATACACTGAAAATTATATTACTAAATAATTAGCGCGTAATTTCTATGGAAGTGCGGCCTAAGGCCGCACTGCAACTTAAGTTAATAAACCATTGGGTTTATTAGAATATGGGCAGAATAACTACTACTATTTTATTATTAAGATATTCGGTTTTTTAGCGTCTTGAGACTTGGTTAAATTCCCTGCCACCGTATTGAAAACGTACAAAAAGAACCGGGGGGATTTACAACTTATCAATATTTTTATACAGTTCATGCCGACTAAGGAAATTTTTGGCCATATATTATGTAACCTGGATCGGCAGGTGAGCGAAAAATCCTTTTGTATAAATATAGTACACTACGGGAATCGAACCCGCGAATCTGAGCCGAGATGTTAACAGCTCGGTTACATAGTGTATTTTCTCTTTAAAATCCTACGCATCCCTTTAAAATTATTATGATCGATTTTACGTTTTATTGGAGTTCTAATTCATAATTTGAACATAATATAACAAATTATCGCTATCATTCATGCAACCGGTGTTTCCCATATTCCATACAGTTTATTATGAATTATGTTCTTACGTATACGCGGGTCATATAAATAATGTCGCGGGCCATCAGTTGCATAGCTCAGGGGTAGTTAATCAACTAGCCTACCCATGCACATAACTCGTGTGGCGATTTATCGTAGCAGTGGTAGGAAGAGCGAGGGATTCTTTAACAATTATTTATAAATAATAATTAATAGTAATCATCATCAAATTGTTCCTCGTTAAAATTACCTCAAGGTTAAGAACCACCGCTCTACCAGCTATCGTAATTAACGTCACTTGTTAGTATCATTTGGTCAGTGCAGTGGCGTTGCACAGGATGGGCGACATGGTTTAAGAAGAGCCAAAAATGTGATCATTTAAAAAAACCTTGTGATTTCTATATTTCGTTAACATATCAAATACAGTAGAACTCCGTTAACTGAGCAGAACCTTCCGTCTTGAGCTGAAATTTGATCGACGTGTATATTTGAGTAACCGAATAAACTACGCAAAAGTCCCCCATCGGTTTCTTGCCTAATTGGGGATTTTAGATCCACCATTGCGGTTGTTCGCCTATAACTTTCTTAATATCAGTTTTACAGAAAATTCTCATCAGATCAAAATTGAAGAACATAAAATTCTCCACCACATTGAATTTTTCAAAATTTGCTTGCATTGTACGATTTTTGAAATAAAAATTAGTTCCAGAAAGGCTAAATATGTTTTATTTTAAAGAGTAAAATTTTCTTCATAAGCTTCAGTAAATTTTCAAATATTTATTTAGTAGAGAATTTTCTGTTCTTAAAATTTGGTCTGACGATAATTTTTCCTAAAGTAGTAATTAATCGAGTTATAGGCGAAAAAACAAGGAGCAACTAAACTCCCCAATTGGGGAGAATCCGGCAGGGAACACTCAAATAAACATCTCTGGCAAATTTCAGTTTGCCCGGATTTTTTGGAAGCTTGCCTGGAGCAAATCATTTGCATATTTTTTACTTTTATACATTTTTACGGAAATTCTGTGTAAATTAAAATTAGTCGATGTTCTACTGCATCGAAAAACATTTTTTTTAACTAAAGGTAATTTATAATAAAAATACGACGAATAGAAATAAAAAGTGTAACCAAGATAAACACAATCTCTCGTGTCTTCCGCAATTTACTGAGGCATATAATATATTCCATAGAAATACCCATACGTAAATAGGCCATGAACAAATAATAAGTACGTATAGATATATTTATTAGCAATAAAAACCAGTAAAAAAAACTACTAAGCAAAGCAGGCTTGTTTGCATGATAACATTGTAGAGTACCACTAGTTTACATGGAATCGACATTGATAAATTTGGAACTGTCTCCCTGGTGAGGCAGATCGGGCTGGACCCTCCCTTTAGGTCCCACCCTAGCTACGAGGTTCAAATGTTAACCGCTCTAAAGGTAACCGTTCACTTAGAAGTTGAGCAAAATCTGAGCATAATTCCCCAACCTGATATAGGCAGCCCTGGGGTTAAATTGCGGAAACTTTTCTCCAATATTTAGTTATTTGAAACCCATATGAAACAGTACGTCCCCTATAAGCAACCATCATAGTTTACATTTAGTTTACATCATGTTTACATTTTAAAATCTGTGTTAAAACAAATAAATCTGAAGAAACCAATATTAACCAATCTAAGAACGTCGTTTTTGCTTGAAGAATAAATTATCTGTTAGGATCATATAATATTCAACTTGGTGCCTCCTTGTTGATAAAAACGAGTCTTTCAGTTCAGTTCAAAATAAACGAAAAATATTCACTTACCTTTATTTTTCATGTACCTACTTAAATAAAAATCGAGATGCAAAAATAACATCAAACAGCTAAAGCTACTTTTTAAAAGTAGCTTACCCAACTCTAATTTTAGTCTTGTGCTTTGAACAATATGATTTAATGCTTGACAAGAAGGTTAAGAGTACAGTGGCAGATTTCTGTTGTGTAAATTATTGTGACTAGGGTTACGTCTCGCCTCTAATGCATTAATGTATTATATAATATAAGACCGGTCATCAGCTTAAGCGGCTAAGTGCGTTGCTGCTGATATTGAATACCTAGTTCGATTCCGGAAAGGTCGCCTGTACTTGGAATCAGGCACGGCACTTGAAGCAGATTACGCATAGGTAAACAAAATTTTGATAAACCTCACATTAGGGGGCGAGAATCGCTTACAAGTGCCAGGCGATTCTCGCTTTGAAAGATTTTTGACCCACCCTTCCCAAACCGTTGATCTTATTCATTCATTCATACATCGGTTTATGACGTTCACACCGTCTTCCGATTTCCCTGTCTGGGCTCGTTGCGCGTTGAAACTGTGTGACTAGCACAGAGGACCTACAGCTTAACGTGGATTCCGAACCACGGGAATAGACGATTTTTACATCGTCTACTCGACCAGGGAAGTTTTTGAGCCATATATAATGTTACCTGTGGCCAGCAGATAGACATTTGGTGAGCGAAAAATCCTTTTATAGATAGCACGTATGAACCTATTCATACTTTATTAATTTTCCCCACAAATACAGGCTAGTTTCAAAGTTTTAAGACCTAAACTATCCGCCTAGCTTACAAGAATCTTACAATTTTACGACGGTATTTGCTTTGACCACCATTTACACAATTTTCCACTATTAAAAAAAAATGAAAAAATGAATAATTGAGATTTATACGAAATTACATCCAGTAGGACCAACGTAAATCAAACTCGATCAAGTTCTAAAATTATTTTTGCTTCCTTCAAACATTTAATAAGTATAGAAGATGATTAAATTAAAATTTTCAAATATCTTTTTAAATAAGTTTGTGAGGTGCAATCTATGCATTCAAATTGTAACTACTGTTTTATTTAATTTTCTGACAAAATTTTATAGAACAAGATTATTTGAAAACCGCCAATCTTACGAAAAAAAAACTGAAGAGACCAGTTTTGATCATCTAATCGTTTCCTAGACAACTGATTTTTTTGACAATTTTCATGTCGGTATAAAAGTAATTCCAATATCACCAAAAACACAGGTAGAGAAGGTCGGAAGGTTCGACGAGGATTGAACCGGAAAAGTGTCATTTATTCGTTGGGACAAAGGGGGGGGGGCAAAATGGGGCCTCAAAGTGATTTTCAAATTTGAGAATTCGTTTCGGAGAGGTGGGGAATGGATGAACATAGGGACACTATTTTTTTTTAATTAAATTTTTTCCGGGGTTCCGTGAAGTTGCTCCGTGCTTTTTATCGTTTTTCGACGCTTACGGAGGCTAAAGGCCGACTGTTGAGGATTACTTATACCATAATTCTAATGCCGTTGTCTGTGGGCACAAATTTTGTAATATTTTTTTAAAGGAAATTTCAATTTTGAATTTCAACTTTAGGCAACCTTTGTTGAAAGGAATCCGTTTTGCAATTTTTTTTTACGTTACAGGATACGTTTTACATTTAATTTCATATCATATTTTTTATTACATGGCGATTCTGTTCCCACATACAAGTTGGATGCCGAAGGCCGACCCGTATTCTTAAAAACAATCGGGAAGTCGTAGGGCCAGTGCCCAAACTTGCTGGAGGTGCAACAGGTTGCATATAGGGCGAAGGGGGCCCTTAAATGGAATCGACATAAAAAAAACTCAAATTTAGTCACTTTTCCATCTCGTGGAAAAATGTACTAAAAATGTATTTAGTCCATTTATTAGGCAGATAAATATAGAGCGCAATTTTGAATACTGTTAGGGTAAAATGCCTGTAAGGGTAATAAATACTATTTTAGATGGGATTACGATTGATAGGTGCCATGAACCATAACTACATAACTGTCTTTTGGCGCACCGAAAAATATTGTCTTCTAAACATCTGCATTTTATTTTACACTTCCATTTTAAGAATATAAATCAATTCTGTCTTGTCTCAAGACTTCAAGACAAAATCAAGACTTCAAGATATAATTTTTACAAGATTTGTGAAAATAATAATTTATTGTGAAGAAAGCAGAATTTTCGGATTTAGTGCATCACAAGTGTCGGAATTACGAAATAAATTATGTTTTGTTAAAATATTGCACATTTAAAAGTCAAGTCAAAAATGTTCTAAACCATATTTCAATTTAAAAAATCAAAATTAGTCCAATAGGAAATTAATGTCAATTTTGAACAACTGTAGATTTAATTTATTGTAAATGTGTAACTTTTAATTTTAATGCGTTAGAACTTGAAAATTCTCGAAAAATCGCCTAGGGCACTTTTTTCCCGGAAAAGTTACGGCATCGCGCATGCCGACCCGTATTCTCATCAAGCATCGATAGGCTAAAGGCCGACAAAAGTCTACATTCGACTATGGAAACAAAAGATCGAGTGTATTATGATTTTTATAGGGGAAAAATATTAATTGTACGCACCCTGGTGGCTGTAATATCAACTAAATATTTGACGTCTTAATTAATTAAAATTATTTTAAAAATCAATTAAAATACGTTAAATTTATTTTTTAAAAAAATTATTTATTTATTACTTAGTTGTAATCGTTCAAAACCAAATCAAAGTATTTCTGAGCGAGGTTATATCATTAGCGTGACGTCACGTTGATGTTGCTTACAGCGCACCATCGTTAATATTTCTCCCCTATAAATTAGAGTGGGGAAATAATAGTAAATTTGTTTCCGATTTATGTAATAAAACTGATTTCCATAGAATTAAAACAATAAATGGGTAAAATTTGAAATGCAATCTTTTTTATAATTGCACATTTTTGAATGCCATAAACAAAAGATTTCTATAGTAAATTTCTCAATAAAAAATCAGTTTATTGAGAACATTATTTAATCTTCTATTTTATGTTTCAGTTATATTTATAAATTATTTGTAATTAAACTTGTAATATTTTCGTCGGTGAAAACGCGACGTACATTCCGCCCCCCCCCCCCCCCATTGCGAATTTTTTAATGAAAGTAGTGTCAATTTCCATAAAAATCGTTTGTGTCACACGCACCGCGAAGTTATTCTTTGGTGGGGGGGGGGGCACCATCACGGCAGCCCCCATCACAATTTTTTTTAATGAAATTGGTGTCAATCGATACAGAATCGTTTGAGCTACAATGCGATTCCATCAAAATCGTTTGTATTCCAAAGGCTTTTAATAAAAATCCAATTCTTTAGAAAAATTTTGGGAGAGGCTGTAAAAATGCTTTTTTTAAGATATGATTTCTTTAATAAAATAAATACTAATCGATAGAGAATCGTTTGAGCTCCAATGAGCTTCCATAAAAATCGTTTGTATCCCCAAGGTGAAAAAGTTAGAGCGTCGGTCCGAGCAAGTAGCGCGCAGAAGTTTTTAACATTAAAAAAGAAAACGAGCGCCATAGTCGATAAAAATAGTTTGCTAATCCATAGTACTGGTGTGAGATTTTTACCCATACGAATAAATTTACAAAATTTTTAATTAAATAAAATTTTTGAATAAAATTAGTGTCAATCAATTTGAGCTCCAATTAGCTTCCATAAATCGTTTGTACACCCCCCCTTCGGGTAAAAAAGTTCGAGCGTTTAAAAGATTGTGAAATCGTAAATTTTACTAAAATGGTCCAAGCAAGTAGCGCTCAAAATTTGGGCGTTATTGCTTATAGATAAATAACTTACGGCGTGATAATTTAAAGAATTTTATTTGTTAATAAAAAAGAAAATAGTAATAAAAGATATGTACAAATTATTTGTCACACAGTATACAACAAATGTCACTCAATTTCACACTTTTTCAAACGCTATAACTTTTTTACCTTTGGGGTACAAAACATTTTTATGGAAGCTTATTAGAGCTAAAACGAAGCTTAAACGTTTGACATGAATTTCTATAAATATTCTGAATGGGGGGGAGGGGGGGAAGTGTCACTCAATTTCACACTCTTTCAAACCCTTTGACTTTTTATCTTTGGAATCAAACGACTTTTATGGAAGCTCATTGGTACCATTTCTACAGCCCCCTCCCAAGTTTTCGTGGGGGGGGTTAAATGTACCTGAAAACGCACCCTTACATGGATATTTCCTCAATTTTTTCTAAGAACTCCACCGGGGTGTGGAGACTGATGGACGACTGTTGTGCATTACTGGATTCTCTTTAGATTATTAAATCTTATACATGATTTTTTTAAAATTAATAAGCATTTTAAATTTTTGTTTGTAAAAAGATGCTAATATAAATTTTGAAAAATTTGTATGTAATTGGAGGTGAGGAAAAAAAAGACTCACGCCAGGGCGATGAAAGAAAATGGACGTGGGTCAGAGTTTCTGCCAGTAATTTTAAAAAATTTGTTTTGATTAAAATAAAGATAAATTGAAAACAATTAAGTAAAAGTGTGTTTGATTAATTGGAAGTGGATCGGTTATGAAGAAAGAAGGAAAGTAATTGGAAATCAATAGTTTAATTTGCTAAGTTATCATAGCAATATAATATGGCGTTTATTAAGTTGACTTTAATATCCAATTGGGAGGTCGAAGGCCGACCCTTATTATCTTAAACCACTGGAAGGCCGACAAGTTAGACCCATGGTCGACTGTGTAGATCAACACTCGACTATGGAAACCAAAGGTCGATTTTAATTACATAGATATTGTTTAAGTTGCAATTTAAATTGATATTTCTTCCATTTTCTAAGGTTCCAAGATTGTGGAGGATGTAAATCAACTGTTTTCTATGTAGTGGTGCTGCGATAAGGAAAACAGTTTTTCAAATTATTTGTTTTAAATTACAGGATACTTTTTAGTTTTTTTTCCGTCATGGAATTTACTAAATTGAGGCCACAGGCTGATCCGCATTCTCATATACAATTAGGAGGCCGAATGCCGACCCGTATTCAGTAAGCCATTGAGATGCCAAAGACCGATCAGTGAAACCCATGGTCGACTGTGTAGATGGACACTCGAAAAAGGTTTATAAACAGCCGACAAGCCCATGAACAATCGGGAACAAACACGAGCTACGAAAATCAGCCAACAGGCCGATTTTTAACTGGCAGTAGTAGTTTAGTAGGCAGTAGTAGGCAGTAGGCAGTGGCAGTAGTTAATCTAGGTAAAGTAGGTATGGCAGTAGTTAATCTTTAGTTTCATTATTATTCACCGTTAAAAAACATACAAATAAATAAATCAAAAAAGGGCATTCTCAGCTCGTCCGCATCATTGGTACTGTGTGCAGCTTGTATTCAAATTTAATGTTAATTCTGTGTAAATTTTTCTGAAATATTAGGCTGGATTTAAAATTGGGCGAACATTGCTTTACAATAAGTTATTGTTTTCTGGGAATATTCTCTTTATTTTCTTGAAATACTCCCACTAAATCCGCTGTTGGATGGGGGGGGGGGGGAGGAACTCTCGCTACGTTATTGGATCTACATTAAAGATGTATTCGAGTTGAATTTTTCATACGAAAATAATTAATTCCAAAATTAATCAAGACGGAATTATGAACCTACAGTGGGTGTCACAAGTATTCGTCACTTTTCTACATTACCCGTAACAAAAAAAAAATAAAAAATGCAATTTAGAAACTATAAACATATCTATTTATGCTTTAACTTTTTCTTTTTAAAAAATTTCAAACACATTCGCTTAAAAAATCGCAATATTTTTTATTGTAATATTCACATTTTAAAGAAAAGGAACGAAAAATTGTTATAAATTTACAAAATATATTAAAATGCTTAGTTGATAATGGTTCTCATTCAATTATTATAAAAAAATGAACCCTAAATTTAGTGGCGGGAAAGTGGCACCTGAGCAGCAAAACACATTCAGAACTAATAATTTCGATTTTATGGCAAAATTACCTGTGGAAAATATTTTATAAATTATAAAAAGATTTAAATTTATAAAACAATATAAAAATGCTACGGAGAACTTTGGAATCGGATGATATTTAACGAATGGGACAAAATTTAATATTTTTGGTTCAGATGGCAGGTAATTTGAGTGGAAAAGGAAAAAATACAAAACCAAATAAAGGAAATGTAGGTATATCCTGCTATTAAGCTACAAAGAAAAAAAAAGAAGGGCTTATGCAAGTGCACCAAATTTCCATTTTATCGATGGTACGATGGACCACAAATCTCTGGTGTTCCGTACAAGGAACTTAAGTCAAAAGTAAAATCGTGGTAAAATTTTGGAATTCAGTCAAATTTTAATATATGCGCCCCCCCCCCCCAAAGATTCTTATCTTTTTGAAAATTTTAAACTATTATTAATTTATTGGGTTTTGTCAAGGTTTAGCGCCCCATTGCGATGGCGCCTGAGGCAAAGGCCTCAGTCGCCTCACCCTTGCTACGGCTCTGGTCCTCACTAGCTGATACCAGTCGTGAGGATGGAAAATTGGTAGTACATTCATTTTTTTCTCCTTTTTTTTTTAAACACTCATTTTTACAAAATCAGATCGCACAATGAAAGAACTCCACAAAAGATAGCAGTTGAATGACCAATGTAAATCAAAATTTTTGCATTCGAATAAACAAAATTGTTTGTATTGCTGTGGGAATCTGCATTTTATCAGTCTTCGTCAGCTAAGTAGTAAGAATTACGATAATGTACGATAAAACTTACCGGTAAAACGTTGATAACATTAAAATAAATAATATTTGGAATACTCGATCAACTACTCAGATTACATAAAGCATAGCCAACAAGGGCCAATTAAAAAAATTGTAGGGAACACCAGAGAAATGTATATCAACATTTTACGCCAAGATTTATCAATATTTAATGATCACAATATGGAGCTACAAAATAATTACATATTTATTCAAGATAATGATCTGAAGCATAAAGCTTATAAAACGGGACGTGGATCCTTTATAGCACACTAAAATATTTAGAAATTTCCCCTCAAAGCCCAGGAATTAATCATGTTGAACATTTATGCGATCACCATGACAAAAAATTAAGGGCAAGACAAATTAGAATTAAAAATGATTCAAAAACTGTTCTTACGAAGAATGGGATAAAATCCCGTCTTCGGTGATACGAAATTTAGTAAAATCTATGCCTAAATAAACTAAAACTTCTTTAACTGCGTTTTTGAATTTTGTAAGTTGGGGTGCCGAATACTTTAGACACGTGTTATTTTTTAAGCAAATGTGTTTGAAATTTTTTAAATAGAATAATTTAACTCATAAAAAACAGATATGTTTATAGTTTCTATTGCATTTTTTATTTTTTAAATTACGTGTATGAAGGTACAAAATTAGTCCTTGTCAGATACATTTATTTATGGCTACACATTTTCTGAGTCCGTTCTTTGAGTTGCCACATGTTGAATTTTAAAAAATCATAAGCATGTCTAAAATCTTTTGAATCAATAAATTAAAATTTTTATTGTCCCTTATCTACGGAAGACTTATTTCCTTCTTTATTGGGGTCTGAAAAATATTACCACTTTTTTGTAACTTCAAAACTGGTGCTACCCGAACTGCACCACGGCTTATCAGGGGTCTTTTCTTGTACCCAGGTAAATGTAATCCCTTGACCGAACTGCACCACGGTCAAATGTCGTTCCGTAATCGCTTTACCGAATTGCACCACGAGCAAACCGAGCAGGTATCACAAGCAAACAGATAATTATAAAGAAATAAATACACAAATATCTAAATTCTTTGCAATTTAAATTTCGAGTTTAATATATTAATTCATACTATATTTTACAGGGTCGGAGCAGGTATTAATAAAATAATAACCCAAAACAGTGAAAAAATTAAATGTTTTTTGCCTTCGAATTTTGGGGTGTGCATTCGATAAGGAGGGTAATCCATCGTCAAAACCTACTCTTCCGGGGCGCCCCTCCGCTCCGCTCCGGGTTGCACCCCTCCAGAGCGGTTTTGACTCTGGTTACTAGGCTAAACATACGAGAAGCGCCACCGATCAAGAAAACCGGGATAAATGCAACCGGGATGTGAGAGACCCTCGAAATAGCATTAAAAAGTATAGTCGCGGTATGCGGCAGTTATCTATTACGTTTAACCCCCAAAAAATCGCGTAAAAACAAAAAATAATCGATGTTACATGTAGGAGGCATCAGGTTAAACTCCAGCATTGTGCTTTAACTTTTAACAATGAAACCACCTTACCTAAAATATTACAATAGAGGTGGTGCAATTCGGACGACCGACCCTTGGTGAGGTGTTTACCTGAAATTACGGTGGTGCAATTCGGGTAGGAGATTTGTGAACTAATCTTTTCGTGGTGCAATTCGGGTGCACCGTCAAAACTTATCTTGGCCCTCCAGATCCAGAAAGTTTGGAGACGTAGTACACAATATTAAAAATTTTGAATATTTCTTTGTTTTCATTTAACCGCATATTATCGCATATATCGACTAATTTTAACTGCATATAAATCCGGACTCTATGATAAGCAGCAGCTACTTCTTTATTAGAGGTAGCTAACTAGCAGCTATAGGTATGGTGACCATATGTACTTATTTTAGTAGGACAGTACTCTTTTTTAGAACGATGTCCTATGTACTTAAAAACTTCTCCGAGTACTTACAAATGTACTTATTTTTTGTACAGCCGTCGGGGGGGTGCCACCCGACGCTGCCCCAAACCTCATGGTTGTTTCCTTCAGTGCAACCCCAGAAAAAAAAGGTCATCAATCGTAATCGTCGTATATTTAGGTACGCCGCACAATGTGGTGAAATGGGGGTTTTGTGGCCAAACGGTTGTTGAGCCTTCAATTTTAGGGCAAAAAATCTAGAAGTTGTCTTACTATATATCCTTAATCCTTAATATATGTATATAAAAATGGATGTATGTATGTTCCCTATACTCCTAAACCGTTTGACCGATCGGAACCAAAATTTGGCACAGTTATTATGTAGATTCCTGCGCATGTTTCTGTATTAAAATAGTGCAAAAATTCGCAAAGGAAAGGAAAGTTGATTTTGAGTAGCGTGCCTTCCTTTAAGGAACCTCGATAATCCATTCATGCGCGTCCCATATGGATTATCGAGATTCCTTAAAGGAAGGCACGCTACTCAAAATCAACTTAAAAACAATAATGGATGCTGTCAAACTGTCAACCGATCGACAATGCAAATACGCGTGCACGTGCTTTACGTTTCTATTTGACCAATCTTAACCAAATTTGGTGTAGAAGTTATTTACAACGCTACGAAAAACATAGACTACTTTAGAACCTTGGAGTGAGGCCGAAAGTCTAGATGGCTAAAGGCGGCCGGTAGGCCGACTGTGCCAGCTAGTCCTTAATAGAATAGAAGAAAACAATAATTTTTGTGTTTTCCCACAGAATATTGCATAAACCACGATTCGAAATTCTAAAGTTCGTCATTTTAAAATAGTTTTCAATTGTTTTTAATATCTTTCTGTATCGTCCGTTCTGCTTATGTATTGTTTACATGGGCATTTGGGAAAAATTTATTGATTTGTTAATCCAACAATACCTTCGGTAAAAATTGGACAAGTCTCAGTAAAAACCGGTAAAAACGCTCTTGTGTTCGCATCTGCAAGTATCTGCAGCTGAAATTTGGAGGGCAAATACTAGAGATACCAATGATACCATAAAAAAAATTTCGGTGTGTCTCATGCGTTCTCACACAACTAAAAGTTTAAGAGAAGTTAACATTTAAAAAAAATCGAGTTTTTAGGTCGAAATTAGGTCTACAAACCGTTAAAAATGTAATTCTTTGTTTTGTTTTGGCACTTGTGTGCTAGTAACGAGAAACAGAAATAAAATTTCAACTTGAAAACTGAAAAAAATCAATGAATTTTCGTTTTTAAGCAAAGGGGTCGTTCATGTATTACGTAAGACGTTTAGGGGGAGGGGGTAGCTGACATCTTATTTTTTCTTACTCGGGGGTAAGGGGATCAAGACAATTTCTTACGTAAGATTTTATTTTTTTAATTGAATTTTAAAATTATTTAATCTAATTTTGTGTGCTGTTAAAAAGCTGGATCCATTATTGTCGAATCTATCGCGCTCTCGAATTTTTTTCCAAGTTGAACGCAAAAAGTGAAATGGACACCCAAAAATTATAAGAAACCCAATTCGTAAATTATTTGGGTTCTACAAAGAACCGATGTTTTTTATCCATCTGACATGCGGACCACTTGCGAACAACTCCTTCCGTGGTGGATTAAGTACTGCGGTAGAACCAGGTAGAACTCGGCAAGGTGCTGCTTTTATTAGCTTTGATGGTAAGCGTGACCTATTAGTACTGGGAGCCAATGTGAGCCCCGCTATTTCTACCCTTTAAAAGCTGTTTCTAGGACCTCCTTATGATTTTTCCGCAAGTTTTATTTTTCAAATCTACTATAAAAACGTTCAGTTTTCCGAACCTCTATAGGAAATTTGTCGATTTCAGGTGACTAAATTCGTGCTACTCCCGAAAATCTGCTTTTATTCATTTCGAACGTAAATAATTAATAGTATTCTGTTTCACATTAAACAAAATTAAAAATTTGCCTATTACAGTATGTATTGTAGTACTACCTACTGCAGCGCTACAAGTTATAGTTAATTAATTTTATGTTCTTCAACTCTGCTTAATGGTAATTTTTCGTAAAACTAAAAATACGTGAACTATAGGCGTAACACAGCACTTAGGGGGCTAAAATCCTCATTTTGGGGGAAACTCCGGCTTGGGATTTTTATGAGACATTTTGGGGGTTTATTATAACACTTCAATATACATCTTTGCCAAATTTCAGCTTGCCTGGACCTTCTGTAAGCTCAAACCAAAATTTCGGTTGCGTTACTTGGAAGATACTATAACTTGGGCAAATTTTGAAAAAATCTATTTTTCTCTTCACTTTTCAACCTTGGCCACAATTTCAATTACAGTGAAACTTCCCTAACACGAATTATTCTATAAATCGAATTTTTTTCGAAAAAGTATAGATTTGGCAGATATTTACGTGTAATTTTATCTCCATAACTTGAATTTCTATAAATCGAATATTTCTATGTCTCGAAGTTTAATTTAGTCAGCTACTCGAATTTCTAAAACAACCTGCCAAAAAAATTGCAATTATATCTACTACAAAATGATGCTTATGCAGTAGTGTACATTTCAAGAAGTACCTACGCATTTCTATCGTTATGCCGACTTTACTTCATATTTGCTTGTTGCTTTCAAAGCAAAATTTACGAATATACTTCTTCTTCTTCCACTTTTATTAAGAAGTCTCCCTCTTAATATAGGTCCAGGACCTGTTCTTTACTAATTTTTTGTAATTAGTTCTGTGAGCATTTTTGGATTTTACATCTCAGGTAGCTTGCTAAGCTGGCCTTTCGATGTGCCTGAACCCTGTTTTTATTGTTATGATGTCAAATCATTAACACAGGAGGACCGACGGCTTTACGTGCCCTCCGAAAGCACGGAAGACGGTCAAGAAATGTTAGACTGTACCCGGAGTCGAACCGGGGAGCCCTACGTTAGCAGTTGATCGCGCTAACTATCAGGCCATGACCGTCGACACGAATATACGATTACAAATTATGTATACATTTTGGGGGTTTGTTAGGACACTTCAATATACATCTTTGCCAAATTTTAGCTTGCCCGGACCTTCTGTAAGCTCAAGCTAAATTTCGGTTCCGTAACCTGGAAGATAACTTGGGCAAATTTTGAAAAAATCCATTTTTCTCTTCATTTTCCAACCTTTGCTCAAATTTTAATTAATTTACTTTAAAATCACTTCCCGTGCCTGAAAACATTTATCTCCTTGCAAGCAATCAATATTATGCCATTTTAAGGGTGAGTCGTGTTTTGGGTCAATTATTTCAATATTAGTGTGCTATGGAAAATTTGAAAAAATCTATTTTATAGAGAATTTTATGCTCTTCTATTATGGTCTGATAATAATTTTTCATACAAGCGTAAATAAGCGAGTTATCGGCAAAAAATCGCGTTGAAGGAGCTAAAACCCCCAATTGCGGGGGACGCCGGCGTGGGATTTTATGGGACTTTTAGGAGGTTCATTAGAACACTCCAATGTACATCTCTACCAAAATTCAACTTGTCCGGATTTTTTGCAAGCTGAAAACCTTCCTTGCGTGGACTATAATAATAACAAAATTTTTTTGATACATTTCTCCAACTCGAACTTTTTCGGTGGTCCCTCGAGATTCGAGTTAGGGAAGTTTCACTGTAATTTATTATAAAAAGCATTTCCCGTGCCCGAAAACATTTCGCTGGCTGGCAAGAACAACGGCACAACTCAAAAAAGCACTTTTTTCAGGAGAGGGTTTTTAAACTTTCTTCTTAATAAGATCTCGTATAATTCCGCTGCTATGTAAAATTTAGTTGTTTAAATTTAACTAACAATTATAAAATTTCAATAGCTACAATTGGCATTCAAAAATTTGAAGAAAATTATTTTTCAATAGTATAAAAAAATGCATAAATTCCGTCCCTTTGTACTTATGTCTATATTCCTGATAACAAAATAAGTATAAGTTTTAGTTAAGACAACAGTAAGATTTTGCAAAACACTGTGTAATTCTTGTATAAATCATAAAGAATTAAAGTTTGCAATCGATTTTGTTAATTTTGACTAGGTAATTAATAAATAAAATATTGCAATCACTTTAATTGCAATTCCTTCCTTTAAGGAATCTCGATAATCCATGCATGCGCGTCACTATGGGACGTGCATAGATTATAATAAATTCCAAATAAGCCGATATTTAACAACAAATTAACCAACACAAACGTAATAATTAAAAATAAGCCTGTATTAGCGTAAAAATTAGCATCAATTCACTTGACGTCAGTGATGCAACTGCAGAAGTGCCCTTATTCGCGATAAAAAGTAGTAACTTTGCATTACATGCATAACGACACTTCCGCAATATCAGCGACAGATTACAAAAATTTTGCATTCGGTCATTATTAACAATAAAATATGGTCAAATTTAGTCGATTTCTATGGTTAACTCAATTTTGCCAAATTTTGAGTTGTGCCGTTGTTCTTGCCAGCCAGCGATTTCTCTCCCTGCAACGAATCAATATTGTGCCATTTTAAAGGTGGGTCGTGTTTTCGGTCAATAATTTAAGTATTAGCACGTATTAGTGTGCCATAGAAAAATATGTAAAACCTTTTTTATAGAGAATTTTATGCTCTTCAATTATGGTCTGATAATAATTTTTCATACAAGCATAAATAAGCGAGTTATCGGCAAAAAATCGTGTTGGGGGAGCTAAAACCCCCGATTGTGGGGGACGCCGGCATGGGATTTTATGGGACTTTTGGGGGGTTCATTAGAATACTCCAATGTACATCCCTGCCAAAATTCAGCTGACCCGGATTTTTTGCAAACTAAAAACCTTTCTTGCCTGGACTAAACGTAAATTGTTTGAATAACATTTTTTTAAATATAAAATAAACATAATATTTTCGTTAATTTCACTACTTTTAATGTTTAAAGATACCAAAAATTCTTTTGAACCGATTCGATCTGGCTTCTCAATGGGTAATAATTTATCTTACGTAAGATTAGTGTGGGGGGGGGGGGTATACATTTTCTTATTTTTTCTTACTAGGGGGAGGGGGGAGTCTAAAAGTAGGAAAAAACGTCTTACGTAATACATGAACGGCCCCAAAGTTAAAGTACCTATGTATACGGTACATAATGTATTATATAAAAAAGGTTGACTTTGCCCCATTTTTTCGGCACTTTCCAAGCGCATTTTTTATGATTTTTATTGTGTTCCTGAATCCTTGGGATGTTCCTAGCAAGAAACTATTATTAAACAGACCAAATGAATTACTTTAAAAATCACCATTGGTCCGCCTCCACCACACTGGGCGCCGTTGACCGTTTTTTAGGTATTTACCGTGATTCGCCAAAATGTACTTTTTTTCATAAAAATAATATGGTCATCACCATAGCTATAAGTAGGTGAACTATTTTGCAATATTAACCTGTTCCCTTGTTCTAAAAATGGGAAGTAAAAAGAGAATCAATCGAAACGAAAACAATCGCATTAAGGTACAAGACCAATAACTCAAAAGACAAACGAAAGAATAGAAGAACGGAGAGCTCGGTGGTCAAGGGGTGAGCTGGACTCTGCACGTAATTATTCTGACAAATTTTTATCGTGAACTTTTAACAATCTTTCAAGGTTATAAACAGAAAAGCTAGACTTAATGGCATGAAAGTTATAAGCAAGTTCGGCGATGTCAAATGCAATGGATTTTCTTGCAACAAACATGAAGCAGTAAAATTATATTTTTCCAAATCCTTCCTGTTTTGTATTTATTTTCTATGGATACGTGAAGTGCATGTACAAGATCAAAGTAAATTTATTAAGCATCAAGGCATTTCGCTCAAACAGTTTCAGATTGACTAAAATTAACCTGTATTATTAACTTCTGGTTTAGTTTAGGATTGCAAGCTTCCGTTTGTGATTGTTTAACAAACCAGGTTGTTAGTGACGGAGAACTTCCTTCAAGCTCATCCTCAAAATTCCTTAAAGCAAAATTCAAACTTATGAAGGTCGGTGAGTAAATTTTTCTTAAAAAAAAACAACAAACCCGCAAGGATAACTCGGTAAAGCGGCGGTTTGACCATAAAAAAAACTACCAGTCATATGGTCATAATCGCACTACTGGTGCACAAAAGTATCACGATTGGTTAAATTTTTGTTTTTGACGAAAAGTTGTGAACTGAAATGTCATTTTGTAACACTCCGTATAATTAAATTTTTACTCATTAAAATTGATTCCATGCATGTCAATATTTATGTGCAGGTAAAATTGTACATACATAACGCTAGATAGACAAACGTGACACATAAAAATAAAAAATTAAAACATGTCAAACGGGACATATTTTTTACGGTGTGAAAAATAGCACAACAATTTTACGTCAAACTGACAGACTAATTAACCCAAAACAGTAAATTCAGGTGTCGATGGGACGATCCCTTTTGAAAATAAAGCATGTAATAGGCATGGCGGCCCAACAAAATATGTTTACGTGATGAAGATATACGTAGCGATGGCGACACAAAAGTTAATCAAAATAGGAAAAATCGACTTACCAATTGTCTGGACGAGTGTCGTTTCCCTGGGGAGGAAAATTCGGCCATTTCTTTGGCACTTCGCGTAATTTACGTAAAGTTTTGTTCGACTACGTGTAACACTTTGCACTAACCCCAGCGCCAGTACAAGCGCAACTAAAAATGTTTATTACGATAGCGACACACCATTCAAAAGTAACCAAACAAGTTTCGACGTACGTAACTTTTTTTATCTTCGTTTTTCGTTATTCCGAATGACAAAACGACGAAAACAAAAACTTTGCTGTTGTTACGCATAGTTCGATTCGACACAATTAAAAATTTATTTTTAAATTTTTAACATGGAAATAATTTTTTAACACTTATTTTAATGATGGTAAATTTTATTTTGTTTTTGTAAGGAACCTAACGCTAACGAACAACTTAAATAAGCTTAATTATATAATTAATGAGAAATTAAAGATTATCACGTATTATTTCCTACCGTGCTGCTACCTATTTAAAGATGTTGTAACCTTCCTCGGAAATTTCTTTTTTCCGGAAATAAACTTTTCGACCCATCTTGGGCATCCACGTGGGGTCGTGCGGTGACGGCGGTAGAGTTGCCCCCTCCTGACCTGAAAAATTTAATTAAAACCAACTAGAATTTGTTTCCAGATTAATAAACAATAAAAAACAAACTGGTGTTTCAAACCAAATGAAGTGCAGGTGTCTCCTGAGTGCGAGGGTTCCGGGCTCTCACCTGAAATTGTTTTTATAATTTAATGGCGAAAATGAGCTTTTTCACGCAATATTTTGGGGGAGACTGCGATCGAAAACTGGATGTTTTGGTAAGAATCATCTAAGAACTGATCTTCCCTGGCTGCGGACCTGGTAGTTGGATTTGAGGGAACGGGACAAAAATAACCTAAATTCATTTCTAAAAACTAAAAAATGAAACATTTCAAACTCCATCAGCACACTTTGGCTAAATCCGGACCTGATTTCTTCTTCTTCACTTGAAGGATTAGGCTACAGCCTAACCTTCTTGGTCTTCCAGGGCCTCTTCTACCTTTCGGTTTGAACTTCCAGGCCTCAGTAGTAATTTTTCCATTGTCATTCGATTTAAATGTTCACACAACCTTAATCCATTTGCGTTTATCCTTCTTCTTAGCATGGTTGTCATCATTATTATCCTCCTGTGTGGGGTCAGGTTTTTCGATCAAGATCGGAAAAACTTCCGATTTTCCGGCCTCAAAAACTCGTCGTTCATCTTTTCCCGTTAGCTACATAGAGTCTAATACGACTACAGTCAGAGGCACGTCAGAAGCGTGGAAAGGAAATTTGCTGGAAGAGCTGCGTTCGCAAAGGCCTTACGGAATATTTTTGAAATGTTACGAAATTTATGCATTAGAGGACGCAGAAAAACTATTCAAATATATTCCTTATAATTTTAACAGCACTAGACGGTGATCAGCTTAAGCGGTTAAGTGCATTGATGCTAATGCTGAATGCCCGGTTCAACTCCGGGCTCAGTAAAAACTTTATTCTGATCTTCTCCCCTCGGAAGGTAATGGCAAACCACCGAGGTGTAATATGCTAAGAACAGCCTCTCTGGAGATGAAGTGTATACACTTCCCGCGTTAAACAAGTAGGTCCCCTATGTGTGTGATAGTACTACAAATGCACAACATATACATAGGAGAGAAGTCGCCAACATCCGGTAACGGATAGGCACGTGAAGAAGAAGAATAATTTTGAAAGTTTTGAAAATGCGCCCTTCAGTTCACGCTACGTTACAATTAAACATATAATCACAGATAATTTACTACAGATCGCAGAATTTAAGATTAGTTTTTGGAAGCTATTGATTAAAATTAAGAGCAGCGTTGTTTTATCTCATTTAATTGGCTTCCACTTGCTTCCAGCCCTCTACATTGTAAAAATAGACATAAAGAGGCATATTATGCCAATGTTGCGCAGAACGCACTACGCAAACGTACTAAGTTGATTACTGAGCGCAATTTTATAGTACAATCAAGCATGAAAATAAGTATCGCATCATACACCCCTTAGTAAAATGCATTAGATGAGTTATCTATAGTGAATTATCTGTGATAAAACATATTAGGCTCATATTCAAGGAAATACTGATGATAACACGTGTCTTTCCCCCCCCCTTGAAAATCAATTACGACTTCCGATTTTCGACCGGAATCTCCGCCAGAATATTGCATTAAAAAACTCATTTTTCGCCGTTAGTTTTCAGGGGACAGCTCTAGACCCCCTCTTTTTTGAGGGGACACTTCCAGATATTTCTTATTTCTCTTTGAGAATATTTATTTGAGTCCATTTCTGCCTTCGAAGACCATGAGTGCCCAGCCCTTCAAATTTTAATTATTACTAGATTTTCTGCGACAAAAAATTGTTAACGTTTCTGCTCAGAAACAAATTTAGAGCGTCTGAGCTCTGCGCAGAGCCGTTAAGAGTCTCTTGTCACAAAAAGCAGTGGCGGATCTATATTGAAGCTAATGAAGCTTCAGCTTCAAGCTCCCGATGTAACAGGGTTTCATAATTGAGAGCGACAGATTATTGCATCGTCGATTTAATAACTCAATTTAGACTATCGTATACTAAACGTGATTATCTTGGTTATGAGGCCTAAGCTGCTCAGTGAAGGGTAGAGATGAGCGCGTGACGTGATTTTCGTCGGGTCACAATGTGTCACGGTCCTTTCACGTGACACGTGAGTGTCTATACTAGAGAATCGCGATAAAGACCTTCATAAGAACCGTGATTTTTGATCGTGCGTGAGACGTTAAAAGCCGTGATTAGCCGTGAGTAGTCGTGAGTGATCGTGAGCAGCCGTGAGCAGTTGTGCATTTTTACAATATCTAACGTTTTTGTACAAAAAATTTCATAGGGAATGTATAAATTGCGTGGATTTTTGTAAATAAATTGAATATAATGTAATGAATATCGCGAGTAGTGTTCGTGAGTATACGGAAAAGATCGTGATCGTGTGTGAGCGTGATCTAGCCTTTCCATGGTCGTTCGTGATTGTGCGTGAGCAGCAAGAAAGATTCGTGAGTGTGTCTTAGCGTGAGTAAAAAGTGACTCACGCGCCCATCTCTACTTTAGGGGGGACGGTTCATTACCTCAACGGATCAATTATTTAGCGTTACAGAAACACACACATATAAATTTAGGATATTGTTCTACAACTAGCTATTAACCATCTAATACGTGTTGGGCTTGGTTGTGCGGCGTAAAGGCCGGACTGATTTCTCAGGACCTTGGTTGTGCAGCCTAAAGGCTGCACCAAAGGGTCTCATCAAAGGATCGATTTTGCGTTTCAGGAAAAAAAATAATATTATGGGGCCCCATGAAGACGTCCTATAATATATTTAGCTTCAGGGTCCTGAGAAAAACCTTAGATCCGACATTGATACCAAATTTCGTTTCAATGCAATGGGTATACATTATGATATTATATTGTCGTGTTTTTTCTATAAAATTTACAAAAATTTGAATATTATTTATAATTAAAAATTATTGTTGGGGGATTTTATATTTCTCTTCGCAATGGGGGCGCTAAATGTTGACAAAACCCAATAAATAATAGTTGAAAATTTTCAAGATAAGAATCTTTTTTGGGGGGGGGGGGCATATATTCAAATTTGACTGAATTTGAAAATTTGACCGCGATTTTATTTGTAACATCGCCTAAAATTCCCTGCCGGCCTTTTCCCCAAGTGGGGATTTTAATCCTCTACAGTAGTTTTTCGCCTATAACTCGCCACTTTCATTTTTAGAGAAAATTATCATCAAATCAAAATTGAAGAGTTCAAAATTCTCTATAAAACAGACTACATTCGTTACGTTACCATGGAAACGGTGTTTCTAACATACTATGCGTATTTTATATAAGATCTTCAGAAGTTCCTAATGATAACAATCGATATTACATGACCGGGGCATCTGGGGGGTATGGAATACCCCCCACGTGCACTTGCCATTATTCAGAACCATCAAAATTTATTATTTTTCATTGAATCTTTTGCTATTTTTGTTTGTAATCCGGCAGGGGTGGTATTTTTGGTGATATTTTTCATAACTATCCCAGTACCGTTCTTCTTAATACCGAGGGACGTAAAAGTGAAAGTTTTTCTTTCGCAATAAATTAAGTGTACCTGGGGAATACCCCCCAGACCCCCCGGTCCCGGCAGCCTAAGTAAGTTCCTGATAAGCATCCATTTATTTTAATTGTTCTAAGCGAGCGCCGTAGCAAGCGTAAAATTTTTAAAATGATAGGAATCTTTTGGGAGTGGGACGCATATATTCAAATTTGCCTCAGGCTCCAGAAGAACTCGCTATGGCCCTGCTAGTGGGTTTTTGAGCTTTGCTAACGCAGGCACGCTAAAATTCGTAAAGAGTTGCTTGTTGAACCTTGCTAGAGCAGACACGCTAAAATTTGTAAAAAGTTGCTTTTTGAGCGTTGTTTAAGCAGGCAAGTTTTAAAATTTGAATGGGAGTGTGTAAAATAAAGTATTCAATTTTTTTTAAATCGCGCTTAAAGAAGAAGTTGGAAGATACAAATTTTGTTTTTAAAAAGTGGTGGTGCACAATTGTATGACGTACAAAATATAGCAGATTGTTACGATAAGAACCATATGAATTTGAAGCAATAACGTTTAAAACTTTATAAAAATTGTAAATACACAACAATTTGGCTAACCCAAAGTAGGGCTTCTTATAAAATTGTTAAAAACACAACAATATTTTATATATCCAACAAATGTGTAAGCTATCAGCTATCTATGAGTAGTAGCTAATTTAAAACTGAAAATGTTTTATATCTAAAAGGTTTAAATCCTCGATTATGTAATATACCCTCTTCTCTTTCTTCCCCATAATTTTAGGACTTGGATCTGTATACACTTCTCTCATATTAAGTTTGTCCTATGCGTGTGAAATTGTAATGTAGGGGACCTACAGTTCAAAATGGGCTCCTAGCCACGTGAAGAGCAATACGCTTCATTTTGAAAAGGTTCACTAGACAGATTGCATATCGGTGGTCCTGGGGCTTTTCCCCGAGGATTGCTCTCTGGCTCTACACTGCAATAATTAGACCAATGCTATGTTATGGCGCCCTTGTGTGGTGGCCTAGAGTCAAGATGACGACAGCGGCGTCATCCCTTAACCGACTTCAGAGATCGGTCTGCTTAGCGGTGACGGGTGTGATGCAGACGGCCCCAAATGCGGTCCTGGAGGCTCTCATCTGCCTACCTCCACTGGATATCTATGTGGAGGAATGTGCGGTACGGGCCTCCATTAGGTTGCAAACGTGGGGCACGTGGACGCACAGACAGGGTAATGGAGGTCACTCGAGGATCCTGGAGGACTGTTCTAAAAAGCTGCCTCTGCTGGACCTTGAGACCGATAGTACTCCTCCAAAATATATTTTTAATAGGAAATTTGACATCATATTAAACACAATAGACCCCTTCGAGTCAGACATAACTATGTTTACAGATGGCTCCAAAAATAAAGTTGGCTCGGGTGCGGGAATATTCTCTCCTGAACTGAAAATAAACTAAAGCTTATCGCTGGGAAGATATGCCACTGTATTTCAAGCGGAACTCATGGGCGTACTTCACTGCGTAAATATAGTCCGGGAAAAGAACATCCGGTACAAAAAAATACAGATATTGACCGACAGCAAGGCGGTTCTTATGGCACTCAACTGTCATAGGATCACCTCAAATCTGGCACTTAAATGTATACGGACGCTAAATGAAATATCGATAAACAACAATGTCCTAACGCTCAGATGGGTCAAAGGGCACCAAGGAAACGAAGGCAATGAAGGAGCAGATGCTCTAGCGGGAATTGGCTCTGCTAAACTGCCCTATGGGCCTGAGCCATTCATAACGCCGACTATTGAGCTCTTCAACACCCTTCTTACAGAAGAGGCCCTTAAACTGCATACTAGCAGATGGAAAAATACCAAAGGTTGCCGACAAACAAGGGCAGCAACACGTGGGCCCTTGCATAAGCACAACAAATACTACTTGCAGCTATCTCGAGAAAAACTACGGAGTATTGCAGGAGTCCTGACGGGACACTGCAAACTAAATAAACATCTTCACACGATGGGACTGGTAGACAGCCCAACTTGTCGAGGCTGTAACTTAGCGGATGAAACGGCGGAGCACCTGCTTTGCAGCTGCCCTGCCCTTGCTTCGAGAAGAGGATCCATGCTGGGGGACTGCTGGCCTAGCATGACCAGTATCAGTGGCACGTTGCCCTCGAAGATACTCGAGTACATCCTAAATGTGGGATGGCTTGAGACTTAGAGGAGCGATGGGCTACCTGGAGGTAGCATAATGGGCCCGATATGTGGCTTGAGTGCATGCGGTGAAATCTGCCCTCCCCAAACAATCCAGATTCAGAATTCAGATCCTGTATATACTTCTCTCATATTAAGTTTGTCCTATGCGTGTAAAATTGTAATGTAGGCGACCTACAATTCAAAATGGGCTCCTAGCCACGTGAAGAGCAATACGCTTCATTTTGAAAAGGTTGACTAGACAGATTGCATCTCGGTGGCTTTCCATCTCTGAATCAAATTGGGCACTTGGTATTAGCAGCAATGGCGGATCTAATTCGAAACTAAAGAAGCTGAAGACTCATAACAGGTTCCCATAAATATAAATTATGAATAGTTTTCCTTGCATTTAAAACAGTTCTTTGTGATACTGCCAGACTAAAATATTTTTCCCTAAACAGGTTAAGGAGAAATGGGTTTGAGGTTAAGAATACAGCAGAAGCCCTCTTAACCGCCGTTCACTTAATCGGCGCGCCGGATTAACCCTTACGCTTGTTCCGTTTTTTTTCCATTTTTTCGTTTTGTGTAATTGGGATCCTGGACAAAATACGTACATTATACCTATTTACAATTTTACTATCATAATGAGAAAAAAAAGGTAATTAACAGATGGCGCTACTTAATTTGAAGTCGAAATGATAATTACAATATAGCACTACAGGTCTTTCAGGCCCAGGGCTTAGTCGAAACACATGTCTTTATTATTCTAATTCTCCATTTGTGCTACACCCACGGTCCTTTAAAAAGTCCGAGATTGGTGCTCAAATAATTTATTGCGCCTTCCAAATAACTGGCGCCATCTGTTGATAACCTTTTGAACTCCAATAGGTGTTTCCAAAACTACTATAATAAGGTTTTTCTATTTAAATGAATAAACAAATGCGTAGACGTCCCGTCCCAATCAAGTCGGTTAAGAAGGCTGCTCCTGTTAAGTAGCCCTTTGTTTAGATTTTAGAAAGACTAAAACAGAGGATTACTTAACATATTCGTTCGGATACTTCCGGGGGAGAGATTTCCGTGGTTGGTTGGTTTTGCGAGTTCTCCGTAGGATTTTATGAATTCCGGGAAGGGTATGACCTGAAAGAAGATGTTTGACGTGGAACGCGTGGATGGGGAAGTTCCGTTGCTTCGGAAGACGAGTGACAACACAGGACGCAGAATCAGATCGGAATAATGGTTCCAAGATGTTTTTGGGTCGCGGTACTTTGTGTGGTCCTGGAGTTCGTTTTGGCCTATCTGTTCGATTAGTAGATGAGGGTGGGTTACATCAGTTTGATTATCTGTAGCGATGGGGGGAAGGAGGAGTTTAAATTTCGTGGAGAAATTTTCCTTCAAGCCCCGAAAAATTCGAAAATTTATTGTTAGAATATCTACCGGGATTTATCCTTTCCTATTTATCCTTTCGGTTTCATCTTTCGTCTTCTGCAACCTTTGTTGATCCGTCGTTGGATTAAAGATCGTCTTTCTCTTCTACCGTACTTATCTGTCTTTGGATGTTCTATAGCTTGACAGTGCTCTTTTTTATATCGTCGGTGTCGGAATCTCTTTATTTTTACCAGATTTCCCCACTTGAATATACTCTGGTCATGGTCTACCTGAAATCTGACGTACAACATTCCTACAATATGTTTTGCATAATGCCAATTTTATTAGGAGAAACTATTGGCGTTAGGGCTCGGCCGTTTGTTTCTGTTCTTGATGTTGATGTTAAGGCACCATTTTTCGTCATCAGTAACAATTTGGGACAAAAGCTGCCGAAGTTGTTGACGAGCAAGCAAAGAAGCACAAATGCTAACACGCTGATTTTTATTGTTTTCGCTCAAAACTTATGGTGCTCAAACACCCACCTTTTGAACTTTGCCCATAGAATGCAAATGTCATACGATAGTTGATTGGTCACAATCCATAATATTGCCCAATTCCCGAGTTGATTGGCGTGGATCATCACGAATTGAAGCATTTAATCGCTCTTCATCAATGCCGGATGTTCTCTCTGGACGTGGGAAACCATTCATATCAAAATGCCCCTTTTTGAAACGAGAAAACCATTTAAAACAATACTATGGCATTAAAATGACATTGATGTTTCTCAAACAAATTTGTTTCCAAAGCACACGTGATTATGTGCTATCAGAGAAGTAAACTCTATGGGATTCTGCAACGGTTAAAATTCCTCACGAACTTTAGCGTTAATAATTGGTGTTACCTTAATTTCTAACCAAAGGGGTGTTAATTAAAACGACGAAGGAAAAAAAAAAAGATGGAATAGGCGCCACTCGATTTCAGTTAAAAAGGAAGACGTCGTTATGAAAGATTAGACAACTCGATTAAAGGGGAAATCGAGAAATCACGAGCTATCTTTGTAAATCTTGCCGGCTAGCTTGGAAGATAATTAATTAAACAAAAACCAGCAATGAGTCCAGGGCATACGGAAAATTTTGAACAACGAAGAATTTTTGTAAACGAAAATAGTAATTACTCAAATATAAAGCGCAAATATCTTACGCACACAAAATAAACTTAACAATAAAATAAAAATAAACATAAAAATAAACAATACGGTGGTCATTGCTTAAAGGCTTAATGATAAAGTCGATGCTTATGGTGTTAGTATTGCGCCAGTGGAACGCAACAACAGTAGCCCACTACAGGAGCCGACCAGAACGGCACAGTAGCGACCACATTGACACTCAGAATCACCACCCACACAATCAATCGACGGAACACTCGAATGGTCATATAGGTACAATCCCACTAAGGTAACCACCGAGCCTCCGACGACCAAACCAAATAGCAGCGACCCCGGCGCAATGCCGCACTCTGTATATAAGTAGGTCACACATCGAAGCCTTTATAAAATAAAAATATAAAATCTTAATTAAACACAAAAAAAAGTATCGACACTAAATTTCAAATATGAAATTTGAACCTCCGTCGATCAAATTGGAATCTTCCTGCTAATACATTTTACCAGTTCGCTCGATGTAAACCATAGGAAATAATACACAAGTAAAGTTTAATTAACCAAACGTAATAAAATAAAAAAATAGTCATTACTACGCTTATCAAACATAACACTTATACATTGGTATCATTATCCACAATATGCGAAAGTGCGATAATGATTGCAACTTTATCACGCAGTGCAGAAAGTTGTAATCTGCCACTTATCTATCAATTGCAACCATTCTGGAAGTAAAAATGCAGAACGAAAAAAAGAATACCAAGATGTTACACATAAATAAAAAAATAAAACACATTAAAAAGGCCAAGAAAAAAAAAAACGCCATCGAGCTTAATATGGCTTAATATAAAAACCAATAATAATTATTACAACAAATTACCAACCAAAAAGGATACCTCAAATTTCGTTGATCTGCGGCATATGCAAAATTTGTTCAGCTTCGAATCCCATAAAGGCGGATGAGAGCTCCCGGTAAAATAATCAAAAAAAAAAATGAGCTTCCCAATCCTACGGATTCGAGAAGATAATCCCAGTTCGCTACTGGATGGTATCAACTAACCAATTCTTCTCCAAAATCCGGCTTCACAAAATTTTTGCACAACACACACAAAATCACCTCTTACTCGAGCAAACGTATCCCGTCAAGTCTCTCGTACCGACTCCTGCGCATTTCCCTCACTCGTACCAACGGTCACTGGTTCCAAAACCCAAAGAACCCGGCGGCAAATTTTAAACCGTTACAATTCCTAGAAACATCTAGTGAAGTACAAAATGTTATATACAGATGGCGCTACTAAATTGGAAGGCCTAATAAATAGTCTGAGCAGCAATACAGACAAATAATTAAAATATTACCACTTACACTTGAAAACAATTGGATTAAATTAAAAGGAAACTCAAGAGTTATAAACAATTCGATATTTTTATTGAAACACACTTTTATATTTACAGTTTAAGCATCAAGTAGTCAATAAAATATGTGATGAAATGTACATGTCGTAATCCTTAGTAATGCACGTTGATGAAGAAGAATAAATTAAAAATATACACGAAGAATATTTCAGAGTTTTGTTAACTTTCAAGAAATTTACCAACCATGATGAGCGTTCCATTGATTGTGACCACCATAAATACCATCAGCAACAATGGTACCAGATGCTCCGGCAACAACAGCTCCATGTCCATGTCCAATACCGTGTCCTACAGCAACACCGTGTCCAAGACCGATTCCGTGTCCAATACCATAACCAAGACCATTGACAGCAGCGCCTCCATGTCCAGCCCAGTCTTGGGAAGCTAATAAACCTTCACCGTGCCATTGTCCATCATCGTGTCCGTGTCCATAAGCCAAACCATGACCACCAACAATAACACCACCATGTCCAACAGCATTTGGGATTCCGTTGGGTCCAACGGCACCGTGTCCATTTACGACACCAGCTGGTCCAGCAGCTCCATTACTGGAAACTACACCTGAAGCTCCAACCAATGGAAGATGACCATGTCCATGACCATGACCAGCATAACCCCATAAACCGGAAGGTTCTGCACAAGCTAAAACTACCACGCAGGCAAAGACAGCTACGGTCTAAAAAAAAAATTGATATTTATTATAAACCCTTAACGTAATTCTTACTAAAGTATTCATTGTAGTATAAGAGGAGTTGTTGCAGAGCTGAAGAACTGTACAATATCTGATATGATACCAACCCTCGTTTATATACTTCAATTGCGTCCTTGATTATCGTTAATAATAATTATATTTTGTACTATTAATTTGTAATGGTAAAAATTTACTTCCCGATCAAGTTGACCCCGCCTTACATTAGTTTCCTACTTTTAGTTTTCTAGACTGCAATTAGAAGGTAAATAGCTTTGCCATGTTTAAAAAAAGATTCATTTTAATTAGTAAGTACGTGGGTATAATATAGGTGATATGGAATTTATACATAGACATGTCTAATTTTTTTTTATCGAAGGTATTTATACGAAAATACTTAATCAAATCAAATATTTTGTCGTTTCGAAAGTGCACAATTGTAAAATGTTAATTATGGTAAATTATGTACGATATGTACAATTATTTTTTAAGCACCTGCTTCTTTTTGAAAAATTTATTTGAAAGAGTACAGCCCGCATTTCATTACGGCTTCTACCAGCCAGCTTCTAGAAGCCCAAAATTTGTAATGCATTAGCTTATATGGAACCAAACTCACTTCGGCTGGTAGAAGCCAGGTAGAAGCAGGTCATAAAAAGTATCGAATTTTAGCAGCCCGGTTGCAAAAATACTCCACGCGGAGTACTGTACTTCTAATTGGTTAATATTTAGAATAAGGACTTATTATTGGATAATATAAAATGGTCCGTAGTTGTAATTGGTTAATATTTAGAATGAGGACTTATTATTGGATAATATTTCTATTACGAAAATGTCTTTGCGACTCCACGTGGACTTGTGTACTTTACCTGATAAAAGATTAATTTTAACCAGGCCGCTTGTGCAGCCAGGGTTGTAAATTTTTACAACTGAAGCTGCACAAGCCAGATACTTCTACTTATTAGATAATATGTGTTGTAACACAATTTTGGTTATTCGATGTCATCGTTAATTAGATATTTATACTAATTTTTTAATCATTCCCATAATAAAAAGCAATAAAAGAAGGTGATTATTTTTGGATGTTTTTTTTTTAAATAAACTTGTCCACGAAAAAACCGACCTCCTGTATTGTTGTGCTAAATTAAAAAGCGCAAAAATTTTTTAAACGCAATTTATTATTAGTTATTAAATTTACCGGGTAGTATTTAACATTAAAAAATTAAAAAGAAGTACAGTACTCCGCGTGGAGTATTTTTGCAGCCGGGCTGCTAAAATTCGATACTTTTTATGACCTGCTTCTACCTGGCTTCTACCAGCCGAAGTGAGTTTGGTTCCATATAAGCTAATGCATTACAAATTTTGGGCTTCTAGAAGCTGGCTGGTAGAAGCCGTAATGAAATGCGGGCTATTTTTTTTATAAGTACATTACTATTATTATAAGATTATAATAGTTAGGTTAGGTTAGGTTTTAATTGGCGATGATGTTCATATGCTTAACATAGAATGTTAAACAGTTTAACGTGGAATCTAAACCACGGCACAGATAATTTTTTAGGGACTATTGGGAGTCGAACACAACACTCTTTGTAAGATATTATCCTTCAAACGGAACTCCATAATTTTAATAATTATTAGTTAAGGGCAGGCAGTGTAAATCCCGTTTGCTAAAAAGACAGGCAGGCTCAGAGCTGATCTCAGTTTCAACTAAGTACTACTATCATAAATCTTTAAAATAAAAAATCTATTAATTGTTATTTACTTATTTTAGAAGTTCGGTATTCAAAAACTAAATTAATTATAATTAGACAGGTACGTGTCGCTACATGGGGGGGGGGGTTTAGCAAATGTTTGAATATCGTTTTAATTTCAATCACTGAACTTTGGGTGCTGGCTGGTGGTAGCTCAAAGGAATCAGGAGCTAGTTTTCTGAGAAAAATATCAACGGAAGGGGGGGGGGCTAGCGTTACTTCCCCGCCTCCGGTAGAAACAATGATTTGTGACAAACCTAGGTGCTAGTTCTAAGCAATCGGAAGCTACCTTTTTGAGAAAAAAATATTAGCTAGGGGGGTTGCAAGTAACTGGCCCCTGTTTAAGCCACTACGGTTTGGTACAATTGTGTTATACTTAAGTAAATAATTTAATAACCAAAGTGTTGTGCTATTGCGCATTGCCGAGAACGCAACGCTACAATATTAATTTAACAATGTACCTACTTCGCACAAAACATGGATTTTATCATTACACAAATAACATATTCAAAAATTTATATCTGATTCAATTTGTTCCAATTTGAAATTGCTTATTTTCAATTTGAAACCGATTAGTTTTCATTTGAAGTTGTAATGGTACAGTGTAACTTTGCATTCTGCCAACCTTAGTTAAAACGTCCTAACTAACTAATCGGTTTTCGGGAGATAAACAAGCGTATATGGAAAACCAATTTGTTAGTTACGATATTTTAACCAAGGATGGTAAGATGCTAAATCTTACAAAAATATTCCTTAAGTATTGAAAATCATGAAGACCTTGACGCTGATCATGAGAATGATCTCTTTTTTCCTTTTATTTCTTTTACATTATTTTTTTGTACTATAAAAGAGAGAGTCGCCGCCAAAATCTTACGAGCCCTTACAAGAGGAAGGAGTTGAAAATTTCAAAAATCATAATTTCGTAATGGACAGTCCCCTAAGTTCGTTGTAAGGGGTTGGAACAATATTGTGCAGATAACTTGAAAACGAATGCAGCTGATGAATAAAGGCTGATACACAATTGCCCGGTAACGGGAACGGGAACGGTAACGATAAAGAAGTTAAATGTACCTGCTCGTAAGGACTGCGTTATCGGTTTGTTAGCGGCTTGTTGTGCATAGGTCTATAAGGGCAGGTACATTTAACTTCTTTATCGTTACGTTCCCGTTCCCGTTACCGGGCAATTGTGTATCAGCATAAATGAACGTTGCGGTTTACTGACGTTCAACGTCTTTATTTACCATGGAGAAAGCGGCGCGGCGGTTCCGATTCTATTAGAGGATCATTTACACAATGGGGTACCGACAAAAAAAATTTAGTAGTGTTTTTTTTAATGTAAATACGATCCTTATAGGATGTCCTTTGTCATGCAATGAAGATTTTTTGTTTATCCAATGTGTGACGTCATCTCATCTCACACGTGCAAAGCGCCATTTTTTCAAGTCGTACTTATACCAATGGCGCTTTGCACGGAAAATTTACTAACTAATGTGTGAGATGACGTTATAGATTGAATAAATAATTCAATTTATTTTAATTTCATTATTTAATTACATCGAAATGAGTCGCTTTTAGAACTAGCTTACCTCATTACAAGGCAAATGACATCCTGAGGATCGTATTTACGTAAAACAACACTAGTAACGTTTTTTGTCGATACCCCATTAAAACATAAATTGAGAAGAAGCTGCCAAAATTGTGACGTCACGACGTTAATTTTTAGAATTTTGTCATTTTTTTAATTTATAGAATTATAACCTTGCAGAATGTAAAATGAAGAGGTGGATACGAAATATGTGAAACACGATGAATTCAAATAAAACAATTTAAAAAAAATGAAAACTCAAAAACGGATGAATTTTCACTATATCACCATAAATCCATCAGTAGGATAAATGGCTTTAGCTTTAGAAAAAACCAAAGAAAATAGTACGTTTTTAATGAATTTTTACTGCACAATTTTTTTAAATTGCAGCCCCCCCCCCCATGAGATTTTGGTTATATCACTGGAATCCATTGATTTAAAATAATTAGAAAAAAATGATTGAAAATGACCAGAATCAATTTTATGAGGGATATAATATGATTTATTTGTACTGTATAATTTTTATAAATTACAGCCCCCCCCCACCATGAGTTTTTGGTTATATCACTGGAATCCATCGATTTACAATAATTATTAGAAAAAAATAATTGAAATTTACCAGAATCAATTTTATGAGGAAAATTGCAAGATTTATTTGTCCAGAATAATTTTTATAAATTACACCCCCCCCCCTCCATGAGTTTTTGGTTATATCACTGGAATCCATCGATTTACAATAATTATTAGAAAAAAATAATTGAAATTGACCAGAATCAATTTTATGAGGAAAATTGCAAGATTTATTTGTCCAGAATAATTTTTATAAATTACACCCCCCCCCCTCCGCCCCCATGAGTTTGTTGTTATATCACCGGAATCCATTGATTTACAAGAATTAGAAAAGAATAATTGAAATTGACCAGAATCAATTTTATGAGGGATATTACAAGATTTATTTGTACTGCATAATATTTATAAATTACTGCCCCCCCCCCCAATTCGTTTTTGATTATATCACTGGATTCCATTGATTTACAATAATTAGAAAAGAATAATTGAAATTGACCAGAATCAATTTTATGAGGGATATTACAAGATTTATTTGTACTGCATAATATTTATAAATTACTGCCCCCCCCCCAATGCGTTTTTGATTATATCACTGGATTCCATTGATTTACAATAATTAGAAAAGAATAATTGAAATTGACCAGAATCAATTTTATGAGGGATATTACAAGATTTATTTGTACTGCATAATATTTATAAATTACTGCCCCCCCCCCCCAATGCGTTTTTGATTATATCACTGGATTCCATTGATTTACAATAATTAGAAAAGAATAATTGAAATTGACCAGAATCAATTTTATGAGGGATATTACAAGATTTATTTGTACTGCATAATATTTATAAATTACTGCCCCCCCCCCCCAATGCGTTTTTGATTATATCACTGGATTCCATTGATTTACAATAATTAGAAAAGAATAATTGAAATTGACCAGAATCAATTTTATGAGGGATATTACAAGATTTATTTGTACTGCATAATATTTATAAATTACTGCCCCCCCCCAATGCGTTTTTGATTATATCACTGGATTCCATTGATTTACAATAATTAGAAAAGAATAATTGAAATTGACCAGAATCAATTTTATGAGGGATATTACAAGATTTATTTGTACTGCATAATATTTATAAATTACTGCCCCCCCCCCCAATGCGTCTTTGATTATATCACTGGATTCCATTGATTTACAATAATTAGAAAAGAATAATTGAAATTGACCAGAATCAATTTTATGAGGGATATTACAAGATTTATTTGTACTGCATAATTTTATAAATTACAGTCCCCCCCATGAGTTTTTGGTAACGCTGGCGTGGAGCAACCTCTTTTGAAAACAGTGATGAAGTAATTTCGTAACATTTAATGCCTTGTGAATATTGCAGTTAAATTCTACCATTATGAAGGATTATTTTGTAACGCTCTCTTCTGTTTTGTACGATTATCAGTTTTCGCCCCCCCTGACAAAAACTTTCGGACGCCCATGACTACGCCCATGATGCAACCCCTATGCATAAAATGACTGGTAGATTTTAGGGGATGCTTGGATTGTAACGGTTAATTTAAAATCGAAGATGTTTTGCGAAACGAATCAAGCCGATTTAACGACAAAAAACTCTTAAATATGACCGAACCTCACTTTTTTGACATTGATTCAAATTTGACAAACCGTTAAAAGTTTCACGGGCCGGTTGTATTGAAATTTTGTACAAAATCGAATAAAAATGTCTAAGAAAAAACGGTCCCGTAAACGCAAAAGACGCCAAGGACCTGTTCCAAATTTAAATAGTAAAAACGTTCGCGAAAGCGCGAAAGTTTCCGAATTTCCGATAAAAGAATTAACGACCGCAAATTTATCGTCGTTGACTTTACGAGGGGTAAATAATTTTATTGAAAATTGCGATAAAACGGCCTTAAGTGATTGCGGCGGTTCGATGGTAGCGGATTATGGCTCGACACCTTTAAGAACAGAAAAAAGTAGCAAATTGTTAGTGTGACTTGTATTTTTGATAAAGTTGTTTGTTGCCTTTTCAGGAAATGATCTGAGAGATCGTAAAATTAGATCCAATTCGAGTATGGCTAAGTTACATTCGCCTGGTGTTGAAAAGGTACGTCTGAAATCGAACACGGCTACTCAAACGATTACCGAAACGCCTCGTTTAAATCGGAACTGCTTGTTGGACATGGAGTACGAAATCGACCTGCTGGATAAAAGTTTGTATACAACACCGCTAAGACACATACTCCCGAATAATTTAACTCCAATATTCGACCTAAAGGACTTGAATAATTTACGGGACAACTTCGAAGAAAAAATTACAAACTGTAGTAGAAATTTAAATGAAAATAATTTAAAACGGCTCAGAAACTTTAACGAGGTTATATCGAACACAACACAGGATGTCAATTATGACAATTGCGATTTATTCGATCATGTGGAGACGATTAACGTACAAGGCTTGGATTTTAAAGAAACGAACCAAATGGAAATGTCATTTTTTACTCCACAGTTGTATAACGGGGGGTCGGCTTCGACACCGATTCACAAGTCTTTTATAACGAATCCGCTAGACGAAAATTGCGTTTTTGAGAACGCAACGAACGATGTGAGTCACCCAAAATCTAATTTTGTTTCGATTTCCACTCAAGTCGAAGAGGTCACTTACACCGATATCGGTTTACAAACCAGTCGTGTCGATTTGAAATCTGACGTGACTCCTAAAGTCCGAGTTAAGTGTACGTCCATCAGTAGAAGACGTTCCTACAAAAGTATGACTCCTACGATTTCTTATTTTAAAATTTTTCCGAAACATGATGTAACAATACGAGTCAGTCCAACACGGAATGTTATTGTAAATCGCTCGAAAGTAGAGGTGACTGATATGTGTGGCAGTATTTTTAGTATCATTCGGAAATTGCATTCGAGGTATTCCTCAAGGGTGCCGGAGAAAATTTTTGATCTTTGTACCTGGCTGGGATGTACCATTAAGAAGGTGAGTCGAATTTTATAAGATTTTATTGCTATTGGTTGATTGAACTAGAAGTTCAATTTTGTGTAAAATAATTTCAAAGAACCCCTCTGGAGGAGGAGGGTAAGTTTCTCCAGGTGGGAAAATTTGGTTGTATTTATAATAAATTTAACAATTTGATAGGACACCTAATTTCAGAACAGAATTTAAATAAAAATTGCCCTAGGATAAATACATACCCTAAATACAGGGTGTCCACCTAACCGGTGCTACATGCTAACTATTGATTTTTCAGTGTTGTTCAGTGCGTTTTTAGAAAGCACGAAATTATCTACAAAATAGGTCATTATCATTTATTGTCTTGAGTCAACGGTTTAGGAGTTATAGATTTTTTTTTTCCTGCAGGGAAGGGGGAAACCTTCATAGGCACCACCCCATCAGGGATGGTAGTGTCAGGTGCATGTCAGTGGCCCCCCCAGTTTCGAATTTTTTTATAAAAATGGTGTCACACGTTAGAGCATCGTTAGAGCCTGAATGAGCTTCCATTATTTTCGTTTGAGCCTCAAAGGTCGCGGAGTTATTCGCAAAAAACAACTGGGGGGGCCATAGACATGTTGGCCCCCCCAGTTTCGAATATTCGCGTGGATTTGGTGTCAAACGTTAGAGCATCGTTAGAGCCTGAATGAGCTTCCATTATTTTCGTTTGAGCCTCAAAGGTCGCGGAGTTATTCGCAAAAAACAACTGGGGGGGCCATAGACATGTTGGCCCCCCCAGTTTCGAATATTCGCGTGAATTTGGTGTCAAACGTTAGAGCATCGTTAGAGCCTGAATGAGCTTCCATTATTTTCGTTTGAGCCTCAAAGGTCGCGGAGTTATTCGCGATAAACTGCTGGGGGGGCCGTAGACATGCTTTTCCATTTTCCTTCCAATTTGGATTTTTTGTTTGAAACTGATGCCAATCGATAGAGCATCGTTAGAGCCTCAATGAGCTTCTATGGTCATGGTTTTAAGTTAATATATTTACAAAGTTATGGATGTTTTAAATTTTCGAACAAACTCCGAGCAACATGCATGCCAGATTCAAAGATAAAAACTTTTAAGTTGGTTATAAAAACCCCTATATACCTAAGCGAGAAATTGTATTTGAAATTATAAAAATTTTTATCGAAGGAATATAGCGAAATAGAATATCATGCCGAGAAAATCTAATATTGATCTGAAGTACCTTAACCTGGTTATTGTTGCAAATAAAGAGAATTTTTTTATAAAAATGGTGTCACACGTTAGAGCATCGTTAGAGCCTGAATGAGCTTCCGTTATTTTCGTTTGAGCCACAAAGGTCGCGGAGTTATTCGCGATAAACTGCTGGGGGGGCCGTAGACATGTTTTTCCATTTTCCTTCCTATTTGGAATTTTTGTATGAAACTGATGCCAATCGATAGAGCATCGTTAGAGCCTCAATGAGCTTCTAATATGGTCATGGTTTTAAGTTAATATATTTACAAAGTTATGGATGTTTTAAATTTTCGCCAATCTCCGAGCAACATGCATGCCAGATTAAAAGATAAAAACTTTTAAGTTGGTTATAAAAAACCCTATATAAGCGAGAAATTGTATTTGAATTTATAAAAATTTTATCGAAGAAATATAGCGAAATATCATGCCGACAAAATCTAATATTGATCTGAAGTACCTTAACCTGGTTATTGTTGCCAATAAAGAGAAAATTTATGATCCAATGGGTAAAAAGTTTTGGGGCCCATCAAATGTTTGTTGGTCGGAAATTGTAAAACAATTTGGTAATACCACCGTTTTGCACAAAATACGTTTATAACCACGCGATCGTGAACAGGCACAAAATTATGGAAGAATTAAATTTACAGGTTTCATCAAAATACACTGCAGAAATTAACTCGGATATATCGGATGAGGATCAAGAAGAAAACGAAGGAGGCGACAAACGTTTAGAATTTCGAATAATTTTGACAGCGGAAGAGTGGAATAGTATTTCTCCGTCCAATCGCTCTTACAAACGATCAGATGGGAACAACAACGATAATATTAGAAATTACGAAACTTTGAAAGCACACTACTGGACAGATTTAATTCATACCAAAATTTTTAGAGAGACGAAAGTTCCATGTTGTATAATACGAGTATACAAACGTTGTAAAATCTACCCAAGTGGATTTTGTTACTTTCAAATAAGTCGTCGATGCAAATCTTGTCATGGCATTTTAAAATGTGGAAAATATTCCAAAAGCGGAATGTGATGTCGTGATGGAGTGCATATACACTGGTTATATTAACAACTGCAATCAAGACGTTAAAAGAAATATATCGAAAGCCAAACGGGAAGAATTAGAAACTAAATTAATCAATGAGAAAATGACACCTTCTTTTATCCTAAATGACGAGGTACGAAAACTTATGGACTATGGCGATTTGCAATCCAGTAATTTACCGACTACAAATGCACTGCGAGTTTTAGTTTTATTAATAAAACTTTTTCTTCAAACAATAATTTTGCAGTTGATATTATATGAAATCGATGAAGGTAATAATGATTATTTATATATCAACTAAAGCTTTATATTCCTTTAAGTTGATGTTTTATTTATAATTTTCGTCATGGAAAGTCAGGGAATTTAAAATAGCAATGATGGTGGGAACCCTCAATCTGGCAAAATTCAAGTTAACGCATGTTGCTCGGAGTTTGGTCGAAAATTTAAAACATCCATAACTTTGTAAATATATTAACTTAAAACCATGACCATAGAAGCTCATTGAGGCTCTAACGATGCTCTATCGATTGGCATCAGTTTCAAACAAAAAATCCAAATTGGAAGGAAAATGGAAAAGCATGTCTACGGCCCCCCCAGCAGTTTATCGCGAATAACTCCGCGACCTTTGAGGCTCAAACGAAAATAATGGAAGCTCATTCAGGCTCTAACGATGCTCTAACGTTTGACACCAAATTCACGCGAATATTCGAAACTGGGGGGGCCAACATGTCTATGGCCCCCCCAGTTGTTTTTTGCGAATAACTCCGCGACCTTTGAGGCTCAAACGAAAATAATGGAAGCTCATTCAGGCTCTAACGATGCTCTAACGTTTGACACCAAATCCACGCGAATATTCGAAACTGGGGGGGCCAACATGTCTATGGCCCCCCCAGTTGTTTTTTGCGAATAACTCCGCGACCTTTGAGGCTCAAACGAAAATAATGGAAGCTCATTCAGGCTCTAACGATGCTCTAACGTGTGACACCATTTTTATAAAAAAATTCGAAACTGGGGGGGCCACTGACATGCACCTGGTAGTGTCAGATTCTTACTGACCAAAACCCCCTCCCCGACGACAGCGGGCTTTACCTTCTCGGCATTACTTCCGCTGTATTCTGCGATCTTCCCTGCTGCATCGACGATGCAGGCTCCCGATGACCTCCCGGTTTAGCACGAAAGTTTGTGTCCGGGAGGTCAGGCACTATCACTTGATTCTACTTTTTCAATTGAACCGGACACACCGCTCGCCGCGATCCAACACGTCGCACCGGGTCACCTAGTGGTCCGTGATCGTCAGTATAGGTGAAAGTCCACTCGTCATTAACTTAATAGGCGGAAATTCCGGCGACAAAGTTAAGGCCGAGCCGACCGTCATCCATACCGGAGGCTCCGAGCCCCCAAGCAACCCTGCAAATCATATTAAATCACAGAGCGCGATGTGACCGGGTCATCTTGAAAAACTTGTGGTCGCTGGCAAAGTGCCAGTCCACTCGTCTTTATATTTGACGGCACTATTTTCGCGATCGTCCCCCTCTGGATTAGCACGAGAGTTTGTGTCCACAGAGGGTCTACGCGCTATCGTCGTACCGACAATAATCTACCCCGTCGAACGACCGTCACTACTCGACCCGATCCGATCCGACCCGCCGATCAATGACGATATTCTTCGGGAATTCTCTTGGGAACTTCTCGCGCATCTTCTCGCGGGAACTTCTCAAGGGAACTTTAAAAGGCTGTCAATGACTTAACTGTAGGGCGATGACTCGAGCTTCGGCTTGCTCAGCTCGTCCGTCCCCCTTCTTGGTCTTCATCACTTGACTGATGAAGACCGCTACAGCCAGCCATTCGTCTTCGCCGGACAGCATGAAAGCAATCATGTTGTCCGGGCTTAGTGTGTCGCCCATCCGGAGCGAAATCATCACTCTCTCCCTCTCCCATCTTAGGCATCCGAAAAGAGTGTGTTCCGCCATATCTTCGTCCCCGCAGTAACGACAGGCAGGTGACTCGGTCAGCCTGAACCTGTGGAGATATGCCTGGAAGCATCCGTGGGCGGTGAGAGGTTGTGTTATATGAAAGTTCACCTCTCCGTGCTTTCTCGCTACCCAAGGACGAAGATCCGGAATGAGCTTTCTGGTTCAAGCGGCATTCGTGCCGGAGGACCAGCTCCTTTGCCAATCGTCGAGCGTCCGCTGCTTAATGGTGGGGTCCGGTCCCGCTCGTACGTCTGCTCTCTCTCTCTAGCTAAAAGCTCTATGGGAGGCATGGAGGCCAAGACTCGCACGGCTTCGCCGGACACGGTCCTGTAAGCGCAAGTTACTCGAAGTGCCATCTTGCGCTGGACCGCTTGCAGCCTCTTACGGTTACGCTGAACGTTGACGGCCTCTTGTGAAACGGAAGCGGCGTACAACATCAGCTAGAGATGAGATTTTTAGGTCGTATAAATGTTATACCAGAGAGCGTTAAAGGGTTAATTGATACACGGCCCCGTTCGAAAGTTATGCTGTATGAAAAAGAAAGAAGAAACGGGGCCGTGTATCAATTAACCCTTTAACGCTCTCTGGTATAACATTTATACGACCTAAAAATCTCATCTCTAAACATCACGGACTGTGCGACGGTGCCCAACATCCTTCGCTTCGTCGGTTTTGGGCCACCGATGTTGGGCATTAGTCTAGCGTACGAAGTAACTATCGCCGTCGCCTTGTTGCACGCCGTACGGATGTGATCGGCAAAATTCAGGTTCTTGTCTATCTTTACCCCCAGTATGGTGACGAAGTCTTTGACTGCAATTGGGGAACCACCCGAAAGCAGCCTCATAGTGGGGGCATTTCTTCTTCCGCGGATTACGACTGCCTCGGATTTCTCCGGCACCAGAGTAAGTCCGCGGCTGCCCGCCCAGGTGTTTATAGTGGCTATCGCTGCGTTTGCTTCGGAGTTATAGATTAAATTAATCTAAAAATTCTGAATTTTATTTTTTGGTTTTTCTTGCAAATCCTAGTTTTAAGCGTTATGCAAAAAATAGACCTCACTCCTGATAGCAAATTTAACGGGTTACAACTTCAGTCTATAATAAACTTTTTGAAAAACGAATCCATTTCACACAAGAACTAAATCTTATTGTTTAGTCATGTTTACAGTAATTTTCGCAGAGATTTACATTGGAGTGTTCTAATGAACCCCCCCAAAAGCCCCATAAAATACCACGCCGGCGTCCTCCACAATCGGGGGTTTTAGCTCCCCCAACGCGATTTTTTGCCGATAACTCGCTTATTATTTATGCTTGTATGAAAACTTATGATCAGACCATAATTGAAGAGCATAAAATTCTCTATAAAATAGTTTTTTTTTCATATTTTTCCATGGCACACTAATACTTAAATTTAATGGTAATTTTTCGTAAAAGTAAAAATACGTGAGCTATAGGCGAAAACCGCACCTAGGGGGCTAAAATCCTCATTTGGGGAGCCCCGGCTTGGGATTTTTATGAGACATTTTGGGGGTTTATTATAGACCGGGAGCCCGTAACACTTTTGAACGTATTATAACTTACCGCTCACAACTATCTTAAATTCCATAATTCGGTGTCCCACATTATGAAAATCGCATCGCCGACCAAATTCCGTGGCTACAAGATGCTGCGCTGGCGCGGTCAAAGTGTTTCGAAAACCCAGACTTTTTGAATCATAAGTTACCGTTCGGCATGCGTTGCAAATTACTATTAAATAAAAAAAAGTTTGGACGGAAGCCAATGCCGAACATGTAGGGTGGCTATGGAAGGCACTAGCGCCCCAGGCTTTTGTTAACAATATTTATTCCAAAAATATTATAACTTACTGTTCGGCATTTCGTTAATATCCCAAATTATGTACAACAATGCAAAAAAATATGGTCGCCGAACATTTTGGTTCGCTAGGAGCCAAGTCGCATCTGCGCATGTCTCTATTTCCGGTGTCATATGTGTGACATCATAGCTTACTGTTCGGCGTCAATTTTATAACGTTTATGAAATAAAATGAAACAATAAAATATATATGCCGAACAAATTGAGTAGACATACATTTGTTATAAACAATAAAATGCGACAGTTGTAAACAAATTATAGTGTACCGTTCGGCGATGGTTTTTTACGACTAATTCCAATATATTTTATTGAACAATGTAACCCCCGAACAAAATAATTGGCTATGTGATTCGTAATTACTAAAAAACAAATGGCATCAATTTTGTTTTATTTCATTGAATAAGCAGCTAATTATTTCATGTTTAATAGCTTCACAAAATTACTTTGCACATATTTACAAATAAATTAAGGTGTGCCGAACAAAAAAATGTAACTGCCGACCATGTATATTATTAAGGGGGACTCCCTTATCTATGCACTTATGTCTGATGGAGATGACATTTCAACATCATGACCTACTGTTCGGCGTTTGTAGATTGTCATTCGTTTCATAGGATGAAGTACATAAATCGTAACGCCGAACAAATTAGTCGGGTACAACATAATTATAATATAATTGTTGCAACTCGAAAGAAGTCAAGATAGGAAGATATCTATACTCTACCGTTCGGCAATATACACAAACGACGAATATTATCAAATCTAATAAAAAAAATGACCTGCCGAATAAATAGGATGGGTAAGGAATTAGACGATTGTAAGATGAGCATGAGAAAATACTGTTTAAAATATGTTTAATTAATGAAAAAAAATCACACACCAGTACACTGAGAAAAAATTTCGTTCAAATTAATAAAATTTAGTTGGATATGTCCAAACGATTATTTTGTTATAATTATTGACTAAAATTTTGTCATCTCAACAGTACATTTTAGAACTTCAACAAACATACTGTTGGAAAACGAAACGTACTGTTTGAATGACAAAATTTTAATCAATATAAAAACATTATTCGTTTGGACGTATTCAACTAAGTTTTATTAATTTCAATTAATTCTTTTTCTCAGTGTATGAAAATAATCCCGAAATTACAAATTTAAAAAAATTTATGTTTCCATTACAAATTTAATTTTCTTCGACTTCTGCCTCGCTGTCGTCGGACATTTCGGAAGTCTCACTTCCACTGCTATCAGAATTTTCGTCATCTATAACATAAAAATAACAAAAAATAACATATAAAAAAGAGGCAAAAAATTAATGAAACCAAGATGGTATGCCTTTTTACCTGAATAAACGCTCTCCTGCTCGTGAACAATAATGTCATCGACCGATGGTGGTACTTCTTCGCCATCAAACCAATGGAAGACGTACCGTTCATTGTCTTCCTTCCAACCGTACTCTGTTGGCTTCAATTGTGTTGGATTTGCCAAGTGAGCATTTTTCCAGATTTGAGTGATATAAATTGTTCTTCTAATCTGTTGTTGCAGTTCACTTTTACAAGGTGGGAAAGTGGAAGCCTCTAATTTTGCACACGCTTTTTTAAACCGTTCTGTGTTTTTTTTTGCCTTGTAAGTTCTCGAAAAAATTGCCAACCTTCCTTTATTGACACAATCAATGCTTCTCAAGTTGTATATGTGGCATACAAATTTCTCAATGATTTCGGAAACTTTTTCCAACTCGCCTGGTTTTTCCAAAATGCTTAAACCACCGAGGGATCCGAAGGCCTTTTGAAATTCGCTGCTCTTCTCTAAAATAACGAAGGGTCTCTTTTTTGCTCTTCTGTAAAATGCCGAGTTAAAATCGCAGCCAGTAAAAGCGTGGAAACCTGCTAAAGAAGCCCACAATTCTTCTCCCAATTCATTATAAATGTTTGAAATATTTATAGTACGAACGTTGTTGCCGACACCAAGCTGCATCCAAATTTTTCTGGTTACCTTATTTTCGTTATTCCTCGTATTCACTAAGTGCTTCATGTTTGAAAGCAGAATGATCAAAATATCAGTATCAGAGCACCTTATTAACGATGTGTTTTTTTCCGGCAAATTGCAAACGTGGTGAACAATTTTTGTATCAGCCTCTTCATGATTGACGCTTAAACCAGACTTGATACTCCGTATAACTTTGTTGTTTGAAACTTTGTACTCGTAACATTGATCATAATTTAAAAGGATGGTCTTACTGTAGCCAATGATTTTTGCTGCGTCTTGTGATTCACTCCAATATGCGATTAAAAACTACAAAATTTTGCTTGAATTTGATATTTTTTAGTTCCGCACTAAAATTTGAAGGACGTTGTGTTTGAGGACCTTCTATAACGATGTCAGTATAAGTGAAATTCTCGCGTAGCATGTGTTCGTTATCCTTTATTGATGGTTTTGGGTATGTGTCGAAAACTATATGTATACTTTTGGCTCGGAAATTTGTGAGCATCACCAAGATTTTCATGGCGACGCCGCCAAAAGTTGGTGGAAGATCCTTTAAGAGATGTAAGAAAAAAAATCCATCTATGATTGCAACATCTACATCTTGTACGTGTGTCGAATCAAGTACTTTTTCTGTTATTATTTGAGCCATTTTCGATTTAACTGTCTTATTTATTGTACCATCTATATGACACAACGACAGAGGTACGGGAGTCGTTGGATAGCACAAAACTTTCTCAATATCCAGGTTTTTTTCTAGAGAAATCCCAAGCAGTCTTCCGAACAAATCTCTTTGTAATCTCACTTCTTGAACTTTGTTGTTTATTGAACTCTTTACTTTTTTTTTACAGTTGCGAAATTGAGAATTTTATTTCTGGCTATAAGTTTTTCAAACCGTGTTCTATCGTTTGCGCATTCGCTTATAAATTGTTGTTTAATGTGGTTTCCAAAATTTTCGATGTTTAATAAAAAATCTGCAACTTCTTTAGGTGCAGCTTGGCCATTGCTTATGTTGTATAGCAATTGTTCATCTAAATTCGGTGAAAATGGATTTAGTCTATCATGTACATTTTTCGTGAATTCTTTAATCTGCAAAATGCTGTTCTTTATGCGATAGTCGCTCAAATCATTGGTCGTATCTTCTTTTTGTTGTAATCCGGTCTCATTCAATACATGAGAAATTATAGCTGTGCTTCCGTGGCTTCTGCTCCATCGTTGACGAGCTGATAATGAGTTTCTGAGACACGTAATACCTGTCATCCTCCGAGCAGCATCAGCATTTATTTTCTGTTCGAGCGTTAGATCAGTAGGCTGCTGATATTTTCTTATAATTACCTTTGTAGCCATTATTTTATCATACAAACGGACATATTGCGTATTATCAATAAACATCTGTACAATGAAATAGGTGCCGAACAGTAAGTTGTAATTATACTGTTTAAACATGAGATCCGCAATTTACAAATTTTTTTACATCCATCATAGCCATTTTATTTGTTCGGCAATAGTTAATTCGCAACATTTGGCATTTTATTAACTTAGTTTTAAAATTTCAAGGAGTAAGCTATGATATCACACATACTATGTATGGTGACCATATGTACTCCTTTTAGTAGGACAGTACTCTTTTTTAGAACGATGTCCTATGTACTTGAAAACTTCTCCAAGTACATACAAATGTACTCTTTTTTCATTTGAAATATTTAAATTTAAAATGCAATCACAATGAAGCCCGGGGGGTGCCAGATTTCATTGTGGGGGAAACAGACGTGCATTCATGGCTGTTTCCTTGAGTGCGACCCCCTAAAAAAAAAAAAAAAAGGTCATCAATCGTAGCTTTAGGTACGCCATTGACCTTTTTTTAAGTTTTTTAGGTATTTACCTTGTTTCGCCGAAATGTACTCTTTTTTCATAAAAATAATATGGTCACCATACACATATGACACCGGAAATACAGACATGCACAGATGCGACTTGGCTCCTAGCGAACCAAAATGTTCGGCGACCATATTTTTTTGCATTGTTGTACATAATTTGGGATATTAACGAAATGCCGAACAGTAAGTTATAATATTTTTGGAATAAATATTGTTAACAAAAGCCTGGGGCGCTAGTGCCTTCCATAGCCACCCTACATGTTCGGCATTGGCTTCCGTCCAAACTTTTTTTTATTTAATAGTAATTTGCAACGCATGCCGAACGGTAACTTATGATTCAAAAAGTCTGGGTTTTCGAAACACTTTGACCGCGCCAGCGCAGCATCTTGTAGCCACGGAATTTGGTCGGCGATGCGATTTTCATAATGTGGGACACCGAATTATGGAATTTAAGATAGTTGTAAGCGGTAAGTTATAATACGTTCAAAAGTGTTACGGGCTCCCGGTCTATTAGAACACTTCAATATACATCTTTGCCAAATTGCAGCTTGACAGCTCCTAAAATGTCTCATAAAAATCCCAAGCCCGCGTTCCCCCAAATGAGGATTTTAGCCCTCTAGGTGCGGTTTTCGCCTACAGCTCACGTATTTTTACTTTTACGAAAAATTACCATTAACTAAAGTTGAAGAACATAAAATTTCTATAACTTATGGTGCTGCAGTAGGTAGAACTACAATACATACTTTAATATGCAAATTAAACTTTGTTTAATGGTAATTTTTCGTAAAAGTAAAAATACGTTAGCTATAGGCGAAACACCGCACTTAGGGGGCTAAAATCCTTATTTGAGGGAACGCCGCCTTGGGATTTTTATGAGTCATTTTGGGAGTTTATTAGAACACTTCAATATACAAATTTGCCAAATTTCAGTTTGCCCGGACCTCCTGTAAGCTCTAACCAGAATTTCGGTTTCGTTACTTGGAAGATACTATAACTTGGGCAAATTTTGAAAAAATTTATTTTTCTCTTCATTTTCCAACCTTGGCCACAATTTCAATTAATTTATTATTAAAAGCATTTCCCGTGCCCGAAAACATTTCTCTCCCTGCAACGAATCAATATTGTGCCATTTTAAGGGTGGGTCGTGTTTTCGGTCAATAATAACGCAAAAACTATCAACTTAACGTGAAAATGTCATAAGACCATTTTTGTAGATAATTACCTCCTCTACAAATTGTATCTAAAACTTTTTATTGTACGACTAATAAAAAACGAGATATTAAAAAAAAGGCCAATTTCGTGACCTTTGATCTCGAATAACCTTTAACGCGTACATGATATCGAGGTCGACTTTTTACATATTGTTTACAACGATGTCATAAAGATGTGTACCAAAATTCAGCTAGGTGGGAATTTTTCCGAGCTGAACCCCCTTTTTCGTCTAATTTGACTGGACTAAGCTCAAACCAAAATTTCGGTTTCGTTACTTGGAAGATACTATAACTTTGGCAAATTTTGAAAAAATCTGTTTTTCTCTTCATTTTCCAACCTTGGCCACAATTTCAATTAATTTATTATTAAAAGCGCTTCCCGTGCCCGAAAACATTTCTCTCCCTGCAACGAATTAATTTTGTGCCATTTTAAGGGTGGGTCGTGTTTTCGGTCAATAATTTAAGTATTAGCCATGGAAAAATATGAAAAAAAACTATTTTATAAAGAATTTTATGCTCTTCAATTATGGTCTGATCATAATTTTTCATACAAGCATAAATAAGCGAGTTATCGGCAAAAATCGCGTTGGGGGAGCTAAAACCCCCGATTGTGGGGGACGCCGGCGTGGGATTTTATGGGACTTTTGGGGGGTTCATTAGAACACTCCAATGTACATCTCTGCCAAAATTCAGCTTACCCGGATTTTTTGCAAGCTAAAAACCTTCCTTGCCTGGACTATATATAGTATCTCGCAAAATATTGATTTTATTAAAAAAATAGTTAATATGAAAATGAAAGACTATTAAATTGGCTGCAAAATATTTATAATTTATTTTTTTATAACTAGAATAGTTTTCGAGAAAATGGGCTGCAAATGTTACGTAAGTTTCAAAGGTACATTTAGCCCCCCCCCCATCGCGAATTTAAAATGAAATTAGTGTCAAATGTTTGAGCTCCAATGAGGTTCCATAAAAAACGATTGTACCACACGCTTCGCGAAAACTTTGGGGTAATGTAGAAACTGCAGCCCCCCCCCCCCATCGCGAATTTTTGTACAAAATTTATATTGATTCCATAAAAATTGTTTGTACCCCAAAGGCTTTTAATAACGATTCAATTTTTTAGAACAATTTTGGAAGGGTTATAGAAATGATTTTTTAACATGGAACATGTTTTTACGGTCGTTACCTCGCAAAAATCGACACCAAAAACAGACACCAAAAATCGACACGAAAAATCGGCACCACATGTATAATTAAAATTTATAGTTTATAATTTGAATAAGTAGATTGTCGAATAACATCTTCGCATTCACAATAATGAATTGTCATATATAATACCACAAGAGACTACGTATCAAATTGTCGGCAATAATTTTTGAAACTGGAACTGAGTGTTTGTCGCCCTTAAAATCATCATGAGTGCTTTAGCACGAATGGTGATTTTAAGGGCGACAAACACGAAGATTCCATGGTTTAAAAATTAACCGACAATTTTATAGTATCGTGTGGAATTCGTTTGACAATTTCGTAAATAAAATTTCAATTTTTTCTGACAACAAAAAATTTATAGTATGCGTTTACTTCCATCGTTACTTGACAATACAGACCACGGTGGTCGTATTGCCGCGACAATACACCACCGTGGTCTGTATTGTCAAAGGAAGTAGATTATGATTGGTTCAAATTGATGAGATTGTAACATCCTATTGGTTGAAATATTATGAACGAAATTGTCAATAAAAAAATTTTATTACCAAAAATTAAATCCGAAACCGAGCGCAAAAAGAAAATTTGCTTATATATACAGTAAATTTTTATTACAAACACAAAAATTAAGGGATTATCCTATTATAACCAACACGGTTACACAACTACGCCGCACTTCGGAAAACAGTAAGAAGAAGAAACGAGATAGGCACCCCTAAATCTCGAGGAAAACTATGATAAACGGTTTAGTACCGAAAAACATGTTCCATGTTAAAGATATTAGTCGGAGACTAAGATAGAAGGCACCCGGGGGTCCAGGGGGCGGAGCGCCGGGGTTTTTAATAAAATAAATAGCAATTAATAGAGAATCGTTTGAGCTTCCATAAAAATCGTTTGTACCCCCAAAGGTTAAAAAGTTAAAGCGTTTGAAGGAGGGTGAAATTTCACCCCCCCCCCATTGCGAAATTTTGTATAAAATTGTTGTCAATCGATCGAGAATCGTTTGAGCTCCAATGATCTTCCATAAAAATCGTTTGTACCCCAAAGGTGAAAAAGTTAGAGCGATTCAAAGATTGTGAAATTGCACATTTTACCAACATAGCTCCGAGCAAGTAGCGCGCAGAAATTTATTGATGCTGATAAGAATTAAAATAAATTTTTTTGAAGGCTTTCAATAACAATTCAATTCTTTAAAAAAATTTTGGGAATGGCTGTAAAAATGCTTTTTTGAAGATGTGATTTTTTTAATAAAATAAATACCAATTAATAGAGAGTCGTTTGAGCTTCCATAAAAATCGTTTGTACCACTAAAGGTTAAAAAGTTAGAGCGTTTGAAGGATGGTGAAATTGAGTGATATTTCACCCCCCCCCCCCCCATTGCGAAATTTTGTATAATATTTGTTGTCAATCGATCGAGAATCGTTTAAGCTCCAATGAACTTTCACAAAAATAGTTTGTACCCCAAAGGTGAAAAAGTTGAAGCGATTCAAAGATTGTGAAATGGCATATTTTGCCACCATAGCTCCGAGCAAGTAGCGCGCAGAAATTTATTGATGCTGATAACAATTAAAATATATTTTTCTTTTTTAACATTAAAAATGTTCTTTTTCAACATAGTCGATGAAAATAGTTTGCTAATTATATAAATAGTTTTTCGCCAATTATTTTTTGTCGCGAGAAAATTTTAAAATTGAATAAAATTGATATAGATCGATCTAGAATCGTTTGAGCTCCAGTGAGCTTCCATTTTTTTGGAAGAAATGATTTTTATGGAAGCAAAGAAAAGCAATCGCTTGACACTAATTTCATTAAAAAATTTACAATGGAGGGGGGGAGTGAAATGTCACTCAATTTCACCCTCTTTCAAGCGCTCTAACTTTTTTACCTTTGAGGTACAAACGATTTTTATGGAAGTTCATTGGAGCTCTAACAATTTTCGATCGATTGATACCAATTTTGTTCAAAAATTACATTCAACTAAATAATTTAAAAATTGATTCGCGACTCAAAATATAATTCGCGAAAAACTCACACCAGTGCTATGGATTAGCAAACTATTTTTATCGACTATGGTGCTCATTTTTTTGGTGCTTTTTTATTGTTAAAAAAGAACAGTTTTAATGTTCACAAGAAAATCTATTTTAATTGTTTAATACATTGATGCCATACCATATCAATGGTATACCGGTATAAAACCGACGTTGGTGGTACTTGGGTATCAGCAACACAAAAATTCTGCGCGCTACTTGCTTGGAGCGATGTTGGTAAAATGTGCAATTTTACAATCTTTGAAACGCTCTAACTTTTTCACCTTTGGGGCACGAACGATTTTAATGGAAGCTCATCGGAGCTCAAACGTTGGACATTAATTTCATTAAAAAATTCTGGAATGGGACGGGGGGGGGGCGAAATGTACTTGTTTTTCAAGGCGTTGAAGTTTATGGGTGAAGTGCAGTGGTTTCAAGCCAGGTATATTAGAGAATGGATCTTTTCGGCGCGACCCTTTTCGCCTCTGGTTTATTCGGCGTGAGGCTTATTTGGCGCAAAGATTATTCGGTGTGAGACCGAATGTGATATTTTAAGCTGACAAGTTTCTTACCGAATTGGCTTGAAACTAATAATAATTTAAACTTAATAATAAGTTTAAAAACCATAGCATTAGCTTGGTGTGAACACTTTCAATTACAGCACGAAAATAAATTATGGGTTCGAATCGCTGACTTGACGAAATTTCTTAGCGCGGTCTCCGGTGAACATCAACACACTGAATAAATTAAGTTGTAAAGAAACAAAGTAGCAATATTCGGAATGGAATGGATAAGCTTGAATGAATGAATAAATAAGTTTTATGTTTACAGTATAAATTATTAATTTAGGAATAAATTCTCAGAAATATAATTTATTGAAATTAACGTCGCCAAATTTTCTGGATCGGGCAGGCCAAGATTAGTTTAGAAGTTACAAAAAGATGGTAATATTTTTCAGACCCTAATAAATAAGAAGTGATAATAAAATTTTTAATTTATTGATTTAAAAGGTTTTAGACGTGCTGATGGGTTATTTTTTAAATGTAACATGTTGCAAGGGAAAGAAATGGTCTAGAAAACGTGTACCCATAAATAAATGTGTTTGACAAGGTTGTAATTTGTACTTCATTTTTACCATTCGGATTTTATTAAAAAAAAACTTGCACTTACATATTATTATCACTTCTTATTTATTGGGGTCTGAAAAATATTACCTGCTTCTTCTTCTAAACTGGAACTTCTAAACTAATCTTGGCCCGCGCGATCCAGAAAATTTGGCGATATTGATTTCATTAAATTATATTTTTGCGAATTCCTAAATTAATAATTACATACTGTATACAATACTAAAAATTTCGATTTTGCATTATATTCCTTTGTTTTCATTTAACCGCATATTATCCAAATTTCAGCAATATTACCGCATATATCGATTAATTTTAACTGCATATAAAATATTTATATTGATGGTTTTTACCGCATGTAAATCCGGACTCTAATCATAATAATTATGCCAAATATTGGCTATATAATTATGCGGATATGGATAATAATTTTATTTGCGGTAAACTTCGTATTTTGCTTCATTTCGTAGAGAAAGGTATAATAGATACTAAAAATTAGCGTTCTATGGTGAAGCAAATAAAACATGTAAAAACATATACATCCGGACTCTAATTATGACTTTCCCAACCTCTTTGGTAGGGAAAGTTATTATTTTTTTAATTTATTGTTATCGGGAAAAATTTGAGCCCCCATTTTTTTTTTGATAGATTTTCATGTATTGAGGTCTTCTCTCTGCTCTCGCACGAAACCTAGCGAAAATAAATAAATGAAATAAAATTTCGAAACGAAACGAAGTGAAAATACTAAGGATAAAAAATTATCGTTATAAATTCCCTGCAATTTTTGTTTCATAAGTTTTTCTCTAAAATTTGGGGTTCTTTTATTGTAGGCATTAGCCTGTTTTTCTTCACGTCTTTCCACCTCTCCACATTTCCACTGATGTGGACACCCAGCTTTCTACTCATATCTTCGGTGGTCTTCCAGGGTTTCCCTTTGCCGGTGGTTTCAGATCTCTTGCCATTTTAATCGGCTCTTAGAGTATTCATTTCTGTTGTTCGTAATATATTTGTTTTATAAATTAATACTATTGGGATAGTGGATCGCAATAAAACTACAATGTTGTCAAGTCGACGTTTCGGAAATTTTATAATTCTGAGCAATTGGACGAGAGTTTTTCTATATCATCTATATTTGTTTTGTTCTGCTGCTCCATATGTCATTATTGGTCTTATTATTTTTTGTTTTGCTCTCTATTGCATTGTGTGATGTTTTACTTCCATGTTCAGATTACGTTCATTGGAGATGATAACTCCTAAATAATTTAAGATCATGACCTGTTCTATAATTTTTCTTTCTACTTCTAATTACAAACTATGTTGATGTCTTTTCTTTCCAATCTATACCCTGGTAACTCCTGATTGTGTGTCGGTGTCTTCTGTGAGCATGACATCCACCTTCATTTTTATATTAATTTCTTCAATTAGCTGTAGAAGTTGTGGGTATATTCTTTTCTTCTAAAATTGCTGATAGTATATCTTGAAGTTGTATCCGACCGAATGCTTTCGAAAGGTGTACGAAACACATAAAAGCTGGTTTAGAGAATTTAATCGCATTTTCAATTACTTGGCGAACTATGAAGAAATACTTCGTTACGGGGTTACTTACTGTGACCGATAAATATTTTCGATTTTTTTTTATTACATATTATAGTTTGGGGTTTTGAAAATGTGTCCAAAAAATATTCAAGTAAAATTCATCAAATTACCCGAATTATAAATAACGGATTTTCTGTAATGGTGTTTATTATTGAAACTTTTGTAAATCATAATTAGATTTTAAAACGGCATTATTTTTTGTATTTTGAACTTAATACAAAATATACAAAAATAAATTTAACAAATGTAAGTTGTAGCTGTCTGCAATTATTGTCTTTAGGAGTCCAAGAAAATTGTTAAAAATCGACGTTTTAGTTTACCCTCAAAATCGAATTGATTGTGAAAAAGGAGCTTTAAAAATTTTTTCTTACAAATTGTGGCATTGATCCCCGTTCGGGATTGTTAACTAATTTACTACTTTGTTTTTTTATGGGTGCAGTTAGTATACAAGGTCTTCAACTGACACATTTGTTGCACAAACAAATAATGTTAGGTATAGTTTGTTTCAGAATAATTGAAATTAAAAAAAGTCATAGAATCAAATTACGTTGATACAAAAGCGTAGGAACTATGTGATAAGATATGCTGTCGACCAAGCATATGCATTGCTAAAGGCTGGCGCGAGATTAAAATAATTAACCTTATCTCTATTAGTCTAGTCAAAATATCGAAAAAGGGTCTCTGTAAATTTTTTAGAAGCATTTCATATTACTTTTTGGCAAAAGGTCTTTTTCCCCTATTTCGACCCTGCTGAATCCGAATCTGCCGGTTGCCCAACCGAAATCCCGACCGGAAGTGAGATATTCAAGATGGCGCCGAAACCAGAAATCAGCGCTGTAAAGCCCCCCTTTGACTTAGGAATACGCCCAAAATGTGCAATTATACGTTTTTGAGCATGCGGAATTCAAAAATACACTCTAAAAAATTATAGGTTATGAATTTTTAAGATGGCGGCCGCAATGGCACCCAATATGGCGGCCGCAATGGCACCATCACCGTTATCCTTATTTTTGACGTAGAAAAGAGTGTGGCGGGTCTCAAAATATGTTCGTGGACATGAGGATTTCAAAAATTCCCTCTAAAACAAAATTTGAACTATACTTTTAGTTCAAGTACAAATAAGAGAATATTGGGTGGAACGAAAGCTTACAGGAACTTTAAAATTTACTAGTGTATCTCTCCAGAATTCAGACAGGTGCGTTTGCAGGGAGTACAGAGTTTCAGACAAGGTATATTTGCTTTCCTACAACTGCAGTTTTTTGTGTTACAAAGGCCTTTACAGTGGCAAATAACAACTTCTGGGCACGTCTTAGGTATGGGGTCTAGCGTCATGAATTGTGGGACAAGTTGATCGCCATGAACGGTCCAGCCGCAGTCTTCAAGTGGCGGCAGGGATGGCGTAGGAAGATGGGCATTCTTCCTTACACAAACCTGAAATTATAAATATATTAGATACCGTAAATACCGGTTTTTACCGCCTTTCATGTAAATATCCAGGCCAACTCACTTGGTAGTGGCATCTTCTGATGTGAAGCCGAAGCGCATCTGTTGAAGGAGGGAGTGACTCTGGCTTTTTTACAGCTCCAAATAAAATACTTCGGGCTTCATCTGCACTCACAACGCCAGGATCAACCTGCATAGAAAATTAAATTCTTAGTAACATTGTTTCATAAGATAGAGGAAACAACTTTAAAAAATTTTGGACGTACCTTATACAGTTTGACGACGAAGGCCTCTACGTTCTTGAGAACGTTCTCACCAAGTGGCGAGCATCCAAGTCCACTCAGAAGCTTACAGTTTCCGTCGCAGAAAAGCTTCCAGGCGCCTGTCTTCGTTATGGATGCAAGTTTGGACGTCGAATCACAACCAGTGATTGCATGGAAAGCTACCAGATGAGTAACTTGCTCAGGCGAGAGCTTCTTGCAAATGTCATGCACTGGAATGTATTTCATATCCCGCGCAGTGCCACTCATAACCCACAGATGCGAGCACTTCATTTTGGCAAAGTGGTGGGCAAGGAGAAGCACGACATCAGTGTCTCTGGTTATCACAACAATATTTTTAGCTTTACTGTGAACAGCATGAAGAATCATACGTGTATCAGCTTCCTCGTGTGACGCTCTCAGCGAATCAACATTGCGAGTTGGATCGGTAGACTGAGCGTGTGAAATCTCCTTGAATCCTCCTGAGAGCACCACCTCAAGATCACCAAAGTCATGTTCTAGTATTCTATCGGACAAAAATCTACACAAGTCCGCCTTGTTCTCTGAAAGGAATAAAAAGCTACTCCAGTTCTTCGGCAACGGCACGTTAGAATAAGTGATTTCTCTGCGTACTGGAACGAAACCCTTGGCTCTTTTCTTTCGTGTTCCAGCTTTTATAGATTGGGACAAATATCGGTCAAACACAACGTGAACTTCACTGTACTTGAATCCATGACTCAATATTCTTTTTATAAAGCAGTCAGCGTAGTCACCAAATGTCTCAGCTTGATGCGGACGACCCAAAGACACGACAAAGGCCATACCATCGATTATGAGAATTGAGTCGCATTTCCGGTTTACAGTTAGTAGTTTTGGGCACTCTATTCCCTTGACAATTTCCTTAATTAGAGATGCCTTTTCTGCGGTTCTCAGCTCCCCATTTACTGAAGCTAACGATATACGAACCTTGCAAAGTTCATGCTTCAGAATTTTTTTAAGATCAATTTGTCTTCCCCCATCATATGCGGCAATCAATACACGCAAAAAGTCTCTGTCAGTTTTCATAATTTGAGTTCTATTAGATTCTTGAGAATTCTTCTCCTTGTAGAGATCACCTAAAGTGAGTGCATTGTTCTTATGTAATGTTGAATGGTAACTAACTGTATATTTTCCAGTTTCTTGATTTTTGACAAGCCTTTGACGAACAAAGTCTTGAACCAACTCCACCCCGCGGTGTTTCGCTGTCAGAAGAGCGTCAGAAATTTTTGGTGTGGCTATATCCTTAGTGGCTATATTGCTCACTACTCACTTTTTGTACACTTTTTGTACGACTGCGCGGACAGGTTGCTACGCGCTAGCAGGCGGAGAGGGTGGGGGAGGCCAGGCCAGCCACAGCCAGCTTGACTCGAGTGCAGTGTTGCCACACGTCGCAGTGCTGCCAACTCTTACCACCAAAATGATGTTTAATGTAAAATAGTAACGCTCGCATTTGTTATGAACCTAAGGCACGACATTACTTTAATATTAGTAATTAAAATAACGGTATCATTGTTTACAGATACTTAAAACTTAAAAACTTTTTTTTTTACATTTTTCAGTAAAAAAAATGGGTAGTGTTTTTTTAAAGTGTATTTTCGAATTCCCCATGCTCAAAAACGTATAATTGCACATTTTGGGCGTATTCCTAAGTCAAAGGGGGGCTTTACAGCGCTGATTTCTGGTTCGGCGCCATCTTGAATATCTCACCTCCGGTCGGGATTTCGGTTGGGCAACCGGCAGATTCGGATTCAGCAGGGTCGAAATAGGGGGAAAAGACCTTTTGCCCAAAAGTAATATGAAATGCTTCTAAAATTTCGATTTTCTGAAATTTTGCCTAGACTATATATTGTCATGGTTTGCTCAGTATAAGGGATGATTTTGGGTCATTTGTGCAAGATTGGAACACTCATGAAGTCTTTTTATTTAATCAGACCATAATAAGTAGAAAAATAGTTGTATCTGAATTTCCCTGATCTGGAAATTTAACTAGCTGCTTTGCCTCAGAAAACAAGAGATGTATTCGCTACCAAAACCCTGAAAAATAAAAAATTGTAAGAAACAAATTTTGGTTATTGTGATGTATAAAATTTAGTAACAAATTAAATTATTTATTCTAGTTGTAAATATAGGATTTAAATTTTAAAATAAAGTGGCGGTTCGCGGAAAGTGCATGCGCGAGTGGAAACGTTGGTGGGACAATTTTGGAAAATGGATAAGGAAACGGGAAGAGAAGAGTCTCGCTTCGTCCATGAAATAGGGACGACATATTTGAAGAAGTTGGCCTTCGTCCATGAAATGGGGACGACGTATGTTTAGAGTCGATGTTCGTCCATGAAATAAGGACGACATATTATTACAGTTGGTTTTCGTCCACGAAGGAAGGACGACATAATAAAAATTTGAAAAGGGGAAGAACGTTCATGGTGACGTTAACACGTAATTTTTGAGTTATATCGAGGAATAGGGACGATAGAATTTGAGGACTTGGTTAACGTCCACGTTGTATAATTGAGTTTATTATTATTGGAATACTTAGTAAAATCGTTAAAAGGAATCGAAAATTGGAAGAAGGAGAAAATTTTGGAATAATTAATTTGAATAATTCGATGGTCGTTATTATTTCTGATTGAGAATTGGAAGAAAAGGTTAACTTGTGTACAATTTTTGGAACCAATGGGAATTGATGGTTATATTTTTGATGAAAATTAAGAGAATCTTAAATTATGCTAGAAAAGATTCAAGATACTTACCCACGATTAGTTGTCTAGTTCAAAGAGGGAAATTATTCAATGGTTCTTCTTGGTTGATCCGTTCCAATCGAATTCGGGAGCTGTTTCCATCCACGGCGACACCAACACCAACCAACACTCCGCGTGCAACAGTACGAGAGAGAGAGAAAGTGCGAAAAGGACATAAATTCTCTGGTAAGAATTATTGTTTTGTGTGTTTTAATTTATTCGCGTATAGACGAGTCGGTTACGGAAAATTCGGTTGCGCAAAAAAAAATAACATTGGGGTAGTAATAAGAAAAATTTTGTACAATTTAATTTGTTTTATTATAAGAAAAATCAACATTTGTTTCAATTTTATTATGTCTAATAAATTCAATTATTTTTCATTGGTAGCGAATGAGTTTTAATTTAAAAATTTGTCGCAGTATGGATCAGTGAGGAAACAGATGCACATTTAATATTTCCTTCCTGTAAAAATAATCTTTATAAGAAAGATTGAGAGTAAGTCGATTTATGAGTGTTCCGATTGAGTACAGGAACTCACCTTTGACCCTGAAAGAGTTCATCAGCTGGCTGGTGCATTAAAAAGTGTCATGATCAGTAGCACATGGCAATATATTATGTTTCGTTTATAGTTTGTACGTTTTTATATCAACGTAATTTGATACTATGACTTTTTTTAATTTCAATTATTCTGAAACAAACTTTACAAGATCTCTAAAATTGTTTATTTTTGATCTATTTTGACTAATTTATTACCTTATACTAATTAATTTTTATTTCGAAATGTTTTCAAAATGAACTACTTTTAATAAAACCTGACAAAGTAATACGAGTTACAAAAATATATTGGTTCTTTAATAAAAAAAAAAGTTTTGATAGGAAAATTTCAGTTACTTTTGAGCTCCTAAAAATACACGCCTTTTTGTAAATAAAGACAGGATAATGTAAAAATCGGCGGGAAGCCCAAAATTTAAGCAAAGAAGAGCGTCTTATAGTCGGAGAGCCAGCGAACATTTTGGTCACATCATTTCACCAAGAAAATTTCATAATTTATTACGTTATAATATAAGTAGCGATCATAAAATGGACGGTCTGGTAGCTGACTGCTAGAACCCGCCCCGACGATCTACCCCTAAAGTCGCCAAAGACACGATGCAATCACGTTATAGTACCAAAGCTGATTTTCTTTTAGCATTAACAGTCTTCTTAATATGTTATTTAAAATCACACCCAGACGTTTTAGGACGTCCTAAGGGGGTGCCAAACGCCCTTAAAGTGGCATAATTTGAGGGTCATTTACGTTATAGTACCAAAAATCTTTTTTTACTAATTTTTAAATTAGAACTCTCTTAGTAATTATAATATGCAATTGCCAGTCGAAAATTTCGGGACCAGGACCGTGCCAAACATCTCCAACTAAAGATAATAAAAACACACCGGTGTGATAATAATAATAATTAAATAGTTTATTAAACAATGCAAAATAAAATTCATAACATTGTCACTAAGAAATACAAATAAGTAAACAAAATTAGGTACTATGTTGTAAATTACCCACATTATTGACACCCTCTTAGAACCATAAAACATTTGTCAGTGGTTGTGAATAACCTGCCGAATACTACGAAAACACATTTTTTGTGTGAATTCAAATTTTCGATATTATTTGTACATATTTATTGGACATTTGGACCGCGTTATGCATAACTTGACCAAGCGCCAAATGTGAGTTTTTGAGAAAATGCAATAAACTTTATAACCTTATTATAAATCAGCTTATCGTTGATTAGAGGTGATTTTCCGCATGTTAGTCAAAAAGAGTGTCAATAACTATTATATCTAAGAACTAAAGCAAAAAATGAAAAACTTTCGATTTTAAAGTGAAAAATGGCGCTTAGGAATTTTGCATTTACTACGCAATCAATTTTATACATTTCGCATAAGTTGACTATGAACCAAAACTGTCGCTTAGTCAATTTATGCTAATATATTAGATTCACCATTTTTTTATGAATAAATGAGTGAAATATTTATTGAAAATTAAAAAAATTAATACTGATACAGCAAAATGTTATTTTGATTTAAATCAATCTTCTTCAATATCAAAATCAACTTCTCCATTAAACCCTTTTATATCCTCTTCGATATTGGGATCACCCAATAAATTTTCATAAAAATGTTTAGCATCATTTGGAATCGAATTCAATAGGAATTTCAAGTCTGCAAGCTTTTTTTCTGGAATGGGCTTGCCCATTTGGCCCAAGATTTTTAAGTAGCTCGCTAAAATTCTTCTTGGCTTGTCTTCTTGACGGCCTTCCACGTTTCTTCTCTATATCGATTTCTTGAGCTTCATCCCCAAAATGACATTTAACAAAAAGTTTGTGAGGATTTTCTTTTCTACTTTCGATTTCTTTAAACTTCAGCATCGATGTCTACTTTTTGATTGACAATAGATTTTTCTAAATCCGCTGTACTAAAAAAATCCTCTTTTTCCATCTTATGAACAATGAGCGAGTTCTTTCTTCTGCAGGATTTCATTACGTTCATGTAATTTTATGGAGTGTATAATCTTGGCTGTAACTTCAAGACACATTCAATGTCACCAAAATCGGTGTTATTGGGAAGAAAGCTATGCCCAGAAGTCAAAAATCGCCGGGTGATCTTTTCCAGTGACGGATGGGCATCAAGGATGGCTTTTAACATTAAAACCATTTTAATATTTCTGTTTTGCCCTCCGCAACTATCCGACCACAGTATTAAATGTGTACAGGAGGCATCCATATCTTGCATAATATGCCTAATAAACAAGCAGTAACCTACTTCTTGAGCTCCTCGTCCGGCTTCACCTTCCAACCACAGATAGCAATGACCCTTATTTTTTTTGCTGCGTGAATACCCAAATTATACAAACAAAAGCACAAATGGTAACGCGCTGATTTTTATTGTTTTTGCTCAAAACGTATGGTGCCCAAACACCCAACTTTTGAACTTTACCCATGGAATGCAAATATCGTACGATAGTTGATTGGTCACAATTCATCATATTGTTCAATTCCCGAATTGATTGACGTGGATCATCACGAATTGAAGCATTTAATCGGCCTTCATCAAAGCCGGATGGTCTCTCTGACGTGGGAAATCATTCATATCAAAATGCCCCTTTTTGAAACGAGAAAATCATTTTCGTGCAGTACTTCCCACGATGGCGTTCTCTCCGTAAACGGCACAAATGGTTCTAGCGGCCTCCGATGCCGTAACTCCTCGGTTAAACTCAAACAAAAGAATATGTCCAAAAATGTTTATTTTTTTGTACTTGACACTCCATTTTCTTTAGCCAACAATTACCCCTAACTTTCTAGAAATGGAAAAATTCAACAAGTATTCGCACGATACAACACAAGGGCTAGGACAATACTCAAAGATTCAGCGAGTACAGGTTTTAGCAAGGAGATTGCACGAGCGAAGCGCAGCGGAGCGAGTGTCAATCTCCGCAGCTGAAACCTGTACTCGCTGAATCTTTGAGTATTGTCCGAACCCGCGTTGCTGTTGCGGTGATAATTCCGTGAAGAAACGCCACAACTTAAAAGCACAACATCACATACGAAAATCGACATTTTTCAAACTCGGGTTGGAACTAATGCGTAGAACCGGTTTCCTACATCGCATCTGTTGAGTGCGTTAGTCATACACACTACATAAATTATAATATTCGAAGAGATTTTTTATTACGTATGAATTCTTTTACGCTCCACTACAAATATTGGATATTCTGGTAGGGTATTTGGAATATTTTTTATTTTCGGATATTATTCGACTGTGAATGCGTTGTACCCATTTAACTACAATGTAAAATAACGCACGCTGATTGGTCGAAACGACAAAATTTGCCCCTGAATGGAATTATCAATAAAACAATACTATGGCATTAAAATGACATTGATATTTCTCAAACAAATTTGTTTCCAAAGCACTCTTACCTTGGAAACAAAAAGCGCTACGAACTTATGCATCAACCTGATGTAATAAATTTAAAAATTAAGAAAACATTAAAAATCAAATTTATCTCGTGAGGTTTCAGCAACAAAATACAACTAAATTTTCCCACCATGTGATAATAATAATTTTCAGTTGACAAATTAAAAATATTTCTCAAGTAAATAATAAAATTTTAAATTTGATTGAAGAGCTTGTCATCGTTTTACAAAGTTTACAAAACCACTAAAAGCGAAAATAAGGAAGGAAACGACCTGGGCAACGCAAAATGCCAGTTATATCAAATTTCAATTTTAAAATCCGGCATAGACGATCTCAAAACCGAATTTAATCGTATGGAAAAAGACAGCATGGGGAGTTCGGTAAAATTTAACATAATTGATGCAGAATTGGCCAAACTCAACAAAGAATTGACCGCCTTAAAGCAGCAACTACATGGCATCAAAGAAGTCAACAGTCAAGTTGCTTATGCGCCTCCACCACCGCCACCTCCTATTCCTCCTCCACCACCGCCTTTTCCACCCGCAAATACGTACATAGTTTCGCATACTAAGACAACGAAAGTGTCGACCAAGAAAAAAATAAACGAAAACTCGAGGCCTATAATTTCGTTGGACGATATTTTAAAAGTTAAATTAAAAAAAATCGCGGTGAGTATTAGGTTTAAATGCAGTTTTCAGGTGACATTTGTGCCGTTTTAGGATCGTCCAACTCCAATTCATCGTGTAACGGAACCCCAAATGTCGACTCTCTTGCAAAACGTGAAGTTACGATCTGCACGTTCTAATGGACAAACGCGTTCTTCCAGCACAGCTTCCAGCGTTTCCAGTTCTTCAAATAGTCCTTGTTCTAGTTTAACTAGAATTTTAAGTAATGTAAATACCAACGTATGCCGTGTCAAACGCCTACATCGAGTACGTAATTATAGTTTTGATGAATTTTCCAGGAAAAGTTTGTCTAAGCGTGATCTAGAAAATTGATGTCACAACGCTGCAGCGGTTGAAAAGTATTTATTGGATAATCTAATTATGGATATGACAAAGTGCAATTTAAATTATTGTTACTGCAAATTTTGTATTTTATTGGAATTTATATTTTTATATGAACGAAAGAGTGTTTAACATTTTATGCCTATTTAATTTTACAAATCAATAATATATTTATGCAAATTTTATATTTAATAGAATGTGAGAGTTTTAGTTTTGCTTTTTATTAAACTAAATAAAGGTAAAAATAAAAGATGATATAATTACGTAAAATTTTATTTTCCTTTAAAATCGCCCTCATGAATTGAAATTACAGATTCACTAAACTTTTTGCAACGCCATAGACATACACTTGCAATGTTACTGTGTATGCTGCAAATCAGAGTCGTAGCAAGGGTGAGGCGACTGAGGCCTTTGCCTCAGGCGCCATCGCAATGGGGGCGCTAAACCTTGACAAAACCCAATAAACAATAGCTTGAAATTTTCAAAAAGATAAGAAAGTTTTGGGGGCTGCGCATATATTCAAATTTGACCACGATTTTATTTGCAACATCGCCTAAAATTCCCTATCGGCCTTTTCCATGAGTGGGGATTTTAATCCTCTACAGTAGTTTTTCGTCTATAACTTGCTTATTTTCATTTTTAGTGAAAATTATCATCAAATCAAAATTGAAGAGTACAAAATTCTCTATAAAACTATCTATAAACTTTTACTATTATAAAACTATAAATCCAGAGAAAATAATTGAAAAAGCTTTTGAATAATTTTATAATTTGAATAAAACTTTTGTACTATTTCAACTTCACCATCGATGGTGAACAAAACGAAACAAGGTTTCCCCTGTTTTGTAAGGAATGTTCTCCTCTTCAATTTTGGTTCAATGATAAGACAGGGGATTTTAGGAAAGCCGATTCCATCCCACGCGTTGTTCTTCATATCCCTTTAACTTACTGGGTAACCGCTAAAAATATCACGTTATGATCGCGACAGTTATTCAAATATTCTTCTTCTTAGAGTGCCGTCTCCTCATAGGAGGTTGGCTACCATGACGCTGTATTCGTCTCTGTTTTTTACGAGTCGTATTAGAGTTGCGGTATCCGGAATACCAAACCATTGCCTGAGATTCTTCAGCCAGGACTGCCTCTTCCTTCCAAGACCCCGTTTCCACTCTATCTTTCCCTGCATGATCAGTTGGAGAAGACCATATTTCTCATTTCGAAAGATATGCCCAAAATAAGCCGCCTTTCTTCTCTTAATGACGGCCAGGACCTCTCGATCTTTATTCATTCGACGCAAAACCTCTTCGTTTGTGACATGCTCAACCCAGGATATTTTAAGCATTCTCCGGTACATCCACATTTCGAAGGCTTCTAGTTTATTCATGGATGAAACCTTTGAAGTCCAACCTTCAACGCCATAGAAAAGTATTGACAAAACATAGCACCTTGCGATCCGCCATCGGGTTTTCAAATTCAGTTCTCGGCCACATAACAAGGCTTTCATTCTAAAAATCTCGATCCGTGTTCTGATTTCGTCATCAGGTTTCCAATTCTCGTGTAGCCAGCACCCCAAATATCTGATCTTGTCTACCCTCTCCAGTCGTTCGCCCTCGACATTAATATTTATGTTGTTAATTGGTCTTTTCGTTATTACCATTATTTTTGTCTTTTGTTTGTTTATACCGAGACCGTATGCGTTGCTGACTTCATTTATTTTGTTAATTAATATTTGTAAACCTTCGGGGCTATCGGCAAGGATGAGGGTGTCATCCGCATATCTGATGTTGTTAATTAGTCTTCCGTTTACTTTTATTCCGTGTTGTGCTTTTTCGAGAGCTTCCTGAAAAATGGTTTCCGAGTGTAAGTTGAAAAGGAGGGGTGAGAGCACACAGCCCTGACGGACTCCTCTCGGGATTTCAATGTCTTCGGTTGTAAAATCTCCGAATTTCAGCTGTGCCGTTTGATTCCAATATAGATTCTGTATAATAATTATGTCTTTGTCGTCAACACCTATTCTTCGTAACAAATCAATGAGTATGTCGTGTCTCACATTGTCAAAAGCTTTTTCATCTATTATATAAAAATGAATGTTTGTCTGATCGTATGTTATAGGCTCCTAGACCGCGTGACCGATTGCGACGAAACTTTGGGGAGTTCTTGCGGGTACGTCCGTGAAGGAACAACGTTCATTGGTTCATTCAAATTTTTATCAAATTAGTTGGCATATTTGCCGCGTCCTTTCTAAGCTTGGTGGAGCTGTAGGCGATTATAGAATTTACCACAATTATATCGTCAATAGATGGCGCTACAATCGAAAAATTACATAAAGAAATGGTTGCGACCCCTGCATTTCGTCCTGCAAAAGAAAATTACATTTGGTTTTACTTTTGTGTTGTTGCCAACCTAAAAATCCAAAACAAGGGTATATATTTGTTAGAAGAGGGATAAACTTAATGACACTAAGGTTATCATACACTACAAAACCACCATTCAAAAAATTTATTTAAAAAGATCGAGTGGTTACACTCCGAAACCTGCACGTCAGATGGTAGTTTACATCACCCTCTCTTGGCGGGAATCATTAGATGTCACTTAAAACTGTCAGAACATCATAATTTCTGTATGGTTTCCCATTCTACAATAAATACTGAAGTGCAATGGCTGGTAAGTAAATCTATATATATAAATATGAGTTGCCAAATATGTATGCATCATCATCACGTGAGAACGGCTCGACGAATTTGGCTGATTTTTTGGTGAGTTGTTGCCTATATCTTCGACAAGGTTTGTGTGAAAAAAAAATTGGAAAAGGTGCCCGGGAAGTTGAAAAATTCGGGAAAAAACTGAAAGTGCGTTTAATGTCGTCAACAGGTGGCGCCGCCTTAACATGTAATTAATTAAGTTTCCATCAGTAGAGTAGATAGGTCGTGTCGAAACCTCAAAGCATTGTTTCTTCTCATATTATATTTTCACAGTCACAGCTCAGGTTTTTACCAGTCAGTCCGCCAAGCGCCAATTCCCAGAGACCCACCGGTCTCTATAAATTCCAATGTCATTAATGTATTCTTTCAGATGAAGGAGAAGGCCGGCTGCGCCGGGATGCTCCATCAAATACATATCAGGTAAAGGTAAAGGTAAAGCATTGCTTTCAGCGATTAATTTTTGTAATCTGTTTCAGCGTGTTACCTCTGTTTCAGATTAAATTAAGTTTAACCCGTTCTCTCCCCTTTGGGATAGGTGCTATTCGTCCCGTTACTTCTGGGACAGGTGCTATGCGTCCCCATATGATATGATTTTTGGGATAGGTGCTTTTCGTCCCGTTTTTCTTCACGCCTCGCATCAAGCATGGATCATGGACAACCGGGCCTCACCCGGCGGTCTGAAAATTTTTTTCTCATTTTATTCTATTAATATCATGCCTTTCTCAAGGCATAATGCGACCGGCTTCTGCGCCTTTTCAGGGTTTTGACCCATATTACATTTTCAATGAGAGTTTGTATTCAATTTTTGAGCGTTGGAGGAGACAAAGCTGGGCTCGCCCAGCACGTGCTTCGCTTCGCGAACCATGCTTGCTTGCTTGCTTGCTTGCAAAGCATTGCAATGTTGACAGACAGTGCTCATTGTTCCAAAGTCAACCGATACATCCGCGGCGTAATCGACTGTTGGATCGTATCTGTACGCCAACCGTTCATATAGATTTGTCATGTTTGGTCGTCTGGATGTAATTGATCGCGCTTGAAAAATTCTTATTCGATTATCCTCCAAACGCTGTCTGCGCACTTCGTCTGTTTGATTGACTCGACACACAAGGTTTGCGTGAAAAAAAAGTTAGAAAACTTGCACGGGAAGTCAAATAATTCGAGAAAAAACTGAAAATGCTTTCAATAGGTGGTGCGACAAAGCACCTGTACCTTCTATCTATATCTATCTATATAAATGAATTGCCAAATATGTATGCATCATCATCACGTGAGAACGGCACGACGAATTTGGCTGATTTTTTGGTGAGTTGTTGCCGACAAAGTACCTGTACCCTCTATCTATATATATAAAAATGAATTGCCAAATATATATGCATCATCATTATTGTATTTTGTGTCAACTCTGTATTAGGAAGATCATCTGTAAAAATAACGATATTGTTGCGATTGGTAATGCCGATGATCCTAAGTTTAGTATATAAGCGGAAGAGTATACGAAGAGTTGAAGAGAAGTAGTAAAAGTAGTAGTAGTCAACAGGTGGCGCCGCCTTAACCTGTAATTAATTAAGTTTCCATCAGTAGAGTAGATAGAAAACCCGATCCGGAAATATTGGCAATTTAAGGTTTATTTCTTTGGAAAAAATGCCAGCAGTGAGGCGTCAAAATATCGGTCGGCGTACGCGTATCGTAAGCCAAGGGCATTATCGTCGAGTCAATCAAACAGACGAAGTGCGTACACAGCGTTTGGAGGATAATCGAATAAGAAATTTTCAAGCGCGATCAATTACATCCAGACGATCAAACGTGATAAATCTATGTGAACGGTTGGCGTACAGATACGATCCAACAGTCGATTACGCCGCGGATGTATCGGTTGACTTTGGAACAATGAGCACTGTCTGTCGTCAACATTGCAATGCTTTGAGGTTTCGACACGAACCACCAGGATTATGTTGTGCGAGCGGAAAGATCAAATTACCACAATTAACACCGCCACCAGAGCCACTGTCATCATTGCTTTCTGGCCAAGAAAGCAATGATTCATTTTTTTCATTATTCAAAGTCAAATCGCTGGAGAACTGCATTCGTACAAATCCGTTGACAGTGTGACCGACGAGGATGAAGCGACCAACTATCCGACGGAATTTTTGAACTCGCTTGATGTGGCAGGAACTCCGCCGTATAATTTACAGCTGAAGGTAAGATCGATCATAATCATGTTGAGGAATCTGAATCATCCGAAATTATGCAACGGTACGCGGTTGTCCGTCAAGAAACTGCAAACTGATGAACAATGTGATTCAAGCGACGATCATCAAGGGCAAATTCAAAGGAGAGGAAGTCCTTATCCCACGAATTCCGATTATTCCAACTGATCTGCCATTCCAATTCAAGCGGATTCAGTTCCCCGTTCGATTGGCTTTTGCGATGACAATCAATAAATCGCAAGGCCAATCGTTGGAAGTCTGTGGGATTAATCTCGAATTTCCCTGTTTTTCGCACGGTCAGCTGTACGTTGCCTGTTCGCGTGTTGGCAAACCGTCTTCGTTGTTTGTTTTTGCGCCGGAAAACAAATCGAAAAACATTGTTTATCATATCGCTCTCTACTGATTTCGATTCCATTTAAATAAATCACATTGAAATTTAAACTATCTATGTTTTAACATCACTCTGGAGTTTATCTGAAGGTGTTAAATTAAAATTTAATGATAGAAAATAAATCCTTTGATGGTTGACATGAAATTCCGACTTAATTTTTTTCTAATATTTTTCAAACCATCGTTTGAATTCGATCCAGAGGTATCCTTGCAAGCAACTTTAGTAAATACATCCGAAACTGTCAGGATTCGATATTACTACTTTTAATGTAAATTTTTTGGTTTTTTCATAATTTGTTTAATTATTTCGTAAATTTATATTTGGATAAACAATTCTTTGAGTGGCATAAAAATTAATTTCGGGCAGGACAACGTCTGCCGGGTCAGCCGGAGTAGGTCAACTCGGCAAAAGGTACAAGGGATAGGTTAATCCTACCGGTCAACTGGGCAAATGAAAACCAGAGGCCGTTTTAATTATGGGTCAGCTCGGCAAACGCGCTGAATAATGCTATTTCGAGGGTCTCTCACATCCCGGTTGCATTTATCCCGGTTTCCTTGATCTGTCGCGCCTCTCGTATGTTTAGCGCCCGCCGCGTAGCGGCTCGGAGCACGAAAAACCGCCCGGAGATGCGGAGCATCGGAGGGTAGGTTTTTTGATGCTCACAGTTCTGGCCAAGCCAAAATTTATTCGGCAAATATCTATTAAAATCTTGGAAAGCGCCTGTACCCTAATTGCGCCGGGGGTGGTATTATCAGTTACCGTTAATGACATCGAAAGGTACTTTGCCGAGTTGGGCTATGTATTTCCAGGTAGAAAATTTGGACCCGGATTAAATATCTGACCATTTGCCGAGCTGACCTACGTCCGGGTCAGCTAGTAGTCAATAAAGCAGGTATATAGCGGTCGCTGTTGATCAAGACATTGATCAACAATTGATCAATTTAAATATTGCCGTGAAATAAAAAATAATTTTGATTTATATAGCGGGGGAAAATAACGGCACTTTTTTCTTCCCCGACTAGCTCAGAAACAAGACTCTTTGTTATGGGCGTAATTTGGGTTCGCTCGAAATTCAAAAACACACTATTGTGTGTGAATGCCTAGAAAGGTAGCTGTATAGAAGCCTAGGAACTGCCGCTAAAGCGAGTTCCACCTTGTTTGAATATCACTTGAGAAATCTGAATTACAGTTGACTATTTCTGAATTACTGGTGGGAAAGATGTAGAAAAGAGAAATCTCTTTAAACGAGCCGCAGGCGAAGCTTGGAAGTCAATGTATTCGAATAAAAGAAATATTTTGATTAACCTTGTTTTTTTATAACATTATTTATTAATTTTCCCAAAATACCGGGCTTAAAATTTCGGTCGGAGATTGCAATCCCAAATTAACATATATCAAATTAATCATGTTGTTAACATTATCACTCCAAATACAGTTTTTCGTAATAAATCTAAATGAACCTTGACGGCATCTTCACCAATTGTTATAAAAGTTAATGCTTTGTAATTTTCCATTGCTTCTATTTTAAGCATCAGTGCGTTCTTAATTCCTGTGTGAGCACTTATTTTATAAATAACATTTAAATTTCGCAATTCCATTTTTAATCGTTCTTCGTTCATATGCTTTACCGATAGTAAATTGTTTTGTTTAACCAATTCCTCCATTGGGATTCTTCTAGCATTATCTGTAGTCGACATTGTATTTGTAACATTGTCAATTATAGTAACCGATTCCATTAGTTTTTGGGATTCCAATCTCAAGTTTTCGCTTAATAGTTGGAACATCGCCTCGGCAGCTTTCTGTTTTGCTCCTTGTTTATTTCTTGATTTTCCATGGGTTACATTGCTTACATCACGTTTAAGTATTCTGCACTCAAATGCGAACTCCCCATTTTCAATCACACGTTGTATGTATATGGGTAACCGGACCCCTTCCGTAATACACATTTCATTTAATTTTCCCACATAATTTTCAAATGGCACAGTCGAAGAACTTAACGATTCGCTTGAGTTGACATTTTCATTTGATGATGCAGCAGATGTGTGACTTTGGAAACCCGATTCTCTAATTTTACAAACCATCGCTTCGGCTGCTTTTTGTTTAGCGTCTTTTTTAGTTTTTGATTGTCCCCGCGTAATGGTGTTATCAAACAGTTTACATTCAATAACAAATTCGCCAGTTTCACTTTGACATTCTGTGTACGTAGGACCCATTTCTTGTCTCTTAGAACAAATTTCGTTTAAATTTCCTACGTGGTTTTTGAATGATTCAACTGCGGAACTTGACGTGACAGTGATATTAGTTGTTATATTCCTACCCTCAACTTCGTGTAATTCCGTATACTTTTGGACAGGCGATTCTTCTTTTGCACCAAATACCTCTAACATTGCTGCTTCTGCAGCTCGTTGTTTCGAATCTTTTTTATTTCTCGACTTTCCTCGCGTGGTAGTAGCAATCAGTTTGCATTCGACAATAAATTCGCCATTTTCCCATCCGCACTCCTTGTATTCAGGAAAAGCTACCTTTTTCTGACCACAAAGTTCGTTCAACTTTCCCACATAGTTTTCAGATACTGGTGAACTTACCGAAGTACAAGATGTTGTACTTCGATTTTGAAGTTCATCCGTGGCAAGATGTGCAGTTAATAGTTTCACTGCATTGTCGGCACACAAATGTTTGGCTAATTGTTTGGTTTTACCAACGGCTTCCGAAAATATGTCTTCACTGTTTCCCAATTTAAGTACCACGCGGAATTGCATTCCTTCTGCCTGCACGGAATATGCTGGTGTTGGTATACGTTGCACTTGTGCCATCTCTTGCAAAATTGATATTGGAGATCTTCCAGTCGTCATTTTGTAGCTGTGATAGAATTAAAAGTTGGTAATTTACTCAATGTCATATTTTGTTATATAGTAATTTTTAATCAGATGATCCGGATTATCTGATAATCCTATAATGTGTAAAGATATTTTTTCAGATCATGTGGCCACAATCGCCTTGTTGTACCTCAGGTGCCGCTTGACTTGACCGTAGATTGACTGTACGAGACGGCTAGCTCATAGGGTTCAGTCATGCGTCGGAGAGCAGGGTGGGTTCAGATTGTTTTTTTTTAACCTTCGTGGGATCGCTTATACTTCTCGTGACTTATCCTTACCTTCGTAACAAAGCCGGGGCGCCAGCTGTGAGAACAAGATATCGGGAGTAGACCCGGATACTTGGTCCTCTCAACAAAATTAAAACTTGAATAAAACTATTTCGAGTATACACTAAAAGGCACAATAATACAATTGTTGGGCAAAATTCTCTTTTAATATAATAACTAACACTTCAATTAAAACAATTATCATGAACAGCTGACATTAAATTATTAAACATGAATACTTCAATTAAAACAATTATAATCATGAACAATGAGCAAAGGAATTTAAAATATGGATAATTCAATGAGAACAATTATTACCATGAACTACGAATTTTTAACTAACAGAAAAACTTATGGTTACGATTGATGGTCTCGTCGTGTCTTCGACAAGACTTGGCGGGGTTAATTTTAATGAGGTTCGACTTCACTAATGATATCAAAGGTTGACCGTGGTGGTAAACCGGAATCAACTGGTACCACGATTCTAACGTCTGAACTGAAATATTATTTCTTGAACCTGGTCGGATCGCTCGACGAAGTCGGTCGTGGATGCCCAACACCAAGCGGTTTAGGTTTTTGACTATTATGGTAGTTCTTTGTTCGGTTTTAAAATGTCTGATTGAGGTCGTAGTGGCCTGGTAGTTATGATTACGAGAATTTGACAGTATTAAGTAATTAAATAATTTATGACCTGGTATTTTCACTCTCATATAATAAGTAATGAATCTGTTTCGATTACTTACTCTGTGGTGAATGTTGTATTTCCTTTTGGGTGCGATCGATCGACCTTCGGGACGGAATGGAAAATGGTTATTCCTCCTTGGGATGATGACCTAAAACAATCGAAAAAGACACACTTATATGAGAGTGAAAGCTGAGGGATTTGCTCCGCAAATTTGATTGAACATAAATAATTACTGGCGATTATTCGTCTCGCAAATCTGATTGAACATAAATAATTAATCAATGATATCACCGTATTTTGTCGTTGGTTTCGTCGAACATTTTGTTCTAATAGTTTTTCCGTTGTCACACACCCGTTTAAAGTGGAAATTTGCAATGGCGAACCAGCCAGCCTTTCGTATTTGCACGATCCTTATTCTTGGCTCGTGACCAAATAATCCACCCAAGGTAGTTATCTCGTTCAGAATAATCCACCCAAACTACGGATGACTATTTTCCTTCGTTTGACCCACAATCTTCGACCTTTGTCGAACTGATTGATGCAACTTCAATTTAATCTTTGTGGATCGCGACCACCAAAATGGCTGAACCGCATTAATTCGGCTACGGCCGCTAATTTTTTATTCTTCGATCGAATACTTTTATAATCGTTGCACCACTTGCACGAATCACTAACCTCCCTTGTAATAGGGTTCGTAGCGTCAAACTGGTATTTAATTAATTCAAAAATATTGGTTTTTATACGACGTTAAATATTTGTGTCTTTGCACCTTTTCGCTTGTTCTTCAACAACCTCGTTGCCAACCTACCGTCAATGATAGTTTGATTTTTAGGCTTCTATACAAAGTATAGCAAGAAGCCTTATGATTTGACTCCGTGTCCGTCTGTCTGTCCGCATAATTCAAAATCATACAGAGCGTTTCAAATCGTGTTGGAAATACTCTATGTGTATAAAGGTCTAAAAACTGGGTAGCCAGTGCGCTACTTTTAGGCTTCCATACAAAGTATAACAAGAAGCCTTATTTAGGCTTCTATTTTTTCAATGCAGACCAAATATAAGTTATATTTTATTTACATAATTTTTTACCTATATAGGAAATTTAAATACGTTGATACATTGATCCGTTGATACGTTGATCCGTTGATACGTTGATCTGTTGATACGTTGATCTGTTGATACGTTTCTAACCTTGTTATATTACATGACCTTCTGCTGTTCTTTATTTGTTGATAGAATTTTCTCACATTGTTGGTACTATTTTCTTCTATTTCTTTCATTCTTCGTTCGATCCATTCGTTTTTCTTTCTCTTGTATAATTGACTTGCTTCTCTTCTTTTTTCTTTGAAATTATTCAGATCTTCTTGTTTGCTGGTTGCTAACCATTTCAGTCTTGCTTCCTTCTTATTCCTATTATTACTCCTCTCGCATTCATCGTCGAACCATGTTTTCCATTTTCCTTTATTTCTATATCCCATTATGTGTCTTGCGCTTACTTTAATGTTTTCTTCGATATTGTTCCATAACACATCAATGTCGCCTTTTTTGTTTTCTTTTATCTGATGTTTTAACATCTCTTGGTATTGCATGGTATACGATTCGCTATTATCGCATGATAATTTCCCGATCATTGTTTTCTGCTTGATTTCTGCCACCACAAGGAAGTGATCCGTGTCCGCATTGGCCCCTCTGTACGATCTTACATCTTGAATCGATGTTGCTCTTTTTTTATTCACCAGCACATGGTCAATCTGGTTTCCGTCTGTACTATTTATATCCACCAGGCCACGTCCACGTCATTTTGTGCAATTTTCTGTGTTTAAACTTTGTGCTATTAATTACCATGCCTAATGCTGCTGCTAGGCAACACAGTCTATTACCATTGTCGTTTGTCTCTTCGTGTATAGTTTCCTTGCCAACAACACCCTCTATGTAATTTTCTTTCCCTATTTGAGCATTAAAATCACCCAGAATAATCGCCGTATCGTGTTTTGGCAGCGTATCGTATAGATTTTCCAAGTCATCGTAGAATTGTTCCTTGTCAGCATCGTTACTGTCCTCAGTTGGTGCATAGACGTTGATCAACGATAAGTTATTTGGCGACCAAAATTAACAACAACTTTTTACACCAGAAAAGTAGTTATATAGAAGCCTAGGAACCGCTGCTAAAGCAAGTTCCAACTTGTTTTATATTTAATAGCGGTCAACGCGGCGAGTCCTTGCATGCTGGAGCAGCTGCCTACGTATTAGGCGCTAGGAATCGTACCTTTAATATTTAAAATTATGCATTTATTTTTGAGTTATATTGGAATTTTTTTACGATTATTATTTTAGCGAATATTTTTTCACCAAAGGAAGCGGTATACCTTCTCAAAGAATTAACATAAAACCTGGAGATCTAAATGATCCCAGAACACCTTATTTAAATGTCGTCACTGGCCAGTGGAGTACTTCCCCCTCTGTTAACGACAGAGGCGGGCAAGATTTCCAGCAGCTGTGACAGTTAACTGTTACAATCAACTGTAATAAATTGTGTGAAAAGATACAGAAAGATGGCATAAAAGAGAAGCAATGAAAGGGTCGAAGGAATTGTTTCTGTTTTAGTCTTTTCTTTAAATTAATTTTAAATTTTGGAATAGATACAGATGACTTTTAGGATTTTATACGCAACATAGCAAGAATTCTTAGGATCCATGCAATTTAGGTAAGAAAACAATCTACAAACACTTAGTTAGGTATGTTATAGAGAAGCTAGAAAATTGGTTGAGTTCTCAAGAATAAATCTTGCCCTGTAGGCGTGCCGAAAAATAGTGGCATAACCATAAACTACCAAAGTGAGGCAGTGCGGCCGATAGGCCGCCTGACCTGCTGGTATTTTTTATAAAATTACTAATGACTTATTTTTGTTTATGTTTAAATGTTTAATCATCTCTCGAATATGTATAATCGTCAAATTTTGTATTATTTTCGCTAATTATTCGTTCATTTTAGGCTTCTATACAAAGTATAACAAGAAGCCTTATGATATGGCTCCGTGTCTGTCTGTCCGTCCGTCCGTCTGTCCGTATAATTCAAAATCATACATAGCGTTTCAAATAGTTTTGTTATTATATTAAGATGGGTTACAAAAATATTCTGTGCTTTAAGATTGTAATTTTCAACCTATATACGATAGTAGACTTAATCCGATGATCTGACCGATCAAGGTATCAACGGATCAAGGTATCAACGGATTAAGTTATCAGATCACGGATCAACGGATTAAGTTATCAAATTAACGGATAAAATTTATTGGCATATTTTTTTATTGTAACCACAGTAGTGGCTTGTTTTAAATTCATCATCGATGTTTAAAGGGGCCTCTTGGTCACAATGAAAGAGAATCTTCTTTTTATCACTGGACCTGGTAATAACTTTTATTCTTTTGTGATTTTCCAAATCTTTTAAAATATTTTCTGCGTTCGGCAAAGATTCCACAACGTCGTCCATTAAAATACCGCCCAAACCTTTTAAATCGTGGCTCAATAAAAGTTTGGATAAAGATTTACGATCTTCCAGCTTGTACATTGGTTTAAACGTAAATTTTCCTTTAGTCGCCTTAACTTTTAGATTACCTTTTAGGGCAGTATCGCATAACCACGATTTTACGTTAGGATTAATATCAGTTTGTTCGGTTTCCTGTAAGATTTCCTCGAGCGTTAGAGGGGTTTTCTTTCCTTCGAGGTACGTCGTTCGCAAGTGTTGAACTATTTTTGCCAACACTGCAAAATTTTGGTGTTCCGCTGAAGATGTTTGCGTCTTAGTGTTTAATTTTGGATCGTCAATTTTTCGTTTTTTATGGTGTCGTTGATCGTCTTTGCTTGGTCTTTTCTCAACCGTGGGATTCGAGAGAGCTTTCCTTTTAAGTAATTCGCGTTCACGTAGTAAAGATGAATCCATTTTTAGACGATCAATTGTTTTTCAATGCAGACCAAATATAAGTTATATTTTATTTACATAATTTTTCACCTATATAGGAAATTTGGATACGTTGATCCGTTGATACGCTGATCTGTTGATACATTGATCTGTTGATACGTTGATCCTTTGATCCGTTGATCGTTTGATCCGTTAAGACGTTGATACCCTAATAAGAAGTTATCTCGAAAAATTTAATTGGTGCAGATTATCGGATTATCTGATGTTATATTATAAATATTATGTCGACTAAAAATAACTAGCAACAACAACTTTTCACACCAGAAAGGTAGCTGTATAGAAGCCTAGGAACTGCCGCTAAAGCGAGTTCCACCTTGTTTATGGATATCTCCATATTATAAGTTTTCGCTGTGATGACAAATTGGTATAATAGTCTCTGAAGGTCGTCCTCGTTATCCGCGATCAAGACCGCATCGTCAGCATAACAGATGATGTTGATTTCTCTTTGGCCCATTTTGTATCGTTTCTTAGGTTTGACGCTGTTAATTATCTCGCCCATAATGATGTTAAATAGCATTGGGCTGAGTGAGTCACCTTGTCTTATTCCGCCAGGAGTTGGTATTGGGTTGGTCGTTCCGGTTTCCACCTTGATCCGGGTTTCTGTGTTTTTGCATATTATGTTGTTTATCACATTGATTGCAGTATTTTATTTCTTTCCAATATCCTTACAACATCCACCAGTCTTACTCTGTCAAAAGCATTTGTTAGGTCAACATAGCACATGAAAGCCGGAGTGTTGTATTCTATTGATTTTTCGCATAACTGGCGTATTATAAAGATTGCATCTGTCGTGGATCTGTTTCTACGGAAACCGCATTGTTCTTCATTATTTTGCAGGTGGTCATTTAGTTTATGTAGCGTCACCTTTGTGATTAATTTTAGTACCGAGCTGAGTAGGGTTATCCCTCTATAATTCTCCGGGTTTCTCTTGTCGCCTTTCTTGAATATTGGGATCGTAATGGATGATTTATGTTCTTTGGGGAGTTCTCGAGTTGAGAACACAATTTTTATGAATTGAGTTAATTCGTTTTCTAGCGCTTCACCACCATACTTGAGCAGCTCGTTATTAATTCCATCCATTCCAGCCGCCTTTCTTCCTTTTAAATTTCGAATTACCTTCGTTACGTCTTCTTTTTCTCTCTGTATTATATCAGTTTTTCAATCTATTACATTATCAGGTGTTCCGGTGGCGTTCCGTTGGTATATCGATGTGAAATGTTTAGTCCACTCTTCGGCACCAATTTTGTGGAAGCTCAGGCGTTCGTTGATATCAGCCTTTCTATTTCGAACCATTTTCCATATCTTTTGTTGTGACCCTGTCAAATCATGTTCCATGTCGGCTGTGAACTTTTCCCAGTATTAATCTTTTATCCCCCTTATTCTCTGAATGACATTGTTTCTAACCCGTTTATATTCTCTAAGGTCTTCGAGTGTGCCTGATGATTTATGTTTAAGGTAAGACTGTTTCTTTTCTTGGCTGAGCTGTTTTACTTCGTCGGTGAACCACGGTGTCTTCGGGTTTGTTGGCTTTGATTTTATCTTTCTTGTGCCACACGCCTCCCCTGCAGCCTCCAGTATGTTTGACTTCAATTTTTTCCATGCTTCTTCTATATGATCAGTTGGATAAATTTTGTTCATGGATATCTTTGTCTCAAGTCTGCGCGTATAAATGCCGTGTGCTCACCGTTGTCAGACTTTCTATATTAAGTTTTTCCTTTGGGTTGTTGTTAATATTATTTATTTCCACTGCTTTACGTTTTTGTTTGTTCGGATGGTTCAGTCTTAGCTTACAGAGCACCAGTTTATGGTCACTGCCAATATTTGCTGAGTTTAGTGTTCTAACATCCTGTATTTCGGTTGGCAGAATATTGCGGCTAGTTATAATATAGTCCAGTACAGATGCTTGACCACGCGAGTTTTGCCATGTTATTTTGTATATTAGGTCGTGTTCGAAGAAGGTGTTGTTAATTCTCATATTGTTCTGACCACAAAAATCTACCAGAAGTTCACCATTTTCGTTTTCAGTCTCTCCATTAAACCGTTAAACCGTTGTTTGACACCAGATATTACTTGTGTTCCTATTTTAGCATTTAGGTCTCCCATTATTATTACGTGTTCTGTAGGTGAGATCGAATCGACTTCATTCTGCAAAGTCCCATAGAATTCTTCTCTTTTTTCGCGTGGTTTACTAATGTCAGGGGCATACACGCTTATGATACTGACTTTATTGTTATTTAATTCTAGAGTAACTCGCAGTATTCTTTCACTTATGTAATCAACCCTATTTATGCTTGTTTGGAACTTTCGGTGAATAAGGAGGGCGACCCCCTCTTTTGCTCGGCTCTCTTTGGTAACTCCACTATAAACCATAGTATGATCGCCATATCCGCGAGTTCCTTTGCCTTTTTTCTTAGTTTCGGACAGTGCGCAAATGTCTATTTTCTTTTCAGTTATTTCCGTGACCACTTCCTGATCTCTGGTATTCCATGACATTATGTTCCAAGTCGCCAATCTAACCGCGCCGCGAATCTTAAATCGTTTATGCCTTATTCCTTGCGCTGTCGTCATCCGTTTAGTCCATCCAGTTCCGAGGCCGTTCCTCGGTGCCCCTCGATTTTTACAAACATACCTTAAGAAGATCGTGAGACCTCCTCCCATAAAAAGAGACAATGACAGTTCTTTCCTGTTGCTTATTTCCATTCACACAATCATCCGCACCAAGTCAAAAATCAAGATGGCTATGACGTCAGTTTCAGGTTAGAAGATTACAACTATACTTTGGCCCAAAAAGAACTTGACATTTGGAAGATTTATAATAAATAGCTGTTGCTATTTATAAGTCTTGGGAAAATTACGTTTTAAAAATTAAATGGTCAGGCAAAAGCGCAGCTTAACTGTAACTTTTAACCGTAGCAAGCACAAAACTTGCATAACCGACCGACACCATGACCGACACCACCTGTTTAAAATAAGCGCGAATTGCCATACCCAATAAACAAACAACTTCGGCATCTACCGGCAATTTTTATAAAATCAAATAACGTTTTTTACTGCATAATTGATTATTTTATAATATTACCAATTAATTATGAAATTTTTACGGAGGATTGAAATCCTCAAAATCACGGGTTGAAGTTGCCTTATTGCTTTTATGCTAAACGGAAAATAAGTTTAAATTTTGATGTATAACCTCACATTTTGTTGTTTTTCAACAAACATTTTATTATGGTGATCGATTTCGATATATTAGAACATTGCAAAAAGGTGCGCGCTGACCATGGGCCCCCATATACCTGCCCCTTGGAGAAGTGTAATCGTACGTACAAATCGGTGTGTGGGTTATCGTACCACCTCAAGAGCTTCGATCACAACAATCCTAATGCTCAGACACCTACAACGCCGCAAAGTAAAAATAAAAAAGGTAATTAGTTTAGTACTATTCAATCTTGCGTGGTTTTTAAACTGTTGTTTACAGGTCGGGTTCGAACCGTCGCCATTCCACAACCCGTTGTAGTTCCGGTACCGGAACCGTTGAGTTACGATGAAGCTCAAAAAAACGTGCAACTTGAAGTTGACGGCGAAGTTGTCCGTATAAATATTAACGATATGCTGGATGTCTATCCTAAAGAGGATGATGAAATGGAAATAGATCCACCTGAAGTTAAAGTGGCTGAGAAACCATTAGGTTTGTTTGGTGTTGTTGCGGTATCAGTGGTTAATTTTTTTTTTTATAGATGTAGTTCCCAAATTACCTGAAGCTTTGTATAAAAAAATTGAAGATTATAACATTTGTGATGCACCTCCTCGACCTAATGCTTACATCAGGTTTATTGAGAAGAGCACTGAGGAGTTGGATGGAGAAGTAGAATATGACGTGGATGAAGAGGATACTGCTTGGTTAAATATTATCAACGAGAGACGAGAGGCTCAAGGTTTACCGGCTGTTTCTGTCGATTCGTTGGAACTCTTGATGGATCGATTAGAGAAGGAATCATATTTTCAGGTAATTTTATACCAATTTGTGGTTTTTCACAAAATTATTGTTAAATTTTATTATAGGCAGCTGTTAATGGACAAACGGGGACTGTTGTAGACGATGATGCTGTTTGTTGTATTTGTATGGACGGAGAATGTCAAAACACGAATGTCATCTTATTTTGCGATATGTGTAACTTGGCTGTACATCAAGATTGTTACGGTGTTCCATACATTCCCGAAGGTCAGTGGCTTTGTAGGAGGTGTCTCCAATCTCCTAGTAAAGCAGTCGACTGTGTTTTATGTCCCAACCAAGGTGGTGCATTTAAACAAACAGATCGTAGTCACTGGGCTCACGTTGTATGTGCATTATGGATACCCGAAGTTAGATTCGCCAACACGGTGTTTTTAGAACCAATCGGTGAGTTTGATAAATTAATTCGAATTAATTTAACGCTTTTTGGTTTGTAGATTCAATCGAAACCATTCCTGCTGCTCGGTGGAAACTAACCTGCTATATTTGCAAACAAAAAGGGGTCGGTGCTTGTATTCAGTGTCACAAAACTAACTGTTACTCGGCATTTCACGTCACGTGTGCCCAACAGGCTGGATTGTACATGAAAATGGACACGGTTAAAGATTCGGGTGATTCTCAACCAGTTTTAGTACAAAAAACCGCGTACTGTGATACCCACGCTCCTGCTGACAATGGTAAGTTTTTTACTGAAGGTCATTTCCGAATAAGTATGACTGATCTGCCCCTGTAGAATTGAACTTTTTGAATAATATTAGCCCTGAAAATTCAATGGCTACCATTGTGGAACCTCTCGGTGGTAACGAAAACATCTTGAATCGCTTTGGTTTGAGTTTCTCTAAGTGGGATTTCTTTTGCTATATAACAACATTTATCTGCAAACAGGGTTCCCACTTGTATGGAAAACCTGGAATACCTGGAAAAGTCAGGGAATTTAGAACTTGTCAGGGAAAGTCATGGAAAGTCAGGGAATTTTAAATTTTTAGCGCCAATGTCAGGGAAAGCAAAAAATTTGTCAAAGAAATATTTTAATTTCTATTTTCAGATAAAATATTTTTAAATTTGAAATAATTTTTTTTAAATTTTCATATACTAAAATGTCAGGGAAAATTAAAATTTTTGTCAGGGAAAACCTGGAAAAGTCAGGGAATTTAGAACTTGTCAGGGAAAGTCATGGAAAGTCAGGGAATTTTAAATTTTTAGCGCCAATGTCAGGGAAAGCAAAAAATTTGTCAAAGAAATATTTTAATTTCTATTTTCAGATAAAATATTTTTAAATTTGAAATAATTTTTTTTAAATTTTCATATACTAAAATGTCAGGGAAAATTAAAATTTTTGTCAGGGAAAACCTGGAAAAGTCAGGGAATTTGCTTTGAAAAATTTAGTGGGAACCCTGGCAAAATTTTCCTCTAAATTCAGTATTTTGAATAATTTTCCAGGAACACAGAAAATTTTGATCAATTGTTAAACCTAATTTTCACAAATTTTAAAATTTAAACATTTTTCTGAATTCAACTATCGATTAGCTACAATATTTGTCTGCAAAATTTTCCTCTAAATTCAGTATTTTGAATAATTTTCCAGGAACACAGAAAATTTTAATCAATTGTTGAACCTAATTCTCCTAATTAAGGCTAAAATATCTGGGACAAACACAACTAACACCCAAAGAGGTGCAACAAAAACCTCTCAGGAGTATTCTATGCTTTGCTAGAAAAATTGAATTCCTGAATACCTAATTAGCAGGGTAATGAACAAAAGATCAATACTGGTCGCAGTTCTGAAAGGCCTTTGCGGCCAATCGACCCCTAAGTACAATACAATACAAAAATAACCTAATTTTCACAAATTTTAAAATTTAAACATTTTTCTGAATTCAACTATGGATTTGCTACAACTTTTGTCTGCAAAATTTTCCTCTAAATTTAGTATTTCGAATAATTTTCCAGGAACAGAAAATTTTAATCAATTTATTGTTAAACCTAATTTTCACAAATTTTAAAATTCAAACATTTTTCTGAATTCAACTATGGATTTGCTACAACTTTTGTCTGCAAAATTTTCCTCTAAATTTAGTATTTTGAATAATTTTCCAGGAACACAGAAAATTTTAATCAATTGTTGAACCTAATTCTCACAAATTTTAAAATTTAAACATTTTTCTGAATTCAACTATGGATTTGCTACAACTTTTGTCTGCAAAATTTTCCTCAAAATTCAGTATTTCGAATAATTTTCCAGGAACAGAAAATTTTGATCAATTGAGGGCCTTAGAATATAAGGGGTATAAGTGCACTTTTTTTAAATTTGAGATTAATACACAATATGAAACCTTAATGTCCATATTTGTTGGTGCAAAACAGATGCAAGTGATATATTGATAATTAGGATATAATAATAAGGGTATAAGTACTTTTTTTAAGTTTTGGCACATTTATGATAAAGTTTTTTTTTCTACTTTTATATTATTAAAATTTATCATTTATTAAGGAAATAATAAACTTTATATATACGAGGGCGGATTATTAAGTCCTTAGAATGAGAAAGTAAAAACAATTTTTTTGGGAAAATTTCATTTTATTTTTCAACATAGTCTCCTTTTAGGTCGACACACTTGATCCAAGGCGGTTCAAGTTTTTGGATGCCATCGGTAAAGTAAGATTTCTCAAACTCTCCAAAATAAGCATTTGTTGCATCTATCACTTCTTCATTTGACGTAAATCTTCTTCCTCCGAGCCATTTCTTCAAGTTTGGAAACAAGTAGAAATCACTAGGAGCTAAATCTGGTGAATATGGTCGATGTGGAAGCAATTCGTAGCTTAATTCATGCAATTTTGCCATTGCAATTCTTGATGTGTGACTGGTGCATTGTCGTGATGAAACAGGATTTTTTTCTTGTTTAAATGAGGTCTTTTTTCTTGGATAGCAGTATTTAATTTGTCCAATAATTCAGCATAGTATTTCCCTGTTATTGTTTTTCCTTTCTGGAGGAAGTCAATTAACACTATTCCATGAGCATCCCAAAAAACAGTTGCCATAACCTTTCCAGCTGATGGAACTGTCCTTGCTTTCTTTGGAGCACTTTCACCAGCTTCCATCCATTGTTTTGATTGTTCTTTCGTTTCTGGGGTATAGTAGTGAATCCATGTTTCATCGACGGTTATGAATCGGCGCAAAAATTCTTTGGGATTACGCTGAAATAATTCCAAACTTTGCTTTGAAAGATCCATTCGATTGCGTTTCTGATCGTTTGAAAGCAAACGCGGCACCCATCTCGCAGACAACTTTTTCATATGCAGTGTTTTATGTAAAACATCCCAAACACTTTTATACGTTATTCCACATAAGTCAGCTAGCTCACGCAATTTCACTCTTCGATCATTTAATACAGTACGATGGATTTTTTTGACAATGGCTGGAGTAACAACGTCTTTTGGAAGTCCTGGCCTTTGTTCATCACTTGTGCTTTTACGACCACGTTTAAATTCATTATACCAATTATAAACAGTTGCAGTCGACGGAGCAGATTCACCCAACACTGAGTTCATATCAGTAACTATTTCTGAAGGCGTTAAGCCTTTGAGATACAAGTACTTGATAACCGCACGATTTTCGTTTTTCTCCATTTTTAGCAAATTTATACAAATTGTTCACTTTAAATGACTATCAAAATTCAACGATTTGACATAAATGGATGAAATTAGAAACTTTAACTTTCCAAGGTTGGTACTTCTCAAAAATAACACTAAATTGGCCAGAGTGGTGACATCTCTGTTTCATTCTAAGTACTTAATAATCCGCCCTCGTATATCTCAGCTTTTCCTGGGAATTTTTACCCTGCATTAGCAGTAGACGCACTTAACCTAGTAAAATAACACAAAAAAAAGACATTTGGTTTAACTTTGAATGCAAATATCTCACAATAATGTAAAATGCACTTATACCCCTTTTATTCTAAGGCCCTCAATTGTTAAACCTAATTTTCACAAATTTTAAAATTCAAACATTTTTCTGAATTCAACTATGGATTTGCTATAATTTTTGTCTGCAAAATTTTTCTCTAACTTCAGTATTTCGATTATTTTTTGAGGAAAATAGAAACCCACTAATTAACAAACTCGATAAAATTATGAATTGCAATTAAATTTTTATTTAGAAATATACATTTAGAATTTATTTTAATCTGTAATTGAAAATATTTAAATAAACGTACATTAATTAGTTAACCTATTAATTTAATTTCGAAAATTTTATAGATAATTTTATTGAGTTTGAATTCTGGGGATTCGTATTACCGTGGGTTCAAATTATTCAAATTGCACCACATAATGTCCAACCAAGTGCCTGGCGGCACATTATAACGTTGGGATAAAAAAATTGCTAATGCAGGTTAATTCACATGTAGTATTTACGCGTATCTCAATGTATTTCAACGTAGCTAAATGTATTTACATGTATCTACAAGTATTTAAATGTATTTACACGTATTTGAAAGTATTTTAATGTATTTCTCGAATTTCTTAAATACAATTTAATAAAATGTAGGGTAGGGTGGTCGACAGTGGATCACCAATTTTGCAAACCCATATATCTTGGAAAATAATACATGAAGTTTGTTGAAATTTTGGGTAGAGTAACATGGACTATAATCTTATCGAAATATGGTAATTTAAACTAAGTTGTATTACAAGCAAACTATGAAAAAAATATTTAATTATAAGTGCATAATGATTCAGTGTTGACCAGGGGTGTTCCACATTGGATCGGTCTACGGTTAACAGTGGATCAGCTACCACGATTATTGCACATATTTTAAAATGGAAAAACTAACAGATTTACAAATTAAAAATAAATTTAAAAAAAATTAAAAAAAAAGCTTTTATAAAAACATGCACTAAAAAGTTAAAAATAATTTTTCGTCACAAAAAGGAATAAAAGCGTGCGGCTGTTAATTTTAATTTAAGTAATTGCTAAACAGCCGCACGCTTTTATTCCTTTTTGTGACGAAAAATTATTTTTAACTTTTTAGTGCATGTTTTTATAAAAGCTTTTTTTTTAAATTTTTTTTATTTATTTTTTATTTATTTCTTTTTAGTCTTCCAAACATTTTTATATAGGTAATATGTTTTTATTTGAAAAATATTCCTGCGTGGGTTCCTTAACAAACAAAACCACTGTTACGCCTATGGGATTATTTGAGTTGACCACTAATAATAAATAATAAAAAGAGATAGCAACAAATGTCACAACAGTTTATCACATAACCATAATAAAACAAAATAAATTATCCGATTTTAACACAAAAATGATCACAATACACGAAATTATCACAATACACGAAATTATAAGACAATACACCAAATTATAACAACAGCTTACAGAAAGCGCGCTTTTGTGAAACAGCTGATATTCGCGAAGCCATTTTCAAGTTGCGCGTATATAATATGCGCGAGGTCAATTTTGTACGAGTTAAATAAAAGCTTTTAAAAATATAGAAAAACAATATATTTTCGAAAAAAATATATTATAGAGAAACAGAAATCGAGATAAAAATATAGGAAAATAAAAAAATTACCACATTTTCAATAGAGAAAGATCAACTGAGAACTTATATAATAAGACCGTCGCCTAGCGGTACCGCTAATTATTGGATTCGGAAGGATGAATCTTACATCCTGTTCTTTGACCATGTTTTGGTTAACCATGTAGCACTGATCCACTGTAGACCAACCCACCATTTAATTTTCAAACCGTGGTTTTGACAAAACAAATTGAGTAAAACCTGTTATTCAAGTGTCCTCACGTTCGTTAATTATTTCTTAAAACGATGAAAACATCCAGAACTCTATCATAGAAGATCTGATCAAATTACACAAAAAGTTCAACGTACCTGATAATAACAAATGGAGGCTTTAAACCACAAATGTAACTGGTGAACATCCAACCATCAATGGAACCACTCAGTTGTGAAATGAGTCAATGAGGGATCACATTGGCTACCACGTACATCTCACGGAAGCGCATGCATACAATGGTTTAACTAATAAATGAGTGATTCACTGTGTACCACCGATCCACTGTTGACCACCCTACCCTACATCTATTTACGCAGTGGCACACCCCTCGCCGAAAATCATCAATTTCGTCATTTTTTTTATGTTGTGCTCATAATTTTTTTTGGGCCATCTGGAATGAAATTATATATTCACACATAATCTGAAAACTTCAAAGAATACTTTTAGCTCTTCTATTGTTCTTCCAGAATTACTTGTATTTGTGCCAAATCTTTCTCTGTTTTGTTCAAGTGTTTCATGATTTTATGTGCTATCTGTTGCCTACCGTGTATATCATGTTCCATATTATTACTAATGAATTTTTCCCAAGAGTCCATGCATGCTTTTCTAATTAGTCGTTCTGCACCATTTCTTTTTTTGTTGCATCTTTCCTTTGGTAGATTGCTATTCTTTTGTAAATGTGTCATACAGGCTTTCTGTGTTTCTTTTATTACCTCTGCTATTTCTTCATTACAAATTTTCAGGTCTTGTTCTTTGTTTTCTCTTTCATTCCCAATCCTTCTTCAAATATTTGAATTGTTGAATATTTGAAACGATCATTTGAAACATTTCAGCTCTCATCTATTTTATGGGCTGTCCATTTCATTTGTCTTTGTTTGCAAATCATTTTTTAATTCTACTATTTCTTGCTATTCTCTGCTATTTCTTCATTCCAAATTTTCAGACCTTGTTCTTTGTTTTCTCTTTCATTCCCAATCCTTCTTCAAATATTTGAATTGTTGAATATTTGAAACTATCATTTGAAACATTTCAGCTCTCATCTATTTTATGGGCTGTCCATTTCATTTGTGTTCGTTTGCAAATCATTTTTTAATTCTACCCTATCTGATGCATCTTTTCGACCATGTTTTCCATTGCCTGTCTTATCTTTCTCATTTCCTCCAGCAATAAGCTGAATTCCGTCGTATCCATTGTCTCAGTTCCAGGTCAAGTGATCAAAAATTAAAAAACTGAAAAATAATACAAACTCTTCTCTCAGTCAGTTTTGTTTATTACTGCCTCTCTTGGAAGTGCAATGCACAATAACATTTTCACATCAACCTTCAAAATTTATTCATTTTTAATATTAAAAAAATATTTAAGCGACAATTTTTGTTAATGTTTAATAAATTTCCAATTAAAGATGTCACACGTTGGGATCGCCAATTAAATAGACGCTGTGATTCTAGCAAAATTAACTTATTCGATTCTAATTCCAAATAATTCTTCTTCGTTCATTTATCACCCACAAATTTCAATCAAACACTTTTTGAGTTATCTACTTAACTTTTCTTTAATTTATTTTTATTTAAATCCAAAATTATTTTTAAAATTCTCATTCCGACCCCACGTCTATTCAGTTTCAATGTTCTTGCGTGAGTCTTCCTCTCCAATCCAATACAAAATTTTTACCATTCGGATTTTATTAAAAGAAAAATTTGCACTTACATATAATTAATCATAATTATGCCAAATATTGGCTATATATGCGGTTATATGTGATTATATGGTAAATAATTTTATTTGCGGTAAACTTCGTATTTTACTTCATTTCGTAGAGAAAGGTATAGATACTAAAAATTAGCGTTCTCTGATAGAGCAATAATAAAACATGCAAAAACATATAAATCTGGACTCTAATTACGATTTTCCCAACCCTTTGGTAGGGAAAGTTATTATTTTTATTAACTTTTGTTTCATAAGTTTTTCTCTAAAATTTGGGGTTGAGACTTTTTATTCTCCTTGTTTTATTGTAGACATTAGCCTGTTTTTCTTCACGTCTTTGTACCTTTCCACATTTCCACTGATGTGGACACCCAGCTTTCTACTCATATCTTCGGTGGTATTCAAGGGTTTCCCTTTGCCGATGGTTTCAGATCTCTTGCCATTTTAATCGGCTTTTAGAGTATTCATTGCTGTTGTTCGTAATATTTGTTTTGTTCTGCTGGTTTCTGCGCGAGTCTTATTATTTTTGTTTTACTCTCTATTGGCATGCATTTGTTTTTCCATGTGACGTCTTTGAGGTAACCAGGTAACTTCGATCCTTGCATTGTGTGATGTTTTACTTCCATGTTCAGATTGCGTTCATTGGAGATGATAACTCCTAAATAGTTTATTTTTGTATTTTGTACTTAATACAAAACATACAAAAATAAATTTAACAAATGTAAGTTGTAGCTGTCTGTAATTGTCTTTAGGAGTCCAAAAAAATTGTTAAAAAAGAAAATTGTTAAAAATCGACGTTTTAGTCCACTCTCAAAATCGAATTGTTTGTGAAAAAGGAGCTTTAAAATGTTGTCTCACAAATTGTGGCATTGATCCCCGTTCGGGATTGTTAACTAATTTACTACTTTGTTTTTTATGGGTGCAGTTATTATACAAGGTCTTCAACTGTCAAATTTGTTGCACAAACAAATAATGTTAGGTACAAGATCCCTAAAATTGTTTATTTTTGATCTATTTTGACTAATTTATTACCTTATACTAATTAATTTTTATTTCAAAATAAACTACTTTTAATAAAACCTGACAAAGTATACAAAATTATGTTGGTTCTTTAATAAAAAAAAAATGTTTTGATAGGAAAATTTCAGTTCCTTTTGAGCTCCTAAAAATACACCCCTTTTTGTAAATAGAGACAGGATAAAAACCCATAGATAATGCAAAAATCGGCGAGAAGGCCAAAATTTAAACAAAGGGCGTCTTATAGTCGGAGAAATTACCAAAATTCTTATAAACATAAAAAAATCAAAAAATATGATAATATATAGGCAAGTATTTACGGTCTAATCCGTTTCTCGCATCCTGCTCTCCAAGCTTTTCTATCGGTGCAGTCTTCTAGGTTTGTAGCCTTCATCGCTTCCTCCACTTCCTGCGCCCAAGTTCTAGCTAGCCTTCCACATTTTTTTCTGAAGTTTGGGGTCCAGTCCCATATGCTCTTCAGCGATCCCTGGACGTTCATTCTTTGAACGTGGCCAAACCACCTGCATAACCAAAACTTTCGTAAGTTTTCTTACCATATATGTAGTTTACATGAAATTTGTCATAAATATCAATTCTATTTTCTTAATAATTTAAAAAAATGCATCGACTAAGTGATGACTGACAAAAATACCTACTACATGCATGTATGTATACGTGTAAAGATCCCATACAAAAAATTTTAAATTTATAAAAACAGAAATATTAAATTTATTTTGTTCTTCCTGAATACCGTCATCCGTCAACGAGATTAACTTGGTTCACTAGATGACTAGAATATCAATTCTCTCTTCAAAATGTAATCAGATCCATAAAAATGAATAGAAAATAAATTATGAATTTGAAGAAAAAAACGATGAATTGTTATTTAATAATTTATCTCCCTCTTTCTTGAAAATTCATATTTTTGCACTCATAATTCTGGATTTTATTTAAATTTAATTATTTTAATCGATTTTAACTTTCTGGATTAGTTTTTTTCAAATAGAAAGTTATAATGTTCATTTGATAATAAATTAGAATAAATAAATGCACTCTTGTATTATTTTATACACAAGAAGAGTGCATTCATTTATTTTAATTTTATAAAAAAGCGTATTACCAAATAAAATACTATGCTATTTTCAAAAATGTTTCTGATCTTGGAAGGACTTTATTTTGTCTAATCTAATAATCATTTTGTGATTAAATTCGTATCAAACAGCCCAGAAAAATTCTTTATTGAAATTTATCGGTTTTCCTTCTGTAACTCACTTAACTTCATTTTTGCCGAAAATTATCCTCAGACCAAAATTAAGGAGCACAAAATTCTCAACAAATTCGATTTTTAGAAATTTTCCTAAGTATATTATGTAGCTACGTAATTTTATTTCTAAAATAAAAAAACAACCCGGAAGCCAAATTGTGTTTAAAAAAAAAATTTTAATCGTTAATTTTTACAATTTTTACAATTTTTACGTCTTTGAATAATTCTTATATTGAATAAAAGATTTTTACATTTCATCGTCATCAGCCAGGCCTGTCATTAGTTGATAGGTGATTTTAGGAAACCTCTGAGGTGGGGGATTAATTGGGACATTCAAATACATGTCTGCCAAATTTGGAATAATTCTTATACGGAATAAAATTATTTTACATTTCATCGTCATTAGTTGATAGGCGATTTTAGGGAACCTTGGGGGAGGGGGTTAATTGGGACATTCAAATACATAATATGATGAATGATAATATTATTTGTTATCATTTTGATGGTGATGGAACATTTAGCAGATTGTTGATATTTATATTCTTTGCTAGCATTCACAATCCTTCATTAATTTTTCCAACTCCTCTATCTGGACGAAGAAAGCGTTTGCTGGTCACATTAACAAAAATTTGCACACAAAAATTCAACTCTATACAATCATATTTATATTGACCATTTTTACCTTCCCTCCAGTCCTTGGCAATCTGTATTCTAATTTTTGTTTTACTTTAGCCGAAACAAAAAAGGAAGATGCGCGTCAAAAAATGAAACAAGCGCGTAAATTATTGGCTAAAAAACGCAGCACGGTGCCGGTGATCTTAATTCCTACCATACCACCAGAACGCATACAAGAAATCGGTTCTCTTGTGAGCATCACAAAGAAATCGCAGTTTATACAGCGACTTATCGCTTACTGGACGCTAAAACGGCAATACCGAAACGGTGTACCCTTATTGAGGAGGTTACAAAGCGCTCAAGGTATTTTTGAAGGTAATTTCTGCGTAATACAAAATTTTATTTCAAAATTTTAGGGGGGCCACGAGATTCGAACACGAACAGTGTTGACATTCCAGAGTTGTGTAGGCAATTAAAATATTGGCAGTGTTTGCGGCAAGATTTGGAACGGGCAAGGTTATTATGCGAACTTGTGAGAAAACGAGAAAAACTGAAACTTGAAGACATCAAGGCGAAGGAAAGGTGCCTCAATATTCAAATGCGCCCCCTTCAGGCCACGCTACTTAACGTTCTTAATTTAATCTCGGCTAAAGACACTAACGATATTTTCAGTGAACCCGTTGACCTAGAAGAGGTAAGTTTTAGTTAATGGTTTTTTTAAAATTTTAATTTTATTTAAATTTAGGTGCCAGATTATTTAACCGTAGTGAGTGAACCAATAGATCTTAGTACGATGCGAATGAAACTAGATTGTGGAAATTATCCTGATTTGGCTAGTATGGAGAAAGATTTCGATCTTATGATAGCGAATTGCTTGGCGTATAACAACCGTGACACAGTTTTCTATCGGTATATAATTTTGGACCAACTTTAACTTGTAACTTATTTATTTTTTTTGTAGGGCTGCAATCAAAATGCGAGATCAATGTTCCGCAATTTTTCGTCAAGCCAAACAGGATATTGAAAGTTTAGGTCTGGTGGTGGAAGAAACTCCACCTGTTGTTCCTGCTCCTGTGAACGAAGACTCATTGGCGTCGAATATTGACAAAGAATTAGAAGAACTTCAGGTATGTATTTTACTCTTAGGTGTTTTTGTGCAAATAATTTTTTAGAAATACTATAGATTTATGTTTTTTACGATGTGATCATTTTAATCAAGAGTTTTCTTGATGATAGACTCTTATCTAGTAAACTTGTTCCGGTTCATCCGTTTCAGTAATAAAGTACGGAATGTTTTATACTGGAAGGACCTCAAAACCGCATTACGTCTTGGCAATTATCGCAATTTTAGCCTTGTGAACACGTGCAATATCTTTAGTAAAAGTCTACTTTTGGTCAATTTTCCTCGTCTTTTTGATTTAATTTCTTCTTTTAATCGATGTAAAATACCAGCTTAGTATGAGCTGGTTAGCGCATTAAATAAAACTTTTTCAAAAACTTGGTTGCAATTTCAATTTTTTAAAATAAAACTCATTTTACTGTTTTTATATCTTTTTTATTTAGTAAATTGAAATGCAGAAACGATTTTATGGTTCTGGGCAATAAATTTACCAGATTTGTAGTGACCTAAATTTGAGTCGACCTCGTGTTGAGTTTCGACAATGCTGCGGGTGCTCATCAAGGGTAAAACGTGACCGGGAGGGGGGGGGCAAGATTGTCACAATTTCTTGTCTAATCGTAAATAATCCGTAAAATTCGAAAATCGGAAACGGGAAAAAATAAAGTTATACTGTAATAAAAATTACTAAAGTTTTATTCTTTGATAGGGTTACCAAAGATTTAATTTACAAGACCTTTATTTAAAAGATTAATTAATAATAAAGTAATTCATGAAACTAAAAAAAACATTCCTGACTGGAGTCTGGACCTCTGTAATATTTATAGTTACCAAATATTGGCGATTTACATTACCGTTGGTGGCGCCACCGGCGACAACATGGCTGTGTTTAGACGTATATTTCTAAATTCCAAGTCATAGTCTGGTGAAAATTTGCAAACATTTCTGTATGGTCTTAAATTTATTATAATATATTTTGTTAATTAGTTGATTTTGTTATGTTTTGAGCCTGAAGAACGAATTTTTATTTTCATTTAATACGTCATTTACTAATTTGAAATTCTCTCGCATGGTGGCGTTTGCTTAATGTAAATTGCGAATGGGGGGGGGGGATGACTTACAGGTTGAAAGCTACACGCGGTATTCTGCACTAGAATTTTAACGGAAGCTAAAAGAATCTACTGAGTTTTTAAACTTAAAATACGGAAACGGTACGGGAATTTTTAAGCGAATCTTGAACGGGAAAATCGGACTTCTATCAATCAGGAGCAAATCTCCCACCAGTAACATGGAATTGCTACCTGGAGAATCCTTATTTATTAACAGCAACTCGCCTTCCAGCGTCATTTAGTTTGTGTTTGACAGCCATTCAAAGCAGACAACCTCGTGAATTTCGACGAAAATGGATAAAAGTGAATTTTGTGTGCTCATCAAGCATTATTTTTTGCGTAAAAAAACCATCGCCGAAACCAAGGAAAGGCTTGATAAATACTATGGGGACTTTGCTCCATCAATTTCAATGGTTAAGAAGTGGTTTACTGAATTCCGTTGTGGTCGTACCAGCACAAGTGACGCCGAACGTTCAGGTCGCCCAAAAGTGGTCGTCACGCCAGAAATCGTCGATAAAATCCATGGAATGATATTGGACGATCGGAGAGTAAATGTGCGTGAGATGGCTAAAGCTGTAAGCATCTCAACTGAGCGGGTACATAACATTTTACATGAATATTTGGACATGAAAAAGCTATCCGCGCGATGGGTGCCGCGATTGCTCACACTCGACTATAAGCGCAATCGTGTGACCACTTCAATTGAGTGTTTGGCGATGTTCAACCGCAATCCGAATGAGTTTTTGCGCCGTTTCGTAACCGTGGACGAAACATGGATCCATCACAACACACCAGAGACCAAGGAGCAGTCAAAGCAGTGGACTGCTCCGGGTGAATGTGCACCAAAGAAGGCCAAGGTGGGTCTGTCGGCCGACAAGGTCATGACGACAGTTTTTTGGGATGCACGCGGTGTCATTCACGTCGATTACCTTGAAAAGGGTAAAACGATCACCGGCAAATATTATTCAGAGCTGTTGGACAGATTCGACATTGATTTGTAGCAAATACGACCGCATTTGGCGAACAAAAAAGTGCTCTTTCACCAAGACAATGCACGGGTGCACATGTGTGTCATCGCCATGGCAAAATTTCATGAATTGGGCTACGAATTGCTTCCTCATCCAACATATTCTCCAGATTTAGTCCCCTGGGACTATTTTCTGTTCCTAAACCTGAAAAAATGACTCGGCGGTAAGAGATTTGTGTCTAATGAAGAGGTCATCACTGAAACAAGCGCCTATTTTGAGGACCTCGAGAAATCGTATTATGTGGAAGGGATAAAAAAATTGGAAAAACGCTGGACTAAGTGTATAGAGCTAAAAGGCGACTATGTTGAGAAATGAAACGTTTTTTTGCCGAAAAAAATATCCTCTATTCAAAAAGTCACTGACTTGTCAAACCACCCTCGTAAGATGAATTTCTAGGTACGCAAAACATTCTGATTCACGAAATAATATATCTAGTGAACTGAAAATACTCTATGAGAGACGACGACTCGAAATGCATTAGGGATTCAGATGTGGTTATTTTTTCCGTGGGAGGGGGAATCTTCGTAGACACCACTCGCACGGTTGAGTGGTTGTGACGGATTCTTACCATCTAAACCTAACCTCCCTAGGACGCACCGGGAATCGCTTTGAGCATGACTTCCGTGTGCGTCGGATTGTTTGTTGGAACGCATGGTATCTTTATGTCTAGGAGACAATCTGCAAAACTAAGGTTATAATGGTTCCATCCATCATAGTTTTGTTCTCCCTTTGGTTGCTGCAGTCACGCCCTTACATTGAATTGGATCTGGTCTTGTGCCTTGGTTTTTGGAACGAGAGCAACAGTACCGCGTCAATGGAAATCGTCCTATATGCTCGGCATATTCTTAGAGCGTTCTGTCGCTAAACAGTTTGCAGCTTCTGTCTATGTATGCCTTTACTTAAAGCCTCCACCCAGATTGAAGCAGTATACGACATTATCGAGTCGGCAACTCCTCTCAATAATCTTCGTTTGGCTTCGGAGATGCCTCTAGTGTTGGGCATTAGTTTATGGAGCATTACGACCAGTGATTCTTGCGAGATGAGGGCCTATGATTTGGCCTTTCACCAGGAAGGAAATTGGTGAAATCCTTCTTTTCCCGGCAATCACGATCGCCTCCTGGTGTGGGAGCCTAAGGACGCCATCATACATCACATTCCACAGCAAAGGACCCAGGACTGTGGTCCTCCACTTGTGGTTTCTATTGTGGTGTTTCAAAGCTTTGTCCTTGAAATAGCTCCCCATAATTTTAAGGAGATATCGGGATACTCCTTTACTCTCCAACTCTTCCATGATGTAGGCCCATCTGGTGAAGTTGCAGGCATTCTTCACGTCCAAGGTCAGCAACACCGGCAACTTTCGAGTCAGGTCCGACTATGCTCTTTATCGCCGCGATGGTACATTTTTCCTTGCGGAAGCCGAACTGATTACTCACATGGCGATCAGCGGCGTCGATGTCTTGCTGAATACTAGAAGATAACAGTCGTTCAGACAGATCAGCCTGTACAAGCTCGGGCCTCCAGGGGCTTGTTCTCTTTTCTGATTAAGACCAATTTGATCGTCGTCCACTGTCTTGGGTGCTCTCCTTTTTCCAAGTACTTGTTAAATTCGTCCAGGAGAAGACTCTGTCGTACTCGGATGATTTCCTTTAATAGCCCAGCTGGCACTCCGTCAGAGCCTGGGATTTGTCGGTCGCCATCTTAATTAAATTTATTACAAACTTAATTTATAAAATTTAAAAGTTTTGAGTTAGCATTTGTCCGCATAGCCTATAAGCCCATCTGAATCGTTAAAGCAAGTTTTGAAACGATGTGTGATCAGTTTTTCATTCAAGATTACAGACAAACACATGCACTGATTGAGTTGAAATTTCAGCCACCAGCTCTCCAAAGAGCTAATTATGTTTTGGTTGAAAACCTTCTATATTTTATATATTTTTTAGAAGAATGAAATTCGCTAAAGCTCAATGTTATTTCCCAGTAGAAATATAATAAGAATGAAAATGGTGTCAATCGAAAGAGATTATTTTTGCGCGTCTAATTATATCCAACTTAATGTTTTCTTCTGAAATTATTGTTAAAATGCAAAAATAAAATAATAATTCATAAATACATATTCAAAATCATCAAGTACAAGAATATACCTGGGGGAGGAAAATAACAGAAAATATTCGAATATTTCCCGAAAACAGACTTTTGGCAAGGGGATTCCACGAATGGAATTCAACGCTAAAAAGACTTCCGAGTAAAATGTTTGAATATTTGAAACTTCCCGAGTGCTGTTTGGTTGATTATTCACCTACAGTCTGTGGACAAAATAATATGAACACAGTACAAAATAATATGTACGAGTATGAACGCTCAGTAAATCTACGAATATTAATTGAATTTTGGGTTTTAAAATAAACTATTTTTGTATTAAGTACTATAATTGTACTAAAATATTTTGTATTTCCACTCTTGGCTTTACTAACTACTTTTATGCGTCTTGGCATGCTTTCGATGCAAGACCTAAATCTTTTTTTTATTTTGAAATTATTTTGCCATTCTAAATTTATTTTTTCCTTTAAATTTGTTATTTCAATTTTATTCACTTCTTGTTTGAGAGGTGAATAATTTACATTGCGCTGCGTCCAAAGCTGCGTCGCTGCTCTATACTTAACACAACACAATTATTGATACACAAAAATTTACAAAAAAACAAAAACTCACCGTTAGTGAAAAATAACATAGTTACAACAAGAAAATATTTCAGAAAATCAAAATATATTTTATGCAATCCTAGCGTGTTTATCAAGGATTTATGACTACTTCTGCAGTTCGTAATGACCTTCAGTCCCACGTGGCGTTTATTAGTAAATTTACTCCCATGGGGTCATTTAATCCCAAGGGATCATAGTATGACCTCATAATTATTGATTCAACGAAAGCCTACATGCTACATTTTATCTTACGTTAGAATTATTTATCGCTTCATTCAAAGGAATGCGTTATCACATTGCAATGAGATATTCTTTCGACGTGTAGGCGTTGTATGCCGCCAAAGCTTTATATAATTACGCGCTCTTTCTTTTAATCTTACAACCACTGTTATCATTTGTAATGGGATACATTAATATAGTCATTGCCACGAAAGTTGACGTCTCGTCATAAAAGCATAATCGTCTGAACTAAGCTAATACTCCCTAGTCAAATGAAGTGTATTTTAAAATAAGAATATATTGGTTATCTTTTTTTTAAATTTTCTTTCTCACTTTTGTTTTAGTTTAACAAATTTGAACTTGTCACCTGTCTAACCAAATATAGGTTATGCTGAAAGGAAACGCTTTATGTTTTTATTGTCGCTTATCAAATTTATTTATTTATTAAGCAATAGTTATGAACAAATTCAAAATAAGACACAGCATAAGTAGGTATACAGCACCTGTGCCGTGCAAAAGCAAAACAATGAATGGCAAAAATTTCGATTTTGAGATTTTTGTACCGTTGCGTTGATAATTTCTTTGTCAATCTGTTCAGAGCTTGACTCAAAACTAACTTTTTGCAATTACATTGTTTTGCCTTTTCACGCAGACCTGAAGAAAAACAAAATTGTGTAACACCCCACGGCGTTAATGAGTTGAATTAATTGAAATTTTTCGGATTAACTGCCACCACATCGAAAATTTTTGGTTACTTTACCTGAAACCTGAGCTTTACGATGGAACACTCAATTTGGGAATACGTAGCGCTGACCATGATCGAATTTCGGAAGTCGTAGGATGATTAAGATTAAACAAAGTCTTAATTATTTTAACCTCAAAATTATTATTAACCTCAAAATTATTATTAACCTCAAAATTATTATTAACCTCAAAAATACTAAAAGTGACAGAAATTTTATATAAATTACTACGCGAGTCAAATTTTTTTTCCGGTACTAGTACGACATGCTATAAGTATATCTGTCTTTTACTATCGTCTAACAAACGCAACAGCGTAAGTCGTTACTGGAATCGTATCACAACACGTGCAATATATTTTTGTGCTTTGTCATATCAATACAAAATGACTGGTAATGCTCATAAGCAATACGTCGTTGCTATATTCGGTCAATCTATGACGAGATGTCAACTTTCGTGGCAATGACTTTAGACAATTTTATAAATTGCATAATTACAAAGTATTTTTACATACACTGTTATCTTTTGCAATGCGTTTTTAACAGCCACTTCAATTTATGGGCGGAGGTAAATGTGCCACTAGTAATGTTATTCTACCTGCTACGAATTTAGGATATTAAAAGTACACAGGTATTTGTGCCACCGGAGAAAACGGCATCTACCTGACGCATCTCCTACATGTAACATCGATTATTTTTTGATTTTACACGATTTTTTGGGGGTGAAACGTAATAGTTTACTGCCCCATACCGCAACTATACTTTTTAATGCTATTTCGAGGGTCTCTCACATCCCGGTTTCATTTATCCCGGTTTTCTTGATGTGTGGCGCCTTCTCGTATGTTTAGCCTAGTAACCAGAGTCAAAACCGCCCTGGAGGGGTGCAACGCGGAGCGGAGCGCAGCGGCGCCCTGTAAGGGTAGGTTTTGACGATGGATTACCCTCCTTATCGAATGCACACCCCAAAATTCGAAGGCAAAAAAAATTTAATTTTTTCACTGTTAGTGGCACAAATACCTGTGTTTATTTAAAGAACCCTTTTGGTCGGTGGCACATTTACCGGTACCCTTTTCTGGTCAGGTACATTTGGTGGCACATTTACCTCCGCCCCAATTTATATACTTTAATTTGTACCTGTTTATTTCAATTGTTATTTTCGGCTATTTTTTTGTCGGTTGCTATTATTAGGATTGCATAAAGTAGTATACACTATACACAACTCGTGACAAAAGCGCCATTAAATCTCGGGTGCTAATTGGGATCCCTTGGTATCCCAATTACCGCAGGATCCCAATTCGCACGCGAGATTAAATGGCCTCCTTTTGCCACTTGCTGTGTAATAAAGACTGTCCCGTTAAAAATAGGACCACTTTATATTTTATATTAAATGAAAACAGAATAATATTTATGATATGGAAAAATTCTCGTCCAATTGCTTAGTAGTTTTATTGCGATCCACTATCCCAATAGTATTAATTTATCAGAATAATATTTGTTCAATATAATATTTTTATTTGCAAATGGTAACATTAGTGTACATGAAAAAAGATTTAAATCTAAATATTTATGACGGCCCATAAAACGCCCGAACCTTTTTCTTAATTCCTTTCATAAGGGTTTTTACACTCTCAACATCTATTGAAGCGGCAGCTTGCCTACCAGCCGAAGTGAGTTTGGTTCCTAAGAGTCGATGCATTACAAATGTTGGGCTTCTAGAAGCTCGGCTGCTAGAAGCTATAATGAAATGCGGGCTTTATTGTATTTATTTTTGAAAATTGTAATGCTTGGGGCCGTATCTTTTGTTTTTTTTAAGTTTTAGTTTAATTTGCGCCCAATATTTTTCAATTGGACGAAGTTCAGGACAGTTCGGCGGATTAGCATCTTTCGGCACAATATTCACACAATTTTGTTCATAAAATTCTAAACACTTTTTGCTGTAATGACAGGTAGCCAAATCAGGCCAGAACAAAGGTGGCGTGCCATGAGATCTCAAAAAGGGTAATAAACGTTTCTTCAAACATTCTTCTAAATAAATTTCACCATTTATAGTTCCCACTGTTATGAAAGGTGAAGATTTTAAGCCACAAGAACAGATGGCTTGCCAAATCAGATACTTTTTGGGAAATTTCGATACCTTCTGTGATTTATAACGTTCATGGACTTGTCATCTACCTTCCGCAACGTAAAATTCCTGTCCAGGTAGCTGCTGAAAATCCGCTTTGACATACGTCTCGTCGTCGTTTTTTAGATAAAATTTAGATATAACTTTCGCGCTCTAATTTTGGCGGTTAATTGTTGTTTCTCCGATCGATTTGCCACTTTCTGCACTTTAAAACTTCTTAATCCAGCACGCCCTTTTATTCGTTGCAAAGTAGATTTCGATGTTTGAGCTTTATCTGCCATATCTCTTACAGAAGTGTTGGGTTTTCGCTTGAATGCTTTAATAACTTGTTTTTGTAAAATTTGATCAAACGAACCAAGTTTTCTTCCAGAACCACTTTTTGTAAACGAACCAGCATCTTTTTTAAACTTAAGAGCACACGTTGAACAAGTGATCTTGGCAATTTTAAAGATTTCGCAATTTGTCTTTGCGATATTTGCGAATTATTAACATATTCGTTAATAATAATTAAATTACGCTTTGCCACTTGCTTGCCTTCCATATCTTGTCACACTAAAAACTCGACTACAAATAAAATGGTACGCTCTTTACAACTTATTTTTAACCCAACAGTATAACAGTAATAAAATTTTAATGGTTGTCATAAAACTTCTACTTAAATCATATAATTGAAAGTGGTCCTATTTTTAACGGGACAGTCTTTATTCGATGAATGCAACTTGCAACTGAACAATTATTTAAATAATCTTTTTAATGTTCTACCTGTCACCAAATTTTGGGCTTAACGGGATTAAAATTTATTTAAAGCTATTCTCTTAAAATTATAATACCTGGAAAAATATTTTCTTTGAAATCAGTAAAATCTAGCATCATCCTCCGATTACTTTAGAAATTTCGAGTGCGTTCATATTATTTTGTCGAATTATGGTAGAGTGAACTTTTTAGAAAACTTTAAAGTGCTATATTTTTTTTCATTTTTTGAAAGTATTCGACTTACGTCAAAATTGGTGTGTTTATGGCATGTAAAAGGTATACATTATGCTTATAAAGACTGCTCCAGAAAAAAATGGACCACAATTTTTATGACAGCATTTAAAATTTATTACTTTGGGTTAAAAATAAGTTGCCGAGAGAATACTATTTTATTTGTATTTGAGTTTTTGGTGTGAAAAGATGGTGCTACCCGAACTGCACCACGGCTTATCAGGGGTCATTTCTTGTACCCAGGTAAATGTAATCCCTTGACCGAACTGCACCACGGTCAAATGTCGTTCCGTAATCGCTTTACCGAATTGCACCACGAGCAAACCGAGCAGGTATCACAAGCAAACAGATAATATAAAGCAATAAATACACAAATATCTAAATTCTTTGCAATTTAAATTTCGAGTTTAATATATTAATTCATATTATATTATACAGGGTCGGAGCAGGTATTAATAAAATAATAACCCAAAACAGTGAAAAAATTAAATGTTTTTTGCCTTCGAATTTTGGGGTGTGCATTCGATAAGGAGGGTAATCCATCGTCAAAACCTACTCTTCCGGGGCGCCCCTCCGCTCCGCTCCGGGTTGCACCCCTCCAGAGCGGTTTTGACTGTGGTTACTAGGCTAAACATACGAGAAGCGCCACCGATCAAGAAAACCGGGATAAATGCAACCGGGATGTGAGAGACCCTCGAAATAGCATTAAAAAGTATAGTCGCGGTATGCGGCAGTTATCTATTACGTTTAACCCCCAAAAAATCGCGTAAAAACAAAAAATAATCGATGTTACATGTAGGAGGCATCAGGTTAAACTCCAGCATTGTGCTTTAACTTTTAACAATAAAACCACCTTACCTAAAATATTACAATAGAGGTGGTGCAATTCGGACGACCGACCCTTGGTGAGGTGTTTACCTGAAATTACGGTGGTGCAATTCGGGTAGGAGATTTGTGAACTAATCTTTTCGTGGTGCAATTCGGGTGCACCGGAAAAGATATGGAGGGTGCACAAGTGGCAATACGTAAATTAATTATTTCCGAACATATTAATAATCCGCAAATGTCGCAAAGACAATTGGCGAAATCTTTAAAATTGCCAAAATCTACTATTCAAGGTGTGCTCGCTAAGTTTAAAAAAGATGCCACCGTAGAAAGAAGAAGTGGTTCTGGAAGAAAAAGAGGTTTGGTTGATCAAACATTAGAAAAACGCGTGCTTAAAGAATTTAAGCGTCAACCCGACACTTCGTTAAGAGATATGGCGCGCATAGGGGAACATCAAAAACTACTGTTCAAGGTTCAGAAAGCAGTGCAAGAATTTGAAGAAAGGAAGTTAGACGAAGAGCGACCCGAACAAGTCGCAGAACGAAAAAGACGTAAGATGAAAAATCCCAAAAAGTACCCGATTTGACGAGCCGTTAATTTGTTCTTGTGACTTTGGGCAATTTGTGGGTTTGGGCTATATTGAAGTTCAATTGTTTTATTTTTGATTATATTATTATATTTTTTGGTTCGGATAGCATAATATAGACTAATTTAAATCAGGTTTATCAACCTAATTAAGAATGTCTACCAACCTTTTAAAATTTACAAATAAGTTCTTCTTTTATTGTGTAAAACCACGAATTTAAAAAAGATGCAATTATTATTTCTAAATAAAACGTTTTTGTAATATCGAAATTAACCGAAATTAATTAAAAAATCGCGATAAAACTTAATTTATCATTGCATCTTCCTACAGATTCATAATTTTTAATCGTTATCCTTATTTTGAGTTTTTAACCTTTTTATTTATTTCCTGCCAACAGGAATATTACTCCTTTAAAGTATCCTGTAAAATTACTCCTAAAAATGGCATGTACCAACCATTTCCAGCCAGACGTTTTTTATTGTAAAGTGCGTTATTGTAATAAAAGTCCGTAAGTTTTAATTTGTATGATATTTTTCGTAGTTTTTTCAAGAATTTCAAAAATCAGAATAATGCCAATGGGTAATAAAAAGAAATTAAAAATATAGATTTTTAATTGTTTTTGTAAATATTGCGGTGTTCTGAGCCACCTTAAGTATAGAACTAATTTGGGTAAATACACAAAGAAGAATTGATGAGATAAATTTAATTACGGTCCTGAACAAAATTTTGAAAGATTAAAAATTTAATAATAGAGATTATACGTTAAAAGAATTCATGCTTAATTTTATAATAAATTAATAATTAATATAAAGTCAAATCATAGAAAATTTAAATGATCAAGAAAAATAAACAACACAAAATTAGGTATACCAAAATGACGATTTTCCTGTAGATAGTTATAATTTTTTCTGTTAATTATAAGTTAATTTTAGTATTGTTATTAGTTTATAATTTCCATAGATAATTTAGTGCGTCAAACGGTTGGTAAAATTCAGTGCTTCGGACGATTTTAAGTGTTGCTAAAAAACGAAAAACAATTAAATACAAAACGATAAGAACATTTCACAGTGACTTACCTTGTATATGACTGTCGTTGAAAGTACATTTATATTGGGAGCCAATCAAATAGAAGGATTGGGAATTTTGATGATCGAAGAGGTAGTTTTAAAAATAAAAAAAACAGAGTCCTTAGTTACCACAAAATAGTGACGGTATAAAAATTTAAATTGCAATTACAAAATGCAAAAATGTAAGAAAATTAAGTGATTAAAAATGCAAAAAGAGAGTCAAAAGATCGATCTAGCAAAATATTAATGATTGAAAAAGTGAAAAGTTATGAATGTCAAAGTGTGACACGTCAAAATACATAATTGAAAAACATTAATTCAAATTTGAAAAATATCGTGTTAATCGATACAAATTGGACAAGAAAAGTGTATTTAAAGTGATTGTGAAGAGATATTTACTTTAAAGATCAATAAAATATGGATCACTCACCTGTTCTTTATATCAACAAGAGTCACCTAAGAAAACTTCGATTAAGGTAAAAACAATAAATAATAAAGTGAATATTTCAACCGCGAAGCGACAATAAAAAATTTCAATTAACCACAAACTTTTGTTTAGTTTATTATAAACTTGTCAGATAAATAATTTTAAGATGCTAGTTAGTTTAAGCGCTTGCGTCAATATTCAATATCTACAGTCCTAAGCATTTCATGAATAATGTCAAACAATTATTTTGAAAATATTAATAACTCGATTAAAATAAATAATTTTCATTGTGAATAATTAATGTGTTGTTTATTTAATTATAAAATCAAGAAACTAGAAAGTCATAAAATAAAATTAACAATTCAAAAGAACGTACAATCTTTAAAAGGATTCAATAAAATAAATAAGCGAACCCAACCCATAAGAAAAGATCTCATAGCTATAAAAATTATTTGAGCAGTAAGGATTCATTTCTTTAAAGTGTATAGTCCCATAAACCCCAAGGACATAACATCTAAATGGCGCCCAAAACGTGGTGGCTTCAGAGGAAGACCTCCGCATAGGTAATTTGAAGAACCAAAACGTGGTGGTTCAGTGACTCCATTAGGAGAGCGAAAAGTTAATCTTGAATCATAAAACGGGTATAATTGTTGATAATTTTGATAAAGGGGGTCGAAAGATTATAAGGGACTCGCCTAGGAATTGGTTTATAGGTAATACGGTAGGATACGCTTAGGAAGATTGGGGATTAATAAAGAATCCAATGTTATAAATAAATTTCATGACAGTCGAAACGAGGCTGCTTGATAAAAAAAATAGAATTGATTAATAAATAATTTTTGACAGATAGATAAATTTAATTTTGATTTGAATGATAAAAATGTATGACGTAAAGAAACTCGTAGATCTATTAAGAGAACAGGCAGAGGTACTAGGTGCTGAAGAGGTGAAAAGAATAAATGATCAAGAAAAAGAGTTAGAATATGCATTGTACGATCAATGGGAAAAGATGCTATTAAGAAAACCAAAGAGAAACAAAAAGGAAATACAGGAAAAAATGGCCCAAAGACAAATAGAAAAGTTTAAAGCAGAAAAAGCTAGACAGATGGCCAGTAATGAAGAAAGAAAATTAGCAAAGGAAAAAGCAGTCAAAGCTAAACAAATGGCCAATAACGAAAGAGAAAGGGTAAGACAGCTTGTAGAGGAGGCGATACTAAAAGAAATAGAGAGAGGCGGACATCCAGATGTTGACTGGATAATAGAAACCAGAACAAGACTTAGAAATGAAAAACTAATGATGGATAAAGCCGCCGAAGAAGAAAAACAATTAAAAGTCGACGAGGAAGAAAAATTAAAAGCCGCCGAAGAAGAACAAAACAAAAACATTGCGGAATTGAAGCAAATGTTGGCCGATAAAAACCAAACAGAATTGGAATTTGAAAATACTCGACAGTTGTTGCGACAGGAGCAACTCATGCTACAAAAATTACAGGAACAATTCGAAATTAACACAACGAAAATTTCTAAATCAAATGTTGAAATTGAAAATTTAAATTCGGAACTCTTAGCGCTACAAAATGATAAAGAAGAAACGAATAAGTTGGTGCTTGAACTGAAGCAGACCTTGAAAATAAAAGAAGATCAATTACAGAACAGTTGTGAAGAGGTCGCTAGTATCAAGAAAAATTATGAAGCAACAGAACAAACGTTGAAATCAAAATGCGAAGAAAACGAGAAATACGAAAGTGTAATTGAAAAATTGCGGGCCGATTCTACTAAAAACGTCGAAAAAGTTACTTCCGAACTGCATGCTTGCAGAAAGGAACTTGAAATTTTACTGGAAGAAAATAGTCAATTGAAAAACCTCAACGATGAGTTGGAGGAAGTGGAAGTAGATTTGAATTTACAAATCGACGATTTTCATAAATTGCAAGAAACGGGGAAGAAGGAAATTGAGGTTATCAATATTGAATTGGAAAGCTGGAAAAAGGAAACCCTAAAATTGAGGGAAGATTTGAGGGTGAAACGTGAAGAATCTGAGAGTTTGTTGAAAGAAGTTTCGAGTCAGAAAGAAAATGGCAATCGATTGCACTCCGACTACGAAAAGTCCACGAGAGAAAATGAAAAATTTGTCACGGAATTAGCCGGATTAAAATTAAAATACGAAACATGTCGATCAGAAAATTTAAAATATCAAGACAAAATCGAAGGTTTAATGTTTGAAAAGTTCCAAATGAGCGGTAGGCTGCCGGAATGCGAAGAGGAATTGGAAAATTTAAAGATCGCTTCTACAATTCCGAGAGACGCATTAGATGCGGAAAAACTACTTGGAGAAACTAAAACGTTGCAAAATAAAATTGATAAAATACAGGAACGTTGTGAAGAAATAGAAAAGCAGAAACGTAGAGCCGAGAGTCAATTATGCGAATTGGAAAACCAGTATAATGAAATTTTGCAAGAAAACCAACTCTTGAAGGATGAAGTTCAGAAATTGAAAATTTCGCCGATCAACATCGTCAATCGCGACTATGAAAAATTAGACAACTTAGACATTCTCATTTTGGAAAAAGTGGTGGTACAAAGAGAAAACAATAAACCACAAAACGAAGAAGAGGAGGAACCATCATGGTTAGAAAAATTTTTGAGCAACATGGACGAATTGTATGAAAGAGCGGATAATATACACGAAGAAACCAGAAAAACCATAGACAAAGTACAAAACAAAACAGAAGAATTGTTGAAAAGAAGTGCAGAAGAAATAAGAGAATCCCTAAGAAGAAGTAACGAGGAAGCAGAAAAACACCATGAAGAATTCATGAAGGAGATGAGAGAGACCAGAAAAGACAGGAAGAAAAATACGAAAGAAATCGAAATACCACAAGACGTGGGAAAGATAAAAGATGGGCCCGAAAAAGTGACTCAAGAAGAATTCACAAAACCACAAAGTATTGTACAAAAGGAAAAAGTGGTGGTACCAGTAAAAAGCAAGGAACCATCATGGTTAGATAAATTCTTGAGCAGCATGAACGAATTGCATAAAAGTGTGGAAAAGATGGAAAAAGAGGTGGTTGAAGTTGAGGAATCACAACATGTTGAAATGTTTGAGGAAAAATTAATAATCAATCCAACACCAGCAATAAAGAAAAATCGAACTTACGAGGTACCAAGTCGAAAAACAAGTAAACGAATTCAATTTAAAATTCGAAAATTACGTGACAAGCAAAAAGCAAAAGGTAAACAAATTTTGCAGCAAAACAATCTTATTTTACAAAACGATTTATTCAATAAAGTAAATACATGTAAAATTACAAAAGGTAAAAACGTAACGATTAAACGGGTACAAAATAAAAACACTCGGGTTGCAAGCAAAATAAATGACAGGTCACAACAGCTAAATAACAGGAACAAAATTAAGCATGATTTACAACAGCGTAATCACAGCAACATTAAAATTTATGATAATTTGCAACAGCGCAACGATTATGATCCAAATAAATACATAAGGCGGATGGAAGAATTCAAATGGGTGAGATGGAAAATTTCACGTAGATATGATCTACAGCTACAATAATAACCAAAATGCATTATTAAATGAAGACGATTAAATATTTAGGATTAGTTGATGAGAATTAAAGTTTGTAAATTTGAGAAATTAGTTATTAGAAGAAGTTGTTATTAGAAATTGGTAAAGAAGAAGAATCATGGAAAAGAAGATTTGAAAACGTGAATTTAAAGAAGAAAGCAGAAGAAATTGAATTTTAAAACAACAATTAAAACGCGTAGAAAGATTAATTATTGAAAGAGATTTTTAGAAAACAATATTTAAACGAATTTGAATTAACAAATGAAAATCCAATGAAGCTAATAATTATTTGAAAATTAAACAAAGACCAACAAGGAGATTTAAAAAGAAGAAGAATTTTTATGAAGAAAGCAAAAATAGATTAATTGAATTTGAATTGATAATTAAGAAATGAGAAATCAAAAGAATTAATGGTTAATTACGACACTAAATGTGATATTTTTCCAATATTGTGCAGAGTACACTGAGGAAAGTTTTGTTACGTCGAAAGGGACGATTTATAAATGTACGAGACCTAGAATGGCCGGCATTATTTAAAAGATTTATTGTTAAAGAATTGACCAAAGGTAAAAGAGATTGCGAGTTAATTGAATAAGATTCGAAGAAGAGAAAGAAATTAATGCTTTATTAGTAAGAAAGACGCGAGACATTTAAATTGAATTGTTAGCAATGAAATGAATTAATTCAAAGATTTTAGATAGAAGTTAAACAATTACGAGAAAAAAACATTTCACACGAGTGATGAATTCACAAAACAGAAAAGAATTGACGAGAAGGAACCATGATTCTTGCAAACAAATGATTATTGTTAATTGAGTTAAGAATTGAGTTACAAATTGAGTTAAATTAGCCAAAACAAGTTAGAATTAGTTCGTTTGAATTTAAAAATAGAATAGTTATGAATTTGACATTAAATTGCAAGGGAATAAAACATAGGGGTGTACAAATAAATAAAAGTTAATTTACAATAAAAGAAAGAAAGTTATGAATTTAAATATTTTAATAAAGAAGTCAATAAAATAAATCAATTTTGAAAATTAGAAGGTCAGTAAAATTTATGGGAACTTTTATATAAAATGTGAAATAATGAATTGATTTCCCATATAGATATAAAAGTTAGGGGTGTAAGATGCGGTGTTCTGAGCCACCTTAAGTATAGAACTAATTTGGGTAAATACACAAAGAAGAATTGATGAGATAAATTTAATTACGGTCCTGAACAAAATTTTGAAAGATTAAAAATTTAATAATAGAGATTATACGTTAAAAGAATTCATGCTTAATTTTATAATAAATTAATAATTAATATAAAGTCAAATCATAGAAAATTTAAATGATCAAGAAAAATAAACAACACAAAATTAGGTATACCAAAATGACGATTTTCCTGTAGATAGTTATAAATTTTTCTGTTAATTATAAGTTAATTTTAGTATTGTTATTAGTTTATAATTTCCATAGATAATTTAGTGCGTCAAACGGTTGGTAAAATTCAGTGCTTCGGACGATTTTAAGTGTTGCTAAAAAACGAAAAACAATAAATACAAAACGATAAGAACATTTCACAGTGACTTACCTTGTATTGAGAAGGAAAAGCCCCTCTCCCGCTGATGCAGGCTTGAGAAATCTCCTCCCACGCGAAGTGGAAAACCACCTCACTTTTTAACGTGGGGAGCCCTGGATGGAATTGACTAGCTCCTCTGATGGTAACGTCGGTCTGCGAGGGACGTGGGTCCAGATCTCTAATCTCACTGAAAAGGCTTAAAGGTATCCCCTCTTCCAGGGAAATAAAATACGGTTTAAATAGAACAATTTAATGATCACAAAAATCAATCAAAAATGTACACAAAAATACACAACGGTGGCAACAACCTTCGGTGGCAAATATAAGTAAATACTGACTTCTGATGGAAGTCGGCCAAAAACACAAAGCGCGAAGCAATCCTCCCCGTGAGGGAGACCCAGTGAACCACAAAACTTGAGGTGTCAAAATAATAGAACCTCTTAATGACGTTAAAAAAATTACTCGTTAAAGATATGTTGCAATCACAACCAAACAGAAATAGTAGTAAAAATGTCTCACCTGAGTACTCAGAAAGCTCACAAAATATTGGTGACAGGTACCCCAAATCCGCCTGGATGGATTGCACACGAGTGTTGTTGTTGACTGGTCCGCTAAGCCTCGAATCACTAAGAAAGGACCGCACGCTATCTGTGATGACGTCCTCGCAGCGACCCCACGACTTGGCAACAGAACTATGGCTGGACTTTCCACCCCAGAGAGTTGTTCCAATATACTCGGGTATTATTTGGTTCCAGCAAAATCCAATTCCAATGTCACGCAGTACGTTGGCTCGCCCGGTTAATTGGCGGGTCGTTCCACAACAAATATGACAGTTCGACGATAGCACAGGCAACGGACACGACAATCAAGACTCTTGCACGGAATTAACAAAAGCGGTTAGATGTTGAATAGATGTAGCTCGATGTAGCTTTTGTTGACAATACTTGTTCAACTCAATCCCCATAGAGGGCGCTCTAGCATGCGCAGATTGTAACCGGATCGAAAAGATAATCGATGTACAAATAATGGTGGACGGCCAGATGTTTAAACGAAAAAATAATACGGCAACCTCCGTATTCCAAAAAATATGTGCCAATCTCACCCTCGTGCACTCGACGTTGAAGTAGAATTAACTCGGTATACTAATTTATACTTGCACCCGCAATTAAATTCACTTGATTACAACTACGCACACTTTTAGAACTACTCGCTCAGCTGCCCGGAACAAAAGTGAAGATAATCCACCAGCATGGCCGTCGTCATGCGCTCTCTACGAAAGACACGAAAAATATGGGAGTGCTCAATAGATTTGAATGAAATAGCAGTGTTCAACAAATTATTGCTGTAGGTTGATTGATAACGGATATGAGGTATAAAAATCCGTTATAGTATATGACTGTCGTTGAAAGTACATTTATATTGGGAGCCAATCAAATAGAAGGATTGGGAATTTTGATGATCAAAGAGGTAGTTTTAAAAATAAAAAAAACAGAGTCCTTAGTTACCACAAAATAGTGACGGTATAAAAATTTAAATTGCAATTACAAAATGCAAAAATGTAAGAAAATTAAGTGATTAAAAATGCAAAAAGAGAGTCAAAAGATCGATCTAGCAAAATATTAATGATTGAAAAAGTGAAAAGTTATGAATGTCAAAGTGTGACACGTCAAAATACATAATTGAAAAACATTAATTCAAATTTGAAAAATATCGTGTTAATCGATACAAATTGGACAAGAAAAGTGTATTTAAAGTGATTGTGAAGAGATATTTACTTTAAAGATCAATAAAATATGGATCACTCACCTGTTCTTTATATCAACAAGAGTCACCTAAGAAAACTTCGATTAAGGTAAAAACAATAAATAATAAAGTGAATATTTCAACCGCGAAGCGACAATAAAAAATTTCAATTAACCACAAACTTTTGTTTAGTTTATTATAAACTTGTCAGATAAATAATTTTAAGATGCTAGTTAGTTTAAGCGCTTGCGTCAATATTCAATATCTACAGTCCTAAGCATTTCATGAATAATGTCAAACAATTATTTTGAAAATATTAATAACTCGATTAAAATAAATAATTTTCATTGTGAATAATTAATGTGTTGTTTATTTAATTATAAAATCAAGAAACTAGAAAGTCATAAAATAAAATTAACAATTCAAAAGAACGTACAATCTTTAAAAGGATTCAATAAAATAAATAAGCGAACCCAACCCATAAGAAAAGATCTCATAGCTATAAAAATTATTTGAGCAGTAAGGATTCATTTCTTTAAAGTGTATAGTCCCATAAACCCCAAGGACATAACAATATGTATTTATGTACACTGCAAAAAAATTTTATGCAAAATTACAATGATAATCATAGGCTACTGTTCACTCCTATGATTATCATTGTAATATTACATTTTTTGATGTTGGAAGTGTGTAAATTGCTTATTCAATGTGTAAAATTCCTTGATCATTGTGTAAAATTGTTTATGCATTGTATAAAGTTACACGACACATATGTACATTCCCCAAGTACGTAACCATTATTAAATATAAATTTTCGCACCGCATGTGGAACATTTACTAATTAAAGGTGTAACTTTCCTTACTTATTCAGTAATGTTACTATCATTGAATGCAAATTTTCGCATCGCAAGTGTAAAATTGCCAATCAAAGGATTAACTTTACATGCGTGCCTGTAATGTTACAATCCCTAAATGTATTTTAATAGTTATTTACATAAAAGTCAGGAAAATTACATATTACTGACGAGGGGAAATGTTGAAATACGAGGCACTTCGTGCCGAGTATTTTAGAGCTCCGAGTCAAGTGAGACATTTTACTGACATGTTTTGTATTAAATTTTTCCGAAAATCGTAAAAAATCGAAATTTTAAAGCACTAATTGAACGACATTTTTTGACATTGACATTTGTCTATTTTATTTTGTTATTATTAACCTTACTAATTATTACCGGACTAGTCAGTAAAGTTCAATTTCCCTGCGCGTGCATAAGCAGGGAAATGTTGTTTCAATGACAATTTCCGGAAAAAAAAATTACACAACTGAAATGTAATTTCTGTGTGAAATTATAATTACACACGTTCTCTGTATTTTTACAGGTCAATTATTATTTATTATAATGAAAAATTTATTTTGGTGATGTACAATTTCCAAATGTAGTTTTACATTCGTAATGCCAAAATGCTGGTAAATTTACATTCTTTTGTGTAGTTTTCACTTTTGCTTTTTTAAATTCTACAAATTCCAGGGCAAAATCACATATACAAGGAAAATTACAGAAAAACCTTAATTTCACACTATTATTAAAGGTCGTATATTACACAATATTATTATTATTATTATCAAGCTTTTTCCTTCCATTCGGAATATTGCTTTTTCTGCAAAGTCTTTACGATCCATTTATGCAGGTGGATCAATTCTCTCGTTTCTCTTGTACTTTCACTAATTTATCCAAAGAAGTGCTAATATTCACCGGAGGGCTGCGCTAAGAAAGTCAGACAAGTCCGCAATTCGAACCCACAATTTCCGCGCTGTAACTCAATCAGCGATCACACCAAGCCATTGCTGTGACTTTACACAATATGTATTTTTACGTCATATGGAATGCAACAATTACACGCCTTTTTAATGTAAATTTACGTGCACTTATTTCGGTTATGTAAAATATATAATATCCAACTGTAGTTTTACATTCGTAATGCTAAAAACTGTTAAATTTACATTCTTTTGTGTAATTTTCACTTTTTCTTTTTTAAATTACAAAGACAAAATCACATATATAATTAAAAAACAGAAAAACCTTAATATTACACTATTATTAATGGAATATTACACAATGTGTATTTTTACGTAATTTTGAATGTAAAAATCATACGTGTTTTAATGTATTTTTACGTGCATTTTTTACAGTGTATGTTTTATAATATAATATTGATATGAAAATATGTAGGAGTAAATAATAGTGATAAACAGAGGGGGGGGGGATTTTTTTTATAATGACTGTAATTTTTCTTATACGATTCTGGAAAAGTCAGGGAATTTTAAAACTAAAATTTACTGGGTGCCCTCACTGTAAAAAAATGCATGTAAAAATACATTCAAATACGTGTAATTTTTACATTCAAAATTATAGTAAAAATACATATTCTGTATTATTCCATTGATAATAATGTAATTTCACACTATTATCAATGGAATAATACACAATATGATGTGTATTTTTACGTGCTTTTTTTACAGTGCTGGTAGTGAATAAACATTTTTAAAGCACTTCTTTACGAGGAATTCAACTATGCGATCGTATTTAACGTGAGATTCAATATGATCAAGAAACAACAGTCAGGTTTCATTTTTCTTATGGGCCGCATTTTAGATTTTCTCTTTATTAAAGCATTTTTTTACGTGGAATCGAAATATTTCCCAAAGTGGATTCCACAAGTAAAAACAAGGGTTTCGACAAAGAAATTAAAAACTAAAGAAATCAAAATATGACATTTTGGAGAAGCGAACAATCCTTATATTGTTGTCGTTTACCAGAATGTCCTTGAGTAAGCCTGGATTCCCAATATATTCAAGAACAAAAATAAAACGCCTAAATTGACTTGTAGCGGTCCTAGAATTAGTTCACGATAAATAGAAGTTCCGCGCTACATAAACTAATCGCCTCGGTAGCTCTGTTGATAAGCGCGCGTATTCACAGCTAATACGCCTGGGTTCGAATCCAAGTTGAGGAAAATATTTTTCAGCATACCATCTTGCTAAAGATTTAACACAATTCCGGACATGAAAATCTAATTATTTATGCAAAAAATCCAAATTAGTTATGCATCTAAAAGAATTTCAGTGCGGCCTTTAGGCCGCACAACCATGGTAATCGCACTCAAAACTAGTTTTACTGTGTAATATAAATAATCGTAAATCACATTTACTAATAAAAAATCGTATCTGCATTTTTTTTGTAATAGTTTACTGCGTTTGTTCGTTGTTTCCCTTTGGGTTTCTCAATAATGCTATTTTTGAATGTTATTGATATTATTTATTGTTAGTATATAATATCAAATCTAATTACGTGTAATACAAATAATTCCAACTTCAAACATAAAGACACTTATAATAATGTTTTCGAAATATAAATGATTTAATTAGTACAAACAATGGCGGTTAAAATCTAACACTTTGTTCATAGCTTCTTAACATAATTATATGGCGTCGCTGCAACTTGTCGACTGCAATTGCATTCGGTGCGCAGGAGCAAAATAATATAAAATAATTGAAATGCATGTGCAATAGTATGCAACCCGTTTTACTGTAATGTACACAGTAAAACGAAAATATTAACACAATAACGAAAAGTTATGGAACAGCGTTTGAGGAATTTGCTTGAGGAGAAAAATATATAACCTTGTATTACTCAAAACTATCAGCTATGTAGTAGCTCTTGCTTAGCAGAGCAGTATTATAGTTAACACCATTAACCACAACACATATTTGAACCATTCAGCCTGAATTTTAATAAAAACAAATCGAGTGCCGCGACGTACGGTCCCGAAAGACAAAGCATTGTTTCAAAAAAGTCCCTCAAAATCCAGTCGTTGGAATTTGAGAAATCCGCAAAATATTGGTAAATTTCTCCGCGTTTTGTTAAAAACATTTATCTTGGGAACCGTGCAGCCGATTTCAAAAATTTCAAGATTATTCTTGTTGTAGCGGTCGTAGAATTAGTTCACGATAAATAAAAGTTCCGCGCTACATAAACCAATCGCCTCGGCGGCAGCGCAGTTGTTTGAGCGCACGTATTCATAGTTAATTCGCCTGGGTTCGAATCCAAGTTGAGGAAATTATTTTTCAGCATACCATCTTGCTAAAGATTTAACACAATTCCGGACATGAAAATCTAATTATTTATGCAAAAAATTCAAATTAGTTACCCATCTAAAAGAATTCTAGTTTTAGCTAACAAGAAACTATAGTAGTTTTACATAAATTAAAAATAGTAATCTTCATAATATGGATATAAACTCGGGTTCACTTTGACTGAAATTCATGAATGTAAAAATCTTTCGTAAATTTAATGAACAAATTCATAAATCCAATGAACTTTTTCTTTAATGTTATGAAAATTCCAAAAATAAATATAGTGAATTTTTCTGGATTAATTGGAATTCATTGATTTGAACATTTCCACAGTTTTTGCTGATTCTGTGTATAAAATCCAAATTGTCGTTCTCTAACGCACTACTACTTGTGATTGATTAATTTTTTAATTATTAGATAATACACCAAATATAACGGGGATGTGTCAAAAACTAAAAATAATGTTATTATTCTCATTTAAAAATACATAATTTACTTGTGCATTTAAAGAGAAATATAATAAAAAATGTATCTTACCTTCATTAATTTTTTTTTAGATATTTTTGTAGCTTCAAGGTTCCACGAAGTTTTAAATATTATGAAAAAGTTCTACACGCAAAAACAACTTGTTGTTATAGTTAATGCAAAATTTAGAATTTTTTTTAGATTTCCATATTTCTATACATCTTTTGCAATACCAAGTAATACCCTGTATACATGTTAAATAAATTCAAAATACGAGGCGGTCATTGGCCTAATAGTTAAAGCAATCACTACACCTTTTCCAGCAGTAATTCAGAAAACCTCACCTGCTGTTCAGAAATCGTGAATTGTAATTCAGATTTGTCAACTGATATTCAGAAATTGTGAATTGTAATTCAGATTTGTCAACTGATATTCAGAAATCGTGAATTGCAATTGACAAATCTGAATAACCGTTGACGATTTCTGAATATTAATTGACAAATCTGAATAACGGTTGACGATTTCTGAATATCAATTGACAAATCTGAATAACTGTTGACGATTTCTGAATTACTGGTGGAAAAGGTGTAGTTTGAATCCGGCAAGAGTCAATTTTCTTTCGAACTTCATTTCCTTCTATGATCGTTTCTGTGCTCGCGAGCGCATTTAAAGCCGGCGATTCCCTTTATGTGACCTGATCCAATATGTCAAACAGGGTAATAAAATCACCCCCCCCTTCCCTATCGACTGCGTATAATGCTTGGCTTTGTTGGATCTTCGGACTGGGACCTCAGATATTGGTCATCGAGCGCACGTCCCTGGTTCGTACTTTCGTAGTCCCTGCCTTTGCGAGGGGAGGGGGTTCTGGTCGGCTGGTCAGATAGAGAAAGCGCCTAATTGCTACGGTCACCTGACACTTTCGGCACTATGACTCAATGTGGGGGTGAACAACAAAACGGAGATAGTACAATGGACTCGATAGGGTAGTCTGAGAAATATAAAACACATTTTCGTCTTCATCTTAAATAACGAATAATAATTGTTCTCCAATTATTTGGCCATATTTTGCTGATGACATTTGCAAGAAATATTGTTTTGTTCATTGTTGGAACTGCAGAGGAGACGCGCCAGTATTTTTTGTCCAATTCCACAATCAATATTAGCTAACTAAATCCAAAAATTTAGTTTGCAATTTTTATTAGGTAGAAACCTGATGATGCTGTGGAAGACGAGGAAGAACATGACGAAATGGATATTGAATATTGAAGGCGACGTAATGAATGCAATCGTGAGGCTCAAAAATAGAAAATCCCCAGGCATCGATCAAATAACAAATTAAATTATCAAATATGGAGGAGATGAACTGGACCATGTCGAGAGAATGGGAGAAGGAAGACTTGCCAGAGTGGTGCAAAACCAAGGCCAGAGACTTGGAGACTACCCGGTAGACCACATAAGAGATGGTACGAAAGTTGGACATGGTCGTCACAGAATAGCAACCCCTAAAGAAGTACGACAGCAGTATGGAAAACACAAGACATTGTTCTATAATATGAAGAAAAAGAAACCTGATGATTGGACTATTTTAACAGTTTTCAAAACTAAAATTTCAATTTTTAATTTTTTATCGATATCTACAAAACTGAAAATGATAGCTGAGATTTTTTTTCGAATTATTCGTCAGTCGCATATAAAAATATACCATTTTACTGTAATTTAATGAATTTCGTATGACTTAAAATAATCGAGATCCTTATGCTTAAGTTCGAGAAATGGTCTTACAAGGGGAACACCCGCATGCTGGTTGGCCGATTTTGATAAATTTAAAATTGGTAAAACTAGATCGAATTTTATTATTCAGGGGCTTCCCTGTTGTCATTAAATTGTGTAAAGCTGTTAAACTCCACTTATGTTTTTATTTTTTAAATTAAAAGTTACATAAACTATATATAAAAATAAGTTAATTGCCTGTAATTTTTAACGAAAACGATCACACTATCAAATATTTAAACAAATTAGCGAACAATTTAAAAAATATTGTATTCTAAAGGTAATGGTGATGGACCAATCATTGCCCTGGGAGGCGTGGCGCGGCGAAATTTCAAGTGTCAATTACGGCCAAAGGACACCTCATGGACACAAAAAAAAATTATAGACCTAATGAAATTCGATCTAGTTTTACCAATTTAAAATTTATCAAAATCGGCCAACAAGCATGCGGGCGTTCCCCTTGTTAGTTAAAATACTTCGTTAACTCATAAATAAAAATGTACAATAATTTCGATTTTATCTTTTATTTTTCTGTAGGGAAAAGTGGGCCCCGACGTGATATCCAAACTGGAAGAATTGTTGGTCAAGAGTCAAACCCTAAAGCATGCGATGGCGCGTGCAAAACGCGTGAAACTTGTCAAAAGCGAGTTAAACAAGGCAAAAAAAAACACCGTTGTGGTCGATAGTCCCCACTCGGATCTAGAAACGGAAACGCCCGACGTGAAAACCTCCACCCAAAGCACCAGTGGGTATTTCCTTCCACTCTAAGTTTTGTTTTACCTATTTTATGTTTTAGGTAGTTCCCCTAGCGGTGTAAATCGTCGCACCGCCGTGCTGTTCACTAGGAAAGCTTTGGCCGCCCTCAAAAAGCCGAACGAAGAAAAAGACGAAAAAGGAGAAAGCACTTCAAATTCGAAAACAACGTAAGTACATTATTAAAATAACTTAAGTCTATCTGTACTAATGACACATGTGGCTTTGTGTTATTAGAAAGAAAAAGGGGAGGCCACGGCGGACTAACGATTCAAATAAATTGGACGATTCAAAAAACGACGTACCGAATAGTTTTTTAGAGTATAGAGCTGGTCAGCTGTCGGCCGACGACAATAGTGACAGTTGTACCAGCTTATCCACTTGTTATTCTCACGATCCGTCGGAAATCGATTCGGACGATTCTGATAGTTCGATGAGTTGTGGTATAGCGTCGGGTGCCGAAAATAACGGCGAGAAATTAGAACTTAAACCTCTGCAGCTGGTGTGGGCGAAATGTCGGGGGTATCCTTGGTATCCTGCACTTATAATTGATCCGGAAATACCAACGGGTTATGTCCATCAAGGTGTTCCGATACCTTCGCCTCCTCAAGATGTTTTGGCATTGTCGGCTAATTACACTGAGCACGTTTATTTGGTATTATTTTTCGATGCAAAACGAACGTGGCAGTGGTTACCTGCCGATAAGTTAGAATTACTCGGTATCGACACAGAACGGGATCACTCTAAAGTAATTACCGGCAAGGTTGCAATTTTTTATACTAAACTATCTTTTGTTACACAGGTGAACGAATTGAAGAAACCTACAGACCGCAAAGCAGTTCGGAGAGCTTACCAAAACGCCTTAGCCTATCAAGCTCAAGTTAACGATCCTCCAAGTGCAGAAAATGCTAATTCTTCTAATTCTTAAGTTTTAATTTATTTTCTGTTATATGTTAGTACAAAATAACTTTTAAAAACAGTATAAAGATATAATTTTTTCGGTTTTTGTTTTATTTTTTTTTACCATGCTTCAAAAGTTTAATACCATAATACTTCACTGATGGACGATGTGTAAAAATAAATATTGAAAAATAAGCAAAATTCGACAATATTTGGTTTTGCTTCCTATCCATTAAATTTTGATGTCATCATTGTCCGTTGACTTTTGGCCAATAACGTTATTGACCGGCCAAGGACGTAAATATTACAATCAAATAAAAATATTTACATTATAGTCCACCGTGAACGGGCATTGACGTCAAAGACCGGACAATAACGTCAATGTCCAGCAAAAATGGTCATTGACGTCATTGTCCGGCCATTGACGTCAATGCCCAATTCACATCATTGACCGTAACATATACACTATAAAAACAAAAAAAAACCACATAAATTTCCATCAAGTCAAATAATATGCTTATAAACAGTGGCGGCTTGTGTCATGTTTTAATGGCGGGGCACAAAATTTAAATAAAAGGACAAATCTTAAATTGAAGTAATCTGAGTGTTCCTTTATCAAATAATATTTGGAAACCCCTAACTTTGTTAACTATAAAAAATTTACTGATAAAATTTCTTGTAATAGTATAGGTAATATGAAGATATTGGCCAAAAAAATTAAATTCTACCCAAACTCCTAGTAGTTCTGTATTCCACAGTTTAAGAACCGCTGAAATCGAAAGAAAATATGAAAAGGAAAGCAGCCAAGAGAAAAACAATAGAATTTAAAAAAATAGTGATTTACTCAAATTGACCCAAATAGGAAACAACTACAGTTGTATGGTTCTCGTATTCATACTCCTTTGGATATTAGCAGATTTCTGCAGTTATCCCTTACCTTCCGTGTAAAAGAAATTACGAAATTGAGGAAGAACAAATTCGAATAAAACTTGTGCCTATATTTTTGTTATACGATTTAATATACTGTCATGTTCCGTTTGTAAGAGATAGGGGGTATGACGTGATTGGGTAGATTTGTTGAAACACTCATGATTTTATTAAGTCAATAAGACCATAATAGGTAATTAATTGATTGTATCTGAATTTTCTTTGATTGAAAGATTGTTTGACTGCTCCTGCCTCACATATCTGGAAGATGCAGGCGCTGTTGAATCTGAAAAATATGAGAAAATTGTAAAGGACAAAGTATTGGTGGTTATTTGATTCAATGGAAATAAGAGGAAACAAATTAAATTAATTTAGTTTATTTGTTAAAGTAGGATTTCGTGTAAATAAAATAAAGTGACAATTTGTGAGATTTGCGAATGCGCGAGTGAAGAATTTAGTGGGGTTTGTAAATGATAACGGAGTGAAGGGAACTCTCAAGCCGGCCGTCGAAGTGTTAAGACGGGTCGTTAGTATTCGGAAATAAGTTTTGGATTCGGATGCCAGCCGTCGAAGATTGAAGACGTTGTAATATTGCAATTCAATTTTTAGCGGGATTTTATTTTTAAAATTCAAATATAAAATATAAACGAGGTAGAAACAGGAAAGAGAGAAATGAAGACCGAAAGTTGATCTTTTAAAATCGAGATGGCGTGATTGTAACAGAAATTTAAAAGATTGAATAGTTAAGGGTTTTTGGGAAGGGGTAGAGGTAAAAAGGACGCGGGAACCATCTTGAAATGAGGGACAGAAGAAGCAAGAAGAAGTTAGGTGGTTGATGGTAACAGTCGGGGTGCACTTTATCAAGCGAATTTTTATTTTAAGTTTCATCAAGAAAATATTCTTATAAAACGAGATTATAGACGAATACTATTCTACTAATCAGGGAAATTACGTGTAAGTAAGAAATTTTAATTATTTACGGTATATTTTTGTGAAATAAGTTACCACGAGGCACGAGGTTCAACTTTTGGGTTTTTCGGTGATTTTACTAAAATGTTATAAATATTGTGTTATTCAATCAGGGATGTAAAATATCAAGTTAGATCTGTAATAAATAAACCATTATAATATAGGATGACCGTTATTTACCGCGATATCTGAAAATCGAGTGGGTGACTGCCACGTGGTAATTTGATCTTGATTTTATATACAGTAGTTCAAAGAAATTCGATTTGTTTATTCTATTAATAAATTAATAATCATATCTTGCATATTACATAAAAATATCGTCATTTATCGTTAAATAATATTCAATTACATAATATACGGGGTGTTTCCGAAAGGTTTGGCATTGCTTCACATTTTATAACGTAGTTTTAAGTTGTTCTATTTATTGGTGGTAAATTCAAAATGGATGATGATAAAGGACTGTGGTTATACGTGGTTATGATTTAACAAGGTAAATGTTGAGGTGGTTATGTGGTTACATGTGTTCTACACATATTTTATTATTTGGTAATTTTTATGTCTATATTAAAGGTTTGGTAATTTATATACGAGACGAGCGTCGTCTTAGCTAGGTAACAAGGTATTGAAGGTATGTCGGTATAACAGGGTCCTGTCTTTGAGGTATTGTGATATTTACAAGCTCATTGTATGAGTGTAAAGTAATATAACCCATGTAGCAAATCACACCCGCGAAAATTTCCTCGACAAGCCAGAGGCCGGCTTGTGATTTGTGTAAATTCTGACCCGGAGGCGGAACATGGAGGTAGCTAGAAATTGTATGGTTGTATAACGTGGTCATATTTCACCCCCCCCCCCGAACATTGTGTGGAGCTTGGCGGTATTGCTCTATTCGATAAGGAAGACCTTTGTTATACTGAGGTGTAATTTTATAGGTATTATAAACAAATATGGTTTATTTATAGGTATTAAAGTTGTAGACGTTTTTAGTCCAACTTTCTTGCATTGAAGTTGAAGGCGTAAATTAGCCCGACTTGCAAGCCATCTAAATCCAGTCGTATTTTGACTGATGACAAACAAACATTCTAAAACGGGGAATCTAAATACAAATTAATATTAAATAATATTTTACTGATCTCAAATGTGGATCGAAGGTATGATTTTAGTTCGCAGTCACAAACTTGGCTGTAGAATATTCTCTAAGAGAAATTTAGGTGTTTTATTATTAAATGAATTACCACTGACCTTATTATCAGAAATGATGAATGAATTACCAATAAATATGAACAAATTATTACAAATATCAAAATCCACTCAATAATGAGTTGTGTTCACTTGGTTTAATATCAATAAGAGATAACTTTCATTACTATTTTGGCTTGTTGATCCATTCCCGTGGTTTTTTTTTCTTTTTTTTTTAAATAAATAATAAATAAAATCTTGAGTACAAAATTGGGTGTTTTAATGTTTTATTTAGTTAATTGGGGTTGAGAATGTGAACTTTGTTCACATTCTGCATCGAACAACTGGACATCTTTCTCTGAATCACTGTGTATGATGTAGGTAGGCTAATTATGTTTTAGAGGTAATGCAATCTTCACGAACCGGGCTTTCCCGTTCAATAAAAGAACTGAGGTGTACTACGGTAGGGTATTTACAACGTGTGGGTTGCTAGACAGATCACAGGCATAGAACGATGGTATTTGAATTTCCGGATGTTGAGATTTTTAAGATGACGGCGGGAGATTTAAATTCAAAGTTCAACATTACAACGTGCTGTTTGTATTATAGTTTTGAATTGAGTTTTTGGATTGAGATTCCCAAGCCAGCGGCCGAAGAGCTAAGACGCGCTGATCGTATTAGTTATTGGAAATAAGTTTTTGGATATTAATTTTTGGAAACAAGTTTTTGGATATTAATTTTTGGAAATAAGTTTTTGGATATAAATTTTTGGAAATAAGTTTTTGGAAATAAATTTTTGATGGTTATATTTTATGGTTATGTGAATGGAATTTATTGGAGAAAATCATTCAAATTACTCACCCGTTGTTGATTGTATGATTCGGAGGAGGATAATTACTCACTGGTCGTTCCTACCTGCTTTTGTTTGGTCCAAGATCAGAAGCTGTTTTTCTTCAACTAAATATTCACGCTTCGACGCTCCACACACAATACCGGCCGCATCGGAGAACTCCGGAAGAACGGTACACTTCGGTAAGAGTTTTTTTAGTGACGCACTTACTATTCGATAAATAGACAAATCGTTTTTAAAATTCGGGCGCGCATAAACTTTTGGGGGATTTTATTACGAATGTTTCACTTTGTAAAATTTAATATGTTTAACTATAAGAAAACTAATATTTTGTCTTGAATTTTTGTTGTGTTGAATAAATTCCATTATTTTCGTTTTAATGGCGTTTGCGTTTAATTTCATTTAAGTAGATCGAAGAATAAACAGGTACATTTTTCCATTTATTTGAGTCGTCTTTATAAGAAAGATCACTGATTAAGGTGACATATACGAGGGGTCGTCTTTATATTCCCGGACTGGGCTGTTTTGAATTTTGATGCAATTTTTCATTATGCTGTTTTTTAATCACATATGCCTTGGGAACCTGTGTGGCAATTTACAAAACAATTGCATCATTATTAATTTTATTATCTGTCAGTTTGTGTCGTCGCGCGTTGTATATGTATCGAAATGAATAAAATCGAGACCTGTGAACAATTCTTGGCGCGCTGTGGAGATTAACCAGATTTAATTATCAATCGATTTGTCACTGGAGATGAAACCTGGGTTCATCATTATAATCCTGAATCGAAACAAGAGCCAATGCAGTGGCATGTTAAGGGTTCCAGCCATCCCAAGAAGTTTAAAGTCACCCCTTCTGCAGGAAAAATAATGGCAACAATTTTTTGGAACTCTCAGGGAATTTTGCTGATTGATTATATGAATAAGGGTAGTACGGTAACGGGAGAGTATTATGCAAATCTGATACATCGCCTTAGAGATGCTATTAAAGTGAAGAAACGCGGAAAACTGACGCAAGGTGTCTTGTTGCTCCACGACAATGCACAAGTGCAGAAGTCCAGACTTTCAAAAGCTCCTGTAGCTGATTGTGGCTTCGAAGAAATTGAACATGCGCCTTATAGTCCAGATCTAGCACCCAGTGACTATTTTTTGTTCCCGAATCTCAAAAAAACACTAATGGGGACAAAATTTAGGGACAATGACGAACTTATAGCAGCTGTTGAGGGCCATTTTGCGGAAAAACCAAATGAATATTTTTATACTGGATTAAAGATGTTATTGAAACGGCGTTATACCTCTATTCAAAAGCAGGGGAACTATATTGAAAAATAAAATTTTGTTGTTGCTCTAGCCTTTTGTTTTCATGCCTAGTCCGGGAATATAAAAACGATCCCTCGTAAGAGTGTTTTGATTGATCTAGATGAACCCAAGTTTCGACCCAAATTATCGAGTCTGTCATGCATAGCTGGTCGGAGCATTAATGAATTAAGTGCCATTACATTCCCCGCTATATAAGTAAAATTTTTAATCTGAACAGTAGCGAAACATGGCAATACATAGGTCAGAAATGGGATAATCCAGTTAGATTTAGTCAAAATCTATTTAAAAAAAATCTGATGTTACCATAGCATGACTTTCTGGACAGACGTAAATTTTTATATTACATTTTTTAATATTTTAATATTTTGCCAAAATAGGCAGAAAAAAACTTTTGAATGCCTATATCTTGCAAACGAAGCATTTCTGGACACATGTTATTAGGAACTTTTCATATTATTTTCATTATTAAAATACGTTAGAAAAATTTCTAGTGTAGTGGGCGAATGGCTAAAAGCGGTTAGCGTGTTAACTTCTCATGCCGAGATTCATAGGTTCAAGTCCTGTGAGGTGCTATCTATAAAAAGGATTTTTCGCTCACCAAATGTCTATCTGCTGGCCACAGGTAACATTATAATATGGCTCGGAGTAGACGATGTAAAAATCGTCTATGCCCGTGGTTCGGAATCCACGTTAAGCTGTAGGTCTTCTGTGCTCGTCACACAGTTTCAACACGCAACGAGCACAGACCCCCCCCCTTACATTTTTTTTCGTGATACGGCAGGAAAAAGCTTATAATATTCAAAATTTGGAATGATTTGCTTGCTTCGTTTAGACGCTATCGTGTTCACAGACGTACACACACACATACAGACAAACTTCCAAAAAATGATAAAAGTGGATTCAAGGAACCTCAAAACATGAACATCTGTCAAAAAATTAGGGGGGTCAAATTTTGCCTGATAACAATACTTTCCTTACCTAGGGGTTTGGAAAGTAAAAATTAATAGTAATTCTAATAAAATTAGTTCCTGTAAGTTTTGATATTATGAAAGATATCAAAATAAAATACATAATTTCTGTGAAATTGAGATCAGAAGTGGGATAATCTAGTTTGATATTTTCAAAAAAAAAATTTTAAACCAAAAACTGAAAATATTCTCGAGCAGTACTGAAATTAGATACAACTTTTTATTTAGCACGAAACCAATAGCATGGAAGCAGTTCCCTTCCCAGTTTTTTGAAAAGATTAATTCATCTTCTTCAGCTCGATGTTCTTTCAAACGTCCAGTCCACTCTTGGAGTATAAGCCTCTCCTCTCATGAGGGGGGGAGGTTCAGGCAATACCCTACCACGCTGGCCAAGTGCGGGTTAGTATATAGGGGAGCAGCCAGAGCCATTCTTTGTTAAATTAGGTATCACGTGGTCACCCATCCAAGTGTAAACCGCTAGCAACTTTCCTGGACTCTCATGATCTATTGACCACGGGCATTTGCATTGCGCTGCGCTGCGTCGCTGATTCTGATTAAGATTAATTAAATAAGAGAATTAATTGATTTCTTAATTTTTAGGCTTCTATACAAAGTATAGCAAGAAGCCTTATGATCTGGCTCCGTGTCCGTCTGTCTGTCCGTCCGCATAATTCAAAATCATACAGAGCGTTTCAAATCGTGTTGGAAATACTCTGTGTGTATAGAGGTCTAAGAACTGGGTAGCCAGTGCGCTACTTTTAGGCTTCTATACAAGGTATAGAAAGAAGCCTTATGGTCTGGCTTCGTGTCCGTCCGCATGTTTCAGAGCCAATCATAACGTTGATCAACTGATACGTTGTTATATTTTAAATACTTCGTCTATATAGTATTGCGTTAATCCGTTGCTTCGATTCGCTAATGCAATTTATAAATACGCAAATGTTCAAAAGAAATTTACTAAGTTAAAGATATTTTCGAAGAGGTCTCCCTATATAAACTACTTGTTTTACTTTGATGTGAAAAAATAATTTTTTATTGATGTGGTTAGTGAAGTTAAGTTATAAATAAAAGAGAAAGGAGAGGATTGGTCCACCTCAAAAAAAGGACCATACATTACAGAGAAGTAAAATTTCTAATAGAATGGAAAAGTTTGATTGTTATTACTTATATAGTAAATGATAATTACCAATCGCAAAAAATTTTATTGGTGCAGATTATCTGATTATGTGATGTTACATTATATGGCGATCAAAAATAACCAGATAATAACAACTTTCCACACCAGAAAGGTAGCTGTATAGAAGCCTAAGAACTGCCGCTAAAGCGAGTTCCACCTTGTTTTCTTTTTATATTGTATCCATAATTTATTGCAAATGGGGGGGGGGGGTCAACATTCGTTAGTCCCTGAAAAAGACTAGATTTAGCTTTATTTTTATTTATTTATCAGACTCACGATTGGAGTGGGGGGGGGGTCAGGGATTAGTATAAATGTAAAATTAGTAATATAAAAGAATTTCGAAAACTCGGCCGTTGGTTAAGACCAGGGCGGCACCTATGGACTGACGAAGGGGGGTGGAATAAATGTAAAATTAATGTTATAAATTTTTTTTTATGAAACTCTCGTGGTAAGTGGTCGTTCCTAAAGGGCGTCCACGCCTTGGGGGAGGGTTTACAAAATGTGACTAAGTGTGACCAGGGGGGGGGGGGTGGAGGTTGCACAAATGTGACGTCGGCATAAAAATTCAATTTTTAGGATTTCAAAGAAAATTGTATTCGAATAGTTTTAAAAGTTTATCTAGGTAAATTCTTGCTTGTTTAATTTCAGTTTTTATTACAACCATAATAGTGTACAAACATAAACAGTTTTTTAGTTTAAAAGGTCAAGTTCGATTTTCAAATGAGGGGGTTCTTTGATTTGTGACCATAGAACGCTTCGGGGGGGGGGGGTGTTCGAAGAGCGTGACCAATTGTGACAAAGGGGCGAGGGGGTTGAAAAGTCGGAAAAAATTGTGAGCGACCTTTATGGACGACCCATAAGGGATATTCCCATGTTGGGAATATCAAAAAATACCAAATATCAAAGAATACCAAAACTCGGAACCACGAACACCTCGGATGAAATTGCATAAATCTTCTTATTGTGCAATTCAGTGGAAAATGTAAACAAATGAATATTGGTTGGTGATTTTGGTGTTTTACAACCGAAAGTTGGCATTCAAGTATGACAGCAGTCAATGTTAACAGCTCTCGCACACAAAATAAAATGTCAGTTGATAATAATACTGGTAGACCTGATAAGAAATACTTACGGTTAAGCCAGAATAAACAATATCCGCTAGTAGCGGACAACGGACAATTCTCCAAAAATATTTACAATTTAGTTAATAAAATAACTAAGCGACTCTCAAAAACTCAAAAGTCGGCCGTGTAAATCGTCTTACAACGGACAACAAATTGAATATGAGAAATGGCCGCTGCCCACGTGACCTCACAGATGTCTTCCCCCGGCAAGACCTGTATATAGGGCGTAGTAAAAATTCCTTGCAAAGCAATTGCAAAATTTCGTTACATATGGTTGAGACGTTTGCTACTATAGGAGCCTAATAGGAATCTCGCTACCCCTTCGCGATGTTTGATGTCAAACCGCGATATCTCCGCAACCATAGTTGTTGCTAAAAAATGAATGTAGCACTAGAAAGCACTACCGGAACACTAACGATTGCGATATATTTCGAAGATCACTTCTCCAGAGTGCTTGCCCAATTCACAGAGTCAATCTAATCTACACATTAAAATAAATCGTTAGAAATGCAAACAGACGTTGCAATTCACATTGTATACTGACGTACCTACATATAGAGGGTGTCCCCGTGACCGTGAAGAACCTTTGAGGTGGTGATAAAGGACACTTTTCTAAGACAAATTTTTAAATAAAATTTTTGCCCAAGTCCAAACCCTTGGGGGGTACCTCCCTTTAAAGCAATTTTTTGAATTTCTGATTTCAAACGGCCATAGATCCGATATTGTTGATTTTTTAAGGTTAATGGATTAGAACTTTTTTAAAGATCATTCGCTTGTCTATAAATTAGGTTATAACCCCTTATCGTCTAGAATCAACGGATTTCGAGTTATAAATTAAATTAAGGGAAAAAATGTTTAAAAAATGCAGGTTTTTTTTTTAATTTTCTTGCGAACCCTGTATCTCTTAAACGAAACGTCTAAGAGAAGAACTCGGCCCAAACCGGATAGGGAATTTAACGGGCTACAACTTTCGTCAAATAAATTTTTTTGGGCAACCAACCGTTTTCACAGAAGCTCTGAAAATAATGAACAAGGTGTAGGTAAAAAATATAAATTCATATAATTACTAAAAATCTCAATAAAAAATCAATAATATCGGAGCTATGGCCGTTTGAAATCAGAAATTCAAAAAATTGCTTTAAAGGGAGGTACCCCTCAAGGGTTTGGACTTGGGCAAAAATTTTATTTGAAAATTTGTCTTAGAAAAGTGTCCTTTATCACCACCTCAAAGGTTCTCCACGGTCACGGGGACACCCTGTATATAAATTAACTTGAAACAGAGAAAGTCGAAATCGTCTAATATGGCCTCATCAGCAAAAATCGAAGAAAATGAAAAGAAACGTAGAAACAATCCTGAGACAGACGAAGAAGAAAGTCCCCACGAGTGGCCCAAAGAATGGTCCACACTTGAAGATGAAGAAAACAATAGCTCGGACAACGAAAAACAAGGAAAAATTCGAAAGGAAGCAAAAAAGAAACCAAACAAAAACCAAAGGAAACGTGCCAGATTGGCGAAGCAAGAAAAAGAAAAACATGAAAAACAAGAGACAGAAACGCTAAGTGAAAACAGTAATGAAACAAAAGGAAAAAATTATGAAACTGAAAAGACACAAAGTGAATACAATTTGGAAACATCCACAGAGCTGATCGAAACATTGTCCAGAATCCTACAGGCGATGCAAGAAAATAAAGAAGAACATGGAATAGAAGAAACAGAAACACCAAGTGAAAGCCATTTGGGAATAACAGAATGGGCGAAAGGAATATTTTCCAACATATCGAAAGCCACGCATAAAATAATGAAATTCATCATATTAAGCAAAGAAGAACTCGACGAAAGGAAAAACACACTAAAAAATTTAGAAGATATGAAAGAAAGCACCTTCAAACTTCTACTATTCATACTGAAGGGCAATAACAACAAACGAGGGACGGGTAAGCCTTCAGCCACCCTTCCCCCGTCCAAAGTAAATACAGCAGAGGCGGTTCCTGCCCCTGCCACCCCCGCGAACCTCCTCAAGGTCCGGGAACTTAAAGAAACAAATTCTTCCCCTCAGGAAGAACCCAAAAAGCAAAACCCACCTAAGAAAAATTTGGCAGAGTCCAACCCCCCGAACCTCCTCAAGGTTCGGGAACCCAAGGAAACGGATTCTTCCCCTAAGGAAGAATCCACGAAGCACGACCCACCCAAGAAATACCTAACAGCAATGAAGAGGGCCGCCATCAGCAACCCCCGGAGCACACATAAAAAATATAAAGTAATTGTCTACCCTGGAGAGGGTAGCTCATTCCAGTCAGCAGAAAACACAAAATCCGCCCTGACTAGCATCAGAGCGGAAGATCTTGGCATAAAAGCAGATAGGCTCTATCTGACGAAAAACAAAAGTGTTGTGGTGGAATCCTCCCACCCTTCGGTCAAGAAACTAGTAGGCAGCACTCTACTAGCGGAGAACCAATTGATGGCCCGGGAGCCTTCAGCTACCTGGCCATCAATTGCTATACAGATGGTGAACAAATCCGTCTCTAAGGATCAAATTACAACGGAAATAGAAAGGAGTCTTCCCGAGGTGGTCAATATGGCCGGGATTTCATGGCTCAAAAGAGCCAATCCCGTACATACCAGAGGAAGAACTCACAACAAATGGATCCTGGAGGTTCACCCCCTGGTCCATGAAGCAATAATAAAGGAGGGTAAATTCAGTGTGGCTTGGAAAAGCTACCGGGTACGGAATCACATCGGAATTGTCCGATGTTATAAATGCCAACGTTTTGGCCACACAGCCAAATTTTGCAAAGGAAATGAAACATGCGCCTTTTGCACCTCAACAGAACACGCTTCACGTGACTGTGTAGTGCAAAAGGAACTTGCTAAGCATGTATGCGTCAACTGTGTCAGAGCGAAGCTCAGTGACAACAAGCACTCCACAGGATCAATCCTGTGTAAAGTGTATAAGGCCCGCCTTATGGCCCTTACACAATCCATAGCAACCACTATTGACAACGAGAGAAATAACCGTGACCAATAAGATCTAATCTTAAAAACTAATAACCCTGATAAGAAATAAGGTTTGAGTGTACCCAAAAAGCCAAATAACGATCGAAAATGAAAAATAGACTTAAAATCAAGACATGAAAACCAATACTTACAAACATTGATGAAATAAAAACGCCCACGCAATCCAGTATGGAAACCTGAAACATAAAACAAATCAGAAAAACAACATATCAAAAAAAAATAGGCAGATTATATGTATGTCACAATATACCAAATGACACGCGGTTTGAAACCCGAATAAAAAAAAATTCATAAAAAACGACCAGAACTTGATAAAAAATCTCTAAGAATGATTCTATAATTGTAATGAAAACATGAACTCCCCGCCAATTTGCAGGGTCCATTTTCTGATGAGGTTGGCAACAACCTCAAAATGTTTTTTATTTTTATAAATAAATTAACTTCAATTGTATATAGGTAAATTAAGCGGGATTTTTATGAAACCGTGGGTTTAAATTAAGAAATTTACGCTGCCAGGGAGTGAAGGTCATGTGAAAAGGTCAAATTAGCAGTTTAATGCAGTCCGTTGCATAAGTATGTTCATTATATTATGTATGTACGTAAATTAAAAAGTGCAATTATAATATTGCACAATCTAATCTATACACCTATGCATTGAAATGTACAGTTACAAATGCAAACGGATGTTGCAATTCACTGAATTGTATGTTTAAATCTTTGGTTTAAATATAAATTAAGCGAAATTTTTATGAAACCGTGGGATTGTATTAAATAGTTTACCAGAATGAGTAACAAGTTCTGTGTAATAAAATTGTCGCATAATGTCCGCCGTCTCATTTTGTAAGCGAGACAGATAGTGTGGTTATGTAACAACCTCGGGATTGAATTACGCATTTCGCTCCTCAAACAAATGAGTCACGCCATATCTCTCAGAAGTACGAGAATAAGTATCAGTTTCACTGTCGCAGTTAACTGTACGAAATTCGATATTCGAGCACGTAGTGAAGGAAACTTGCGACTTGCAGGTTCAAATAATATAATACGACGAGGTCAGTCGTTTGAAAGTCTCGTAACGCTTTGGTTCGTTCAGTAGAGATACGCGATGAATGAAATAAAAATAATTAGTGTAACTGGGGGCGTTGAGGAGACTGACGAGTTAATACAAAAAAAATCGAAAAAGTTATATCAACAGCGATATGAAGCATTCGTTAATTGGTGTAGTGAAAAAAAAATTGAACATTATTCGGAAAGTGCATTGGTGCTGTACTTTAAGGAAAAATCGGAAACGGTTCGTCCGTCTACTCTTTGGGCTCAATACTCGATGTTGAAATCGATGCTTAACATCAAGCATAATATCGACATCGGGAAGTATTCTCAATTGATTGCATTTTTGAAAAAGGGAAATGATGATTATGAAGCGAAAACATCGAAAATTTTGACCGTGGAGCAGATCGATCAGTTCCTCACGGAAGCCCCGGATAAAGATTTTTTGATGATGAAAGTAAGTAAACGCATATTGGTAAACATTTTAGAGTTCGCATTTTGATAGACCGATTTATTTTCAGGTGGCGTTAATTTTGGGAGTAGCGGGAGCATGCAGAGGAAATGAACTGGTCGACTTAACCGTCGACGATGTCACCGAATTGGATTCTATGCTGATATGTCAAATTAGGAATGGCGAAAATAAAAAAGACAGAAGTTTTATTGTCAAAGATATAGTAAATAAAGACATCAAGTTAATTGAAATTTGCAAGAAATACATTGCCGCGCGGAAGGAGGAGACGCCGCATTCACGATTTTTTGTTAGTTACGCGGACAACAAATGTACCACCCGGCCGGTCGGAAAAAATACCATTGGGAAATTACCTCAAAAAATAGCTGAATACCTAAACTTGCCAGACGTAACAGCATACACAGGGCATTGTTTTAGGCGCACATCAGCGTCATTATTGGCGGCCTCTGGAGCAACCGCGGATACTTTGAAGCAGCATGGGGGATGGAGATCATCAAGGGTCCCTGAGATATACGTGAAAAACTCCGTTAACAACAGAAAAAACAAAATACAAACTACTTTTGGAGAAGAAGGCCCATCAAGTAGCAGTACTATAATCAGTGAGTCATCCAGTGTATTAGTGCAACAGTCGTTCGACGAAAACATTCCTTCTGTACATTTAGTGAACTGTAAAAATGTTAATATCAATATCACAATAAAACGAGAATAGAACAATAAAATTATTGAAACATATTTTCTAAACTGCTAAACGTGACTGAGGAACATTTTGTCTAAAAACACATGAATTTATAAGCATCGGTGGTTCAGTGGTAGAATGCTCGCCTGCCACGCGGGCGGCCCGGGTTCGATTCCCGGCCGATGCAATTTTTTTTTCGTTATTGATTTACAATAAAAGTTTTAAAATGCAAAAATACTTAAATAATATTAAAGCAATGGAATAATTTTTCATTATTCAATTGTTGTCCGCCAATGATTTGTCGAGTTTTTAATTATTCAACTGTTGTCAACCAATTGTATGTCGAGTTTTTCATTATTCTTCAGGTCACAATTTAGGGTAGCTCTGGAAACAATTGTGAAACAAAAATCAAAATCCCGCATCGCGAAAAATTCAGATGTCAAACATTACTGTCAATGAAAAAAATTTACGATAAACTAGTTTTTTACATGCCCGGGAGTAGAAGTCGATTTCTAGGTGATTGAAATTGTGACAGAAATAGCTCATTTTACCCTAGGGAGTATAATCAGAGTGTATAATATGAACAAAACTCCTCTAGGGAGTTTTCATAATACACATATTAATATAACAAAGAAAAATTTAAGAACTTATTTATTAATATTAATAGAAAATGATACATTTTTACAGTTTTCAAATTTAATATTAGAAGGAATATCAATATCAGTATTTTTTTAAAGTCTTGATCGCACTTGCAGGTTCTAGTATTCGATTTGTTATTTCCGTCTTATTTTTGTGAGAAGTTATGCACAGTCCATTGTTTTTGCTCGTTCCTGCAGGTTGTAGTAATTGGTTTGCAATATTTCTTTTATTTTCTACCGAATCTTCAATGTAGCCTTCACAAACTGCAGTTGACTTCCAACCCCCGTGACGTTTTATTGTCGTAATGTCCGCACCTGCGTCTGCCAACAGTGTTGCAGAGGATCTGCGTAGACAATGGCCAGTGTAAGAGATTGGATTTGGTAGGTTTAAGTAAGTAGCAATCAAGAATGGTATTTGATAAGACAAAAATCTCTTCCAAATGATTTAACCAAAGAAAAGGATATCGGGCTATTGGAGTAAATAAAACACTTAATGCTTTTCTAAGTCGACGTTTCGGCTACTTTATGTCGCCATTTTCAAGACTAAAATAGAGAGAACAATGTATTAATCCTATTTTGTGGAATGGTATTTTTCCAAATTTATTTTTTCCGACTGGCTGTGTAGTGCATTTTCCTGCTTTATAAAATATGAAGAAGCGACGATGATTAATGTGAGTGGGACGTAATACAGCGTATTTGCGGTATAAATTAAGTATATCTATGGTCCCTGTATTATTGGTAACCACAAAGACTCGAGATATTTTAGTCTTTGTTTTCGACACGGTTATTATTAATGATAAATGATGTTCCAACATCTTCAATATCATCAAGTGTTACGTTTGTCAATTCTTCTGAGCGACATGCGCCTGCAATACCCAGAATCAATGCTACCTAAAATGTATAGAAACTGTTAAATACATAATAACATCTACTTAAATAATGCAATATATTACCTTAATCATTAAATATTCATTATCATTTGCCTTTGATAAAAAACAATCAATTAGTTCTCGTGACAGAACTTTTGATTTCTTTCCACGATACCCATCAGATTTTCGTTTTAAAAATGCAATTAGTTGTGCATACTTGCTTATGTCTATATATTATCATAAATCACCATGCACGCTCGTATCATTGAATATTGCGCCCATAACGTAGAGGATTTGTACACTTTTGCCTTTTCTGCAAAATAAGCCAACATGACGTTCTCAGAATATGTTTTTACTTTTTTTTCCGTGCACCACTCTCTTAAACGATTATATGCAATATCGTACAATTTCTTTGATTTCGGTGGTAATAATTCGGAGACCGCAACACTAGCAGCATCAATAATTTCTTGTGGTTCTTGCATTTTGAAACTAAGTTTGTTTACACAATTTTGTTTGTTGTCATAGTATTAATTATAATTTGTTTGCTGTTTTTTCAATATCCGGCGGAGTTAGAATTATTACGTCTTCGTCACTGATCATCATTTTCACGTAAACTATTCACAATAGTACATTATACATTTAGGGAGAGAAACGCTATATTATTCACTAGGTGCAAGTTTGTAGCCAGAGGGCGAAGCCCGAGGGCTAGGTACAATGCACCGAGAGAATAATGGTGTTCTCTCCTGTAGTGTATATACTATTTTTTACACGCCCGAAGCCAAGAAGTAAATAAAAAACTAATTTATAAATCTTGACAGAGAATTGCAATTATTATTTTATTTAGTAGCCTTTGAATTGTAATATATGACGGGTCACTCGTTTGCGCGCGAGTATCTATACAGATTCAAGATCAGTCCTGTTGATGTGTGCCCCTGCGATTCAAAAAGTAGGCAGACTCTACATCATTTGTTGTCTTGCTGCCCGAAATACGTCCAGCAACGCCACACCTACACCTCTCATTGTTCGCTAGTAAATATATCACCCTTTGTCATTTCAGAAATCATTGCAAATAAATCTATCACTAAACTTTTCATAACCTTTTGTAAGTCTATCATTAACACTCTTAAACACTTTAACACCCCCCCTTAGTCTGCCTAAAATGGATTTATGCATCACCTAAATTAATCAAAAATAAAAAAAAAAAAAAAAAAAAATTATGTTAAAGTTATTAATTCAATTCACTCATTCATATTTAAATTTTATTATCATTTTCTCTCTATTTAGCCGCTGCCGTAGTAGCGCTCATTTGTTCCTTTATTAATTTTATTAACTTAATAAAAATTGTTATAAACTCATCAACATTATTTTCACCACCATGTATCACCACCATTCTTGTGTCATTTAATTGTTATGTTATTGTTTATTATATTATTATGTATCCCATTGCATAAATATACTCCCTCTCTAGGTGGTTAACCTAGGGAGGAAACAGGAAAAAAAAAAAAAAATTGTAATATATTACAATTTCACTTTCATTTTTACTTTTACGTCCCTCGGTATTAAGAAGAACGGTAATGGGATAGTTATGAAAAATATCACCCGCTACCCCCCCCCCTCCAGGATTAAAAACGAAAATTGCAAAAGATTCAACAAAAATAATAATTTTTGATGGTTCTGAATAATGGTAAGTGTGCCTGGGGGGTATTCCATACCCCCCAGACCCCCCGGTCATGTAATATCGATTTTTTGCATTGGTAACTTCTGAAGATATTATATAAAATACGCATAGTATGTCAGAATCACCGCTTCCATGGTAACGTAACGCAATACCCCCCCCCACCCCTGAATAAGGAGATTATTTTTATCGGTAAATCCTGAAACCTTGTTTCGTTTTGTTCACCATCGATGGTGAAGTGTAAATGTACGAAATGTTTATTCACTTATAATATATTAAGTGCATTTTTGATTATCGGTAACAATTTGACTCATGCTTCGCATTCGGACATTTACTTGACAACAAAGTTTGAATATAGCAAAGGAGTCAAATTGGACGATAATCAATAATGCACGTAATAAATTCGGTAAGACTATTGCACACATTAGAATTAGACACAACGTAACAGTACATGATATTTAAAAAATATAATTTATAAATGTAGGTGCCTTGATTTGGTAACTATGACAACAAACAAAAGTCTGAAAATAATAACGAAAAATTAATATTGTATTATGTGAAAATGTTTGCATTGCAACGGTTTGGCGATAAATCTCTAAAAGATATAGAACAGGAAGTAGAAAATACGGTTCCAGTGAATACTAAACGTTCACAAGCTTCAGTTTGGAAGCAGTTTATGAAATTTTGCAATGAAAAAAATTTTACATTGCAAGAATCGACATCCATAGAAGATGTAAGTAATATTTTACAAAATTGGGCGTTTAACATGAAAAAAAATGATGGGAAAGATTATAAGGAAAACGTTGTAAAAACTATGTGGAATATAACCGCCAAACAGTTGCAAGAAAAATTCTATAATGAATTCAACATTAAATTTGATCCATTCAATGACATAGTTTTTAAAAAAGCTAGAAACGCTAGAAATGCCAAACGACGCGAACTGCAAGTCGATCCAGAAAAAAGGAAAACTAGTTTGGTAGCATTGTCAAATGATGAATACACGAAAATTATCGACTTATGGAATGAAGAAACTCCTTTTGGATTACAAAAAAAATTGTATCACGTAATTGCGTATGAATTAGCGTGGAGAGGTGGAGAAGCTGCAACATGCCTTACTACTTATTTTAAGCAGGAAACAAATAACGAAGGAAAGCCAACTGGTCGGTTAGAATACAATCCAATATTTACTAAAACCACCCAAGGAGGTGGAAAAAACATTGCAGAAAGCAAGTGGCTTACTACAAATTATGCTAATCTAGATAAATGTCCTGTAAGGTAACTTTTCCAAATTTTTTCCCGAGTAATAATTTTATTGATATTCTTTTTATTATTTCAGATTGTTCAAGAAACTGATAAGTAAGAGGGGTGGCGAAATTAAAACGGACCGTCTATTTTTAACAGTTAATCCTTATTGGGAAAAATCAAACAAATGGTACAAAAATATGCCTGTAGGACGCAACGAATTAGCTAAGTGGTTGAAGTATGCGGCAGAAAAAATTGGCCTGGATACAATAAATAAGAAGATTACGAATCATTCAAATAGATCTACTGCTGTATCTCATCTTGCTAAAGCTGGTATTGCAGAACAACAACTGATCAAACTAACGGGTCATAGTAATACCAATTCATTAAAACCATATCTGAATTTAGATGCAGAGCACCATAGCAAAATTGTAAATGATCTAAGAAAAGGGAATACTTCTTCTTCTACTATTACTAACGAACTGAGCACTAAAAGTGCTAATGAAACTATTACCTCTAATAATGGGCAAACAATTCATAATTTTAATTACTCAAATTGTAACTTTACATCAGAAAATTTGCACTGTTCAAACTTTAACTCGAAGTTAATTTAAATGTGTTGATTTTGTTATATTATACTTCATTAATAGATTTAAACAACTTTTTGAATTATTTTGTTCTATTGTAAATAATAAATTGGAAAAAAGAGAAAAACTTTTAGTTGTATTTTTACTTCAATAAAAAATCCGAAAAAATCTATCACATGATATAAAGTAACGTACACAATTATCAAAAATTATCAAAAAGAATATGTGCAATTATCAAAGCAACTTGAACAATTATCAAAGCAACTTGAACAATTATCGCGTAATTCTAACGCCATTGGTTAGAATTGATCGGATCCCTAAATATCATTGGTTGATGTTAGTCATGTGACACATGTGTGCAATAGTCAGAATAAGAATTATTCAAAACCTTTTTCAATTGTTTTCTCTGGGTTTTCTTTTTATTTCATAAACACTTACTTAGTATGATCAAGTATGATGTAGGCAAATTTTGTTAATCAGTTTTATAGAGAATTTTGTACTCTTCAATTTTGATTTGATGATAATTTTCACTCAAAATGAAAGTAAGCGAGTTATAGACAAAAAAAACTACTGTAGAGGATTAAAATCCCCACATGTGGAAAGGCCGCAGGTAATTTTATGCGATGTTACAAACAAAATCGTGGTCAAATTTTCGAATTCAGTCAAAGATGAATATATGCGCACCCCCCAAAGATTTTCATCTTTTTGAAAATTTTAAACTATTATTTATTGGGCTTTGTCAAGGTTTAGCGCCCCCATTGCGTCTATAATAGAGAAACACAACAAAAACCGTAATTGTGCGTGAGTTAAATTAAACAAACGTGATCGTGCGTGAGTCGCTAAAAGCCGTGAGTGGTGTCTAGTGAGTAGCCATGAGTAGTTGTGTATTTTTACAACCTCGAGCGTTTTATACAGGGAATGTATGAAGTGTAGAGATTTCTTCAAAATAAATAGAGTATATGGGGTACCGACAAAAACATTTATTAATGTTTTTTTACGTAAATACGATCCTTAGGATGTCGTTCGCCATTTAATGTGTTTGGATTTTTCTAAACGCGGCTCATTTCAATGTAATTAAATAATGAAATTCTAATAAATTTGAATTATTTATTCAAATTGTGACGTCGTCACTATAATATTAGTTAGCAGATTTTGCTTAGAGATGGCCTTCTTCACTGACGGTCGAATAGGAACGCATCTCAAGCAAGCGTTAATCTCATCAAATCGTCCGGTTCTCCGTCCTCGACCTTTCCTCCAAGTTGCAAATCGATCGGACAAAAATACTGGAAGAAATCGGGAAAAACCGAAAAAATGCATGGGGCAACTTTACGGGACCCCCGGAAAAAAATTAAAATGAGAAAAATTGGATTTCTCTCCTCGGTCATTCCTCCCTTCTGGAGGGAGGACACCAAAGAAAATTTTATTTAAAATATTTTGAATTGCTTTTTGAAGATATTTTTTAAAGCGACAAATAAATTAAAACAGATTTTTGGTTATAAGAATTCGGCGTGGATATGTATGTTGCAAATAACAAATTTTTTTTTCTTATTTACAAAAATTTACACTCGACGTACTGAATTCGAAAAATTGTTTATGTTGGATTAAAAATTGAGAAACGTTTTTACGAAATAAGTTTATGACAATATTCTCGTACCATTTGAAAGTCAAATCGGCCCACGAAAACAAAAATTATTTTTCGAAAATTTAGAAACAAAAAATTTGAACCCATTTTCAGCAAGGCAAAATCAAATCAAAAATTACGTCGTTACCTTTGAAGTTAAGGAAAAAATAATGTAGGACAATTTTCGTGGAGAACCGCTGGTGTTTTAAATTGAAAATCTGCCCATAAATAAGAAAGCTACCACCGTTTGAAGAAAGACAGGTAGCGCCAAAAAGAAAACAGGAACTGCCGAAGTAAAATTTTCGTTAAAGCTCGTCTTACATCAGGACATTTCTGGCGTCATTTCTTGCGCCATTTCCTGAGACATTTCTGGCGTCATTTTTGACGCCATTTCTGGCTCCAAATATAAAGCCTGTATTATATCAGGCCATTTCTTGCGCCATTTCTTGCGCTGATTTTGCGCAGTAGGTAATTTTAGCAAATTACGTGAAACATTTTGTAGGCCAAATATATAGAGCGTGTTCTATTTTGAGGCAATTTTCAACGCAATTTGCCTGCGAGCGTGCGCAGTAAGATTAAACGAACGATAATTTAGTGTTGATGTAAATTGTGAAAACTGTGCTACACATAAAAATTGAAATGGATAAAGAAAGCGATTTAATTGCAGAAAATGTGATTGCAGCAAACATAATTGTATTAAAAAAATTACAAAAACATAAAAAAAATTTTAAAAAAATTCAAATTTTCAAATGGTTAGTATTAAATTTTCAAATTTGATTTTCAATTTCAGTGAAAAACAAAAACATTTGCGATTATTTAGAAAAAAAGTAACTTTTAGTGATAAAAGTAACTCATTCCTAGCCCTGCATTTGACAATTACTACCTTACTACCTGCGCATTCAATCTGTACTGCGCACGCTCACAGGCAAATTGTTCAAGAATAGAGCACGCGCCAAATATATTGCCTACAATCCGAGCCAGGACATTTTCCAAGACATTTGCTGTTTTAAACTAGGCAATTTATTTGGCTCTAGAAATAGCGCAAGAAATGACGCCAGAAATGTCCTGATGTAAGACGAGCTTAAGATTAAAACATACAACGAATTTTTAAAATACAGATTCCATTATGTTTCTTGCTTAAAACCGTAACCAGAAATGCTTACGGTCTAGGATAAGTAAATATTCTTCCTGTGGGTTCGCATTCGTTAACGAGATCAAATATTGACGATTTACATTACCGTTGGTGGCGCCACCAGCGACAACAACATGGCTGTGTTTAGACGTATATTTCGAAATTCAAAGTCATGGTCTGGTGAAAATTTGCAAACATTTCAGTATAGTCTTAAATTTATTATAATATATTTTGTTATTTAGTTGATTTTGTTATGTTTTGAGCCTGAAGAACGAATCTTTATTTTCATTTAATACGTCATTTACTAATTTGAAATTCTCCCGCATGGTGGCGTTTGCTTAATGTAAATTGCAAATTAAAATATTTCGATTTGTTTATCTCCGTTTATTTCAACAGTGCTTTCCCTCCCCAGCGCCCAAAGAAAGCAAAACTAAAAGTTAATCTGTCACCTGACCCCTCGTATTATATACCTAATGTTGAACATACTGTTGCGTTAAGCGCTTTATATGAGCAGACCTACCTATTTGTTTGACTTAATCTCAGGGTCCGTATTTTGCTTAAGAGTCACGATGAACAAAGAACAACACAGACAAAGATGTAATTTCAAAATTCATTTTTATTAAACAAACTTAAAACTAACAAAATGAAACACATAAAACTAAAAAGGGAAATTTAACAATCAACTCAATGACAATCAACTCTAACAAAAACTTAAAATTATTAATCAAACTAATGCTAACCTTAATGACCTGTTGTGGTAATGTGTGGCTTGCGTTGCACAACACTATTTCACTTTCTTCCTTCTTCTTGTGATCGCCTGGTCCAATTTGTTGCCTATACTCGTTGGTTCCAGACCTGTCACGATTACAGTCCAAATGCTGGCCGTTATTATTCTTTCTCCTTAGAGGACACACACGTAATGATCCCTTTGTGGGGAATGCTGTAGCACATTGGCTACACGTCCGTATCAAATTAAATGTAAATTGATTTATTTACTTGGGTGATCGATTCACCTCGCTTCTGAATAAACGATAGCCCGTCTTCTCTCAATTAATTGTCGACTATCGATGAAATAATTTTAATAACTTGATTAGGTTCAATTCGCGACGCGACACGTCTTCTCTGGCTGCTATATTAATGGTTACTTTGGTTCAATTCGCGACGCGACACGTCTTCTCTGAACGCTATACTATAATTGTCACTCCAAAAATACGTCCTATCTGGACGCTACACACTTCGGAATTCTTGTTTATTTTTTTATCTCCTTCGTTACCTCCTCCTTTTTTTTGTTTTTATTTTAAAATCAACATTACCAAACGCGCATGTCATCGTCTCTTAAAAACATAACAACCAAACAATAAACAACAACTTAAAATTTAACAATACAATTCTATGCAACGATCTAAACAATACTACTATAACTCAACTAAAATATGGCATGTTGAAAACACATCCCGTCCGTGTCGATCGTTGTTGATCGCGGATCTTAAGCGATGTTGTGGACACAACACAGGACACAACAATACATACTTATGTCTTCTTCTTCCGGTGCCTATCCGTTTCGGATGTTGGCGATCATCATGGCAATTCGAACCTTATCCACAGCAGCTGTAAAAAGGCCCACCGTCGTAGTGTTGTACCATGTTCTTAAGTTCTTCAACCATGATATGCGTCTTCTTCCCGGTCCTCTTCTTCCATTCACTTTTCCCTGCAGGATCAATTGTAACAATTCCTATAGCTGGCTGTTTCTCATTATATGTCCAAGGTATTCCAGCTTTCGCGTTTTTATGTTAACTAGCAGCTCTTTCTCTTTACCACCACATTTCGAAAGCCTCCAGCTTCTTAAAAGAGGCTTCTGTTAGGGTCCAAGACTCCACCCCGTACAACAGAACTGGGAAAACATAGCACCGTAACATTTTTTTTCCTGCAGAGAAGGGGGAAACCTTAATAGGCACCACCCCATCAGGGATGGTGGTGTCAGATTCTTACTGACCAAAACCGCCTCCCCGACGACAGCGGGCTTTACCTTCTCGGCATTACTTCCGCTGTCGTCTGCGATCTTCCCTGCTGCATCGACGATGCAGGCTCCCGATGACCTCCCGGTTTATCACGAAAGTTTGTGTCCGGGAGGTCAGGCACTATCACTTGATTCTACTTTTTCAATTGAATCGGACACACCGCTCGCCGCGATCCAACACGTCGCACCGGGTCACCTAGTGGTCCGTGATCGTCAGTATAGGTGAAAGTCCACTCGTCATTAACTTAATAGGCGGAAATTCCGGCGACAAAGTTAAGGCCGAGCCGACCGTCATCCATACCGGAGACTCCGAGCCCCCAAGCGACCCTGCAAATCATATTAAATCACAGAGCGCGATGCGACCGGGTCATCTTGAAAAACTTGTGGTCGCTGGCAAAGTGCCAGTCCACTCGTCTTTATATTTGACGGCACTATTTTCGCGATCGTCCCCCTCTGGATTAGCACGAGAGTTTGTGTCCACAGAGGGTCTACGCGCTATCGTCGTACCGACAATAATCTACCCCGTCGAACGACCGTCACTACTCGACCCGATCCGATCCGACCCGCCGATCAATGACGATATTCTTCGGGAATTCTCTTGGGAACTTCTCGCGCATCTTCTCGCGGGAACTTCTCAAGGGAACTTTAAAAGGCTGTCATTGACTTAACTGTAGGGCGAGGACTCGAGCTTCGGATTGCTCAGCTCGTCCGGCCCCCTCCTTGGTCTTCATCACTTGACTGATGAAGACCGCTACAGCCAGCCATTCGTCTTCGCCGGACAGCATGAAAGCAATCATGTTGTCCGGGCTTAGTGTGTCGCCCATCCGGAGCGAAATCATCACTCTCTCCCTCTCCCATCTTAGGCATCCGAAAAGAGTGCGTTCCGCCGTATCTTCGTCCCCGCAGTAACGACAGGCAGGTGACTCAGTCAGCCTGAACCTGTGGATATATGCCTGGAAGCATCCGTGGGCGGTGAGAGCTTGTGTTATATGAAAGTTCACCTCTCCGTGCTTTCTCGCTACACAAGGACGAAGATCCGGAATGAGCTTTCTGGTCCAAGCGGCATTCGTGCCGGAGGACCAGCTCCTTTGCCAATCGTCGAGCGTCCGCTGCTTAATGATGGAGTCCGGTCCCGCTCGTACGTTTGCTCTCTCTCTAGCTAGAAGCTCTATGGGAGGCATGGAGGCCAAGACTCGCACGGCTTCGCCGGACACGGTCCTGTAAGCGCAAGTAAGTGCCATCTTGCGCTGGACCGCTTGCAGCCTCTTACGGTTACGCTGGAAGTTGACGGCCGCTTGCCAAACGGGAGCGGCGTACAACATCACGAACTGTGCGACGGTGCCCAACATCCTTCGCTTCGTCGGTTTTGGGCCACCGATGTTGGGCATTAGTCTAGCGAACGAAGTAACTATCGCCGTCGCCTTGTTGCACGCCGTACGGATGTGATCGGCAAAATTCAGGTTCTTGTCTATCTTTACCCCCAGTATGGTGATGAAGTCTTTGACTGCAATTGGGGAACCACCAAAAGCAGCCTCATAGTGGGGGCTTTTCTTCTGCCGCGGATTACGACTGCCTCAGATTTCTCCGGCACCAGAGTAAGTCCGCGGCTGCCCGCCCAGGTGTTTATGGTGGCTATCTCTGCGTTTGCTTTGGCTTCCAAGGCCGGCGACTCCCTGCCTACAACGATGAGGGTGAGGTCGTCGGCAAAGCCGTACAGCGTAGTGCCGTCTGGGTATACCAACCCGAGAACTTCGTCATACATTACGTTCCACAAGGTTGGGCCAAGTACTGAACCCTGTGGGACACCGCTGGTAACTTCCCTAATGGCACCGTTGATGATAAGACTTCTATCTTCAAGGTAACTGGCCACCAGGTTGAAGATCTCGGGACTGATATTTCGGGCTCTCAATGAGTTCAGTATGTGCCTCCACCCTGCGCAATTAAATGCGTTTCTTACGTCCAGGGTGACGACAAGGCAAAAGCATCTAGTTCTCCGTGTACCTTGCACTGCTTCTCCTGCGACACCGACTATTGCTTCCAGAGCATCCACGGTCGATCGGCCGCATCGGAAGCCAAACTGCCTTTCGTTGAGGTCGCTTGATCTCTCTATGTCCTGGATGAGCCTGTGCAGGATCATTCGTTCAAAAACCTTGCCGACGTGATCGAAGAGGCATATAGGTCTATAGCTGCTCGCTACGTCGACAGGTTTGACACCTTTGCGGGCAACTCCAGTCTCGCCTTTTACACCTCGCCGGGAAATCTCCCTTAACGAGGCAGTCGTTGAAGGCGGACAGGAAGGTTAACCCGCACTCGCCGAAAGCTAACTTCACGGCCCGACCAGAAATGTTATCGGGACCCGGGGCCTTGTCCGAAGCCATTCTTTTAACTGTGGCTTTGATTTCAACGGTTGTAAAGAGGTTAATCTGCTGGGGTGGGAGCATTCTTGGCTCCCGGAAGATCGGATGCTCAGGGAAGAGCACCGTCGCTATCTCCCGTAACCGTAACATTTTGGTCTTTGTTATCAGTGACATATCTTGGCATCTAAACAATCTGGACATCTTTAGAAACGCGGTTCTGGCCTTTTCTATCCGACGTTTTATTTCGATGGAGTGGTCCCATTCTTCATTCAACGTTGTTCCCAGATAAGTGCATTTCTGAACTCTTTCTATATTCTGAGCGCCCACCATCAGTTGACCTGGGTGGTTATTATTTTTCGAGATTACCATGTATTTCGTTTTTATACATACTTATGTAGCCGGTTATAATTGATAAATTGGAAACTAAAAGAAACAAGGTTTACATTTTACAATAACTGTAGCTGTTATTTAAAATATTCAAAACCAAACCTAATTTTATTTCTTTATTTTCTAGTATGTATACAAAGAAACAGTTCAAATTGAAGGAATAGTGTAATTATATAATTGCATTATTAATAATTTTTTTCCAGAACAGCAGAAAGTGCAGAGTTACGTTGCAATTAATTAAAGTGAAAATCAGCTATTCCGGTACAACGTACGTAATGTTAGTAATTTCATATACCTTAACGGAATTTCAATTTTTACCAGGCATGTTATTTCAGGTTACTTACTTTACGTCGAATGTAAAATTTTAAAAAATAATTCAACTAAAAATATTATAAACGCCAATGATAGACCAACAAACCATATGATAAAAATACCATAGAGATGTTCAATACTTAAAGCAATGTTGTGATCAGGTTCAGAATTATTTTCTACTTTTTGCGGATTTGAAAAGCCTGAGAGAAGATGATCATGAAAACCACTCTCCAAAATTCTACTAATAACTTTGTTAAAAATGGGTAGAAAATAATGTCCTTTTTTCATTGCCATTGCAATAGGAAATCCTGGCAATCCTTCATCAATAATTCTTACTAATTTAAGCTCTTTTGTATATAACTTTCTGAATAAGTACTCATCAAAAATCATGCTTGAATTTCGATCATAAATTACTCCTTTTAAGTATGAAGTATTGTTTAAATTGTCCGACACTATTAATTTCTTAACAATTCTTGTCATCACGCTATCGTTGTAATTTATTCCATGTAGTAAAGCTTCTACAAAATATATATTAGAATTTAATTCTAATTTTGAATCAAGTAATTTTTGTAATGTATTAATAGGTGGTTCGTGCGAAGGTTTTAGAAGAACGCTGCTGAGTTTAGTTTGAAATGCATTATCTATATGCAAGACACCAAAGATGTACAAAACCATAAGCATTCGTAAAAAGTCTGATTTTGGTGGAAGGGTCAGTCCAACTGAAGATATTAACGAAAATGTGCTCAGAATACAAATCGTAAATTGCTTATAAATACTTAGTTCATTCGTAGTACGGATTGCAATTAAATGCCAAATGATGCTTGTCGAGATTATTAAAACCAAGATTGAACACCATAACTCTTTTTCGAAAATTGAGAAAATTACCCGTAAATTGCTGATTTTAGCAGGTCGGGGAACTATCCAAACTTTTTTATCAGAATATATTCCAGTACTCATATCATAATTTTCGGTATCTAGAAATAATAATGCTACAATTAAGATGGAATCACTAAAATTATTTATATCTCTATTTGGATCAATGACATATTCAACTTGTGTTTGTAGAATTTCCTTCATCAAATAAACTGAGTTTTCTATTATTTTAACATGCGGGGTGGAATATCCATCATATAATGGATCACTATAGTTGATAGTAGCATGAACTTTAATGGTACAGTCAGTTAAAGCTGTCAAGCTATTCGTGAAAGCTAATTTTGCAATTTTATGGTTACAATTGTGATAGCACAATATGTTAAAGTACTTTCCACATTTATTTTTGGAATGAAACGGAAGCCATACATATAACTTTGGATAAGTATTAAAATCCTGATGTAATGTAATCATAATAATATTTCTAACGTTGCGTTTTCCCAAAAATTTAAAAAGCGACTTTGTTTGGGTGGTGGAACGAGTAATAATCAAGTATTTACCTCGTGGACTGTGATTTGGATGCCACATATGGCTCTTAATGAAGGAATCCATAGTTGCACTTAAGTTTTTCATATTGTTCAAATAGAATACGTAATTGTTGTAGAAATTTAACGTTTCGCTATATAAATTATCAGTTGTTGTAAGTATTACAGGATTAAAAATGTTTTGGAAAAATCCAATTGATTTTAATCCGGAGTCAGATAGTATTTGTATAGTACTATTATTTGGAAATACTTCTTGGACAATTTTGGCAACACACTTTTGCGCTTTTGGTGTATCAGGTATTGGTTGGAAATTTGTTAAATTTGCAGCGACCGCGATTATCGAAAATAGCAGCCATATTATAATCATTTTATTGGTTTTACACACCACCACAAATAACAAATAGGTGCTTCGTTTATAGAAAAGATTCGGAAAACTAACAAGGAATTATTTTTATTGACAAAATAAATTATTCAAAACACATTATTACAGTACCCGATGGCCATAAATATAGACTAAAAACAAAACTTGGTAAATAATGGTTGATTATTCAGTTGTTTTTACGTTAAACACTTTCTATTTTGTATTTTTTTTTTTATTAAAATAAGATAATAAATAGATACTTACACCGATATCTCTGTTTTTCACAAAATAACTTGACAGAATTTATTTGTAAGGCGGTAATTCACAGTATTGTTAATATTGACAACCGTTCGGTTAGGTGATAAATTTTTAATTTAAGATTTTTAAATTAGACGCCGAAAAGAAATAATAGTATATATTACACACCAAGTGGCAAAAGGAGGCCATTTAATCTCGTGTGTGAATTGGGATCCTGCGGTAGTGGAGGAAGCGGTCCCCCTCTACTAAGGGATCCCAATTAGCACCAGAGATTTAATGGCGCTTTTGTCACGAGTTTGTCGAGAACCGACAAAAAAATTTATTGAAATAAACAGGTACAAATTAATGTATATACATAAATTGAAGTGGCTGTTAAAAACCGCATTGCGAAAGATAACAGTGTATGTAAAAATACTGTGTAATTATGCAATTTATAAAATTGTCTATTAATGTATCCCATTACAAATGATAACAGTGGTTGTAAGATTAAAAGAAAGAGCGCATCTTATATCTAAATATATAAAAGAGAAGATCTGCTTGCTTGCTTGCGTGCGTGTTTGTTTGTTCGCTATATACGTTCCTAGACCCGTGGACCGATCTCGACCAAATTTTGCACAGTTATTTTGTAGCTCCAGGCGCAACTATTCTCGCATATATGGAGAAGAAATTCGCTCGGGGAAAAGTTATTCGCTTTTTTCGAAAATCAAATCACAAGTTTGACAAAAAATTTTTAATTTGTCAAATAATTAATCTGACGTACTGTCTGTGATTCAAAATACTGTCAACAGATGGCGGGGATGGCGGCTTTAATTCGAAAAATGCAAACCACTAACAAAAAATCACTAAACAATTAATCTGAATGCCGCGAATAAGACCGGAGCACTTTATATAGGTCGCAGAACTCGCCGGAATTGTGCAAGAAGACGCAGATTCACCTCTTCGTGGAAGATCCACCTCTTTGCGGAAGATTTAACTTTACATGAAGATGTAACTTTACGTGAAGATTATGTATTACGATGCCCCCTCTATTGTTGACAATAACGAAATTGTAACAATAAGGTTTCCTTAAGCAGATCGTCTTAAAAATGGTAATGAAACCAATTGTGCTCTAAACTTACTAACATAAGCCTCCTATCTCAAATGGGTGTCGGTTCTTATTGGTTACGCCTTTGGAATTTTTCTTTATCATCAAGTCTTTTAAATTCGTTTGATAAATGCTCACGTAATATCTCTGAATAATAAAAAAACGCATTGGCAATGAGTTTGATTTATTATGGACATATAACGATTTAATTATTTTTTTATATACAAGATTTATAACTACTTCAAAAGTTTTAGTACCCCTGACAAATTTTTAGTTGGTACGTTCTTTTACGCATTAGCTGCTTGTATTAAAACACTTAAAACTAACCTAGAAATGTTTTTATTTTTGCGCCGTCACAAACGTTCAGTTCGATACACAAAAATTATTGAATTTGCCCGGTTTGATTTTATTTAGTGAAAGAATTTTTACCTTTTTGTATTACTGGAGGAACTGGTTACAAGTAAGTAAATTTTCTTTATTCATTTTTCCTTATCAAGGTTGCCATGTGATCCATGACGTTTTTCCTTTTAACAATGAAATCGATCATCGAGCCGTTTTTCTTCTTGAATATTATCACAATAACCTTTTTATGTAATTATTTATCCAATTTAAGCACATTTTTCGATCAACAATCAATTTACCAATTTTTCATTGGACACCAAAAAGTCACTTTTTTGCACGCTCGAATACATTAAAATAATTTTAAATATTTGCTTTTCAATTACTTTGGCAGTTTTTCTCATATTCCGATGCACTTTAATGAAATCTTTATATTTTTAGGTGACGTTTTTCATCATCCCACTTCTACACGCCATTTTTTTTTATTAGTCCTTGTTGTTGTACAGAGAGTACTTGATCTTCATTTTTAGAAAAATTACTCTATTGGTTCATTGATTTACTGTTTTTGGACAAATTCAACATACAGGGTAATTTTGATTTTTGTGTTCCACTTTTTATGCAAATTTAATTGTCTTTTGCTTTTATTTTATTCGTGAATCACTAATTATCGAAGCACTGGATTTTAAACTACTAACTAATTAAAATTAAAAGGGATTTGGACAGTTTCACGGACTTAAATCTAATGGTATTCATTTTTTTGTCATTGCGTTCGTTAATTTTTGTTTATCTTTTGATTTATTTTATTTTATCTAATGTATTTGATTAAATGAGCATTTCTTATCTAACTTATTTAAATTCTCTTTCTATTTTTAATATGTTTTGATCATGTTGAGTAACCTTTCGTACATTTCAGATCTACTCCCATTTAAGTCAAGATTTACTCATATTAGCTCGTAAACCACAGCAGTATGTATGTATGACAGATGACGGATGACAGATGAAGGCCGAACAACTATGGCCTTCACGGATCTATTATTGTCCGCCCTGTGAGGCCGAAGGCCGAACAACTTTGGCCTTCACGGATCTATTATGGTCCGGTCTGTGAGGCCGAAGGCCGAACAACTATGGCCTTCACGGATCTATTATGGTCCGGTCTGTGAGGCCGAAGGCCGAACAACTATGGCCTTCACGGATCTATTATGGTCCGGTCTGTGAGGCCGAAGGCCGAACAATTTTGGCCTTCACGGATCTATTATGGTCCGGTCTGTGAGGCCGAAGGCCGAACAACTATGGCCTTCACGGATCTATTATGGTCCGGTCTGTGAGGCCGAAGGCCGAACAACTATGGCCTTCACGGATCTATTATTGTCCGCCCTGTGAGGCCGAAGGCCGAACAACTTTGGCCTTCACGGATCTATTATGGTCCGGTCTGTGAGGCCGAAGGCCGAACAACTATGGCCTTCACGGATCTATTATGGTTCGCCCTGTGAGGCCGAAGGCCGAACAACTATGGCCTTCACCGATCTATTATGGTCTTCCCCCTGTGAGGCCGAAGGCAAAACAACTATGGCCTTCGCGGATCTATCATGGTCCTCTCTCTGTGAGGCCGAAGGCCAAACAACTATGGCCTTCTCGGATCTATTATGGTCCTCCCCCTGTGAGGCCGAAGGCCGAACAACTATGGCCTTCTCGGATCTATTCTGGGTCTAGATGGCTAAGGGCGGCGGATGCCGCCCGTGCCTGCTAGTCTATATCTATATTTCTCAAAGTTAGGGTGTGTGTGTGCACATCAAAATTGTGTCAATGTCAACGTCAAAAAAATGTCAATGGATAATCGGATTAATCGGATACAAAAATCACGGGTTCACGGGAAAGATGGGAAATATTTCAACCTTTCACGGGCTGTCCGTAAATACGCAGTCGCTGTCCGTAAAGCTGGCAATGCTGATTTGACGTCGTTTAGGACCCAAAAATGACAGGGTATGCAAACGAATTAAAATAGGAAAGAATGGCAAAGTTTCGCGTATGAGTGGCTAAAGCGGCCTACAGATAGGGTATTGTATGTGGATGGTAGAGTCGGTAAGAGTTAAAACGCATTAACTCAGGTAGGAGCGTTCAGGTAAGGAACGCTAAGAAAGTAGGAACGCTCCTACCTGAGTTAATGCGTTTTAACTCTTACCGATTCTACCATCCACATACAATACCTATGTGAATGCCGCTTAAGTCGAGAACCCTTCGGCCGGAGTTTCCGTTTCGGAGGAGTGTCAGTCGCTCCGATGTCGGTAGTCCTACCTCCGTCATTCGTAACCTGGCCTGACTGCTTCCCATAGGGGGGGTTGCCCCTCCCCCTGTGTGGAGCCTGAGCCTGCGTGCTGGTACCGTGAAAGCCGCCGAAGATCGAAGTCTCCCGCATACATCCACCCTTCATTCCATCTCGACCACCCGCAAGGGCGAGTCGTTAATCAAAATATCTCCCAAGAGTCCACCCAAATGAGGTGTGTAAAACCTTCCAATGACTGAAGGTCACTGGTCTAGTCTGGTATACCGCGTTTCAAGCACAATTTACGTCCTTAAAGCTGGTAAGGCAGACATCCTGAAAGAAAACACAGAAAAGAGGTTCTTAGCGAGCTAGAAACCCCCCGTATGGCCTGCGGAGTAGCATTTCCAGCATATCGCGGACCCTATGGTCGCGAGATCCGAGAAGTGCTTAATTTAGGCAACGCTAAAGCACGGGTGGTTTCGGCGCGAGAATCGCCTTGGGCCTCTTATACCTCAGATAATCGTCGAGTTGGTAGTTACCAAGCCCGTTGATTAGTGGGTTTTCGGAGGTGGCCAAGCGATCGTAGAAGTTACCCGTTGAACCGAATTTTGATCTGAACCCAATCTAGTTCACGATAAACTATTTGAGAAATAGTTTATCTTTTTATTTTAGGTTAAGCCTTTGGTGGTCGGTATACGGCTAGCTATGTTTTTCTTAGCGGAGGCAGGGTCGTAGGTAGCCTGCAATAATGCCTTACGATAAATGCTTACTTTAAAAAATAAAAATGCAGATGTAAAATTAACAATTTTAATAAAATAATTGTATGAATCAATTACAACAATGAACACACACAGTTTTAAATTATTCAAAGAGATGAACGTTTGCAAAAACAAATATTGACGAACTGGTAAATACAGTTTGTCACACCAAGTGATCCAATACAATTTAAAGTGACTAAAATAACCACCTAATGTTTCGCTAAGTCGAAAAGAAATAAGAAAGATCGACTTACCAGTACTGATTTGTCTTACAATTAATATAGATAACGACAACTGTGCTACTTCTTTTCTGAGCGAAACTGGTCGTAAAGCTTGAACTATCACAAAACACTTGGTGAGACTATCTTCAGCTCCTGTGATGTTGAAATTGAACCGGACCTTGATGGAACCTTGGCCGTGAGAAAATAACCCGTCGTATTTGACTGAAAGGTAGGTACTCCAAATGCACTTCGTCTTGTAACAATTTACTAGGCGTTACGAAATAATTGAACGCATAAACCAAATCTTCGATAATGGACAATCAGAAAGTTGCAAAGTCTTACTGATGCAATATATGAAAACTTTATGGTTGACAAAAGGTAGCGTACTCCAAACAACCAAATTACAACGTGATATGTTGAACTCGCCACGTGGGTAACTAAAGATAACCATAAAAAAAATTGAAGTTCACGACTGCTTCTAAATCCGTAATTAATTACGAGCAGCTTCGAGAGAAACACGAACACACTCTTCCAATGACTAATTGAAATCGTAGTTCAAAATGGACAAATAATAATTAATAATATTATCCAAAAATGGTCTTTACCAAAATGTCGACCTACAACGTACGTCTCTCGAACAGAACTCCAGCGCGCCGGGCCGTCAGACTTGACGCAAGCGAAACGTAAGTGACGGGTTCTAAAAACCGTCACACCGTCAGATGACGGATAAAGTCGTCGATTGATTCCACGCCTGTGTCCTCCCGAATTCTAGCGTTCGAGACTAGTTTTGGTGCCTGCAAAATTCGTCTCAGTGCTACACTTTGGGTTTGACGGAGTTTTCTCAGGTGAGAATCGGCCGCGTAGCCCCAAGCTTTGCACGCGTACGTCATTACGGGTCTGACGCACATTTATACAGATGAATTTTTGATTTTAGAGAGCACTAGCTTTTGCCGTTAAGAAAAGGGTTGAGCTGACTTAGAGCTCCTCTGGCTTTGTTTCTTATCTCCGTTATATTCACCCCCAGATATTTGGAAGTGTCGCTCCAAGGGATCTCGGTGTCATACATCCGGAGACAAGAAGTTGGGAGTCTTGAAGGTTTTGTGGGTATGATTCGTTTTTGGCGTCTGGTAAAAAAGGTTGCAGTGCTCTTGCTAGGGTTTACCCCTATGCGCCAAGTACTGAACCATTTCTCCAGACTTACTAAATGTTGTTGAATTCGATTTATTATAAGAGTGGGACTAATCGAACTTGAATATACTGCCGTATCGTCCGCTTAGAGCGCTACCTCGACCCTATTGTCGCCCCCCCCCTGTTTGCACATGGAAGGTCGTGAATAAAGATGGAGAAGAGCCTGGGAGAGAGGATGCTCCCTTGGGGGACCCCCGCTGTGATGCACTTTAAAGTGGAGCGGGTGTCCTCGAGTTTGACTCAAAACTTCCGGTTCCTCAGGAACGACTCCATCAGTAGCACTATTTCCGCTTGAATGCCGGCTTCCAGCATTTTGAAAATCAGGCCCTGGTGCCATACTTTGTCGAATGCCTTGGCGACATCCAGGAACACAGCCCCCGTAGACTGCTTCTTGTTCCAGTTAAGCGTGATATGATCCACGAGCCTTACCACCTGGTGTACGGTTGAATGGCCTGGTTGAAAACCAAATTGACTTGGTTTTCTTCCGTGGCTTGATTTAATCGAATTACTATGACTTTTTCTGCTAGTTTGCCTAGGCAGTGTAATAAACTAATTGGTCTGTACGATTTCGCGTTTCTCAGGTTTTGGTTTGGCTTGGGGAACATTATGACGTCTACGACTTTCCACCTAGAAGGGAAGTGCTTCAGTCTCAACATGGCGTTTACGATCGCGATCATCGCCGCAAATGCTTTCTTCGGAAGCTGAGAAATTACCCGGTTCGTTATCCCGCAAGGCCCCGGGGGCCTTGTTTTTGTTTAGTTTGCGAGCGATCGTAGTTAGTTCGCCGAATATCACCGGTGTGATATTCGACTCGTCGGTGCGCGATTTTAGATCCTCTAATCTCCTCCTTACCTCGCTCTCGACTTTTTTAGTGTGCTCCGCTACTGTCGGATCGGTGTCAGCGTTTGGGATGAACTGATCTTCCAGGCTGCAAGCCAGCACCTCGGCTTTCTCCAGGGAGCTGAGGGCCAATCCGTTCGGTCCGTCGAGGGGGGGGGTTTAGCTCTTTTGTTACTTCTAACTGCTTTTATAAATTTCCATGCCGAAGGTTGCTTAAGCGAGATCTCCTCGAGCTTATTGTCCCAGGTCAATCCCCTATGCGCCTTAATCTCACACCTAACTTCCGCTGCTAGGTCATTATAGATCTTCCTGTCAGCAGGGTTAAAGGAGCGCTGGGCGCGCCTTCTCGCCCTGTTTTTCTGACGTATCAGTTCTCTAATGTTACCAGGTAACTGGTCGCGAGGGTCACGTTTGGGGACCGTTCTGGTGGCAATTTCTACCGCCTCGCTAACTTTTTCCTCGAAAACGCCGACATATCTTTCCAGGTCTTCGACGGTTTCCAGGATAGGGATAGGGCCCAGGTTACGCGCGAGTTGGTTTTGGAAACTTATCCAATCGGTTACTTTTGAAAATGACTGATGTTCGTCCTCTTTATCTTCACCAAGTTGAAGGAGGACGGGGTTGTGGTCTGAGTCCAACTCACTGACGGTTGTGAGCCTGTGTAGGAACTTCAGATTGCGGATCACAGCTACGTCTAGGACGTCGTGTTCCACAAACCTCACCACTTGGTGGACCGTATAAAAGCACGCGGACCAATTACAGAATGGGCGAGATTTCACAAATTTTCATCATGCGCGTCACTAAATGTGTAAAATTTGCAAAGTTCAAATTCAATGTATTCAAAAGTTTGACCCCCCTTCACGCAAAATATTTTTACAGTATACTACTATATAAACCTTAAACTATCCAATAGTCAATATGAAATTTTGATTTGGGTGGTTAAGGTTACATAAACCTAGCCAAAATTTCTACTTCAGACGAAGAATTCGGTAAGAAGCTCAGGGTTCCGAGAGGATGTTTTTTAGTATGTTAAAGTACGAACAATTACCTAACGAAACCTGTCGAAAAATCGCAGAAAACCGATTTTGGATTTTTTTTCGCAATATTCTTACACCATGACCGGGGTCGTGTACCGACAGCTGGCCCTGAGACACTTGGCCCTGCGACAACTCGCCTCGGACAACTGACCCTAGCGACAACTGGCCCTGGCGACAACTGGCCTTGGCGGAAACTGGCCCTTGCGACAACTGGCCCTAGCGACAACTGGCCTTGTGACTACTGGCCTCAGTCTGTATCAATTTGCAGAATATTATATATATTATATATCGTATATTGTGAGTATCGGAAAGTAATCTACTTTGCCTCTTGATTATTATAACTTGATTATTGCGTTTTGCGTTTTTTTGCGACTTAACACTTTAAAATTTAAAGATGCAAATTAACTTCATATTATTTACCGGTAACTCATAAAATTTGGTTTTAGTAAAAGTTCTCACAGAAATATAATATTTGGCTTCTGGTTAAATAAATAAAGGTGGATCTTCCGCGAAGAGGTGGATCTGCCGTTAGGTTAGTGTTAGTTTGTGATATTTCTTTAGAAAACAAATGAAAAACAAACAAATCTCCGCATAAAGTTACATCTGCCGCAAAGAGGTGGATCTTCCGCGAAGAGGTGGATCTGCCGTTAGGTTAGTGATAGTTGTTGATATTTCTTTAGAAGACAAATTAAAACAAACAAATCTCCGCGTAAAGTTAAATCTTCCGCAAAGAGGTGGATCTGGCGCGAAGAGGTGGATCTGCCGTTAGGTTAGTGTTAGTTTGTGATATTTCTTTAGAAAACAAATGAAAAACAAACAAATCTCCGCATAAAGTTACATCTGCCGCAAAGAGGTGGATCTTCCGCGAAGAGGTGGATCTGCCGTTAGGTTAGTGCTAGTTTTTGATATTTCTTTAGAAGACAAATTAAAACAAACAAATCTCCGCGTAAAGTTAAATCTGCCGCAAAGAGGTGGATCTGCCGTTAGGTTAGTGTTAGTTTTTGATATTTCTTTAGAAAATAAATGAAAAACAAACAAATCTCCGCGTAAAGTTAAATCTGTCGCAAAGAGGTGGATCTTCCGGGAAGAGGTGGATCTGCCGTTAGGTTAGTGTTAGTTTTTGATATTTCTTTAGAAGACAAATTAAAAACAAACAAATCTCCGCGTAAAGTTAAATCTGCTGCAGAGGTTGATCTGGCGCGAAGAGATGGATCTGGCGCGAAGAAGTGGATCTGCCGTTAGGTTAGTGTTAGTTTTTGATATTTCTTTAGAAAACAAATGAAAAACAAACAAATCCCCGCGTAAAGTTAAATCTGCCGCAAAGAGGTGGATCTTCCGCGAAGAGGTGGATTTACCGGTTACTCTTAAAATTTGGTTTAAGTAAAAGTTCTCATAGAAATGCAATATTTGGCTTCTGGCCAGTAGTCCAGTAGTCATAAGGCCAATTGTCGCTAGGGCCAGTTGTCGAAAGGGCCAGTTGTCGCCAGGGCCAGTTGTCGCCAGGGCCAGTTGTCGCTAGGGTCAGTTGTTCGAGGCGAGTTGTCGCAGGGCCAAGTGTCTCAGGGCCAGCTGTCACCAAAACGCTTAAAGGTATATTGCCCCCCCCCCCGTTGCGAACTACCTCCCAAGCCGAGCAAGTAGCATTTAAAATTCTAGCGATCTTGCAATGTGTAAATAACTAAATATAATAAATACTACAGTAGGACAATTTTTTCCAGAAACTTTTTTTTTTTTTTTTTCTGCAGGGAAGGGGGAAACCTTCATAGGCACCATCCCATCAGGGATGGTAGTGTCAGATTCTAACTGACTAAAACCCCCTCCCCGACGACAGCGGGCTTTACCTTCTCGGCATTACTTCCGCTGTCGTCTGCGATCTTCCATGCTGCATCGATGATGCAGGCTCCCGATGACCTCCCGGTTTAGCACGAAAGTTTGTGTCCGGGAGGTCAGGCACTATCACTTGATTCTACTTTTCCAATTGAACCGGACACACCGCTCGCCGCGATCCAACACGTCTCACCGGGTCACCTAGTGGTCCGTGATCGTCAGTATAGGTGAAAGTCCACTCGTCATTAACTTAATAGGCGGAAATTCCGGCGACAAAGTCAAGGCCGAGCCGACCGTCATCCATACCGGAGACTCCGAGCCCCCAAGCGACCCTGCAAATCATATTAAATCACAGAGCGCGATGCGACCGGGTCATCTTGAAAAACTTGTGGTCGCTGGCAAAGTGCCAGTCCACTCGTCTTTATATTTGACGGCACTATTTTCGCGATCGTCCCCCTCTGGATTATCACGAGAGTTTGTGTCCACAGAGGGTCTACGCGCTATCGTCGTACCGACACTAACCTACCCCGTCGAACGACCGTCACTACTCGACCCGACCCGACCCGCCGATCAATGACGATATTCTTCGGGAATTCTCTTGGGAACTTCTCGCGCATCTTCTCGCGGGAACTTCTCAAGGGAACTTAAAAAGGCTGTCATTGACTTAACTGTAGGGCGAGGACTCGAGCTGCGGCTTGCTCAGCTCGTCCGTCCCCCTCCTTGGTCTTCATCACTTGACTGATGAAGACCGCTACAGCCAGCCATTCGTCTTCGCCGGACAGCATGAAAGCAATCATGTTGTCCGGGCTTAGTGTGTCGCCCATCCGGAGCGAAATCATCACTCTCTCCCTCTCCCATCTTAGGCATCCGAAAAGAGTGTGTTCCGCCGTATCTTCGTCCCCGCAGTAACGACAGGCAGGTGACTCGGTCAGCCTGAACCTGTGGAGATATGCCTGGAAGCATCCGTGGGCGGTGAGAGCTTGTGTTATATGAAAGTTCACCTCTCCGTGCTTTCTCGCTACCCAAGGACGAAGATCCGGAATGAGCTTTCTGGTCCAAGCGGCATTCGTGCCGGAGGACCAGCTCCTTTGCCAATCGTCGAGCGTCCGCTGCTTAATGGTGGGGTCCGGTCCCGCTCGTACGTCTGCTCTCTCTCTAGCTAAAAGCTCTATGGGAGGCATGGAGGCCAAGACTCGCACGGCTTCGCCGGACACGGTCCTGTAAGCGCAAGTTACTCGAAGTGCCATTTTGCGCTGGACCGCTTGCAGCCTCTTACGGTTACGCTGGACGTTGACGGCCTCTTGCCAAACGGGAGCGGCGTACAACATCACGGACTGTGCGACGGTGCCCAACATCCTTCGCTTCGTCGGTTTTGGGCCACCGATGTTGGGCATTAGTCTAGCGAACGAAGTAACTATCGCCGTCGCCTTGTTGCACGCCGAACGGATGTGATCGGCAAAATTCAGGTTCTTGTCTATCTTTACCCCCAGTATGGTGACGAAGTCTTTGACTGCAATTGGGGAACCACCCAAAAGCAGCCTCATAATAATGAGAAACTTACAATTACTAAAAAGAAAAAAATAATTATTTTGAAAAACCTGAGAAAATTTATGTCCCTAAACAATTTCCTAGGTTTAATGACACATTTTAGCCTTAAAAATGGGCAAATAAATACCCAATATTTTATTGACCCGTTTACTTAACAAATTTTTAATTTGCAAAATAAAATTACGTTCAACACTCACGAAACACGATCAAAAATCCGTTGGAATTTTGAAAATAGAATTTTGCCACATTTATTCGACCGTGCTCGTTCGGCCATTTCCGTTACTACTACGCACCAATAGGACAATCGAACGTTAACAAAAACAACCAAATTGTTATATTTTGCATTACGATTACTTGAATGTGGTATCAAAATTTAAATTAAAATAAATAAAATTGTGCGTTTTACATTCCTACATTACAGACGTTGAGGTTTTTAAATTGAAATAACTCGTTAAGATGGCAGAAGTTGAGGTAATAAACATTCGAATTTTCCAATGTGACATAACCCAAATATTTTGAACGTTTAATTATTCGTATCATCGAATTTTAGGAAAACAACAAAAATCGTACTTGCGAAGGAGATTCCGAATGTGATCCCGATCCTTATTTTGAACCGATCATACAACTACCTGAAGTTCAAATTCCAGCTGATGAAGAAACAGCAGTTCTTTTGGTTAAACTTCGTGCTAAATTGTATCGCTTTGACTCTTCAAACGAAGATGGTCCTGAATGGAAGGTAAAAATATGGAAATTTTTGTGTGACATTTTGAACAAGGTTGTTTTAGGAACGAGGAACTGGCGAGTTAAAGCTCTTGCGTAATAAAGAAAACCATAGTTGTCGGGTTGTGATGCGACGTGACAAGACCTTCAAAGTTTGTGCTAATCACTTCATTACACCGTGGATGGCTCTCAAACCAAGTTTCGGTTCGGACAAGGCTTTCGTTTATACAACTGCTGCCGATTTTGCAGATGAAATTGCCAAACCTGAATGCTTGGCTGTTAAATTTGGAACCGTCGAACGTAAAAATTATTTTTGTTTGTTATATTTTTTAGCTAAGATTTTTTTTTTACAGTTGCTAATCAATTCAAAGAGAAGTTTGAGGAAGCTAGAATGATTGTGACGACACAATGTGAGTTGTATTGCAAGGATGAGAATGAAAGTTCCACCGAAGAGTCAGAAGACGAAGAAAAAGAGGAAGCAACGGAGGTGGTAGATAAACTTGCTAAGTTAAATGTTGATGATGAAGATAAACAAACAAGTGAGGCAGTGGATAAATGATGCAAACAGTTGTTTTGTTTGACTGTTGGTAGTTTATAGGTTGGCATTTTATTCTCGCATGTTTTATGGAATCATTCCTTCTTTTAATTAAAAACTATGTCATGATTTTATGCAACAGATAAAAACTATTTTTGTATCATAACTCTGTTGATAAATTAACTTTAATATACATCTTGGTTTTTTTTTGTAACTAAAGTAGGGTGCACATTGTAAACTCCTGATTGGAAGGAAAGTTATGGGGGTGGGAGGTAGCAACAGGTTATACTCTTAGGGCCAGTTGTCTAACGGAAGATCATCCTCGAGTAAGAAAGAGTTAACCCAGAGATTTCTGTTTATTGTTTGGTTGATACACCAAAAATCCCTGAGTAAACTTTGATTCGAAGATAATCTTCTGTTATACAACTGGTCCGTAGAAGAATTTTAATCTCCAAAAATTACATTGTTCCTCGGTGAAGTGAATTCTGTTCTTCACCTCAAACCTTTGCATTGTAATGCAACAACAGAATTATTTTAGTTAGGTTCCTGCCTCCTCAAAAAATTGCAGGTTTTCATTTGCTAATGTTTTTCTGCTTTCTCAACGCGAACAAAGAAAGTATTTTTGGTTTCTGGTCTACCATTTTCTTCAGTTTGCTTTTAAATCGGCACGAAAAGAAACTACAAGATCAGGTGGCCCTGGCCTTCTAGGAGAGAAGCCGGGAACTTGATAAGAACTCTGTTCTACTACGACGGGTACAACTCTTAATTTAGCTTTCTGAATATTTTGTGAAGAAATTGAACTGTTGCTGTGCTTACAATATTGTGAGTGTTGTACCCGTCTTATAGCAGACTTATGTTCAATTTACCAGTTTCTCTCTCCTAGAAGGCCAGGGTGGGCATAAAACGCATCGACAACCAACAAACTAGATTTTCAAACCAACTTGCGTATTTGTTTAAATACTGATAATTATTTACTGCTTTTTAATCTTCAGTCTATGGTCACTTTGCTTTTTAAAGGCAATGTCAAAATTGTAACCTTGAAGGAAGTCCGTACTGCTTCCAAATGTTTCTATATTCTGCAATTCGGTCGTTTAGGCAGAATATACACTAGACCCTCCATGTACGCGAGGGTTCCGTTCGCCAAAAACCTCGCGTACATGGAATTCGCGTAAATGGAACCAAAGAAGCAATAGAAAAAAGGGGGTTAGGTTCCAAAATTAATTTAAGACTAAAAACAAAAGTTTAAAACTAAGGTTTATTTACGAAATAGGTAAAATATAATGCATACAAAAACTAAAATATACCTAATTGATAAAAAAATTAAATATAATGCATAAAAAAAACTATAAATCGTTGACACCGTATTTGTATCATTCAAGTGCTACGTTTCAGCGCCTGTGAACGGAGTAGAAATTACTTTGTATAATATAGTACATACATCTCTAACCAGGTGGGCATGGATGAATCTTGCGCCGACCCTTCAGGTCACACAGAGTAAAGAAATCCCAATCAACGACAAGCAGAATCCCCCTAGGGACTATTTGGAGGCAGCTAAGAAGGCGGCCGCTGGCGGCCCTCGTCCTCGAAGAGACGGTCGTAGCTTTGGCAGTTAAGTGCGTCTACTGCTAATGCGAAACGCTCGGATCGAATCCGGGCAGGGTAAGAACTTTATTCTAGCCGTCTCTCCTCGGAAGGCAATGGCAAACCACCGAGGTAATTTGCCAAGAGCGCCCATCTCAACATGAAGTGTATTACACTTCCCGTGGTTCGGAGCCCACGTTAAACAAGTAGGTCCTCTATGTATGTGAAATCACTTAGAACGCACATCACATGCATAGAAAGAGATGGGTCACGACGTTCGGAAACGAACAATACGACTAAGAAGAAGAGAAGAAGGCGGCCGCTGGCGGCCCTCGTAGCACGCCACCTAAGAAGTACAAGGTTATTGTGTACCCTGACGAAGGGAACATCAGTAAATCGGCGGACGACACGAAAGCCCAACTAACGAGTATAAAACTGGCCGACCTTAATATCAAACCGGATAGGGTATACCCCATCAAGAACAACGGAGTGATGGTTGAATATTCTCAGCCATCACTCAAAAACCTGATCGGCAATCGATTTTTAGTAGAGAAGAAATTGGTGGCCCGGGAGCCTTCAGCTACCTGGCCATCAATTTCCATTCAAATGGTGGACAAGTCCATGTCCAAGGAAAAGGTGGTTGAAGAATTTATCGTCAACTACCCCGAGGCAACTAAAGCGGCCGGGAGCTCCTAGCTCAGGAGCATCAACCCGGTGCATTCCAAGGGTAAGACCCATAATAAGTGGATCCTGGAGGTTCACCCCGTGGTCAGGGAAGCGGCAATTAAAGACGGGAAGTTCAGAGCTTCCTGGAAGAGTTACCGGATCCATGACCACATAACGATCACGCGTTGCTACAAGTGTCAACGCTTTGGACACACGGCAAAATATTGTAAAGGGGCTGAAGCATGTGCATTCTGCTCCTCAACAGAACACGCCTCACGTGCCTGTGGGCTGCAGAATGACAGTGCGAAACATGCGTGCATCAACTGTGTTAGAGCTAAACATAGCGATACCAGGCACACTACAGGATCAAACACTTATAGGGTCTACAAAGCGAGACTTATGGAATACGCACATTCAATTCTAACGCTTACTGATGTCACACATGAGTAAGTCGTTTAAAGTCTTGCAGGTAAACCTGAGGAACTCGGAGGCCGCCACGGCCGACGCGCAACGCTTTGTTGCCGAGGAAGAAATACTCTTAGCCATCTTTTCGGAACCCTACTGCTACCCTGCGGCAGCAGGAGGGTTTCGTCTTCCCTTCTACCCGAACACCCGGACGGCAGCCATCTTCGGCGACCACTTCCGAACTTGCATCATGGTTAACGACGCGGTAGGAAATGAATTCACGTTCTCCTTCCTCCCGCAAGTTTCCAGCAGGTTCGTAACGGTCGTGTCAATTACCTTCAGTAGCAAAGTGACCTACTATTTTATAGGCACGTATTTTCCTCCTTCAGAGGATATACAGATTCCACTCGAAGACCTCCGGAAAGCACTGGGTGTTTGCGGAAAGGGGAAGACCTACATTTGCGGAGATTTCAATTGTCGATATAAGGTGTGGTATGACACCGTAGATTCCAACTCCAGGGCACAGGCGCTGGAGGAATTCATTGTGCAGCACGAACTTTTCGTGTTCAATCGACCTAACAAACCGCCTTCGTTCGAGGACTCACTCGGAAGGAAGAGCAACGTGGATCTAACATTGGGCACTTGCGGCACCGTCAATGAAACCCACTCGTGGGACATTGCGGAACACGTCATAATCACAGATCATAAAGCAATCACTTTTGAAATAGGTGCACCTATAATAACCCCATCAGGGTTATTAGGAATAGAAACCCAGATACCATCCAAGCGGAAACCATAGAGACAGAGTTAACTCAGTGGGTAGAGGAAAACGGCCCCAGGTCGGACAATCTAGCCACTGAAAACAAAATCGATGACATGGTCTCCGATTTGCACGGACGGATCCAGGATCTAATTAATAAGAAAGCCCACATGAAGAAGATCTACGTTGGCCGTCCTGACTGGTGGACCGACAATCTTGAAAGAGCGCGAAAGAAGTATCTCTCGCGGAAGACGGCCTTGTATAGGAACCGCATTGAGAACGAAAGGGACGGGCTGTACATTGCAATGATGGAATCTAAGGACAAGTTCTTGGAAACCTTAAAAAAGGCAAAGCAGGCCAGTTGGCAAAAATTCGTCGAGGACGACCTTGTACCTAATCCCTGGGGGGTTACCTACAAAATAGCGGCTAGAAAATATAGATCGAAAAACATCCTCACCACCTTCAGTGGCGGGGACGGGAAGATAACGGAAACGCCGGAAAAGACCCTAACCTACCTCATGAACGGTCTACTCCCCGACGACGATCGAAACTCCGATGTAACGGTGGATCACCAAACCATGCGGCGGATTTCGAAAATCTGAAGGGCGTGCCGAACATGGCGCAGGTTAGGGAGGTCGAAAGCGACGAGCTGGATGACCTAATCAGGACGACACAAGCCAGAAAGGCACCGGGTTTTGACAACATTCAGGGATCTTTTCTTAAAAAACTCTATGTTGTCATCAAAAACGTGTTAATGGGTATTTACAATTCATGCATTAAAGTTGCTTATTTCCCCAAGCTGTGGCAGGTAGGGGTCCTTAAGATCTATAACGGATTTTTGACTTTACATCCGTTATGATCAACCTTGTACAATAAATTGTTGGTCACTCCTATTTAAATTCAAATTTATTGAGCACTTCCATTTTTATCAGCTTTTCCGGAGCGCAAAATCGACCTGCGCTCTGCATCGGGAGTCTTGGGAAAAATGTCGTACGAGAAGGTCACGTTTTTGGTGCTGTGAAGTGTTTTATTTGGGGTTGTTTTCGATTTTAATGGATATGGTTACGTTTATTGGGAATTCCAGTCCGACAGTCCGAATATTATATGGAACATGTTGTTTTCCATCCTAGTAGGGATTTGATTCGTGATTGGAGGATGACGGGTTTTTTTTTTTTGGCGTACCATGTGTCCTTGTCGGACCACCATGGCCCATAATTTCTGGGAAGGATTTTTATCCTTTGGCATGGTGAGTTATCTAATTATTTTTGCCATTACTTCACAGCTACCTGTTGATCGATTGGCCAATATTTTAACATCAGAAGCTCGATGACGTATTTTTTTCCCTTGGCCTTTTTAATGTTTTTTATTTCTCTTATTTATGTGTAGCATTCTGGTTTTTCTGTTTGTCGTGCATTTTTTTATTACAGAGTTATGTACGAGATTATGATTGCGTGCATTTTTGTATTTCTGCATCGTAGTGATTGGCGTATCTAATCTCTTTGACGTTCGCAAACGTGGAAGTGAATTTATGTTTGAATATTGATCTTGGTATAATTTTCTAATTAATAATTATTTGATATAAAAATGTTTTATAATGTGTACTTCGACTGAGTTTTATTTCCACGTTACAACATCAAGCGGCGTTAGTATAATGCATCGGCGATCGGAGTCCAGAATGAGCGTTCTATGTTCGAGCCTCGTATTTGAACTTTTATGTTTCTTATTTTTTGTGTGTTTTATTTTGGTTAAATATTATTTTTATAAAGGCTGCGATGTGAGACCTACAAATATACAGGGTGCGGCATTGCACCGGGGTCGCTGCCGCTTGGTTTTATCGTCGGAAGCTCGATGTGGTTACCTTTATGGGATTTTTATATGACCATTCGAGTGTTCCGTCGGTTGATTGTTGGGGTAGTGATTCTTGGTGGCAGTGTGGTCGCTACTGTACCGTTCTGGTCGGCTACTGTAGTGGGCTACTGTTGTTACGTTCCACTGGCGCCATATTAACACCATAAACATCGATTTTATCCTTAAGCCTTTTAGCAATGAACATCGAATTGTTTATTTTTATTTTATTGTTAAGTTTATTTTGTGTGTGTTCGCAAAGCTGCTTCCTTGAGTTTCTCCGGGGCGTTTTTACACGACCTATGGCCCTCGCATACCGACGTTTCCATCAAAGAGCTAGTTGACCTAAGATCAGGGCTCCACGCATTTAAAAGTAGAAGGTTCTTACCTTCTGCGTGGACTTTATCTTCTCCAAACTGCTTCTCATTAGAGCAGTAAGGAAAGATTTAGTTTCAGATCCTACTGAAGAACCCAGATGGGGAAACAAGCAACATCAAGAACTACAGGCCGATCACCCTCTTGCCGGTGTTCGGCAAAATATTGGAAAAGATTATAAAGAAACGAATACTCGAAAGTAATACCCCTTACCACGATCGGTGCCAATATGGCTTCGTGGAGGGTATGAGCACCACAACCGCCCTTAAGGCATTTTTTGAGAAAATAGATACTACGGAGATGAAGCGGAAGAAAGTCAAGGGTTTTCTCGCGGTAATCTTTTACGACATCTCCGGAGCTTTCGATGACATGTGGTGGCGAGCCCTGTTCCGCTCGCTGAGCGAAAAAGGGCTCACCCACAGGCTAAAAGTCATGATTAAAAGCTACCTTTCAGCCCGGGAGGTGACTCTCACATCCGGGGTCTCAAAGGTAGGGAAAAGATCCACGAAAGGGTGTCCCCAGGGTTCGGTCCTCGGAAAGTGTTTTTTTGTACTTTTTGGCCGCCATTTTGAAAGGTTCCGAACACCTAATCGAGCTAGACTTTGGAGAGGTTATTTCTGATGCCAAAACGAAGCTGTATAACAAAATGTAGCTTGGTGGGATTTATTCCGAAGTAAAAACCTAAAGTGACTGGGCTAGCAAGGAGATACGACGATTGAGTTGTGGTAGTATAAAAATGATAAATTTATACCATATAAAAATCATGTGTTATTTGTTAATTATAATTAGGTTAGTAAATGTTGTTAAAACTAGGTTAATTAGGATTAGTTGTGTTATGCGCACTAAAAAAATGTTTTCTTGATGACACTTGTATGACGGCTTGGTGCGATGAGTAAAAGGACAATTATTTACTTCAATTAAAACTTTAAAAGTGCATCGTATGTCCCAATTAACATTTCTTAATAGTGCATCGTATTTTACGTGCATCGTATTTATTATTTTAAATGAAATTTGAAATGTGGTAAAATTCATGAACGTTACCGGCCAATAGAAAATGAGTTACATAAAATACCAACAGGCGTTGAAAATTACAACAAAAATGGAGATCCTTGACAACGAAGTTTGTTGACCTTAACAACGTGAAATATCCTGGAAGTGTACGCACGTAAAATTAGTTGTTACAAAGAAATATGTAATAAAATGTGCTTGTTTAAACAAAAGTGAGGTTCAGTGAAGAGAATTGATGCTGAAAAAGATAAAATTATATGGAAAATGTTTAAATTTATTAACACACTAAAAATACCTCAAGATGTTATATTGATGGCCGATGAAATAGTTGGATAATTGTTAAAATTTATATGGATGATCACAGTAAGGTGAATTGCAACGATTTCGAGGTGCAAATAACTGGGATACTATACGCTTGGGAATGAACTTATACGCAACAAAAGTTGGGGTAAGCGATTACTTAATATTAAAGTGCGGGAGAATTTAAAACTTAAAATATATCAGAAAATCTTTATTTTACAAACATTTAATTAAATCGTTTATTTAGAATTAGGAAAATTGTTAAAATTAAATTTAAAGCACATGTTAAATGTTCGTTTGTCTCCATGACAACAATTTTGTGAAAATTTATTATTTTATATTAAAAATCAAATTGCCATGATAAGATTTTATTTGAATTTAAATCAAATTTACAAAAGTATAAAAAAATGAATTTTGTTCATTCTAAAGATGAGCAAATGCAGTAGAGTGAAGTTTACAAACATTAAAGGAATTTATTTCATCACTTTTGGGCAAGCCGAGGTTAAAAATTACAAAAGTTCTCCACGTAAGTTATCATTGTGGGATAAGCATCCAGGTAAGGGTATAAATATTTATCATAAGCTCTATTCATCTCATATAAGCAGCCGGGACATTGCAATACCAACAGTTGCCCTTATTGCGAGAAAGAAGACACTGCTGACCACACCTTTTTTGAGTGTTGCCGGTGGCAAGCACAGCGTCGCCTGGCCGAAACAACGGTAGGAAGATCTCTGACACCGGACAATCTGGTGGAGACCATGCTCGCGAGCTCAGAGAACTGGACAGCGGTGGAAGCCTTTGCCAAGGAAGTAATTGCGACAAAGGAGGCTGACCAGCGCCTGGCGCAAGCCCAGAACGAAGGCTAAAGACGGGGTGAAATGTACGGAAGTAATGCATTCAGCGAATCCCGGCATTTCTATTATGGAGTGGGGTTTTAGTCAGTAGAAATCTGACACTACCACCCAAAACATCCGGGTGGTGTCTTTTAGAAGATTTCCCCACTCCCAACGCACAAAAAAAAGTACATACAACTCTATTTATTATGTAAACAACTGTCAATGAATATCTTTAGCTTCGACGTAAGATTTATATACACCTATACCTCCAAATTTGTTTATGCTATTTGTATGTTCCCTATAATAGACTCCTAAACCGTTTGACCGATCGGAACCAAATTTGGCACAGTTATTATGTAGATTCCTGCGCATATTTTCGTATTGAAATAGTGCAAAAATTCGCAAAGGAAAGCAAAATTGATTTTGAATAGCCTGCCTTCCTTAAAGGAAGGCAGGCTACTCAAAATCAAATTAAAAAACAATAATAAATGCTGTCAAGCTGTCAACCGATCGACAATGCAAATACGCGTGCACGTGCTTTACGTTTCTATTTGACCAATCTTAACCAAATTTGGTGTAGAAGTTATTTACAACGCTACGAAAAACATAGGCTACTTTAGAACCTTGGAGTGAGGCCGAAGGCCAAACAACCACATCCGACACGGTCTAGATGGCTAAAGGCGGCCGATAGGCCGACTGTACCAGCTAGTTATTTTAATAATACGCGAAAACTTAATTCGCGTTAAAGGGGAAAACTCGCGTACATGGAGGGTCTAGCGTACTCAATTCTTGTCGGATTTTCCATTCCATTCGAAACTTTACTTCTCTGTAATGTACGGTCCATTTTTTGAGGTGGATCAATCCTCTTCTTTCTCTTTTACTTACAACTTAACTTCACCAATTACACCAAGCCACTGCTGTGGTTAACAATAAATAAATTTAAAACAAATTATTGTTTTATTATACATACGATGTGTTTATAATCACAATTTTGAGGGTTCTGATTAGATTTGAATTATGCGGACAGACAGACACGGAGCCAGATCGTAAGGCTTCTTGCTATACTTTGTATATAGGAGCCTTTTTTTAAGTTTTTTTTCAGAAAAATATCTTAATATATAAATTCTGATTAGATTTGAATTATGCGGACGGACAGACGGACGCACAGACAGACACGGAGCCAGATCATAAGGCTTCTTGCTATACTTTGTATAGAAGCCTAAAATTAGACGAAAATAATAAAAAATTTGACGATTATAATTGAGAGATGATTAAACGATTGGATGAAAAAAATCAAAAATTGAAAAAAAAAAAAAAATTAACGAAACATTTACAGAAAACCAGGATGATAACATTACTCAAAATAAAAATTTCAGATATTATGTATATTATGGTAGATGAAAAAATTAAATACATCAGATGTTCAAGTGCAACAGAAGTTGGAAGAAAATAAAAATACTCAAGAGAATGAACTTGTTAAAATGCACAAAACAGTTAAAAGAATAAAGAGAAAAATCAAAATTGGAAAACCGAGAAACGCTAACAAAAAGTGCAAAATTAAAAAATTTATGTGCAGAAAATTTAAGGTTTGGATTGGATTCATTTTGGATGATGAATACTGAAGGAATGAACAACTTGCTTTCTACATGGAGTCGAAGTAATGGTATAAGAAAAAACGATTACTTATTTCACATGGAAGTGGATAAGATGGAGATGCACAAATGAGGGGGAAGTAACATAAAATATCAACAACAGAAGCCCTCAACTATTGGAACTTGGTTTGATTCAAAATTGATTTCATAGAAAACAACATAAAAAAGATTTGATTTATGTTGAAAATTAAAAAAAACATTTTTGAAGCAATTTGATTTAAATTAGTTAAATTTGTAAATAATTTGTTTTACGCAGGAATTTGTAAACATTATTTTTAACTTTTGAGAATTGGAATTTCTTTCATAAAATTAAGGATAGGGTTTGTTATTGTGCTGAAATGGCGAAACAGGAAATGTGGAGGGGTAAAAAAACCACGAATTTGCCGATTTTAGCAGATAAATCTTGAAGGATTTATATGCACAAATCTGGAGGGGGCAACTGTCGTGATACCTAAATTATATAAATCGTAAGATTTCTTGCTATACTGCATATGAAATCCTAAAAGTCGACCTCTTCATTGCTTCTCTTTTAGGCCATCTTTCTGTATCTTTTCACACAATTTATTACAGTTGATCTGAAAATATATTTTTACATTATAGGATTATCAGATAATCCGGATCATCTGATTAAAAATTACTATATAATAAAATATGACATTGAGTAAATTAACAACTTTTATTAATTCTATCACAGCTACAAAATGACGACTGGAAAATCTCCAATATCAATTTTGCAAGAGATGGCACAAGTGCAACGTATACCGACACCAGTATATTCCGTGCAGGCAGAAGGAATGCAATTCCGCGTGGTACTTAAATTGGGAAACAGTGAAGACATATTTTCGGAAGCCGTTGGTAAAACCAAACAATTGGCCAAACATTTGTGTGCCGACAATGCAGTGAAACTATTAACTGCACATCTTGCCACGGATGAACTTCAAAATCGAAGTACAACATCTTGTACTTCGGTAAGTTCACCAGTATCTGAAAACTATGTGGGAAAGTTGAACGAACTTTGTGGTCAGAAAAAGGTAGCTTTTCCTGAATACAAGGAGTGCGGATGGGAAAATGGCGAATTTATTGTCGAATGCAAACTGATTGCTACTACCACGCGAGGAAAGTCGAGAAATAAAAAAGATTCGAAACAACGAGCTGCAGAAGCAGCAATGTTAGAGGTATTTGGTGCAAAAGAAGAATCGCCTGTCGAAAAGTATACGGAATTACACGAAGTTGAGGGTAGGAATATAACAACTAATATCACTGTCACGTCAAGTTCCGCAGTTGAGTCATTCAAAAACCACGTAGGAAATTTAAACGAAATTTGTTCTAAGAGACAAGAAATGGGTCCTACGTACACAGAATGTCAAAGTGAAACTGGCGAATTTGTTATTGAATGTAAACTGTTTAATAACACCATTACGCGGGGACAATCAAAAACTAAAAAAGACGCTAAACAAAAAGCAGCCGAAGCGATGGTTTGTAAAATTAGAGAATCGGGTTTCCAAAGTCACACATCTGCTGCATCATCAAATGAAAATGTCAACTTAAGCGAATCGTTAAGTTCTTCGACTGTGCCAATTGAAAATTATGTGGGAAAATTAAATGAAATGTGTATTACGGAAGGGGTCCAGTTACCCATATACATACAACGTGTGATTGAAAATGGGGAGTTCGCATGTGAGTGCAGATTACTTAAACGTGATGTAAGCAATGTAACCCATGGAAAATCAAGAAATAAACAAGGAGCAAAACAGAAAGCTGCCGAGGCGATGTTCCAACTATTAAGCGAAAGCTTGAGATTGGAATCCCAAAAACTAATGGAATCGGTTACTATAATTGACAATGTTACAAATACAATGTCGACTACAGATAATGCTAGAAGAATCCCAATGGAGGAATTGGTTAAACAAAACAATTTACTATCGGTAAAGCATATGAACGAAGAACGATTAAAAATGGAATTGCGAAATTTAAATGTTATTTATAAAATAAGTGCTCACACAGGAATTAAGAACGCACTGATGCTTAAAATAGAAGCAACGGAAAATTACAAAGCATTAACTTTTATAACAATTGGTGAAGATGCCGTCAAGGTTCATTTAGATTTGTTACGAAAAACTGTATTTGGAGTGATAATGTTAACAACCTGATTAATTTGATATATTATGTTAATTTGGGATTGCAATCTCCGACCGAAATTTTAAGCCCGGTATTTTGGGAAAATTAATAAATCTATATCTATAAAAATGCTTGTATGTGTGTATGTATGTTCCGCATAGACGCCTAAATCCCGTAACTGTGGGCGTTGAAACTTTCACGAGATCTGGCGACATTCAAGAGTAAACTTTTCGTCGTCTTTGATTTTAGTAATTCGTCACCATAAGACGGTCATCAGCAGTTAAACATTTCAGGTCACAGTCGTTGTCATAGTTACGATGCGATTTTGACACTAAAAGTTTAATTCAATGACATTGACATATAGTCAGTAGCGGCTCGACAAATAGGGGGCACAACTTTGACATAAGAATGTTAACCTTAAACAAGGTGGAACTCGCTTTAGCGGCAGTTCTTAGGCTTCTATACAGCTACCTTTCTGGTGTGGAAAGTTGTTATTATCTGGTTATTTTTGGTCGCCATATAATGTAACATCACATAATCAGATAATCTGCACTAATTATTTATTATTTTATTTTAACCACAGCAGTGGCTTGATGTGGATAGTGAAGTTAAGTTGTAAATAAAAGAGAAGGAAGAGGATGGATCCACCTCAAAAAATGGACCGGAAATTACGCGAATTTCGAAAGCGAAAGCAAATTGCCAATATGACGTCAGAACAAATTATTCAACATCGCGAAAGAAATCAAATTGCCAACATGACGTCAGAACAAATTGAACAAAATCGCAAACGAAAGCAAATTGCCAACATGACCCCTTCGCAAATATTACATCGTTCACGTAGTCATGCAATTCGCCGACAAAATCCACGAAGTAAAAACGCAGCTGTTCTTGAAGTAGGTAACGTTGTAGAACCAAATGTCGACGTTCATAACGGTAGTTTTACACTACCAGAAAAGTACACTACCAGAAAAGTAGTTGTATTTTATTTTACTTTGATGTGAAAAAATATTTTTTTAATGATGTGGTTAGTGAAGTTAAGTTGTAAATAAAAGAGAAAGGAGAGGATTGGTCCACCTCAAAAAAAGGACCAAACATTACAGAGAAGTAAAGTTTCGAATAGAATGGAAAAGTTTGATTGTTATTACTTATATAGTAAATGATAATTACCAACCGCAAAAAATTTAATTGGTGCAGATTATCTGATTATGTGATGTTACATTATATGGCGATCAAAACTAACCAGATAATAACAACTTTCCACACCAGAAAGGTAGCTGTATAGAAGCCTAAGAACTGCCGCTATTTTAAATCTGTGGTAATTCTGATAATCTGAATTTTTAATACCTACCAAGCTAAAAAATATTCTAGTATAGTATAAGTAAAATTTAGTGACAATAAGAGATTTCGATTATCATCAGATTAGTATCTTTATTATCGAATAAAAAATTATTTTTTCACATAAAAGCAAAAGAATAGCATTTTAAGTTCAAATATAAATCTCAGAATATTTCATTTCTTAAATCTGTGGTAATTCTAATAATATGAATCTTTAGTAGCAACCTAACAAATCTATTTATATTCGTTCATCCGTCGCTACCAGGCCCGATACATTGCACAGACAACCTCAAACCCACCACAAGGGATTATTTTAAGAACGTATATGTTATTAAATTTTGAAGTGATCAAATATAACACCATGCGCAACTCTTGAGGGGAAACAAAATCTTAAAAATAATAGGGTATCAACGTCTTAAGGTGTCAACGTCTTAACGGCTCAAAGGATCAACGGATCAAAGGATCAACGAATCAAAGGATCAACGTATCAACAGATCAGCGTATCAACAGATCCACATATCAACGGATCAACGTATCAACGTATCAACGGATCAACGTATCAACGTATTTAAATTTCCTATATAGGTAAAAAATTATGTAAATAAAATATAACTTATATTTCGTCTGCATTGAAAAAACTTAGTAAATTTCTTTCGAACATTTGTGTATTTATAAATTGCATTATCGAATCGAAGCAACGGATTAACAGATTAACGCAATACTATATAGACGAAGTATTTAAAATATAACAACGTATCAGTTGATCAACGTTATGATTGGCTCTGAAACATGCGGACGGACACGAAGCCAGACCATAAGGCTTCTTTCTATACCTTGTATAGAAGCCTAAAAGTAGCGCACTGGCTACCCGGTTCTTAGACCTCTATACACACAGAGTATTTCCAACACGATTTGAAACGCTCTGTATGATTTTGAATTATGCGGACGGACAGACGGACACGGAGCCAGATCATAAGGCTTCTTGTTATACTTTGTATAGAAGCCTAAAATTGAATCATTAGCAACTTAATAGAAAATAATTTTAAACGTGCAGACAGACAGGCGGACGGACGGACAAGTAACAAGACATGGAGTAAACACCTCGAAAGAATGGCAGAAGGGAGACTGCCACTAGCAGCAAAGCGATATAAACCACCGGGAAAAACAAGTGTGGGAAGAGCGAGAAAAGGATGTGTACCGGAACAAGCAATAACGGCTACACCGTGAAGTGAAGAAGAAGAAGGTTTGCCGTTGCCATCTGCATTCTATGCCGTTGACCATATTGCTTGATTCGTCCGCGTTTAGGAATGATTTCTCTATCCAAGGACAAGAAAGCGCCCGATACTTGCTTGTTCATCCATCAGAAGCTATCGGTAATACATTTAAGGAAGTTGCTTATACCGGCAACAACTCGGTTATTGCCATATCTGGCCCCTCACTTAGTTTCGCCTGCGGGTCAACGCAGTTCCCAGGGTGTGGCACGTGGAGCCATAAGTGAGAGTTGGGTATCCTGCGAGGACCAGTTACCATCAAGGACCATCTTCTGTTATCACGCTCGATGTGACCGTCCCGGTAAAAGGTACTACCTCTGCAGCATAACCCCTACACCCCTTACCTTTATCCCCCCGGATAAGGTAATAAATAGAAATAAGTTTGAATAGAAATATTTAGAATCAAAATATATATTTGATTAAAAGATAGATAGGGTAGGTCGAAAATCGATAATTTGGCATCTCCATCGCTGAAAACAAACGTGATAGCTCTTCCCACAGAGTCAAAACGACTTGCACGAGCAACACTATGTAAATAACAATCTGCATTGGATATAGCATATAGTAATTGATGACGGTGTTTATACAAACAACATCCATTCCACGTCCAAAGATGTCAATTGGCAAATTAGTTTAAGTTAATTCTGGCCCAAAGCGGCTCATGGTAAGAGGAAATCGAAGTGTAGACTCCAGTAGCTGACACTTCAAAGTTGGAAAATATCGCATCAATTTGCGTACCATTCCGCGTAGTGGGTATCGCTGGCGAGCGAATTTGGAGTCCTAGTTCTCGAAGTGTATGTTGTAGGCCATTACTTTCTTCCTTGCTGAAATCCTCATTGAAATCTCCAGTAATCAGAGTACGTGGTACTAAGTATAAGCGAGACATCTGCTTTTTTATTAAAGAGACCATTGTGTTGGAATTAAACCCTGGCGACTTGTAAACGACAATTATTCGGATGTTAGAGAAGACAATAGATGAAACACTGCAGGAACCTTGGGAGTCGTATTCTATTTCGGAATTGGTGTCTATAATACAATCATGAACAGACGGACAACAATACACACGTACACCAATCGGTCGACGGACATCGTTACTATCTACTGATGCAGCAAGAAGATGATCTCCTAGCGGAAAATTGTCACTTGAGAGCGTCCATGTCTCCGCCATAAGGATGATATCCGAACTCTTATAGACCTCATCCGATGCATAGAGACTATAATGAGCAGGAAGTGACTGGACATTGTGAAAGATGACTTGTATTTGTCTGTTGCTATCATCCCTAATTCGCAAATGTTCAAATGAAGGAATTAGCTTCATCTCCTGGTGTCGTTTGAATTCAATAGATATCGGATCATTCTCTTGCGGCATTTTTGTCTTTTTCATGATTCCAATAAGAAATAATCCTGATGCTTTTGTTGCTCGTGAACATGCAACATACAGAAGAGCACGCTTGATTCCAGGAGTAAAATGGACAACAACGAGCTCGTATGTGGATCCTTGGGATTTATGTATAGTTTGAGCTTCCGCTGCATTAAGTGGGAATTGCGTTCTTGTTACCTTTGTGGCCGAATTCGATCGTGGCTGGATGACGACCGTACATGGTGAGATGGGAGTCCATTCCGAATCAATTTGAAGTTGCCGACTGAGGTTAATATTGCGCAAACGAAGCTTCTGCCCACTTCGGGAATTTTCAAACTTGACCCAGAGACGAAGAGCCTTTTGTCTAGATGCATCCAGAGTACTAATACCAAAGTCAATTCTTTTCAGAATGCATCCCACACCGTTAACCAAACCGTCACTTGTGGCTACATTCACTGTCATGATGTAACGCCCACCTTCTTTGAGGAAGAGGTTTGTGTGAAGTCCCTGTGTCTTAGATAGAGGTGCAGATGCTATCCAGTTGAGGAGTGCAACTTTGGATGCCTCGCTCGTGTAAGCAGAAAGGGAATCCTTGGCGGTTGAGATGGCTTGATTTCCTGGCAAACAGGATAACGCAAAACTATTGTGGGCATCAACTGCTTCATTCGTGTAAAAAAGATGAATAGGCCGTCGGCTTACTATTTCTGCAGGCGTACTTGGAAACTCACGAGATTTGAACAGTTTCAAATCATCATCAGTCATCGTCCCGGACGCCATATTGTTTAAGGCAAGAGCAAAAGCTGCATCATGGCGTTGCCTCATAATTGTGGTCAGTTCATGAACAGTAAACATGTGCCATAAGGGTTTGTTGAAAAGCGACGAAATCGAATTCGACATTGTTCCAGCTAGAAGGGATGTTGCCATAACAGGTGGCAGCTGCCTGAAGTCGCCAACAGCTATGACCGATATACCACCGAAAGGTTTACATCCGTCACAGAGGTCTCTCAATCGTTTGTCGATCATTTCCAAAATATGTTGACCAACCATACTAATCTCGTCTATGATAAGAACCCGAAGTTCTAAATAGAGAGTGGCCATTGTATTAGAGACGCTGTCTGAGAGCTTGCTAGCTTCGTTTTGGTTCACGGGAAGTTGGAATGCGTTGTGAATTGTGAGTCCGAAGATATTAAATGCCGCTAATCCGGTAGGAGCTGTCAGAAGGACAGAAGGTTTATCGGGATTCGAATTAACTTTAGCATTGAACACTCTGATTAATGCTTGGTATAGAGTTCTAATTACATGAGACTTTCCTACACCGGCACCTCCCTTCAAGTAGGTGTAGATGGGGATATCGGGAGACCTTTTGAAATGATCAAGTACGTGAGTTACAAAATCCCGTTGTTGAGTATTCAGCGATGAGAATAATTCTTCAAACTCTTTATTGGGAATTCGATTAGGAAGCGTAAACTTTTCAGACATTGGGCGTATCACGTCACCACCAAAGTCAATGGCACCAGCAGCAACGGGGTCCATTAATTCGAATTCCTCCTGAATCTCTTCCGGTATGCTATCAGATTTGTCATCGTCAGATTGACGATCCTCACTCAATGCGCTATCCATAGCGACATCCAGAATATCTTCTTGAAAGGCATTAAATTCGCGACGATTGGCAGAAATTGCTTCTATATTATCAGTCGCTATCTTCTCGCAATCTTGATTTATAATTTCGGTTTCCTCATCCCTCCAAGGAAGATAGAGCATCACTTGTTCGCGAAAAAAGTTGTGACGATCTTTATTCTTGTTGTAGCGGACGTGGCGAATAATCTTTGGAAATGTTCGCTTCCAAACGTATCCTGGTTTGCCATTCTTTAGCGGAAAATATTTATGGATACTTTGTACGTCTTCAGTTTCTACAATATCATCGTTTTCTTGGGCCATCTGTGTACTTCCTCGTTTTAATGAAAAATCATACCAAGCTGAAAATTGTGCAAGATTAAGGTTAGATAATGCATCTGGTCGTGAACTATATCGTTGTAAAAGTCCGTCTACAAAGACATCTTCAGAGTCCGGACTGAGATTTTCTAACTGAATATTAGTTTTAATCATTCTGGTTCGTTGATCGGCTGGACCTGTTGGTATAAAAATGCATGCCTCTGTGCATCGGCTCATTGGAATCTGAAGCACATTGTAAGCAGCCTCTTGAGCAGAGAGTTCACTGTTCATGTGATGAGCCGCACCAAGAGCCTGAAGACGTTGAGCCAAAGACTTGTTTCCGCTTCTGACATCTTCAAGAACCTTACGCAAGAGGTCGCTAGTTCCACGATCACTCTTGTTAATGTAGTCAATGATGTAACAGCAACAAGCATAGGCGTCTAAAATAAACTGAATATCCATGTTAGACTTCTGGAGTCTCAGGATTTTCTCACTATATGGATTTATGTAAGTCTCACATGGCCGCCTCCGAATGAGGATTTTGGGTTTTTTCAAGGAGCTTTGAATAGCAGAAATGTAACGATTTGGTGTCATGGATAATTCCTGTAGAAACCCCGCAAATGTCATATCTGAAGGAAGTGGCAATTCATTCGTATCAAGATAGTCACGAATCTTTTTGTAATCGCGTTGGAAAATCTCAATTTCCTCCTGTTGCTCCTCGAATGGATGGAGAATAGTGGTTTCGTCCATTGGGAAAAATGGAATTCCAAACCGACATTTGACTCCTTTGTGGCTTTTCTTTCTGCATGTATGGGTGTGTCGATGAGTTTGAAGACCCAAAAGCTGGTGAATGGGATCATATTCAGGCCAGTCCGTGGAACAAGTTATAATTTCGTCAACAAACCGGCAAACATCTTGAGTAGAAGATGAGTTGGAAGCATCAAAGTTTGGTGCGCCATCAATCCACAAGATCATATGGACGTGTGGACTTCCTCGATGTTGGAACTCAATGCGATGATAGGAATGCTTAATGGATCGGTTTCCAAATGGGCCTTGAGAGTTTTTCCAGGTCTTGAAAAGAGCAGAAGTGCGATGTTCAAAATATCGAGCGCAAGTCACGGGATCGCGCTGAATAAGTAATTGTTTGTCATTCTTTGACATATTTTGTGCTTCTTCTTCAGAAATTGTAATTTTGTCAAGAATATGCTTGAGAATCACAATCAACTCGTTCCATTTTAGCTCAGCGGCACTAATAGTGATGAAGAGATGAGGCAAATTGAACTGACTGACCATCCTTCGGACTTTAAGGCCTTCTTGATGCCAGTGATGACATGAGTTTCGTACTCCTTGTAAAACCTTAAAAGCATTATCATCATTAACTAACCCATCCACAAAATTAGAATGACTAACTTGTTCCGCAGTGACTCGGATTAACTCTCCATTGCGTCTTCGTTTACGAAGGCACACCTTGCGATTGTCAGAAATTCTCTGAATTTCGAGCGATTTGGCCAAAAACAGTAAGAACTCGACATTTTCAACGGCACGGCGATCACTGTTACGCGCCATTGATTTGACAAATTCGGAGCGGCTTAGTAATTTACCATTACTATCGGATGGCTTCATTCGGTGCCCAGCAAATATTTGAGGAAACGTAAGAAAATACGAGTCAGGATCATATAGAATAGAGATTGGTTGGTTTCCTTCCGCTGGAGCCATCCGGATTCCCTCATCACTAGTAATTAAAGTCTCTCCTCTGCCAGGATTTACGTCATCGACTTCCTCTTCCTCTTGAACATCCATCGCAATTTCTTCTGGGTTTTCGTGTAATGCCACATCAATTTGATGCTGACATATCTCGGTCCAATTGCTTGAAAGAGTGATTCCGTATTCACGGTAAAGCGGAGATCGGGTAAGAATTTTAGCGGCATCCATCACGCAAGCCGGACGAATGTTACCAGCTGTATAATTTCTCGGAACTTCAATTTGACGGGCGAGTCGGATGTGTAAAACATCGTCCTGATTCGGGAGTCTCGGAAGGGATTGAATGGTATTGTCTATGGAGACTGGGACGTTAATAATTCGTCCTTTTGTTCTCATCTGTCCATGCATTCCATATATATAGCCCAAATGGACTGAAACACATGTCGAGCTGAGACCAAACGGGCTTCCAAACGTGTCAGATTCTTTACACTTTGTGGAACATAGGGAAACTGCAGATCGTTGGAGAGACAGAGACGTGGAATCCGGTTTTGTTGGATAGTTCTGTGACAAGTTGAACAAAATTCAGCGAGGTCTGAAGTGGGTGGAACTATAATTACTGAGTCGATGAAGGATTGCTGCTTTCCAGCTAAAAGGAGTTCGGTCATGCTGTGAGTTTTAATGGAGTAGTGAAAAAAGAGTCCCCCACATGAATGACATACGTGAGTGCAGCCTTTGCGAATTTCAGCTTCAAATCGATTTATTTCATCTTGCCATGAGCCTTGCTCGCGAATTCTACGGAGATTATGTTCGTGGATGCGCACGTCTTCATCAAGACGAGCTTGACGATGGCTTTCGGTGTTGTGAACTTGTTCCTGTAAACGAAACAAAGGATCTTGACGAGCTTGACGATGGCTTTCTGTGTTTTGAACTTGTTCCTGTAAACGAAACAAAGGATCTTGACGAGCTTGACGATGGCTTTCTGTGTTGTGAACTTGTTCCTGTAAACGAAACAAAGGATCTTGACGAGCTTGACGATGGCTTTCTGTGTTGTGAACTTGTTCCTGTAAACGAAACCAAGGATCTTGTCGAGCTTGACGATGGCCTTCGGTGTTGTGAACTTGTTCCTGCAAACGAAACGAAGGATCTTGACGGGCTTGACGATGGCTTTCGGTGTCGCGAACTTGTTCCTGCAAACGAAACGAAGGATCTTGACGGGCTTGACGATGGCTTTCGGAGTCGCGAACTTGTTCCTGTAAACGAAACGAAGGATCTTGTCTAATGGTATGTTTCCTGATAGCGTCCTTCTGGCGTCGACGGGCAGCTGCTGCTTTTCGCTCTTCATGTGTCAACTGCTTTCTAGGCATTATGAAATTGTGTTGTTTTACCTACTTTATAATAAAAACAAAATAGCTGTAGCGAAATTATATCGATGAGCACACTTTTGTCCAAGTGGTCTATGCGGTATGACAGCTGAGCGTATAATGACGATTTCCTCGCAAATCTTGAGGACTATGACGATTTTTACGGTTGGTAAATGTTTAGGTGCATTATGTGTAAGGGCGCGAAAATTGGTTATATAAGTTACTACCTGTTATAAACCTTATACGTTGATACTTTGATCCGTTGTTATGTTGATCCGTTTTTTTTTTGGTGTGTTATTTACTTTAAATTATATAAATAATAAGCTTGAAGATTTAATAATTATACCGTTTGTATTATCGACGTTCACTTATATAACTTTTAATCCGTTGATCCGCTGATACGTTGATCCGCTGATACGTTGATCCGCTGATACGTTGATCCGCTAATCCGATGATACGTTGATAAGATTCTATACTTTTGTAACAGAATTCTGTTACCCTGGTCTCAATGTGAGAACTTTATTTTTAATTTTAGGGTTTATGAATTTTTAATAAATAATCATGTTACAAATTTCTAATTATGTATGATTTTTCGATCAGCTTTGCATAGCAAAGCTAATTTTATTTTTATTATTATGGTTTACTATTATTTGCTACTATTATTATTCTAATTTAGTAACACTTTCAAATAACTCGTTATAAACCATTGAGTATTACTTATCTTTCTTACCTACCTAATCAATGGTATTCTAATAAAATGTCGGTAGAGTAGATCGCTAACCGCTAACCTTCAAGGTTGCATCGAACGCATCGATTAGAAAATCACTCTCTTGCAAACCAATTTTAGTAACGCAAACACGCAAAATTTCAGCTCCATAAAATTATTAATTTTAAATATTATTCGATTAAGTTTTATCGACATAATTATCCGGTTTACGACTAGTAAAGTCTCGCCGAGTGAAGTGTTAATTTTTAGATTCGCTAAGATCAATATATGATCCCGAAAACCGATTTTTATTCCGACAATCGAGTTATTTGTCCAAACACATGTGCAAAATTGAGCGACTCCATTCTTCCAAATCCGGAAAATATCGCAAAACATTGCAGCCAATCTATCGAGGTGAACTATTCTTTTATAATATTGATCCTAATATCATTGGACAAATCTGGAGAAGTGTGAAACTTCCAATAAGAAGAAAACTCGAAAACCCACCAACACATCTGTTCGTTTCATTTCAAGCACGAACAAATCTCCACCATTTTGGGTCAGCGAGCATCGCCGCTTTGCTAAACATCTGCCAACCTTTCTTAAGTTTCATGTGTGTAAAGACAATCGATATTTCAAATACCACAGGAGGAACAAAACACAAAATTGGTGACAAAATCGAATTTAATTGCTTATTTAAATAATTCAAATATTCAATTTAATTGCTACGCTTTTTTATGTTATTACAATATCGTATATTGTGTTTTAACTATATTTTAGATCAAGCTTTGCCATCCAAAATCCTGACGATTTTGACCAGGAGTGATAAAAGAAAACCATCAGATCTGATCGTATATTATCCAATTATAATTTCAGGAGAAATCGTAAGTAGTTATAAACACTATTTATTATATGATTATTGTTTAACAAAAAATACCAAGCTTGTAGCTAACATTTTATCACCTGCTTGCATTATTCTACCCTCAGTAGACGTAGTTAGTACTCCCTGCTTTTTTGGTAGTTTTAGTGCGATTTTTTGTCGCAAGCATTTGATAAGGCAATTAAGTTCGTAGACACGACAAACCAAGTGCGAAGGTTCTCTCCGTTCGACATTTCAACTATAACCAAGCGACATCTATTGATCCGCTCTGCGTATTTAAGTATATGTATTTGTGTTCAACTTTATTTGTAAATCATTATCAATTTTTATTTTTTAATACAAACATTCACTACTCATATTATCTGTGTAAACAAGAATTCTCATATGTTAGTTACGATTAATTCCAAATTAATTTATATTAAAAGTGTGTGTTCAAAACGAGTCAGTCTTTTTATTTTCTACTTTGATTTATTTTTTGTATCGATAAGGATAACTAAGATCATCTGAACGTTCTTAATTCGATGCTGGCGCCCTACCGGAGAATATTACTACGCAAAGAAGAACCCAATAAAGAATCCACGAAAGCGACCTCGTCGCTACCCAGCTCTCGAGTACTTAGTACCAAACGTACAAAGCTAAGCCGCTTCGTTAATCACATCGACGAGCATAAAAGAGGCAGTTGTGACTGGAAGCACCGTTTCATCAGTAGTGCACTTCCAAGTCACACTTTGATTATATCGCTTCTACACACACTGAGAAAAAAATTATGTAGGAATTTGTCATGCAACAATTTGAAATAATTATTACATTAATTGTTGTCAAATTTACTTCACTTCTTGTAAAATTGACATCAAATTGATGCGAGACGAATTTGCACTTCAATTTGAAGTAAAAAAATACTTCAAATCAAAACAATTTTTTCTCTGTGAAGAGAAATTATTTCAAATTGTTGCAAGACAAATTCCTACTTAATTTTTTTTTCTCGGTGTATACTTTGTATAGAGCCCTAAATTAACGGATAATCTGTTTTTTTAAGTTGGTGATCATTGCCAACTAAAATACTATAGAATAATAATGCAAATTGGAATTAAATTCTTTTTGCGAATATTTTTGACATCGATACGATCAACTTCCTAAACTTGGTGAATTATGTCTAACCCCAGCTTCTTCTCCACTGTCCCAAGACATACTCTAAGTAAATATTGAATATTTGTGGAGGTCGCCATATAATGTAATATCACATAATCAGATAATCTGCACCAATTAAATTTTTTGCGGTTGGTAATTATCATTTACTATATAAGTAATAATAATCAAACTTTTAAATTCCATTCGAAACTTTACTTCTCTGTAATGGACGGTCCATTTTTTGAGGTGGACCAATCCTCTCCTTTCTCTTTTATTTACAACTTAACTTCACTAATCACATCAAGCCACTGCTATGGTTAAAATAAATAAAAAATTATTTTTTCACATAAAAACAAAAAATAGCATTTTAAGTTCCAAGTTCCAAAAAAAATTTTTACAGAACGTGGCTAGAAAGTCGATTTTAAATTTAAAACAAATTTTAGGCTTCTATACAAAGTATAACAAGAAGCCTTATGATCTAGCTCCGTGTCCGTCTGTCTGTCCGTCCGTCTGTCCGTCTGTCTGTCCGCATAATTCAAAATCATACAGAGCGTTTCAAATCGTGTTGGAAATACTCTGTGTGTATAGAGGTCTAAGAACTGGGTAGCCAGTGCGCTACTTTTAGGCTTCTATACAAAGTACGATATAACAAGAAGCCTTATTTAGGCTTCTATGCAAGGTATAGAAAGAAGCCTTATGGTCTGGCTTCGTGTCGGTGCGCATGTTTCAGAGCCAATCATAACGTTGATCAACTGAAACGTTGTTATATTGTAAATACTTCGTCTATATAGTATTGCGTTAATCTGTTAATCCGTTGTTTCGATTCGCTAATGCAATTTACAAATACGCAAATGTTCGAAAGAAATTTACTAAGTTAAAGATATTTTCAAAGAGGTCTCCCTATATAAACTACTTGTTAGGCTTCTATACAAAGTATAGCAAGAACCGTAAAATTCAAATCTAATCAGAACCCTCGAAATTGTGATTGTAAACACATCGTTATATATAATTAAATAAAATTTGTTTTAAATTTAAAATCGACTTTCTAGCCACACGTTCTGTACAAAATATTACTTATACCTATATAGAATATTTGTTAGGTTGCTACTAAAGATTCAGATTATGAGAATTACCACAGATTTAAGAAATGAAATGTTCTGGGATTTATATTGGAACTTAAAATGCTATTTTTAGGCTTCTATACAAAGTATAACAAGAAGCCTTATGATCTAGCTCCGTGTCCGTCTGTCCGTCCGTCCGTCTGTCTGTCCGCATAATTCAAAATCATACAGAGCGTTTCAAATCGTGTTGGAAATACTCTGTGTGTATAGAGGTCTAAGAACTGGGTAGCCGGTGCGCTACTTTTAGGCTTCTATACAAAGTACGATATAACAAGAAGCCTTATTTAGGCTTCTATACAAGGTATAGAAAGAAGCCTTATGGTCTGGCTTCGTGTCCGTCCGCATGTTTCAGAGCCAATCATAACGTTGATCAACTGATACGTTGTTATATTGTAAATACTTCGTCTATATAGTATTGCGTTAATCTGTTAATCCGCTGTTTCGATTCGCTAATGCAATTTACAAATACGCAAATGTTCGAAAGAAATTTACTAAGTTAAAGATATTTTCAAAGAGGTCTCCCTATATAAACTACTTGTTAGGCTTCTATACAAAGTATAGCAAGAACCCTTATGATCTGGCTCCGCGTCTGTCTGTCCGCATAATTCAAATCTAATCAGAACCTTCGAAATTGTGATTGTGACCGTAAAAATTTAATTAGTGCAGATTATCTGATATTACATTATAATAATATGGCGACCAAAAATAACAACTTTTTTTTCAATGCAGACCAAATATAAGTTATATTTTATTTACATAATTTTTCACCTATATAGGAAATTTAAATACGTTGATACGTTGATACGATGATACGTTGATACGTTGATACGATGATACGTTGATACGTTGATACGTTGATACGTTGATACGATGATACGTTGATACGTTGATACGTTGATACGTTGATACGTTGATACGTTGATACGTTGATACGTTGATACGTTGATACGTTGATACGTTGATACGTTGATACGTTGATACGTTGATACGTTGATACGTTGATCCGTTGATACGTTGATTCGGTTTTATTGTAACCACAGCAGTGGCTTGATGTGATTGTTGAAGTTAAGTTGTAAATAAAAGAGAAAGATTAGGATTGATCGACCTTAAAAAATGGATCGTACATTACAGAGAAGTAAAGTTCCGGATGGAATGGAAAAGTTTGCTTATTATTGATTATATAGTAAATGATAAATACCAACCGCAAAAATATATTTAGTGCAGATTATCTATTTTCAATGCACACCAAATATAAGTTATATTTTATTTTCATAATTTTTCAGCTATATAGGAAATTTAAATACGTTGATACGTTGATCTGTTGATAAGTTGATCTGTTGATAAGTTGATCTGTTGATACTGCTGTGTACTTTTTATCATAAATTGTACACCTCGGGTTTTGTCTTGGGCGCCACTTTCAAATGAAAGAAAATTTTATAAATTAGTAAATAATTAAGTTTCCGAGGGTCCAACTTTACAAAAAAAATTCACCACCTCGTCCCATTCGTACTAGCTCAGTCACGAGTCTCCTCAGAGTATGGTAGGTTCAGACTCAATTAGGGGATGAAACTTCTTTGGTTGAAACAAACTCGTTGTAAATGCTTAAAATTGCTGATAGAATAATAAATGAAATATTCTGTTTTGATCGAAGAGATAAACGTGATTCACCTTTGTTATGATTGATTTCAAAAATTAGAATGCCTCACTTTTAGGCTTCTATACAAAGGATACCAAGCAGCCTTATGTTCTGGCTCGGTGTCTGTCCGTCTGTCTGTCTGTCTGTCCGTCCGTCCGCATAATTCAAAATCATACAGAGCGTTTCAAATCGTGTTGGAAATACTCTGTGTGTATAGAGGTCTAAGAACTGGGTAGCCAGTGCGCTACTTTTAGGCTTCTATACAAGGTATATTTATGATTAGGGCCAATTTATTTGTCAAATCGTCTTGACGTTTCTTCGGCGAATCGCCCATGAAAGCTGCGGGTCTCGCGGAAGGAGGAACAACCGGTAAAACCGTCACGATCATCCACTCGGGTCGTGAGTATTTCGGATCCATTCCCAGGGCGCTGCAATCTGCGTCGCTAATTTGTCTAAAGATATGCAGCACTTCTTCCGCCAACAAATACTTTTTTCTTGTGGAACCTTTCCGTCGGATTCCTTCCAATCGGCCGTCAAATCGAGACCCGATTTTCTAATTACAGGTTGATGATTTCCACATCCACCATCCGCGTGACATATTGTTTGTTCTTTGCACAAACCGTACACTAGTTCTAGGTGTTTCTTGGAATCGTCTGCAGTTATCTTCTGGGCGTGTTCGAAGTGGTTTTGTTTTTTTGGGTTCACCAACAATTTACTGCAATTAAAGCAGACGCAGCGTAAAACTTTCATGACATCTTTAATCATGCCAACGTGAAAGATCGGTTTGGCCAATTCGATGTGACCAAAGTGACCGGGGCAAGTGTCCCGGTCGCCTTCGCATGTTTGACATGGTAAAGTGCTGTCAAACGCTCCCATCCTCGGATCCATCAGGCCGCCCACTTTTGGAAGACTTCCTTCCATAATTTCTACATGATTTATACCTTCTGGGACGACAGACATGCTACGAATATCTTCCAGACTAAAAATACCAAATTGCACATTCTTTACAGTTTTGAAAGCAGATTTGTTTTCGATTAATGCCATTGTTAATAATTTACTTTTACTTAACGCGCGAAAAATTAGCCAAACTGTTACATCTACTATACTCATAGGGCGATGTCCTATATAAGCAAATTGATCTGATGATACGTTGATCCGTTGATACGATGATACGATGATACGATGGTTCGTTGATACGATGATCCGTTGATACGATGATCCGTTGATATGATGATCCGTTGATACGATGATCCGTTGATACGATGATACGATGATCCGTTGATACGATGATCTGTTGATACGATGATCCGTTGATACGATTATACCATGATACGATTGTCCGTTGATCCAATTATTCTTTGATACGTGGCTTACTGGTCTAACTGCCGCAGGGATTAACGGCCAGAATAAAGTGAAGATAAGCTATTGTTCCAAGGATATGATTTACTAGGATATTGGATATCAGGGGACGTGTTAAAGAAAGACTACGTTTTGAATCGACTAGTTGCGACCCTCTATCGGGGTCATTTTCAAGACTGTAATAAAGAAAAATGTACATAAACAAGCGAAAAAATACAAATCGAATGTAAAATATGTCACCTCTCAAAACAGATGTAAAATGTTTTCTTGTGTAACACATTGTAGTAAACATACAATGAATATGGTCAGAATAAAGTTATAAAGTAATAAACATGGCCAGAATAAAGTTTTACTGAGCCCGGAGTGTAACCAGGCATTCAGCATTAGCAGCAACGCACTTAACCGCTATAGCTGACGATCGATATGAAAAATCTAAGCCCTCGTGAATAACTTGATCCAGTACGCCCCTGACTTATTGTATGACAGCTGTTTTCAGATAACAAAAATTAAACAAGGTGGAACTCGCTTTAGCGGCAGTTCTTAGGCTTCTATTCGCAATTTACATTAAGCAAACGCCACCATGCGGGAGAATTTTAGATTAGTAAGTGACGTATTAAATGAAAATAAAAATTCGTTCTTCAGGCTCAAGACATAACAAAATCAACTAATTAACAAAACATATATTATAATAAATTTAATACCATACTGAAATGTTGAAAATTTTCACTAGAATATGATTTTGAATTTCGAAATATACGTCTAAACACGGCCATATTGTTGTTGCTGGTGGCGCTACCAACGGTAATGTAAATTGCCGATACAGCTACCTTTCTGGTGTGGAAAGTTGTTATTATCTGGTTATTTTTGGTCGCCATATAATGTAAAATCACAATCAGATAATCTGCACTAATTATTTATTATTTTATTTTAACCACAGCAGTGGCTTGATGTGGATAGTGAAGTTAAGTTGTAAATAAAAGAGAAGGAAGAGGAAGGATCCACCTCAAAAAATGGACCGGAAATTATAGATAAGTAAAGTTACGAATGGAATGGAAAAGTTTGATTATTATTACTTATGTACAGCGATGCCAACCGTACTATAATTTATTATAGTAGGCATTCTATAAGTAATTTGTACCTTCTGTTGTACAGCACAGAAGGTAAAATTATAGTATGCGTACTACAATTATAGTACGGGTTGGCATCGCTGCTTATGTAGTAATTGATAAATACCAACCGCAAAAATTTAATTAGTGCAGATTATCAGATTATGTGATGTTACATTATATGGCGACCAAAAATAACCAGATAATAACAACTTTTTTATTAGGCTTCTATACAAAGTATAGCAAAAAGCCTTATGATCTGGCTCCGTGTCCGTCTGTCTGTCCGCATAATTCAAAATCATACAGAGCGTTTCAAATCGTGTTGGAAATACTTTGTGTGTATAGAGGTCTAAGAACTGATTTTTTATTTTACTTTGATGTGAAAAAATAATTTTTTATTGATGTGGTTACTGAAGTTAAGTTGTAAATAAAAGAGAAAGGAGAGGATTGGTCCACCTCAAAAAAAGGACCATACATTACAGAGAAGTAAAGTTTCGAATAGAATGGAAAAGTTTGATTGTTATTACTTATATAGTAAATGATAATTACCAACCGCAAAAAATTTAATTGGTGCAGATTATCTGATTATGTGATGGTACATTATATGGCGATCAAAAATAACCAGATAACAACAACTTTTCACACCAGAAAAGTAGTTGTATGTATAGAAGCCTAGGAACCGCTGCTGAAGCAAGTTCCAACTTGTTTATATATATAGATAGAGGGTACAGGTACTTTGTCGGCAACAACTCACCAAAAAATCAGCCAAATTCGTTGTGCCGTTCTCACGTGATGATGATGCATACATATTTGGCAATTCATTTTTAATATGGCGGCGCCACCTGTTGACGACATTAAACGCACTTTCAGTTTTTTCCCGAATTTTTCAACTTCCCGGGAAACTTTTCCAATTTTTTTTTCACACAAACCTTGTCTAAGAAATAGGCAGCAACTCACCAAAAAATCAGCCAAATTCGTCGAGCCGTTCTCACGTGATGATGATGCATACATATTTGGCAATTCATTTTTATATATTGCCATGAAATGCTACCTTTTTCTATGACACTTATTTTTTTGTCCCGACCAGCAAATGAGAACTTCTCAGGGTCAAAGGTGGATTCTCTGCTAGATAAATGCTCAATTGAATTGAACTTGATAAACCAGTTCAAATAAAAATATCGGACAAAAATACTTGCTATTCTTTGCACCTTATTTTCTTATGCTTCCTGCTGTATTTTAAAATCAAACGAAATGTAACTATTGTACACCAGGAATGTAATTTATTAATAAAACAAAATATTAAAAAGGAACAAAAGTGAAATTTTCATTAAATTAAATCAAATTTACAAGAAAAATAACTAATCCTAAAAAGTTTACGAAAATAATCAAATTTCAAATTCACGCGCGAACTCAATGTTTAACAAAAATAAACGAACGCTTACCGAACTGTTTTTGTAGTCTCGAAGCAAAACGTGTGACAGGTGACCAGTGATACGTTGAAATAAAATCAGCTACCAGGATACGAATCTTCCCAGGAGTGTTATCGATCGATCGAATATTGCCGCTGAATCGGTGAACGTTCAGGTAAGTTGAATTGAAATAAATCTTTTTATTCTTGATCTTTCCAGAAAACATAACCATCCATCATTCCCAAATATCTAATTTTCAGTGGTTCCAATTTTAACGATTTCAACAATTTTCTTCCTTGATTTTCTCTACCAAAATTCATTAACTTGAATAATTTCCAAATTCTTCATTTAATTGTATGTCGTACCCAAATTCCAATTTTCATCAAAATTACGTTTTTCCAATTTTCAAATACGTATCCACGTCCCAACTTGGACGAAAACCTCACTCTTTGGTGGACGGAATCAAAAACTATTCAAATACGTCCTTCTATTCTCGTGGACGGAACTCAACTCTAAAAATACGTCGTCCCCATTTCATGGACGAAGGCCAACTCACTCCTCTTCTTTACTGGTCACCCAAAAACTCTTTATCATTCGCGCACTCGCTTTAAATTCACCAATGCTTTAAACAATCCCCTACACTTTTAACAAATAAACTTCAATTTGATTTAATGTTAAAATTTAAATCATGAACTTACTATACCAAAATAATCAATTCATCCTTTGTCCCTTATACAATTTCTAATCACCCTTCCCTTCGCACAAGTAGTCACATTCTTTTTATTATTTTTCAGTAAATGAAGCAAAGCAGTCCATCAAAGAAACATCTAGAAATTTCAGGTGCAAGTTCTTATTCATAACTTATGGCATAAGGGTACGTTTATGTTGGAGCTGCGATAAACGATAAGAGCGACGATACTAGCGAAGCAAAGAAAATGATGTCATTATTTTATATGCAGGTGTTTATATTGGAGCGATGCGTTGAAACACGCTTGGCAGCCGAGCAACGATAAGAGCGGCGCAAATTGTACTGCCTATTTTCTTTGCTTTTGTCAGGTGTCATTAGACGCTTTTCGGATAAAATTGGTCTACTATATGACAATTTCTCCATCTTTTTTCAATCCCATCAGAGATGTGCGAAAGTATGTAATCAAAGGTATCTATTCTCATTCTCATATATTCCATAAATTTTGCAGGGTGTTGCCTTAATTGTTTGCAAAGATGATGATATTCTACAAACATGTACCTTTGGGTATTTATAGGGTGCGCAGAGCATTTGCGCTTTTTATTAGCACTTTCAACAATATAATACTTTACGGCGGCATTTGAAGTTAAAAGTATTTCTTCTTCAGAATCACTCATTTTTAAACAAAATATTTTTAATTAATTGGTTTGATTTAGATAATAAATTAAACATCACCTACAAAGCAGAGATCGTCGCTATTGTCGAAGCTCCACTATATAGGTAAACTGCATATCATAGAAATGAATTTTGGGCTGCTCTTGTCGCTGCTCTCATCATTTATCGCAGCTCCAACATAAACGCCTATTGTCGAAGCTCCACTATAAACTGCATATCATAGAAATGAATTTTGCGCTGCTCTTGTCGCTGCTCTTATCGCTGCTCTCATCGCTGCTCTCATCGCTGCTCTTATCGTTTATCGCAGCTCCAACATAAACGTACCCTAAGAAGTGATAATCGCGACCTGAGCATTTATCCAAAAGATACCCAACCATGCTAGAGCTACTCTTATGGGAAAGAAATCATGACAATATATAGATTAAAGCGTTTAAATAAATTTTTAAAATGTCAACCGTTGTTGAGAAATGTCATACACGTTACTCGTGTATGACGGCCATTTTAAAAATTTTATTTGTTTCTCATTTGTAAACGTCAGTTTCCAAAAACACAATATTAATCAAGAAAGTTTATTTTATCAAGTCACTAACTTGTAAAACTGACAGTTAACTTGCAAAATTTTTACAAGTTAGTAGTATTATTTACATTAGGAAATTTTGTTTTATCGTCATATATGTTGAAAATCATGGTACAATTGTTATTTCCAGTAACACAGATTTTTGATGATGAAAGAGTTGATACTGATGATGATGAACCATCTGTTGACTCAGAAACTGCTGAACTCGAGGACTGCAGAACATTTGTACTCTCCTTACTACCAAATAATTTGCTAGACATTTCGATTTTTTTGTTGACCGAATCATCGACATAACTCATCGCAATTTCGGTGCTCTTCCACCCTCCTGCACGCTTTAGTGCTAAAATATCTCCACCCGAATCCGCAACCATAGTGGCTCCAGTTCTGCGAAAAGAGTGGCCGGTGTATAACTCTGGGTTTTTTAAACCTAAATATTTCGCTATTTGCTTTGGGACACCACCAATAGTGTGCTGGCCAGCATTATGGGAAATGCACTTTCCATGTCGGTATGTCAAAAAAAATCTTAGGCTTTCTGTTCCAGGAGGCCGAAGATTTACATATTTTCTGTATAACATGCAGGGCTTGAAGCTGTAGCCATCATCGGTTATGGTGAATCTTCTTGTTGTTAAATTTTTTGTTTGCCGCAATGTCACAATAACGTATTTTCCCATATCTTCTACATCATTCATGTTTAAGGAGAGAATTTCGTCACATCGACAACATCCAAAAATCCCAAATATTGTTACAATTTTCGCCAGCAACCACTGGTCATCAGGAGCATGTAAAAGAAATTGTTCAACCTCTTCTTTACTTAATACCTTGGCCTTTTTTGGCGCATAACGCTCATTTTTTCGTTTCAGAAACGCTATTACCTTTTGAAATCTGCAAATGACAACTAAACGTCATATTTTTCAATAAATTTTTTAAGGAAAACAAACCTGCGAACAGGGGCATTTTCTTTCATTTCCAAGCAGCTTTTCAGCATAGACCATTTTGCCCATAAAGTATTAGGGCTGAATCTAGCTGATAGTTGATTCAAGTATACCAACAAAACATCTTCAGTTACCCCAATCACACTATTTTTGTTTTGCCACTTTTTGAAGTCGTCGTATTCTCGCTCGTACCTTGAAGCTGATTTTGCAGGTAATAAACTTGAAGCTACACTGCTGGCTGCCTCAATAATTTCTTTTGGTACATTCATTTTCGCTTTCGCCAAAACAAATGTAAAGAAAAATAAACAGACATGTTCATGGCAACGCTTCCATAGCTTACGACATTTGCGACAAATTATTGAGATTTTTTTGGAATTTATCTAACCTTTTTACAAATGAGAAACAAATAAAATATAAAACAATGCACGCAAGGTAACGGGTTTTACTGGCTCAAGGAGGTAACTGACTCGCCTGCGGCTCGTCAGTTATATCCTCCATTCGCCAGTAAAAACCCTCTTACCTTGCTAGTAATGTTATATACTATAACAGCACCACCTATTGTTAATTTTAATCGCGAATAATTAATTGAGTTTTATTCTATCATTTTTTTTATATTTTGTTTTAATAAATGTACATTTATTTCTTGTTAGATATGTATTTTATTGTATAATAAGTTTTGTATGTATGCAAAAATACGTTTTAAAGTGAAAATATTGAAATAAAGCTATAAAACTTATAAGTTTTCGTCATTTAATTGCATAGTGTAATACCAGCATTATAGCACTAAAGTCCGCGCCATCTATTATAGTAGTTTTGCGCGATTCGGTTAAGCGATATTTATATTGTGTGTATGTTAACCTCCAAATTGTAAAATTTACAATAAAAAAATGACGAAAGAGCAGGAATTCTACAAAAAACTTAGAAGAGAACGTGAAACGTGTGCATTAAATAGTGTTTGTTTAACCAGATTAAAATATGAAACAAATATAAGCAAAGTGAAAGAACTAAAAGTGAAACCAAACAAGGAAGGAAACGATTATAAGTTTTTAAAAAGATACGATGTGCTACAAGTCGATGGAATCACTAAGCTAATCTCACCTGATGCTGATTTGGAAAGGTTAAAATTTTTTGTACACGATGATGAGTTATTTGAAATTCTCCGTGATTCTCACATTTCAACTGGACATGGGGGTAGGGACCGTATGCTGAAAAATTTGCAAGAAAAATATCGAAATGTCACATACAAAGACGTTATGTTGTTTCTGAGTTTGTGTGAGCCCTGTTTGCAAAAACAAAAGAGTAAGAAGAAGGGTTTAGTTGTAAAGCCAATGTTGTTCAAGGATTTAAATTCTAGATGCCAAGTTGACCTTATTGATTTTCAATCACAACCTGATAACAATTACAAATTTATAATGGTCTATCAAGACCACCTCACAAAATTTGTGATTTTAAAGGCATTGAAATCCAAAACCGCCGAAGAGGTTTGCCACAATATTATCAACATTTTTACCCTACTAGGAGCTCCTTCGGTTCTACGAAGCGATAATGGCCAGGAGTTTGCTAATAGAATAATTAACGATTTAAAAAATATATGGCCTAATTTTAAAATAGTTTACGGAAAACCAAGGCTCAGCGAAAGTCAAGCCAACCGAGATATTAAGAATATGTTGACTACCTGGATGAAAGACAACAACACTTCGTGCTGGAGTCAAGGCTTACGATACATTCAGCTAATGAAGAATAGTGCCTTACATAGTGGAATAAAGCAATCTCCTTATGAAGCCATGTTTGGCTGTCCACCAAAGCTCGGGTTGGCTTCATCTAATATACCACACGAGGCTTTAGAGAATGTACAATCTGAGGAGGATCTCGAATATATCATCGGACAATTTGATGTGAAAAAAGAAGTAAAAGAAGAACAACCAAACATAATATAGACCTGTAAATTTAAATATTTTTTAGTTTTATAGATATTCATACAAAAATAAAAATGTTGTATGCAAACGAGATTAACAATTTATTGTCATTCCTGACCTCTTGTAGGAAAATTATACATTCGCTAGGTGTTGTAGACTCTCACTATAGTAAGAGTTAATTTTTTTTGTGAATCAAAAGTAAATTATCTACTTTTCCTAAGTAGTCCAGTGAATGTCTGCAGTCCCTAGTAATTCTTTACTTTCACTGCATTATCGACTCTCACGGTAACCATATATAATTCATTATAGATTTGATTTAATTAAAATTAAACGTCAAAATATTATCTTTTGTAAAACTTTTCCGAATTTTAGATTCAAAATTGCATTTTCTTCTAAAAAATTCGACTTGATCGAAAAGAATCGGAAAGCTAAAACTAAATCTTAAAATAATTCCATTCATAAATAAGGGAAGCAGACACGAAAGAAGATAAATCTATAGGCCCCCTTTTAAACGAAAATGGGGCAAACATTCGTCCGGTTTCTCGTCCTCTACCTTTCCTGCAAGTTTTACATCGACCGGAAAAAAACAACCGAAAGAGTAGGGAAAAACGAAAGAACGCTCGGGGTAACTACACGAAACCCCCGGAAAAACATTTAACCAATTTATATTTATATACAGGGTGTCCCCGTGACCGTGGAGAACCTTTGAGGTGGTGATAAAGGACACTTTTCTAAGACAAATTTTCAAATAAAATTTTTGCTTAAGTCCAAACCCTTGGGGGTTACCTCCCTTTAAAGCAATTTTTTGAATTTCTGATTTCAAACGGCCATAGCTCCGATATTATTGATTTTTTAAGGTTAATGGATTAGAACTTTTTTAACGATCATTCGCTTGTCTACAAATTAGGTTATAACCCCTTATCGTCTAGAATCAACGGATTTCGAGTTATAAATTAAATTAAGGGTAAAAATGTTTAAAAAATTCAGGTTTTTTTTTAAATTTTCTTGCAAACCCCGTATCTCTTAAACGAAACGTCTAAGAGAAAAACTAACGGCCCACACCGGATAGGGAATTTAACGGGCTACAACTTTCGTCAAATAAATTTTTTTGGGCAACCAACCATTTTCACAGAAACTCGGAAAATAATGAACAAGGTGTAGGTAAAAAATATAAATTCACATAATTACTAAAAATCTCAATTTGATTTATAGCATTTGTTTTAATGTTAAAACGTATTAGGGGCCGTTCATGTATTACGTAAGACGTTTAGGGGGAGGGAGGGTAGCTGACATCTTATTTTTTCTTACTCGGGGGAAGGGGGGTCAAGACAATTTCTTACGTAAGATTTTATTTTTTTAATTAAATTTCAAAATTTGAAAATTATTTAATTTAATTTAGGTACTGTAGGTATTAATGTTAATGTGAAACACAATACTATTAATTATTTACGTTCGAAATGAATAAAATCACATTTTCGGGAGTAGCACGAATTTATTCACCTGAAATCGACAAATTTCCTATAGAGATTTGGAAAGCTGAACGTTTTTATAGTAGAATTGAAAAAGACATATTTTAATAATTTTTGGTTACTCTCTCTAAAAGAGTCTATTATATGATAAAGTCTATTATTATATACTCTATATATTATTATAAAAAATATGTAAAAAAAAATTTTATTATAAAAAAGTCAGGTCAAAATCGAACGTCATTGAAATTTTCAAAAATGTGCTCTATTTAACAATGCTGACGCTCAGCAACAAACTATTAGACTTATTAGTTAGAGTAAAATAACTTACTTAGATAGAAGTTGTAGTAAATTTTATTCTCTGTAAGATTTATGGAAGTCATTTTCGTCCTAAAGTCAACTGGTAAGGAAATATTGCGAGGAAACATTTCGTTTTCGCCATTTTTTTTAAATGGCGGCACTTCCGGGCGCTCGCCGAAGTTACTAACCCAGAGTTTTTATTAGGACCACAAACCTTAAATATCCAAAAATTAGAACCCCCTGACCATTTTTAGGAAGCTCTTCTTTTCATGATTTCGAGGATGTTGTTAAAATATTTTAAGGCTGCCGTCCTAAGCGTGGGCGATTGAAAATACCATTAGACAAATGAGCAATAAACCGTAAGAAATAATTCTGATATAGATTGGACAAACTATTTTAACCGAGATCCAACACTTGCTGCTCACCATTTCAAAAAAATCGTTCAAAACAAGAAAAAATTATTATTATTTTCGGACGCAGTGTAACAACTCTGGGTAGCGTTATTGTAGTATTTAATCCTTTCAATGTCAACATGTAACAAAACTGAACCCCGTTTGAATTAAAGGGGTTGATTCGGTCCTTGAGTACGATTTTTATACTGTTGTTGATAGCTGCCACCACTCAATTCTTTTGGCTTTCACGGGTGTAACCACCTTGTGGGTTAAGCCCGGAGGATAGAATTAAGAAAACCTCTAAGTTGACTACCTTTCAACTTCACTGGACCTTGGTGTTTGAATTAAGGTAACGTGCCTCTTCTATTGTTTTGGAAGTCGTAGGAAAACCCAGAGAAATAACTTACACTTTACTAATTACTAGTTGATCGTTGGAGTAACGAACAATTAAAGATTTAAATTTGGTATAATTGCGTATATTGAACAAAAATTAAATATTTTACAAGAGTTACACAAATTACACAATTATTTCAGAATTAATGTAAGCAGTTATAATTCGATAATTGTAATTAATAGGGTAGTAAAATTCCACACACATATAATACAAAGAAAAATTGGTTACAAGCATTAAGTTAACTAAAAGTCACAATACCTATTTTATTTATTACAAAAATCCTGTGCTCCAAGGGTGGTAAGGTTTGAGATGATATATCCTTATTGTAATCCCAAATGGTTACACTTATTCGTTTAACACAATCGTTTCATTTAGTGATTAAAAGTTAATGACAAGCAAAATGATTTTAAAATATTGAACCTTTATCACTTTAAAGAATTTATTTATTCGCGTTTCTCGAACTACCGAAGTTTCAATGAATAAAATTATGATTAACTGACTCTTTCACTTGACTTAGAAAAATTTACACTTGAATATGTGAATTCCGATTTGGGTAGAGTTCGAATTAACTCTTGAATTTAAAATTCACCCGTTTGGGTTACTGACTGAAACAATCAAAGCGCGAAACGTGTTACTACCACACTGAACTCTCTCTCGATTCGCTCCCGGGGTATTTTATAAACTTGTCCCCGTTTCTGAATATTAATATTACGCCTTCGATTTGAATTCTTTGACCAATTGCGTGTGTGCTTTTTCCCTTAACTTTGGAAGAGGGTTGTATTATTAATTGGATATCTCAAAACTTACTTCCCTGCACGTGTGTGACTGATTCGCATGTGAATAGTGTAGTTTTCCCACAGATTTTGCATTTCTTAATTTAAAATATAATTCCTAACCTCGTTAAAGCAAATGAGGCATTAAGTTGGAATCACGCCTTATGAAGAATTTGAATATTTCTTAAAACGAATCTTTTGGCGGTATACTCGTATCCTTGATAATCTCTCATTTCCTTTCACGTGTGGATTTTACTTAGAAATGACTTCGTTCCCACCGTTTGCATTGATTTAACTAATAACCCGGGAGGTCGGGTGGCTTGTTTCAGCAGGTGGTCATTTCAAACCGTGTGGTCCGACATGGGATTCCTGCCTACCCGGTTTCTGGTTTCTGGTTTCTGGAATGAACTTGATGGAGCATCCCGGCGTAGCCGGCCTTCTCCTTCATCTGACAATGGCATCTGGCGTGGGAAGTTGTGGAGGCCGGTGGGCCTCACGAAATATAGCGCTGAGCTAAGGTGGCTGGGAGTTACCCAGGAAAAGACTGTGGAAAATAAATATTGAAAAGAGAGAAGTATTTTACTACGTTACCGATATAGTAGAGTCCCTAATTCGAAGATTGAAGAATTTCCTCGATTGAAGTTGCTTCTACTTGAAAAATTTGACGGGTAATGCAATTGAAATTGCATTTGCCGTCCTCGAATGGAGTTGATGAGCTAGAGGGAATGGAATCTAAGATGTTGGAATTAAATCAAAAATTACACAAATCTAGTGAATGTAATCCACTTTCGAAGCAATTTGTATAATTATACCTATGGACAAATGTGAGTCTGTACAGGTGGAAGTTGTGGTCATGGGTTGTCTGTGGTCAGGATTGATTTAGGTCGGGGGATACAATAGTCTTCAATATTGTATTGACCTAGTTGTGCTATGAGTGGGTTTTCTGAAAAGATAGACTTCTTGTAGAGATTAATGGCAAGTTTTCGAATGAAGGTGGGTATGAGCTCTAGTTTGGCGTCTGCGTGCAGTCGCCTGTTGGTGACATAGAAGGGGGCGTTGAAGGTAGAGCGGAGGTTTTTATTTTGAACTATTTGGACTTTATTGATGGTGCTGTGACGGGCGTAGCCCCAGACGGGAGAGGCGTATGTCATGGTTGGGCGGATGATGGATTTGTATAATCTAAGTTTGTTTGAGGGAGCCATAGGGCTGTTTCGATTTAAGAGGGCAAAAAGTTTTGAGAAGAGGGTTTTGGCTTTACCGGTTGCGGTTTTGACATGGGGGATCCATTTGAGGCGTTGATCCATGGTAATTCCAAGGTACTTGACCTTGGTTTCCCACGGAATCTGTTCCTCAAACATCCAGACACTGGAGTTGTGAGGCTTGCTTCGATTTCGAAACATGATCGCGGAACTCTTGCTCGAGTTAACCTCGATGCGCCAAGTTTCGTACCATCTTTCGAGATCGTTGATGGCCTCTTGGAGACGGGTTGTGGCGAAATCTGGGTGGATTGAGGACGAGTAGATAGCGACGTCGTCAGCGTAAAGTGCTATTTTTGTTATTGGGTCAGTGGGGATTGGGATGTCGCTCATGTAGATGTTAAAGAGAGATGCTGCGAGTATTGAGCCTTGGGGGACCCCGGAAGTGATGGGGCGCGGGGTGGATCTGGTATTGGAGTGTTTGATTTTAAATTTTCTATTATTAAGATAAGAGGCTATTAGTCGAACTAGTGGGAGTTGGATTTTTGACTGAAGCATTTTGAACAGGAGGGCTTCATGCCAGACCTTATCGAAAGCTTTCGATACGTCGAGTAGCACTAGGCCGGTGAACTCTTTTTTGTTGAGGGCAAAAGTGATGTGTTCGACTAATCGGAGGGCTTGGTGAGTGGTGCTGTGACCTGCACGGAATCCAAATTGTTCATTTTGGATGATATTGTTGTCGAACATGGCCTCCTGGAGACGCGCGATGATGATTTTTTCGGCTAGTTTGCCGATGGAGGGAAGTAAGCTGATCGGTCTGTAACTCTGAGGGAGTTTTAGGTTTTGACCGGGTTTAGGGATCACCACTACGTCAGCGGTTTTCCAAATCTGTGGGTAGTAATTAAGGCGGAGGCTTGCATTAATTATACCAGTGATTGCAGTTACTGCTTTTTTGGGTAGTGCCTTAAGGGCGAGGTTGGTAATGCCGTCAGGACCTGGGGCTTTCCTATTTTTCAGTCTTTTGATGGCTATTGCAACCTCCGTGAAGGAAGCGGGGTTGATGTTGGTATTGTCTGTGGCTGAGAGGGCGGTGGAGACGGAATTTTCGACCGAAATGATGTGGTCGTGATCAAGTCTCGTGGTGTTAGGGGAACATTGAGTTTGAAGGCTGTCAGCAAATGTTTCGGCCTTTTCGAGGTCGCTTTTGGCGAGAGTGCCATCGGGGCGAAGAAGTACTGGGGTGGGGGTTTTCTTTTTCCCCTGGAGTGCGCTTACCATGCGCCAAGCAGTCAAGTCTTGGAAAGCAAGGGATTTGATTTTGTCTGTCCATTCAATGTCATGGAATTCTTTAATTTTGTCGTCAACTTCCCTCTTAAGTTGATTGTATAAGGTTTGGTCAGTGGGGTTACGTGTTCTGCGTGCAAGTTTCCTTGCACGGTTTTTGGATCGGATTAAGTCCTTGAGAGTGGGAGAAAGTTTGTCTCGGATGTCTCGAGAGGGGACATCGTAAGAGGTTTCTGAGATTGACTTGGTTATTTTATCTTGGAAGATGTTAATGTAATTGTCTAGGTCTGTGGTGGACTCGATGTAAGGGATTGGTCCGAGATTTTCCCTGAGGTTGTCTGAGAAAGAAATCCAATCGGTTCTCGTCCTTGTAGGGGGGGGTTTGGGTAGAGTCAGTGTCCCTAGTGTGATTAGTACAGGGAAGTGATCAGAGTTAAGCTCTTCGCAGGTGGAAATTTCAAATTGGAGTGGTACGTCTTTGAAGATGGCAATGTCCAGAATGGACGGCGTACCTGCAGGAGAATAGTGTGTAGGGACAGTTGGAGCGACGATTGAGAAGTCGAACTCGTTCTCAATTTGAAGAAGCTCACGGCCCTGGGTGTTTGTATGACGACAAAACCAGGCGGAGTGTTTGGCATTGAAATCGCCGGCGATGATCTTCGCGTCAGGGCCTTCAAGAAGGAGTTCGAAGTCAGTTTTTAGAAGATTTCTTTGGGGGAGATTATAAATGGAGGAAATTTGCAACCATCCGTGGTGTGCAGTGTGGACGCTAACCGTGGTGGCTTCGAGGCCTTCGAGGTCAGGGGTGGTTAGAGAGATGTGTTCAATAGAAGTTTTGACGTAGATTGCGGTGCCGCCACCGCGTCCGTCGCGATCGTTTCTATATAGGGTGTAGCAGGGGAGTTTGGCCAGATGCCCGGCTCTAAGGTGGGTCTCGTTGACCATGATGACGTCAAGGTCGTGGAAAAACGCGAACGCGAGAAGCTCATGGCGTTTGGCAGATAGGCCGTTGGCATTCCAAAATGCCATCTGCAGCGAGGTGGGTTTGCGTCGTGGTTTATTCATTAACGGGGGTGTTGGAGGATTTAACGTTTCCAATATCCTCAATATGTTTAATGATTTCTTCACTGGTATTGACTTCGCGAAGAAGATTTAGGATTGCTCTAATTTGGCGTGGGGTCTCATCAGTGTAGGTGGGGAGTGTGGGGGTAGCATGAGTTGCTTCCCGGTGGGGGGCGTGTATTCTGGCGACTCCAACGTAGGAAGGCCTACCGGAGCCTTGGGAGAAATAATTGGAGGGGCGAGTTGCGTGTCTGGAGACAGCTTCGCGGGCTAGAAGCTCTCTCCTTTTAGGTTTGGGGAAGGATGTGCATCCTTTGTAGTTTGCGGGGTGATTACCTCCGCAGTTGACGCATGTGGCCGGTTCCTCTCGGGTTTTTTGGCAGAGCGCGGTTAGACGATCGCCCGCGCATTTGACGCATTTGGGGGGGGGGCTCGGCAGAGGGTTTGGGCATGCCCAAACCGTTGGCAGCGATGACATTGGCCAACTTCTGCTTTTTTGTGGGGGGTTTCCGTCCTTGTGTTAATGGAGAGGACGGAGGTCAGATCGAAGATTCTCTTCCCATCGGAATTGTGGGTGAGGTGGACTAAGAAAAGGGGCATCGGATGTCGATCGCGACCGTGGCGCATTTGATATACAGATTGTATATCGAAGTGTTGGGTTTCGAGGTCTTCCTTGACCTCGGCTGGTGTGATTGTGGCCGGGAGACCGCGGATGACCACTTTGAGTGGTTTGTCCTGGGGCAGTGAATAAGTGTGGGAGGGAAGGGATTTTTCCTCAAAGAGGGTGCTAAGGGAGCGATAGTCTTTCTCGGTGGCTGGCTGAATGGAGATGCCATCCCCGAGAGTGCGAATTTTAGTTGTTTGGATCTTTTTTGCAATGATCATTTGATTTATTGCTGGCCAATTTTCCTTGGTTCGGAGGACGATAGGGGGAATGCGGCTGGCTGAGGTGTAGGGGTGTGAGGCACCCTGGGTATCGGGTTGGGAGTCAGTGACGGTGACTTCCATATCGTCGTCTTCGCGTTCGATTTGAGTGTCAGTGGGGGGTTCGTCTACGTCCAAACAGGCGAACCTGTTCTTGGTAGCGGGTTCAGAGGTTTGGCTGTCGCTACTTAAGTTGGAGCGGGCCCGTTTTAGGGTGTTTTTGTCTTTTGGAAAGACGAAATTATCTCCACCGGTGGAGGTGGAAGCTTGGGCTTCGGGAGTCGATGATGGAATTTTAGAAATGCGGGGGGATGTTCGGGGGATGATCGCAGGCTTGACTGCTGGAGTCGATAGCCGGGGTTTCGGGATGGCCGTTGCCATCAGGGGTTTGAGTAGGGCGGGCTTTTTTGGCTCTTTGGGTTTAGTTTCTGCTTTTTTGACAGCAGGGGTGGTCGGAAGAGGGGGGAAGGCGGTCTTGTCCTTCTTTTTCCCTGAAGGGGCAATCGGGCGAGGTTGGGCAACCGGGGGTGGTCTTACGACCGAAGGTGGTTGTACGACCTTGGGTGGTTGGAGGGCGAGAACGAGTGAGGCGACTTTGTCAGTGAGATCTTTGATTTGTTTGGATTGGTCATCGAGTTTTTTGGATTGATCATTGAATCGGGCTTTCAAATCGCGGTTTTCGGCTTTCAAATGGTCAACAAGTTCACGAAGGAAAGTGTTGTCTTGGGACATGTCGGTAACATTCGTCATTTTACAAATAATTCAAGTAATAAAAATAAAAATTTTTAAAATTAAATTATGTTGCGAAATCTAAATTGATAAAATTAAATTTGAATTAATTTATGTCTGTGAAGCAGCTGATTTTAATGAGTGCAAGTTTAATTTTTAAGTCTGAAAATTAAATTTAGTGTTGTGAATCAACCTTTATTTAAATCTAAATGAACTTGAAAGATTTAAAAGGAATTTGTTGGTTGACAAAATTTTTGTTAGGTTGCGATAAAATATAATCTGTAAGAAATCTAGGTCAAGTTCAGTTCACTAACCTTTGTTGGGTATACTACAGAATACGTCGCCTGATGTCTTGAAGGGGGTAGGGGGCAACAGAGCGCGCAACCGTTTGCTAATTGTGACGTAGCAAACTACGTCACTTAGCAAATGGCGGGATCTTTTTGCCGGGAAACTGGGAGGAACACTTAAAAGCGTGTTTAAACGCTTTGTCGACGAAATTTAAATAGAATTGGAGCTTGATGTAACACTTTCACTTCTATATTAAATTATCGTTTAGACAACAGTAATGAAAATTACTTTTTGAACTTAATTCGTGAAAATTAAAGAACGCAAAAATTGACGTGCGGTTAGCTCGGATGCAAGATCGGATAGCTAATTATAGCTAAACGTTTCTTAGTTAAATCAATGTACTGGGTGTTTAAAATTATTTACCTAAGATTTATATTTTTCTTTTACAATAAGTGCGGTATTTTAATTTTTACCTCAGTTAGTTTAAACATACAAATTACCGATGTCGGAAGTAGGTTATACAAACTTAATATTTGTATCGTAATTATGAATAAAATGAACGGGCGGTTTGTTACAGCAGCATCTTCTAGAAAAATGCATATAATTCTACTAAATTTTTTTTAAAATTAGGTCAAGCATTTGTCCTGGATGTGAAACACTTTTCAATTTTGTAATTATAACTGTAATGATTATAAAAATTATTGCACGGTCACATTTTTGCCCTGTGAAATAGAGCATCTTTACAGCAAAAATTTCAATATTTCTAATTGGAATTAAAAATTTATCAGATCCAAGGGCCACGTTTTAGCTTTATAATGATCATAAAATGGTTGCCTAAAAGTGCATACTTTTTTACCTAGTGCGTCCGCAATCTCGACAAATTTCCCATATTATATTAAACACTGCCAGGACAGCAGCCTTAAGTGTTTTTAATTTTTTTAATGAGTTATATGATATAACAATATAGCTGAAATAGAAATTTGTTTAAAAATATTTTGCCAAAAAACATAATTTTCACTCCTTCATAAAAAAATTTCAACTGCAGACGAAGAATTCGGTAAGAAGCTCAGGGTTCCTAGAGGACGTTTTTTATTATGCAATTACCTAACGAAATCCGTCGAAAAATCGCAGAAGACCGATTTTGGATTTTTTTTTGTTTTCTTACACTATAAAGTAATTTGTGTGAATAACATTTTTTTTAATATAAAATAAACATAATATCTTCGTTAATTTCACTTTTATTAATGTTTAATATTATCTGACTTCTCATTGGGTAATAATTTATCTTACGTAAGATTAGTGTGGGGGGGAGGGGGTATACATTTTCTTATTTTAGGCTTCTATACAAAGTATACCAAGAAGCCTTATGATCTGGCTCGGTGTCTGTCCGTCTGTCTGTCCGTCCGTCCGCATAATTCAAAATCATACAGAGCGTTTCAAATCGTGTTGGAAATACTCTGTGTGTATAGAGGTCTAAGAACTGGGTAGCCAGTGCGCTACTTTTAGGCTTCTATACAAGGTATATTTATGATTAGGGCCAATTTATTTGTCAAATCGTCTTGACGTTTCTTCGGCGAATCGCCCATGAAAGCTGCGGGTCTCGCGGAAGGAGGAACAACCGGTAAAACCGTCACGATCATCCACTCGGGTCGTGAGTATTTCGGATCCATTCCCAGGGCGCTGCAATCTGCGTCGCTAATTTGTCTAAAGATATGCAGCACTTCTTCCGCCAACAAATACTTTTTTTCTTGTGGAACCTTTCCGTCGGATTCCTTCCAATCGGCCGTCAAATCGAGACCCGATTTTCTAATTACAGGTTGATGATTTCCACATCCACCATCCGCGTGACATATTGTTTGTTCTTTGCACAAACCGTACACTAGTTCTAGGCGTTTCTTGGAATCGTCTGCAGTTATCTTCTGAGCGTGTTCGAAGTGGTTTTGTTTTTTTGGGTTCACCAACAATTTACTGCAATTAAAGCAGACGCAGCGTAAAACTTTCATGACATCTTTAATCATGCCAACGTGAAAGATCGGTTTGGCCAATTCGATGTGACCAAAGTGACCGGGGCAAGTGTCCCGGTCGCCTTCGCATGTTTGACATGGTAAAGTGCTGTCAAACGCTCCCATCCTCGGATCCATCAGGCCGCCCACTTTTGGAAGACTTCCTTCCATAATTTCTACATGATTTATACCTTCTGGGACGACAGACATGCTACGAATATCTTCCAGACTAAAAATGCCAAATTGCACATTCTTTACAGTTTTGAAAGCAGATTTGTTTTCGATTAATGCCATTGTTAATAATTTACTTTTACTTAACGCGCGAAAAATTAGCCAAACTGTTACATCTACTATACTCATAGGGCGATGTCCTATATAAGCAAATTGATCTGATGATACGTTGATCCGTTGATACGATGATACGATGGTTCGTTGATACGATGATCCGTTGATACGATGATCCGTTGATATGATGATCCGTTGATACGATGATCCGTTGATACGATGATCCGTTGATACGATGATCCGTTGATACGATGATCCGTTGATACGATTATACCATGATACGATTGTCCGTTGATCCAATTATTCTTTTTCTTTGATACGTGGCTTACTGGTCTAACTGCCGCAGGGATTAACGGCCAGAATAAAGTGAAGATAAGCTATTGTTCCAAGGATATGATTTACTAGGATATTGGATATCAGGGGACGTGTTAAAGAAAGACTACGTTTTGAATCGACTAGTTGCGACCCTCTATCGGGGTCATTTTCAAGACTGTAATAAAGAAAAATGTACATAAACAAGCGAAAACAAGGTGGAACTCGCTTTAGCGGCAGTTCTTAGGCTTCTATACAGCTACCTTTCTGGTGTGGAAAGTTGTTATTATCTGGTTATTTTTGGTCGCCATATAATGTAACATCACATAATCAGATAATCTGCACTAATTATTTATTATTTTATTTTAACCACAGCAGTGGCTTGATGTGGATAGTGAAGTTAAGTTGTAAATAAAAGAGAAGGAAGAGGATGGATCCACCTCAAAAATGGACCGGAAATTACGCGAATTTCGAAAGCGAAAGCAAATTGCCAACATGACCACTTCGCAAATATTACATCGTTCACGTAGTCATGCAATTCGCCGACAAAATCCACGAAGTAAAAACGCAGCTGTTCTTGAAGTAACGTTGTAGAACCAAATGTCGACGTTCATAACGGTAGTTTTACACTACCAGAAAAGTACACTACCACAACTACCAGAAAAGTAGTTGTATTTTATTTTACTTTGATGTGAAAAAATAATTTTTTAATGATGTGGTTAGTGAAGTTAAGTTGTGAATAAAAGAGAAAGGAGAGGATTGGTCCACCTCAAAAAAGGACCAAACATTACAGAGAAGTAAAGTTTCGAATAGAATGGAAAAGTTTGATTGTTATTACTTATATAGTAAATGATAATTACCAACCGCAAAAAATTTAATTGGTGCAGATTATCTGATTATGTGATGTTACATTATATGGCGATCAAAACTAACCAGATAATAACAACTTTCCACACCAGAAAGGTAGCTGTATAGAAGCCTAAGAACTGCCGCTAAAGCGAGTTCCACCTTGTTTTCTTACTAGGGGGTAGGGGGGAGTCTAAAAGTAGGAAAAAACGTCTTACGTAATACATGAACGGCCCCTTAAATAATACCGTGCAACACCTTTTGAAAAGAGCACGCCTGTGTGCTGAAAATGAGGGAGGCCATTTTGAGCATTTATTAAATTAATTTTGTGAATTTATTTTTTTTACCTCACCTTGTTCATTATTTTCAGAGTTTCTGTGAAAACGTTTGTTTCCCCAAAAAGTTTATTTGACGAAAGTTGTAGCCCGTTAAATTCCCTATCCGGATTGGGCCGTTAGTTTTTCTCTTAGACGTTTCGTTTAAGAGATACGGGGTTCGCAAGAAAATTAAAAAAAAAGAACCTGAATTTTGTAAACATTTTTTCCCTTAATTTAATTTATAACTCGAAATCCGTTGATTCTAGACGATATATAACCTAATTTGTAGACAAGCCAATGATCTTTAAAAAAGTTCTAATCCATTAACCTTCTTCTTCAGGTGCCTATCCGTTATCGGATGTTGGCGACCTCTCTCCTATGTATGTGTTGTGCATTTGTAGTACTGTCACACACATAGGGGACCTACTTGTTTAACGCGGGCTCCGAACCGCGGGAAGTGTATACACTTCATCTCCAGAGAGGTTATTCTTGGCATATTACACCTCGGTGGTTTGCCATTGCCTTCCGAGGGGAGACGGTCAGAATAAAATTTTTACTGAGCCCGGAGTCGAACCGGGCATTCAGCTATAGCAGGAATGCACTTAACCGCTTAAGCTGATTACCATCTCAATTAACCTTAAAAAATCAATAATATCGGAGCTATGGCCGTTTGAAATCAGAAATTAAAAAAATTGCTTTAAAGGGAGGTACCCCCCAAGGGTTTGGACTTGGACAAAAATTTTATTTGAAAATTTGTTTTAGAAAAGTGTCCTTTATCACCACCTCAAAGGTTCTCCACGGTCACGGGGACACCCTGTATTTACCCCCCAATTATTTCTACCATAGCACCTTTGTTGACTGGTCTATAATATAGAGGTAGGAATAAAGTGGTGGAATAATTATTCGGATTCCACTTTAAACTATACTGTCGTCCTAAGGAAGAGAGTCCTATCTGCAATTTTTCATGTTTCGATATTTTCTGCATTATTTCTACCATATCACCTTTGTTGACTGGTCTGTAATATGGAGGTAGGAATAAAGTGGTGGAACAATTATTTGGATTCCACTTTAAACTATACTGTCGTCCTAAGGAAGAGAGTGCTATCTGCAATTTTTCATGTTTTGATATTTTCTGCATTATTTCTACCATAGCACCTTTCTTGACTGGTCTGTAACATGGAGGTAGGAATAAAGTGGTGGAACAATTATTCGGATTCCACTTTAAACTATACTGTCGCCCTAAGGAAGAGAGTCCTATCTGCAATTTTTTATGTTTTGATATTTTCTCCATTATTTATACCATAGCACCTTTGTTGATTGGTCTATAATATGGAGGTAGGAATAAAGTGGTGGAACAATTATTCGGATTCCACTTTAAACTATACTGTCGTCCTAAGGAAGAGAGTCCTATCTGCAATTTTTTATGTTTTGATATTTTCTGCATTATTTCTACCATAGCATCTTTGTTGACTGGTCTGTAATATGGAGGTAGGAATAAAGTGGTGGAACAATTATTCGGATTCCACTTTAAACTATACTGTCGTCCTAAGGAAGAGAGTCCTATCTGCAATTTTTTATGTTTTGATATTTTCTGCATTATTTCTACCATAGCATCTTTGTTGACTGGTCTGTAATATGGAGGTAGGAATAAAGTGGTGGAACAATTATTCGGATTCCACTTTAAACTATACTGTCGTCCTAAGGAAGAGAGTCCTATCTGCAATTTTTTATGTTTTGATATTTTCTGCATTATTTCTACCATAGCACCTTTGTTAACTGGTCTGTAATATGGAGGTAGGAATAAAGTGGTAGAACAATTATTCGGATTCCACTTTAAACTATACTGTCGTCCTATCTGCAATTTATTATGTTTTGATATTTTCTGCATTATTTCTACCATAGCATCTTTGTTGACTGGTCTGTAATATGGAGGTAGGAATAAAGTGGTGGAACAATTATTCGGATTCCACTTTAAACTATACTGTCGTCCTAAGGAAGAGAGTCCTATCTGCAATTTTTTATGTTTTGATATTTTCTGCATTATTTCTACCATAGCACCTTTGTTAACTGGTCTGTAATATGGAGGTAGGAATAAAGTGGTAGAACAATTATTCGGATTCCACTTTAAACTATACTGTCGTCCTATCTGCAATTTATTATGTTTTGATATTTTCTGCATTATTTCTACCATAGCACCTTTGTTGACTGGTCTGTAATATGGAGGTAGGAATAAAGTGGTGGAACAATTATTCGGATTCCACTTTAAACTATACTGTCGTCCTAAGGAAGAGAGTCCTATTTGCAATTTTTTATGTTTTGATATTTTCTGCATTATTTCTACCATAGCATCTTTGTTGACTGGTCTGTAATATGGAGGTAGGAATAAAGTGGTGGAACAATTATTCGGATTCCACTTTAAACTATACTGTCGTCCTAAGGAAGAGAGTCCTATCTGCAATTTTTTATGTTTTGATATTTTCTGCATTATTTCTACCATAGCACCTTTGTTAACTGGTCTGTAATATGGAGGTAGGAATAAAGTGGTAGAACAATTATTCGGATTCCACTTTAAACTATACTGTCGTCCTATCTGCAATTTATTCTTCTTTCTTTCGGCTTTACATTCCCAGGGGGAATTTCGCCACATTTTCCAGTGTTTTCAGATCCTGTTTGTTGGGGTGGATCAGTCCCCATATTCTCTTTTTTTACATCAATTTATCTTTTTATATTCTTTCATCGGTCCTTGCATCTTCCACTACCCTTTTCCATGCTTTTCTGTCCATCAATTTACTCATCCAGTCACTCAGGTCCATTCGCTTCAGATCCTCAATCGCATCCTCTCTCCATCTTTTCCTCGGTCGCCCTCTCGGTCTGTTCACGTCGGGCTTCCACCTCATTGCTTTTGCAATTGCTCTCTCCTCTTGTGCTCTCTCCACGTGTCCCAGCCATCCCAGTCTTAGGGCTTTCACGTGTCTGACTATATCAGCTTCTCGTATTTCTCTTGTTAACTCTGCGTTAGTTCTTCTTCTATATTGCTCTTCTCTCACTTTCACGGGGCCCATTATCCTTCTCAATATCCTTCTCTCAAACACTCTAAGACTTTCCTCCTCCGCCTCTGTCAGGCAGAGTAGTTCCAGTCCATACGTCGCTACAGGTCTAATCAATGTTCTATAAATCTTGATCTTTGTGTTTCGTCCTATGTTCTTGTCCTTCAATAGGTTTTTGTTGCTGTAATAAGTTCTATTGCCTGCTTTCACTCTGTCTTTTATTATTTCTCCTCTTTCACTTTTGTCACTTATCTGTATACCGAGGTATTTAAATTTTTTGACTTCTTCAAACTCGTAGTCCATGATTCTTGTCATTTTTATATCTTCCCTTCTCTTTCTGCTGCATCGCATGATTTTTGTCTTGCCTTCATTGACCAGCAATCCCGCTTTGCGGACTTCTCTTTCCATATTTTTGAAAGCTTCTACTAGTGCGTTGTGTGTTGTAGCCATGATGATCACGTCATCGGCATACGCCACTATCTGTATTTCGTTTCTCATTATTTCTCCGTTACATTTTGCTCTTCTCATCACTCCTTCCAGTAATATGTTAAACAGGGTGGACGACAGCGCATCTCCCTGTCTCACTCCACTGTTAAATTCAAATTCTTCCGTGTTGCCCACTCTTGTTTTCACTATTGCAGTTGTTCTGTTTATAGTCATCTGTACTAGACGTATTAGTTTTTTTGGGATTCTCCATATTTCCATTTCTTTCTTGAGTTGGTCTCTATTTACTCGATCGAAGGCCTGTTTGAAATCAATGAACAAAGCTTCAATGTTTATATCATACTCGTGTGCCTTTTCCATAATTTGCGTTACTATGAATATAGCATCGGTCGTTGATCTTCCGGGTCTGAAACCTTGTTGGTAGTCTCCTATTTCTTTTTCCGTGTATTTTTGCAATCTTACATGTATCAATCTTGTTAATATTTTATATGCATTATTAAGCAGCGATATTCCTCTGTAATTTTGACAATCTCTATTGTCTCCTTTCTTATAGATCGGGATCAGACCCGCTTCTCTCCATTGGTCTGGCATCTCCTCATCTCTCCATACTTTTACTATCAATTCGTATATCTTTCTCATTATAACTTCGCCTCCTTTCTTTATCAGTTCCGTGTTTATGTTATCGGTTCCTGGGGCTTTGTTGTTTTTCATTTTCATTACTGTTTCATAGTATTCTTGGTAGTCTGGTTCATTTTCCATTTCCAATTCCTCTCGTTCTTCCGTTATCTCATCTTCAATTTCTCTTTCTTCTGAATTTGAGTTGATATTCAGTAATTCTTTGAAGTGTTCCATCCATCTATTTTTTATTTCGTGTTCTTCGTATTTTACTTCCCCATTCTTGTTTCTTAATCCTCTTACTTCACTTTGTATTTTTATTCTTTGGTTTTTTATTTTTCTGTATAGTTCTCGCGGATTTCTGTGGTTCTCCTCAATCTCTTTCATCTCGTTCTCTAACCATTGTCTCTTCTTTTTTTTGCATAGTTTTACTGTGTTTCTTATTATTTCTCTGTATTTTTCCTTATCTACTTCGCTTTGCGTTCGCATCCATTTGATCTTTGCCTTTCTTTTCCTTTCTATTTCCTCACTGCATTCTTCATCAAACCATTCCTTTTTCCTCTCTGTTCTCTTCGTTCCTATCGCTATCTCTGCTGCTTTTGTGATGCTTTCTCTTATGTTTGTCCATTCTTCATTTATTTCTTCCTTTTTCTCTTTGTTGTCCAGTTGTTTTTGCAATTCTTGCATATATTTTCTTTGGCATTGATCGTCTTTTAGTTTTTCGATCGCCGCTCTTTCATTTCTTTTTTCTTTCCTTGTCCATATCTTTCTCTTTTTGGTATTGTTTATTTCCATTACCACTAAGTTGTGATCTGTGTCGGTGCTTGTACCTCTGTACGATCTTGCGTCGCATACTTTAAAAGTTCTTCTCTTGGACACCATTATATGGTCTATCTGGTTTCCTTTATTTGTGCCTGGTATTATCCAGGTCTCTTTATGTTCATTTTTGTGTCTAAAGTCCGTTGTTACTATTCTCATGTTGCATATCTCTGCTAGGTTACTCATTATTTCCCCGTTTTCATTCGTCACTTCATGGATTGTGTTTTTTCCCGCTACGTTTTTGTTATATTCTTCTCTTCCGATTTGCGCGTTGAAGTCGCCCAAAATCACCAGGTCATCTTTTCTTGGTATCTTCTCATATAGCTTTTCTATTTCCTCGTATGTCTCTATCTTTTTTTCTATATCAGCTTCCTCCGTTGGTGCATACACGTTCACAATTGACAGAGTCTTCTCTTTTTCCTTTATTCTGATATATGCTATTCTTCCATTCACTGGCTGGAAGTCTATTATGTGTTTTGCTTTGCTCTTTTCAATTATAAAGGCTACTCCGTTTTTGCCTTGTTCTTCTTCTCCGGAGTACAATAGTGTGTGTTCTCTCATTTTTATCTCTCCACTCCCCTTCCATCTTATTTCCTGTATAGCTGCTATTCCCACTCTGTATGTCACCAGGTCGTTTGCTATTTCGTTCATCTTTCCTGGGCGTAGCATCGTTCTTATATTCCATGTCGCTATTCTTTCTTTTTGTTTCCTCTTCTTCTTATTATTTTCCTTTCTTTCGCTCTTTTCTCGGTATCGCTTATCCCCTTCTCTTTCTCTTTTACTTCGCGGTTCCTTCTTTATTGACTCATCATTCAGACTAAATGACACTGCATGAGTCGGGACAGTATCATTTCTTCTTTTCGTTCTTTTCATTACCTTACTCGTTTTACCATGTCCTCGCCTGTTCGTCGTCGATTCATCATGCAGTTCATTTCTTTTCAGTTTTTTGTACCAGGGTCTGGCGCATCCGTTTTCTTTTCGATCAGTTTTCTGCACTGCTGATCCCAGATTACAACCTTTCCCGTCATGACGAGTTTCAGGTGTCCCATCTTTGCTCTATTACCCTTTTCTCTCTCCTGTCTTGCCCTTTCTCTGATTTCCTTCATTATGCTTCTCTCCTTTGTTGTAAGATCACTGTCCATGTATATTTCGCTTCCCGTCAGCTTAAACTTGTTCTTCAGTATTTTCATTTTGTCCTCCCATTTAATCAGTTCAAAGATACATCGCTTCTCGCCCACTTTATACGCTGTACCTATTTCTACATCTGCTCCCATTTTTTCCGATACGATGTTCTTTATTGCCTCCTTTAATTTCTGGGGGTCCTCCTCGTTGATTTTTATTCCGCTCATTACAATATTGTTACGTATTTTCTGTTTTTCTAGTTTTTCCAGTTTGTCTTCGAGTTCTGCGCTTCTTGTTTCCAGTCTTCCGATTTTTTCTTCCAGCTTCTTTGTAGTTTCTATTTTTTCAGCCTTCATTGTTATGACTTCCTTATCGGTCTGTTCCGCTTTCGATTTGACCTCCGTAACTTCTTTTTTTAGGTCGCCCATATCATGTTTTATTTCATTGATGCTACTTTTGATCTCGGTCATGAAGCTCGCCATCATTTTTGTGAGGTGGTCTATTTTATCTTCCATCCTGGAGTTTTCTTTGCGCTTTTTTTCCTCTCTATACGGTTTCCTGGTATCGGTACCACTGTAGTCTTGGAACAATTATTCGGATTCCACTTTAAACTATACTGTCGTCCTAAGGAAGAGAGTCCTATCTGCAATTTATTATGTTTTGATATTTTCTGCATTATTTCTACCATAGCACCTTTGTTGACTGGTCTGTAATATGGAGGTAGGAATAAAGTGGTGGAACAATTATTCGGATTCCACTTTAAACTATACTGTCGTCCTAAGGAAGAGAGTCCTATTTGCAATTTTTTATGTTTTGATATTTTCTGCATTATTTCTACCATAGCATCTTTGTTGACTGGTCTGTAATATGGAGGTAGGAATAAAGTGGTGGAACAATTATTCGGATTCCACTTTAAACTATACTGTCGTCCTAAGGAACAGAGTCCTATCTGCAATTTTTCACGTTTTGATATTTTCTGCCCTATCTACATGTGGCCCAACCTTCCCTACTTGTAAAAGTCCCCTCTGTAGCAAGATAACTTCATAAACTAGAAAAATTAAAATACATTAAATATCTCAAAACTATGAAAATACAGATACGACACTCTTCCTTAGAACGGCAGTAAATGTCTTATTATGTGATCATGAGGATTCGTGTTATGCCCTGGTACTCCACGGTGCCAAAAAGAAGTGGCAAAGCAAAGGTAAGTAGGATACGAATAAAGCTCTCTGTAGATAATGTAACTCCAATTTAACTGTTTATATTTTATTGAAAACTGGAAAACTTGAAAAGTATAAACTTTAAATAGAAAACATTTTTTATAAATTAATATAGTAACACGACATTGTAAAATACTTGGCAACAATTTCTGGATATGTTTGCACCATTGATTCCCATCCGACTGTCCTAGCAACTTCCTCTAAATAAATATAAATGTAATCGTGTACAAGAGCCTTTAGAGTTGCCGAAGAATGCATCTTAGCCAGTATATACGTTTCGGCAGCATTTTCGAACTTCAAGTTTCTGTACATAGAAACTTCACACCTTTCCTTCAATTTGCGAAGTTCATATTTATCAGCTACAGTATATAATTTGTTAGCAAATACATCGATATGTGGGGTCTTATCCGTATAAATATAATACAACAATTCACATAACACGTCTTCATCTACATCTGTTATGTTAACCTTGCTGCTGGTCGCTTCTTCCATTTCATTATTAAACATAGCTGCAAAAACTGGACTACGATCTGATAAAATTTTTTTATGGGCTTTAAATTCTTTCCCACCAACAAGAAGGGTAACATCGGAAACCGTTAAAAAATTTAACATATCTGTAAAGTCTAAAAGACAATCTGCCGGTTTGCTAACTTTAGGCGAAACAGTGGTCGCACAAATTTTGCAAAAAAGAGTTAACTTGTCGTTGACGATAAGGTGTAATGCTGGATTTAACAAATAATTTAATGAAATGTATTTTTCAAATCCATATTTATTTTTAAGTTGCCTATATCGATAACAAAAGCACTTCGTGTTGACTGATTTGTTTCTTTCAGTTAAAATAGAAATTGTGCATTCAACAGAAATTGCAGGGCAATAAAGCATAGGTAGAATTAAAAATACAGACAAAAAATCTCGAGTTTCTTCATTTACTCCTCTTGGATGTAGCAATAAAAAGCATTTATATTCACCAATGTCTTCAATTGGAAATCGTGACGATTTTACTTTATCTAGAACTGGGCCACGATAACATTCACTGAAGTTCTCTACGGTCCATGTGTGCTCGAATGTTAGTGTTGAAGTAGCCATCGGTAATTCAAACAATTGCTGAAACAAATATCTACACGATTTTGACATTTCACTTTAAAAAAAAACAAAAGACAAAATTTACCTGGGTCGTTGTGACATTTATTTAATGCAGTAAAATTTTAAATCTTCATTCAAGTTTTTTTGGGGATGACTAATGGTGAGTGTTTACTTAAAACTTACAAAAAATAATATTGTTGTGATGGTTTAATATTACAATTGGAAGGTAATAGGTGAAAATATTGTTCGGCTACTTTGTTGTCACTTATGTGTCATAAACATTAACTTTTGAATTCACGAGTTGAGTTGAATCCGCGCGAAATTACGATAATGAACAAAAAACATGTGCGTAGTAGAACTGTCAAGTGCAGAAACAAAAGGCGATCAGTAGCGGGTGCGGAAATAATTAATTATCAGTGTTTTGTTTTAAAAACCACCCGCTGTCAGAGCACCACTGTAGAAACAGGCAGGTTATTCGCAATTTACATTAAGCAAACGCCACCATGCGGGAGAATTTCAAATTAGTAAATGACGTATTAAATGAAAATAAAAATTCGTTCTTCAGGCTCAAAACATAACAAAATCAACTAATTAACCAAACATATTACAATAAATTTAACACCATACTGAAATGTTTGGAAATTTTCACCAGACCATGACTTTGAATTTCGAAATATACGTCTAAACACAGCTATGTTGTTGTTGCTGGTGGCGCCACCAACGGTAATGTAAATCGCCAATAGTAAAATTGGGAATTAAAAAAGACATTTTCTTCAAACAGCGCATTCGTCAAATGGATTGCAAAAATGAATGTGCTGATGAGGACATGCTTCAGTCGAAACTATCCACGTTGAAGGGTTAAATAAATACGCACAGTTCATCAGAAGCAAATTCAAATAGTCCAGTCAAATAAGAACAAAAAAAAGAACTCCTGCGGGGGAGTTCTCCGCCTGGACGTTTGAAGACATTATCTCTTTTTAGGCGGTTTAAGTATTACAGCAAAGGTTTAAGTTTTATTAGATTTTGGATTCTCTCGTGCGGGACTTTTGACGAGTTTTTTGGGCAATAGACAAAGATTTGTCTTGGCGCGTTGAGGTTTTGTGATTTCGGGGATACGCATCTCAGAATCATAAATTATTTTGCGGAGTACCTGGTTTTGCCAACACATACAGCAAAAAAAAAATTGTGTAACATTACACTGAAAATAATAGGTAACCCGTAACCGATGATTATCAGTGTAAAATTAATTTTTAAATGTACTTATACCATCAAATTTTGTAAAGTTAATTATGCTTTATGTAAAAGTTATCCTAAAAAATTTTTTGTGTAAAATTACATAGTAAATTGTTTGCATTCTACCATTGAACTTAGAAGGTTCGACATTTTAAATTTTCAATACAGATAATTTCTGAAGTGTTAACTTTCATTTAGTGTAGTGATAAATTGTACAGGTATAAATCTTTTATAGTCATTGCCACGAAAGTTGACATCTCGTCATAAAAGCATAATCGTCTGAACTAAGCCAATACTCCCTAGTCAAATGAAGTGTATTTTAAAATAAGAATATATTGGTTATCTTTTTTTTTTAATTTTCTTTCTCACTTTCCTTTTAGTTTAACAAATTTGAACTTGTCACCTGTCAAACCAAATATAGGTTATGCTGAAAGGAAACTTTTATGTTTTTATTGTCGCTTACCAAATTTATTTATTTATTAAGCAATAGTTATGAACAAATTCAAAATAAGACACAGCATAAGTATAGGTATACAGCACCTGTGCAATGCAAAAGCAAAACAATGAATGGCAAAAATTGCGATTTTGAGATTTTTGTACCGTTGCGTTGATAATTTCTTTGTCAATCTGTTCAGAGCTTTACTCAAAACTAACTTTTGGCAATTACATTGTTTTGCCTTTTCACACAGACCTGAAGAAAAACAAAATTGTGTAACACCCCACGGCGTTAAAGAGTTGAATTAATTGAAATTTTTCGGATTAACTGCCACCACATCGAAAATTTTTGGTTACTTTACCTGAAACCTGAGCTTTACGATGAACACTCAATTTGGGAATACGTAGCGCTGACCATGATCGAATTTCGGAAGTCGTAGGATGATTAAGATTAAACAACGTCTTAATTATTTCAACAATAAAAAAAAAGAATCGCTCTAATTTAATTATTTATTAATTATCAAACAAAAATAATTAATGTTTTGGACATAAAAATTGTACATATTAATTAGCATTAATTAGCAATAAATAATAATTTTACAACAAAATTTCTCGTATAAAAAAGGTGGAGAATTTAATTCTCTACAAATTTGGTTCTCACCATTTTTAGCGAGAAATGCAAAATACTCCTGCAAATTACAAAACAAAAATAAAAACAAAAATCCAAAATTCCGGAAACAATCAGTCGTAATCACTTTCTTCAGAATCACTGGAGCCATTAGCATGGATGATAAGTTCATCGACCGTTATATCTAAAGCCTTTTCTCGCTCATACCAATCTTGTATTACCTTTTCGGTGTGACAAACACAGTTTTTCCATACTTCAGGAGAACAATTTTCTAATGCTTCATTCCACATATCAATTACGTTTTCATTACCATAACCATCTCTTCCAATGTGCTTGTTGTAGTAAGTTTTACAATGAGCCCATACTAATTCAATTGCATTGAATTCACAATGGTATGGTGGTAACCGTAAAACTTCATGTCCGTGGCTTCTTAATAATTCGTCCACTTCGTAGCGTTTTTCTTTTTTATGTAGTTTAGCTAGAGCTAGCAATTCTGGTTTAAAGCAGGACGGTTCAAATTCAATATTGTTTGCAGTTAACCATGCTGCAATATTTGGTTTTGTCCATGCCGAAGTAGGCATTTTTTCTACTACAGTAGAATGATACGATGCGTTGTCCATAATTATGAGAGATGGTTCTTCTAAATTGCATATTAATTTTTCAGCAACCCATTTTTTAAACAGTTCACCATTCATTTCACCGTGGTAATCCTCTTTTTGCGATTTTGAAGCAAACACTAATGAGGTATTATTAATAAATCCAGATTTTGACCCAGCGTGAAGTACAATGAAACGTTTTCCATCATAACCTTCTGGTTTCCTAACGCTTTTTGTAGAGCCATCTTGCCACGACATTCCAGGATTACCTTTAGAAAAAATCCATGTTTCATCTAAAAACACGACATCACGTTGAAACTGAGAATTTAAATTATTTCTATAATTCTGAAAAAAATGAATTCGATCTATTGCAATACTGCTTTTTTCGACCAATGCTCTTCGATTATTTTCTTTAGCAAATTTAAAACCAATTTCGTGCAAAACACGATTTAAGCTCCTGTTGCTTAGTAAAATATGCAGCTGTTCAATCTCCTTGTTTAACAAAGCAACGGTTAAATGTCTTTCTGCAAAAAATACACAAATTACATTTTGTGTTAATTATAAATGACAACGAAACTTACTTTGACTGTACATGTTATAAATTGTGTTTCTAATGTTCATTTTCGATGATTCTGGTAAATCGCTAGTTTTAACTTTCCTACGTTTTCGGTTTTTACCGGGACTTGATAATTCTGGATTTAGTGAACTACGGTTTCTAATCCGGGCAACAGAAGATACACTGATTCCTAAAGCATTGGCAACACGCTGCAATTTATAAAATATTTTATAAATATAAAATTAATGTAAAGTAATCTTTTTATATTCACCTCTTGAACACACTGTAATGGAATTAAACTGCCCCCGTGCTGTTTTTCAAGTTCAAAATAATTTAATAAATTTAAAATCAACTGTTGCGATTGAGATTTTAATGTTCTTCCACGTACAGAACTAGACATTTCGAGAGTTCTGAAAAGAACTAATTTTGTATTTTGACAAGCTTAAATCCACAAACCGAAAACTTAAACCACGAAAACTCCAAACTTCAAAAATACTAAAAGTGACAGAAATTTTATATAAATTACTACGCGAATCAAATTCTTTTTCCGGTACTAGTTACGACATGCTATGAGTATATCTGTCTTTTACTATCGTCTAACAAACGCAACAGCGTATGTCGTTACTGGAAACACGTGCAATATATTTTCGTGCTTTGTCATATCAATACAAAATGACTGGTAATGCTCATAAGCAATACGTCGTTGCTATATTCAGTCAATCTATGACGAGACGTCTTCTTTCATGGCAATGACTTTAATTAAATTATAATGTTTATTACTAAAATTTGGTGCAAAATAATATAATTTAATTTATTCATGTTTAACAGAATTCCATTGTTTAAATATCGTAATAGAAACTTAACAGGTTGTTTAAGGGGTTTTAAATTATTAATAGTTAAATTGGGTTTTCTAAATGCATTTTAAAGTTATTTATCATTATTAGTAGAAATTTGTCGAACTTATAAAAGAATAATTTTCAAGGTTAAAGTAATGAGGGTGCGAAGTTGTTAAAGGAATGCGGAAAGAGGGTAATTTTCTTTGTGTGAAATAAACAGATGTTGTCAAGGTTATATTTGGGCAGCTTCATTTAACAAAAGAAATAGGGATGCTTTGTTAAACCAACACTTAAATTTATAAAGTAATAGTAATTTGTTTTATTAGTACAAAGAAAATGCAAGTATGATTATATACAGGATGTTTTTAATTTCAAATGGGTTTAGATTTATAATAAAGGGCTTCATTATTTAAAATAGATACAAGTGTTAGTAAAGTAATTATATTAATATACAGGGTGTTTCATTGATGTGGTTACTTATTGTTTATGAGTATTAAGATTAGTTAGATGATTTCAGTCATTGATTAAATCGATCACAACGGTTTAAAAGATATGGTATGATCAGTCAACAAAGCTTTATATTGGTAAATGATTGACTTATGTAATACAAGGTTTTGGTTTCGGTTTCTTAAGTACAATTTAGCTTTCCGACGACTCTGTATGAATGTTCCCAACCCGTGGTAGGCTGGAAGATAAATAACTCAGTACTACATATGCCTAAGGCAAACAAAAAAGCAAGTTTTACATTAAACTGTTCCCAAAGACTTGTATTCATTTAAGTGGTAGTAACGTAGATCTGGGTTTTTAATATTGGTAAATTAGGTATCTTTATTATTCAAATACAGGATGGTTGAACTTGTTTGAATTAGGTTGTGATTTTAATTTGTATTTGAACAGCTGTACATATCTATGTTTTTCTAGAAGAACGTTGGTCACGGCGAGATATATAATATTTTAGCCACTATAAAAACTAACGAAGGATTCCTTGATTTAAACCAGCAAGCCAAATATAAATTATTGTTTCAGCTGAGTTTAAATAAGTTACAATTGATTAGGTAGTAAATTGTAATTCAAGGGTGGTTATTTAAAGGTAGATTAAAAGTATTTGATTTTATTAACAGCTAGTGCTTCGTTAAAACACATAGCTTTACAAAATCTTCAAAGAATGTACTAAGTACATGAAGAAATTATTATTACAATCCTAAGGATTAAATTAAATAAGAATTTAAAAGTTATCAAAATAACATAAAGCGATTTAAAACAAATCGACTTTCAGGGTAATTAAATCTACAGATTTATTAAGTCACGATTTAGGTAAATCATTGCTTCAGGTTAGATTCCTCAAACAAGAATATTAAAGATAATAAAAGAATTGACATTGCCCAAATTTGGTTGTTTTATTTTGTGTTGGAAGTTAATGGTTGTCTCTCTTTCGGAGCAATCATTTGTTTTGTTACAGTTGTTTTTGACATTATGTTTTGTACACCGGAAGAAAGAATTTGGTTACTAGATGGCGATCGTAGGTATTTTCACAACGTGGTGGTCCAAGTTATTTTCCGTGTCGTCGAAGAAGTATGATTTTAGATTTGAACTTTGTTAGTTCTCAATAGATGGCGTTTTTCTGGAGAGGACCTTGGCGCGAAGTTCAAATTCAAAAGTTGCATCTTACACAATTGATATTCAGAAATCGTCAACCGTTATTCAGATTTGTCAATTGATATTCAGAAATCGTCAACCGTTATTCAGATTTGTCAATTAATATTCAGAAATCGTCAACGGTTATTGAGATTTGTCAATTGCAATTGCAATTCACGATTTCTGAATATCAGTTGACAAATCTGAATTACAATTCACGAATATTAGTTGACAAATCTGAATTACAATTCACGATTTCTGAATAGCAGTTGACAAATCTGAATTACAATTTACGATTTCTGAACAGCAGGTGAGGTTTTCTGAATTACTGCTGGAAAAGGTGTAGTAAAAAGAAAACTTTACATATTTGTCTTGTAATGTTGCTAATTTTAAATGTAATTTTGCACACCTCATGTGTAATATTACCAATTAAAACACTTTCGTGTGTAACATTGCTATTACTTGTAACAACCCGCGTTAATTAATTCTTAATTAAATATATACCGACCCCGGAAATTGTAACTAGTAAAGCTGAATTTATGAATTTATATGTTAAATCATGTTACTTATAAATTAGGTTAAAATTATTATTCATTAGATGTTATTAATACTAATATGTTATTTAAACATATTAGTATATAATAATAATCAATTACCCTTAAGGATACGCCTATGGAATTGACTCGTGGGTGGTCAAGGTATGTTAAACAAAGAGACAGTAGAATAAGTAAAATTCTTCCATCAGTCTAGAGTCTAGACCAAAAATGTAATAAACGATGTTATCTCACCCTTAGAATATGGGAAAGTTTCCTCCAAATAATAGGAAACATAGAAATCCAAAATCTCTAGCCCATTAGTACGTTCATAAAATTGACAGATATTACAATTAATAGCTACCCTTAAATATAAGAACATGAAAATAAAAGCTTTAGGGATGGCAGGTTCAAATCTTCCTTTGTTTAAGATAAAGTCACTTATATAATATTGGGTGGTCTGAGAAAAAGGTACACTCCGAGTGAACAAGGCAATTAGCCCTTAACACCATCTCAAAAGAGCAGGACCTTCTACGTGTTTCACATATTCAGGCCCCACCACAAAAGGAAAATAATTCACGCTAATAAATAGGGATGATGATTAAAAATTCACCAGTCTTCACCAGTCGGATACGCAGTCTTCTACGGGAACGGGAGAGTCTTATACGGGGAACGGGCAAGGCCGGTCTCCTGGTATGGGGTTCATAAATTCGGTCATCTATTAAATTAAAGTAATTCGATTAAGTTTTTAACTCAAGTAAATCAATTATCAACTTAGTGTTAATTCGAGCTAACTAATAAACTTAGCTCCTTTTATTTTTTATTGAAGTGTTAACAATTTTTTATAATTTTTATTAAATTAAATTAGTTTTAAAACTGGTTAAATAAATTATTCGCGAGTTCGGTAATTTACAAATAAATTCAAGTTCAAATAAATATTTAATCATCAATTAATCTTCGAATCCAAAGGGCCGATAAACCTGTCAAGAGAGGGAACAAGGAATAAAATAAAGGTATATGCGTATATGTCATAAAGTTTACCTACTCGGTAAATTCGTAAAAAGATTAAATTTTATCCTACTGTCTCTCGTCTAATACAACTCTCAAATACTCAATTAAATTAGTTCTATTTTATTAAGGTTATATATGTTTGTAGAACCAATTGTTTTGTTCTTTTTTTTTAGTTTTTATTATTGTTTAATATTAATATTTAATAAACCAGTTATTGTTAAAATTGAAATCTTTTCTTATAAACAAATACGTTTATATTCAGTGTAGTTAGTTGTTTGTAATAAATATCCTGCGTCTTTGGAGGAACCAGCCGCATTTACACGTTTACCAAGAATAAGTTAGCGATCGAGGAAGTAAGTAGTTTTGAGTTTTGGATTATCGACTCGCTATCAGATTCCATCTGATAGAAAATAGACAATCCTGGTGGCAACATTAATTAAAGGAAGGGGTTAATTAAAATTAACCCGTAGCGACGTTATCACATACTAAATTATAATTTCCACACCTTATAAATATGAGTAATGTTACAAATTAAAACAGGAACTTTACATACGTGTTTTGTAATGTAACGTTACGTTTATCAAATGTAATTTCCCACATTTCGTGTAAAATATTACTAATCAAAACAGGAATTTTCCAATCAAAATGTTGTTAATTAAGTGTAACATTAGCAAACAAAATTTGCTTAATTTTATTTCAAGATTTTCACAATTTTCTTAAAA